>MU001500.1:180552-1403907 GCA_010093485.1 Karstenula rhodostoma CBS 690.94
CCTTCCTCACGTATTGGAGGGCTCCTTCCTCACGTATTGGAGGGCTCCTTCCTCACGTATTGGAGTGCCCCTTCATCTGACCTTCTATCATATTGTCGTCGGTCAATCTCTTTTGTCCTTGAATTCATCTGTTACCGTCGGACCAGACTCGCGAAAACAGTCGCCAAGCACACCAAGCGATCGACACCAGGGCCGTCGAGCTGTCGCAGGAGCACCAGAACCTCGGTGGACCCTCTCCAACTGACGAGCTGCGAGACTGATGGGTTGGGAGCAGCGGCCAGATGCTTCACACATGCAGGATCCACTGTGGTCGGTGGCGGTCTCTCAGGAAGGTGAACACGGGCGATACAGTGTTAGGTCAAGATGTAAACTTGTATAGTAGCACAAGTTACTCTAGGATCAACTGTTCTAGATGTGTTGGCGGAGGCCTCGGCTTGCATATGGTCTTCATGTTCCCGCGAGAGTGTGTTTTTCCCGGTATGCGACGAGGGGCGTCATGACGTGGGCGGCTGCGCTTCGCGACACAGCTGCAAGCCTCACCCGTGGAAGATGTTTGGACACGTGCACTGCGTACGACGGCTGCTGCGCGGGCTTCAGCAACCACAGCGAGTCCAACAGCGGACGCTGTCTGTATCCATACACTCGCACTTGCTCCAGAGCCACAGCCGGCGGCTTCTTCGACATTTCCATTCAGCGACGTCATGGCATAGATTGAGGCGAGCGCACACACTGGGATGCTCGCACGCACAGTCAGCGCCGAGAACGCGCGCAACAGGACACCGCTTCTGCTGGCGGATACCGGCAACGCAACCGCAACCGTGGCCAGCAAGAAAGGGCGTGCGTCCGAGGGGACCAGCGACGCAAATGTGGTTCGAGCCAGTATCTCGATGCCGCCACCGGCGTCCAAGGCCGTGCCTAGGCAGTTTCCCTCGCGCCGTCTCTCCAAAGCGTCCGACGTGAGTTTGCTGGAGTCGATCAACGACCGCACGCCATCGTCTGCAATCGACGACTCAGACAGCCTCACGCCCACGTCCACGTCCGACACGCACCGCCGCCCCGACTTCGAGGCCGCGTCCAACCGCTTATCTTTTTCGTCGCTGTACTCAATCGGCTCAGGCATATATCCAAGCTCACACAGGATGAGCGGGCCCGCCTCCAACAGCGGCAGCGACGAGGGTACGTGTGCCCGCCTTTGCCGGAAGAGCCTGCTAACAGGGCAATTGCGCAGGCAACGGCACCACCACCGCAACCTCGGCGCTCAACATCACAACGGCCAGCTCCAACGGCGGCAGCCTCAACCCCAAGGTCTCGCCCACCCAGCTGCTCTTCCCCGCCGACCAGCCCGCCTACGCCAGCCCCAGCGCCAACACGGCCAGCAATCGCTTGTCGACCGCCTCGATGCAGTCCCAAAGCCCCGCCGACGCCTCCCCACCGCACGCCTCGACTCCCACCTCCACCGCAGCGCCCCAGAATCAGGAGCGACGCGCCCGCAGCCGGACCCAGGCACAGAGACGCATCAGCGGAAGCACCGCCGCGAGTAGCAGCCCCGGCGGACGAGAGCTGGGACGGGAACAGCGCCGCCCGACCAAGGGCATCATTGGCGTCTGCGCCCTCGAGTCAAAGGCGCGGAGCAAGCCGGCACGCAACATCTTCGGCAAGCTCGTCGATGACTTTGAGGTCAAGATCTTCGGCGACAAGATCATCTTGGACGAGGACGTGGAGAATTGGCCCGTCTGCGACTTTTTAATCTCATTCTTTTCCGACGGCTTCCCGCTCGACAAGGCCATTGCCTATGCACGGCTGCGCAAGCCCTTCTGCGTCAACGACCTGCCCATGCAGCAGGTCCTGTGGGACCGTCGTTTGTGTCTCATGATACTCGACCAGCTTAGGGTGCCTACCCCACGACGTGTTGAAGTCAGCCGAGACGGTGGGCCCCGCCTGGGAAGCGCCGAGTTTGCCAAACAGCTGGAGCAGAGAACCGGCGTGGTTCTGGGCGGACCCGATGGTACTGGCGGTGACGTTGCGCCGCCCCAGAATATCGAGCTGATGGACAACGGCGATACCATACGTGTGGACGGCGTCACGCTTACCAAACCCTTCGTCGAAAAGCCTGTCAGCGGCGAAGACCATAACATCCACATCTACTATCATTCCAAAGATGGAGGCGGCGGCCGCAGGCTCTTCCGCAAGGTGAACAACAAGAGCTCTGAAAAAGATGACAGCTTGTATATGCCAAGGTCAATGACCGAACCCGCGAGCAGCTACATTTACGAGCAGTTCCTGCAAGTTGAGAACGCCGAAGACGTCAAAGCGTACACTGTCGGCCCAAAGTTCTGCCATGCCGAGACCAGGAAATCGCCCGTCGTCGATGGGCTTGTCAAGCGGAATCCCAGTGGCAAAGAAGTTCGATACGTGACCAACTTGACTGAAACTGAGACCGAAATGGCTGGAAGGATTTCCAGTGGCTTCGGCCAGAGGGTATGCGGCTTTGACTTACTTCGAGCAGGAGATAGGAGCTATGTAATCGATGTCAACGGCTGGAGCTTCGTCAAGGACAACCAGAGCTACTACGAGAAAGCCTCCAATATCCTCAAAGACCTTTTCCTCGAAGAAATTCTGCGCAGAGAACGCAAAAGCAATACTCAGGCCGCCGCTGCCGAAGCACAGGAAGCGTCCAGTTCATCGGGTGCCCCGAGGAAGAGCATTGGTGGACATAGGAGTGCACTGAAAGGAATATTCAAATCCCCTAGTATGTCCAAGTTGGCTGGTCACCATCCGCATCTTCCTCATATTGGCCGCTCAGGCACCGTTCCAAACTCCCCTGATATGTCGCTAAGTACCACTCCCATTGCAGCTTCCCCCAGTTTCGAGAAGACCGAGATCGCAACATCCCTTCCAACCACGACAAGTACCACGCCGGCTGCACTCCAATCGGAAACAGATCTGTCGCAACCACCCTCGATGCGCGAGAAAGAGCTCGACCTGGAAATCGACAAGTCAAACTCGGAAGAACTCGTCAGCGTACCTCCGCCTGCATCCAAAGCGCAATGGAAGCTGAAGGGCGTTGTCTCGGTAGTTCGCCATGCGGACCGTACGCCCAAGCAGAAGTTCAAGTACACGTTCCACACGAAACCCTTTGTCGACTTGCTCAAGGGCCACCAGGAGGAGGTGCTTCTCATTGGCGAGGCTGCACTACAAAGCGTGAGTGACGCTGTGAAGTTGGCCATGAAGGCAGGAGAAGAGGACCCCAAGAAACTGCGCGAACTGCAGGTGTACCTTGACAAGAAGGGAGCCTGGCCAGGGACAAAGGTACAGATCAAACCCATGTTTCGCAAACGGCGGAAGGAAGAGATGCTCCCCGGTGAGAGGCCGGACGAGTCTCCGGAACGCACACGTGCAGGTTCCACGGCCAGTGATGGACACATGGCCGACTTGGCTGCGAAGCGGAGCGACTCCACGTCCGGATTGACATTGTCGAGAATATCGGCAGCCGAGAACAACCTTGTCCTGGATAAGCTGCAGCTAATCATCAAGTGGGGCGGCGAGCCAACACACTCGGCACGTCACCAGACGCAAGATATGGGCGCAAACTTCCGAAACGATCTGCTTCTGATGAACAGGGATGTTCTTGACGACGTTCACATCTTCAGCTCGTCCGAACGGCGTGTTACGACTAGTGCACAAATTTTCGCCGCATCATTCCTAGAGAGAGATCAGTTCCCAGCCGAGCACATACACGTTCGCAAGGACCTCCTTGACGACTCGAACGCCGCCAAAGACGTTATGGACAAGGTCAAGAAGAAGCTTAAGACGCTTCTTCGTGCGGGAGACAAGGCGCCACCCCAGTTCGCATGGCCCAAGGACGTTGCGGAGCCCTACATCGTGGCCCAACAAGTAGTTGAGTTGATGAAGTTTCACCAACGTGTTATGAATCACAACTTCAAGAAACTTGAATCGGGGGCGGTGTCTTCGCTTCATGCCGTTGCAGCTAATTCCGGAGAGGCGACCTCGCCCGGATCCGCCCCAGGGGCCGATGTGAACAAGATCCAACCGCGATGGTGCTGCAATGAAGGACCCGAACTGTTCAAAGAGCGCTGGGAAAAGCTTTTCAAAGAGTTCAAGGACGCTGACAAGGTCGATCCTAGCAAGATCTCTGAGCTCTACGACACTATGAAGTTCGATGCTCTTCACAACCGGCCTTTCTTGGAGTGGGTCTTCACTCCTGACTCTGTGTTCCTGGATGAAGAGTCCATCGAGAGCTCGAAGATGTCAATAGACAACGGAAGGAGGCCGTCTGAGCCGGCAAAAGCGGAACAGAAAGAGAATGTGGCCGAAAAGCCCGCGGATCGCGGCAACCTCGCACATCGCATGGGTTTCCGCCGCAAATCCGAAGCCGCCATCAAGAACACCCAACCTCCCCCGCCCCCGTCTTACGTCCATGAGTCGTACTTCAAGCTCTACACGGGTGTTGGCAACACGTCCAAGGAGTCCAAGGCGCAAACTGATATACGGCTTGTCAAGCTTCGGGAGATGTACCACCTTAGCAAGGTCCTCTTCGACTACATTGGTCCACAGGAATACGGCATCGGCAACGAGGAGAAGCTCGAGATCGGGCTTCTCACATCTCTGCCCCTGCTCAAGGAGATTGTGGAAGACCTGGAGGAACTGCAGGCTTCGGACACGCCGAAGTGCTTCTTCTACTTCACCAAAGAAAGCCACATCTACACGCTGCTGAACTGCATCTTGGAAGGCGGCATCAAGACGAAGATCGAGCGCAACGCAATTCCAGAGCTGGACTATCTGTCTCAGATCGGGTTCGAGCTGTACGAGTCGGAGAATACGTCGACGGACGATTCGCCCAACACCTTCAACTACAGCATCCGCATCACGCTGTCGCCAGGCTGCCACGCATTTGCGCCGCTCGATGTGTAAGTTCTCCATCCATCTTTTCTGACCAACCGTAGATTGCTAATATCGTGCAGCCAACTCGACTCGCGTCATATGATCGGCTTCTCGCCGCGTCGCAGTCTCACGGCGCACCATGACTGGAAGGAGGTGCTTGAGACGCTGAGGGCGAAGTTCCATACGTATGTTACAACTATGACTCCTGCGCACTGAGTGTGTTGGCTAATACAATACAGTGTCAAGCTGCCGAAGTCATTCGTTGCCATCAATCTTAGTGAGAAGGTGCCGGATGCATTTGGCGAAAGCAAAAGCGGTGAGCAAGCGTACGGCAGCGGGGACGGCGATGGGTCCGAACTGGAGAAGGAGAAGGAGAAGGATGGCGGCGCGGAGGAAGCAAACCTGGAACACTCGGGCTTGCTGGCGGATAGGCTGGGTGATGCGCAGGCTCCCCCGGGGTATTAGAGGGCGAGATAGACAAGGCGTAGTATAGAGGCGGGCATGTTAGAGGTTTGCACGGCAGAGAGCGCTACAATCGAATTCGTTCAAGCCGTTGAGGTATTAATGCTGTACCGTGCATTTCTTTTTCACACTCTGGGTCTATCTTGTAGTAGAGATAACGCAGTAAATGTGGGCGTTGTTCCAATGGCAGCGAACACGGTGCGCTTTGATAGTGAGCGCTGCATGTTGCTCGGGTATGGTAAGACGACGTTGGGCTGTTTGTTGTAGGTAGAAGTTGCAATGCAGACTTGAGGGTTCTTACGCATGGTTTCAATCATTTCTCGTTGCAAAGTAAACGTGGTGCGGGGTGGTCGGTGTATCGCTGTGATCGCGCCAAGAATAAGGCTCCCGGGGCAGACGAATTGACATCTCGCCCAGCGAGTGAGTGCCTTGAGTGACTAACTCCCCGGTAGGAGAGTCGCGTGTTGGACTTCCAAGACCACGAAGCCCCAAATCATCATGTGCCGAATTCCAAGCTATGTATCTTGGGATGGTGTTACAGCACGAACGGAAAGACCTTTTCCAGGGCTTGTTGAACGACTACTTACTGTGAAGGGCAGTATTTATCAGCCCAAGATGCCCTTCGGCCTCGCTGTTCCAATCTTCACCTCGCCCCCTTCCTTCCCTCTATCTGCCGCAGCGTGACAACGTGACTTTGGTGTGCGGGATGTATTCATTGCATCTAAACTGATTTTTCATGTATCACACCCATGACGGGAGTCTACACTCTCGATGTGACTGTGTCGTATACCTGTAAATCACGACCTCTAGTATGAGCCCTCGCCGCTGAACACTCCACCCTTTCGACGTGACTCGACGTACTCAAATGCTCTGTGATTGACAACATGATATATTGCGTTACGAACAGGATGGGTAGAGCTCTGGTAATAACTGGTGTTGACTCGAAGTGGGGCATACTTGTCTGTCCTACGAAATGATAGACAAACGTAGACTGCGACTGCCGCCTAAAGGTAACACAAAAGAAGAGGTGCAAACAGGTAGATTCAGTTAGGTAAAGGTTGGGCACCAGGCGGTCTGGGGGCAGCAACAGGTGATCTATTGGCTCGAACAGGCGGGTTGTTTGTCGTGATCTGCCCACCCCTCACTCACCGTTGGCACGGAGCACCAAATTTCGCGGCGTCGAGCCAATAATGTAAACGGCTCTTGTTGGTGCCACTGTGAACTGCTGGTTGCGTTGCCCGCGCCCTCATTCCCCCCGCCTGTTGCGTAGCGACTTTAACTAAATCTGGGCAGAGAGCGCGTATTGCAAACGGCTAGAACCTCCCCCATTGTCCTCTCAATAACGGTTCTCCGTGGCCTTCCTGGCTCCTATGAACATTTCGCGCTCTTCAAGCTGGCTGCGGGCTTTACCGATCGTCAACTTTCAGCAAATCTTTGTGTGCTCTCTTGCTCCGACTGCTTCAGAGACGAAATTGCTGACTTTGCCAGCGTCAAAAGACACAGAGCGTCTGTTACAAGCAAAATATGTCCACCATCCCCTCCCTTCCCCTAGCCGACGGTACCTCGATTCCTCTGGTATGTAGAGTTGATTCCAATGCATTGATGTATTCCGACTGACTCAGTCTAGATAGGGTTCGGAACCGGCACCGCATGGTTCAAGGATGGCGACGAGGATCAGCCGATCAGAGGTGATCTTGACACGAAGCTCATTGGCACCTTGCAAAAAGCTCTAAGCACGGGCTTCGTGCATCTGGATTGTGCTCAGTCATATGGAAACGAGAAGGAAGTTGGAATCGCGATCAAAGAGAGCGGCGTGTCTAGGGATAAGCTCTTCATCACGAGCAAGGTACAGGATGGTATTGCAGACGTCCCCGGGTCACTGGAGGGCAGTCTGGAGAGGTTGCAGACCGATTACCTGGATTTGTACGCTCTAAAAGCCCCGTCTTTCGTAGCGCAAACGTACTCACATGGGAACAGATTCCTGATACACACTCCATATTACACCAACGATCCGACCGAGCTGCAACGGGCGTGGAAGGCGATGGAAGAAGTCAAGAAAACCGGAAAGGTAAAGTCGATCGGAGTGTCCAACTTCCAAAAGCCCCACCTGGAGACCATCATGCAAACATGTCGAGAGAAGCCGGCGGTCAACCAGATCGAGCTCCACCCTTACCTTCAACGCGCAGGGGACAATCTGCCCTGGATGAAAGAGCAAGGCATTGAGGTGTCTTCCTTCAAAGGTCTCGCCCCTCTCACTGTCGGCAAGGGTGGCCCTCTCGATGGGCCACTGGTGGAAATCGCAGAGAAGCATGGCGTGAGCACGAGCGTTGTCTTGCTCCGGTGGCACATCCAGCAGGGTATTGTGCCCATCACGACGTCGACAGACGCAGAGCGGATGGCCGACTATCTCAGGGCTTTCGACGTACGACTTGGTCCGGATGAAGTCGAGGAGATCAGTCAGGTTGGCGCACGCACCATTTTCGCTGGTGGGGAAAGCAGTTCTTCGATCCTGAGGATCGGGCGTAGGGAAGGAAGGGCTTGAAGATGTCCTATGGAGGCTGGATACTATGGAGGCTTTCACGAGGGTAGAATACTGAGCATACCAATGGTACCTTATCATACTGGCATCCTTTTAACTACCTCAATCTATATACTATATCTATAACTCATCTTACTCTATTAGCTCTTAGATCTGTTCAATTCCATCGTGCTTGAGTAGCAGTATTGAAATAGCCAAGACGACGATCTTCCTAGCCAAAGCCACGGTCCACACGTGACTCACCCTGCTGATCACCCCTACACTCCTTCCTCCTCGTGGACACCTCCCCATTGTCTTCCACGACTCCAGGATCCTCACATGTCCCTCTGACTGCCCCCCGCCCTAAACTCGAAACAGTCAGCGGATCGATGCAATCGCGAATTCAAGCTGCGGTAAGTTGTCGGCGATCTTCCGTTGAGGCTTAATCAGTAACACGACACGAACATTACAAGAAAGGGCACTGTGCCTCGCGACAACTCAAGAGCATATTCCCCGTAGGTAGAAAGCCCGCTAGCTTTGCCAGGATCCCCACTATCATCCAAGTCTAGTATTCCATCTCCCAACGAAACCAACCCCCACAACTCGACCTACACCAAAGCCGTCGTACTCGACACCGACACACTCTCCGCAGGCACCATTTCCTTCACATGGATAGAAGGCGCCGAAGCAACCACATCCGGCAACCCCTTGATATCCGGAAACACGACGCCCGCCCTCGCCTCCGCGCTCATCAGCACCTCCTTGGTGTAGTAATCCGCCCACAGCTGCCCGTCAACGAGGTACTGGTTCAGCGCCAGGAAGGCCGCGAAGTCATCTAGCCTCGGATCCCGTCGTTCACTGGCGTCGGTGTTGGCATCGGTGTTGGTCTTGGTCTTGAGCGAATGCGCGTCGCGTGCCGTGTGCGCATCCATGCACGCGATGCCCAGGTGTACCATCTGCACCCAGAAATACGTCAGCGTCGTGTGGAAGGATTTGCCGTTGATTTTGCCGCTGTTGTCGATGTAGGTTTTGAAGGTGGTGAAGATTTTGTCTTTGCCTGTGTAGTGTGAGTGAATGGGGGTTTGGTTGGGGTGTGTCGTGACGTGTCGTGACGTGACTTGACGTACCTTCTCTACGGCCGTGGGTGAGAAGTAAGATGTATGCTAGCCGGAGATGGGTGTAGTGGTCCCAGGAATCCAGATCCAGGGCGTAGAAACGCTCGAGCAGGGTTTCGGGTGGGATGTCTTTTTCAGCGCGGGCGAGCCAGGATTCTAGCGTTGTTGATAGGGCGGAGGGGGAGCGGAGGGCTGCGAGGTTGTTGGCTGTGGTTTTCTCGGCTTCCGAGGGCGTGGGGGGCGCTGCGTCTGAGGTTGAAGGCAGTGCGTCGCTGAGCCAGGCGAAGGCTTCTGTTAAGCCGCTGGATGCGAGTGGTGCTGTGGGGGTAGCTTCGAAGTACGCGTGGGGTCTGGCTGTGAGTAATGGGTCGAATTGGGCAAGGATGGTGGATAGGGGTTTGCTGTTGGGGAGGTCGTTTTTGGTGAGGAGGCTGGTGCTGTTAGTGGTTTGCAAGTACGTATGATAGGGAGCTGGGAAATCTGCACTACATACATCATGACGGGTATCGACATCGCGCAGTCCGCCTCTTCGGCGTCGCAGAACTTGGGAAGCAGTCTCCGCAGCTCCTCGCGGCTCTCGGCCAATCTATCCCCATCGCTCGCATCGATGACCCACACGACGCCGGAGATGATGTCGCGGAGCATCCAGCGGTGTACGCGCGATTGCGCCTTCGAACAGCCGCCGACGTCGGCCGTCCACACGGTGAAAGCCGGTTTCTTCCCATTTCGGGTAGGGGTTCGGGTTTTGATGTTGGCTGTCTTGATGGTCATGCCGATTGTGGGGATGGTGGTGGTGATGGGGGTGGAGGCGAGTTTATGGAGGATGGTTGTTTTCCCCGCGTAGTCGAGACCGAGGATGGATATGTTGGGGAGGGAGTCCGGGAGGGAGTCCCGGTGAAAGACGCGGTTCAATATGCTCTGCATGTTGAGGTGGTGGTGTGGTGATGTGATTGGAATTGTTGTTTTGGGAGGGTGGTGGGATGAACTATACTTTCACAGGTAACTAAGAAGTGGTTGATAGAATAGCTTCGACGCGAATTGATATACAAGTTGATGCCTAACGGGTGCGGTAAACGACAGTGTGGACACATATAGACTGTAGGAGGTTAGTAGGCTAAGCCACCCTTAACGCGAACAAGACGCGCTTTGAGATGCTCTGCTCTTCATAAAAACCCATTTGAATATACGCAGGATACACGGTAGTCTCACGTGCAAACCTCTAGGCGGAATGTTTGGGTATTTCGTCGAAAAGATGACGGACATTTTAAAGAGCATTTAAGTTCCCTGGGTGCATGGCATGACTCGCGTCCAGTGGCTGGGGATCGATATCATGCAGGGCCCACGACACCACGACACGCCGTCCTTCCCCGCATCCAGTACAATCAACAACATCGAATAACACCATGCTCGGCCAATTCGTTGTTGTCCAGCCCACAGCTGAGACATGTCGATGTAACTATGCAAGCTAAAAGCTTAGCCAAGGCGTGCTGCTGCCGTATTATCCGAGCCCTGAGACGTTCGTCCGATGTAGGGACTACTACACAGCTCCCACCAACGCACTTGTAGCCCTAATACCGAATGCGACGCTCCGTGACCAGTAACAGAAGGCGAGGTATATCTCGCCCCTCATTCAAGCCTCCGCGATCTCAGCTGACAGTGAACAGGCTGGCAAATACTGCCATTGGGCAGACTCCCACCCAACGGCTCCACGCCCTACCTCTACGTCCGCCAACCTCCCAATGGCCACCGCGCCCCCACCCAACCCCCGCCTCCACCACCTCACCCCGAACGTTCCAAATTCGCACGCAGCGTCCTCGAAGGCTCAACCGTCGCGCTGATATCGCTGCTCGGCTTGGGCGCGGGCGGCTACGCATACTCGAAATGGTACAAGAAACAAGTCCTGGACAAGATCGAGAATGCCTTCTCCAGAGGCTACAGCTCGCAAGAGCGCGTGGCCCTCGGCCAGATCGCGCTGGGCACGCATCCAGACGCGGTTCAGGAAATCCTCGACCGGGAATACTGGGTCCCGCGCGCCGAACAGCCCGTCATTGACGACATATTGAGCGGCAAGGTGAGAGGAAGGTACTATCTCATCATGGGGGAGCGCGGGACGGGGAAGCGTTCGCTGCTGCTCGAGGGTATGCGCAAGGTCCACGGCGATGGCATCGCCATGCTGGAAGCACACAACGACCTGGAAGTGTTCCGCGTGCGGCTCGGAAAAGCGATAGACTTCGAGTACCACGAGGACTACATCGGGAGCCTGTTCAGCATACGGGGGCCACGGGACAGCACGCCGCTTCTGGACGTGGAAAGAGCGTTGAACCAGATGGAGAAGGTGGCTCTGAAGATGCGGAAAGCGCGCGGGAAGCCGCTGCTGTTGATTATCAACAACATCCACCTCTTCAGGAACGAAGATCAAGGGAGTCTCGCGCTGCTGGAGATCCTGCAGCAGCGCGCGGAGATCTGGGCGGGGAATGATCTCGTGACTGTGGTGTTCACGTCGGACGAGCACTGGACACTGGAGAAGCTGATTCCGCACGCGACAAACATGCATGTTCTCAATATCAAGGACATCGGGAAGGACACGGTGACCACCGCGCTGAAGAAGTACCGCGCGCGCATGGGCGAGGATGTTTCGCAGAGTATACTTGACGAAGTTTTTGCCAAAGTTGGTGGGCGCCTGATCTTCCTTAACCAGGTTGCGAAGTCACGAGATATGCTCGAGACATGCATACACATCAACCGCAAGGAGAAGTCGTGGTTTCTGAACCAGTGCTGGATCCTCGGCGAGTCGATGGACGACGATGTCGAAGAGCAGCAGAAGTTTTGTGTAAGTGCACCCCAACGACATGGCGACTTGGCTGGTTAACAGACACCAACAGGCGGCAGCGATCGTTCTTGCGCGTGCACTCGTCCTGCGAGAGAAAGACGCTAACGCCCTCAACGAGGAATTCAAATTGCCCGAGATACCGCTGCATGAATCGCGCCAGATCATCACGCGTGCAGACTTCGTCCGCCAGTTCGACCATATCAACGTCGTTCACATCGACGCCAACGGCATGGTTCGCGCAGACTCTGTAGCCATGCAGAACGCGTTTAGGGAGATCTGCGCGGAGGAAGGCTTCGAAGAACACCTAAAGGCCACGCTGGACCGCTTGGACGAACTGGAGAGCCTTGCCCGCACGCGAGACGTGTGGTTCCGCGAGCCGCCAGGGAGGAGCGGGGGCGAGGTACCGGAGCAGACATACACCGCAAAATTGTAGCCGATGCAATCCCGCTCGTGTCTCTGGTATCTTTCAAGCGGCTAGCTACCACGTGTAAAACTCCACGTCCTACGTCACCGCACCGAGAACAGCGTTAACATTCGTAGCCGGGCCACACCTCGCTCATACATCCCACAGAGGATAGCGATGGGTTTTGCAGTTCCGCACCGAGAATGAGGAGCGGCTTATGAGCTACTCGGTGGTGCCATATTTCTGGAGTTGCGGGATGTTTGTCACGGACACTATCATGGGAAATAGTCCGTGAACGAGTAAGAGGGAAGAATGTTGGAGTAACTGCAAGGCTCGACGATCTGTTGACTTTGGAATAAGGTGATGCAGCTGTGGGGTTATTCATCTAAACTCGGATGGTGCTCTTCATCGTACCGTCTCCGCATCCATTTCCGGGGTCCCATCTCTTCGCAAGACTGGAGTTAAGGGGAGCGAGGCAAGGTTGCGTCGGTCGAGGTTGTAAACTTATATAGTGCCATCACAGCCTATGTGATCGCACGGTCACGACACTAATAGTGTGTGGTACCGTACCCACGCGAATGTGAATGACTGCTTCGGAAAGGGCGAGGTCTACCAAATTTAAGCGACCTTGTAGGAAAATGTTGAATCAAGTTATTGGAGTCCGGATGGTAGCCCTGGAGCCCTGGAGCTGGCTGGAGCCCTGGAGGTACCATCCTCACGTGATCCGGGAGGTTTATTGTTGATCCGGCGGCCCGAGCTCTCGAGAAGCGGGAGCCAATCACAGCCCAGTCCGCTCCGCAAGAAAAAGTTGCGAACGCATCGCGGCGACACTGCACGAAACAGCATTCACGATGCCGGCGCTCAACGTGCCCGAAAACGCCCCCAATGGACCTGTCGCTAAGCGTCAGAAGGTCCACGTCAGCCATGAAATAAGCAACGCGACCATCGCGCGGAAGTCGAAGATCTTTGCGCCGTTCAGAGTAAGCTCCCCAGCAGCATCTTGGGCGGCGGATGCTAACAATTGTAGACTGTTGGTCTAGTTTCCCCCACAGATGTCCCGTTCACGTCGATTCCGCTCGGAAAAGCCACGTTCCAAATTACCACCTCAGTCGGCCGATCGCTGCAGACGTACGACTTGCGCCGCGGCCTGAACCTCGTTTTCATCACGCGCCCGCAGACGCCAGAGGACATTACGGCCACGCTGGCATGGAAGAAGGTGGTCCTGGCAGCATGGGGTGGCCCGGATGCGCAGTCTGCGCGAGGCGTCTGGGTGTTCCAGCGCGGCAAGAAGGTTGGCGAGCTGGAATTCGCGCGGGGTCTGGACGAAAACATCACGCATATTGTTGCATTTGGCGAATGGATCATCGGATGCGGCTCCACCAGGATTGAAGTGTGGAAGTCGGCTACGCTGGAGCACTACACGACGCTGCAGGGCTCCTCGACCAGCGCTCTGTCGGGCTGCCTCTGCAACATGCCAACCTACTTGAACAAGATCTTCGTGGGACGGGAAGATGGCTCCGTCGAAATCTGGAACGTCAACACGGGCAAGCTGCTGTACACACTTCTACCGCCCGCTGCAGACTTTGGCTCGGTAACTGCCCTGCAGCCGACGCCTGCGTTGTCCCTCCTCGCCATCGCGTACGAGTCAGGCCCCGTGTGTATTCACGACGTCCGCGCCGACAAAGAGGTCATGCGCCTCAATCTAGGATCGTCGAAGAAAGCGCCTATAACTTCCATCTCCTTCAGAACGGACGCCCTAGGTGCTGGAGAAGACGGCCGGAAAGACGGCGTAATGGCCACGGCAAGTAGATTTAGCAGCGACATCACCTTCTGGGATCTCAATGAGAAAGGTCGCAAGATGGGCAATCTGCACGGGGCGCACAATCCGCCTCCGTCGGCCAACGGAGGCGTTGGCGGTGGTATCAGCAGGATAGAGTTTCTCGTAGGCCAATCCGTCATCGTTTCGAGTGGCCTGGACAACACATTGAAGAGCTGGCTCTTCGACCAAACGCCCTTTTCGGCAACACCTCGTATTCTTCACTCACGTGGCGGACACGCTGCGCCTGTTTCCTCTCTGAAATTTCTACCTTCCAACTCGGACGGTGCAGACGATGTTGGGAAATGGTTGTTGAGTGCAAGCCAGGACCGAAGCTTATGGGGTTGGAGTTTGCGACGCGATGGCCAAAGCACCGAGCTCAGTCAAGGCGCTGTGCAGAAGAAAGCAAAGAAGGCTGGACTCCTCAAAGCTGGCGCCAAGGATCCAAGGCTCCATGGTGCTTTTGAAAACCTCAAGGCTCCTGCAATCACCTGCATGGCATGCTCTCTCAACCGTGATGGCGGGATGGGGGCAATGCCTGGCGTTGCGGGGATCTGGAACAACTCCTCTAAAACCAAAGGCGAGAAGGGCACACCCGAAGTGAGCATGACTGGATGGGAAAGCATCGTGACTGGCCATGCAGGGGACAAGAAGGCAAGGACCTGGTTCTGGGGGCGCAAAAGAGCGGGCAGATGGACCTTCAGTACGGGCGATGACACTGAAGTGACGAGTGTGGCCATCTCCCCGTGCGGTACGTTCGCTATCATCGGGTCTGCCGGTGGCGCGATTGACATGTACAACCTCCAATCTGGCCAACATCGACGAAGGTTTCCTTCGCGACTGACGCCGGCCGAGGCCAAGAAGCTCAAGCTCGAAAGACTCCAGAGAGGGGATGATATTCTGGATTTGGAATCTCCGGGGACGAAAAAGTTCAACAAGGGCGAGGGCCGTCACAAGGGAGCCATCACCGGCCTGACAGTGGATGGATTGAACAGGGTCATCATCAGCTGTAGCGATGACGGTAAAGTGAAGGTCAGTATGCCGTGTATGCTTTCTAGTCTCACTGCTGATCATGCGAACAGTTCTGGGATTTTATGACGGGCGTTCTACAGCATGAAGTTGACTGGTACCCAATGACCAAAATCCTCGGTCTTCGATACCACAACAACAGCGATTTGGTCGCGATGAACTGCGACGATGGTTCCATTAGGGTCGTCGACATCGAGACCAAGAGGCTCGTCCGTGAGTTGTGGGCATCGCGATCACACGCCGACCTACAAATCATCGACTATACCTTTTCCAACGACGGCCGATGGATAATAGCCGCGACTTCCGACTCCACTGTGCGAGTATGGGACCTGCCGACGGGCCATTTGATCGACGCGATGAAGCTGCCCGGAACGTGCACCGCAGTCTCGTTCTCACCGTCCGGAGAGTTCCTTGCTACAGCTCTCGAGGGTGAGGTAGGCGTACACATTTGGACAAATCGAACGCTATTCACGCACGTGTCAACGCGACAGATATCGGAGGAAGAGGTGGCGATCATGAGCGCTCCAACGGCATCGGGCGAGGGCGGCGAAGATCTAGTGGATGCAGCGGCCGAGGAGGAAGTTGAAGAGGACGAGGACGAGACGGCTGTGCCCGTTATGGATCAATTGAGCGAAGGCATTACCACGCTCAGTCTAGTGCCAAAAGCGCGGTGGCAGACGTTGCTCCATCTCGATGTCATACGCGCGCGCAACAAGCCAAAAGAAGCACCCAAGGCCCCCGAGAAAGCGCCCTTCTTCCTGCCGTCTACAGACGGCAGCAAGGCTAGCAATGCTCTCGCTGGGCCAGACGCTGAACCAGCATCGCGCATCTCCAGCTCGGCGCTTGCCTCGCGGTCATCAGCTGCGACAGCGACAAGTGAGTTTACGCGCCGCCTCGCACAGGCAGCAGAAGCAGGCGACTACACTCCTGTGCTTGCACATCTCTCGTCGCTGCCTCCGTCGGCTGCCGACGTTGCGATACGCACGCTTGACACCACGCCACCGTACGACGAGCTGCGCACATTCATCGAGGCCCTGACGAGCAGGTTAGAGGAGCGGAGGGACTACGAGCTCGTGCAGGCGTGGATGAGCGTGTTCCTACGCTTGCACGGCGACGTAGTGGTGCAGGACGAGCAGCTGGTGGGATTGCTGCGGAAGTGGCAGGAGGAGGCGAAGAGGGAGAGGGACAGAGTAGGCGGACTGGTGGGATACTCGGCGGGTGTGGTGGGCTGGGTCAGGAGCGCGCGGTGATTGGCTGGAGGGCACACTATCTCGAGTCGCAGTGTTCAAGACATGGAGTTTTCTGCCGTGTGTCGGTGCTATTGTTCGGCTGAGGTGAATAGTTTCGTCCTGTCGAAACGTTTCCGACCGTTTGGGCAGGCTATCCCCGAAGCGGCAAGGCGTTGCGCGCACGGCCCGGACGTTGGTTGTTAATTACGGGACGTGAACGGCTCGCGGACATCTCCAACCTGACTTATCGACTTCCTCTCTGGGTGGCGGATATACAACACTACAGACCACGCTGTGCATATCCCACGCCACCTCGCAGCCGCACCACTACAGCCCCCAGCTAACGGTAGACGAGTGCTTCGCCTCGGCCGGGCGCCAAGCCAGCTCCACCGTCGTGTGTGCGTCGGGCCGCCATGCGCGCCCACCCGCGGTAGCATGGACGATCATAACGACTCCAGGCCCGGCAGCAGGAGTCGCAGGCCACCCAAACGGCCTCAGCAGTTCATGTTCATTGATTCGACGGGTGCCAATGGAGTCAACGCCAAGCCTGACAAAAATGTCCGCAGTTTTGTTATGAAGTCGGCGCGGAGCAAGAAGCCATGGAGTACGCGACAGAAAGAAAAGTCCACCTCGCCCTCGGAGGACAACCCCCACATCCCGAGAAGAGAAGCCAACATAGCCGAGTCCATTTCTCCTACCCTCGTCTCGCCATCCTGGCAACATGCGGCTGCGCCGACTACCTGGTCGGCCCCGTCCAATCTGTCGCCTGTCAGCAGCAGGAACGGTAGTGTCCTCTCGACACGCAGCCGCAGTCAGCCCTATGTCAGCCCGCCTTCATCTTCGTGCAGCCTGTGTGACAACCCACAATGCGCTGGCGATTTATGCACTCAGCCACATGCCTCCAACCAGCTGGTAAATCGGCGTGGGTTCTCGTTCGATTTCATCGCCGATCTGGACTGTCTGCCGGTGCCGACGGATAGTAATACAAGAGACCTGCTCGAAAACTGTAAGACTTCTTATTGGGATCGATATGCTCTATTCTTTAACACCGCACCGCAGTCATCCACACATACGCCATAAGCTTCGTACCACTCGATCAACACCACACCTCTAACAAGGCGACGACCAACTGGATATCAAAAAGCATCCTAAGCTCAACAGGTGCATCATTCATTTACGTTATTTTCACTGCCAGTGCTCTGTACCGCCAGGCCATCGGCGCCGCCAATGCTCAAGATGTGCTGCAGTACAAGATCAGTGCCATTTCGGAGATTAACAAACAGCTCAGTAACCGCACGTCTCGAATCGACGACAACAACATTGCTGCCGTTTTCATGCTTTTGTGTATCGAAGAGGGCGCAGTGTCGTCTGATCAGGACAAGGAGTGGGCTCAGCTACAGAGGCAGCTGCATCTCGATGGTCTGAAGACAATGATTCAGCAAAGAGGCGGTCTGTCGGCGTTGAAATCCAATCAATGTTTGCAGACTTTTATTCTCATGTGAGCCTTTCCGGTGTCTCTATCTTTCCCGTGTGCTACAGCTCCCTTGCTTGCCCATCACCAGCTCCCTGTCATGGCCTCATGCGCACCATATCTTTTTGGATCCGTATTTTTCTGTTTCCGTGCTGTAGTAGTCAACATTTCTACCACTGTTTCATTCTATCGGTTGGTTGAGGCAGGGCTACTATCTAATCGTGCAAGACCCCGGTGGACATTGGAGCTAATAGACACTTAGGCATAGCGTTGCCCACGCGGTTTCCACCTTCGAACGACCATACGCCACCCTCATGGACTCCACCGGCCACATCCAGCAGTACGACATCCCTTCCTTCCGCGGCCGACCCGCTTCAACCCGCACACTCCGCCTCTTCCACCCCCTCAAGCTCGACCCCGACCTATACGACCTAATCTCCAACATCGTCGTCTTCGTCGGCGACCTCAACGTCTGGAACGACAACAGGAAATGCCCCGTCGACCCCATCGAGATGCAAAAGCACATCTGCCTGCTCGTGTACCGGCTCTTTGACTGGTACAAGCGCGGCGAAGAAGACCCTTCGCTCCCGCGGCAGCCCGTCGACCAGTCCCTCTGCCTCGCCCTTACCATCTTCCTCATCGTCGCGTACAACCAGAACTACGGCCCCATGGTCTACGCCGCATCGCAACGCCTCAAAGCCGCACTGGAGAAATGCCTGTTCTTCAACTGGGCCAACGCCGCCGACCTCCTCACGTGGACGCTGACCATGGGCGGGTTGGCGACCCGCGGCACCGACGACTTTGAGTTCTACAGGCAGTACAGCATCGGGGCGTTCAAGTCGCAGGGGTTCGCAGAAGACACGAATCCCGAGGAGGTGCTGGACCGCATGCGCAAGTGTCTGTGGCTGGGGAAGCTGGACAAGCACGTCAAGGACATGTGGGCGGAGATGGGCATCTGCCGCGGCGAGGACGTCATGGATATGAGCAGTCCGAGTGAGATGAAGAGCCCAGATCGGATCAAGAAGGAGGATATTGTGGGCGGGTTGACGAATGAGCGGTTTTTCGTCAAGAGGCCGTGATGTGGAACGAAGAACGAGGCGTGAGGAAACAAAAAAAAACGACAACGGGGATTCGGGCTAGAAAAGGCGTTTGGGGTTTTATCTATTGGTATCTATCCAGCATTCGGTAACGTGTTGGGGGGGGCAGGAGGGCTTCCTGTGCTTCTTTCAGCGTGCACCTGCATGGCGGCGCTGGTTGTTCCGTTTCTCTTCTCTGTCTGTATTTTTATCCTAACTACCACCATTTAACCACCAACCATCAGAGCGCAATAATACAAGATAATGCCATCTACCCAATAGCGAAGAAGCGGCATGCGAACAGCGCTACTCCGAGCTACGATGAACCTACGAGTTGATGAAGCTTCTTAGGAACCCTTGGGGTTATCGAATTGGGCTTTCGCTACAAGGCTGTTCTGTCCTGTCCTATTCATCGTTGAATGGAACAGAACGCAGCAGCTCGATTTCACGCCTACTGTGACGCGTTTGTGATATGGGGAGCGAGGGTAGCGGAGTACGATTGGCGAAGGAGCAGCATTGGATATCGTTTGTAGTGGTGTTGATGCTACAGCGTACTGTGCATGCCGGTTGACGGCGGCGCGGTTTGACGCTGCGAGCCGCCGGTGCGGGCCCAAGCCGAGCCGTGCCGTGTTCTTCGCGTTGGCCTGGGCAATATGGGAGCACTCGCACACATTCCCTGCCACTCTTTACGCCCTCGCATCCATGCCGAGCCGTTCGCTCTTCTCGTGACGTCCCTTCGCGAACTGGCCTGCTAGATCTTGGACGACGCTTTGCTCTTTTGCACAAGGGACAGCCTCGGGGTACACATCTTCTACAACAGCTAGGTACCGCGAACCCAGAAATAAAGGTGCTTGTGGGCAGTGTCTGGAGAGCGAGACGTCGGACAAGACCATGTCGAATTTCAGAGCCTCATCCCGGGGGAAACTAGGAGGTTTGCTGCCCCAAATCTCATGTTCTGCGCTTGCTTCACCGCCTTCCGTTATACATTCTACGGTATTCTCTCACGATACTAGGCCTCACAGATACCCTGATTCGGTCTCTTTACTCGTTATCCGCGCCTTGCGCTGCCCCAATGGCCACGAAGATGCTCTTCCCCGCACCATGCCGCTGTTTTGACTCTGCATCATCGATCCACCACCAATGCGATGAACAGGTCATCAAGTCATGCCACGCAACCGTGTATTGAGCGTGTCATAGACTATATCACGGTGGAAATTGGCACACGTAGACTCGCCCAATGTGTGGACTGCGGCTTCGCCCTACACCTGTAGAGCCATTGAGGGAAGGCGACCTGGGTAATATTCCTGCTCGGCGACAATCAGTAAACGCCTTCCATTAAACTGGCTGTTCAAATGCTGGCATCTCGAACACCACGCCTTCTCGATCCAGTCACAGTAGTAATCAGAATTCTCTCTGTGGAAGGTCAGCCAGGTTGTTGATGTTCATCACCAGACTTGCCTGCTTGGGTGATTTCTAGTCCTCGGCTACTAAAAAACACCTACAAATGTGTGCCAGGTACTACCCTCTTTCTCAATCACATCGCATCAGATGGAAGAGAATCTAGCGTTATATTTATCGCGCACATAAGAACATCGCAAACGCTATAGTTTTGCTTTGTGGAGCAGGGGTAATTGCTTATGTTCACGGAATTAGCAAGCGCCGGCGTAATTGGGCTTAGAACTGGAATGACCTCCACAGTTAGTAAACGAACACATGAGCTCACGCGCTACATGTGTTTAACTTAGCTCATGGCATCGTACTGTACTGCTAACAGGGCCACAGCCTATTTCCGCCTTCTGTCGAGGGATATGTGTCCATACGCACCTTGGCACAGCTGCAACAATATGCATGTGGCTTCGACGCATAAGGCAGAAAGTATATTGGCAATGTGTTAAACGTGCCCATCTACCATATCTTCCACCATTGTCCCCCTTGTTGGGAAGAAGGCGCCTCTTCCCTCCTATGAATGCATGTGATTCTTACAAGAGTGGCTATTATATCATACGGCTGTGAACACGCCTTCCTCTCACGTCCACGTACAATGAGCGATTCAAAGCATGCGCAGTAAGGCTTTGATGAAGCCCTCTTCCTTTGCCTTTTTTTTTGGATAGACGCAGCCGCCGGTAGTGTAAGCGCGAAAACTGCTATAGTTCTTGAATCGGATGACCGGCACGCCAATGGAGCGATGATCGATCAAATTCACAAGATTGACAAGGACATCTCTGCTTCCCAATGCCTAGAAGGATATCAATTCAGCGTCTCCTGTACCTCAAATCAGTCGTACTCTACCTTTCTGCAGCCACTTATAGAGTCTGGCGGGTCCGTGATGTGAACCTCGCGACATAAATCTTGCCACTTCTCCAACTTGTTCTTGTCGGCATCGCCACCGTAGAGTGCAGCAAAACAAGTAGTCTGGCACTCTGTCCAACGTTTTTTCTCCAGTTTTCGACCCCATCCCCGCTGAGATGCAAGTCGATCAAAATTCCTCCTGAGGCCGCTGCTGGGTTCGTATTGGAACCCCGCGAAGTTAGAGAACCAATCGCTTACTGATGACGTGGCTGGTGCAGGTAAAGCCATGGTAGCAGGAAATATGTTGCGCTCGATGTGCGTTCGGTCTCGGTCCTGGCAACCACGAAAAGAGCGTTTGGCTGGAAAGAATCGCAATGTCGATATTCAGGACCAAGGCGGGCGGGTGGAAGGTTTTGGGTGCTCATGTTGTACAATAATGCAAAAATGAGTCATAACAGCAACCCCGCAGAGAATACCACAATGTTTCGGAATGCATGGCTTGGAAATGTCGTGTACGCACACTCCCTTCGGACTGCAGCGATATACATATCACCCCTTAGTGTAATCGGCATGACTGGCGAGAATACAAGCGCGCCTCCCAAGATCCACAAAAGTTCGCAGGTTCCTCAACGACCCTAACGTCCTCGCCAAATCTATTTACAACCTCGGGCCCTCATACTTCTTTTTTCTCATTGGTGTTATGCGCCAAGATGCTGCAGGCCCGAGGCTTACAGTGGAGCAGCAGCATCGTATGATTGCCGCCACGTGGATCCATCGCATCCCTGCATGCGAACGCATCTCAGCCCAAGAAGTGCGACTCCCCCGCCGCGACAATGAAATGCCTGAATTCCCACATACTCGACCTAAATCCTTCTGTTCATCGTGCACCTGAGCGCGCGGGACGTCGACGTCGCATGCGGGGGAATGTCGCAACTCCCAGCGGGGACCCTCGGCGACGCTGTCGGTGTGCTGTTCTTCACGTTTATATGTTTGATTGCGAACGTTCTCCTCATATGGCTTCATTGGACGACGCACGATAGGCTGGGCTGTGGGTTCACATCCATCCACTCCTGCTTTGGAGTTCGATCGGAAAGAATGCTGACGTGGTGTGCAAAGATGTGGCGCTGATAGCGTACTTTGCGTTGATATGCGCGATCAGTAGCATTGTACAGCAGATATATAACTACACGTATGTTAGAATGGATCTACCCATTTTGAAGGATGCTTGAGTGACGATGTTATCTAGGTATTGGGATGATATCATGTGGGCACAACTGCATTACATCAAAGCGAACTACAGGAATGCAGACGTTGCGTTTAACAATGGCAATTTCGGCCTTATGAGAGCGTTAGCAAATATACGTACGTAGAGATACCTTTTTACATAGTCATGTAATCTTTTTCTCTAACTAAAATAGGCCTTTTCTGCTACATTATGGAGTCGAGCTACTTGTTATCATAGTAAGCATCTAACCCCCCAAGAGGTTTCTTGTATCTCTAACAGCATTACCAGCTTAATCCAAGTCGCCTTCACCGTCCGCGGCTACTGGGCCTCACACCGACAAGCCGAGCGCGCCTTCGCCGTGTTAGGTAAACTCGTACCGCTCGTACTCGCCGGCATAACAATCGGCCTGCTGCAGACGCCCGCAGTGCAGAGGAGCTTCACAACATACATGATCGTAGCACACCTGCAGTGTAAGTCCAACTTGGACAGCGGCATCTTCTTGCTGATATGCAACCCAGCTATGACAAGCTGCACCCTCAGCATCCTCCTTATCGCCACCGTAATAATAAACTACATCAGCGCCCGCCGCACCTGGCGGAACATCAACGTGCCCTCGACCTCTCGGCCCAGGCCATGGCACTTCTCCCTCCGCACCAGACCCAAACCCAGCGTCTCCTCAACAAGCTCAGCATCCAATCAAGCGCACAAACCAGCGCGCCCCGTCATCTTCGATAACAGCTGGCTCGTCTTCCGGCTCTCCATCGCCATTGTACTAATCAGCGCATTCATCCTCGCCTCCGTCCTAACCCACCTCC
Organism: Karstenula rhodostoma CBS 690.94; assembly: GCA_010093485.1. Classification (NCBI taxonomy): domain Eukaryota; kingdom Fungi; phylum Ascomycota; class Dothideomycetes; order Pleosporales; family Didymosphaeriaceae; genus Karstenula; species Karstenula rhodostoma. The sequence continues at coordinate 203,733 of MU001500.1, forward strand.
CCCAACGCACCGACATCGCCCGCGACGCCCAAGCCACCGCCCCCGACCTCTCCGCCTCCCGCGCCCGCTCCAACATAATCGGGTATATCTTCGGCGTCACGCCCGGACTCGCAATATGGATTGTATTCGGGTTGACGAAGGCGTTTCGGAAGATCATGTATGAGAGGTTAGTGCCCGAGGGGCGGAGGAGCAGGGACAGGGTCGAGACAGCAACGCCGATACAGATGCCTCATTCCCGGGGCCCGAGTGCGACTTCTGTGGGTATGAGGGGGGAGGGCGGGGGAGCGAGCGAGTCGGATAGCGAGGTCGAGCTGGGTGGTGCAGGGATAGGGACGGGCAGGGTGAGGAGCGATAGCACTGACAGTGCAGAAGTCATGACGACGCCGTTGTTGACGCTCAATCCTTGGAACACGCCATGGCAGGGACGGACGGATACGAGCAGACAATAACATCCCGAGTAAAACAGGAAGATGGCTCATGCTGCCACATAACTCCATATCACAGCCTTGTGTACGTCCGATGGATTTTCGGGTGTCTTTACTGGATTCACACCGCGTGGACATATGCGGGCCTTGTACAGCAAAATAACTGCATGTTTCAAGCCAAGTTCCTGCAATGCGATGGAACGAACCCGACGCCTAGGAACAGTTTGCATACCTCGTCACGTAGCCGCTTCCAGAGCCCCGGTCACACGTAACTCACCCCACCGATCACCCCAACACTCTTTCCTCCCCGCGGGCGCCTCCCTATTCTCTTTCACGACTCCGGGATCCCCGCATGTCACGTAGCCGCGGAAGGCAAACGATGTTTTGTATTAGGCAAACAAGGTGGCAGCTGGGGTGGTGGGGCCAAACTTCGACTGCCCTCGTGCGCCTCCTTCGGATAACTCGTATTGCTTGGTGCTCCTCGTTGGCATCAATCTGTTCGCATTGTACATGTGCTCGTCCAGTAAAAATGTGATTGAAGTCTATCACTACAAATGAAAAACAGCCATATGCCCGCTAGAGTAGAGGAGCAACTCTCTCAATGTTGTACTTTCTTTGCCACAAGTATGCCTACCTGATCCAAATCCGCCGCATCCATCATCTCGAAAACCGCCACTGATACGTTAAACTCGTAAGAGATGGTGTTTCTTAGTTCCATCGCCATCAGCGAGTCAACGCCCTGGTCGGAAAGGCTCGGCCCGGTATGGATATCTTCCAGTTCCTTGCCCAAGGCGTGAGCGAGCTTGTGCCGAATCGCTTTTACTACGATTGCACTGCGCTCTTGAATATCGTGCGCTTCCTGGAAGAATTGCCACAGATTCGTCTCAGAGGAAGGCGTGAGGCTCGGAAATCCAAGCTTCGTATTCGAGCGGGGGACATTGAAATGCGCAAACAGAGGCCGCTTGAGGTGCAATGGGATAGGCTCGCCCCGGGCGTAGTGATCTCGAGGTGTGTTCATGCCCAAGATCACTTGACTGTGATCCGCGTCCGGAGGCGACAACGAAGGGTCGTAGTAATGACTGTCCCATGCGATATTGCTTAACAGGCGAAACGAGGGTCCATACTGGATTCCGGACTCTCTGCAAAACTCGTAGAATGAGCGGGAGTTGGTAGGCTTGACGCAAGATGCAAATGCCGAGTCGACCTGATCCTTGGCTTCCATTCTTGAGCGTGAGTCTTCGTCAACCCAATCTGAGCTGCTCCCGGATCTTCGTACTCTAGCTGTATCTCGAGGAAAAGCACATTTTCCAATTACCATCCGTGAACAAGAACACGCGTACTTCATACGATGCCGAATCCTTTTCGTGTACATTCTGGATTGATCGGACCTCAGCGACGGCCTCAGAAGAGTTTTGAAAGTCTTCCTTGACTGGTATGGGCGAGATGAACTGTGCGTCTTTGACAAGGAAGCCAGAGACTACGCGGGACTTTGCGACCGCCATCTGTTTCACTGATTCAAGCGCCATGACGACCATTCCAGCACCTGGGCATACTGCTACTCCGTTCACTACATGATTGGCTAGCCACGGCATTGTTTCTGTACACAACCAGTACCGCCAGCTCGGCTGCAGTGGGTTCCAATCGGAGGCCGGAACTCCCAGCATATATCCGGAGAGGCGTTGCCTGAGCCTGTAGTCCTTGCTAAGTCTGGATTCTGTCCAATGTCGTTTGCTGTGATCAAAAGGGTATGGAGGGCAATTTGTGAGGGGTGGTATAATTCCTCGCGCTTGCCCATTACTTGCTGCTACGGAGACATGATGCCCATAGGAGAATAGAGCGCCTACCAGTTCTCTCAACGTCAACGTTGGAGCCTTTGAACGTTCAAGAACCGAATGATAGCGGATCGAGGAGACGATGTCCTTGATCGGGCGTCGAAGTGTTGCATGGGGACCAATCTCGATAAGATCGGCAATAGCTCCACAGACTAGGCGAAGTGGTAGTGACTCTACTTTTTCAGGTCGTGTCAAAGTGTCGAAGAATCGTATAGGTGATGTGAGGTTGTCAACCCAGTACTGCGACGTGACCAATGGCTTTGGAGCAGCGACATGACTTGACACGGTACTAATCATTGTCACTCGCTGGTGGCTTTCACCATGCTGCAGGCGTCCCATGAGCTGGATGTATTCCTCCGAGATCGCGGACATAGCAGGCGAATGGTATGCAACACCAGTCTTCAGTATCTGAGCAAAACTTCTTTTGGCTTCTAGGCGCGTTCTCAACAACTCGATGTCCTTGAACGTCCCTGACAGGGTGATGTTGATTCTGCTGTTCACACATGCTATGTGTATGTCGTCTGTCTTGAGCCCGAGGTTGTTCAGCCACTCTGACACTTCATCCTCAGCCAAATTGACCGAGATCATAACTCCTGGATCGGAAAGTGATGCTCTTGAAGTAGGGCGCGTACACTACCCCATACGTGCGAAACCCCATGGATAGCACACGCGAACGGGGTGCTATCACCGACGGTGGGAAGGGTAGGCGTGGGTATATAAGTTAGCGGATAGTTGTGTCGTCCATATATACTTCGAGTATTATCTATCTTTTAAAACATATACATAACCCATATCCAACGCACCACCTGCATCCCCCACCAGTAATCCCGCCTTCCCCACCACTACTGCCGAGCCCACCAACCTCGTCTCGTCACCATCTACATACTCGTCACCATCTACATAAACTGGACTCATCCCAGAGGACGTGCGGCAGTGCTTCCAAGCCACTATGCCGGCGTTTGCGGATAGTATAAGGTGGTGGGTTATAAACCCGATCGCGCTGGGGATTATGGGGAGGTGGGTTGAGAGAGGGTGGGGATGGAAGGGAGGGGAAGGAAAACATGAAGCTCGAGAAGGTGTCTGCGTTGAGGGGGTGGAGAGGGTGCGTAAGGCTGGGGTTGTGGTGACTGAACTCGCTAGGAAAGCAACACTAGTAGGATTTGAAGTGAAAGCCAGGTAGGACCGTGGTAGGTCGGTGAAAATAAAGTATGAGTCTAAGCACCAGTACGACGCTCGACTTCCAACATTGTTGCCCGAGAACGCACTCGTGACTCCCGACCCAGCCGCCAACGCAGCAAGTTTTCGCATTGCGCTCACACAATGGGACGGCGTGGATATAGATGCGAACTTCTCAGCCAACTTTACAGGATCATGGAATTCGAAGCTCAACTTCCCCCTCTAACTTCCCAGCCACCGATTTCCAAATGTCGCGACACAACACAACCACACCTCTTACCCCCTCCACCGCCTCCCTCGTGCACCGCGTCTTATCCTCCAAACCCGAGGACTGGGGTCCTTCATTCGGCTGGATGCGTTCAGAGGAGGTGTGTCTCGTTCCGAGTCTCTGGAACGTGACGTACCACCAGTGGAGCTCTGCGTGGGCTGAGGAGAAAGAAAAGCGCCGGGAAGCTTCGCTAGCTCCGAAAGCCACTGTATGTGAGTCCCACGCGGCGTGTGACGGATCCTTGACGCTTAACCCGGCCAGCGTTCGGAAGGAGTATAGGGATGGGAATCCGTATACCTGGCCTAGTCTTTCGATGCAGGACGCAAAGCAGGAACCAGCGTCATCGAACGCAGTGGATGCGAGTGCTGTTGTACCTCCTCCGTTGTCAACCACGCACACCCCATACTCACACTCACACTCACACCCCGAGACCGTAGCTGTGCTTTCCGGCACAAACACACACTCTCCATCTCACGGAGTTTTCCGCACGCATATACATCTCCCTGCTAACCAAGATCCTGAAACTTCCTTCCAGCAATCCCACGACGAATCCACTATATCTCTAGTCCTTAAAACGGGCCTCGCAGCCCAGCGTAGACGCGGCAAGCATCCCCCCTCGCAACCACAGTCCCGTCAGGATACATATACACCCCCCTCTGTTGGCATTCCCGCTCCACACTCTCACACCCACGGCCCAGCTGCGTCCTTTGTCGTGCACAGCGTCAGACGGTTCAGCATATCCGAGCAAGATCCTCTCGTACCCGCTGCCGTCCCCGAAACCGGGCGTAGTTCACTGTGGCGGGGTGTGGGTAGGTTTGTCGGGCAGATGCGTAGGTGGTAGATGTGTTCTGCGTATCGTAATGCCGCCGTGGAGGCCCAGAGGAACCTGCCGTTTTTAGAAGGACAATGTTTGGAATTTGAAACATCATTACAGAGCGAAGCACGTTTCGTTTCGTTTCGTCTTGTTTCTCTTTGGTTCTGGTTAGTTGGACTGTGCTGCTGTTTGTTGGGTCTGAGACAGGGGTTATTGCATGATATGTAGCGCTGTTCATAATTCCAATGGATTCTTTGTATATCCGATTGCTTTTTTTGGAAAAGGGTCTGAGAGTTCTTCGTCGGTAGCTGTTCGTGGTGTATGGGTGGTAGTAAAGCTAGGGATCAGATAGCTGGTTTCTCGGCTGAGATATGTTCTAGGATGGCTAAAAAATATCATACTGATGTGGAGTGCTCTCACTGACCAATATACTTGTGCAGGGTCAACGGTGACAACTAACTCATCGACAATTTCATTCTGGCTTAGTGAGGCAGAAACCTGGTGTTACTCGCTATATAAATAACTAATCAATATATATATTGTAGAGATTCACTATGAGGTAGGGTGACTCAATGAAGTAGGGGGGACAAAAAGGCGCGTTGTGCTTTGCCAATGCACGAACAAAGGGGGACCAAAAAAGCAGCTAAGGCGCGCCCAGCGTCTGTGCGCAGGCTAACCAAAAAGGGCGTAGCGTCAATATATAAGATCCAGTCTACAAGATGTCATACCGCGCGCGAAGGGAACTTTATTGGTCGACGACCTAGCAGCGGGGATAGTTTCATAGTTAATAGATACACATTTCTCTAACCAAACTAACCTCCCTTCTTAAAACTTGAATCGCATCGTACAGAGTAAGATACCTTGTAGAACATACCTGTGTCAACTGTAGACGTGCTAACAAGCGCTTGCGTATTAGTGGATAATAAGTCCAAGGAGATCTAACGAGTTGAAAACCTATTCGTTGGGTTGGATAAGGATTGCTCTTGGCTACTCCTATTACTACTCAGTATATCGTGAAGCGTATGACTGTAGACCTGAAGGAAACCCCGAGGACAAGAAACAGGCCGAAGCCCAGGAAAGCCCACGAGGTAAAAAGATCCCGGTGCGTGAAAATAAGCTAACGCGCTGGACGTATAGTTACGCAACCATGGATACGACACCCTACGGCTCCCCCGGCCACACCTCATCCGCAATCCCCCTCACCAACGCCAACTTCCTCACCATCCCCTCCACATCAATCAAATTCCCCTCCGCATGGCTCGCAAACCCACACTGCGGACTAACCCCCACCCTCCTTAACGCCTCCTCCCTACTCTCCCCCTGCCCCTTGGCCATAACATCCGCCGCTTGGTAAATCCTCCCCTTCATCTCTTCCTTATCCTCCAGCTCGGGGAACTTACTCGTCACCACACCCAAAATCACGTTCTTGTGCTTGGGCAGGTGGGCGAGGGGCTCGAAGCCGCCGGCGCGCGGGGTGTCGTACTCGAGGTAGTAGGTGTGCATGTTGAGCTGTATGAAGAGCTTCGTGGCGATGCGGTCGTAGCCGCCTTCGGAGAAGTGGCGGGAGTTGACAAAGTTGCCGCGGCAGAGGTGCACGCCGATGTGCATGTCGGCGGGGATGTGAGCGGTGCAGTCGTTGTAGAGGGCGATGTAGAGGTCGAGGAGGGCGTCGGCGGTGAGGGTGTTGGCGGGGTCGTTCGCCCATCCTTGGAGCATCTTCTCGGAGCAGAAATCTGGGGGGTTAGCGAGGGGGGCGGGGGGGGGGGATGGGCGGGCGTACAGGCGAGGTTGGGGTCGTCGAATTGTACGTTGCGGAGACCGGCTTTGTAGAGGATGTCGAGCTCCACTTGGTACGCTTTCGCTACGTCGGCGAAGTACTCTTGGTCGTTCTTGTAGACGGATTTCGGATACGCTGCACCGTCCACGTACCGCAGGTGGTACCAATTCGGCGCCGCGAGCGTGAGCTTCATACCGCCCCACTTCTCCTTGGGCAGCACGCTCTTCAAATACTCCACCTGCGCGACGTACGTGCTCTTCCCCGTATGTCTAATTTTCCCCGTGCAGTACACGCTTTCTCCGGGCTTATGTCCCGTCTCCATGAACGCTGCGATGTCCGGGACGTACAGCCTGAATGTATCGATGGGCGGATTTTTTATCTCCTCCATTCCGTCCAGGGCGGGCCAAAAGGTGCCCCAGAACATGTGGCGGCGGTACTCGCCGTCGCTGATGGCATGGAAGCCAAGGTCCTGCTGGGTCTTGACGATGTCGGTGATGGCTTTATCCTCGAGGGGTTGCAGTTCGGCGTCGGATTTGCCTTCTTTGTAGCGCGCATCGAGGAGGTATTGTGGGCGTTTGAGGGAGCCGAGGTGCTCGGCGCGGAAGGGGGGGTTACGGTGGAGGGGGGAGGACATTGTGGGCGGTGTGTGAGACTAAGTTCCTTGAATTAGTGGAGTTGAAGGGGGATCTTGTAGAAGAAACAATCCACCAGGTTCCCCGCACGACACACTCCTCTACTTATTAGTTCTCCTGCCCTAGGCCTCCCCCATCCTTCGCCGCCCATGTCCCCCTCTCATGCATTAGCCCTCAGCAACGCATCTTCCCACTTCCCTTCCCAGGCAATAGACTCGGTACCATCTCTCCGCGTCACAATCATCAAAAATACAAGGTTCCACCTCAACTACCCCCCACCTAGCCCCCGCAACCCCGCCAGAGGTGACGTATCGGTCCCTTGCAGCGCTATGCAGGGATGCTATAACACCCCACTAACCCCAAAAGGGAAGATGGGCGGGGAGAGCTATGATGGAGGACGAGCGTGAGTCTGTCGTGGGCACGCTGCTGGTTAACCAGTCCAGCCTTCCTTCTTACAAGAACATTAAGACCAGATAGAAACTAAGACCGTTACTATTATAGTTAATCCCAGAATAACTTACCTTACCATAATCTCACTCTAAAACCATATCACCGGCGTTCAACCGTCCCGCGTTCACCTTCCGTGCTTACTGCTCCGTACGCCTTCCAGCCCTGTCTTTCGGAGCAGTCAAGTCCATCACGTTCTCATGCGAATACACAGTAGACAACCATCCCGCAGCATGTAAATTCACAGCACAGCAAAGAATCAAGTCATCAAACCATTCGATCGCATTAATGCCACGCCAGCAGCACTGATCCCATACCATCCCTATCCAAGCCACCAAAAGAAAAAGACATAATGGTATCGAAACGAGAAACGAGCGAACGAAGCGCAGCCCCGAAATCGTACGGAAACGAAAGACACACCAGAGCACCTATATACACCCGGGGCTTACTTACAGCCTGCTGAAATTCCTCGTAATCATCACCACGACCCCAGCAACAACCTTGATCGCGACGCGCAGCACGAAGACAGCCGCCTTGAACGCAAACGTCAGCACGGTGATGACGGTCCGCGCTATAAACGGCAGACCCTCGCCCTCTTTCTCCTTCTTCGCGTTCTTCTTCTCCTTCGCGCTGGCTTTTGTGTTGGGTTTGGACTGCCCATACCAGTCGCCCAGCTCGATGTCCTTGTCAAAGGAGGAGGAGCGCTCCGTGGACGCAGAGCGCGATTTGGTACTCCACTTCCGCAGCGTTTCCGCTGGCGCCTTGATGCCCACTTTTCCGCCCACTGCGTTGAACCCGTCTTTGAACGCCGCCTTGAACGCCTTTGCGTCCGACACTTCCACGACAGTGGGATCTAGTGTGGGAACGGGCGGCGGTGCAAAGTTCTCCGTGGACCCTGCGCGCGACTTTGCCTTGCGGCTGCGAACGCTCTCGGCCACTGCGACCGAGAGCAGCGCTGCGGCTACGACGTCCACGAGGAACGGGTTGCCGAAGCGCGTGAGCGCACCGAGATTCAGCATGAGCGCGTCGTTGGTGAAGTCAAGGCGCGCGAGCATGGCGTCCTCGGGGGCGGCGTCGGTGGTGGTGGCGAGCTGTGTAACGCTCATTTCGCTGGGTGTGATGGAAATGGGGCGCGTGTCGCGGCCCAAGCTGTCGAAGCGCGGCGGTGGCTGGATAGGCGAGAAGCCGTTGGCGCGGGGTGAGGATGGAGAGAGGATGTATGGGTTGAGGATGGTGATGGAAGCGGGCTTTTGCTGGGGTGCGTGAGGCGTGGGCGACATGTTGTGGCCGTATATGGCCGTGATGGGGCGGGTGGAGGGCTTGTTGATGACGGAGCAGTCGCCTTCGATTTGGATCGGGAATGTGCCTAGGGTGGGGTGGTGTAGTTGGTAAATCCCGTCCGGAGGCATCTGCTGTGCCCAGGGGTTGGTTTGCGGCTGCGGAGGGTCGCGTGTCCAGGTTAGAGCGCAGCATTCGCGTTGGGCAGCTCCGGCGAGCACATCTTCTGCGAGACGCTGAGCTGCCGGGGAGGTTGCGCCGGGGTCCATGACAGCTATGTGGGAAGCCGCTGGGGAGTTTGCGGCAGCATCAAGGGCCTGGAGTGCGGCTAGCTTGGGAAATATGCTGGTGAGTAGTGTTACGGGGTCCTGCTCGTGAGGAGCGACTGGAGTGGTGTTCATGGACGGCGGGGTCATGAGATCTAGCTGCGCTATAGGGAGTACGCGTGGCTGCGTAGGGTGGTGTCGCTGTATCAAAAGCTCGTTCATGATGCTTTGCACATCGTACCCACCGGCAAGGTTTGACTGCGCCAGGCTGTAGAATGGTAAAGACGGTGTGGTGCCAAAAGTTATTGTGGGGTTTGCTGCTGTTGCTCGGTGCATTCGCAGGGTGTATATTTGCACGGCCGGACCTTCTTGACCATTGGCAGCTACCCAGAGGTTGTCCAAAAGATGAGAGGGTGTGAAGAAAGGTTTAGGTGGCGGGCTTGCTGGTCCACTACTGGCGATATTATGATGCGGAACATACAAGTCGGGCGAGTACGGAGACCGACTGATTTGAGTTCTTGGAATGTGTGTAGGCGAAGCTTGGGTTGGTTTGTACGCTTGCTGAGATAGAGACTTGGTAGGATCAAATGTTGGGAATATCGATCTCATTGGGGCCTCTGGCTGAGGGGTCATATTACGCTGCGCAGTGCTGTTTGCTCGCACCAAGGTCTCGGCTGTTGAGAAAGCTGGGGATGCCGTTCGGTTCAACTCGGGGCTCGAGGTCTGTGATCTGTAGGTGAAGCCATCGTGTACTGCCACGGGTGGCGATTGAGCCCTACGATCTGGAGTTCTTCTGGGTGGAGTATTGTGCGGATTGGGCGATGCCTCTCGCGGCCGTGGTGGAGGGCCCGGTCTCTGATGCCGAGGAGGAGTCTGTATCGTCAAGGTTGGAAGATGTGCTCTGGGAGGGGCTGCCACAGCAGGAGGAGGTGGTGGAGGCGGGGGCGGAGGCGGAGGTGGTATTGAGTCGTTCTCCGGGGACAACGGCGCTGAATTGACTTGAATCACGAGTTCGTGAAAGTCGGCTGCACTATCCATACGTTCCACTTGTCCGGGTTCTGGCGTGGGAGGCTTCGTTCGAAGCTGCTTGCTGTTCGGACTGGCCTGTCTCGGACGAGGCGGTGGAGGAAACAACTGAAACCCAGGGCCAGCCATGACGTCCTTCTCTTATAATGATCGCTCTGAAGATGCAGGTATGCTGGAGGAGGCGAGAATGTCCAAAACTAAGAGTTACAAACTTCAAAGATCATGGTGGACGGGTGCACGGAGTCGGATAAGCAGGGTCGAGGGAGTATAAGACGAGTGCGCTACACGGTGCAGCAAGCCTATGGGAAACGGTCCAGTATGCAGCGAGCAATAGCGGCTCTGGGGTGTTTTCCCGTGCAGACGAACACTCTTTCGTGCACGCGGCCCAATCAGCATGCACATAATCCTGGGCGCTTAACTCAGATGATAGGCGGCGGTTATAATTTTGGTGGTTGGCTGTTTCATTGCAAGCGCTGGCACCTGCAGCTCGCTTCACCGCCAATCGAAACCGGTGAGTCCCTGGGCTTCGCGACGATTCGCTGCATGTCGTGTGCTGGCTTCGCGCACGGTGCAAACATGTATGTGATGGACCTACGGCGGGCCGATGCGGTTGCTGTGTGCATCTATTTCGAGCGCCTACAGTAAGTGGACTGGGGCCACTGCTCTTGGCGTTCCGCTGGAGTCATCCGACACGGGGGATGCCATGCCTCAGTGATCCATTTTCGAATCGGAGAACGAGGCAGCTCATCTGGATCTTGTGCTTCCGAATGCAAGACGCGGTAGCTGTCGCCAATTCCAGTTCACCTTGATGACCGGGTTGATGATTGATGCCTGTTTGTTCCTGTTTGTCAGACCGGCGGTGGAGCTGCGGATCAACATTTGTGTTTGGCAGACTGGCGGTGGAGCTGTGGATCGACATGTTTGTTTGCTACAGGCGTCTGAAGGCTTGAAGGCGTGAAGCTATGCAGCCACCGGGAACGTGAGCGGCTGCGCGACAGGTGTGGGCGCGCGTGGTGTTTTGTAGCCGCCAAAGCCAGCGCCAGTTTGGCCTAGCCGGAGCTCCACCAACCTCCACGATGGCATCCATCGTTCGGCGCCTCTCTCTTCATTCGACTCGTGTTCCTCTGGCGCGAAGACATGGATGCTGCGAGAGACGGAAGGAAGCCAGGCTGAATTGTAAATCTGCCCTGCGAGCGCATACAGTGTCGATTCGAGCAAGGTGCGAGGCCACGGAGGGACCTGATGTGAAAGCCAAGCAAGAGCAACGGAACGGCAACTAGATGGAGGGCACCCGCGAAGGCCGTCTTGCAACCAGACGAGGTGTCGATGTTCTGGCATGGTGGTGATGCAGGCTGGAAGTGTGCCTGACAGCCTGACAGCCTGACAGCACGTGCCGTGTTGCCCCTCGCTCCTGCCCCTCCCCTCGCTTATCGATAAGCAATTTTCGCGATGCGCAAAGCGTCATGGCAAAAGTTCGAAAGCAACTAAATCACGCACAACATGCCTACCGAGTTAGAGGAGCTGGTAGAGTTTCTGTGAGTGATGGACCTTCCTCCTGGGCTCAAGTCTTTGCGCTGATTCTGCCAGACACCATGGAAACACGCAGATACGGCAGGTCGCTGCAGAGAATCTGCTGGGTTACTCGCAGGCCGACTTGCCTCTCTTCAAGCGCAACCAGCTCGAGCCCGTCAAGGACTTGAAGCTCCTCGTGAAAGATTACGCACCGATAGCGAAAAACGCCCTTACCATACTCATCAACATCTCACACGACGGCGAAGTCCTCAGGTCGCTGAACGATGACGCCTTCCTTGAGGCACTGCTGTCGCGAATAACCGTATGTCAGTTCACCGGCACCGAAACGCAGGGAGCGATACTGACAGTGGAACAGAACAAAAAGGAACCTAACGCGAACGAGATCGCCATGCTGCTCGCCAACATGGCCAAGGACGACTCGCTGCAGCGCGTCTTGAAGCTCAAGCGCGATGTGCCCAAACATCTTTCCACGTCGGCGTGGGCCATGGACCAGCTGATGGACTGCTTCGTCAAGGGCGCAGAGGGCGGCTACAACAAGGACGCCGACTACGACTACCTGGCTTACTTTTTCGCCGACCTGTCCAAGTTCCCCGAGGGCCGCGAATACATGACCACACCGCAAGCGCACGACTCCGACATCATACCGTTGACAAAGCTGCAAGTATTCACATCACATGCCTCGCACATCCGCCGTCTTGGTGTCGCGTCGACCATGAAGAACTGCGCTTTCCACGTCCCGGCCCACCCGATCCTCGTCTCGAATCTAAATCCCGATCCGACCCTTCCCCCACCACACATTGGCGCAAACATGCTGCCTTATGTTCTTCTCCCGCTCATGGGGCCTGAGGAGTACCCCGACGACGACACAGAGGGCATGCTCGAGGAGCTGCAGCTGCTGGAGCCGGATAAGGAGCGTGAGGGAGACCTCGAAATCATGAAGACGCATCTAGAAACCCTGCTCTTGCTATGCACGACGGTGGAAGGCAGGAAAGTGCTGAGACAAGTCAAGGTGTATCCGATTGTGCGGGAATGCCATCTTCAAGTTGAGGATGACGGAGTGCGGGAGGCGTGTGATCGCGTTGTACAAATCATCATGCGGAACGAGGAGGGCGAGGAAGAGGAGATACCCCAGGGCGCCGTCAGTGCGGCGGGAGCAGGTGCGGGCAAGATGGTGGCGTTGAAGAATGAGGAAGAAGACGAAGACGAAGACGACCAGATAGTCGAGATATGCTAGATATCGCGACGCGTTGATGCAATACGAGATACCTGGTCGAATCGGTCAAAGATGCAAGCTTGCCGTGAACACACCTACCCATATGCCATCTAGCCCGACCTGCGCTCCATGCATACCCACGCCCATCTAACCTAGATTCCGTACTCGCATCTCACGTCGCCAGGGTCATCATTTATCCCACCCCTCGCGTAAATAAGCCCTGCCGCGGTTATCTCCACACCCCGCCAACCCAAACACCTCTAGCCCGTATCTTTCCCGGGGCCTTAGCGTCCTGCGATAATGCGGATATCGGCGCCGGACGCCTCCCCTCACCCGAAACCGAAAAGATACGCCATTTCGCTCTCCGTCATGGATTACATACAGTTTTATCTCCGAGGCCGCAAGTCCCCTTTCCCATTGTCCCGCGCGTCTTTCTTTGTATCCCTATTGTTCGTGCAACATACTAAGAGTCGGAAATGGCTTCGATAGACGTATCTGTGTCACGATGAGCTCAGACGAGAAGGGTATGGGACCGGAGCACGCGATGCCGACGTCGCCAGCTATATCACCAACGGAGGAGAGATCGACCTGGCACAAGATCTACGACATCCTCACGTACACGCCGCCGCGATGTCGCTGGGACCCAAAGAAACCGCCGCAGTTCTCCATGGGCATGAACGTCCTGTTTGCCTTCGCGGCTGGCTTCACCGTCGCGAATTTGTACTACAGTCATCCGATACTGAACATCCTGGCAGACGAGTTTGGCGTCGAGTATGAGGATGTGGCGCAGATTCCGACGGTGATGCAGGCGGGGTATGCGGCGGGGTTGTTGTTTTTGTGTCCGTTGGGTGATTTGCTGCCGCGGAGGCCGTTTGTGGTGGGGTTGGTTGGGGTGACGGCGACGTTGTGGTGAGTTCTTTTGCATTTCTGGTTTAAGAGGTGGACGTGCGGTGCTTCTGGGATTGTTTTGGGGCGGTACCAGCGCGACTGAAAATGAAGTCATGCAGGAAGTGGAGAGATAACGCTGACCTTGCGCAGGCTCGGACTTTGCTTGACGTCGAATCTCGGCGTCTTTACCGCGATATCTTTTCTCGTGTCAATAACGACAGTCACGCCACAGCTTATGCTTCCCCTCGTGGGCGATCTTGCACCTCCGCATCGTCGCGCGGCCGCCCTCTCGGTCGTGGTCTCCGGTCTCCAACTCGGCATCCTCGTCGCGCGCGTCCTCTCCGGCATCATCTCCAACTTCGTCACCTGGCGCGCCGTATACTGGATGGCATTCGGCCTGCAGTACCTCATCTTCATCCTGCTCTGGTTCTTCATGCCCGACTACCCCGCGACCAACACCTCCCTCAACTACTTCCGCCTCCTCTGGAGCATCGTGAAAATGCTTCCTAAACACCCAGTCCTCGTCCAAGCCTGCCTCGCAGGCTTCTTCACAAGCGCCACGTTCACCTCCTTCTGGACGACCCTAACCTTCCTCCTCGTCGGCGCGCCGTATTTCTACAGCCCCCTGGTCATTGGCCTCTTCGGCCTCATCGGCATCGCAGCCATGTGCTTCGGCCCCGTGTACGCGCGCAACGTCACCGATAAATTCGTGCCGCACATGTCAGTCCTCTTCGGCCTATTGTGCTGCATGCTCGGTATCTGCTTCGGCACCTATCTAGGCACGTTCACGGTCGCGGGACCCGTGCTGCAAGCGCTCCTCCTGGACTTTGGCTCGCAGACGGCGCAGATTGCGAATCGGAGCGCCATTTATGCGATTGAGCCGACGCGCAGGAATGGGGTGAACACTGCGTTCATGGTTGCGACGTTCTGCGGGCAGCTTATGGGTACAGCGGCGGGGAGCCACATCTATGCGGAGGCTGGCTGGATTGGGAGTGGTAGTGCGAGCGTGGGGTTCATCGGGGGTGCGATTCTAGTTATGGTCGCGCGGGGTCCGTGGGAGACGTGGTGGGTTGGGTGGAGGGGCGGGTGGAGTTTCAGGAAGAAGAATAAGAGCAGTGCGGACGGAAAGACGGCGGAGGCTGGGAATGCGATTCGTCGGGTGGAGCCTGCAGACGAGGAGATGGGTGCGGAGGAAAAGGTATTGGAGGAGGTTGCTGCTGAAGAAGGGCACAAGAGGCCGCTGAAGGACGACAGCGAGGTGGAGATGGATGGCGGGGCGAGTGAGAAGAGCAAGAGGAGTAGTGGAGTGGATGAGATTAGTGCTGTACATAAATAGATGGACACTTTGCATATAGAATTGGCAAGCAAGAAGAAAGGAAAGGGTACATACAACTGGTCTTATCAAATTTGATACTTCGCGCGCTCGGGCAAGCCGCGGCAAAACACAGTAAAGGAACTCGGTGGGGTGCCAAAACACAAATATTTCAAACACAGCTGGTCTTAATGATAGTGATGTGCCCACTTCTGATGATATTCATGGACGCTTTATTGACAACTTTCGGACGATACGACAATGTGGCATCTCGCCTTCAGTACGGCTGGGGTATGGGGACCGCAACACTGAAGCATATCTACTACAATAAAGACAATTCTAATGGCTCTGCCTAGTTTGTTTGTGTGTGTACCGCCTGGTACATTGACGTGTGAAGCGTCGATGTTCGACACAGTGCTATCTCCAGAAATCCATCATTACCGCCCAACAAGCAACACTGCGCTTATACCTTGACAAGGCCCTATATTCTCATATAGCTACTTTTTTACCAAGGTCAGTATCATGGTAAAGCGGGAGGTTCGGCCCATTCACCTTCACCGCGACGTCACAATAGCTGTTTGACGCTTTCTCAGGTGAAGCGACGCTCCTGCCTACAACTGCAAGGCGACAGCTGTCACGTGAAGCCAAACAGCTTAGGTAACGAGCCGTCCCTCACTTCCTATAAAAGCCTGCAACCCCGCGCCCTTCTCTCGCTTTCTCTTCAACTCGCTCACAACAACAACTCGACAACTGTTGGGCCAGGGCAAGGTAAGCATCCCCTCAACCCGCGACTGGCCGACTTCCACTGACTCGTTGCAGGCGACGGTTCAATTCCGTCGGGGTATCTTTTCAACAAAGTGCCCCCAAAGAGCACAGCTGCACTCTACTCTGGCTCTCAGGACGGCGTAGACACACCGGAGCGGAACTCGGTCACTGTCGTGCTCGGGGCTTTGGCAAGGCCGTTGATTCCGCGAAACGGCGACGGAGCGGCGACTCCTGACCTTAGGCGTGCCCTCTGCCATTGCTTGACGCCGCACCCATCTGCCTTCGGGATTTGGCCGGACTCCCTCCTTACTTTGCGGGATGCCGGGCGCGCCCTCCTGAGTTGCAAAGATAGACCAGTATGGATGTGCTGGGCCGGATGGCAAGCTGGGCACCTCGGGGCGCTGGACGCCGGATGGGTGAGTGGGAGGATTGGTCAGGAAGAGGAGGGATTTGGGGGATGGCGGGGCCTGTGATGGTGGTGTTGTTCGTGGGCGATACGACTTTCCGACTTCGCGACTTCGACACCTCGACACATCGACACGGCGGAATTGCGACACTGCGACATATCGACGAACCGACACATCGACTTCGACACACCAACACACCGACACATCGACGCACCGACATTACAACAAACATTCTGGCGATGAGGTCCTGACCGAGCCAGCGAGTTGAGACCCAACTCCGCTCTTCGAGCACTCCTCGTGCCTTCGGGCCGAGGGAATTTTTGAACCCTTCGCTTCTCTGAAGCTTTACCATTTTTTCATTGAAGTGCTCATCGCTGATGAGCTTTTGAGGAAGAAAACCGCACTGCAAGACTGACTTTCGCGCGTGAATGTTGCACGGTGAATGGTGAGTGGTCAACATGCACAGGTCCTCGCTGTCTCAACGAACGCCATCGCGTACCATTCAGCCCACACTCTTGGCCTCAGATCGATACCTCATCATTGAAGGAATGGCAGCGTGGTTTCTCTATAGCGCGAGTTCATATCTTCCACGAGAAGCGTGACAGACGGCCAGAACGGCCGTCAAGCAGCCGTATCTCCCTCACTTCATACACTCGTTGCGCAAACCCACGCAGTTTGTTTTCCACTCACTACGAACTATGCCTTCCAACAATCCAAGACGGGAATGACCTCAGATTACGCTCGAAATGCAGATTGTGCTTAGCAAACTTGCGAACACCTAGCAAGGTGGCAAACATCCCAGCACCGAAGCACATAGCAGTATCGACCTAGTTTTACAAGAGCATGACAGGCGAGTCATGAAGGATATGAGTCGTCGGAAGCGGGACGAGATGGCTCCGAAGGCACGTGCACCCACAATGCGTGGAGGTCTAGGAAGGTGCCGAGGCGGACGCGGCGACGGCAGCTCAAGCGTTCGGCTGCATATGCGTGTCGGGCCTGGAGATGCTCATGACATGGCGATGCCTGGGGTGAAACGAGCTCCCGACAGTGAACAAAACATCCGCCGTGCGCCAGTTGCAACACTCGTGAAGTCTTGAGGACAGCCACGCGACAGTGCATGACGTGCCGTCAGCCATCGCATCGCTGCGTGACCTCTGCGCGCGTGCACGCAGGACAGAGCACAATACATACAGCATTGACACCCACAGCACTGCACGAAGACCTCTGGACCCTCCGAAGTATGATGCAGCGGTCCACTACCGCTCCACTGCCAACTCTGCTAGCTTTCCGCTAATGCTGCTCACGCCGCGTACTCACGCCCTTGCCCAGATCCCGGACGCCCGGTGCTCGGAAGCCCGCTCTTCATACTTCTTGCTCACCAAGTCGCGCACCGAGCAGCGCAACGAGGGACTGCGCGCCAGGAGCATGTTGCTGCTCCATCAGACGGGGAGCGTCAAGGTCGGTGAGGTCGTGAGGTACGCAGCACGAGCACGAGGCGCCCGCCGGCCAGGACATGTCATTGACCGCCTGCCAGATACACGGTCACATATACCCCCTCGCAGGATCGAATCCTCCCGTCCCCGAACTTCCTGCACGTCCGCATACGGAACACCTCTGCGATACCCCTCCGTGCCGCCTACCTCCACGGCCCCTACACCATCCATGTCGCCGCATATCCCTCCACATTCAATCCGAACAAGAAGGTCGAGGCGCCCAAGACGGAAGGCGTGCCCGAGTTCGAACCGAACCTAAAGGCTGGAGGCTCATGGAGCGCAAGGCTCACCGTGCCGGATCACATCCGCGAGACGGGCGGGAACCGAGAACAGAACGACAGCACGCCCCAGAGCGCAACATGGATAATAGAGATCGCCTCGCAGATCATCTTCTCGCAGTCGGCGTCCATAGGCTACGAGCTGCTGGTTGCGCGGGATGAGAAGTCGCTGGATCTGGGCTTCATGGCCATCACCGGAAACTCGCATGGAGTTCCTGGTCAGGTGCAGGACCATCAGCAGGGAAAGCAATCGCACAAGGCAAAACATGCGGCAAACCCCAAGGGCGTATACTCCAAGGCAATCGGATTGGTCGTGGATGACACCACGAGTCTGTGGAACAAGCCGGAGCTGCCGGAGGCCAAGAAGCAAGAAGCGAAAAAGCCCACCCGGAACTCTACCGATACGCCTGAAGAGCCGCCCGAAGCGCCACTGAAGCAGAAGAAGATCCACCTGGTGATCCTGACGCATGGGCTGCACAGCAATCTGGGGGCCGACATGCTCTACCTAAAAGAGAGCATCGATGCAACTGCCAGACAAGCGCGGGTAGACCGACGGAAACGGCGAGAACAAGAGCGGCAGGCCCCGAGAACGGATGGACCATCTGACGTCTCTACTGCTCCTCTGTCTGGCGGCCAAGAAAACATATCCCCGGCAGGCGAAGACGATGATGAGGAAGAAGTCATCGTCCGCGGTTTCGACAAGAATGTCATCAAGACCGAACGTGGCGTTCAGTATCTCGGCAAGAGGTTAGCTAAGCACGTCCTCGAGCTAACGTATCCGGACCAACCGTATCTTCCACTCAAGAAGTCAAAGATGAAGACACCGTTCACTCCGGCCAAAGATAAGTCATCCGTGGGCCTACCCTCGCATGAAGGGAGCACTATCCATCACCAGGATTCCGCTGCGAAAGACAAGAGAGCATACAAATTTACGAGCATCAGTTTTGTCGCGCATTCTCTCGGCGGTGTTGTGCAGACCTATGCAATCGCATACATATACAAGCACTCGCCCGAGTTCTTTGAGAAGATAAAACCCATCAACTTCATCGCCATGGCTTCGCCCTTTCTGGGACTGAGCAACGAGAATCCAATGTACGTCAAGTTTGCGCTGGATTTTGGCTTAGTGGGAAGGACAGGCCAGGATCTCGGTCTGACGTGGAGGGCTCCGACGCTGGCGAGAAGCGGATGGACAGCGATGGTGAGCGGTCTCGGCGGTCAGTCGCAGAGTCAGCAAAAACAGGACGACCCCGGGTCGAAGCCTCTACTCCGCATCCTACCGTCCGGCCCTGCTCATGTGGTTTTGCGGATGTTCAGGAACAGGACGGTCTACTCCAACGTAGTCAATGATGGAATCGTGCCGCTCAGGACCAGTTGCCTGCTTTTCCTCGACTGGAGGGGTCTCGGCAAGGTTGAAAAGGCCAGGAGGGAGAACGGCCTCGTAGGGACAGTGGCCGCCTGGGGTTTTGGACAACTCATTGGCTCGAATACGTCGCCTAACCCATCGAGGGTCACAGTCTCTTCTGACGACCAAGCCGATGGCACAGAGTCGCCCTCATTCAGAGGAGATGATACTGTTGTCCCTCAGCCAGGAGCTGACGTGGCGAACGAAGACGAGGAGGCACAAGCGGCTGCAGAACCGAGCGCCAATCAGTGGTTAGATGAAGGAAGACGCAGCTCGGATGGAAAGCGGTCACCCCCTGGTGGTATCGCAAATTCCAGCACGATTTACACGCTTTGGAACTACATTCGGCCTTCCGGTAAGCACACTGCCAGAGACAAAAAGATGTTCACGAGAAGCCAAACGATAGCAATGGAGCAAGAAGAGGCCGATGCACGAGCCAATGAAGCCGCGTCCTCGGACCAGCCAGAGCAGCAGAGGAAGAGACCACAGGCGACCCGGGGTGACTCGATTGCCAACGACCCGTCGCACGCTGCCAGGCCACCGAAGACGACGATATTCGAATCAGCTAGCGATCTCATTGCCCCTCCCGTACCCGAGACTTCTTGGATCATTGATCCGTCCACGAGAGCCCGCACCATCTTCCACGACCGCATCTACCACCCCGAGGACATTCCGCCGCCACCCGCCAGGAAAAGAAGTAATAGCCGCAACTTCTCAGGTGACAGCATGTCATCCCAACTCTCTGCGGGCAGTGCAGATGAGACGAGCGGCTTGCGGGTCGAAGAAAAGATCGCTCGCGCCTACCACAAAGACCTGTCATGGCGAAAGGTTCTAGTGCGGTTAGAACCCGATGCGCACAACAATATTATAGTGCGCCGCATGTTTGCCAACGCGTACGGATGGCCAGTCATCAAGCATCTGTGCGACACCCACTTTGCCGACACGTACACCGCCAATGAACGCGACGAACGCGAACCCGCCATCGACCGAGCCAAGGGTATCGACAATCCTGTAAAAGAAGACGGAGAGCGCGTCAAGGGACAAGAAGACGCAGTGCCGCCCATCGAACGCACCGAGAGCGAAATGCGCGAGGTTGCCGACGAGCTCGCGCCTCTCAAGTCCCCCGTCCGCCAACGACCCCGCGGCCTCACCACAGACTCGGTGCGCAGCAAGGACTCCGCAGTCTGGGACGACATGTACTTCGAGGGCACCTCTGACGAAGACGACGACGACGACGACGAGCGCAACGCCATCCAGCGCTTCCTGCAGCTCCCCTCCCAGGGCAGAAAGTCCCCCCGCACGCCCGACGCAGAGCACGGCACGAGCCAGGCCGAGATCAACAACTTCCTATCCACCTCTCCCCAGGGCATAGACATGCATCGCGGGCTTGGCTCTTCGCCATCCAAACCCCCGCGAGCCCGTGAACCAGATTCCATCGAGTCCATGGGCGGCGGTCCCATCCTCGGGCAGGCCCGCCAGTCGACCAGTCCGCCCCAGACGCCCTCGGCTAGCATCAGCGGTGTGGGCCTCCGCAAGCCGCTCGATGTGAGCAGTCCTGCGTCTGCGTCTGCGCCGGAGGATCGGAGGAGTGGGAGTGGGGGCGTGGCGGAGCAGGTGGCGCGCTTGAGCTATTTCCCTGATGCCAGTCCGAAGGAGGACAAGTAGAGTCGTGCTCGATTGAGTGGGTTTGGATTTGTGGTTGGGTGTGGGATGGGATTGGCGTTTAGGGGTAAGGAGATTGTTGTATACCCTAGACATACTGTTGGTTGGCTGGTCAGCAATGTCTATCGAATTTTTTTTCAATACATGGTGTTTTAAGTGTGGTGCTGTGGAGTTGGGTCTGGTGTTGAATATGGCTTTGAGTCTATACTGGCTGTCTGTATGACGTTTTTTTTTTCACGTTGTGCTATGATGTAAGATTCTGATGCGGTGAATTTGCTGAGTCTAGTCTAGCTGTGGTTTTCTGTGAGGTTCTCACCATTTGAATCTCTTTGAATTTCACCTTTCTTGCTGGACGAAGTGGAGTGGAGTTTCATATCATTCCTTTCCCTTCGCTATTCAATGTTGTCCACATATCATTTCCCAGGCTGCCCTATGTGGCTTTCATTCTGACATTGTATAATTCACCGAGTCCGCTCCAGCTACCTTTCATTTTCCGCCTTCACAATGGCGTGCCTTCCAAATCCGTCACTTTCCTTCCTTCACCTCCGTGCGGTGCCGAAGTAACAACTGTTCTGCTGTATCTGCTTCACCACAGCAACAGTTGCCTGGCCTGTGAGTATATAAACCTTCCCTTATCGTGGCTTTGATTCTGTTACCACCCGCACGTTGATCCTTTGGCACTTGCTCCAGTGCCAAAATGAGTGCTAACAGCGACCAGCAGACCAAGAAGGGAAAGAAGGGCAGGCTCCTCCACCGCCTTCTTTCCCGACCATTTCTCTCCCGTTTTGCTCGGGTGCCCGAGGAAGCCAAAGTCGACGCCGCACCCACCACGCCCACCATGCCGTCTGTCCTGCTGCCCGTCGCCCGGAGCCGTAGCCTGCTTGAGCAGGTAGAAGAGACCATCGCGGGCCTGCAGCAAGCGCATCCGCAGACCGTCACCAACGCCAACAAGGAGGCGATCAGGGACCGACTCGATGACGCCTACCTCTCGGCCCTGGAGAAGAAGACGATGGACGCAAAGATCTCCGCGTTGACGGGATCCCACGCGACGGGCGCGCATCACGCCGACCTCTACCGGTTGGGATCCCGGTGGTCGCCCGATTCGACTGCCACGTCTGTCAGCTCACGCAACGCAGTGGACGAAATCCCCTCCGACGAAGAGCCCGAGATCTGCGAGGCCGACGTCACTATCTGCTACCCGGTGGAAGTGGCATCTGCTGGTGCAGTCGAGGTCACTGGGGCCGGTGCTCCCGCGCTCAACACACGACAGCGAGAAGAGAAGGCGCGCGCTCAAACGGAGAACACGGTCGCAGGCCAGGACAGCTCAGCATCCAAGAAGACCCTCCGCAGCAAGTTCTCCAGAAGCGACCCTCAGCTGGCCCACAAGAAGTCCACCGAGCCGTTCCCAGAGTACGTCGACAACTTCGAGGAAGAACAGCGCAAGATGGGCTTGAGTATCCCTCCATACACCTCCACCCAAGCCTGGGTCAGTCAGCACGGCAATATCAAGGAGCGCCCCCAGTCAGACACCTCCAACTCGGACGTCCTCGCCGACCGCGCCATCCCTCCCGCTCCGCTCCAGCACTCCAGCTACCCGACCCCTCGCATTCCGCCCAAATCCCCAAAGCGTACTCCCGCCGCCCCCAAGATGCCGCTCAGGATCCCACCACCTCCGCCTATCCCCGCCAGGTCCGCGTACCGACAGTCCAACCTCCCCTCTCCAACCGCCGTGCCGCTCCCCATCTCACCCATCCCCCCGTTCCGCCGGGCGCCCATCCGAGGCAAGCCCTTATCACCATTCACCCGCCTTATGGGCCAGCCCACGCTGCGCACCTCACCCCAGACTCGCGCCCCGCCACGCATCCAGCTCCCCGTTCCCGCTCCCAGCGGCTTGCCTCTGAGATCTTCATCACTCCCGCCGCCGCTGCGACAGTACTGCCAGGATAGCGCACACGTGTTCCACCCGATCGACCTTAATGCCGTGAGTCACTCATCACTTTTAAGTATTTCGTCTACTGATATGCTACAGGCTGTTTCGTACTACCCCACCAACACCCTGCAGCACGTCCATGGCACCCCACAGTGCGAGAAGTGCGGTAAGAAGGCGGAGATGTACATGCGGTGTAAGGTCCCCGTGTGTAAGCTTGCTGTGTGTTTTGGGTGCGCGTATGGTATGCAGGAGGAGGAGTAGGGAGGAGGTATTTTGTGGGGATTAAAGGAGGGGGCGGGCGAGGACTCAGATGATGGGTTTAGGTTAAAGGCGTTAGGTGTTTTGGTTTTGAGATACCCGTGGGAGGTTTTTACACTAGTAAGGGGTTGAGGGGGGTAGTGCGGTGTAATACAATGTAATATATATATGTCTTGAAAGTGTGTCGGCTTAGAGTGAAAGTAACTGCTAGTTCTTGGGGGGAAGGGGAAAGTATGGCGTGTGGGTAGTTGATGGGATGGGATGGGATGGGGTTACGTTCTGACACCTGGGGGGTCGAGGGGATACTGTGTAGGAGCTTCCTAGAAAGAGCGGTGCGGTTTAGCAATTTATCTTCGGCCTTGACCATGAGAGACGAAGGAAAGGGGG
This sequence comes from Karstenula rhodostoma CBS 690.94, assembly GCA_010093485.1. Taxonomy (NCBI): domain Eukaryota; kingdom Fungi; phylum Ascomycota; class Dothideomycetes; order Pleosporales; family Didymosphaeriaceae; genus Karstenula; species Karstenula rhodostoma. Next base: position 227,202 of record MU001500.1, read on the forward strand.
ACGGGGAGCAGCGTCGTCTGTGGCGTGTACGTGGGCGCGACGGCGGCGTTGCTGTACTCTTCCTTTGCGGCGGGAGCTTTTGCTTATTAGCAAGACTATGCGAAAAGGGAGACCGCCCGTACGGTCGTGAGATATGATCTTAATATATCTCCTCTCCCACGCTGCCTGCGAAGCCCGGTTGATCTGCGGCGTGCCGCCCGTCTAGAATTGGTACAGCACATCCACCGCGAACGCCCGCGGTGCTGCGCCGGGGACTGTAGGCGTCCAGATATACCCCACTACCGCGGTTATGATGGCCAAGTACACTCCTGTGCTGCTGTGGATGTGCGCTATGATGTGGTGTGTGAAATCTGGGGCAGGCGAGGAAGGTGCGGGGATAGAGGAAGGAAGTGTGTGTGTGTGTGGGGGGGGGATTGTGAAGTGGGTGGTAGGAGTTGTTGTAGGGGGAGGTGAGGAAGAAGACGAACGCGGGGACGGCTATTTCGGGGAGGTGGATCGTTGGGAGGGTGGCACCCTCTGCGGCTGGGGATGGTATAGTTGAGTTCTTTGGGTCCTAAAAGTCTCATGGTATATCGCTCAATTGATATGACGTAATAGATAAAAAATCAAGAAGAACAGACTCGACACGACGGATCTCAGGAAATTCTTATTTCGAGTAAGGCAGAAACCACTCGATACGGTTACAACGGCTCTGGTGTGTCGGTGGTACAGAATATCGACCGGGAGAAATTTTCAATAAATACGGTTACAGATGTGTTCTATAGCGATAAGTATATCATTCCCAGGGTGATCTGGTGGGTTGACAGACAAGCTCGTTTTTGGCTTGAATTAAGTTTACCGTGTACCAGAAAAATCCACGTTGAGATCCTCGCACTTTGGGATGACGACCCACGGGTTTTGGGGATTTGATGAACGATCTTGTCGAACATCGTCTTTCGAAATTGCCCGTGTTCGGCTATGCTCCGGATCGCCGGCAACGTTGATGTGTGGTCTGGCTGGAACTGAATGTGTACGGGCATCCGAGTCGCGAAGACTCAAGTCCCCTATCATGATCTCGACATCTGAAGACAGAGATCTACCAGTAGTGGATTCGGACTGATACATACGCATCTGAGGGGTGTTCTCATTTGGAGCAAGAGGAAAATACTCCGGTGGTATTTGGGGTGGCGGTCGGCGCTCAATGATTGAGTTGGTGCCGTCAGGACGCAGAAATGATGGGGTAGATGTTCTCTCCAGGATGCTGCGTGATCTTTTATAGACACCAACCGCACTTGGTCGCAGCGATGCATGACTGAGCATGTCGCTGGTCAATCCCATTACCTGCTGGATTAGATCATCGTCTGATTGGCGCATTGTGCACACACGACGGTGGGTGTTGAGAACTACGTCGAGGACAGTAGTAGTATCGTGGAAGCAACCCCTGTAAGATGTGTCCTGAAGCTTCGGCATCCGTTGAGTCTCTGCTGCCCGCCTGCTCTCATATTCGAGGATACCTTCGTACCCAAACACGGACCAAACAGCCGCAATGCTGAATACACATCCAAGTGACCATATATCTTTACTTGGCTTGGCGTTCACGGGTGTGTGTAAGAGGAAAGTGTCAGCTTCGTCTATGAAACATTCCGGCGCACCTGGAGCATGTTAAATTCATGTCGGAGCGACCAGTCGAAGGGCCCACTTACTAAACATTTGCGTTCCACGGTTGCTTCGAGCTATGGTTGCCTCGTCTGTATCGCTCATAGGCTCAAACTCGGTAAGCCCTAGATCAGCGAGTTTAAAGGTGACATCGTATGTGGACGAGTTTGGTGTTACGTCAACCAAGATGTTATCAGGTTTAATGTCATGATGTATCCTACTCGCGTCAATAACTGTGAGAATTGGTACTCTACATCATGCACCTACCCTTGCAGATATCGGTGTCCATCGTCCGTAACTGAAAGCGCATGGATACGCGCGAGTGGCTTGATAACATCCAGCATGCTTGTCCAAAACTGGAGAATGAGTTCACGTTGGGTCGGAGGCTTGGTGTTTTTCATGAATTGCGTCAGAGTGCCACCGCTGACATATTCAAATAGCATGTTATAGGTCTCACACTGAGACCAAGATCCATAGAAATGCAAGATGTGAGCCCGGATGTCGGTTTGGTCACTAAGAATCCTGTAGGCATCGACTTCGACGTTATATGCCTCGATACCTCTCGCATTGCAAGTTTTCAGTGCAAAGATATTTGTGGTAGGTTTCCCGTGCTCATCCTATTAAGCTATCAGCTTTCATTGAAAAAAGAATCACAGCATGATACGTGCCCCTTCAGTGAGTGAATTGTATTCATCGTATAGCTCGATTTTGTACACACGGAAATCGGTTCCTTTGTTCAAAAGCCCAATTGATTTTATCGGAAGGATGATTCGTTCGTCAATTTGCAAGCTGAATAAGCAGTCCGATAGAAATCTTTGCGCGCAGAATTGCCACTGTTCACAGAAGAACTGGTAGAAGAATTCGTGACACGGCCGAGGCCAATCGTAGTGATGTGAGAACGGCAGATAGGCATCTGATAGCTTGCGATTGGAGAGGAAGTAAGGCAAAAAAGGGACCTTGGCGATGCGTACGAGAATGGAGAAGACGATCAAATACCCGCCGTTGTATATGGCCTTCCAATAGGTTCCAGTCGGAAAGTAGCACAGGAGAAGTCTTCTGATCCTCTTCGGTGTAAGATAATTGCGGAGAGTAGAGAGTCGTATAAAGGATCGTCTCCCAGAAGGAGGGGAAATTTCGCTGGCGGTGACACGGTTACGCTCGACGTGTGCAATGAAGTCCGCGTACTCAGAAGGTGGATGTATATAGGAAGTCATCTAAATTCTGGAGCAGCTGTGAGAGTGCAGGAAGAATACGCGGTTATGTTCTTCGATGTGGAAACTTGTGGTTGTAGGGTGTTTAGGCATCTGCGAACGCCTCAGCTATCATCGCGTCTTACTAACAAGTCAACGCCCGGTTCCGTTAGTCTGCAGCGGACCGGACAAACACCATACCAATACTGTGGAGCGAGCAGGTATCGAATTTTGCTGGAACAATGGATCACTGCATGGATCTCTCCCAAAGAATTACAAAGCGGTATCGCCGATCTCGCTAAATACGTGCAGGGGTGTGCGTTTTGTATTGGGCTAATCTATCTGCACCAGCAGATCTCGTGATACAGTATGGCGCCTCGGGGTTATCGATATTAAAATATTTGAAATTCAACTAGATACAGGCTGAGATGTTGTTATTAACAGCTATGTTAGGCAAGTTACCACCTTTCAGCATGATATCGCAACATTCTAGCATAAACAATCCCTTCGGGCACTGTATTGTTCATAGCGTGATTTAACAAATTCACTATAAGGGTTGTCTAGGAAGATTGAATTATGTGATGCGCAATTAAGAGTTGTATTATAGGTAGCACAGTCAGGTTCCCTCAACGATTGGCGGCGCACGTGATTAGCACATGCATGGATTCTTGGTCCTTTAGTACCGAGGCGTGTAGAAGCAAGAGTAACTCTGGGATAAGAAGCTAGCTAAGTTTGACTTGAAGTTCCGTTCATTCCATGGTTTTCAAGATCCACGTTCTCAGTTCGCATCTTGCGACTGCCAACAACGGCAAATATTTTGTAAGGATTCAAAATCCACCTAGCCTTGAACGTTGGAATGCCATTTATCATAAGCCACCAAACAAAAAATGTTGCCCAGGTCAACGGCATGCAGATGGCAAGATACAGCCACACACTTCTTTTGCCGTTGTCCCCGAATTTCACCATCCCTGATCCGAAAATTGTCTGTCTTCGTCAGCTTACCAGGGTCTTGAAGAGACTTAGGTAATGCAACTCACTGCAATAGACGTCGCAGGAAGAAAAAAAAGCGTAACGAGAGTGATAATTCTCATTGAGATAGCCTCTTGTTGCGTCCTATGGGCGACTTGCTCCATATTCTTCGTCATTTTCTCCATCTCCACGGCAGACTGGCGACTTTGACGCATGTTGCGGTACTGCAGCATAAAGAAGGTCTAAAGGGTCTTAGCAAGTGCATTCGAAACTGAACAATAGTAAAACGGTCTCTTCATGGCAAAGTCGCACTCCGGCTTCCAAATGCCTCGAAGACATTTAAGAGATACATAGAGCTTACAGAGTTCTTTCGATGATCCAGCTGGATTAGCAGTTTCTCAGTGCGGCTCAATTGCTTGAGAAATCGATCTTTCAGACCATCTATGCTTTTGTAAAACTGTAGAATACCCACTTTACCATCTCTACTGATTTCCTCTGGAAATGATGCGTCGTTAACGATGTTATCGTACTGGGCTCGTAGAATGCTAACGATCTCGATGTTGAGTTTCAAGACAAGGACTGCTTCGCTTGCTTGTTCTTCCAGTAAATCTATCCGTTGTATGTCCTTGAAATGCAAGCGCTCTTCTTCATCGGGAGAGATCCCAGAGGGAACTTCAGGCGGTCGGTCCTTGAATCTGCTCCTCTCAGATGTCATTGTCGCCGCATGCATACCTGGGCCTGCTATAGGCGTAGGCTGGGATCTCTGAGTTTGAGGATTCCAATTACCAGTTCCCCTTCGAGATTGCAAGGGCGATAACGTTCTTGACCTATTGTGTAATTTTGCTCCAAGTGGAGTTGGCTGCGCGCTCGCGCTGGCCATTTGAGCAGGGATCGCCATGTGAGATGGCACCGACACATGCTCTTTTCCCGAAACTGGCTTATTGCTGGGCGTCAGCGAGCCTATGTCCTCCAAAACAAAGGTCCTCGTTTCAAGGGCTATTTTCTGAGCTTCGTCTTCGAGCTCTTTCAGATACCACCTCCAGTTCTGCACACTCCACTCACATATGAGCAAATGCATCGTCAAAGTTTTCAGAAAACGGCTGCATAAGGAACCCAACTCAAAGCTTCCACGACCCGAAATCCAGTTTTTCACGTGGTCTCGGGCCTCTGGATTGCTGTCACATGTCAACCATACACTGTGCCCTGATTCTACGTCGAAGCTGTGATACACAGCTATCGATTTTACCGACCAACCGAGCTCATAATCTCTTGGTACCCAGTTGACCCTCCTTTCCACAGACCTCATGTTATAGTATAATCTAACAGCACGTCCAGAGCGGCCAATTTCAGGAATCGTTTGCAGTCTCTGTGGTGTACTCAAAGAATGTGCCTCGTCCAAACCACTGAAGTATGCATCTTGATAGCTCAGTGCCTCTCTGAAGACGGTTGCGTAAACGTACTCGAGGAACGCCGGATGTATGCCGAGATAAGTGAACAGGTATTTGAGCATACTGGAAGATATCTTTAGAGGATCACGGGAGTTACGTGCATATATGAAACTAGTAATGACGGTTAGCTGTTGATAGCACCGTATTATAGATACGAACATGTGTCTTATGTAGGGCTCCTTGCTGAGCAGTTGCAACGTGCTCTGTAAGTCGTCGCGAAGTTGATTAACGCTTACAGCCCGCTTGCTAAACCAGACTAACGTACGCAAGTTAGCGATCCTGAAGGACACATTTTGGATATTTGTCAACGCCTAGTTCGAATAGATGATGACTTCTCATACCTTGTGTTGAGCCTGCAATATCTGCACAATCGAGGAACTCAACAGCTGCTTGGCCATCACGAACAAACAATCTATCCCGTTCGTCTAATCTCTGCTTGTATTGCTCGTAGTATGTTGGAAGAGGGCCATGATCGGAAATGTTATCTGGATAGAGCTCGAAAGCGACGCAAGTCTTTTGCAATCGGTCCATGGGACACTGATTGCCTCAAAGCAACTAGGAACAAGAAGAGACCAGCACGCCAGGTAGGAGTGGGCTAGAAGATTATTAACCTCCGAAATTACCTTCCAGAACTAGACCGACCTATGGGAGCTACATTCGGGTTGCAATACGCCACATTCCGTATATGCTGATCTCTGCAGTACCGACTGCATGAACGCGATTTACCCGATAACCTGGTTAGCTGCGTTTCGCGGCCAGCTCATCTCTCTCTTCCTAGTTTGTGTCTTTCAGTATTTTGACACGAGGATTGTTGAACAATAGCATACTTCGGTAAGATATCGAGGAACCCAGAAACGATAATATCCATTTGCGACCTGTAAACGCGTATCAGCAGATGTCCTCGCATTTCTTTTTCTTGTGATGCATACATTTATGTAAAACTCGTAGTTGCCAAACCTCTCACGAAGCAGTCCTTCCAGATCGGCCTGTCGCAGCCTGTAGGTCTCGAAAGTATCCCAAACGTATACCATGTTAAAAAGAAGAGGTTCCCTGATTCATCAAGATGGATAATCTCTCCGTGTCACCCAAATTGTTGTGTGTTGCTGACAGCTGTTCAGTCTGCGTACTGCGGGGTTCATGCGAAGCACATCGCGGTTGACGCCGAGTCTGGTAAAAGGTCTTAGATCTGCGCTATCTTGTCACAAAATTTGATTTGAGCCGGTCGAAGTCCCTAGTAATCTGTTGTCCGGCTATGATAGGATCTTTCTGGGGATCCCTGGAGAGCTGAACTCCTCTCTCATGCGGAACTGGCAGCCTTGTTCGTACTTGCGCGATTTTCTGGCGAATCATGTTCACGGAGCATTTTCCGGTGTGCATCGGAGATAAGACTTTGCATCGTCACGCTGCGTTAAACTCGGTACCTGGTGAGATGTAAGCTGACACGCATATTTCACGCTCACCAAGGTTATTTACATCCCGAATCATCTAGTCTTTACCCTTTACATTAAATACATATTAGTAACAGATTCCGGAGCATGATTTAGTCCTTGCATTCTCTAAGTACCTCGCCCCTTATATGTACTAAGAGATTTCAACAAGATTAGTAGTTTGACTCATGTGGGGATCCCGGGGTCATAGAAGACAATAGGGAGGCGCCTGCAAGGAGGAGAGAGTGTTAGGGTAGTTGGTGGGGTGAATCGCGTGTAACCGTGGCTCTGGGAATATCGTCGTTTCAACCACCTCAACACTCAAACACCATAGATTGACTGATGAGTAGGAATATGCTAGTAGTATTCATACTCTCTTATAACTTTTTCTTATTATATTTATTTTTAAGGCATCAGCTTAACAATGCCCTACAATTTTAACATCACCCCTCTCTGGAGAGTGTTACTTACATGGCCAGCGTGTTTTTGGACGCAATATTACCCTAGCGGTATCAATTCTCGCCATGCTAGAGTGTCCATCAACGTAGATACGATTAAGATGGATCAGTAACAACGTGGAACGCGGATGATTTAATGTGCCGGAAAATCTCGGACAAACGCATTTGAAAAGGACAGTGCAGGCCAAATTGTTTCAGCATAAATATGTACAGGGATGGGTAGAAACGCGGCTAAGATACACAGAAACACTTGCCGAGTCAAGTTCAGACCTGTCGTGAAATTCAGATACAATACACCATATAAGCCGTCGCGACACAGATTTGTACTCGACTTCTCGCCGTCTCCAGTGCAGTCCAGTGCCAATTTTACAGGTTCCAGTTTGTTCCCTTATATGGGGACCTGTTTTCTTTGCGATAGGCCGGGTTGTGTCAGCGGACATGAAGAAGCCCGGCTCGAGAAGGTCTGTTAACCAGCTGTATGTCAACCAATAGCTACCATCCCGATCGTGCATCTCAACAATCCTTGCCATCGTCGTCATCGTCCCAATTCCTGTTGAAGGCACCCAGAAGCATTTTCAGAACATTATCAGTCGATTTGGTAGTGTCGATAATATCCCTAAGCCTGTCAGCTGAGCATCCATGTAAGCGCTTTAGCAATAGCGACTTGGGACGATGGACGTACATTGATAAAGTGGGCTCATACTCTTGGAGATGGTCTAGGCGGGCAAGCCGCAACGCACCAGGAGGATGATCGCCGAACTGTATGAACTGGACACCAATCCTGGTATCCAGATGCTTGTTTTCGTTCAGCTTGCGAACAACGTTGAGTATCGGCTGTTCCACCCCAGAAGCCGGCTTTGGGAGCTTCTGCCAGACACCGGTCGTAAACACATAGACACTCAGTCCTTTTTTCTTCTTGGACGAACCCAAAGCGTTCGATTTAAACGGCATGAACTTGTAAAGTTTGTTGGAACGTGGTTTGTCTGTAGTCGCATCAAAGCTGGCTGTGAAATCGTCAAAGATGTTTTGGAGCGCATTTTTCATATCGCAATCCCCCGTAAATGCTCTCTTCTCAATCATATGAGCCAGAGGCCTCCACTTTTTGTCGTTATGCGTCTCTGTGGGAGAGTTGGTGAAGTACAAATCGATGCCGTCAGGATCTGTGGTAGCTGCAATTTTAGCCAGAGCTTCGAAAACCTGCTGTAGCTCAACACGATGAGCCTCCATGGACTGAGAATCATCGACCAGGAAGACCTAAGCTCACTATTAGGTCACAGTGTTTCCACCAATTGAAAATAGTCGCACATACATGGTCCCTTCCTGCTAGTTTTCCAATCTCGTTGTTGATCGCAGAATGGGCTTTACTCCGCGAAGTACTCGTCCAGGTCAAAGCCTCTTGAACGGATACATACGGAGTAGAACGAGCCTCTTCGTGATTTTGATCATCTCTGTTGTACGCGTGATCTTTGTTTGAAGATCCATGATGTGTCATCTGTTGCCCATTTCGATAAGACACCCGCCAAGATGTTGGTCGTTCACTGTATCCAAACGCGTTGGGACGTCCGTACCCCTGATGCTCTTCTTCGTCTTCGTCACGCTCATCTGCTTCTTCATCTGAGACGTAATCATTTGTATGGCTATCTCTGGCAAAAGTAACGCTCGGTCGTGGCGAACCCATTTCGGAATATGGCCTCCGAGTCTCAGGTGATGGCGAAATGGGTGACTCTGTCGTCGATATTCGAAGACCCTGTTGATATTCGTCTATGCTTCGCATAGTATGGCCGAACATATTAGGAGAGCGTCGGTAGATGTGGGAAGAACTCCTTTGTGGCCTTGGAGAGTGCGATGTAGCAGGAACATGATACCCCGAGCCTTGACCCGGTGTGGCAACTTCCGGTGGCAATTGAGGAGGGACCCTTCGTGGGATTACGGGTGACTTGTGGGAGCTGGCACTATCCAAGTCGGTCGGACGTCTTGAAGGTGACCATGCATGATCTTGTGCCGTACGAAAGGCGCGAGGAAACTTGACATCAGCTGAAGCTACTTCCGTGAGATTCTTGCACATCTTGTATACTTGATTGACATTGAGGCGATGCGCAGGATTTGAGTCCAACATCTGGGAGACGATGTGTAAGACTCTCTCCAACAAACTGTCCGACACGCGTCGCTCTTGCATCAATCGGACGTGCATTTCCTGTACGGCTGAGAGAACATCTTGGCCGTCATGAAAGCAACTATCGTAGCCCTCACCTATCACGTGTTCTGGAATCTGGGATTTTCGTAGCTTATAATAGTCGTCTCGACCAGTCTGTCCCAGTACGACATAACAGGCAGCTTCACTGAAGACACATCCCATTGACCATATGTCGACTTTGGATGTTATGTGTACATCAGTGTGCTGAAGTACACCAATACGGCAGCATTCGGGAGCACCTTTTGGTTTAATTAGCTTATGGACTAGACGGATGAATACACTTACTGTACATGGGTGTCCCGAATGCGTCCTTGATTCTGGCGGATGGTTGTTCTTTGTTTGTTCTGCGAAAATGACTTAAACCAAAGTCAGCAAGCTTGAAGACCACATCAAACATTGAGCCACTCTGTCCGCGACAGACCAGGATGTTAGCGGGCTTTATGTCCTGATGTATGCTTCATCGGTCAGTGGAGGGGTTTGTGGATGGCGGTGATGGGCTTACCCTATGGATTTTACTGGGGGTGACGTCTTGTCAACAGTCTCATGAATTGCGACCAAGGCCTCGACGATGCCGAAGAGCCTCTCCCAAAATTTCAGTATGTCTTCTGCTCTTGTAGGCGCTGGGACCGTGCCAAAAAATTGCTCCAAATTCCCACCGCTTGCATACTCCAACAGGACATTGTATATGTTGCCGTGTCTCCAAGAACCATAGAACGTGATAAGATTTGATACACGTCTTTTGGGCAACACTAGTCGTCGAAATGCTTGCACTTCGTTCTCATAATTTTTCTCAATCCCACGATCTCCAGGTCGATACACTTTTAGCACATATACTTGTGCTGGGCTTTGATTTGATCGTCCCTACTAGATCGTCAGACCTAACAGATGAATATGGTTCGGAAGAAGGCACGTACCGAATTCACAATAAGGTTGCAGGTCTGATCTATCTCTATCCTATAGGTGGTGGCAGTATCTCCTGACTTTAAGGCATCAAGCTTTCGATACGGCAATATGCGCTCCTCGGGAAAGCGCAACCCACTCATGAGCTGTTTACCATCCATTACCGTAACGGAGAATTGCCATTGTGTGGTGCAGAATCGTTGAAAATCTTCCTTGTTAGAAGGCCAACCGGAAGGCATGCATGGGATGTCTGAGTCGAAAGGTAATTTGGAATCGGCGAAGCGCTCGTCCTGCATCAAGTCTTTGATACATTCTGCCCTTTCTATGACGACCAATACAGAAAAAACACGAATGTAGGTCGTGCGAACTATGTCGATGTGATGGAGATTGTAATGAGGATCGCCGATTGCTTCCCGGATCCGGGCCGGCGTCCAGTACTCGTCCAGTTGGTCGGGTGCAAGGTATGGTTTTGCCCCGTCGATTGGAGCGCCAGTGGTTCCGAAGCGTCGATTGGACTCAATAAACTTGAAAAACGCAGCTGCTTGTCTTCGTTGCGCCATGCGCAAGACACGCTGGCTAGGCGCTGGAATACGAGATTGGTTAGAACAAAAAGGGAATGACAGCGCGTAAGTGCGCGATGGTTCCTCAGACCGTTGTGCAGCGTATGACTGCTGATGTGCAATATCCTTAGCAAGCGCACGCGGCGCTTGGGGGCTTTTAATGCTTTCCAACGAAAGGCACTGTTCGACAAGGCCGGTTGACTTTGGCCAATAGCTCTGGATTCCTGAACAATCATGCATTAGCGACGCCATTCATTGAGGTCACTCGGCGCTAGTCCCATCGAGGATGCCAAAAATGCACAGCCATTGTGTGGAGGTGCCTCAGGACGGAGGCTGGGGAGATAGCCAGGGGCAGTCGTCGTAACTGGCTTAGATCGACAGGATTTTCGAGGTTTCGCACACGTGCTGAATCTCGCTGATCTCTTCTATTGACGAGCCAGAGAAGCGTCTGTACTGGCTATTTTCTTGCCAAACTGACAGGAGTTGTCACCACCCGGGCATAGATGTTGGTGAGTAATCTGGTAGCCCGATAGTGAACTGCGCAGCCAGCTGGCTTGGGTGGGGCATAACCATCATTCAGCCTGGCCGCAGTACACACCGGAATTTCAACTTCTCGGATATCATGATGACGCTAGATGTGAAGTTTAGATTATCTTACGCGCTTTGACCGCCCAAGCGATGTCGTCGCGAGCGCGAGCGAGGCAGAACCCCACTTTGCCAAGATTCACAATTGTTACACCAAAAGATAAACCTTGAACCCGACTTCAACGCCCTCTCACAGGAAGGTGAACACCGGCGATATAGTATTAGGTTCAGATTTTAAACTTATATAGTCGTCTAAGTTACTCTACGGTCCACGTGACTTCCTCCAAGTTCGGTCCTCGATAAGTGAACAGCATAGCATTCACGCGATCGCCATAATTTCCGCATATGCCAGTCATGTACCTAGGTATTCTAGTTTTTAGGGTATCGAAAGTTCCCATTTCTGCACCCATTTCTGCACACCTGCAGCACACAGTATTCCTGTAAGCGCGGCCTTGGTGTCGATTTGTATATGACCTGATTATCGTACTGTAAATCCAGGTAGCGTTAAGTCTAATATCTTAACCGCAATATAGAAAGACATCCTTTTCTGGACAGCCTGATTCGATCGCACGCACGTGCAATGCGCAGTTTGTCGCGAATATGCCCCAATAAAAACAGCCTGAGGGTCACTGAAGACCTTGCTGAGTTGCAGATGATAGTAAAGGCTGTGCAGAAATAATCACTTGAGCAACATGTGGGCACGCTTCACACGTCTCTTCCCAACGAAGTTGTCTACACATGCACACACTTCACCAGGATCAGGAGGCTGTTGGGCTGGTAGCCCGGGGGGCCGGCTCTGTAGAGGAGCGGCGCGTTACTTAAAGTTTAGGCAACGATTATAACAGCGCGTATAATAGTTATACTAAATAGTAACTACTTGTAATTAAATTATTAGGTAGGCAGTAGTATATATATCATTATGAAAAGTTTTCACCTCGCTGGTGTGGGCGGCCAGCGCAGTCCTGCGCACACAGTGCTCTGGGTGATAATGACTTGAAAGCCATTTTACGCTGAAGCGATGATCTACTCAGACACTAACCGCGTAGCCCGAAAATGATCTCGAGTAATCCCTGTTCCTTTCTCTGTTTACATACTTGTACACAATGAACCAGGCAAAGAATGTAAGCAACATTAATGGAAAACAGATCTCAAGATACAGCTTTAGTCCTTTCCATTGGAAGTGCTGCTCGTTATCGTCTCCAAACTTGATGATGTCGGTACTCATGAACGTCTAGCTTATCGAGTCAGTGGCGGGCTTCAAGCGCCAAGGAAAGAGTGGAATACCCCTATAAATGTTCCGGGCAGGAAGAACAGAGTCACTAGAGTGATTATACGCATGGATACCGTCTCCTGCTTTGTCTTTTGAGCAAGGTCGTTCATGTTGTTCGTGAGTGCTTCCATATTCAATGCTGATTCGTGTGCCTTCTTCGCAAACAGCTCGCTTGACCGCATAGACTGGTACTGTAGGATTCCATAAAGCTATATGCTACGTTAGCATGCGACAAGAGACATCGGCGGCTACTACTCACAAATGTCTTCTGCTCTGCCTGCAAACGAGCTAGGGTATCTGTCCGTGAGAGCTGTAATTGAAGGTCTTTCTGAGCTCCGCCTACGTAGCTTGCAAACTCTGTGATGTCCTTTTGGCATTTTGTACGAATCTCTGAGGAAAGGTTCCCATGTTCCATAACGAGGCTGTAGTGTCTTACCAGTTGTCCGAGGGTTTCAATGTTGAGTTTTAGTACAAGTGATACTTCGTGGACTTTTCCTTCAATGTACTGTATGCGCTGCAAGTCGCTGAACTTTGTGTCTTGGGCATTTTCCATTTCTTCCCCCTCTTGGAGACCAGGAGGTATCATTTCAGGTTCGCGCCGACGCTCGGGTGATGTAGTGAAGCCGTCTTCCTTACTCTCTACACTACTGTTTTGGTTTGTTCCAATTGCCTTTCGTAGGAGTCTGCAATTACTCAAGAGCATAAGGATCTTATTCAACAGACCTCTGCCACTTCCCTCAACAGCCCTTGGCTCATCGTTCTCGACAGTAACCGTCTTGGCTTCGGACATAGTGGAGGCAGTCCGGCTTGAGCGAGAGAAGAAATGCGGAATCTGTTTAGGCTTACTTTTCGGACTGGCGAACGTTGAGGACGTACCGACACGTGGCACATGTGGAAAAGAACCAAACTGGCTTCGAGGACTCGTTGGTGAAGACGGATAAGAAGGAGTAACTTCTGGACCAACGTGGTAAGAACCAAGCGTATGATCCACATTTGCTGAAAGTGCGCCGCGTGTAGTCCCTCGAAGCGAATTTTCCAGGTCGTTGATATACCACCGCCAGTTCTCGACCGACCAGTCGCAAAGAAGTAAGTGTATCCTCAAGGCGTTTGAAAATTGATCGGCAATGGATCGACATGAGAATTCTGATGTCTCCACGAGTCTTGAGATACGCTTCTTGATGACCGTGTTGCCTTTCAGTGTAATCCATGTCGACTTTCCTGACTCGAAGTCAAACACATGATAAATCGCTAGCTGCCGAACGGACCAAGGGAAATCTACAGCCCTGGCTGAGACCTCCACCGATCTTAGATTGAACGAAAGTCTCATCTCAGAGCCAGATCGACCCAGTGAGGGCAGGGAACAGCCTTGTCGGGCGCCTTGCCAATTGAGCTCATCTTTAAATCCGCTGAAGTAAAAGTCTTGCGCGTTCTCTTGGTCTCCAAAAGGATACACGAAATCTAGAAACGAGGGTGAAACCTGAAGATAAGAAAACAAGAAACAGAACATTTGGTACGATATGCTTAATTCAGCACGTGAGTTCCGAGCGTGGATAAATCTGGTGTCATATTAATCAAATTTGATGCTTCGCGAGCTCGGGCAAGCCGCGGCAAAACACAGTAAAGGAACTCGGTGGGGTGTCATATTAATAGACGTTCTAAATCTTGAAGAGTGCTTACATGAAACGGGTGGCTGGTTCAATCGTGTTATCCTTGAGCGCTTCCCTCAAATGGATCTTCAGATGACCAATCGTACGTACTGTGGTCTTCTCGAAAACTATCACCAAATGATTATTTTCATGTGATGCCAAGTGGGTGAGCAAGACACGCACCAAGAGCATTACGATCAAGGTCAAGGAAATCGACAGCGGCCCTATCCTCACGAACAAACAAACGATAAGAATGTTCATTAAGTCTGTCGGAATGAGCTTTGAGGCAGTGTTCGAATTTGTGACTCTGAATAACGTTCTGAGGATACTGCCATGGTTTGTCACAGGCTTCGGAAAATCGTTCCATATCCATTGTACTGAACTATGAACTTAGAGGTAGTGGGGTAGGAATCAATGAGCGAAACCGCAGTATCATCGGCAAAGGATTGACCGAACAATCGACTTATTTAACGAACATCGAAAATTGCCCTATTGCCTTCAGAGACGAACTTCCCGTACGTACAACCCCCATCCCCGCAGAACATGCACTATAGGATCAGATTCATCGGCGTGAGCAACCCTGTCAGCCTGCAACTCAACCGGTGAAGCATGGAGTGGCGTTCCTCGGAGACCAGGCTCGATGAGGGCTTATGATCTCGGCTGTGAACCAATCCATGGTATCAAGCCTTCTCTAGCTGTCGTAGTCGCCGTATCGCAAATTACGCAGTTCTGATCGTTCAGCCTAGGGCAATTTCAATGAGTGAACGAAACTTTGCGTCGCATAACTTACCTCAGTAAGCGCCCGAGGTATCCAGAATTTGTAAACACCATTAACGACCTAGTTTACGCCAATCAGCGTCAGTATTGTACGCCAATCCAAGTGGATTTGCTTACGTACCCGAGTAAAGAAGTTGTAGTATCCAAATCTTTTCGTCAAGAAATCCTCTAGAGTGTTTTGTGCCAAGCGATACGTGTCAAATTCATCCCATGCCCACGTCATGCCTTGGTTTGCCATTTCATGGAGGCTGTGTCGTTGGAAGTGTGATTGGCCCGGGGGATATTATGGACACCGGTCAGGAAAAACCACCAGCTCCTTAGGCTTCTAAGGCATTGTGTGAACACGCATTCTTAAGTTACACTCCTTGTCTGTGAAAATGAGGCTCTTCCAGTCCAATCTACGATCGGACATACAGAAGTGCAGCATGCATCCACGAGGTCATGAAGCAGCCTTGCAATGTGGTGTCTGTCGCATGTTTGCCTTCATTCCAAAGCCAGTAAACGTGAAGCTGAGACTCCAGTCAGCATACCGATGATGCCACGCACGCTTGCATGTTGACGCAATGCATGAAGCTCCATCGAGACCTATCAGTCCATGTGTAATTGAACGATAGCTGACCGATAACTGCAAGACGTCCGGTTCGTGATTGATGTGGCGCTTCTAGCATTGCGCCATGGGTTAACTCATATAACTTGCAGCCGAGACGTGGCAGCGATCGATTCTTGCGACAGATCTGATTGGTAGCGGGGCGTCGACGATGAGGCTGGGAATTTTAAAAAGGCAAACACTTCCACATCTACATTGAAAGTAGGCAAAGCTGTGATAAGACATATTCAGAGCGAGGCCGTGAGCATATCGGGGTTCATGAGCGAGTGAATTACGGGTTGTTTCGTTCCGAGGTTTTTCTCGGTCAGGGTTGGGGCGGTTAGATCGCTTCGGGTTTCCAGCGCACCGCATCCGCAGTGCATGCTTGCACCCGCATTGCATCCCGAGTGTGAGCATTTCGGCCCGAGACTCGTTGCCACCATCTGAATTGTTATGGAGCATATAGCACGTCTCGGACGAGTATGTTCCAGACCAGGCTGTGGAACACACAATTTGCCACCCCAAAGCCCGAGAATTTTGTGTGGAAGAAGCGGTGAGGGGAACCAGTTCTGCTCACTAGTCAAGGCTGATGGAGTAACGTAATGTTTGCCTTATCTGTGAGCAATGCCCCAGCATCCCAAGAACTCCTTCCTACCTAATTTTGTCATCAATCGTACATGCCTTGTGATGTTTTAAGTCTTCTGAGAATCCAGTTCAAATCGTTCAAAACCTACTTGGTGGAGAGTGATACTGACGCACCCGTATTCCTCATGTGTGAGAAAATTTTTGAAGTCAATCATACCATATCGATCGCCCTGTCCTGTTGATTGGTAGAGTTCTTAGTTATCCTGTGGAAAGATTTGAACGCAGGTAAAAGCATACACAGTTCATTAGCAATAAATCCTGTGCAACTAAAGCACGAATTACCATAGGTACCCAACTATAGCATCAAGGAGGCTGCCTCAGAATGCTTTGACCGGTAGTTGGCTTGCTTTGTGATCGTAATTTGTGATCGTCTAAGCGACTCCCCAATGGTATCCTTCAGCCTTGCATCAGACTTGCGCCCGCGTCAAGCGGCCTTCTCCCAAAGATCGCGTCATTCATAATCCCAGCATTCTTCATCCCCTTCACATACCAAGGAAGGCTGATCGACATCCACACCACCACCCAGACATATCCGGTCCAGACACCGACGCTCTTTGGAACGCCCTTTGCCTTCGTCGCCTTTTTCCAGGCCAACTGTACCCAGATCTCGAGAGTGATTGCAACAGGCTGAGACATGAAAAAAACAAATTCGCCCATGTCTTTACGCGTAACATTGAACATTTCGAACTCGTGCACGAGGCAGCTGATGACGAAGGAGATATGGAGCTGCATGATGCGGGATGCCATGCTGCCTTTTGGGATACCCAAGGCGCGAGTGATGCGGCGGGCGGGTTGGGAGACCATCTGTGGGAGGGTGTTAGTATCGTGTCAAATCATAATGAAGATTCCTTCGTCGATGTTTGACCCTGGAGCATCAGGCTGTGTTGAATCACCCGTACACTCCAGGTCCATCGATGATGTCGCCCGTTGTGATCCCAGCTGGCGTTTTGCTGTTTCTCGTCATCTCCTCAACCTGATTCTTGACATATTCGTCTCGAGTCCTACTCTTCAGCAAATCTTTTCACACACATCCCTCTCATCGCTTATTCTTTCTTCTTTTACTCCGACGAAGCCTTGTTTGGAAAACAGAGACATCCCGGAGTCGATATGTACCTAGAAAAGGAACAGGTGCGGAGGACTGAACAAAGAACCACTCACCACTCGCATAGTTTGATGATACACCACACTCCACATCTGGGAAACCGACCACGCATCCTGAAGTCTCCCAACAAGCGGTGGCCACTGCCATTGGTCGTACACACCAAGCGCAACCGACGCCGCAGCGCAAAAATCGTAGAAGCACAGCATGCGGTTCAAGATCCAAAACGCCCCAGACCATCCAATGATTGCATTGGCAACAAAGCGTCGAACTGTGTGTTCTGGTAATATCTCCTTCTCCAGTGCAAACGCAAAACCATACACCACTAGCATGATCGCCGAATATACGTACGCCATAATGGCCTTCCGAAGCACTCTCCCCACAAACTGCCACTTTGGCAAATTCGCATCGGGGTGGTCTGGAAGCCGGCTGACCTGCCAATTCCAACCCATACCTCGGTGCGAAGGAATCATCAAGCTTATTACCCATGACAACTTCTCCCAGGTCGTCGTCATATCATGAACACCTTTCCCCTTGACTCCCTCCCCCTCCGTCTCAATATGTCTCCCCACCCAAACAGGGGCCTCTCCCCCCTCTTCAGGCCTCAAAATCGCAAACTCCACCAACCAAATCGGCGTCGCGACAAATATGCTCGTGTTGTAGTAGTTCGAGGAGGGGTCGCCGAACGTGTAAAATGGGGCGCGGAGACATAACGTAAGTAAAAGGGGTAAGATTAGAATGGCTACAAAGCGCCGTGCATGGAAGAAGAATGGGATGAGCGATAGGGTAAAGGTGAGAAGCTGATAGAGGGGTGGGTAGGGTGTGCGTTCGGAGAGGGGCGGGTAGAAAGATGCGATGTATCGGACTATGGACATGTTGGAGTGTGGTAGAGATGGGGAAGAGAGGAATGGTATGTGGGATGTAAATATGCTGGGGATTTAGGCCACCATTGAGGGTTAGTGGACCTTGTCGGTGGCGTGACGTAGCATGAGTCAATTGACATCGCGATGCGGATAACATCGTCCACATGATTGCGTGCTAGTGAGCGTTGGTCGTGACCAACGCCAATTCCTTCAATTGTTTTTTACAAGTGTAGTGTCGTTGTTTCACCCCCACGTACAAAAGGTGTCGCTCGGCTACACCTTCCTTTCGACAAACCTTACGTAACCGGGCATTTCTAGCTCCAAGGTTCACGCGCAACCAACTCTCCACCGACAATGGCACCAAAGAAGAAAGCGAAAGCGACCGTTCCCCCTCGGACACTTGTCATCGACAACGGCGCATACACCCTCAAGGCTGGCCTTGTGTCGAGCGAAGCCGCCGATCTCGGCTACGACGATTGCAGCGTGATACCGAACTGTATCGCGCGAAGCACACGCGACAAGCGCACGTATGTCGCGTCAGAACTGACAGAATGCAAGGATTTCGGCGAGCTCGCATTCCGAAGACCGGTCGAGAAGGGCTTCATTGTGAACTGGGAGGCGCAGAAAGCGATCTGGGAACATGAGTTCATGGATAGCAGTGCGGGGGCGGGGTTGAGGGTAGGTACGAGACCAGTCTCTCCTTGGGACATGCGTCGGGACTAATGCTGCTACAGTGTGATCCGAAAGACACGAATCTGCTGCTGACCGAGAAGCCGAACTGTCCCAAGGAGCTACAGAAGAACTGCGACGAGATAGTGTTCGAACAGTTCGAGTTTGCTGCCTACTACCGCTGCGTTGGCGGCGCGATGAACGCATACCACCCTACGTCCCTCGGTGCGCTTCCGCAGGAGTGCCTCCTTGTCATCGATACATCCTACTCGGATACGACCATATTGCCGGTTTACAAAGGGCAGCTGCTCCATTCGGCGGTGCGGCGACTCACGGTCGGAGGAAAGCTGCTCACGAATTATATGAAGGAGCTTTCTTCGCTGAGACACTATAACATGCTGGAGGAGACATACCTGCTCAACGAAATCAAAGAGGCCGTGTCGTTTGTTGCGCCGTCGACACAGGAATTCTCGAAGGACCTGGAATGGACATGGAAAGGCCGGTTAGGCGACAAAAGAGAGCTAGATTCAAGCGTAGTGGTGGACTATGTGTTACCAGACTACGAGCAGGCAATACACGGGTACGCGCGGCCACACGATCCGGTTAAATCGAGGATGCGCCATGGTTTGCAGCCTTTGCAGGGCCCGCGAGAAGACCTACTACCGCTTGGAAATGAGCGGTTCGCTGTCCCAGAGCTGCTTTTCAATCCCACCGATATTGGCATCCAGGAAGTCGGGTTACCACGCGCTGTTTTGGAAGCGCTCAATGGACTACCAGAGGCGTTGAGGGTTGCCATGCTGGGGAACGTTGTGGTTGTTGGAGGAAATACGCTCATCCCTGGGTTCATGGACAGGCTGGGGGCTGAGCTCAGGGCTCTGGTCCCTTCAAATTACCTGCTGAACATGGCGAAGGCTGATGATCCGATTAAGCACACGTGGCTGGGAGCTGCGCGGTTCGCAAGTCGGCCAGATCTGTTGAAGGAAGTACTGGTGACCAAGGCGGAGTACGACGAACGAGGGTCTACGTGGTTGGGGAAGAGGTTTGCTGGAGGGGAGCGATAAGTCTGGGCATGCCGTTGGCATTCTGATCCGTTGTATGACTATCGTGACTGTATCAAGTGTTGGACACCTTGCGGCTTTTGCTCCTACGGCGCCTTGTCCTCACTTTGAAGTATGGTGCTCCACGCTCATCAACATGTTAATGCATAAATTTAATGACATGAACGTACCAAATCCTGCTCTTGATCAAGTATTTGGCAATCGCACCAGCTTCTGGGGCTGGTGTTGATTCGAACTCAAATAAACGCGTTGATTGGCTCATCCGTGTCGGCCAATCTTCGGCCGCCTTCGAAAAGTTGCAGCGTTCATTCGAGGACCACGGAGGAGCTCCATCCCCATCACCACTCCAATGCGCCGAATACCGCACCCGCAGCGGGCAATCGACCCTTCGCTTTCCGTGCCGTCTCTAATCCAGCGTCGGATCGCACCCTCGCAGTGTCTACGCGCCGCCGCAGCGCAGCCTCATCTCCGCACCACCTCCGCGTGCTTCTCCACGACCCCTACCTTCAACTTCCTCCTTGGCGGCAAGCAAGACAAGAAGAAGCACCAGGCATTTGTGCGAAGATGGCAGAAGAGGATACTCGGCGACTCGGAACCCATTGGCGCGCACGTCGACCCCTACGACCCGCACTCGCCGGTGCGCATCGCTCCTGAGGAACAAGGCGAAGAAGTCGAGGTCCTCGAAGATGAGATCGCCGCCAAATCCGCCCGACGAAAGCGTGGACAAGACCAGAGTATACTCAAGAGGAAATACAAAGAGGCTACCGAGGGGCCGCTGCTGCACGTCGGTGGGAAAGAATGGATCGAGCAGTCCGATGAGGTCAAACTGGCCAAGGAGTTCGAGAAGCTCACCATGCGGACCTACACGCCGATGACGCAGGAGATGGCAGACCAGATCGAGAAGCTGACGGGCACGTACTACACGCTGCGGGATGAGAACCTGATGATGGCGCAAACCTTCGACGAGGTGACCGGCAAGCCGTACACCGACTTCAGGTGAGGATGCATGCCAGAACTCACGATTTTCGGGGGGCTAACCAGCGCAGTTTCGGCCGCACGACGCGCGTCACCAAGCCCGAGGCTCTCCGCAACAACTTCCACCGAGCTGTAATCGAGGTCCACGCCCTGAAGCAGGCAGGGAAGGACCTGGACATATCTAAGCAAGAGAACCGAGGTATCTACGATGCTCCGGACTGGATCCAGGATGTCAAGCTGCAACGCAACGGAGATGGCAAGGTCGTCCTCGCCTTCCCCTCAGGGCAGTCGCTGGAGTCCTTGCTCGCGGAAATGGAGCGTATTCCCGACTACGCACCTCCGATGCTTGAGGGCTCAGAGGAGATCTTGGAGGAAGAACTGCTAGCCGAAGAGGGAGAGCCTGTAGCTCCAGTCGCCCCAGCAGTGCAGGAGCCCCCGCCGACAATGGACCCCGCCACACCTGCGTTCAAGAGAGCAGCGCTGGTCAAGGACGATGCTGAGAAGCCCAGATTCGACTTCATGTCGAACAGGCCTGTGCCTCGCAAAGTCCAGCCTGCTGCGTCGGAGAAGCCAGTCGGACCCATTCACGAACCCATTCTCGAAGTTGTTGAGATCGTGGAAGAAGTCGTTGTGAAACAGCCGGTGGCTGCGGCTCAGGATTTCGACGTCGACGCTGCTTTTGCAACCTCCTCAAAGACGTTGAACGAGCTGCGCCATGCTGTGCTGGAGTCAGCTGCCAACTCGAGCGAACACAGTATCTCTGCCATCCGGGAAGCGCTCCGCAAGAGCATAACATCTGCGTCTAGCCAGACTGTTCTCCGCGTGGAGCCTGATGCACGAGTGAAGTGGCAACAAATTCCGCTTACCGATATCGAACTCAAGTTCGCTGTAAGTCACCATAACTCTCTACCCCACACAGCCACTAACACGCACAGCTTTCCAAGCGCCTCATCCAGCTCACCGGCCACTACATCTCCGACCCACACCTCACCTCCTCCAAGGACGTCGGCGACCTCTACCACCACATCTGCGGTACCGCCAAGTCCAATCCCACAGACGTCTACTCCTACATCCATACCGAAGGCACTCGCCAAAACCACAAGATCAACCAGCTCACCCGTAATCACCCCGAAGGCGCCGTCCTCAAGGTCCGCGCCCCCGTCACCGGCGAGCTGCTGAAAGCACGCAACGTGGAGATCCTCAGGAAGAAGCCTACCAAGGAGGAGCGCCGCGTGAAGACGGGACTGAACAAGGTGGTCCGCCGCGAGATGATCAGCAAGGGCTTGCTGCCGGATCCGGAGAAGCAGAGGACTATGAAGGGACTGCAGAGGCCTGGGGAGGCTCAGCGGAAGAGAGAGTTGGCGCGCATGACGGGGCTGTTTGCGGAGTTTGAAGGGCAGGGAGAGGAAACGTATGGGTTGAGGAAGAGGGCTACTCGAGCGTAGTGCGTGGAGGGGACGAGCGTGTAATATAGGCTTGCATTGCATGGTTCGGCACGGCGCGGCTGCTTTGTACTATATGTAGGATTGGTGGGTTGGTCCGTAGGGCTGCTGTACATTTTGTGTTGATAGCATAGGGATAAAATGCCAATCGCCTCAAGGCCGCGTTGCAGCTGCACACTGTTCCAGATTGTGTGAAGCTTGACACGATGTGCTACTGCAGGACCTTCCTGTTCGAAACTGGTGGTTATGCAAAGCTCTGGTATATGAAGTAACAATCTCCCCAATTCTTCACATACGACCATAGGACACTGGAAACTTATTTTCTTCATCGCTTTGCCAGATCCCATGGGACCGGAAACAGTTGTTTTAGCGTCAATGCAGGCCGTAAACGGTTACTTAGCTTACTGGACCCAGGATTGCATTTAACCGGTAGGATCAAGAACACCCATCGACACCGCCACACCGGAACTTGGCGAGGTGGTTGCCTCGTAAGCCCCGACGTACACTTGCGGCACACTGCTTAGCTACTGTTGAAGGGTCCTGTCAAGGCTGCGCTCGATCCCCCAAAACGCATTCTGCGATTCTTGCATTTTCCGAGCCCTCGATCCTGATAGAGGCATGATGCATCGTCTCTCCACTTTCCGAAAATTGCGCAACAAAGTGTCTCAAGCGGTGGGTATGCGATCTTCTCCGATCCCTTCCTGGCGACTTCAAGTTGAATGCGAGGCTCCAGAAATGATGAATCAGGTACAATCGCCTCTTTTTGGGAAGCTTAGTGCTGAACTTAGGATTCCCATCTACGCTGCTGTCTTGGGTGATCCAGAACGCTTCCTCCACATATGTCTGAACAAGAAGGACAAGAAGAACAAGAAGCGCAGACGACTGGCGCATTGGCGCTGCACCAATCTAGAGAGTCCTCATCCGACATGGCAACATTCCTGCTTTGGTGAAGAGCGTGTGCTCTCTCCATCAGGGACTTTTGTCACAATACACCACCGAGCAGTCACCACGACAGAGGACCAGCTCCTTGCACTACTCCTCAGTTGTCGAAGAATGTAAGTATGCGTCTCAATATCTATAAAGTGATATATTAATCGTGGCGCGTAGCTACTCGGAAGCGTTAGTTATTCTCTACGAACAGAACGTCTTCCACTTCAGAGGCCCTATCACCCTGCCAGCTTTCAAGCAAGCTATTCCAGCAGTACAGTGGAACTCAATCCGCAAAATACATATCTCTACTGCTTACGCACCTTTTTATTATCCAAACAACGGTGTAGCAGGCTACAAGTGGCTAGGGTCACTACCAAACTGGGATCAAATTTGCGAAGACTTAAGCGGCTTATCTAATCTGCAGAGTCTTTCTTTCGACATTTTGATGTTGGATCCGTATTTCGAGAGTTTTCCTCTCAAGATGGGCGACCCTATAGCTTTCTTAGCTTGCTTGGAGCCGCTGAAAGCTGTTCGGGCTGCGAAGATGGTGGTGGAGCTGAATATGACGCTTCCTGGTGAGGTGGTAAACGCTCTTGGGCCTGTGGAGTATGAAGTAGTGTTTCGGGATCGGCCTTTCAATGAGATGTATCGAATGTGGTGGTCTCCGTGGGAATCTATTGAATTGGAAAAACTCTAACTCGACGCAATTTAAAAACAATCTTCCTTCCATAATCACTCCATATACATCTGGTTCCACTCCTCAATCTTCCTGACGCTCTAGCTGAGAGTATCAAGGTATCGGAATGCCTGTCGCTGCCACCGACGCTTCCAGCTGTTGGGCGTCCAGCCCACCGCTTGATCCAGTGGATCAAGTATTCCTTCATCCGTGATGATGAATGGATTGTCCGAGTCAGACATAAGTTTGCATCCTGCGATCTATCGTTAGCAAAGAGACGAGATCGACAATAACAACGCTCATACCTAGGGCAAAATAGGCGAGACTGTCGGCATTGTTGTCGCAGGCAGTGTTTTCTCCCTTATCGACATAAGGGAGCTTCTTAGCTAGTCTTCTTATGTTCTCCCAACCATATGCTGCGCCTTTGGAAATCCCAAAAATCCCCCCGTCGGCCACTTTAACATCGTCTCGAACCACACCAGGCGTGGTATGGGTCATTTCGTGGAGCAACACCACTGGAAGTGAGTTTCCCATGATGTCTAGAATATCAATGAGTTAGTAGGAACACACTGGTAGCCAGCAGAGTACGACGTACCTATTTGTCTGAATTTACCTGCTGCAGATTTCTCGATAGAACTTTTGATGTTCCTCCACTTGTATCCCAAATATGAGTTCTTTGTCTTTTGGGATTGCTGGACCGCTTTGATTAGTGGGCGGCAGAGCTGTATAGTGCTTGGTGCCAAGTTGCCGTCGTCCCTCGAAGCTGATGCGTAAGTCTCTGCTAGAGTCGTCAATTTGTCAAGGGGACTGAAACATTGCTTCTTATGGAGCCCTCGCTTAATTCGATTCTCTACATGTCGTTATACATGCGGTCTTCGGTACGCGATGTCTAGGTCGATCATCTATAGGGGAGCTTACCCTTGTCATAAGCCCACAGGCCGTTCTTCCACTGGTATCGCGAGCCGTCGCAGTATATGATCTTTCCTCTCTAGATTAGAAAAATAATAGAGGAACTCTCATCATTGCTTACGGCATCATCCCAATCCACGTCATCTAAGGACCCTGGATCCCTAATGCCCTTCAAGATACCTCTGAACGTTTCTATAACAAGCATCAGCGACCGAAACGCTAATCTAGAGTCAATTTGCATACTATAAGCTCTGCCAAGTTTGATCTTCTTCAACGTTTGCTTGTAGGGCTCTAACCGATGTTGAGGTACATCAGGGAGATCTTGGCTCTCATTGATGATATCGTCGTGCGCAAAAAGGTTTTTTATCAAGTCCTGAAGCTCGCTCGGTCGCGGTGGTACTTCGTCCCAATCGTTGGCAAGCCTTTCGGCGTTGGGAGGGTCCTTGGGATCCCAAACCTGTGATCTTTCGAGTGCATCCATGCCAGACTGCGCCATGCGGAACGCTAGCTGCAACGCCTCATTGACTTCATCATCTTTTAAAGTGTACATTGTTAGCAAAGCTCTTGGGACAGCATTTAGTCATACATGATAGTACGATCGACCTCCCACATGATCGTGAAGTGAAGTGAAACGGTACAACAAAGACTTTAACGTGACGCTGGGCAAGGGGATTCGAAACCTACAGATTCCAGCTTTCCGGCATGACTGGTCGATCTTCCATCCTTCAACGAGGCTGAAGCTTGCCAAAAATGAGAGCAGAAGCGCTGGGTAAATGAGGCGAGGAAGCATATTTGCAAGTTGGTGTCGGATTTGATTGTATGATTTAAAGAGGTTTGTGTCTTCGTGTTATATCTACTCCCATCGTTCATATTCCTCTTCCACCATGTTGCTATTGATAGCAAAAGGCCAGATCCTCCAATACTATGACTTGGCAGTGTTTCAGTATCCTGATAATTGTGGCGATGCAGAGATGTGCCTCATTCCTGTCGGGGCGGAAGGGCCTGATCATCCTTCGAGTACCAGCAATACATCGTGGATAGCTCGTCATTACTCATTTCACGTGAGTAGTCGGCGTAACAAGATGGGCTTTCTGACGAAAGGCGCCCTGCGACCACAAACATGACAAGGCGTAGTATTGCTGAGATCAAGTTTGGTATGGTTCTCAAAACGGAAACAAGCCGATCATAGTACTCGCTGGGGCCAGATCAAGTTCCCAGGCATTGTTTTCTGAAGATTAGCCTAAAGTAACTGCAGAAGGTACAACTGAAACTGTCTCACCTATATATTGTGCTGACATTGACTTGTATGCCTTGTATGTCAAGTCTCTCTCAGGTTTAGTTGTAATAGCCATTTGTCGGGACTATCGTCCAGTGACCGCGACATAAATATTGCCAAATTCATGTCACTTTTTTCCTGTAGAGTTATCGTTGCATTTAATTCGGGAGACACTTTTCATTGTGGCTGGTCGTGCGAGGTGGTGATGCGGCAAAGTCAACTTTCAGCGCACGGAAACGGGTACCCCGGTAGTCAGCACCACCCTACCGCAAAGACGACGCCGCTTGCTGTACCGCATTAAACACTGCCGCCGGGCGTTTGCTTATAGAGCTATCCGTACCGCAGCAGAGACGTTGTCAGAAATCAGGTAGCATTTGGACTTCGCCTGCACTAGATTCACGGCACAGCGGCGCTATCGGGAGACAACATGCGACGCGAAGTAACAGCTGTTATCAAATGGAAGAAGAGGCGAGTTTGATTGAAAAAAAAAGGCCTGACAGGTGTGATGCAGCCTAGTGCAGTGCCCAAGTTGATGACGGGTGCTTGAGCGCCTCAATCTCAGTGCAAGATCACTGTATATATTGACGGTTCGGTCCTCACAGACAAGTCACATTCATTCAATTTGTCGACTTTCGCAAGCCTATTGATGAGGAGTCTCTCTATCATATATTCAAAATGTTAGTTCTTGCTCTAGCACCTTTGCTGTTTAATACAGTGTTTGGTTCCGTCTTGCACGGCGATCCGCTATCAACGCCCACCAGTCCCTCTATCATCACCAAAAGAGATGGCGCTGCTATACCAACAATTTCGCTAGGAGATATGCAAAAATATATCTTCAAAGATCGGGTGAGTTCACCACGACTGTTTCAAAACGTGTGACTAATATCCTACAGGCAGGATATCCGGACGTGGCCACGCTTGACTCAAGAGAAGTCAACATTGCTCCCGACGGCTTCCATGATGACATACCTCAAGAAGGATTGACTTTTGGCCTTGGCCCAGAAATAGCTGCAGAGATGAAGAAGATTGTGGAAGAAAACTGCAAAGACAGAAAAGATCTGCAAGTCTGTATCGAGAAAGTGCATGACACCCTAACAAATACCCAACTCAACACTCACTCAAAGCGCTTTGTGCTTTTGACCGCAGGAACGGTTGCGGCTGTTGTACCATGGATCATTCCGGTCATCGCAGTCGTAGGCATCGTTGCCTGGGCATTGGCGTCAGAGGATGGTAAACCCGCCAAAGTTTACTTGCCCCACGAAAAGAACGGTCCACTAGCTCAAATTGAGACTCTTGGAGACGATGTTGACTATGTTGCCTTCTCCATTGGTGAAGGGGACGAGGCTAATGTTGTGGCTAACGTGACGATCACTCTGACACCTACACCTACGCCGAACCCAGAGTGAGTTTTCAACCAAAGCAATTTTGATCAAGATCTACTAACATCATGGACTCTAGCCAAACTATTAGTCTTGAGGAGGTCACTGCCGATAGCGACGGTCATAAAAAGGGTAGTATTTTAATACACATTCCGGAAGACCTTGACCATAACCTTAGAGATCGCCTTCGGGTTCTCGGTATCCAACAAATCAGAGACTTGTGCGCAGAAGACAGGAAAGCACATGCGATTGTAAAACGCTCCAAGATCGATCCACGGGCACCACCGCCAGTGTCAGAAGAGTGCAGGACCGGAATAAGGAACCTTGCCAGAAGTAGCATGTTTGCAATGGATGACGAATTGACCATGCAAATGGTCCCCGCAAACCCCAATAATCCTACGAATCTCGAAACCCATCCAGATGGTGCCGTAGTTCCCAATCTCGATATCGACGGCCTCAATGCTGCTATAGAGATGGCACGTCAAATCCAGCAGAGGAGAGGCACCAATAATCGACCTGGTGCGAACAATTTCTACCGCGGTTTGATGGTCGCGAGTCTAGTGTTGAGATACGTTCAAGAAGTAGTCTTAGTCATGGAAGAGATAGACGAGCTGTTGGCACTCGTCGAATGGGGCGTGGAACAGATCAAACGGGTCACAGCAAAAGATGCATTGTGCCCTTCTGACCTAGTATGCTTCGATACGGACTGCAAGGGCTATGTGGAGAAAGGAACCTTCCCGGGCCTGGATAAAGACCCAGAAATAGAGCAAACAGGCTCTTGCACATTAGTAAGACCTTCCACAACCCTGCAGAAAACCAAACTAACGGTCACATAGAAATCAAACAAGGGCTGTTCTTGTGAGATTCTCTCTCAGCCATACGTACGTCTCATCTCGGATACAGACTACTTCGATGATTTGCAACAGTTCATGCAAGATGTCGATGACTCTGTCTCACATCCGATTTGCTCAACAGACGATTCGATAAACTTCGACACTGCGCGCATGAACGAGGCTATCGATAGTGCCTGCCAGAATCATGATGAGCTTAGGCGGGTCAAACGCCATGGAACCGCCCTTTCGACGCGAGACACATTTGCGTACTACAATACGGACAAGGATAATCTACGCTGGCACCTTTCCTGGGATGACGCCGGGGGAAAATGCTCGTTGAAGTGCAAGAATGTTTTCAATAAGATGCTATATTACGACAAATGTAAGTTGGGCCTCAAGTATGCTTGTTGGAATCAACTGCTAAAGTTTCTGCAGGCAGATGGTGGGGTGCCGCAGCGAAGAAGGGTTCTGTGCCTACAGAATGTGGCTTGGCTTCGTATGACGTAGACTACGTGCCACCTGCACCCTCCAATGAACCTCAGCTCCCAGAAAACTGGTCTCAATACTTGATTATCTTGGACCATGAGATTTCCGGGCCGGGCAATTGGAAGATTGAGTGGAACCTTTTCGCGGACCCTTGGCGCGGCAATGTCAAAGTCGAGGGCCCAGCAACTTACATGGATATTGGTGCCACGTCCATGGAAATCCACATCAATGTTGATGATCCAGATATCCATGAAAAAGCAAAGATTCGATTCACTATTGCAGATCGCTTCAACCCTTCGGAAAAACGCGATGCGCCGTGGTACGCTGGTCCCAATGGTGACATGGGAGAGGCATATTTTGGCTTGAATTGGTGCGGAATCGCAGAAAAGGACTCAGACTGGCACGACGATAATGGCGTTTGGAAGCGAAAGGTGAGGTGCGCTTTTTCCAAAGATTTCGGAGAGATTTTCAAGACGGGCTCCTTTTCGTGGCGCCTTTAGATGTTCGTCGCGAGTTTCTCACATTGATAGATCTATACAAGAAGGGGGTTTTTTTTTTTCAAGTATGTCTTGCTTGTTTTGGGACTCGCTACTTAGCGTTCAAGTCACGTATGTGCGATGCCATCTGTACAATCTCGAAAGTGTGAAAGCGTCATCTTCGCACAAATCCCCGCTGTTGTACGTTTTTTGCCGACAGACGTGAGGCAAACTTTTGCGGTGTGTGGGTCAGAGCACGTGACCTAGCTCCCGCGCGACCCGATACACACAGTGCCAACTGCTAGACCTACAGCCACTATTTTTTGCCAAGCTCATAGAGTAAGTGGTAAATCTGCAATAGAACACTGGGCCTTTGATGGGGAGGAGAGAGGGCTAACGCGTCGTTACTCCGTTGTCAACCCAGCCACAGCTCTTCCTTCCGAAGGAATCGAGAAACCAATGCGAAGGCTGCGAGAACTGGCAGAGAACCACCGGCAACTCGTGCAGCCTCAAATATCACGAGACGAATTCACTGTTTGGTAAATCGAAGTTTCAAGTGTAGATGAACGACACATCCCAAAGCGCATGATATCAGACATACGCGGGGGCGATCATCTCACAATATTACCATTAAACATTAAATATATCCCCCTCCCTCTCTTGATCCTCTTTCAAACCCACCCTTCTAAAAATTATTGAAACAGACCCCATTCGCCGGGCTCCCAGGTGGACTGAAGTCGCATCCAACACCCCCACCAGCATTAGCGCAGCAAAAGCCGACAAAGTTGTTGGCAGTGCAGCCCGACGTGCCGGGCGGTTGGCAAGGGCAGGGTGGTGTGTATGTCGCGGTTGCAGTAGCGACTGTCGTCGTAGTCACAGTAGCAGTGGCAAATTGTGTCTCCGTTGCAGTAGCAGTAGCAGTTTCTGTTGCAGTAATCGTCTCGATCTCGGTGGCTGTGGCGGTCGTTGTCGTAGTTGCGGTGGCTATAGCGGTATCGAAGGCTGTCGGTGTGATAGTCTGTAGGGAAGGGGTTATATTAGCGGGAGTGTACTTGAAGGCAGAAATAGAGAGAGAGAAAAGGTGATCAGGCGGAGGGACGTACCTGCGCAGAGGGTGTAGAGGTCAGCGTGATTGTCTGGGGCGGCAAATCGAGACAGCTGCAGCCCGCGGACACCTGTTCAGCTGCAAACTGGGACAGAAGTTCGACGTCGATGGTGCGTTTATCCAGGGCGGCATTTTGCGCGGGATGTGCGTAGATGGTGTTGTTCGCCCGCTCAATGATATAGCCATCCACGGAGATGTCGCTGCGCTTCTTGGCGCACTTGGGGACTGCGGTTGAGGTCACGGTCACGGTGCTCGCGACCTCGGTGGCGGTCTCAGTTGTTGAGGTGATTGTAGTTGTTTCCGTGCTAGGTGTGATGGTAAGAATTTCAGTAGCGGGATATATAGTAATGGTTTCGGTGTTTGGAATGACCGTGACGACTTCGGTTCTTGGAGTTATGGTGATAATGATCGTTGCTGGTGGGAGAGTGCTGTAAGGTTGTATTAGAATATATTGCAATGTAAAGATGGAACGGAGTAGAAACTTGAAGATGAAAACATACGTTGTTGCTGCAGGGAGTGTAATCGTCGTGGATGCTGCAGACGGCAGGTGCAGGTACGAGCTGCAAAAAGAGGATGCGGGCGGACCCATGCCTTTGAGAACGGACAAGGCAGGGTTGTCATCTTTACAGTCGAGAGGCTTCGAAGGCGAAGGTGATGGCGATGGCGATGGCGATGGCGATGGCGATGGCGATGGAGTCGACTTAGGAGTTGACTTAGGAGTTGACTTAGGAGTTGACTTGGGTGTTGACTTCAGCGTAGACTTTGAAGTAGATTTCAAAGACGACGTGCACTTCGTAGTCGACTTAAGTGTGGACTTCGGGGTGGACTTCAGCGACGAAGTGCATTTTGTACTTGACTTTTGCGTGGGCTTCGGAGTATACTTCAATGAAGAAGAGCACTTTGTGGTCGACTTCTGCGTAGATGTCGGTGTGGACTTCAACGAAGTTGTGCACTTCGTACTTGTCGTCTGCTGCTTACTCGGTCCCGGAAGGGCGAGGGCGGAACCCAGAAGCGTGTACACAAGGAGATGCGTGGGGAGCAACATGGCCGCGAGGTGAGAGGCTCTTGACAAATTGACCAATTGAGCAAGTCCGACGTTCGTCTTCAGGGAAGGAAGCTTCACGGGAGGGAAAGAACTGAAATCAGAGAGGTCCTATCCTAATATACAGATGCACATGGGAGTGCGAGCATTTCAAAGCTACTCCTTTCGTGGGGCTCTCATCCGCAGGTGTTCTCCACTGTCAACTATAGAAAGAAACATTTCATTTCCACACGCGCTCTTTCTGATCTTGGACTGCGCGAAAATTACTCGGAATACGCGATAGTAGCCCCTTCAGAATAAATGCCTTATTAGTTTCTGCGCCACAACGTCGGTTATCAGCTAGCGGCTACACCTTGCTTCTTTACGGAGCCAAGCTCAAACCTTCGTGGGCCAATTCAGAGATTCAGGGATTGACTTGCCTCTATTTGGCTCGCCCCTAACGCATTAGACGTGATGGGGAGGCGATTGTGGCTGGCTGTAAACGCAAGGGGAAGCGATGGTGGCGCTGCTAATCAATGCGCTAGCCCATGTATGGAGTAGCTGTCTCCTAAGAAATTGGACCCCACCCTACCACCACAGTTTGCCTATAGCCGGAGCTTAGTGCTATACGATAACAACAGTATGCAGGGTGCCGCTCGCTTATCTGATTGCGTTCGAGATAAATATATGTCCAAGGCTGGATGTCGGGACAATTACATTCATTATAGATTCCGCTGGCTCGACTCTCCAACGAACCTACCGCGTGGATCCACGTCCGGGCTTAGAAAGCACATTCCAGCATTTGGAAGGAGCTTGTATCCAAGTGTTAATAGCATACGAAGATAGAATACCAATCGCTGTATTGCACTCACGGACCCGTTTTTTTCTCCTGTACTTTATGTGGTCTTTGGTCTCAGGTACCAAAGGAGATGCTTGCGAGTTGCTCACTGAAAGGAGTAGGGGGAGGTCCGATGTCAGACCGCTGTATCAATGGTTCCTCCTAATTTGCGGGGTCGGGGGTAAACTTGCTTTCCTGTGTGAGGGAAGATGGTGGCGTTGTTAAGGTATGTCGTCAGCACTGCGAGCATCAATGGGTGTTCTTTACCCCAGACTTCGTCTGATGGATTAAGAGAAAGAGGTATCCAGACCGGACGAGCGCTCTGGGTCACCGTCAAAGGCAACGAACTCGTTAAGGAGCGTATTCACATTCAGGACATGTTATTTCTACTTGCCCATGCCAAGTTACGGCCGGTGAATTTCTGTTCCGCGCTCCGGGTCCTGCGTGCGCTATAAGTGAGAGAGACGACGTCTTTACCCCGCTTCTAGAAGCAGCGTAAAGTGAGAGAAATTACGACTGTTTAAGGCTTTCTTGTACCTTCCACAAACGCCGCTCACCTGCACTTTCTCGCGCCTTCCGTAAACGCCAAACGCCAAACGCCGCTCACCTGCGTGCCTGCCTCAGATATAAAAGGCCCGCCCCGCTCGCCCCAACCTGTTCTTCTCTCCACTCCACTCTCATTTCTTTGAGACCTCGAGACCCCTACACTCTTCTCGTAGATCATTTGATACCATTGCTCTACCTCTGTACTTCTTCGACACCGCGAACATGTCCGCGAACATGTCCGCCAACATGTCCCAGCGACAAGCCATCCTGAAGCGGATCAAGGACCAACCAGCTGCACCTCAAGTCGTCTCACCAGTCCGTCAACTTTCCCGAGAGGCGCTCGAGCGCCACGACAATGAGGAGACTACCACTGGTTCATCCAATGTTGGAGCCACTGCATGTGAGCTTCCTCACTCCAAGCTACGGTACATTCACTAAAACCATCCAGCAGCAGTTCGTGTCGTGGCCGCAAGGCTTGTGCGACCTTTTGGTATACGAGATCTTGGTTTCCAAAGCTGCAGGGGCCAAGAGTGGCGGCAAGATGAACGCCGATGAACACCGCGGCAGTGTGAACGCGGATCTGGGTGTGTATGCATTGCCCAATATACGTGATTGATGTGCTAATACTTTACAAGGACTTTGCCTGCAACGGTTCTCACAAGGGACCTGCTCGAATGGCGATGATTGTTATTGGCGGTACTTTCCTTTCAACGCACATGAGCTTGCATGGATTGAGAATGCTGCGCGCAATAAGCAAGAGGCCAAGAGGATTGAGACCTTCATTAAAAATTGGAATACAGTGAAGGACTATAAGGTTGCCGAGTCAAAGTGGGATATATATTGTGGACCTCTTGAATTTGTCTGTGGGAGTTTGAAAGAGGCCTTGGAATTGGCCACAGGGCCGAGAGACCATCACATAGGCTATCAAACCAATAAGAGAGACTGTGGTGTAGCTACACAGCATTCATGAATCGATCTGCTTACGAAAATGGCATCCATCTATGTGCTTGGCTAACGTGAATCTCATCAAAACTGGCTACACCAATATGTTTGATCAGTCCATCGGTATGCGAGAGACTACAGTCGGTGGGTTTGCCTAACTCCACATGCAGTCCTTGTCGCCGGCCACACGATTGTGTGAACTCAGGCTCTTCTTTTCGTGTTTACGGCCGCGAAACTTTTGAAAGGGCGCTTCATGTCCTAAGCGGCAGCGCGGATATTCTCAGTTACGTTTCCTCATGCATGCCCATAGCAGCTTCGGGTCCTTACAATGAACCTGCGGGGAGAGGCATTCTAGGCAACGTCGCAGACAGCATATACGGGCTAAGATGGACTTGGTTGACAGGGTCGTCGTTCTCGTATGGATAGCGTATCGTATGCCGTGAAAGTCTTATAAAAGTAGCTCCGTCTGGCACCAGCAGGATCCTACCATGCTTCTGAACTCACACACGGTGTATAGACTTATCACAAAACCCACAGGCCCCATAATTTTTAGACTCCATTTTTACTGGTGGTTGTTGGGCCTAATAAATTTGGTGAGGCGTCTTACTCGTAGAACGGCGCAGAACTAAATTTGGGTCGGTATCGATAGCGATGCGTTCCACGGTTTGGATCCCAAGGAGTAACTTTAAGTATTGACTTTTGGAGTTTGTTCGGTGAAAAACGAGTCTTCACTAACCTTATTGAGAGCCTCCGCAGCCCTGTATATGTTCCCCTGTAACTGTTGAGGGGACAGTGTTCCTAGCGGTTAGATGTTGGGCCAGTGCAGACCCGGTTAAGGCACGCCGGCGCAGCCACTCCCTTATATAAGTACTCAGCCTGCAGTCTCTCCACAGCGCGCAATACTACGTTGGCCTTGACTCACTATGGCATATCGCTATATGTAATGAGTCGGTTGCTTCACTCGACTTCACACCAACGGGCCTCTGACGCAGTCAGGATGTCTCTCCTTGCCCTTCCTCAAGAAGTTCTGGACTTAGTTTTTACGGCCATGGTTCATAATGATATCTGCAATTCGTTCCCCGCGCGCGCCGTATGTCGTAAGTCATGCCCGGGACAACATTCATCCCTTCAGCACCAACTAATTATTTCGCAGGTCTCTTCAAGCAGAAGATCGAGTGGGAACTGATCACGAATACACCACTTGAACAAATGCTGCTTTCGCTATCAATGCGGTTGTCGTGTTTAATGGAGTTCTCGCCATCATTAGTAGCACCTCACGTGTGGATTGCGAAGGAACAGAACGCCTACCCTTTTGTTGAGTATCGAACCAAGTATCGCCCAGGCCGTCCAGACAGCGGTAAATATTTTCCAATATTCATTCAAATTATTCTCAACGCGCTTCTGGCATTCTTGCCAGCTCAAATCAACCTTTCAGAGCTCCTTGATCAGTACCGAACCGACTTACTGCGCGTCATTGCGTCGAAGCTATGTGAATGGCCTCACGTCGGATCCGTTGGAGACTTCGAGCGAACAGTTTCAGAAATCCTCAACGGGAATTGCGAGAACCTCCTGGTAGCAGCGGCAGCTGTTGAGAATATTGATGCTCTTGAATCGCTCCTGGATAATCCTCATATGTTGTTGGATGAATGCATCCTTGGGGATGTATGGCACGCGACAGTCGTGGGAGATAAGCTCAAGAGCTTACAGTTCCTGCTTGCGCAGCTGGAACGAATTATTCCTATCTCAAACCGGAATCAATCGTTCGATTACTGGCCGCCACTCGAGTTTCAAAAGGCCGTTCAGACGGCAATATCTCTCGGAAGCGTACGAACGGCCAACGCTCTCATGGAGTTCCTCGTAAAACATGATTGGCTCTTTGTATTTGACACGTACGACGTCAGTTACACAATTGAATGCGCAATGGCGGCTGGGTCTATTGAGATTTTCGAACATGCTCATTGCTGCATACCCAACATCGACAGCCTTCAAAACTACAAAGAGTATCTTTGGCTTGGTTTCGCATCAGCAAGCCGGGAGGGGCACGGTAATTTCATACGGTACCTGCTTGAAAACGATCACGTGCCACATGTACGATCCACACCGGAGGTAGTCGTGATCTGGGACCAATTCAACGGCTATGACTTCTATTACGTGCAGAATCCGCTTTTGGAGGCAGCTAAGTACTCCCGACTTTCCGTCCTGGAGGCTTTCGTTCTACATGACTCAGCTCTCATCAACTACCCTGGTCTGCTTGAAATGGCGGTTCTAGGATCCACTGAAGATCCAGAAGATGGCTCACCTTGGCATTATAAGCATTACGATAAGAAAGGTTCAAGGCATGCTGCAGCTCACTTTCTCTTCAGCCACGGAATCGCTATAAGCGGACGAACTATCCAGATGACCAACTATTTCGCAAAGATGTTCCTCGCGCAAGAGACGGTCACTGGAGACTTTGCTATGACTCTGATCATTCTCTTGATTAATCTCAGGAATCGCTTCGATCACAAGCAGCTTCGGAAACAACTGCACGTACCAGTTACGAAGGCCATGAAGCGCATACTCGACGCTCAGCCGGAGATGCGACCCCTGGGCATTCAAGACTACGATTTTGTCCAGATGTCGGAAGACCTAAACGCTTGGTTGGGGAATCGCGGTTGAAGTTGAGTATGTACATCCTATCCTGGGTATTCGCATGCTGTAGGACTGTCAATTGGATTGGTATGATAGAATTACTTACTACATGATTGAGGTAGCTTATTTTTGAGCTGTTAGCTAGGGGAAGCACCTTTTTGTTAACATTTTTGTCTCTACACTCGATAACTCGAGCTTTTTGTCATTATTTCCCTCCTGACATGATTGAGGAGGCGACGGCTTCGGTTTCCAGATAGCTATCTCCTGTCTAAGATATGATACCTAGGTTTTATTCGAACCTCTAGGCACCTTCTACGTTGAGACCTTTGAAAAGCAACTTTCCGTGACATCGTGCGTCACATAGAAATGTGATTTTTCTCTTCTTCTTTTCGGAGAGCCATGCTATCGCTTGATTTGTGATATAGTTATTATTTACCACCCTATTAGGTTTCTTGATCTTTTTTTTACTGTAGCTTGCAAATGCACGCAAAGAGCTTGAACTCAATTCACAGCGGATAGTCACGCTAGCCTAATTAAGCCTAGAAGAATTCGGACGGAGCGGACCTGGCTCTGCACTGCCCAATTCGACATCAAATTACTAGTTGCGAGGATGCCTATGAAGATGCATTCATCAGGAGAGGGTACGCGAGGTACGCGAAATGATCGTTTCTATTGTTCATCGCAAGACTAACACTTCACAGTCCTTGACCAACGCAAAGAAGTCTTTACGGACGTCCCATGCAGCTCCAACACGCCGGTGGGTTCCATCCCCACAGTTCTCCAACAATATCATGGTCGTTTCCCCTATCTCAAGAGCTGACAATTCCACCTGGCCCGATTGCACTTTCCTGACGTCCTGTCCAAAATCGATCTGACTAACAACCTCTCTTTTCCGTCCCTCGTACACCAAGACACGACCAGATGAAGAATGTATCGCATGAGTGTCCTGCTCGGGCTTAGCCTCAAAAGTAAACCTCTCCTCCTTTCCCACTAGCTTGCTGATACTCGACCAGTCAACGCGACAGGATGTTGGCTTCCATAGCGGGCGCACGCGACCTGTTACACAAATCTCCTTGATTTTCTCTCCACGTGCAATAGCAGTGCCCTCGTCATCACGAACTCCCGGACTCCTAGTGTCTACATCCAGGATGTGTTGAAATAAAGCCGACCGTGGACTCCTGACATCGGTTTCGATTGCAGTACGTAGCGGAAGTACCGCCCATGTCCAAGATGGCCATTTGGGTGTCTTCGGGTCCGGTTTCTTGTCTGTAGCCTCGACCACTCGTTTTACTTTCCATGCGAGTCCTTCTGGTAAATTGTGCGCCCAGATACCGGCCAGGTATTCGTCAAGAGGGTTCGCGCTCAAGTACCTTGCAGCCAAACCAGACAAGGCCGTCAGTCGATCCGTCAAATTGGTCATGTCTCGTAGCGCATATGACTTGACAATGTCCGCCCAGAACGGATAGAGGCCGCCTTCGCCGCGATGACAAGCCAACAGAAACTCCTGCGAAGCTGGCATTTGGATATCGCGGTCTGATGCTGCATACACTGGCCTTTGCAGCTTGTTGGACTTTTCTTCATGTATGGGCTTCAGTTCCATCTCGTTGCCCATGGCACAAGACCAATAGACTCTGCTGTTGGAAACATAAAGCATCCGAGGACTCAGTCTCTCTTCT
The DNA here is from genome assembly GCA_010093485.1 of Karstenula rhodostoma CBS 690.94. Taxonomy (NCBI): domain Eukaryota; kingdom Fungi; phylum Ascomycota; class Dothideomycetes; order Pleosporales; family Didymosphaeriaceae; genus Karstenula; species Karstenula rhodostoma. Next base: position 265,322 of record MU001500.1, read on the forward strand.
TGGAGTGTCCAAGCCCTTCCTGCGAGTGGCGATTTCAAGCGTAGCTTATTCAAAGACATGTCCGGTGTCGTTAGCCATTGTCCACCAAGTCGGCATGATTCTGTCCTTTCCGTCCACTCCTCGCGCTCGCCGAGCAATTTCGCGGTTGCCTTCGTTGTGGCACAGGCACATAACGTGAAGAGCGCGTTGGAATAAACCTTGTGCATATCTTCGAGTCCCTCTTTCGTTGTTTGATTGACGCAAAGAGCATCGATCCAAGCATAACGAATGCCCATCGCACGAATGATGCAAAGCGCGTCCTGCACGGTCGCGGGGAGAATTTTGATGCTGAAGGGACTAAGTCGTCCGGGAAAATTCTCATTAGTAGTGTTTCCACTGTTTACCTCATTCTTCTCAGGTAGTGATAAATCGCCCCAACAATAACTCAGTGCTACATATTCGCACGGTCCCGCCTGTCTTTTGCACAGTTGTATGTATCCGGGCGACAGAATCTCGATTAGGAGCCGGGGATTTTCGCTATTGAACTTCAAGTTATCGCACAGGCCGATGTGGTTATTGCGACAATTACTCAGCCATCCTCTTGCCTGCTCAAACACGGAAGCATCGCCACCATTGGGATGTAGCGCAAGGTGGGCCACCTCATTATGAGAGTTGCAATTGACCACTCCAGTTAGTGTGGGCACGTCTTCGACCTCTAATCTCAGAGAAACACCAGGTTTTCCATCTGCGGCGGTCGTTTCTTCCCAGTGTACCATCACTTTACCCTCTTTCTTCCGGATGTCCTCCACTCCGTCAAAAGTGACTTCTTCGAAGAGCATGGATTGTCGAAATACACGGCAGATCTTGCACTTTCTGGAGCAATAGTCCAGCTCACTGAAACTATTATGCAACAGAGTCGATGCTATTCTTTCATCGCCGTTCTTGCGCTTTTCAATGTTCCACTTTATCATATTTTCAACCTTGTTGCAGCCCACACACTGGTGGATAAAGTCGAAGTTTTGTTCCGTGTCTGTCAGAGGTCCATGAGACGTGGGGGTAGTTGGGGACTTCGGTGACTTGGGCGACCTGAACCACTTCGGACTCAACTTGCCCTCCGCATCTGGATGGTGGGGAATAAGCTTGCGATGGAAAGGCATTTTCAGTCTTGCGAACTCTGTTCAGTATGTTGAAGTCGGGAGCTTGCGTCGTTTTTTGTTCAGCCTGGTGATGTATGCGGTGATTACGGGATAACACAGAGCCTCGTATGATCCTCAAGCCAGGGCGTGAACCTCACGAATCCCGCACTTGCAGTGTTCTGGCCACGAGGCAGCGAAACACATCGTCGATCAACGATCGGTGTGGAGGAAACACGAAGGCCACTGACGTAACGAAGCACCCGTACCAATGAGGTGAAGACTCAGCGTAAGCACACAAATGCCAAGATCAGCGCCGAGAGAACCGAATCCTTGCCACTGCTTCCGGACCCCAACAACCTTGCAGTTAGCCTTTCCTCGCAAAAACATTGCCTATTTTGGGTCCAAGACTTATCCCCCCCAGCGGCGATCCACACTGATTCCTTTCGCGCAACATCAAAAGCATATAACCCTTGCCCTGTTGGCGTTGTACGATTGGCGGGCTGTTTATAAACGCCCAGGAACGAGGCAACAAGTTGGCTGAGAAATCCAAAACATGTGCAAACCCCGAGTTGTGTTTATCGGTAAGGCCTGCACCGAAGCGTCATGGCTATGAATCGAGCTTTTTGAGCCGCATGTTTGGAAGTATAAACCCAGACAAGCTCTTTCAAACATCTACCAAAGCTTTCCTCTTAATACCTCAAGTTTATCCGTGGTGACCTTTGATACTGTTCCGGTTCACGATACCTGAGCTTCAACATCATGGTTGGCTTCTCATTCGGTCGCAAGACCTTGTGGCAATATTCGCACAGCGCATCTATCTTGTTTGCGGTGCTACTTTTCACTGCTGGCTTTCTCTGTACACTACTCTGGACAAATGACATTGTTCACACCGAGACGAGTGCCGGAGGCTCTTTGACAGGTACATTCACATCGTTAAGTCCGGCAGTCTCAACCTTTAGCATCACCTATCAAGTGGTATGTACTTTTGAGACTTACCCGTATCATTTGCCGTGCTCAAATTATGTGTTGTAACAGGCGATATTCGGAACGGCATGGAACGCGATCCTTTTTGTCACGCTCCTCATCCTGGAGCGCGATGATCTGCCCATATCAACGACCCGTTTACGTTACGAGATTGAAAAGTCAGCCTGCATTGTTGCCATTGCTGGAAACGCCATCTATTCTGTTGCTTGCATCGCACTGATGGCGACGCTCGCACGATTGGCGGCCGATGCCAGCTCAAAATTGAGAACGGATATCGACCTCGAGCTGGCGAAGAAGATCGCTGACAGTGCTTCTGATCGGGCCGCGGGCCAAGGCGTAACTGCGGCTATTGCGGGTGTCGCAGCGTGAGTGCAGGGCATTATGACAGTGGCTCGTGTATTACTAACTTGTGACAGGTTTTGCGCATTGTGGGCTTGTTTCATGGACGAATTACATGCGCAGAACAGTCGGCACAGACGTATCGTCAAAGAGAAGCCGCTAAGCCCCAGGACCGATGGAAGCAGCCAGGCATAGAGACGTGGGGGCTTGCTTCTGGAAGCCTTCACTGCTAAAGGTGTCCCTATCGTGATCAAGTGTGAGGTTTTCATGGTCCGCGCACTGTCATTCTGTTGGAATGTGATCATCTGATCCTTGTTTGTCTTATGATTTGTTATTAACGTTTCTGTGTTTGTTTGAGACGAAGGTATTAATAAGGAACATCGGCGTGCTAAGGTTCAACGGAATCATCGGAATAATCAACATCTTCGATCGCCTTTGATTTTTTATTGCAGTTTGTATCGCTTATTTTTAAGCTGTTAGCTAGGGGAAATACCTTTTTGTCAACATTTTTATCTACACTCGATAACTCGATCTATTTATCATTATTTCCCTCCTAATTGCAGTTTGTATATGATGTTAAAGTGGTGCTACCCTTAGACCTTGCTTGTAATCTTTCATTCTGACTCCATGCCTTTGACCGATCTATGAAATACGGCTCCCGGCCCACAAAGGCGTGGTTCTGGAAAAAGGAGAATGCATACGTCTTTCTCCGGTAGCATATATCCAATGGAGTCTCCCGTCCAGACAACCGCACAAACTTGCTTCGTTTTATCAAGAAAGTTTCAGGGGTGCTCATCAAATTCGGGTCTGAGGATGGCGACCATGAGAAATTACGACAGCGATACATGGATGATATTCTGCGTGGCCTCACAGCAAAGGAAAGTCTTTGCAATTTCGAAGAGCTCCTCCGCGGAAACAGCCGCCTCCTCTGGCCCCCGGGAATCGCTTGCGACGATCGTATATCTGGCTGTGGGTCCAAAAAAGTCTGTACCGTAATCCGCAAAGACCTTGACGGGGAGCAACTACACGAGGATGACATGCTGTCGGCTGCTTCGGCAGTGGAGAATCTTCTTGCGCTGGATCACTACGTCAAGATACCCCACGATCTGTTCAAGTGCGGAGAGATCATTTAGGTCCTTTATAAATCTAGTATCAATCTCATGGCTATGTACAGTCTTGTGGTTTTCTGATTGTTGACTCGAACTAAAAAGTAGTGTCCCGTAAAATGATAGACAAACATGGACTGACTGCCGTCCAAAAGTGATACAAAAGGAAGCGTTGTGAGTGGATATGTACAGCCTAGCTGATGATTCGTCTCGCTTAGTAAGATGCTTTGCGTCATGCACACGTGACGGAAAGCCCCGCTTACATCTTGGCCATGTGTGACGCGGTGGTTGGGCAGCATCTGATGTGTCCTTTTCCATGACTCCTACCTCGGGCACGACAGCGAAGGACTCCCTTTGGTGAAGCATAAGACGGCCAACTTATTATCCACACGCAGACTTCCATTCTTCGCACCTTGCATTGTGTACTTGAGCGACCGAAGAGGTGAAGAGCTGCCCCTAGCATTTCGTATGATTCCATACTGACCTGTTACGATAGCTCATCCACGAGGCTCGCCTTGTTTGGTCGTTCCGGTGACGCTGCTCCGAAATCCCGCTGCTCTCCTCCCACTCCCAGGACTCGCGAAATACCTACAGATGTTGAGAGCACTACCGGCTAGGCTATGACACTGCGTAAAGTCAAGGCAGCAAAGTCTTCGACAGACGGAGAACTCCTAGATATATGCAAGAAGGAGGCATGTCAATCTTAGCAGTGTAGCAGAATTGTATCGGATGCTGATGCTAATGCTATAGCAGTTGAAATGTGGCGAATGCGAGATACGAGCCGGCCCTTCCACTGAATCCATCTATAAGACCTCCCCTCCTACAAATACCTTAGCTATCATCGTCAACATTTCCAATGCTGGAGGCTCTCTTAAGGTGTACAAGACAGCTGATAACCAGTGGGGAAATGTTTTTGTTGATAAGGTCGGGACAGAGGACTGCGAGGATGGCAACAAGATAGTAATAGCATCTTGGGAAGCTGACTGGTGGTATCGTTCCCTTGGTGAAACTGGAATAAAGTATATTGTAAAGAAAGGAATTGATGCAAAGTCGACGTAAAGAGCATTCATCTAACGCGATTACGTTGTGCGGTGAAATACCTACACAACTCCTCTGAGAGAGATATGGTTATAAAGGGCAAAGTCTGCATACTGTGCGGCTCCATCAACAGCACTCTCCCTGTGACCTGGTGAGAGGTGATAATTGCTTGGGCGTCTTCCAAGGTCAGCTCGAAAACCCGGCTAGTCTGTGATCCAAACACCTGTAAGGGTATTGCAGGAAGCTCGGTGAGGGACAGTTTGGGCAGACTTGGTCGGCGTGATTGTGTGGACAAGTTGGAAAGAACTTCAACTGCATCCTTTTTTAAAGAGTCTAGTTTATTCAGACATCGAATATTTTCATAACGGATGCCAGTTTTACCTTGTCTACGACATTCCTCTGCAAGCGCCTGGAGGGTCGGAGATGTGAAGTCGCGTTCATGCCGCTGGATTTCCACAGGAAGGCGAAGCCTATCATGCTCTTTCATGCTTGTAATTACCGACTGTCCCACGCCGACGACACTCACCACCACTGGCTGTGATCCGCAACGTTCGTTCAAGTGCTGTAGAAAAAGCCGATAGTCCTCCCGTCTCTTACTTTTCTTCCCGTTCGGCGGTTGTGCGGGCTGTGCGGGCTGCGCAAGGAGGGCAAACGCCTCTTTGACACGTTTGCGTTCATGAAGCTTTACACCTCCTCGAAGATTGATCGATTCTGCGGCTGACTGCATCTTGACGATAGCCTCACGGATCGATACGGAGATGCCATGAATGGTTATGTTTGTGTTACAAGCCAAGGACGAAAAAAAAGGATTAAGATAACATCGATCAGAAGCGAGGTTCACGTGAGATAACGGTAGGGTTTCCGCTGGGAAACGGCTGTATTTCTGTTGGGAAACGGTGAATTTCCCGTTACATAGATTTGATTGGTAGCCTAACAACACCCTAGCGCGGGTTCGGCCACCGGACCATAATTGGCTAAAGCCTCGTGGACTTCCAAATTAATCCTAGTGTACTGTGGGAGGTGGGATGTACACATTACGATCGCGCAGAAAAGACGGTGGCAATACGATCAGTTCTCGGTTCAAAGCGAAAGACCGCACTGCACTTCCGAGTCGATGGGTTATGTCTATGAATCAAAATTAGGTGCATGCGGCAACCCAAGCGCGCAGCCATCTATGACCAGATACTGCGCTATCTCTCAATCAATAACCCATCCAAGTCGTTAGTAATTGGCCGATCTAAGTCCCTGGGCTGCATTGATCATACAACACTCTGCAAGCTGCATATCGGCTGGGTGTCGCAAGACTTTGCCTTCTCTTGTGTGTGCTTAACGAATCAGCGCTTTGATCCTAGTCTGTCGATTATATAGACAGTCCAGCAGCGCGCTGGATACATACAATCCCATCAATCAATCCAGAGTCAATTCCTCTTTCGAAAAATGTGTCATTATTTTGATTCGAAGACTCAGTTCAAAGACTGCGAAGCGGACCCAAAACACGTCATCTCAAGGCGGCAATATGACAGATGTGACGAGGCCAAAAAGACCGGCTACCCCTGCGAAGATGCGCAGCCGGCAAAGGGGGAAAACGGCGAAGTTATCATGACAGGGACGTCCAAGAGGCCTGGGAAGTGCCCATCATGTCTCTCGTAGACAATCTGTACGTCTACAGTCTACTGTTGTAACGACGAACGACCCCGTCCTAATGAGATTGAACGGAACAGAACAAAGACCGTGGCAACCACAGTGAGGCCAAAAAGAATTGATATCTTGGCATCAGGTGTAGGCGGAGGTGTAAAGGTTCGGTTATGTGCTGATGTGGGTCAGCTCTCGTGCGGGTTAGGTTTAGAAATTGAAGAATACCATTCAGGTCCCCCACAACCAGTTCAAATCCATCATATTGGCCTTGCCAGCACTTTCTGATAACCCCCCCGATCGCTTGCAAAGAACCTGTGTCAGGAAAAACACCTTTCGAGTATCGGCTAAGAATCTCGTCTTCGGCTAAATCTCTATACGGCGCGTTCCCGGTCATGATCTCATACAGGACAGAACCAAACGCAAAGATATCCCCTTGAACAGACAGGGCAGGTCCTGGATACTCATGACTTGCTGTTACCGCGATGAGAAGTGGGGAACCGTCCAGAGAAGATCCAGCGAAGTCAGATAGCCTAGTATCCAACTTCTCATCCAGGAGCACATTTTGGCAAGTCAAATCGCCATGGATAATTCCGACACGGTGAATGAAAGTGAATGCTTGCGCGATTTGAATAGCCCATTGCAGTCGTAGCTTATCATCGACTTTGTTTCGATTGTTGAACGATCGTAGATTGCCGTTCGGGGCGTATTCCAGTCGAATGCCGCTTTCAACGGCTCCATGATAACGGAGAATTCCTTTATGTCCCCCCTGTTGATTGAATCGTTCGTATATCGTCCGTTCTCTAGAAATGAGATCGGAACAGTCCTCGTGAAGAGGGGTTTTGATAACAGTCTCGGATACCTTATCGACGACGACGAGGCCAGTAGTTCCCCAAGCAACTACATCCTTTAGCCCGAACCCTCTCGGATACTTAATCTCATCCGACATGTGAACAGCTCACAGCTTTAGGAACGTCCAGGTATCTGCAAATTCGTTAGAATAAGGAATTAGAAAGACCGATCCCTGTACTTTCTTATCTTCGACCTAACAGTACAGTAGAGAAGACGGGGTTCTTCATTAACAGGGAGCAGTGGAAGAGTTACTGTAGGCACACGGTTATGAAAGCTGATGAAGAGGAAGGATTCGTGGAGTCAGGAGCTTCCTGGATATATTTGTGCCAAGACGAGCGCTAATCGCAGAACTTCCCGATCTCCGACCGAACAAATTAGCGCATCCTAGTTGTAACACGCTTGTATAGATTTTACCGAATCTTTTCAAAAAATAAAAATAAAAAAATAGCTCCCTTCCCTGTCCCACTTCTATTCATCGGTTATAGCACTTCTGCTTGACTGGCAAGGTCGTGGTTTGGGAATACGTGAATAGAAGATTGAGGTGTATTGTTCCGGTGGTACATCCGGTGAGGCTGGCGCGCTCAGCGAACACTAGCACTGCAACTTCCTTATCACAACATCACAAAAACCCCTTCGTGACGCTTTCCCTCTTGCTAAACTGCCTCGATCGCTAACGCTATCCTCACCACCTTTGCTGAAGAATAGCTAACGTAGTTTTGGCAGCAGTGGTGACTCCGAGCCGCCGCCCGTTTCGCAAATCCTACCTGCAGAAGCCGCGATGGCAGCACCCGCATCTAATCAGACTCAACTTCCACCGTCCTTCTTCCTTCCTCTTCTAATGTCATATCCTTCTCTAGACCAAACGTGGCCACGCTGCGCTTGCAGAGATCGCACTCCCAGACTACTGTACAAGCGCCAAACGCAACCGCACTAGTTATGTCGCAGGCTTTACGACCGCTATCCATCAAAGAGGCCAAGTAGGGCCGCTGTAAGAAAAACAAAGAGCACAATATATTGCCAGCAGTAGAGCTCAATAGACTAATCACGTCCTTCGTACTCGTATCACAATCCTGACGGGCAACACAACTGAACCACTGCCTCTCGCAATGCATAGCCCCAACATCCACGCCGCCACGTTACTTATTAAGATAGAGATTCATGCTGTGCGTTGCACTTTCGTAGAAGTTTACGCTTATTAACCTGCGAGTCTAGTTAGGGAGTAACCTAGATTGTCATCCTTAATGTCGCCATCGCTAATCGTGAGCTGGGCCCGGGTTTCTATCGGACTTTCCGATGCGTCGGTAATGCTCGAGGTTACGATCGTTGATGATGAGGGTGGGCGGGTCCGTCATATCTGATCCCTCGGCGTCTTGAAGGGCGATAAGCGAAGTGTGTACGCCGAGACATCGATCCTATGCGCGAAAGAATGCGCGCTGGGTACTAAATACAGTAGAACCTGGCGCGAGGGTCAGCCCGTATGGGTGGTTGAAGTCGGCTTGTTGTGGTGGGTCGCGCATAGCGTGGGCGCCCGCTACTAACACCACCCGCCGGGGTTTAGGTCACATGACGTGGCGAGCCATCCCCTTCAACTGTACAACTTTCCACCTTTGCCACCGTTTCGCGGGAATTTCTGAGGTATATTCGACTCTATGGACCCTGATCTCAATGTGAGTCTAGCGAAACACTGGAATTTCGAACGTGGGGGTGCAGTTTCTCTGGTCTACACACGCTATAGTTGTATCCATAGGCGCACACCGTGTTTCCAAGCCTTAAAATCCCAACCGCCACACCGTTTCGATACTGTTTCTTACGTAGAAATTATATATATGTGCAGAAACAGCACCGAAAAAGTGTGGCAGTGAGTGTTTCTCACGTTTAAAGGCCGGCGTGCCTGCGCGGTGTGCACATGCGTACGCAGAAACCTTGCCTCTGCGAAACAACCACAACTACACTGTTTCGCTAGGATTTCTCACGCAAGTATCATGAATTGGCTTATAGAGATTATATATACCTACAGAAACAGCACCGAAACAGTGTGGTTGTGGGTGATTATCATGTTTGAAAGCCGGCGTGCCTGTGCGCACGCCTACAATGGCCTGACCTGACCTGACCTGACCACGCCCGTTTCTGCCCGTTTCGCTGGGTTTTCTCACGCCCAGATGATGATAAACCCTATTCATAATACAACTACACGGCGAAACAGCAAAGAAACAACGTTGGCGTTGGAGTTTCTCACGTTTGAAAGGGGCACCGGGTCTGCGCAGCGCCACGCCCTGGTAAGCCAACCACGCCCGTCTGTGTCTGTTTCTGCCTGTTTCAGTGTTGTTTCTCTGCATTTATGGATTAATGAAGTGGAAAGTTGCGAGGTGCGAGGTGCCTAGAAGCGCTAATGGGCGCTAAGCTCTGTTAGGTCTGCCGACCGCCGAGGTATTCCTCTGCAACGCCGTCACGCCTTGGTCAGACACCCAGACCTCATGGTAAATTGGTAACCATCCCGTGCACAATGACGCTGACCCTTATAGAACTCTCAGTGTCCCCCTAGTTCATCCCGCCATAGACACCCGGGCCCAGCTCACGATTAGCGATCGCGATATCAAAGATGACCGACGCATCAAGAAGTCGATGGATAGCCGCTTCACTGCCGGCGCCTAGCTCGCGATCAATGGCAGTAAGAGCATTATGGACGCACTAGGAAGTTGATGGATAGCCGCTTCAGGGACCAGCGTCAACGCAACGTCGAGATTGATTGATGTACATAAAGGAGGAGCGTTTGAGGAACCTGCATGTGTACGGGTGGTGGGTGCCGAGTCGTCGTTGGGCGAATCGTCGCGTGGGGTCTGCGTGGTCTAGTACGACATGTGCTGGATGTCCACGGGATTACCTCATGTGAAAAGTGTGTTCTCCCGGTCGGCTGTCAACCGTATCTTGCGCAAGTTGTAGTATGTTGTCAGGGGAAATACCCAGGATCTCTCCTGTGTGGTTGAGCTGCTTTTGCAGCGTTAGTCCAGCGTTCCAGTCATTGGAAAAGAGCACGTGTATTTTCCCATAGCAGCTTTGGCGCAGAAAATACATCCTGGATGAACTTGCGGTCTGCAAATAGTCTGACAGCTGTTATTATGGTTGGTTGTGTTGGCTGGTAAGGAAGTGCGGTACATCGAACTCCATCACCTTTACAGTGTCAACCCCACCAATTCGTCCTTCCTCAAGCATATCCGGGTCGGCTTTATACAACGCATCTCTCAGAGCTCTGACTAGTTGATATCGGCCTTGTGCCAATACAGAGAGTCTCTGTTGGTAGTCTCCGACAATCATGTTGTACTCTTACAAGAGCCGATCGATTCGTGTGGATAGTGTGCTCTTTTCGGCTTCGAGGCTAGATGCTTGGGCTTTTGCTTCCTCGCGGATAGACTTGATATCGTCTCGAAGCTTCGAAAGCTTGTCATTGGCCTCGTCACGAAGCTTGGAGAACTTCTCACTCGAGTCTCGTTCTTGGGTCTTGGCTTTCTGGTGGGCAGCGTCGAGTTCGCTCTGAAGCTTGGAGCACTTCTCACTTGCGTCTCGTTCTTAGGTCTTAGCTTCCTTACGGACAGACTTGATGTGGTTTCGAAGCTTCAAAATCTTGTCATGTGCCTCGGCACGAAGTTTGGAGAACTTATCATTTGCTTTGGATGCCTGGGTCTCGAGCTCTGTAACAACCACTTGTAGTTCTGTGCCAGTCTTAAAAGCAGCCTCGGCTTTCAACCTATGCGCTTCAGGCGTTGCCTCTGCGTCCCGGAGTCTCCGGGTCATGTTGTCACTGGCTCGGGCAGCAGCATCGGCTTTGCTCTTCTCGGTCGCAAGGTTATGCTCGAGCTCTGTAACAGCCGCTTGTAGTTCTTCGATCTTCGATTCTAGCGTCGATATGGTCTCATTCAAAGTGCTGATAGTATTGGTAGCAGTATCGGCAGCCATGTTCGGGTCATGTTTGTGGGTCTCGATACTCGCTTCAAGCGTCGATATGGTAGCGGCAGCAGTATCGGCGTCGTGCTTGTGGGTCTCGATTGAGCGTTGATATGGTCTCGTTCAAGGTGTTGATAGTATTGGCATACATCTTCGCATCGTGCTTGTGGGTCTCGATACTCGCTTTGAGCGTCGACATGTTCTCGTTCAGTGCATCGATGGTAGCCTTAGTCGTCTTTGCGTCGTGCTTGAGTGTGGACGTAGTATTCTGCAGCTCGACACAAGGATCGCGTCGAGCTGCAGAGAACCATATCAGCGCTCAAAGCCGATATCGAGGCTCAGCAAAGCATCGCAAAGGCCGCTGCCAACACCATTGAAGATTTGGAGAAGACTGTATCTTCCCTCCAAGCTGAAGTCAAAACCATCCCAACCACTTCATGAATCACCGAAGCAAAGAATTTGAACATCGTTCAGAAGACGAAGCCTGTGGAAAATGCGCGCGCGCTCATCGCCCCTGCATCAGACTCGGAATGGTACACAACAAGTAGTGCTTGGTGGTACATCCGTCCACGAGCGCAGGGTCTTTCGATGATTGGAGACTGCCCAGATGCTGGATTCCGTGCAGCGGAGAGACGAGAGACTGTAAGAAGGCTGCGTGTCCCTATGGAACAGGAGTATGAAAAGAAGCAGAGTTACCCCATAATCTAGTCTTCATGTTCCTATGAGAGGGTCGTGTCTTCTGCAACTACTTCCAGAGCTTTTGCGAGCCATTTTCAGGAAAGAAGGTTCCAACGAAAGCCGGTGACACAACGGTGGCAGGTCATGAATCGACTGTTACGTGTCACTCGCGGGCGGTGGATGCTCTTGCATGTTATCTTAAACGGCGCATTCACCATCAAGTCTCCTTTCATGTAGCCATACCAAACTGCTCATACACCTTCCCAAAGCTATCCCTCCAAGTCTGCACAACCATCGCCCCCGTCCCGACGCCAATCTCCTTCTTCAAGCTCCCATCCGTCTCCGTCTCATCCAGCGCCTTGAAGAATTGATCGATGTACTCCTGCAGCGGCATCGGCGGAAACGCATTCTCTCCCATCGCCGCAAGTGTCGCCTCGCGATGTTCCTTGTCAAGCTCTGTGTCCACATACGGCGGCACAATCTCCACGACGTTGAAGTTCTTCTTCGCCTCCTCGCCTGCAAAAGCAATCTGCTGGCGAAGGCTTAGCGCAAGGGCATGCACGCCGGCTTTGGTGGCGCAGTAGTTGGGCCAGAAGCCCATGGGGAGGAGACCGAGCGCGGAACTGGTGACGAAGAGAGTTGCGGGGGTGCCCTTGGTGGCGAGGGATAGCAAGTGCGGTGCAAAAGCTTGGACGAGTAGTGTTGGCGCCGTTAGGTTCGCTGCAATCTCACGCTCAATCTCGCCGGCTGCGATACTGGAGGGGTCGAAGAAGCTGAAGCTCTTTTGAATACCGGCGTTAATGAGTACAGTGTCGAGATCGGGGAAGTCCTCGAGGATGCCGGCGGCGTGCGACTGAAGGGTAGAGAAGTCGGTGATATCGAACTGGTGGCACGTATCAGTGAGAGCTGTCACGCAGTATCGACCGGGTAGCATACCTGGCGCGTCTCGAGGCCATTGAGTTCCTGTGCCAAAGTCGCAAGCCTGGCCTGGTTGCGGCCCGTGGCGATGACTTTCTTGCCCGAGGCATGGAACCGGCGGACCAGCTGCTCGCCTATGCCCGCAGTGCCTCCGACGACTAGGATAGTGTTGATTCTGGACGCCATTGTTCTTTGTTGTTGTTGTATTATATATCAAGATAATGATGCACTGCTTTTGGGGGACCTGTCAATGGATCGGTGGATGAGCGTCGGAGTCCGAAAGGGTTCCACCGCGGCGGCTGCCACTACACGGCAGCCCTTTCTATAATTTACACCGTGCCGTTCCATACGCACATGTCAGACTTGTGGAGCAAGCGGAGGTAAAGAGCTTTAGTAATCAGTCGGCGTTCGGGTGGTTACACAGACCGACCCGCCAACAGGTGGTGCAACATCTATTAAGCGCTGGCCTGAGCGCTCAGAGAATTACTAATTCCTTGCTACTATAATTCTAATAGAGGATAATAGGTCTTGTAGGGAACATAGGGTGCCAGCTAACAGCGTCGAGCTCAGACTAGCGCTCAACAAATATTACAATCGAATCCAGGAGTCAGTGCTCAAAGCTACACTCCATGCTAGGATGTGCCGCGCCAGAAATAACAGACAGTAACAGGCGATTGGCCTACATAGAGCCTAATTAAGGTATCTCCCCTGCTTAGAAACCTAGCTTAAGGTCTTTGTGGGTGAAATTTCGTAGATTTGTAACCCTACAATCCTCCTGTCTTGGCCCCACACTAGGCCTCCGGGCCAGGGAGGTTACTGTAGACACAAAATTCAAACGCGTACAAAACCTACTCAGCAATATCTTATTATCAAGTCACATGTGTGCCAATAACACGAAAACTCTTCTTCCTCAGTGAACGAATCTGCGGTCTTAACTTGTCCGTCTCTACTTGAGAGATCTCAGCATGCCGCAGTTTCGCTACGCAGACTCCTAGTTAACCCAAGACACCCTGTTTGGCTAACGCGAGCTACATCATTACTTCCAACCCACCATAAACCTAACCGCCCAATCCAAACTATTAAAAATAAGAGTATATTATAATGATGTGCTTACATCTATAGCTACTCCTAATTCGATCTTCGGTCCTCCACCTTGCTAGTACACAAGTGCAATATTCGCGTAAGAGAGCAGTATTTGTATAAGTACTCCGCAAATTAACTTCGCAATTATAACTTAAAATAGACTAGCCTGTTAAACAATGCCCTACAGCCGCAGTCGTTCAATCAATTCAAGCAGGTGTCGATTCCTTGGGTCCACATGCCAAGTCACAAAGTGCGGCGACGCCTAGGTAAACTTGCACTGACTATCGTGCGAGACGTCCGTTTCCCAGGGAATGTACCAAGAGATTTGCGGAGCGTCTATCAGGCCGATGTCCGACAAATTGAAGACCAGGAAGACGGGACATGTATTAGCCATGTTTTGGGAGTGATGTTAGAGTCTGCTAGAACGTTGTGGTATGGGTGACAGGACCAATCTGCGCTCAGGTTCACAGACAACATCATATCCAAAGAGGCCATTTCTTGACGTGACCAACCGAGATATATTGAGGCTTTGTGGTTGCCGATGCGCCAAATGAATGACGCATACCATATATAGTATGAAAATACGACAATACTCCCATGGGACAACAAACACCCATACATTATATTATGCAGGAATCAAGAAAGCCACAGGACTACGCTACACGAGCTGACAAAACACCTGCAATGCGGTTGAAGGTAAAAAGGACGCCAGATCATGCAGATAAGATAAGATGCCGCCATCCGCACGTCGAAGGCGGTGGGTGGCGGATGCTAGGACGCCGTGGAATGCTGTGGTTGTCGTGAAGGTGTGTTGCAAAGAAATACCAAAGTAAAAAATACGCTATGCAGTGATAAAGAGATGCCGCCATCCACATGTTGCCAGAGGTGGATGGAGGATGCAGGGCGCCATACAATGCCGGAGTGTCGCGGAGACATGCTGATGCTGTAAAGGAAACATGGAAACAAAGTTCGGAAAAGTAAGGAAATCAGGTTCAAGAGCATGGGTATTTCCAGAGATGGGCGAACCCATTCAGATCGTAAGCAGCTCATTCTCACAGGGGGGGGGGGGGGGGGGGGGGGGGGGGGGGGGGGGAGCGTCCAATCGTAGATCCACTGAGGTGACGGACATCACCGAAGGATATCCTCGCAGTTAGCATCGAGGTGGTCGACTTAGATGTCTCCCTTGGGGTCGATCATTCGGCAGTCGTCCATGTCCGCCGGACTCTGCGATTCGTCACACGTCTTGCTTACCAATTCGACTCTGCGCTGCTGCGAAGTAGCGCAAGGCTGGGTGTGAAGGTTCAGACATAGATCCTCTGGGCGATGTTGAACAGGCAGAAGAGGCTCTCTGGCAGGAAGCCATCGCAAGAGCGTTTCACGTATGCATCGTCGCATGCGCTTTGTCGTGTGCGCATAGCAATCTCGAAGTGCTATCCCCACGAATATCCCCAAGCAAGAACTGACGGGCAGCCAGAGATGCAGCGCGATATTGGGGAAGGAGCCGAAGAATGCGAGAGGAAACGCCGTGCAGAAAAGGTAGTACAGACATTGACTGAGTGGTGTCAGGCTCGGTCGGCCGCTCGCACAGCGCAGGGAGAACGTACATGATGAAGCCCGACGTCCGCTCGAAAAACGTGGCTCCAAACAGAGCGAGCAAGGCGGCCCACACAGAGTATGATCTGCCCCACTTTAATTAGTCTTCAAATACCATGGTGAATAAACACAGGTGCCGAATTCGACCCCAAGGACTCACTAGACTTACGAGATCAAGGCGATCCCTTTCGCAGTGCCTTCCATACTCCCTCCGATGAGAGGGATAAAAAGCGCGTCCATTGCGCAGAGGGTGTAGAGCTCCCACCTCCATCTTGCAGCCATCTTCGTATCCATTGCAGCAGAAATTGTGCCTTGGTGTTGTTGCGCGGCTTGCAGCTGATGAGGCTGGATGGAGAATGCGTATAGACAGTGATATTATAAAGCAACAGGCTTTCTGCTAACATGCAGGTCAGAGGTGGGAGCTCAAAATATTTCGACAATAGCACAATCAATTTTCGAAATCTTGCGATCTGGAGCTACCGTGGTGTCGTTGTCCGGTGGAGGAGTAAACGCCTTCGCAAAGATCGAGGGTGCTCAGAAGGAAGCGGGGAAGCGACCAACAAGGCTGAGACGGCAGAGCTCACCGGTGAGGGGAGACACGCAGGCAGCAGCCAAGCCAAACCTCCTCGTCCTCCATCTCGTGTTGCGATCCTCGGCCTCGACTTGCAGTTTCGCACCCCAGTGCGCCAACACATCGATCCATCGAACTCTTCAATCTCCCATCTACCTTCAGACCCAGATGAACTCCAATAGCCCCGCTCACCAACCGGCTATCCTGGAGAAATGCGCAGTCGATGAAGAGGCTGGAACCAGCGGGATTAGCGTCAACAACGAACAGAAGACATGCGATAACGAAGATCCAGCACCACGCCCAACTCGAATCATGAGCGGCTGGGGCCTGGCAGGGGCATGGCTGCTATCGTTGACCACGTGCATCAACTTCCTGCGCCTAGGAGTCGAGACCCCGAGCAACATCGTCCCCGCTATCCGCCGAAGTGTAAGTATCTTTTCCTGCCTTTGCAGCGCTTCCACCAAAGGCATGCTAACAAGCTTGAGCAGAATCCTCCGATACCTGTCATCGACAACACCTATTTCATTGGTTTCTGTCTCATCGTGAATTTCTGCACCGGCATTCATGAACTTGTTGGGTACATCAAGAAAGACCGGTCCATTGCGCCTATCCTCCTTCTCTGCGCTTTTGGCACGGCTTGTATTTCGGCCGCGTTTGGTGTGACGGCGCTCGAAGTGCTGATGATCTTTATTCCGATGGGGCTTAATGGGGCTTTCACTGCGATCTATTTTTCAAGCCGTCCGAAAGCACCTGTGTCCAAGGAGATATCGGAGAAGATATCGGAGATGGTATAGAGAGTGTGTTGGATGCAGTGGTTCCAGGATGGATTTCCTTGATGTTAGGGAGTACGAGGCACTCCACGAAAACGACTTCTGTCACATCGAGCGTACTTTATGGGAATTTGAACATCTCTTTTCATACACTTTCGTCTTGTCTCACAGGAATGCCCAAGCGCATTTTCTTGATTGTATCAGCTTACAAAATAAAACCAAGCATAAGGTCCCGAGGTCGTCGCAAGATCAGCTGACCGACAATGAGAATTCGAGAACTGGGAATGCCATCACGCATCATCGAGCTCTTGCCACCGAAATGTCATTAAAATTACACGCCATCATCGACGCCTCCCCCAATCCTTCCCAGTTCCATGCTCCCAAGACCCTCCTCCGTCACGCCCAGACGCGACGGCGCGCGCGTTCCTGAAACCAGGCGCGCTGGTCGCAATGACGTAACCATCCAACAACAGCTCAACAGCAACTACACCTCCTTCACGCTCCGAGCTCAAATCCAATACTACATACTATCAATTCGCTTTCAATCCACAAACAATGTCTCCACCCACCCACTTCCTCCGCGTAACCGCCCGCACCGCTTCCCGCGCACCACTACGCCGCGGCTACGCGACCGGCCACGAGCAACGCACACAGCAGACGCTGAAGACCTCTTCTCGGCTGACTTGGTAAGCCCCGTCTTCATTCCCTTCGACTTTGACGTTTCATTCTCTTCGACCCGGCCGTACAAACCCACCGCCTCCCATACGCGCATCCCATAGCTCCATCACAGGACCCACCACCGCAACACCAACATCTCCCTCCCCGACTCCCTTCCTTCTCCACACACACTACCGCACCCCTCTAACACCGCACCCCCAGGCTCACAACCACATCCGCCGCCCTCGCCGCAGCCGCATACTACTATACCACCACCTCTTCCTCCTCCTCATCCCCCAGCACCCCCTCCACCTCCTCCATCACCTCCAAAATCGACCACGCAAAACACGCCGACCTCGAAGCCCCAAAGCCCGTCGAAGACCGCCACGGCGACACCGTCGCCAAGCACGCAATGGCAGCGCACAAGAACCAGACCAAAGTCCGCGAGGGCGTGTTCAGCGGGGAGGAGTTTGACAACCACTTGTCGGCGCATTCGAGGGATCCGAGTAAGGATTTTGAGAAGAAGAAGTAAGAAGAAGAGAAGGTGTACGGTACGATAGCCGGGTTGTCAGTGAAAGTTTTTTTTTTTTTTTTTTTTTTTTTTTAAAAAGTGCGAGGGGTGTTGATGAAATCATAACCATATACGCTGTTTTTAGTAATTGGAGTTTTGAAACAACAGATCAAGAGGAAAGTGATTTCTGCCCACGGGCCAAACTCAACTCCGCTACCTAACAGTACAAATGCGAGCCCACGACAACGACGCAATCCCAGTCCAGTCCTGTCCAACCCAGCCCATCATCCATCGCACCCAAGAACACCATTAAATGCCCATCACTCCTCTTCCTAAACTCCATCGTGACACAAACGCAAACGTAAACGCCATGCCCGTTCCCGTCCGTCCAAACGCTGCTGTCCTCAAGCTCCGTCTACCAAAAACTACACCACCCAATATAATGCTGGCACAGATTCTCCAGATTCGTCGCCTCCTTGATCAGCCGATCCACCTGCGTCGGCACATTCAGCTCCTCGCCCCGCCCCACACTGTTCCCAAAGTCACGTCCCGTTAGCTTTTCCTTCACGCGGGACAGCACCTGCAGCGCGCGCGCGTTCTGGACTTCCTTCGCCTCGGCCTCGTTGACAGGCGCCGGCGCGACGGAGCTGCGGTGCCGCGCGCGGGTGGTGAGGGAGGCCGCGGGGTTGGTGAACGGGTCGGTGGAGGAGGGGGTCGCGGAGGGGTCGGGGAGGCCGATGATGGAGGCGCGGCGCTCGGAGGGGAAGTTGGGTTCGGGCGGGGAGTCGCGGGCGCCGAGCCGCCAGGTGAGGAGAGGGTCGTGGATGAACTGGGTCTGTCAGCATGCCGTCCGCGTTTACAGACGTGGGAGGAAGGAAGGAAATGTGAACTCACCGCTTCAAGCACCGCCATGACGCTCTCCTTGTTCGTCCGTAACACCCGCATCACATGCTCGCACGTCGTCCTGTAGCTGCCCTCGATATTGCTAACCTCCATCGCATACGTGAGCATGCGCGTGAGCCTAAACGGCACGCGCTCGGGATACTTCTCACGGTGCATCGCGACCTCGAAACAGTCGCCAAAGTCAATATGCACAATCTTGCCCGTGACGCGGTCGAGCATGAGATTGCTCGGGTGGCGATCGCCGAGTCCCAGAATATACCCGACCATGGACATGACGGCCAGCGAGCGCGTGTAGTTTGTGCGGCGGTCGAGCCACGCCTCGGAGCTCTTGCTCTTGAGCCAGAGCACGCGGTAGAGGTCCTGGCCCGTCGTATTGTCCAGCGCGTATCCGAAGACCTCAACTTTCTGCATGAGCGTGAGGCAGTCGTAGTCCGGCGCCATCTGCAGCATGATGCGGTGCTCGATGTTGAGCAGGATCTTGCGGGAGTCGCGGTACTCGCGGATGAGGACGTGCAGCGTGTCCGAGTTGGGCACGAAACCGATGAGGCCGGACTGCGTCGAGAGCGGCACGACGGCGTAGCCTTGAATGTTGAGATGCCTCTTACGGCTCTCGGTGTCGTTTGTCAGCAGCGTGTTGCAGAGGCCGAACAGCTGCATCACACGCTCGTCCTGGCGAATGTCTTCGTGGCCCTTGAGGATGTGCGTGTGCGGTTTTCCGTCGCTGCCCTGCATCTCGAGCTTCCTCGGCCTCTGTTTGGACTGGATCACTGACGCCACCGGGCTGAACGAGCCGATGCGAATGACCGGCTTGCCAACCTGGTACGTGCCAGGCACGGCCAGCTCGAGGTCGTGCGCCTCCTTGAGCTTGGGCGAGACATACTGCAGCTCCAACGTCATAAGCGACGGCAGTTGCCGCGAGATCTTGCGGAAGACCTGGTAGTAGAGATCCCATGCCTGGTTAAGGTCACCCATCTCTCCCGACGTGCGGAAGGTGTTGCACCAGTCGCGCGCCTCCTGCAGTTCTCGACCAAAGGACTGGATGAAGGAGATTTCACGGAGCGTCTCCGGACCGTGGTCGATCATAGCATGCAGCGGTGCGAGCGTCGCAAACATGCCTTCGATGTTGTGATCACCAAAGTACAATCGCGACGCCTCCTCAAGACCCTCGTGCCACTGCTCATGCCAGAGCACAGCAATGCGGACAAGCTCTGTACTGACAAGATCCGCCTGTTCGACAAGACGGGGCGAGTGCTCTCGCATAGCCTCCATGAGCTCCTTGGCAGAGCGTTGCCGTCTGTTCTGGTCGGACTTCATTGACACAGTCAAGGGGAATACCAAGGCCTGCGGATGCGCCTTGCCCACCTCGCTGAGCAGCTGGTGGATAGACTGTCTGATAGTCGGATTCGGCTGATTGATGCGAGCAAGAAGCTGAGGAATGACCTCGAGCCAAGTATCGATGGCCACTTGCTTGGTGCCGTCGGACACCGTCCGGTTGACGTCGGAAATGCCACCGTGGCTGAACCAGAGCGTAAGAAGACGAAGGGTATCCTGAAGCGAGCTAGACGAGGATAGAGCAATAGACTTGAAAAAGCCCATGATGGCGGGGATAATGTGCTCGTGCACGACGTTTGGCGGCAATTCCGTGGACTCGCGGTCGGCCTGCGAAGTGAGCGAGTTGACGACCTCGAAGTTAGCCAGCGCCCATGAGTGCCACGCCTTGTACCAGTCTTTGTTGTATCGGGTTGCCGCAGAGTAAGCAGATAAAATTTCATGGACTTGGTCGTGTTCCCATTCGCCGTTCTGGATGTGTGACTGCCACTCTCCGACTTTGTGGTAGCATTTGGCGAGCAACCTCTGACACTCTACTAGCTCCGCAGGCGAGCTGAACACATTCGAGTTGTTCAACATGCTGGAGCCGTTCATACCGTTGACGCCGTTGGCGGCCGCGAACGGATTCATGGGGCTCACGGCATGACCGTTAGTCATGCCATGCATTCCATTCGGTGGCATCATGCCGTTCTGCGCAGCTCTAGCTCTGATGGCGACATCATCCGCCAGTCGAGCAGTGAAGTCTTTGAGCATGTCAAGTGCCTCCTCCCTGTGGCCCGGCGTGCCCCACATGAGCTTGAACGCCGCGTACGACACGGGGTACGGGATCTTGCTAACATTCTCCCGCACGCACGCAAACACATCGCCATTGTCGATGTCGAGTAGCTTCTGCAGACCCTTCTCCGCGAGTCCCATGCGCTCGTTCTTGCGGCAGAGATTGGTGTACTTGATCCACATGTCGAGACTTTGCTGGGGAGTGATGACTAGCTGACGGACCTTCATCATGCGTTGCCAGACCTCGGGGTTTGGTTGCAAGCCCTTGAGACGCTTCATCCAGGTCCTGCGCATGCTAGCCTGCTTCTCGAGGTTGCCGTCGTTCTGCTTGTACATCATGATTTCTTCCAGCTCGGCCAACATCTGGACGCGGATCATGGGAAGGTAGGCGCGCTGGTACGATTCGCCCAGTAACGAGCTCAGCTCGGTGTCGAGACCTCGCCGTGCCTTGGCAATCTCTTCCGTGGCGATTTCAAAGCGGTTGTTGTGGATGTTGACGATGGACGCGAAGAAAGCCCGGTCGGGCGACTGCTCCTTCATGACAGTAAGGTAAGAGTCCATGTCAGCGAATTTGCCCAGACCCCACGCAGCAGCGGCAGCAAGCGGTGCTATCGCCTTGCGGTACTCTTGCGACGCATTGGCCCACTTCTCCTTGGACAAGCTGGAAAGCAGATCCCACTCGCCAAGTGCGTGCAAACACCGCATCTTACCCATCGTAATCTCAAAAGAGTCAGGCTCATCTCGCTCACGGCGCTGATACGACGTCAGCGCCTCCTCCCATTTCTGCAGCTTTTCAAACCACGTCTCCTTAAGCTCGACATCGCTGTATCCCTGCGCTTTACGCAATATGCCAAACGCCGCATCAGTCTGCTGTAACTGGTTGTTAATACTAATAAGAGCCTCTACAGCACTGGAGTTCTGCTCCGCGTTGAACTCGAGCTCCTTGTAATGGAGCGCTTTGGCAAAAGCGTGACACTTGCCCGCATACATACCGAGGATCCTAACATCGATGGGGAGGGCTTTGTCGTCGTGTTCCATAAACTCGGCGAGGTTGAGGAGTATCTGAAGGATCTCAGGTGGAATGTTAGGCGACGTGAGAGCCGTCTCGATGGACCGCACAAGCTCTTCCTGGTATTGGTCGTACAACTCTGTCCAGCATGATACGAATGCTGAGTTGAATAGTGTTCTTGCGATCGGGTTGTAGACACTCGCTAGTGGCGTGCAAGCGCGCAAGGCCTGCTGTGGCGACTCTCGAAGCAGCTCAACGCTGAATCGTCGCATCCATTCGACCCAATCTTCTCGCGTGGTCTTCGATGAAGCCTCCCAGGCTTGCTTCAGATGTTGCTGGTTGACAGCAAGCTTCTTAGTCTGGATCTCCGCAGGATTGATATCCTCGTCGTCCTCACCGTATCGCTCATCCGGACTGAGATCCTGCGGCAACGGCTCACCTCGCTGAAGCTTTGCGACGATGCGTCCGTAGTTTTCGTGCGGCACTTTGTGGGTGATAAGAATTTTGTTGACAGTCGGTACGAAGTGGATGTAGTCGGGTCCGAGCTGGAAAATCAGAGCACACAGCGTCTCAAGTGCGGCCTGCTTCAAAGTCGGATCGTTACCTGCAAGCACACGGCAGATAGGCTGTACTATGCGTGCCGAAAACTCCGAGATGTTGACTTGCTTTGACAGGCGACCCAACGTCTCCATTGCCAGCTTGCGAAGGAACACAGGCTGGCCCGGTTTGTCGAACATGTTGACCATAACCGGGACAATAAGATGCATATACTCTTCCGCGCTAGAGCCAAAGATGAGGAACGCATGCAGCACTCTCGTCGAGGGGACACGCTGCGGCGTCTGATCCGCCTCCATCACGCCCAACATCAAGGGCAGTACATCCGCAAGATAGACCTTGAATTCTCCCTCCAATGACTTTGCGATAGATTCAATGAGCGAGAGAATCGTCGCCTGTAGTTGGGTACTGCTGCCCCAGAAGTCCTGGATTGTGGCAAGAATGGAAGGCAAGTATGGGCGAATATGCTGGCGAACAATGCGGACAAGCTGGCTGAGCTGGTTGAAGTAGCCCTCGGTTCTACCGGTGGGTGCAGCGCGGATGACCTGCAAGAAGCCAGGTACCACCATATTAAGGAAAGGTACGCATTTCAGGCCCATCGTAGCGTAAATGTTCATGACGGCGTCCACAACTGAGGAATGGAACTGCGATAATGATGAATCCTTCAACAACCCCATAAGAGTGTTGATCACGATGGTGGGATAGTATTCCTCGTTCGAAGGCGTAATGCCCTGCATGATGAGCGAAACATCAGTGACAGCCTGCGCCTCGAGAATGAGGTGCTTGTCAGGAGACTGCTCCATAATCTTCTGGTACTCGTCCGGGTCAAGGGCGCCAATGGTTCCCATTAGCTTCACGGTCTCGCGGCGGAGCTCGCCCTCAGGCTCGGACTTGACGATGTTCATGAGTATGTTCATGAGCTCAGGGTAATCGCGGTACGGCTCCATCACGTAGCCGACGTGTGTTGCCAGCTGTCCGAGAGCGCGCAGAGACGCAAAGCGTTTGGAGTCGGACGCCAGATCTTGCATAAAGTCCAGAATAATGGGCATGAGCTCTGGGATGTACTTCGTCATGCTTTCGCCGCCAACTGTGGCCAGATCACCAATAGCTTTCAGTGTCGTTGAGGCGACTTCCGGGTTTGGATCCTTTGCTTTTGGGAGTAGCACGGCGACGATGGGGTCCACGAGCGGCTTGATCAAGTGGTCCGCCGCTCCGACGAGATTGCTGATCAAACGAGCGCTCTCTTCCTTGCTTCGAGGACTATTTGAATAGTTGACCTCGGTCAAAAGCTGGAGCAGGACCTTGCGCAACGACGGGAAGACATAGGCCGGATTGATCACCGTAAGACGTCCAATAATAGACATCGCAGCTTCACGGATAGCGAAAACCTCGTCATTAAGAGCCAGGAACAAAGTGCGGATGTTATCTGCCTTTCCAAGGTGGCGATCAAAGCGAGCGTCAAGCGCCATTAGGACTTCCCAGCGAATCTCAGGGTCGATGTCGCCTACGCCGACCGTAAGAAGCTTCTCAATGATATCGCCAACGACCTTCGTGGCCTGGACGCTCGTTTGGTGGACGATGGGATCTTTCACGAAAAGCTGGCAACACGTCAACGCTGCGCGTTTGCGGATCTCGGGGTTATCCGCTTCGACGTATCGGATCGCGACATCGCGCACGAACTCGTTCAACACGTGGCCGGTGAAGTCGAAGCTACCAAGCGTGTGCAGAGCAAGTGCAATTTCTTGCTCCCGCGAAGCGATGATTGTCGGGTCTTTGTGATCGCGTGTCCAGATAAGGGGCGGTTGACGCTCTTGGTGGGGACTACCCAGCGGCAAGTAGTGTCGCCCTGCCAGAATCTGACTAAGGAGGTCCAAAAGCTTTTCTTGGATAATGGGTCGACAAGGCGGTACATAATGTGCCATGTCGACCAGAGCTTGGAAGAGAGAATCGCTTAACCCGCACGAGAAGATGGGATCCAGCAGTCGTTCGACATTCTTGCTGAGAGCTTGTCCCACGGCTGCGGCAATCATACTGAGGCACTGAAAGATCGGAGCTTCATTCATGGCCTTGTTGCGTGCTTTAGCAGTGAGTCCGTCCTGGATAAAACCTAGTATCCCGTCGAGATAGGGAGCAATCGCGACGCCTACGGCATTGGAAATCTGGCCGATGGCCATGAAAGCCTTGTCCCTATCGCGGTCTTTCCGGATGAGCCCCTGAAGATGCAGCATGCACTGGTGCAGGTATTTTGCGGCGAATTCGGTGGGCGAGTAGCTGGCAAGAATAGGAATGATAAGCACAACCTCCCGCCTCACCAGCGCATCGCGATGCTCCCTGTATTTCAAAACCGTCTCGACCGTCTCCTTGTACTTCTGGTCGTTCATGAACATGGCGCTCTTGTCCAGCAGCTCCTTCATGGTGAGCAGCGACCCGTGTATCGCCTCGTTCGTGTTCAGACCGAAGCCCTTCAGGATCTCCTCGTAGACCCTGGTGAACCACAGGTGGCGCATCTGCTGGTCGCGTGGGGAGATGATCTCAAAGCAGGCGCTGATGGCCTCGGCGGCCGACTCCCTAATAAGGACCTTGGGATCTCGCAGGGCGACCCAGATGACATCGAAGATCTGCGCGATCCACTGGTACATGAGCGTGGGCGAGTTCTTTGCGAGCTCGCGCAGGATGAGCACGGCGGCAAAGCGCCTGCTCTCGGTGCGCTCCATCTGCAGCCACTCGAGGGCGACCTTGACCTCTGCCTCGACCAGCTCCGCTGTGAGGGTGCCGCCGGGCTTGGCCAGGCGGCCGAGGGCCTTCGCGGCGACGACCATGGAGGTGTTATCTGTACCACGCATGACGCTGCGGAGGTAGCTCGCGAAGCGGGTCGTCTTCTGGCCGGCATCGTCGCCGCGGAAGTCGATGAGCGAATTAAGCGCATAGATGCCGCCGATCCGGTCGCTGCTGTCGCTGCCGGCCACGATGAGCTGCGAGATGCGCATGTTCACGTCATTGTAGAATTGCTGGAAGGCCTGCGGGGGCAGTTCTGCGCGCTGTGAGTCGGAGTCGCTCTGCGGGAGGCATGCTTCGTGCAAGCAAGCTCACCTCGGTGCGCATTCTCGACCGTCTGGCGCACCATGTGCGCCGCCTTCTGGCGGTTGTCGTCATTCCTGGTCGGCCGTCAGCTCAGCGCCGCCACAAGTTTGCTGCCTCGCTCACTTGGAGCGCAACTCCTGGACAATGCGGTCCACCGTCGACGCCAATGGGATGGGCTGCTGCTGCGTCATGGCCATATCGACTGCACCACCGCAGTCGCTTGTCGACTTCACCCGAGGTGCGTGTGTGCGTCTTCCATCAAAGCCTGGAAGCGCGTGTAAGGAGGGAAGAGGAGGAAGGCGGGGAATAAAAGCTACTGGACGTGTTGCGGCTCTCTACCACCACAAGCAGTGTGCTGGGCGCGCGCGTCCGAAATGCGCTTAGCGTCTTCGCACCGACCATACCTTAATCGCTGACCGCGGCTCCTTTGGGACAGCTGCTCCCACCGGTGCCCGTCTCTATACTAGTTTTGAAATCCCATACCATAGGTTTACTCGCACACGTATCTACAGTATAGCTCTAGGATATCCCATCGTATGCACGTACACTCCCTCGGTAACAATACAGACAGTCACATGTACTCCAGGTAAACCCCAACGCTTGCCCATCCCCACCCCTACCCAATAACCCCCGCCGCCACCCTCCCAACCAATGCACCCGCCTCACTGAAAAAGATCCCCTTCAGAATCGTCTCCCCCTCCTCAATCGTCCACATCCCCGCATCCGCCAGCTTCTGCTTCCACCGCCGCTGCGCATGTGTATCCAGCTCATCCCACCGCTTGGCCTCCGTTTGCTTCCTGACTTCGTCGTGCTCGCCCTCGTGGACCTCGGTGCTTAGCGCGCCGTCTGTCTCCGGGTCGAGGCGGATGACAAGGGCCTTGGAAGGCGGGTTGGACGACAGTGCGGAAGCCGTGACAGAGTAAATGTGCTGATGGAGGAGGTCGCGGAGACGGTGCTGCGCTTTTGCTACGGGGGAGTCGGCGTTGTTGAAGTCTACAGCGCTCTTGACGTCCGACACGATCGCGGCGGGCGCCGGGGCATTCTCGCTGATGTCACGCATGCTGTAGACCAGGCTGCGCGTCATGCTGTCTCCGCTGCCGAGGAGGCCTTGTAGCATGAGGGCGATTGCGGCGACGACCATGGCGATGACGACGTACTTTGCGCCGTCGGCGATTGCTTTGGATCGCGCGCTCTGGAGGACGTAGGCTGAGTCTGGTTTGCTGGAGCTGGGATATACTTCGAACGTTTCGACGTCGATGGAGTTGCTTAGGGACGTGGTGGCCAGGCGAAGGTACTGAGGGGCCGGCTTCTTGCCTTGACTGGACTCCGGCTTGAAGAAGGGCGAAAAGACGACTTTAGTCATTTGTAGCTCGTGGACCTGTGAACGTAAGCATATTTCTAGCAATTCATCCTGTAATCGTAGCACAAGATGGTCTCGTGACCATGTACTTACATTATAGTATGTCGCAAACGGACTGAAGTGACTTGTCGTGTTCAGGTTCCTCCCCCGGTAGTTGATCGTCAGCACGCTGAGCGAGACGTCGATACCAGCCACCGCAACCACAGCCTGGTACGCTCCGTCCTCATCAGCGTTCAGCAGTGCAACGTCCATATCAACAACTGCCTGCACATGCTTCGGGAATTTCTTTCTCAAGACAATCGAACCGGGTTTGCCCTCCTCATACAACCTCAACACCAACAGTTCGGCGCCCGTTCGATTGGGCTTGTTCGCAAGCAGCAGGATATGTGATGGCGACAACCAGCGTATACACCTGATCTTCGGACGGCCCTTCTTCCCGCCGACATCCGGTAATGAGATGGTATAAGCGTGTGTGCGGTCTGCGTCTGCCTTGCCTA
The DNA here is from genome assembly GCA_010093485.1 of Karstenula rhodostoma CBS 690.94. Lineage (NCBI taxonomy): Eukaryota > Fungi > Ascomycota > Dothideomycetes > Pleosporales > Didymosphaeriaceae > Karstenula > Karstenula rhodostoma. The sequence goes on from MU001500.1 coordinate 292,616, forward strand.
GACTCTGTCTCTTCGTGAAATCCCAGCGTATTTTCTGGACGTAGACATCGTTGTCCAAGCAGTACGCGACCTGGAACTTTCCGTCTCCTTGGTCCAGAATGTCCAGATCATTTGCCTCCTGACCCTTGTGCAGTGCTATTCTCTGGATAACATCCTGGGGGTTCTCCGGCTTATTCGACGTCGCGCTGAAGACCACAACCTCGTTCTCATCTCCCGCAAGGCTCGAAGCCACAGCGCCGATGCGCCTGTTCGGCGTGCCCGCTGCCGTCCGCTGCGCCGGCGACAAGCGCACTACACGCTGGTACGCCTCCTTCTTCGCAACCGTGCTCGTCGGCGGCGTGAATAGCGCAGCCTTGCTCAATAACGATATCTCGCCCTGCCCGTCCGCCTTCTTGGGGAACAGAACCTCGAATCCTTTCAAGCACTCGTTCTTCCCCGCCAGCCTGTCCTCCTCGCTGTCGTTGATGCCCGCAAACAACACGCATCCGTCCTTGGTGCCCAGATTCGCGAGACACGTCACCGAGTCGTGCTCGCCCGCTTCGATTTCGGTGCATGGTTCTGCGGTGGGCGCGCGGTCGGTGAAGTCGAAGACGGAGATCTTGTTCTTGACACCATGGCGGCCCGCACCGCCGCCTCCGCCCACGATGAGGCACGATGGCTTGCTGGTTGCCCAGGTTGCCGAGTACAGCGGGTACGAGGTTTTCGCTTTGGAGACGGTAGGTCGCGACATCGGGAACGATTACGTCTACGATTATCTGTGCGGGGGGTGGATGCGCGCGCAAACAATTGATCGGGATGGTTGCGTATGCGCGACCGCGTCGTGAACGTCAATTGTTTCCTGCGAGTGTACCAAGAGAGGGTGGCGATTCAGGCGCAATCAAGTAGGGAGGTAGCCCGCAGGCGCCTGTGGGGGATTTGCTTGTTTCTTTGACACGTTGCGCGGAGCTTCGCGATCGGTCGTCATCGCCCGCGCCCGCGCTTTCCCCATGACCATGACACAGACAGGGGTCGCTTTCGCTTATCGATACCCCGGTGAACGGGTCCACCAAGTTGAAGCCAAGATGAGGAAGACATGATGAATATTTTGACTTTTCTTTTCTTTACGATATACGTCCGGATATCTACTTATTCAAAAAAGCAGACATGAACGCGCATCCGCGTGGTCCTATTCAAGGATACTATCTACCTCGCTCCCTCTGCTACCCCTTTCCCATCTCCATCCCGAAGCCCTGGTCTCTTCCATCTTTTACTTCGTGGTCGCCCACACCCATCTCAACTTCCACCCAGCTATACCTTCACCATCCCATCTCTCTTTGTAACACCCACCATGCACATTCCTCATTCTTCTTCACATCATAACATCGTCCCTCAACCAGTCCGCCCGATTGAATACGCCAGGGCAAAGCCGCCAGGAAAACACTCCGCCTTCACCAACGCCGCGTAAAGGTGTCAAAATGCTCGCTAAACAGGGTTGTGGGCAACATGTGTAAGGGAAGGGGAATCCAAAAGAGACGGAACAGCTATCTATGATTCTTGATGAAGAAGTTACGCAAGCCTCATCTTGTAAAGGGCAGAATTTGGTCAATACTATTGTCCTACTACTGCACCGCCATTGGGCTGGCCGCCGGCTGCTGCTGCGGCCGCCGCTTGAGCTGCTGCTTGAGCGATGACGTCGGCTTGGTGGACGGCGCCTTGAACGACTTGCTGCTCTTCGGGATTGAGGTTCTTGGTGAGGTTCTCATAGAGGGCAGGCTGTTCTTGTTGCAGTCCTGGGCGCTGTCAGTAACATTTCCAGACGGCACATGGCAACTTTGAACTGTGGGCAACATACTCATCAATGCATGCTTGAACATGCTGTAAGGCTCGACCTTGTCAAGCGGCGTCTCGAGGAGGCTCTCCTCCTCAAGCTCGTCGTCATCATCATCATCGGTAACCGAGGTGAACTTCTGGGCTTCTTCATTGAGGAACTCGAGGTAGGCGGCGCTTTCATCCTTGACGTCTTCCGCGTCTTCGGGCTCGTTGGTCCACTCATTCTCGTCACCCCATTCCTCGTCCTCTTCTTCGTCATCGTAGTTTGCGTATTCGAAATTGTCCTCTTTCTTGGCCTCTTCGCGGTCTGCGAAAAGATTAGTGCGATTCTTATGAGAAGACCGGTGGAAGCACTTACTCTTCAAAGCAACAGGCAGTGTCTGGAACAAGCGAACAATGCCCTGGAGGAGACGAGGCCAGCCTTGTTGGATACTGACCGGAACGTCCTGGCCCTTGAGGGTCAAAAGCGCGCAAATACCCGAAATGCACAGCTTCTTGTCGTGCACCCTGGTAAAGCTATCGATGTTGGAGAACCACAGGCTAAAAAATTTGTTAGTCCAGCCATTCGTCTCAAGAACATGCAGCGCCAAGACGGGGTTGTAATATATAGCGTTGATGACCACTTCCGTCAGGTGTATCCTCAAGGACTTGACTTTGAGTTCATCGTTCGTCAAAACGTTCATGGTAAGGTTGATGAACTCAGGCACGTATTCGTCGACATGGCCGCGCATGTTGAGCATGATGATTTCAGCCAACTTGCATCCGCAGATGCGGTCCACACCGCCGACCTTGTCGTCCTTGAATATTGTTCGGACCATATCGACTATGGCATCGAGGTACTGTCGGTTCTGCACCAGCGTCGCTGTGCCGTAGTTGACAAAGTTCTCAAGCGCAGGTAGCATGTCTTCGAGATAGAGCTCCGCACCAGCCTTGAATGTTCGGTGGATCAACTCGAATGCTTGCCACATGGTTGACGAGATGCTCTTGGCAGCAAATGTGCAGCTATCGATGATTTCGAATACCTCGTTGTACAGATCGTAGAGCTTATTCTCCAATGTGATGGTGATGACGGGCATCAATATGGTTTCCAGGTGGAGGAGAACATCAGGTGTGCTCTCCAATGTAAGAATGAGCGTGCCGATAGTCTGCAGGACACCAAGGGCAGTGATACTCTTCTCGTCGAGGAAATCACCAAACTCATCGTCTCCTCCCTTTTCTTGGTTCCGGGAGAGCAATTCGCCGACTATGCGGAGATACGTATCCCGGAGCTGTTCGCTAAGCGCCACGGCAAATGGCGTAAGCTCAGGAGCGAAGACCTCGACAAAATCCTCCATAACGTTGGCGAGGGCATCTACATCAACCTCGTTTGCGAGTTTCAGCAGCTGCTGCATGACTTGGGGAATGTTTTGTTTCATGTTGGTCCGGATGAGATCGTGGCGGATGAGAGGCTGGAGTGCCAACGCGGCGGCAACTCGAACGGGGAGAGTTGGGTCTGCCATCGACTCCAAAATATTACGGTAGATAATGATGAGGTTGTTGGGGTCCTTGAAATCGAGTTGCTCGAACTTCTCCAGCGTGTCGCATGCGCGCGCTCGCAAAAACCCGTGGGGGCTTCTGAACTCGGGGAAAACGTGACGAACGAAGAAGTACTCGATCTGGTCAGCAATTGGGCTCTTCTTGGAGAGAAGAACGCCAGGGAGCGTTCCTATCATGCGCAATGCGCCCTCCTTCTCCCGTGGGTTCTTCTCATTGTCCGGCGCCGCCTCGTATTGGTTAACAATTCCGTTGATGAAGTTAAGGACGGTGTAAGTCTGCTTTCTTCTACTCTTCGTAAGAGTAACCAAGAAGTTAGTGGCTGCAACATCGGGCGAGGTGACCTCTTCGTAGAAATTGAGCTTGCGGTGCAAGTACTCTTGTGGCTCGTCCTCAAATAGCTCGATGTCCTCGTTTGTTTGGCACAGCACAGGGAATAGCAGATGTGAGATGAGGTTATCCGTGTGCGGCTTCAGCAGATTCCACATGGACTTGGGCTTGATGCACTCGTCCAGGAAATTGAGGGTGTAGTATAAGCTGGCCTTTGATAACCAAGTCTCTTTTTTAACCCACTTCTCGACTTGCTGCAGGTATCGGGTAAGGATTTCGGGCGCGAAATTGGCGATGAAATATTTGGCGACTTCGGTGTAGTCTACGTCGCTGTTCTTGGTCAGGCCTCCGGGGTTACCGTACCTGGTCTGGGTTAGCGATCTTGCGACCTGCAAATGGGGCGCTTCGAACACACCTGACGTAGAGCCGGTTCAAGTTGGCATACGACCACTTCTTTGCCTTCCACCAGTGGTTTATCTCGCGCTCGTCGACATCTTCGGGCAATGCGCACTCCGGTGGGTCTTTGCTGATAACATTTAGGAACAAGGTACACCAGCCCACCATGACGGGCTGTTCGCGCAACGAGGAGGGGAGATCAAACTATGTGCCGTCAGCTCTCGTGCTTCAAGGTCGCAAATGCTGCCGTCTTACGTATATCGCATGCTTGTACACCTTGAGCACTGTCCGCAGTATTTCGCCAGCTTCTAAGCTCGTCTCGTTGGCCAACCCGTTGCCCAAGTTCAGAAGCTGGGGGAAAGATAGCGCCACGATCTTCTCGAAATCAGCGCGGTTCTCGCCCGACTTGAAACGGTAGATTTTGCATATCGCAAGCAGACACTGCACACCAGCGAACACCGACGCAATGTCTCCTGCATTCAGCAGTTGAATAGTAATATCCAGGAAGTCGGGCCACTTCTGAGGGAAGTCGTAGGCGAGGACCTTCTGGAGGGTAGGAATGAGCTGGGCGCGCACGTTCGGCTGCGAGGCGACGAGGACGGGTACGAGGCGGTTCTTGAAGGACAGTTTCTCGTCCTCGGGGATGGGCTTCGCCTGGCTGAACTCCTCGGCGGGCGACCAGCCCTTGGACACGCGGTTCTTGAGGTAGATGGACGCTGCAGACGCGTTAGCTTGGGGCGGGCGCGGCGCCGCGGGGTGCGGGCTTACTGGACAGGCGGATGGCAGCCTCCTGCTCGTTCTCGAGCACGTTGAGCAGCGCGTCTGTGAAGCCGGGCTGTTCTTCGGCCTGCAGCTGTCAGTCAGCGGCCGTATCTTGCATGGCCTGCAGCGGGCGGCGCCTACGTGTTTGAGGTCAAGCTCGGCTTGCTGACGGATGGCGGCATTGGCGTCCAGCGTGTTCTTGACACGCTCCCGCAGCGCTGCGACGTCCATGTTGGCGGTCGTGGTGCAGACTGGCGGCGCGGGCCAGGTGGGTAGCGGGACCTCGTCGAGGGTCTAACCTGAGGTCGCAGCGAGGGCAGGCGGTATGTTTCGGCCGTGGGGCGCCTGCGTGCGGCGGCGGGGGTGGGTAAAGCTGTTGGAGAAGCTGGCAGTGGCCGCTAGTAGGCCTATTGTCTGGTCACCTTTAGGCCCCTTTGGCGTGTGCTCAGGGTATACGGGCGAGGATAGATGGAGGGGAAGACCGTAGATTTTCCTGCCTGTGCGATAGCGACGCTAAGCAGTCAGGGTTAGCGCACCTCGAAGCCGCCGGCCCACACTGCACGACTGCACGACGACATGGCTCGGGGCAACTGTGATCTGACATCAAAATAAGGCTCCTCTTGCGCCTTAGTTGCATCGGCCGGCAGCAGAAGAAGGGGACTGCAGCTGCGCGTGCCCGTATCGGCAGGACCCGTCCAATCGTGAACCGGCTTTCTCCCCCGCATTGCATTATACCTTCGCCTTGCGACCCAGGCTTCCCGTCCCTCATTCTTCAGGGGAGCACACAATGCTATAGTGCTAGACTTCAAGGCGTACCATCTGGTAGAATATGCTACACTCGCCTGTGCTTATGTCGACCGACAAGAAAAACGCCATGACTTCTTTTCTAAGAAGCCACCAAAATAAAAATCGAACAGCGCCGTGACGAGCTGGAAAAAGTAACATGGCCTCAAATGCTTGGCTTGTCACCTCCGAAATGGTGTCTTGTAGTTTCATGGTGGATGCAACCTGCCATCAATACGCTCTCGACAACATGTACAATGCTTTTCGTACGTGGGCCTCCGACAGCGGCATCAATTCGATTCGTTCAACATCCATGCTACATCTGCCCATTCAGCGGTGCGCAACCACAGCATGCATCGCCTGCGACATTCCCCGTGACAGCCGCGCCCTGCTGCTTACATGCTCATAATAGCGACGCTCCGTCATGCACACCGCCGACGCGAGACAACGCTCGCGGTAATTTATATCCCGAAACGCCCACGCGCTACGTCGTCGTGAAACGCCCTACAAGTACAAGCTTGCGCAGTTACAGATGTCCCTGTTGTACATGTCAGCATCAACCCTCCATTTCTTGCCCCGGGAACACTTGTTTGCACTAACAGGGGGTTCTCATGGTGCGAACGGAAGCCAACATACCGTTTAATCAACTCTTGACAGGTTCCCATCTTTTGGAACAACGTGGGATCCCCGATGATTCTCGCGGCGTTTTTGACTTCGCGGCAAGTTTCGTCCAGTCGCGTAATGACACGCACGATAGTGCCCTCCATGACATCCGTCAGGTCCGTAATGCGGTTGAACGACATGCCGCGCGCCCACTCGTACACGACCTCGACCATGCCGAAGCGCGGCTTGCTGACGAAATCGTTGCTATCGTCCGCCGAGAGGATGACCTGGTGCAGCGTCTGCAATTGGTTGACCTTCTCCGAGATCTCGACAATCTTGGCAACGCCGCGTTCCAGGCTGGCGGTCAATGTTGGCTCCACATCGGTTTTCTCCTGGAAAACGAAGGCGGAGAGAAGCGCGACAATCTCCTCGGGCTCGTATTCAGCGAGGACGTTCTCGAGGATTAGCTCAGTGAGGACGAGCTCATCGGCAGAGTGGATCTCGCAGGCTACTTTGCCCTTCAGTTCGACTCGGGAGTCCTCATCGATGAAGCCTAGGTCCTTGAGTACCGAAATTCGCTGCTCGTAGTCGGGCAGGAGTTGCAGATTCTGGTCAGACATGAGCTGGCGAAGCTGCACGATGTTTTCTTTGATAAGCCACTCGTCGTGCTCCATCGCATAGTGCTTGAGGAAGTCGGGGCACTCGAGACAAGCTCTGCCTGTAGCTTCTATGCCTGCCTTTCTCCGGGCCATGTCAATCTCCCGGAATTCGAGCTTCTTGATCTTGTCGTAGTCGAACTCATCCCAATCTTGGTAGTCCCAGGACTCGCAGAGAGGGACGAACTGATCCTGTGCAAGTTTAAGAGCATCTGCCCAACGTCAGCACTCACATCAGGGCCAGATAGCAATATTACTTACCTTTCTTCCTGAAGAGATTCTCAACACCTTCTGGAATATCTATAACTGTAGCTGTGAAGCATTCGATGTCGCTCAGCGGGATGAGGGCACGCTTCATTATGAGGTCCTTCTTGGCCTTTGGTAAAGGTCGGAAGAACCTGGCTAGCGGTGCCAGATACGGGAGTAAGTCATCAGCTTTGCGCTGTTCGTTCGCTGCGATCTCCAGCACCTGCACTGTAGGTTCTTCACCCCTGCTGTTTACCACACCACGGAGCAGCATGCCAACAGTTCGGATATCATTCTGAGTCGGTCAGTTTGAAGCCATAAAAATTGTTGTTGCTACAATGCGTACCTTCTTATAAACGATTAAACGGTTCTGCACATACACCACTCTCCCAGCAGGATAGTTGAGCAACGAGAGATGAAGCTCGTTTGTCAAGCGTTTGTAGTCCATGCAAGCTTGGTGGCAGGCTTCAAGGTCTACATCACAGATCTTGCAAGGCTCGCGCTTTAGTTTTTCAAGATCAGCCTCGGAAATCTTAACCTTCTTCTCGTGTTCCGGTAATAAGGCCTGGGTAGCATTTTCGCTGAAACTTCGCTTGATCATCTCTTCGATCTTGAGCGCCTCCACGCGGAGAAGGTTGAGCATCATGTTGTAGGTAAGACGGAATTGAGACCTAAGCTTGGTAGGCTCGCCTAGCATCATTTGCCTGAGGCGTGCAACAGGCGGTGCTTCGTCTGCTCCTGGGGCGCATATTATGACGGTGCCCACGGTGTCCAGCCCTCTCCTACCGGCACGGCCAGCCATTTGAGTGTATTCTCCCGGCAAGAGATCTCGGAATTGTCGACCGTCGTGTTTACGAAATCCGGAGAATACGACCGTCCTGGTAGGCAAATTGAGACCCATGGCGAATGTCTCCGTAGCAAAGAGAACTTTGACGAGCGTCTTGGCGAACAATATTTCGACAACTTCCTTAACGATAGGTAGCATGCCTCCGTGGTGTACTGCGATTCCTCGACTCAACAGTTCTCGGAGGCGTGTAATTTGAGGAAGTGCTCGATCCTCCGGACTGAGGCGGGCGAGCGACTTTTCAACAGTCATGTGGATAGCACTCTTCTCCGCAGCTGTACAATAGTCGATATTGGAAAGAGCATCAGCATTCTCTTCGCATCTCTTTTTCGAGAACACGAAGATACAGGCCGGAAGGAGATCCTTGTTGCGCAAGAACGAGATCAAGTGGACCCAAATATTGCGATCTTGCGCCGCTGTTGTTCTACCACCACCTCGTCCAGTACGTGCAATGTTGCCACGGCCTCGCTGAGCTGGTGGGCCGCCTCCTCGACCACCCCCACGCTGCCCTTGTTGTTGGCCTCTGCCACGTTGGTTTTGGCCGCCTCTGCCTCGATCGCCCCTACCACCGCCTCCTCGTCCGCCTTGACTCTCGTTCGTGGGCGGTGCTTTGACTTTATCTCTACCGGAGAAGATGTCGTTTGCGTCTTTCCACCCACTTTCCACAAACTTTTTATCCGCCGTTACGATCTTATGCATGCCTTTACCAGCCCAGAGATAGTGCTCAAGAGGAATAGGACGCTTAGGCGTGGAGATGACGTAGATGTTCTTCTTCTTCGTTCTTCCTACCCAAGAAGCGAATTCGTGAGTGTTTGGAACGGTGGCGGAAAGAAGAATAAGAGTAACGTGTTCCGGTAACATGATGATAACCTCTTCCCACACAACACCTCGCTCCAGGTCATTAACGTAATGCACTTCGTCGAAAATAACGAATTCAACATCTCTGATGAGATCTGCACCCCGGTACAACATGCTTCGTAAAATCTCTGTCGTCATGATCAGGCAGCTGGCTTCTGGTCGGATCTGCACATCGCCAGTCAGAATACCGACATCATCGAAAGTAAGGCGAAAGTCGCGGAACTTTTGATTACTGAGAGCCTTGATCGGGGATGTGTAGATAGCCTTGGTCATGTGTCTCGCAGCCAGGGCTATTGCATATTCTGCAACCACAGTCTTTCCAGCAGAAGTATGAGCCGCAACGAAGACCGAATCGCCGTGCTCCAGATGGTAGACAGCCTCTTTCTGGAAGGTATCCAGTTCGAAAGGATATTCGCGGGCCATCTCAGGCACCAGTTCGTGGAAATTGTTGATTTCGCGATTGACATCCACCATATGAGCCCATTCTTTGCCCCCTTTCTTCGCTGAAGCCATTCCTAAAGGTCCGTGGGGTGCTAATGCTGGGAACTCAACAGGAAGAAGAGCATCGATCTCCTCCTCGCCGGGCGTTTGCGCTTCACCATCCGCTGTGGCAGTGTCATTGGGCGCCTTGAGAGCATCCTCCACTTCCTCGTCGTCGTCGGCTGCGTCGTGTGGCGACTGGGTTGGCTCTTCACCGAGTGTATCTTCGACTTCTTTGGCAGTCCTAGAATCGGAAGTAGGCTTCTTTTGAAAATCTAATCCGCGCGTAAAGCCAGGGGGGATCTCTAGAAGCCCGCCTTCGGCGCTGAAATTGATGACGCGGTCTAGGGCGTTCGCTTTCTTTCCATTTGCGGCTTCCTGGAGGGAGATAGCTTCGTCTTCAATGGCCGCAATTGCTTCCACGCCGTCTAGGCCGCCCGGTGCAAATGGAAAAAAGCCCGCCGCGCCACGCACAAATTCAGCCCTGTTTGCAGGCTTCCTCAGCAGCGACGTGGAATTCTTTGCAGTAGCGGAGTTAGCAGGCACAGTGACCTCTTTATAGCCTGTGACACGGCCTTCAAGTCCTTCGCGCGTAAAGCGTATAATGGTGCGTGTTTGAGTGGGCGCAACTTCGAAGAGGCTGCGATAGTTGGTTGGCGCGTCCCACCGTTGCTGCAATCGATTCAACCATCGTGTGTCGAACGATCGCGAAGGTGTCAGGAATTCGGTTTCCAACTCTTTCTTGATGTCATCTTTGCTCTTGCGTTGGCGTTTTGGTGGACGCTGCTCGTTCGCAAGCGAATCTACCCAAGTTGGATCGGACACATTGTCGGCGCTGACACGCAGCTGCTCGAGCTGCTCAGCTAGTCCTTCCATGCTTCCGGGGTGTGTGTAGAATGCTGCGCCTGATTGAGGCGCGATGGTGGATCACGAGGTGACGACAAGCAAAAGGGCAGCTGCCAAGACTCCGCGGGGCAAGAACGCCCCACTATAAACTGTTCCTCACCTACGCCACGAGGTAAGACAAAAGCTTCATCCTTTGCATTTCCCTGAGACCGCATTGTATTTAACATCTCCTTGTTATATCCCCACGTGATAGAGACTGGGCCTCCAATGTTTCGCTTCTCGGCAATACTGGTTGGGGCCACACAACCCTCTTTCACGGATCACAGAGCATGAACTTCAAGGGAGAAGCTTCACGAAGTAACATTGGATATCGAACGCCGCGCTATGCATGAATGAAAGACAAGGTCACCGCCCCAAACCTCACACAAGCCATTTGACCGGTTCAGGGTGCTGTTCACCATCGTGTGGTTATGCTACCACATGTCCTCCATATCTGCCATCGCTTCCATAGCGTCCGCAAATGGGTCTTCCTCCTCGTTGGTGGTTGTGTTCACTGCAGTCGTCGGGTGTGCGGGAGCTGAATCACCCGCCAGCAATGCGTCCAGCTCGTCATCGTCAGGTCCTTCCGGTGGCGCTGAGGGACCTCTCGCCCCTCGTGCAACATCTTGCGGTGCGTCGTCCTCTACGCTTTGGGTTATTTCGTCTTGCACTCCCTCCATCGGGCCATCGTCCCGTTGCACCGGTTCGTTTGCACCGACGACCTCGACCGCATCTTCATCCTCGTCTTCTCGCGCGTTATGTCTTGGCTTCCCTTCGTCTATCCACTCTTTCCGCATCATCTGTACGCGCTTCGAGTGACCAAGCTTCTCAATCATGGCAAGTCCGTCCGCGAACTTGGCACGCGGGTAGAGCTCGTCGAGCCAGAACTGATACATGTTGAGCATACGCGCAATGTCCCCGTACTGTCATCGATTAGCTGGCGCACATCTAGATGGTAGACGGGGTTGTACTTCATGACCCTTCCCTTTGAACTTCAATCGCTCTTTGGAGATTCTGCGCAGCTTTGGAACGCCAGGGTCCGAGAGAAGCCGGTTGTCGTCGAGCTTGGGGATCGGTTGCCGCTTTTTAACGACTTTGATTTCTTCGTCGATGCCGAGACCCGAATCATCTGCCGTTGGTTTTGAAGGACGAGAAGGTCGTGCCTCTGGTTCTAGGGTACTGACGTCGAAGATATCTTGACCGTTCAAGGTGCCATTGAGGATTGCGTCGAGCTCGTCATCGTCCGGGATGTCGTTGGTGGTTGCTGCTGCGGCCATTGTGGACTTTGTCGGGATAGATACAAATTGGAACTGATCGTAGAAGGGAAGTTCGGAGTGGTGCGATAAGAAGCGTGTTTGCCCGTTGCGGGGAGACGCGACGCGACGCGACGCGACCGCCAAGAAGATGACATAATCAGAAGCTAGCCGCTAGCGTAGCTTTATTCCCAGAAGCCGCTCGCTGTGACTGCGACAATGCATGGACTCCATATTTGCGACAACTTCAACAAAGACAAAGCACGACCCTGCTTCTACTCAAGCGCTCGACTTCTATAAAGTCGTAAGCAGCCGTGTGCCGTCACCCAGCAATCTCTGAAGAAGGACATCTCCACAACCACGGTTCGAGCTTCCTCTGCTTCGTTCCTCTGCTTCGATCGACGCAACTATCGCCGCGATGGCGATCCCAGCCATGTCTTCCGAGGATATCTTGAGTTCGCGACTCGATGCTCTGGTTCGGCGGGCGCGCACAGTGAAACAAGAGACGTCTATCGACCCACCTCTCCAGATTTCGGCGCTTCTAGAAGACAACGAAGCCATCGTGGAGCGCATAGAGCCTCGAGATCTCCGCGAACTCACCGCCGAAAGCTCCGCCAAGAGCATCCTTTATCCAATTCTGAGCTCTGCTCGCATCAGTGATCCTTCCTTTGTTGATGTCTGGAACCTTCTGGATATCGTTCAAGGTTGTGCAGACAGAGACCTTTGTTCGAATCAGCTCGTATTGCTGCTTGCAGAGGAGGTGCTGGACAGTTTGTCGATTGCCGATTGTCATGTTGCGTTCAACTATCTCGAGTCGCGGAGAGAGGCTATCCTATCTGTAAGTGAATCTAGCAGGTTTACGCCAGTATTCTGGGTGTTTCGTAATGGAATAAAGCCTACTACACCCCAATCTGGTGGGAAGGTGGACAAAGTTGCTGACAGTTGGTTAGGGCGGCACTGGGACAACAGGAAGTAAAGAGATGGTCATCCTGCGCACGTGCAATGAGCTGCTGCGTCGTTTGTCGCGTGCAGAGGACCCCGTCTTCTGCGGACGTGTATATGTGTTCCTCTTCCAAAGCTTCCCATTGGGGCACAAGGGCTCTGTCAATCTGCGAGGCGAGTTCCACGTTGGCAACGTGACGACCTTCGAAGATTGGATCGTGTCAGAGCAGGCCGATGACCTGGTCATGGAGGATGCCCCCAACGCTGGTCAGATCGAGAGCGTCAAGGGAGGAGTCAAAGCAGAGGAGACAAAACCAACAGAATCTGACAGCCGTGTGGAAAAGAAACCAACTACGCTGGATCTCGCCACTCTCTATCCTGTCTTCTGGTCATTGCAACACTCGTTCTCAAATCCTCCGCAACTGTTCGACAATGAAAAGTTTAAGCATTTTCAAGACGCGCTAGAGGCTACACTCGCAAAGTTCAAAGAGGTTGACAAGGTCATCCAGTCCGGAGAATCGGCTCGCAAAGCAGGTTCTCCAGCTACGGCGAACGACAGCTATGACGAGTTTGCCAATGCTTTTAACCCAAAGTATCTTACTAGTCGCGATTTGTTCAAGCTTGAGGTATGTATTACTTCCGCAGCATTGTTGGGGAGCTATGACTTAATGTCCGCAGCTTAGCGATGTCGCCTTCCAACGCCACGTCCTGGTTCAGGCACTCATCCTGATCGATTTCCTCTTGACGTTGACAGGGACGGCGAAGAGCAAGCCGCACTATGAGAATGCACAGCAGTCGATGAAGTACAACTTCACTTTGAGCGATGAAAATGTAAGCCAACTCTACTCGTGTCCGAACCACCCACAACTTTCACGTTGCAAGCGCCGGCTTCAATGCAAGTGATTTGTGAGCTGCCCGTTCAAGACGTTTGCAACCTACAACTCGTGTTTCTCCCGTGGAGCCTGGAGTAACTTGCAGTCAGAACCCACAGGGGAAGTGATTGTGCTTCAGCTGACCTGAGAGCACAGACTGAATGGGCGTTGGGCATCAAGACCGCCATCGCAAATTACCTGCAGGATGGTCCGGATGGCAAATTCTATTACCGAGTGGTCGACACGGTACTTTCCCGCGACAAGAATTGGGTTAGATGGAAAATGGACCGCTGCCAATCATTCACGCGCCAAAAGGTCCCAGCAAAGATCTTTCTAGATTCAAAGGGCGGAGCGATAGCTGCGGTTACCAGCAAAAAAGACCGCAAGCCAGCAGGAGTGCCACCGGCGCTGCGATTCCTAGCCACTGCTGAGCCTGGAAAGGGGCTGGCGCAGCTGAGACAGCGTGGAAAGTGAGTTCCCTTCGTCCGATCAGCGTCGAGACGCTCACGAGATCAGGTTCATCAAGCCAAGTCCGCAGGAGTATACTGCGCGTATTGAAACGACCGACCAAGAACCTCCAACAGAGGAAGACCCGCGCGGACTAGACGAAAAGATCACCAGCAGCACGTGGAGGGGTCTCCGCCTGGCTTCACAAGACCAGCTGAGCTTATTTGATAGATTCAACCATGCAAATGGTTTGAAGAGCCTCTTTCAGCCGGGCCAGACACGACTTGAAGACAAGGGTAGCGACCCGCAGCCAGAGCAGAGTGTAGAGGAGCCGCGGGCCGATCAACAGGGTATTGTGGCTTGAGCTACCCCAGATTATAGTTCGTATACACCAACCTGTCAGCGCATCCTCGATCCGAGCCACAGGCACCAGTCTGCGGAGATAATCGTGGGGCGACTGCCCTAATACAATACACATGCCGGCTGTATCGCAGCGCAGGCGTGCGTGACCGTATCCGTCCACTGTTGAAAAACTTGGGAGGATGCAGCTGGATCAAGCGTGTTCCCGTTTACGATACCGTGCATGGACTTGATGGGAAGTGGCGCTGCGCGGGCGAAGCAGCACTGGACGGACCACGTTGAGGCAGAAGTGCAAGTGTACCCACGACTGCTTATGTCGATCAACCGTGCCACTGCACGCCGCTCGCGGCAGAGTCAAGCGATTGCGGCGCATATCGACAAAACCAGTATCAACAATTCGATTCATCTTCATGACACATTATAGATCTATTCAGTCCGGGTTACAAGATATACCCTCGGACTGTGTACAGGCTGATGCCCAGGAAATCGTGACGTACTCACACCCGGAACTGGATGAAGTCATGGCAGGCTGCAGCAGACATCCAAGATGACCGCTGAACCTTTCATGGCTCGCTAGCCAGGCCTCTCCCCGGCTGGCCTCATTGCACAGCAGCGAATGGCCCTCGCGAGCCGGGGGAACAGACGGGCGTGGATGGGGGCGCGGTACCAGTATTGGCCGACTTCAGGCTCATTAAGTATGCGTTGTCAGCACTCAATCCATCGAAGTGAGCGATTCTGCAACGTTCCGAAATGAAAGGGACTTTTGTGTACCATCGCCTGCTCACTCCATGCTGCCGACGTGCAAAATACGGCCGGCCTCGATGCTTTGCGCTGACATGTGGCGGGACGTTTTGCTAAGACTACGGCTCGTCGCAGCCCGACGCGCCCGTGTGGTTTCTGATGTGTCGGCGGTCGTTCTGCAGTGGACATTATGTCAGGCGCGCTAGCAATAGCTCCCATCGTGCGTACGCAGCATCTTCTGCCGACCTCAGCAGAGGATCCATGTCGTCTATCAAACCTTTGCGACCAAAGCTTGCGCCCTGCCCCATGAGCCGTGGACACATCCGCGGACACGGCGCTGCTCGGGTTCGCTCTCTAGGGAGACTGTCCGTCCTGCTCATTTCCTGCCCGCCTCGCCGCCCTCGCGATTGGGGTCCTCTCCCGTCCAACCTCAAGGCCCGCCTGCTTGGCGACGTTTGGGAAACACTGCGGCATGGCGTCCAGAGATTGCGTATGCCAGCGACCGCCGACCGTGTTTCTGGCGCCTGCGAAACGCCCGTCTCACTCCGACGCGTCTGCCGCCCATGCCCACTGAACGCGACCGTGCCGTATTCGGCGCAGTTGCAATGCCAAAGCAGCCCACACGGCTGCTGCGGCGTCAGACGGCCTGTCTGCTGCTTCTGGCATGCACAAGAGCGAGGGCGCTCTCTGGGAGGCGCTGAGGTACCCGGCGCTGATCACCGCGGAAGGCTCTCGGTGGCTTGCTTCAGCGATCGCGCGCTGGTGGCCAGAGCGGATCTGCCTCGAAGCGAGCGTCAGGCATGGAAATTGTAGCCGTCTGACCCAGCCAGCAACTGGACCTTGACATGCCGGCTGTCAGAGGCTGCACCACTTTTCCAGCCCGAGTTGCCAGGCGAGAGTCACGTTACGCTGCGCTGAGGCACCGCTGTCAACCAGCGTTTGACAAGCACTGCTGTTGCGCTAAAGCACGCGCACCGCAAGCTTCGAGAAACAGCAATTCTCCCGGAGCGGGCCGAGCTTTTGGACGTTTGGATCTAATCGGCCAGCCAGATCTGTTCGCTCGTTCCCCAGCGCGCCCCTCCCATTAGCACTGGGATGCGGTTAGGCGCTCACTACGACCGATGGCGCAGGTGCAGCAGCAGGGTCACCAATACAGCTAGCGGGCGCGGCGCTGGTGGTGGTGGTTGCTGGTTGCTCGCCGATGCCTGACGCCTGACGGCTTCGTCCTTCATGCAGCAGCACTACCATGGGCGCAATGGGCGGCTCAAGAGCAAGGCTGACGATGCAGACTGTTCCTGACGCATCCGGGTGAGCGCGCCTATCAGATGGCTGCGTGGTTTGACAGTGCGCTCATGCGTAGGCGTTCCGTAACGGCTATGGCCCGCCAAATTGCAAGTGTCATGGCGGAGGACGAACAGAAACAGACTGTTCTTCTGCAAAATCAGCGCCTGGACTGCATCTACGGGTCGCACCACAGGCACAGGCACACGCAAAAAGGCCCGCACCAGACTCCCACAAGAAGCGGCTTCTGTGGGTGGTTACTCGACAGCACCACCACGCTGCACCACGCGCGGGTGGGCAACTTTCAAGTCCAGCCTCCACCACACATCAACGTCAGCTAAAGCAGCGAGACCCCGCAACAAGCGTTGCCGAGCCCTGTAGTATCCCTGCGGTTCGTGCTGCGGACCCCTACCCTCCCGTTGGACATGCACCTGCCAATAACGCCACCCCATGAGCGTTGACGCTCAGTCCCCGCCAGGCCTTGGTCGTCGGCGGTTTTCTCCACAACCCCCTGGTCCTCTGCAGGCTCTACAGGGCTCCATGTTCACGCCTCTCACATTCTCCATCGAGAAGGGCTTGTGGTGGCCAGCACACCGGATCCCTGCGGCCTTCGATTCGCCAGAGTCCGCTCCGTTCCCCTCGTCTCAAGGCTCGCGTCCCGAGGTACCGCTCCCTTGTGCCTTGAAATCTTGCCCGGGGTTTGCTAGCTCTCGAGGACAGTCACGCTTCTCCTTGTGCAACAAACCGCTTCCAGATCCTCGAAGGATATCATGTTTCCCTAAGAAGCCCCTCTGCCCTGGCGGCGTCCAACACCCCAGTCTCTGAACTTCTCTTAACCTCGATTTATCCGGATCGCCCACGGTAAAGTGCCGTCAAGCCTTTTCAGTCTGAATGATCTGTCCGCCTCCCGCCCGCTATCGCTGATATAGCCATCGTGCTGTTCTGTTCCTGAACCTCACAAAGATTCCCAAGTCGACGCACGCACATAACTGGAGCATTCCCCACTCTGCCTTCAGTTCTGTCAAGTGCCGCCCGCTGTCGGTCCGGGTCGTTCTTTATTTGGCCTCCGGTATCACCTTCTTACTAGCTGCTATTTCGAGTAGGCGTCACACCAAAACTCCGCGCCTCATTCCCGTCTTGGGAGCGACATCAGCCATTCAGCCTTGAGCCTGCATATCAGCGACCCCCAACCCTCCGACGCGACGCCCCAGGCCTGTCTCCGTTACAGACTTTTGGCCTTAACGCATTGAGTAGCTCATACGCTCGATTCAGCTCTTAAGCATCGCGAACGCCTTCTCTTCCATCCTTCGCCGATCGCCCGTGTCCAAACCCGCACTGAGATTGGAGCCCGATAGAGCCTGTTTACTACAAGCATCATCGGATCCTCTCTCTTTGCAGCCATCCGCCGGGCGTTCGCCTCGTTTCAACCACTCGCCCGTCTTACTGTACTAGGAAGAACATCTGTAGCCAAAGTAGGCGCAGAGTCACCCTAGGTCATACCGTCACACATCAAACCGTCAACAAAGTGCAAATGGTGGACGGAAACCTCTTCATCCCTCTCTCTCCGCCCAGCTCGCCGCGCATGTCTGCATACAGCACGACGCCTGCAGACAACGAGTGGCAAACGGACATCAAATCCTTGGAGACCTCGTCGACCTCTGACAGCGACATGGCACTGCTTCAGGCCGAAGTGAATGGTCACAACTTCGACTTGAAGCGCCCTATGCTCCGAACCCACAACAGCTTCCCGTTCGCTCTCGATGGCAAGCACACTGGCTCCCCTGCGCGAGAGCGCATCAGCATCAGCAGCATCGATGGGATCGAGTCGAACGATATGCAAACAGTAACCTTTGGTGGTTCAGCACCGGCAAGTCCCGTATCGAGGTTGACTCCCCCATCACCCAATGACGATCTTTGCGGAGATGATATCAAGGTGGAAGGCGACGAGATCATTACTGAAGAGAAAGACGAAGACGTCGAGGAGTCCAAGGACACTGATAAGCCTCCTATGACCGCCGCAGAGATCCGAGCCCAGAAACGCAAGATGAAGAGGTTCAGGCTTACGCACAACCAAACACGGTTCCTGATGAGTGAGTTCGCACGGCAAGCTCATCCTGATGCCGCCCATCGAGAGCGATTGGCCCGCGAGATCCCCGGCCTGAGCCCTCGACAAGTGCAGGTCTGGTTCCAGAACAGGTAGGCGCAGCACACAAAACGATTATATCTGCTAACTGTTTATTAGGAGAGCGAAGCTCAAGCGACTTACAAGCGATGACCGTGAACGCATGATGCGATCAAGGGCGCTACCGGAAGACTTCGACATGGCTCAGGCGTTGCATTCGCCTTTCGGCAACACTCATGGCCTGGGAACACCACTGGCCTCTCCTGGCTCCTACGCCCCTTCCTTTCCCGAAGGAAATATGATGCGACCCCTGAGCATCGACACCTTGAGGCGAGGTCCCATCGACTCTCACATCTCACCTACCGGAATCAGCCCTGCCTTTGGCGGCTTCACATTCACACCCCCACAGTCAGCAACTGATACGCTGTCTCCTATTTCCAGCCACGGAGACTCCCCCTTCGGCTTCCCTTCGAGTGGATTGGACACCAGCCCCAGAACATCGAACCCCTTCTCTTCTTCCGTCACTGCATCGCCGGCTTACGCGGCACACCACAACATGCCGAGGCTTTCTTTGCACGCTGACCGTCTCGCACGAAGTCGCGCTGAATCATTGTCGACGCCTCTCAGGGCGAGCATGAGCTACACGGGTGGCGACAGCCTCACGAGCTCACATGATTCTGGCAGCCATCTGCCTTACGGCATCGGTTACTCCTACTCGCCTGTCCCGGGATTCCAGGCCAGTTCGTCAAGGATGCGCTCATTCTCCAGCAGCGTCCCGCGCCGCATCGAACTGAGCTCGCATTACACGCCAAGTCGCAGTGTAACCACACCACAAACGGCGACCTTCCCAACATACACGAGCTCCCCGCTTGTGACACCTCACAGTTTTGCGATGCCTCAACTAAGTGCGCCACACCACATGACCTCTTTTTCCAACTCGTACCTACGAAACGATTCCGCGCAGTCAGAGCAGTACCCCGGCGCAGGAGCGATACTGGGAGAAGTCATGGAGCAATCTAGCCACACCGACGACGATTACTGAAAGGTGTTCACGCGCGTTCGAGGCATGGAGTTCAGGCGGCATTCATCTGCGATTGGAAAAGTTTTAAGACGAATTATGAGATATCGGACCGGAGCTTTGGGAAAGACGGCGATGGCCGAGCACAGTGGTTTGGGCTGGTGACTGGCGCTGGAGCGTCCAATGTTGCTTTTGGTGGGCACCCCTGTGGCTGTTTCATACCTCTCGCGTTTCGAAGCCCCGGGTGGGCTCGCCCGCCCCTTTTTCATTTTCCAGGGCTCGCGGGTTTCGGGAATTCCGGCCGGCGTTTTTCCACACGCCTGTGTGTGCTGTCTGTCTGACATCAATGCGAGCGGGTCCCCATCTGTTCATGCTCCGGTTCGGCAACTTACTATTTTGCTCTGCTGACAGCTGCGACTGGCGTTTGCTGGCATACCCCTTCTTGTACCTACCTTTTTCTTTTTTCTTCTTCTTATTTGTTCCCGCGGGCAGTGCTGGGGGATGCAGTCGTGCCCGACACGACACGCATCGTGTTCGCCGTCGAACGTGGAGTGGCGGACTTGGATTCTTCCGATGCCGCTGCCCGACCTCCATGGCCCTCGCCACCCACAACCGTCCCCGGACTTGTCAGGCAAGGTTTGCTGTTTTGCTGCGTCCTCCTTCTTCTTCTTCTCGGATCACATCTTCACATGGGAGCGGCGCGGTGTATAAAATCAATCACACGAAAGCAAATACGAAGTAATGATACCCAACATCTACATCCGGTGTACATCTATCTATACAATACATACAAAAAAAAAATACAAATACCAAACCTCTGAATATTTTATGCGTTGCATACACACATGGTGATGGGCGTGCGGAGTTGCGCAAAACAAAAAATCCAAATACCTACATTAGAAATGGCGGCGACTTTCTTCGCCACGCTCGACCCATTTTCTTCCTTTCACCTCACCTCACCCATCGCCCCTCGATCATCTGACCAGCACCTCGCCCACCCAACGACCCACATGCGCGCGTAGGTACGTAGCGCTTGGCAGCCCGCCACCAGCCAATAGCCACCCTCCAGAGCAGAAATTGGACTTGCAGTGGTGAAAAATCTTAGCTGCGTGCGTGTGGGGTGGGTGCACGGGCTTGGGTGCAGACGGTATATCCAAGCGATGGGACACAGCAGGTGACGGGCGTGGGAGGGTGCGTTTGTGGAGATGGGAAGGGGGCGAGGGAGGGAGTGGTATGTGTGAGGTAGGTGGGCGATCGAGAGGGGTGGTGTGGGACGGGAGGAGGAGAGGGGAAGGAGGAGAGGGGAAGGAGGAGAGGGGAAGGAGGATTTGCGTAGATGGACGTTGGTATCTGCGTGAGGTCCACGCTTCGTTCTGGAAGAATGGGAGACAGCACGATACTCGAGCCAAAGCCAACACCGTCTGTCTACACCCTGACGCCCTCGTCCCCCTTCAATCTCCACCCAACAGCAAGCACTGACAAGCACACCGCCCACAGCCCTCGCAATCATGCCTCCGACCATTCCACTGCATCGCAACGCAGCAGCCGGCTGGTTGGCTTCCTTTCCCTTCCTTCCTTCCAGACTTCTTCCACGTCCGACCGCTTGGCACGTCCGACCGATCTACGGCCGCCATCCACATGACCACCGCGCCCGCAATCTATCTCCACACGCACCCCAGACGCCATCGGCTCTTGTAGCGCAGGAACCGTCTTCCATGCATGCTTCCACCGTCTGGATAAATTGGGTTCCTGAGCGCCTTTTCGCCGGACAATTTCTTCAACTTGCGGGGAAAGAGTAGGGTGGGATAGGACTACGGTGCATGCAGGGTGAAGACGTGCATGGAAGCAGGTTAGAATGAGAGGAAGAGATAGGTGTGCAGAGGTGACGATGAGGTTAGCGGTGACGGAAAGGCATGCCGGCGCGGCTGCAGGCCAGGCCAGCTGACGAACGGCTGGGGCGCTGGGGTGGGGTTGGTAGGAGGAATTGCGGTGCATAGATTGTGGGCTGTTCGGTCTGGCGCGGAAGAGGGCGGGTTTCTGCTGATCGCGTAGATTGGAAGCTGTGCGAAACTGAGTGCGGCTACAATGCATAGGCATTCACTTAGCCCTGGCTGCATGCAGGTTGCAGGCCAGCACAGGGCATGGGCGATGAGCGACGCGATGCGATGCGTTGGGCAGGGTCATGGGTTTGTGGAGAAGAAGCTGGCAGAGCCGCGGATGATTTCCAACGGCGCTATACCTGGCCTTGCTGCAGATCTTAGGCTTAATTGCAGGCTCGGCGTCTACAATGCTGTGCGTGCTAGCTGCCGTTACCGCACGAATTGGAAGATTTGCATCGCAGACTTCTTCCAGGCGGATTTCAGAAGGCGCTCGAATATCGGTCAAGGAGCTGTGTATGCTCGTTGGGCATGTGATCTGGTGATGTCCACTTCCGAGGCTATCCATCGAGATATGCAGCAGTAAGGTTTGGGACGGTGTGCATCGTGCCTGATGCGTTGTTCGTCGTTCTATCAGTCTTACCGCGACCATAGACGGGACGCGTTATGTAAGTACAGCAAGGGGGTGGGTGTAGTCGAAGCTACGCGAGCAAAAGTAAGCTGAGCGTTGAGGCCAAGTCGGATATGCACCTCCTTCCAGCATCGGCACCGACTTCGCGAGCTTGTTGTGTTCAAGATGTGGAGCCGGCGTGCTCGCTGCTTTTGCATGTACCTGAAATCGCATTGACGAAGTTGCTCGCCGTAACCTGTTGCCGACCGGAAGATGGGAACCAGCTAGGACACTCCCAGAAAATGTCCGTGTGGTGCAGGTACGAGAAGAGGCTCGTCGGAACGTCGGACACTCGTTCCTAGGTAGGCGCAACATCCGCTGTCCGTTGCATGTCATTGTGCCTTTTCCCGTCGAGCGGGAGGATAGCCACCGAGCGTAGCGCCCGCGTCGACCGGCACTGCTCGCACGGGGTCCGCTGCGGGCGGTCAACTGAGACAGTGAGTATCGTCGTGGGGTTTGAACCAAAGGCGCCTTGCGGGTGATCCCGAACGGGTACACGATTCCTCCCGGTCATGCGATTGGTGCGGAGAAGTTTGGGCGTACGAGATCCGCATTGCCTCTTTTGTGCCGGGGTGAATGCTCGATCTGGGCGCCATTGGTGGGTTAAATACGAGATCACGTGTAAGGGGACTCACATGCTAGCACCCGCAATCAGCGTTTGGGCTGCCCCTCTCCTTCCGATGCCTCCTTGAACGACTTCGTGTTACCACAGCACACGGCGCTCATCGATCTGACGCGATAGTTGAGAATAGTTATTATGCGTCGCTTGCGCGTCGCAGCTTACTTACCTTCAGTGCACCTGCCCTCTTAATCGACGCAAAAGCAAACATTCATCTCACGTACGATGGCGTTTCGTGTCGACCTTCCCATTTCTCTGGAATTCGTCATGTTATCGACCGGCACGGGATCAAACGACGTTGTGAGGCGCTGGTAGTGCCCGGAGGTGGTGTCCTGCATGCATTTGATGCCGATCCCCGAGATTCGCGCCAATGAAGGGGGATCGGCTGCCTGTGTTGCTATACAGGGCAGCCTTGCATCTGCTTGGCCCCCTCAATAGCGCGTACTCGAGAAAGAGAAGGTAGAACGGCAGTGAACATGGTTCTTCCAGGTGCGCTTTGCATAGCCACTGCGAGGAGAGACTCTATCCCCAGGGCTCTCGCTGTCTTGCCCAAAGTCCAACGTGTATGTTCTGAGGCCGGAAAGCGGCGAGTACTTGCGCAGGCTATGTCTCAGTCTGTCACCTTCAGTCACAGTTGCAAGCCCAGTATCACACGCTTGACTCACGAAGAAACGCACAGCGTACTCGAGCCCTCGGGGCGTACCAACCCCATGCAGACGCGGACGCGGATGTGGGTGTAGGTAGTGCAATGGAGTCACACCAGCTCATGCAAAGCCGTTCTGCATCCGTAGGTGCCGTTTGTGTTGCAACTGCTGCGACCACGGCAACGCGCAGCCCAGGCCGAGCTTTGTGACATGTGCAGTGTCTCGATGCCGGACACCAACAAGACGCCTCGTGCCGACTTCATCCCAGCTGTCGCACCGCGCGCCAATGGCGACGGCCTGCTGCACCCCGAGCCAAGCATCCGAAGAACATCTGGAAAGGTTACGCCCAAAACACCTCAAGTTCACCCAGGCTGCTCGTTTGTGACGCCAAACCCCACATGCATCCCTCTGCAAGTCCAGTCTTGCTGGGCGTTCGCGACGCCATTTAACGCGATGACGGAAACTTGGGGAGTGGCGGCGATGGCAAAGTGAATGTCCGTGGTTTCTTGAGTTGAGTTATCCGGATTGGTTCTTGGTTCCACCATCGAAGGATGGAACCATCGTACATATAATGGCCTTTCTGGTAGCTGTCCGTGAGTCAATCCGTTGGCTTTGGCGATGAACGAAAGAAAATGTAGGCGATTGATCTGTCTTCCACTGTAATATAGACGATCTGCTGAGTAGGAAAAGGCGGCGACGATGAGTCTACTGTGCATGGTGCCGAGGAGTCAAACGACAATATCATGGGTGGTGGACCAGTCTGAACGCGCTGCGAACGCTACGGGGTCCCCACATGTCAAGTCTGGAACCACAAGCGATGATGAACGACAGATGGCAAAACATGCGCCACAGCGACCGCTTTTCTAGAAGAGCATAGGGCAGAGAGATATTGCTGTGGCGACAATGTGCGTCTTATCGATTGCTCGAAATAGGGGCGATTCTCGTCACCAACAGTGCGATTGGCTGGTCTGGGCGGATTTAAGGCGGACATGGATCCGACACGAGCGTCATTTCACGCAGTCGTCGTCATTATGCATCGGATCGCAGAAAGTTTCGAGCGTCTTTGTGGAGGCCGCCAATGGTAATTGGCGAAAGCGCACTTGGTATTGTTCGAAGACGTAGGGGCTGCCAGTCAAAGCGCTTTGTTGACCTGCTCTAGGCTGATGGGCTTCCGAGACGGTGCAACGCTGGAGCAAAGACGGGCGAAACCGAGCGTTGTGTGTTTGAGAGAGCCTTCCGGTGACCTGGTCGGGGAAGGGAGTGCTGCACGGGTCAGAAGCAGGCCACGCCACGCCTGAGAGCCTGAGAGTGGTGTTTGCTCGCAGCGCTGGTGGAAACGGCGTCCAGCACGTCGTCGTCCCTTGTTGCAGGTGCGCAGGCTCACGTCAATCGGGGCTGCAGGTAAGCAGGTGAGCAGGTGAGGAGGTGAGGAGGTGAGAAGTGTGCCGTCGTGGTGACGCAGTGGAGCTGAGCCTCGCGCCTGCCTGCCTGTCTGCCCGCCTTGCAGCCTGGCGCAGAGGGAAGGCACGACCCAGAGGGAACGGCAGGCACGACCAGCGGATGCTGCAGAGAACCGGCCAACAGCAGTGACTGTTGCGGGCGCGACGGTCGAATACATGGCCAGGCAAACAAATGTTCGACGAGTCAGAGCAACAAGCAGCTGAAGCGTTGGGTTGGGATGGATCCCTGGCCGCTCGCTTGGGAACCCGGCTTAACAACCAAAAATTGTGTCGCCGCAGCGGCGCCTTTTCTCTCCCTCTCCAACCCTTTCTCATCAAGAGAACCACCAACACCCATCCCGCAGCGGCCTCATTCTCACGAGGCGCTTGCTTTTGGATCGCAGATCTCCTGCTTGATCCCATTCCCAGGCTACCTGACGCGGTCCGCTTGCCTTTGCAGCGCCGACCTGCCAGCCAGTGCCCTTTTTTCCCGGAGACAGGACGCCCGTTCTCTCCCTCCGCTCCTTTCGAGTCGCCCTCCCAGGACACTCCTAATACCGCAGTCGGCCTTCTGCACCCGTGCATCCGCCTGCTACCCCGCTCGTCGCGCGCCCGCCTTCGTCTCTCCACCTCGACACGCTCGACCGACGCACGCCTACCCTTCTAATGACATCCACCTCCACGAACGCGCAAAACCCGCCCACCGTCGCCGCCTCCAAGCCTTCTGCCCCCGCGAACCTGTCCTCGTCTGGATCGTCCGCCGTGGCCGCTGGTCAGGCCGCGCCCACTGCACGCAGCTCGTACGCCAACGCGACCAAATCTCCCCCGATCGCGAACAGCGCTGCGCCTGTTGTGGTGGGTGGTAGCAGCAATGGCAAGAGCATCTCCCCGGTGAATGGCAACTCCATCAAGCCCGCAGTCCCCGCCATGGGCCCCACCATCGCCAACGGCGCCGCTTCACAGGGCGACCACAGCCGCAAGTCTTCAGTGACCATTAGCGCCGCCGGTACCAGTGGCTACATTCCCAACGGAGGCCCAACACCCAACTCGCGCGCCCCCTCGAATCTCACCTTCGGATCGATTGCTGGCTCCCCCGCGCCTGCACACGCCGTGCCGCACCCGCAGGGTCAGAATCTGAACCCGCAAGCATCGAACCCGCGTGTCGCGTCGCCCGCACACTCGCCCTCGCCCATCCCCACGCCGATTTCGAGCGGCGGCAAGCCTGATAACCTGCCCACCCGCCCGAACCTCGTATTTGGTGGTGGCGCCGACGCCGACCCAAACGTAAGTTGGTTGGGCGCACATTAGTCAAAATTCAACTTCGCTAACGCACACACAGGCACGCAACATTTCACTACCACCGCAGCCGAACTCGCTGCCCCAAGCGCAGCACTTGCGCCGCGAGTCTTCTCAGTCTGCGCACAGTGACATGAGCAACCCGAATATGAACCGAGGGTTCGCCCCGGGTGGCGGCCGTGGTCGAGGATACAATAACTACCCGCCCATGCAGCAGCACCAGCACCCCGGTGCCTCGCCTCAACCTTTCCGCGCAATGCCCAACCAGTCTCGCGGCCCCCACATGGCTCCATCATTTCAACCACAAATGCAGCCCAATTCCCCATACCGCGCCAATAGATCGCCCGCCATCACCCCAGCGGCGATCCACCAGCAGGCTAACTACAGCGGCTACGGCTACAACCCTCAACAGCCTTACGCTCAGCCGGTTCGTAATTTCTCAATTATCCCTCCCGTGTCCGAGTCGTGCAAGTCGGCTCAGCCAACACAACCTTCTCGGACACAACTCTCTTCTCAGTCTTACCCTGTACCTTCGGCAGCCACGAAGCACCCCGACTCGCGGGAGCGTCGCGGCTCGTCGGTGTACAGCGGTCTTTTCGATTCTCTTGTTCCGCCTTTCTCTTCCAAGTTTATTGATGAACAATTTCTGACCGAAGTACAACAAACACAGGCCATGTACGGTCCACCCCAAGGCTTAGATCCGTACAACGGTTACTACGGCCAGAACTACCCTGGTCAGAACTACGGAATGCCACAGGGAATGCACTACCCAGGTGTCCCAGCATCACCGGGTCGTGGTGGTTACCCGCAGCAGGCCTATCCTGTGCCTGGCTACGGTCAGCCACCGCAAGCTCAGGGAATGTCGCGTACGCCATCGAACATATCGGAGCGACCGCCGTCTGCTGCTCAGCAACCCTCCACCCCTGCCATGACCAACGTGAGCCATGTCTCCCAGACACCGAGTGCTCCGTCAGGCAGCCCAGCTCCGGGTGCTTCGTTCGCCATACCGCCAAAGACTAAGAGCAAGGCGATTGTGATCAAGACGGCCGACGGCCAGGTTGTTGATTTCAACACCAGCAAGAAGCCCGCGTCACCCGCTCAACCTCCTGCGCCCTCCAAGTCCCCAGCCATCGTTGCCACCCCTACGCCTCCGCCCCGTCCCGAGTCTACGCATAGTCGCGCTGAGAGCGTGGCTGCCAAGTCTGCCAGCGATGTGAAGGCTGATTTCATCAAACAATTCCAGCAGCAACTGCAAGGCAAGGACGAAGACAAGAAGAAGGCAGCCGAGGCGAAGGAAGCCGAAGAAAAGGCTCAAAAGGAGAAGGAGGAGAAAGAGCAGGCTGAGGCAGCGGCCAAGGCGCAAGCCGAGAAGGAAGCTCAAGAGAAGGAGGCCGCCGAAGCCGCCGAGAAGGAGGCCGCCGAAGAGGCCAAGCGCAAGGCAGAGGAAGAGGAGCGCAAGGCTGCCGAGGAGATGGAGCGTACGTATTGCTTCTATGAACATGATTGGATTGTCACTAACAGTTCACAGGCATGATCGAAGAAATGGAACGCGCAGAGAAAGAAGAAGAGGAGCGTGAGCGCAAGTTTGCCGAGGAGAAGAAGAAGAAGCTCGAAGCCGAGAAGGCCCGCGAAGCTGAAAAGGCGAAGGAGGCAGACGAGCGCATGAAGCAGGCCGAACGTGAGGCTGAAGAGCGCGAGGCTGCGAAGGAGGCTGAGACTCCCGAACAAAAGGCAGAGCGCGAGAAGGCCAACCGCGAGGCTTTCGCCGGCCTGAAGAAGAATACCATGTTCGGACCCGCTGCCACCCAGACCGAGGAGGAGGAGGCCCCCGCGCCACCGGCCGAGCCCACTGTCATCCCTCCCACGCAAGCCAAGTCAGCTGGAGCAGGCAAGCCGAAACCCGCACACCTCAAGTTGGAGACCACCAAGGCCGTCGAGCCGCCTGCCCCCACGCCCGGCATGATGTCGCTCAAATCGGCCCGCTTCCTTCAGGTGAAGAGTGAGCTCGTCAAGTACCCCGAGGGCATCCAATCTCCCAACCCGGCGCTCAACGTGGGCACAAAGTCCAAGGGCAAAGTGTACGAGCCCTCGTTCCTGCTGCAATTCCAGGATGTGTTCAAGGAGAAGCCTTCTGTGGACTGGGATATGAAGCTCAAGGAGACTGTTGGCGACTCGTCCGAGTCTGCTGGTCCCAAGTCTGCCCGTGGTGCCCCGTCGGGTATGGGTGGTCGACAGCCGTCTCGTAGTGGCCTGGGCGGCCCTATGGGCAGCTTCACAGGCTCCTTCCCTACAGGACGTACCCTGCCACCTGGCACAACCTCTGCTCAGCGCTTCGAAGCGGCACAGCGTAGTGGAGGCCCAATGACCAATCCTCTTGCACAGTTGGTCGGACCTCCTCGTGCTGGCGGTGGTTTCCCCGTGCAGATGGCACGCACCTCGTCCTTCCAAAGCATGGCGCCCAACTCTCCCCGTGTCGGTAGCTCCCGTGGACGCGGCAGCCGCCGTGGAGACAAGCCTGCGAATAAGAAAGAGGAGGCCGCAATGCCGCTGACTGCTGGCATGGATCTCAAGCCCCTTGAAAAGTCTACCACTGGTTGGACGCCGCACTCCAAGAGCCAGCAAGCTGCTGCTCAGCTGGCAGCAGGCCACCTCGCTCCCGACATGGTCCAGCGTAAGGTCAAGGCTGCTCTCAACAAGCTTACTCCCGAGAAGTTCGACAAGATCTCTGACCAGATCCTCGAAATTGCTGCACAGAGCAAGAACGAGGATGACGGCCGCACACTGCGACAGGTCATCCAGCTGACGTTCGAAAAGGCTTGCGACGAGCAGCATTGGTCTTCCATGTATGCCAAGTTCTGTTTTAAGATGCTGAACACTATGGACCCCGCCATTCGCGACGAGAACGTCAAAGACAAGCACGGTCAACCTGTGGTTGGAGGTGCCCTGTTCAGGAAGTACCTCCTCAACCGCTGTCAAGAAGAGTTCGAAAAGGGTTGGGAGGTCAATCTGCCTGCCAAGCCCGACGGCGAGAAACAAGAGGAAGTCTTGCTTTCGGATGAGTACTACGTTGCTGCCGCTGCCAAGCGTAAGGGTCTCGGTCTCATCCAGTTCATTGGTGAGCTCTACAAGCTCAACATGCTTACCCTGCGCATTATGCACGAGTGTGTGCTCAAGCTCCTCGACTTTGAGGGTCTTCCCGATGAGTCCGCGATCGAGAGTTTGGTCAAGTTGCTCCGTACTGTCGGTGCGACCATGTCGACGGCCGACGCCGGACCAAAGATGCTGTCCGTCTACTTCGAGCGTGTGGAGAAGATCATGAATATGGAGGCGCTGCCATCGCGTCTCAAGTTCATGTTGCTCGACCTTGTTGATCTCCGCAGGGGGAACTGGCGCGACAAGCAAGCCGACAAGGGACCAAAGACCATCCAGCAGATTCACGCCGAGGCTGCTGCCGCTCAGCAGGCTGCCGCTCAATCAGCTGCCAACAACCGTGGTGGTCGCCTTCCACAAGGCCGCGGTGATGCTCGGTCCTTCTCTGGAGGTGGAATCCCGCCTCCTCAGGATTTCGGCAGCCGCGTCGCAATGGATGACCTGCGCAAGTTGACCAAGGGCTCATCTGGCCGCAACAGTAGCGGCATTGGTCCTTCCATGCTTGGCGGGCGCTCTGGCAGTGGCCGACGTGGTCTTGGACCTGGTGGAGCCTTCGGAGCAGGTGCAGAGTCAGGAGCCTCGTCCCGAACAACTACCCCTCCTGTCCAGAAGGAGAAGGAGTCCACATCCCACGCGAACTCGTTCAGGTATGTCACATCACCCTTATCTACTGACCAATTACTGACTATTCATAGTGCACTCATGGCTCTTGACAACGAAGGTGCGGAAGAGGTCAGCTCTCCGCCTCCGGCCGCGTCTCCTCAACCGTCGAAGGCAGCGCCTGGTGCTTCTGCCACCGACGCCAAGCCATCCGAATAGTCTCACACCTATGGTGACTTTCGGCCGTTCTTCGACCGCGTGCGATCACACCTATACCCTTAGACGTCGCACGCGATACTTTAATCTTGTGTTGCATAGACGGGGCATCTTCTGCGCGCGTTGTTCTGCATTTGCGGGGTTTCCACTTCGGCATCATGACGGATATAAAAGTTTTTCAAGCTGTTGGGTCGGCATCCAAAAGAGCTGGGTGAGAGAACAAGACTCTTTGTTTTCGTCCTAGCACATCCTTGCACCACGACTCGTTCCGGTTTCTGGGGTTTTAACATACGGCGTTCCGGTTAATGGATCTTGTGGGGTCATTACCGCGGTCGTCCCCTACCGGGCGAAGCGTCTCCCGACACTTGGCACGATCTCTCGTCTCTTCTGCGTGTTTGCAGGAGCGTCACAGCGGTTGTCTGGGCAGCTTGCTGCCGCTTCATCTCGTTTTCAGTTTCTCTTTTTCTTCTTTGCGCCATTGCTCTATTTCCAGCGAGTATTAGAGGTGGAGCTTCACGTTTGCTTTGGAGGACGATATCCTTGGGGACAATGACGCATCTCTTCATCGATGAACCAGCCACCATCTTGCGGATCTTACACATTCGAAAGTGGGGAGACGAAGGATGCATTGTTTGCTTCGGCATGATTATGGTATGGACTGAATGGGTGGGGATCGGACTTGGTTCTGTCGCGGGCAGCTTCAAGGTGTAGATCTTTTAGTGTTCATATTTTGGCTCGAATCTAAAATACTGTAAAAATTCGAGGTGCCAGCGTTTGTTGCGATGCGTGAAGCCTGTGCATGTCTTCAACGCACCTCCGGCTGGCGAGCTTGCGTCACACTTCAACGTTGCTCGAGGATAATCCCACCCGTACTAGCACATGCACAACATAGCTCCACAGCGAACCACGGAACTCCATCTTGTCTGTCATCGGGTCTCTTCGCCGAAAGCGGCTCCCAACATCGACGGCTCATAGCCGTGTAATATGATGGCAAGTGTAGCACTACCACCCTCTAGCGTACGGTCGGAAGAGCGTTCGTGAGTGGACGGCGGTACCGTGTGTGGAGGGGAAACGCACGCGCTACGTCATCAGGGCCTCGCGCTGACGCGGTGGGGTAAGGGGGACAGGGGGACAGACATATAACGGGCGGGGAAGCGCGCCAGACTTGCCCTGTACATACGCACTGCACTGTCTAGAGATACTCGTCACACGTTTTGAATCGGAATTTTATATCCAGGAAACAAGTTCAGAGAAAAGAAATAAGGCAACATGACCGACCAGAACGAACAGCCGAAACAGGGGAAGGGTATGTTATATAAGTCCACGGTGGTGTGTGTTGCGCGATGCAGCTGACGAGCGAGAAATAGGTGTCTGGGGCTCTGTTACTGGCGGGATGAGTATGCCTTCCTCTCTCCTCAATCATACCCACATCCCTGCCCCCTCCATCACATCCCCAACTAACTAACCAACCAACCCACCAGGCAACACACTCGGCGCCGCCACCGACACCGTCGGAAAGGGCGTCGGCGGCGCTACTAGCTTGCTCGGCAACACGGTGTCGGGCCTTGGAAAGGGCGTGGGCGATACCGTGACGGGTGTTACGGGGGGCTTGGGGGATACGACGAAGGCTGCGGGTGGGATGGTGCAGGATACGACGCGTGCGGGGGGCGAGGCGGTGGGGATTAAGAAGAATGTGCCTGAGGGGGAGGGGGAGGGGAAGAAATAGGGTTATGGGAAATGAGAGGGAGGTTTTTTTTATGAGGTGGGTGTGTTTGGATGAGATTGTAAAGGGGGTAATGGGGAGGGATGTGAATGTGGATAAGTTGAGGTTATTATTCTTCCAAAAGGGAGTGCGTGTAGTAAATACAAACCCTCTACGCCGTGCAACGTTACGCCATATCTACCATCTGATCGATCTCGCAGCACTGTCGTGTCTTCCCTGCCGTGCGAAACGAAATGTAGTCCAACGCAGCTCCGCGCACCGCGCCATGCAAAGCCGCTTTAGCCCACGTGGCTGCGAAACGCTTCTTCGAACCCCGTCCGAACACGACGTACGCATTATTACCAGCCGAACTTCTCCACCTGCACCATCACGTCTGCGCCCAGAGAGAGAAGGCTGGCACATGTATTACGTACGTCTCGCACGAGGCCGTCCGGCCCGCTGACGACGACGCCCGTCCGCCCTCCGTCCACCATCCCGCGAAGCGTAGAGGGGACGTCCGGACGTCCTGCTTCTGCCGTCGCGGCTGGGACGTGCGCTTCTAGACCCCAGGATACCAGCTCCGCCCACTTATCGGCAGGAATCCACGAGCGGTGGGAGGCTTCGTGCGTGATCCAGAGGAGCTTCACGTGCGTGCTTTTGGATGCGCTTTCGATATCGGAGGAGGGGCGGAGGAGCGCGTAGAGCAGGGGGTAGGCGACTGCGATGCCGGACCCGCCTGCGATGACGACGGCGGTGTGGGATGCGCGCAGCATGTCGAGGGCGTGTGCGGAGCCGTAGGGCCCGTCGAGGCGGATGGGAGTGCTGCTGTGGGTGCGGGCGTAGGCTAGGAGACGGTGCGTGAAGCCGGTGTTGGCCTGGGCGCGGATGAGGAGGGTGAACCAGGCGTGCGCGGCGGCTCCATCGGAGACGGTATGGAGAGTGGGCGCGGCGGAGAAGATGGTGAAGGGGTGTGCTTGGAGTGCGTGGGTCCGGGACAGCGATGGGATCGTGAGGAAGACATGGTCGTTTGGTTTCCAGCCGTGGCGCATCGTCTTCGGCATGAGCGCCGATTTGCGTGTCGAAGTGTCCCAGTTTGCGGACACGAGAACGGTGTTGTCGTCCTCCAGAACCGTCAACGTCGCAGGGTGCGTGGTCGTCTTCAGCCAGAGTCGGAAGAGGAGGCGGTCCACGGCGAATATCGCGAGGGAAGCACCCACGTAGGGTCGCGAGGTGTGGTAGTGGAACCAGAGGAAGGCTAGGCCGGCGATCTGGAAGAAGATGTGCAGTGCTAGGAAGACCTCGTACATGCGCTTGCGGAAGGTGCCGAGGGAGGTAAAGTAGAGGATCTGGTAGGAGAGAAAGGCGAGGAGGCCTAGGATGACGAGTCTGTTGAGGACGAAGCGGGCGAGGGTGAAGCCGATTTTGCGGAGGGCGGCGTACCAGACGATGAACATGCCTGGTCAGAGAATGTGGTTAGTATAGCTCACGAACAAGATTCGTTCTGGGAGGTATTGGCTTCTTACCAGCAGAATGCAGAAACGCTTCAAAGCACAGCAGCTCCCCCATCCTCCGATGAAAGATGTTTAGGCTTTCGTAGGAGTACCCAGTCAGAAGCTTCAAAGGCTGATTCTTCGCAGCCAGAAGATAAAGCAGCGGGAGGTTAGCGGAGAAGATGAGCCCGCATCGGTCCGCAAAAGAGAAGATGTACATCAGCTCGTAGGTCATGCCGTAGAAGTTGTAAAAGAAGTTGAGCGCAGTGTATGCGAGAACAAAGAGCGATACCGAGTTTGTAGGCAGTGTTCTGTTGATGATCGGTATGGGACGAGGCTGGTACTGCAAGAATGCTTTGACGAGAAAGTACGGCTTCCACAGTCCTGGTGATCTTCGCGGGGACGATGCCGTGGAAAGAAGGGGGGATGTCTCGTCTGCCTCACCCACCTTCTTACTCGGAGCATCCGGAGGCGTCACGGTGCCCTCGATAGTGCTACTCGAGCTGGACCAAGCTTCATCGGCGGTCTCATCCCTCGTCTTACTCTTGCGGGCATCTCTCCTCCTCTTGTGCAGCGCCGCCTTCTCCCCCCAGTGCGATGCCGTGAAAACCAGCAACACCGCAAGCAACACGAGGTTGTACGTGCTCACTACCTTCCTCCCGTGCAGAACTGCTTCGGCGAGCTTCCGAAATTGTGGTGCTTTACCCGGGTCATCTGGCACGGGGTTAGTCTCGTTAGGTCCGCCTGCCGCACTGATAGTGAGTGTGGGCCCGCCCAGCGACGATTGCAGAGCGTCTCGAAGCCATGCTGTGAGTTCTTCTGCCATGGAAGGAAATGCAGGTGCTGTCTACAGCAGTGTGGAGCGAACTCTAGAACATTGACAGACCGTGAGGTACATGATGGGGCGCTCCACGTGCGTCAGAGACAAGGATGTGTGATCTGATACGCGCCAACGGGATCTGATAAGCGGGTAGCGCATCACGTTCGAGCGATCGTGGGATACTTTCCAGGTGAACTTGTGTCACACATCGTTCACTCCATTAATCCTTGTCTTTTAGATCCGTCACAAGAGCCAGCTTCTCTGCGACACCAAAGCTGGACGATGATTTTCGCTTCTGGATCCTCGCGTCCCTACCTATGGTCCGCAGCGTTCAACGAAGGCAAAGGATCTGTGACGCCTGCTTATTGAAGGCCGTTTCTCGCGCGGGCGCCTTGCTTTCTACCTACGGGTAAGCACTCATTAGCCTTTACAGAAATCGCTCTGTGATCGAGCAAGCTATGTCGGCCGTCGATTGCCTTGGAGCTATCATCCAGGGTCAAGTTGTCGTAGAGTAACTTATGCGCAATGCACATCCTACATACTCTCTGGTGACTAATTATCCGAGGACTAGCTACCACACAAGACGTTTTGGTTTCTGGGACAATGAGCCTGTCGAGCTCTCCTCCCTTCCTAGCCTCATACAACAGGGATTGTCCCAGCTTGTAGCAACGGGCACCGAGTCAGCGTTGCCATCGCGATTAGCCACCACCGAATTCCTAATCTTCGAATCCGGCACTGAAGTGACGAGAGCAGTGCAGATCAGTTGTCCCGCGTATGGGGCTCATTTGTGCTTCGCTTGCCACCGGCCCCCATGCAGCTGAGCACAGTTCAGGTCCGATCGCGTTGCTGAAATTAGAAGGCTGGGCATTCATTTGCTGACTAGCTGACCGGACGGACGTATTTACCAGTCTCCCTCATTGCAGCGTGGGTTCTCTTCATCTTCGCGAAGGTCCGCTTGTAGTCGCAAGAGGATATCGAAGAAGTTTACTGTTCGACATGCGTAGACTTTTATTAGCAACCAGCAAGGCACAGCGCTCACAACACTCACAACACTCGTCAGACCTTTGCTTACACCGATTGGAATCGAGGTCCAGCGCTCACTGCGCCTCATCCACACCCCTGCACCCACGTTCTTCTAACGACATTCAGCCTCCACATCTTACCGCATCCGGTAGCTTGCTCCAACACGTCAATCCTTCACCGCACGACCCACCAAACGCCTTGCCCGTCCGTGTCCGCCTTAGGCTAATGGGTGGGCGCTATGCGCGTTATAGGGACCTTTTCGCTGCGGGCCCTCGGTAGCTGAGCTCTCGTGCGGGTCAGACGCCTTTGTCTTGTTGACAAGGACCGGGGCGTTGACTGTGCCTCATCCTTTACATAATAACGGGCGCTGTCCTCGCGTGCTGAGAGGTAATCGCACTTCTTCACGGTGACATAGCGCGCCCGCTCCTTTGTCCTGTTTCCTTTGAGCTTCCCCAGATCTACTACCTTAATGTCTATCACTATCGCTATCTGAATCACCTACCTACGGATACTAATTCTTGGCGGCGAAGACTGGGATAAAATTACCTACCTCGTTCCTTGTTTCGACGTCGTCTTAACAGCTGTACCTCCCGCTACGTACACGCTCAGAAAGAGATATATCAGCGCGTCAGCAGCAAGACCAGACCAGACCAGACCAGACCAGCGCCGACCCACCGCCGCCATGTCGAACAAAGCTCTCGACCTCTTCGACCCAACCTGCAAAGACGGCGCAAAGTGGTATGCCTGCGCGGCGACGTCGTCGAACCGCTCCCCCTTCGTGGGCTGCTGCAAAACCGACCCCTGCTCCATCAGCGGCTGCGCACTCGGCAACATAGCGGCCGTCTCCTTCAACGCCTCCGCCTACGGCACCCTCCCCGACCCCTCCTGCGGCTCCGCCTCTACCTTCTACTCGTGCATCAACGTCCCAAAAAACGACACCACCTTCTGGGGCTGCTGCAAGAGCAACGCCTGCAACCACCAGGGCGAGCCCGACAACAAGAGCTGCCCACAGAACGACCTCACCGGCGCTGTGCTGGATACCGCGAGTCTGCAGCAAGCCTACAGCATCGACGGGACGAGCGGGACGGACGACTCGTCGAGCGGGGGTTCGCACACGGGGGTCATCGTAGGCGCGGCAGTGGGCGGCGGTGTCGCCGTCGTCGCCATCATCGCCCTCCTCATCTTCTGCCTCTTCAAAAAACGCCGCGTCGCAAAGAAAAACTCCCGCCCTTCCTCCTCTTCCGCACTGCCCGGCCCAGAGAAAACAGAGTACCGCCACTCTGCCTACGACGAAGGTACGAGCACCACATCCATCTTCTCCCCCGCCGCTCCTGCCTCCGCGCACACCCACACCCACCGCGATAACGCCCGAGCCATATCTAACGCCCCCCCAGCACCGCCCATGTACAACTCCCCCACACCCCCGCCCTTTGCCGCCTTCGGCGCCCACCAGTACGCCCCCGTCGCGCAGTCCGGCGAGCCGCAGGAACTCCCCGCCGACTTCACACCTACCCAGCGCTACTCTGAACTGCCTGCCGAGGTCTCGCAGGGGCTACGGCAGCCGGCCGAGCTGGAGAGTCCCATGGTGAGTCCGCAGCCGTTTGGGAGTCCGCGGCAGAGCCCGCGGGTGCCGCAGTCGTCGAGGGTCGGGGAGGAGAGGCCGGGGACCGCGGATACGACGTATAGGGTTAGTTTGGGGGGGCTGGGGACTGCGTCGCCGCGGTAGGGGGAGGGCGTGTGTCTGTCATTTAGCGTTTTGTTTTGTTTCTTGTGCATAGATTCGATTGGATTAAATACCCGATGTGTGGCCCGGATGGTGGGTCTGCGCGTACAACCCTACTGTGGGTGAAAATGGAAGCATGGTGTATGATAGATGGGCAGTGGGATTTGCGCGTTTGTACGGCCTCGTACATAATATCATGAGCAAGTACCTCCAACGCCAGCTGTTCCCTTTTCCGTCTCCGCACACACCCTTATTCGTTTGTCCACTCGGGCTTCTTCTTCTCCGCAAATGCCGTCATCCCAATCGTCTGGTCCTTGCTCCCAAACAGTCCGTGGAATATCCGCCGCTCAAACTCCACGCCGTCCCGCACGCCGAGCTCCTGGCTCTTGTTCACCACCTCCTTGCACGCCTTGACCGCAATCTGGCTGTATCCCGCGATCTTCTCCGCAGTCGCGAGGGCCGCCTCGACCGTCTCCTCGGGCGTCTCGAACACGCGCGCTGCCAGGCCCCACTCGCCCGCCTGCTTCGCGCTGATGTTGTCCCCCGTGAGTATGATCTCCATAGCGCGCGCCTTCCCGATTGCGCGAGTGAGCCGCTGGCTGCCCCCGCCGCCGGGAATGGTGCCGAGTTTGACCTCCGGCTGGCCGAAAGTAGCCTTGGGCCCGGCGTAGATGATGTCCGTCATCATGGCGAGCTCGCAGCCGCCGCCGAGGGCGTAGCCGTTGACTGCGGCAATGAGAGGCTTCTTGAGGAAGGTGACCAGCTCGGACCAGTTCTCGATGAAGTCGTTCCCGTAGGAGGTGCTGAAGGTGAGGTCCTTCATTTCTTTGATGTCGGCGCCGGCTGCGAAGGCGCGGTCGGAGCCCGTGAGGACGATGGCGCCGATGGACTTGTCGGCTTGGTAGGCGCGGAGGGCGGCGTTGAGCTCGAGGATGAGGGGGGTGCAGAGGGCGTTGAGGGCTTTGGGGCGGTTGAGTTGGACTGTGGGCAGTTAGTGACCATGTGTTGGAATCGAATACTGGGAATAGAGGAAGGTTGTACGAAGTTGGACTGGTCTTGGGAGTGGTAGACAGGTGGACTTACTGAAACCTACACCGGGCTTTGGTGATGAGACGAGAATATGCTCATATGTCTTTCCGGCGGAGTAGTTGCGGGCAAACTGGAAGCCACATGCGGGCGCACGGGTGGCTGCCCTGACAGAGGATCTTAATGCCTGCATTCTAGCTATGTGTGTTCCCTTCGCTCAATTGAAGCGCAGAAATCCCAGCAAGAGGAGTGAATGTATCGAAGCTACCGCTCGAGTGGAGCTACAATGACATAGCGGTTGACCTCGGCTCGCCTGGAAAGTAGTCCCGGCGCGAACCGCCAGACAGAGGTCCTTCCCCTTGGCACGGGCCACGTTCCTAACCCTGGTAGGGCTGGAATCTTTCGCGGAGGCAACGGCAGCCTGCGACACGCAACACTTTGACACTTTTCCTCCACGCCTCAACAACACGCCATCGTCTCCTCCGCCCTCCCTCGCGAATCCCCGCGCATCCATTAGCTACCGCATCCACATCGCCGCGCCGCCACCATGGACGCCCCCGAGCCCGATACCCCTTTCTCCGCCGTCACGGCGCAGACGACAAAATACGGAAGGGTGCGTGAACTGCCGTCTCGCTGGAAGTGGTCCTCGCGGCCTATTGCTGTTGCCTATTGCCAGACTCATTCGGTTGCAATGCGCTGCTTCTGCGAGACATGTGCAAGATGCGGTTGTTGACACGCGGCAGATATTCCAAGCCTACCTTGATAAATCGACACCCTTCACCGCATACCGATGGATTGGTACCGGCGTCCTGTTTCTGGCTTTCGCACTAAGAATTTTCGTTGCCGAGGGGTGGTACATCGGTAGGCGCATCTATACCTGATCCCGCACGTAGTCTGCGTGGAATGAGGATCAGGGAGCCATGGTGGGGTTTGAGACTAACGTCCGCCAGTCGCATATTCGCTCGGCATCTACCTCCTAAATCTCTTTCTCGCTTTCATATCGCCCAAGTTCGACCCCTCACTGGAGCAGGATGAGGGCATGGAGGACGGCAACGCAGGGGGGCTGCCTACCAAGGCAGACGACGAGTTCCGGCCGTTCGTGCGCCGCCTGCCAGAGTTCAAGTTCTGGTACTCGACCACCAAGGCCATCACCATCGGCTTCCTGTGCAGCTGGTTCGAGGTCTTCAACCTGCCCGTGTTCTGGCCGGTTCTGGTGGTCTACTGGCTGATTCTGTTCGGCCTGACCAGTACGCACCTACAGCATGGTGAAGCAATACCTTGGCTAACATCGACAGTGCGCCGACAAATCCAGCACATGATCAAGTACCGCTACGTTCCCTTCACCGTCGGCAAGACGCGCTACCCCGGCGCCGCGAAATAAGCGTCGCTTCTTTCTCCGCCCACGTTCGTTCACGCTTTGGGATGCTACGACTTGGATGAACCCTGGGCAACCACCTTTGTAAAACAATAAACTTGTTGTCGTTTCTATGCATCGGCGACACTTGCTCGCTTTAGGGACGGACTGAACGTGTTGAGAGGCAAGAAGGTGTCTAGGGATGAAAACGCATGACGCATGACCAGGCTTGGATTGTACGCGTATCTGTAGGGACACGTACCGGTGGCTTTATCTATTTAACTCGGGGTAGACGGAGAGGAGAATTCAATTCGTCATGTCACATTTTCCGTGGACTTGAGATGAGCATGGTGATAAGTTGTAATGGCGATGGTAGGCTGATAAGCTCTCTTCGGAGTTGTAGTAGTCTGTTCCAGGTTCGCATTGACATGTATATTACGCTGCTGGGCCTAGGTGTACGGCCTAATCACAGTGCAGTTCACACTACGAAGAGGCCTCAGAGAACCCAACAACACCTCCACGATCGCATCAGCCTGTTCCACGAAAGCACAGGCACAGCGTTGCGTTCGTTGCAAATGTGTTTAGAAACATCAATCTAATACCACAGGCTCGCAAAGACCAGTAAACCAAGAATGGTTATGGTTAAGCCTCCATCTACTTGTCAAGTAGTCGCTCGGCCGTGGTTGGTGCTCATTGGCTGTTGTGGTCGGAGGCAATCACTGCCAAGACCGGTCGTTTACTGAGGTCCCCGGCAGCTTCACTTCGTAATACAGCTGCCTCCGAGCTCAGCACCAACACCGCCTTTACACCCCGCACCGGCGACCCATCCCCGCCACGCTCGCTGCAGTACCCCTCTATATCTGCTGCTTCAGTCTGACCATCTCCACCCCGCATTAATCTCCGCCGCACCCCGCCACCATGTCGACACTGGAGGACCTCGACGACCTCGAGCGCGAGCAGAAGGAGGAGAAGAAAGACGAGAAGAAGGATGGCGACGACGGCAAGGATGGCAAGAAGGCCGATGGCGATGCCGACATGAAGGACACGGAGCCGGAAGAGGAGGCGCTAGACGACGAGATCCTCAACCTGGCCACACGAGACGTTGTCGCGCGGAAGCGGCTGCTGGAGAACGACATGCGGATAATGAGGAGCGAGTTTCAGCGGTTGTCGCACGAGAAGGCGTCCATGAACGAGAAGATCAAGGACAATCTGGATAAGATCGAGAACAACAGGTACGCCGACCGGCCACCATGGGCTTTGCCGCTTGCACATAGGCCTACCGCGCTTGACCTGACTGACTGATTGCAGGCAACTTCCATACCTCGTCGGAAACGTCGTCGAGATATTGGATCTCGATGTCACGGAGGAGGCGGCAGAAGAGGGTGCAAACATCGACCTGGACGCCACCCGCGTGGGCAAGTCGGCCGTCATCAAGACATCGACACGGCAAACCATCTTCCTCCCGCTCATCGGCCTTGTCGATCACGAGAAGCTCAAGCCGGGTGACTTGATTGGTGTGAATAAGGATTCGTACCTCGTCTTGGACACACTTCCCGCCGAGTATGACAGCAGAGTGAAGGCTATGGAGGTTGACGAGAAGCCCACGGAGAAGTACACGGACGTTGGTGGATTGGACAAGCAGATTGAGGAGCTCGTCGAGGCTGTCGTGTGGCCGATGAAAGAGGCCGAGCGGTTCAAGAAGATCGGCATCAAGGCGCCCAAGGGTACGCATTTGGACTCGATACTGAAGACCCAACACTGACACTCTACAGGTGCGCTCATGTACGGGCCCCCCGGTACCGGCAAGACGCTACTCGCCCGTGCTTGTGCTGCGCAGACAGACGCGACCTTCCTCAAGCTCGCCGGTCCCCAACTCGTGCAGATGTTCATTGGTGACGGTGCGAAGCTGGTCCGCGACTGCTTCGCGCTTGCAAAGGAGAAGGCACCCTCAATCATCTTCATCGACGAGCTGGATGCTGTCGGCACGAAGCGTTTCGATTCGGAGAAGTCTGGAGACCGTGAAGTGCAGCGAACCATGTTGGAACTGCTGAACCAGCTGGACGGTTTCGCATCCGACGACCGTGTGAAGGTGCTCGCGGCCACGAACCGTGTCGACGTCCTAGATCCGGCCTTGCTCCGATCAGGTCGTCTGGACAGGAAGATTGAGTTCCCGCTCCCCAACGAGGAGGCGCGGGCTCAGATTCTGCGCATCCACTCGCGGAAAATGACGGTCGACGATGGCGTCAACTGGCCGGAGCTGGCGCGCAGCACGGATGAGTTCGGCGGTGCGCAGCTCAAGGCCGTGTGCGTCGAGGCAGGCATGATCGCGCTCCGATTAGGACAGCAGAAGATCAGCCACGAGCATTACGTCGACGCCATATCAGAAGTACAGGTAAGCCGAAGCACTCGGGCGCGGCAGTCGAGACCATGGCTAACCGTCTCCAGGCCAAGAAGAAGGACACGGTCAATTTCTACGCGTAGTGGGGCCGAGTGGATAGACAGCTCGTTGCAAGTGCAGGCTCCCTATGTTGGTGGCCGCGCTGTACTATTAGGTAGAATTCAATCCATCACGACCGGTCCAGCATCGCTTCTGATGATGCACATTGGTGGGGTTTTGTCGGAGGTGTTCCTGCGTGCACAATATCCGATAGCCTCACGACACGTCCTCTCGGCGACGTGGGCCTACTGTTGGAGGCGCGACCGGATCAGCGCGCCAATCTGTGCGACATGCTCCCACGGTCTGGTTGTAAGGCCTGATGCAGGTCACAACGCGCTCGTCATCAGATGTAGACGCTGTGTTGTCGCACGCCTCGCGTGTGGCGCTGCTGATTGGCTGCAGGCTAGACCACGAACATGTCCTGAACGCATCCCCAGGACCTCAACACCAGCCTCAGCTTACCACGGGGAAAAGCAATGCCTCGTGATAGGCCCAAGCGCCAGCCTCGTCGTCGAGCCACCATGGCGTCTGGAGAGACTCTCGGTTCCTTGGGCCCTGCACAACCGCTGAAAGCGAGCTGGAATCGCTCCGTTTCGCCTCAACCCACGTCTACATTCGGGCCAGCGCCGCATGTGCCTCGTTCAATTGGCTGAGACACGGCCTCGACGAGGAGCATCACTTGCCTACTGTATGCGCGGGGCCTAGCATCAGGTGGAGGGGCAGAATGACGAACCGAAGTCGGAACGCTGGCCGGAACTGGTGGCCTTCCTCCCATATAACGAATGCCTCCGCGTGTCATCATCGTCTCTTTTCTGCCTACGTTTTCTCGTGCCCGCTCCTGGTTCCGTCTGGACATCTCTAGCCGCAGCTATGCTCGGCCTTTCGACACTCCTCCCGAGGGACCCCTTCAACTCGGTCGTCCTGGCTGTGGGTGTGCTGAGCGTCTTTGTGCTCGCTACCTTTGCCATTGCCTTCAGGCCCAAGGGAGAGGCGAGTAGCTTCCAGGCGTACTTGAAGTTTGCGTATGCGTGCTTTTTGAAGCCGCATACTGGGGATAAGAACGGGGACCAGCAGGATGCTTTGGTAGGTTGATGTGTTTCTGAGATTTGGTCATGGCTCACAGGGAGTAGGAAAGCTTCTACAAGGCCCAGGCGGACGTCTACGATGCTACGCGCACGCGGCTGCTGAGAGGCCGCGAGGATATGCTGGGGTTGGTGGCAGCGCAGTTGAAGCACCGCTGTGAAGCTGCACTCATCTCCCAGAGACCAGTGTGGGTAGACGTGAGTACATCGCTGGTGCTTTTCTCACAGCACTAACAGATACAGGTTGGCGGCGGGACCGGTCACAAGTGAGCAGAAGTAGGCCCCCGGGTAACCGACCAAACTGATCCTGTGTAGCGTCGAACAGATGGGCAAGTTCGTCTCTGTCCCTGAATTCTTCCGCTCAGTTTGTACGCTATCTTTCTCGTTGAAAAGTCCACGCTAATGCTCCCAGACGTCGTCGACCTCTCCCCCAGCCTCTGCGAAATGGCCCGCAAGCGCTTCACCCGCCTCGGATGGAAGAACGTCAAAGTCATCTGCCAGGACGCCCGCACCTTCCGCCTCCACGAGCACGAACCGCAAGCCCACCAGCGCAAGGCGATGATTTCGCGAGGCCAGATAGTGCGAGACCTCGACGAGAACGCCGACGCCGGTGGTGCCGAGCTTGTCACCATGAGCTACGCACTCTCCATGATTCCTGAGTTCTACCCAGTCATTGACTCCATCTCTTCATTGTTGAGCTCGAACGGTATTGTTGGTGTTGTCGACTTTTACGTGCAGAGCAGGGTCGAGTTCAACAGGAGGAATTACACCGGTGGAGCTATCAATAGGCACTGCATGTGGATTTCTAGGGTCTTCTGGAGGACGTGGTTTGAGATTGACCGTGTCAATCTGGAGGCTGCTCGTCGTGTGCGTACCATCATATTGCTTCCACGTTACCGCCTAGTCTAATTGATTCCAGGACTACCTCGAATACCGTTTCGGCACCGTCCTCAGCGTCAACGCCCGCAACCATTTCTTCGGCGTCAGGATGCCGTACTATATCTGGGTCGGGTGCTCGAAAGACAGTGGTGCCTCGACCACGAAGCTCGCTGAAATCGATGCGGCTGCGACTGAGTCCCCCTACCTGTCTGCTCTTGATCTCCGAACTGGACCTGTACCTGCGGACGTCGAAGTCCGATCCAAGGCCTATGAATCAGCCATCGTGAACCTGCAGTCTAGCCTTCCTCTTCCTGCTACGTGGTAGGTATGCTTGATGGGGTTCTTCGACCATGCTGACGGTGGACAGGTATCAGAACCACCACTGGCGAATCCACTACGACGAGTCCCTCCCCAAGCACACACGCTTCAACGATTCCTACATCTACGCCTTCACCTGGGAAGACGACCGCGCTGATGCCCGCCTCCTCAAGGTGACCTCTGACGATGTCGTCCTTGCGATTACCTCTGCCGGCGACAACATCCTCTCTTTCTGCCTCGACGCCCCGCGCCGCGTCCACGCCGTCGACCTCAACCCCTCGCAAAACCACCTTCTCGAGCTCAAAGTCGCCGCCTTCACCGCGCTCCCCTACCCCGACGTCTGGAAGCTCTTCGGCGACGGCAAGCACCCCGACTTCCGGGACCTCCTCATCAAGAAGCTCAGCCCGCACATGAGTTCCACCGCCTTCCAGTACTGGCTCAAGAACGGACCGGGCGTCTTCTCCAACGACTCCAGCAAAGGCCTTTACTACTCAGGCGGCTCCGGCAACGCCATCGCCCTCTGCGGCTGGCTCTTCCGCCTCCTCGGCCTCACCGCCGACGTGCAGAAGCTCTGCGCGGCCCAAACCCTCAACGAGCAGCGCGAGATCTGGAACCGCAGCCTCAAGAACCTCATCCACAGCAAACTCCTCACCTGGACCATCTTCTCCAACGAAAAATGGCTCTGGAAAGCCCTCGGCGTACCCCCCGCCCAACGCGCCGTCATCGAAGCCGACTCCAAGAAGAACGCCGACTTCTCCCCCGCCACCGCCGAGCGCAGCACGACCAGCGGCAACGCCATCTACGAATACGTCCTCAACACCTTCGAGCCCGTCGTCACCACCACCCTGCTTTCTACTAGTAACCACTACTACCTCCTCACCCTCCTCGGCCACTACACACCCTCGTCCCACCCGACCTACCTCTCCCCGAAATCCCACTCCAAGCTCGCCCGCCCCGACGCCTTCAAAGGCCTGCGCATCCACACAGACGAAATCTCAGAGGTCATCGCCCGCATGCGACCCGCGACCCTCACCATCGTCGTCGTCATGGACAGCATGGACTGGTTCCCGCCCACGGGCACGCAGGCCGGCCGGCAGATACGCGCGTTGAACCGCGCGTTGAAGCTGAAGGG
The DNA here is from genome assembly GCA_010093485.1 of Karstenula rhodostoma CBS 690.94. Lineage (NCBI taxonomy): Eukaryota > Fungi > Ascomycota > Dothideomycetes > Pleosporales > Didymosphaeriaceae > Karstenula > Karstenula rhodostoma. Next base: position 337,334 of record MU001500.1, read on the forward strand.
GCGCGTCATGCTGAGGAGTGCGGGGCTCGAGCCGTGGTATCTGGCGCTGTTTGAGGAGTGTGGGTTTAGCTGTAAGAGGGTCGCGGTGAGGGTGCCGGGGGCGTGTATTGATCGGTGAGTTTTACCCCCCTTCTTGCTGGGTGGCGTGGGGTGTGGCTAACTGGGGGTGTAGGGTGAATATGTATGCTAGTACGTGGATTTGCACAAAGGAGGTGGATCTTGAGCGCGAGGATGCGGGGGCGGGGCTGCGGAAGGGGTCGTTGGGAGAGTTGACGATTGGGGCGCCGGCTATTAGGTAGGTTGGGGGTGGGACGGGATGGGATGGCATGGGATGGGATGGCATGGGCCGCTGGGGATGATACCACGATACACATTTCTCTTATCCGTTTGATGCCGTTTAGATTATGCCGAAATGAACTCAACTACGTTTGTTGCAGCCGAATATAAACTACACGCCATAGCATGCAAAAACCCCCTAACCCAGGAATCGCAGCATCTCGAACACCATCCGATTTACTCAGGCGACACGAACTCTGCCGCGGTGGCTGGCGTGGCTGGCCCGGCGAAGTCGAGCCAAGTTTACATAGTGCGTGGAAGATGCAGAGGATAAAGGATACCACTACCGCTTCCGCGTCCCAGCGCCTTTTGATAGCAGCTTTACCGTTAAACCTCAATCATTCCAAGCACAGCACAGCACAGCACCACCTCACCTCACTTGCGTACCCTTCGTCTAATAACCCATCCCAATTCACAGCTCTACACAGCTGAGCTGAACTTCTTCTCCGCCACTACTACACGTACCAAAAGCTTTCTGCTCCCGTCTACACCCAGCTGGCCAGCTCGTTGCTATCGCATCCCCGTGCGGCAGGGTTAGTACACCCCGCATTACATCGACGCATAGGCCGGAGGTCTTATTCGGAGGATGAAGCTGTTGAGGTATTAGGATAGTGGGGTTATGCGGTTTTTCGACTCGAGTTTGTGCGATGCGGGGAGGGCTTTGCGGGATAGTATACGCTGAGGTTTTAGGGTAAGGGGGTTTGTTAGGGGGTGAAGTTGAGTGTGGGTGTTAAGGGATGGTACTTTTGGGTTAGGGGGTGAGTGGATGGCTTGGGTGGTTAGGTTGGGGATGAGGTGAGATGTTAGGGTTTGTGGGTTATTATTACTAGTTATATTAGCCTCAGATAAATATTGTTATATCGCTTTTTAAACTAGCTAATAAGATTATAAAGAAGTCTCTATAAGCTAATTAAAATATAGGATTTTAGCTAATTAGAGCCCTTAAATTACCCTTTTAAGCTAACTAGATCTAGACCTGAGGTTTCGCCAGCTGTATTTATTCTACTGTAATAGTTCATTTCCTCACTTTGTTCGTCATGAACAATAAAAAGGACCCCTGTAGGGAAAAAGAAACTGCTCCTTATAGAGACTAGAATAACCTATTATAGTAGAAGATAAGGAGGAATAGGGCTTAAGGAGGTAAGAGTAGCTAAACGCGCGAATAGAGGAGATCGTACTTACTCTGGTCTGCGCAGACTCACCGCTAGGCTTACAAGGCGCAGTTCCGCACGCCTAGATAACGCATCGCAGCCCCCTAGTGCGTAAAGGAGTGTGCCATTGGATTGTGGGATCCTCGTTTTAGTGTGGAAGCGTTGATTGGTGACCACTTGCTGTCAATACACATCCGTTTGCAGAACCTAAAGCATTAGGGAACTCCACCCGTGTCCGGTCCGCCGACACATGATATACACTATTGTCTTTGCACATCTTTCACTGCATTCTGCATCAACACATTCAAGATGGCCCCGTACCTCTCACCAATTCTGCAATGGGGAAGGGACAATCGACTGTCGGGAATCTCTACCCGTGTTCTGAAAAATACACTCCGTCTCGCCAAGGGTCGCCTTCGGATTATCATCGTCCTTCTTGAGCCGATTGCGGATAGCGGTTCATACGACAAGATGATACAGCGATGCGCTACACTCCGAGAGATCAATTCACTTATCGCCATGGTGTCAAATGGAAAGTATTCATTAGACGATGTCACAATTCTAGACATCCGGATTCTACTCAGCAAGGCGAGAATGGAACGATGGAATATGGGGGATGATGTTCTGGAGGCAGCGTATGACGTGTTTCAAAAGGTGGTTGAGCAGAAATCGCCCGATGTGATACTGACATTGCAATGCCAGACGAAGACGGCCAAGAATAGACTTGCGAGAGAACTGTGTGGGCATTTACGGGAAGATTCCACTACGGGTAGGATCTGGATTCAAGGTCATAATACGGTAATCATATATGGATTCCATCCGAGCATATATCTGCACTATACAGAGGACAGCGAAGAACAAGCTCGACTGCGCCAACTCCTTACAACTCGCTTCCAAAATTCCTTCGATTGCCTTGACGCAGTACCAGTTCGTCGACGGAATACTGCGCGAAAGTTGAATCAGACGTATCGCAATCAAGAATCGTTATACTCGCGCCGTTTGAGTCGGCCACACACTGATAAGGTGAGCTTTGCAATAAGATGCGGCACGATTTGCGACTTTTATTGACGGGAGTCAGTCATCACTTGCTTCTCGATCTTGCGATATATCAACCGTGACAAGGGGATTCGAAAACATGCGGATCTAGCTTTTCTACATCGCACCCTAGACATCGTCACCGGTCGATTCCATTGCAATGCAGATCTGGCAGTTTTGTATGCTCCTGGTCTTGTGCCACCATTATCTTTGCCAAATGGAAATAGGTACTTTATCGCACAAGTATAGCTCATGTTGCATCCCAAGTGACTTGCTGTAGCATGTGGTGCCGGTGGTTCACGGATCCCCTCCCTCCCGGAGCTTGCAAATGTGTCCAACGAGTTGGTGACGCTTACTACGACAAATTGATAAGGGTGAGATGATGCAACCGACGAAGGCATGTGAAATTTCTTATGGATGATGACTTGGGCGATCAGAGATCCATGGGGCTCAAGAATCGTTGCTCACCTTTGCTATGCGCAACGATCCCTTGGAGTAAGACAACATCGGCGGCGAGAGGAGCAGATCGGCTTATGAAAAACACCGCTGAATGACTTAGACATACGCGGACATTTAACAGATACCGCGAAAGGGAACTGATCACCTGTCGTCTTACCTAGATCGTCGCCGTCCGACATTTGACTGACATGAGATCGCACTCCTACGTATCAACTGCTTGACATGATACACCTTCGACTGATAAGCCGTAGGCTGGGTTCATCCAGTGGGAGACCTGTTCTACCTCTGAAATTTTCAGCTTGATAATCAGATAACTGCAAAAAGCTGGGTAACTGATGCATGCGAACGCAAACGACATCCTGCTTGTCCTTTACAATGGCTACCTATGGGCTGGTCGTCCGGGTTAGCATGGCGTTCACGATTTCAGGATAGATCAGCACTGGACTGGGATACCTGACCTTATTAAATTGTTGGTCCCGTCACATCGATGCCTTCTCGGCGGGCTACCGTAGTCTCACATAAGAATTTCCACGAACGCGTGGTAGGATGATCATGGATTTTCCGGCTCCACGTCAAACGCTCTTATCATGATCTCATAAGCATACTTCCTGTAACGCAAGCGGTTCATGCTTATCGTTGACAGAGGCGGGCATCCTGACGACAAAAGCTATAAAGACATACTAAATCCTCGCAGGATGTCGCTTCACCTGTGACTGAAATAATCGCATACACTTCACTTTTGACACACTCCACCATGACAACAACGAAATCTCTCGGACTCGGTGCCATCGGCGATCTCGACAACGAGAAACGTCTGCGCATCCTCGGCGTGATTGACAAGCTGCGAGAGCTTGGTGTCAGTGAGAACGTGTCTCTGCCTCAGGTATGCAGCAGCTTTCGCAAAGTTGGATCCAATACTCATCGTAAGCAAGCTTGTGGTCGTCGGAGACCAGTCCAGCGGGAAGTCGTCCCTCTTAGAAGGGCTTACTGGGCTGTGCTTCCCTGTCGCTAGTGACTTGTGCACGCGTTTTGCAACGCAAATCGTCCTACGTCGCGCACCAGCCCATGAGGCACAGGTCAAAATCACGATTATCCCTGGTCCAGATGCACAAGGGGACGAAGCGACCTTGGATTTCTTACTGGGCTTTACGAAAACGCTTTCGGCTGAGGAGTTCGACAGCGAGAGGTTTCAGGAAATCTTCAACGAGGTATTTGGGAGTAATTAAAGTCAATGACAGGATTGATGCAACACAGGCCGCTGAGCGTATGGGGTTACCGGGCCCGAACACAGAAAACTTGGAGGATCTTGAGAAACGCTTCTCTGACGACATCCTCAAAATCGAACTTTCTGGGCCCGATCATCATCACCTCAGTGTCGTTGATGTGCCGGGTCTGTTTCACAGTAAGTCAGGACTTATGGAAGTATGATTTCCGCTGACTCGCCAGACCCTACTAAGTATCAGACCGAAGAAGACCGGGCAATTATCCGGAAGCTTATTGAGGATTACATCACTGATAAGCGTACCATCATCTTGTCCGTATGCCTCGAGACGTCCAAGTACTTTCTGATCCTTTCTTAGGGCGGTCATGGATGCTCGGAACAATCTTGCCAACCAAGAAGTGTAAGTGGCTTCTATGATTGTAGTCTCACGATTGACCGATCTAGATTTTCTATGGCTCGTGCGGCTGACCCTGCTGGTAAACGTACCGTTGGAATCATTACGAAATGCGATGCGTTACAGCCCGGAGACGAGCAAGGTGTAAGTGCGGACGGTGGTAGATGAACGGAGCCCATCTGACATAAGACAGGTCTTCCGCATTGCCAAGAACGAGGTTGAGAAACTGAACCACGGTTGGTTTGTCGTGAAGAACCGCTCGACTCAGGACATTGTGGCGGGAGTCACCATTGAAGACAGGCATAGGCGTGAGAAGCAATTCTTTTCAACAGTTGCCCCCTGGACAGAGTTGAAAAAGAATCGAACCGGAATCCATGCGCTCAAGTCCTTTCTTGGAGGTCTTCTTTACGACCATATCAGCAATGAATTCCCGGACGTGGTGAAAGATATCGAGCAACTTTCATCAAGCACCCTGAAAGAGCTGGAGATACTGGGGCCGTCGCGTCAGACGACTGCCGACCAAAGACGTTTCCTAATGCGCCTAGCCAATGCGTATCAGCAGGATGTTTCAAATGCTTTAAACGGCAACTACGACCCAGGGCTCGACGGAGATAATCCAATCAAACTCCGCATGCATGTACGCAAGCTTAGCGATAAGTTCGCAGATCGCATGGCACGTTCCGGACATGCCAAAGTTTTCCACACCGTGCAAGGAGACATCGACAAAGAATTTGCGCGCTCAGGTGGTGATAGGGGGGACATTTCTGAATGGATTCGAAACCTGTACCGCGAATCTCGTGGTGCTGAGCTGCCTGGCACTGTGAATCCGCGAGTTCTTGAGAACATGTTCCGCCAGCAATCCGAGCCCTGGAGAAAGATCGCAACCGTCTACATTGGAAGAATCAGCACTGCTATTCAGAGATTCAATGAAGCAGTTTTCGCAGAAAGGATCTCGGACGATGATTTGAGAATGAAACTTATGGCCAAGCTGTCTCATGGACATAGTAACATACACGACGAAGCCGGCCAGCAACTCACGATAATCCTGAACGATGAGAGAGGCGGAATCCTTCAAACGGTAAACCACTACTTCGCTGATACGCTCTCCGCTATTCGCGAAGAGCGAGTTCTGGCAAGATTGGAGGCTGCGGGTGTCGAAGACGGCTGCGCGGTCGATCTGACCCAGATGCTGAAAAGCATCCATCTCAGCAATGAAGACCAGGCTGTCAACGACATTCACGATACACTGAAAGCCTATTACAAAGTTGCTTTGAAACGGTTCACGGACAACGTTGTTCTCCAGGTTACAGAACGTCTATATCTTGGCCCCGATGGTCCAGTGAAATGCCTGTCCCCTGAGATGATTGGCGATTTACAGGACGGTGAATTAACCGATCTGGCAGGGGAGAACTTTGTTACCTCAAGCACTAGAAACGAACTTCTCAACAAGTATGAGCGATTCCAGAGAGCACTGGAGATTGCAAAACAGGCGCTCATGTAGCTATTCGTCAAGGATCGGGTGGAGAGGATTTCGTCGAAACGATTCAACATCGTTCGTTATCATTGTAGTTAGTCATGATACGATCTTTTGTCGCGTTTGTCGCTGAACCGTCCGAATTCTTACTTGATATTGAAAGTTATCTGCACTAAGCGATACATGGTCGCAAAAAGCAGTCACCGTGGAATTCTTGGTCAAAGTAATATGTTAACCCGTTCGAACTTCAAGCCTGTGTGGATTAAGTAGATCAAAGCAGGCGAAAAATGAACAGCTCAAACCAACCAGCTTCTTTAATAAAGAGAGTCTGCTTGCGATATGTTTGCTCCGCGATGTACCCGTAGCGGGCTAAGTCGTCGATACCATCTTTCCAATCCGGTCTGGGGAGGACTCAATTCGTCAAGGTTCAACAAATAAGCTTATAACACTTTCTCGTCGTGACCAGGTTCGAGGCAAACGTTGATACAACATGGAAATTCAGGTTTCTATCGCCTTAAGATAGTTGCTTCTCTTCTATACTGCGCTACACGGCCAAACATATTGCGTTACATAATTCATAGTTCAGGGTTATGCTATCGTTTATAGTAGCACTAGCTATTATATATAATATACTATACTAACTCTAGTGGATAGAGGAGCTTATATTAGTTATAGCCACAAAAATGTTATTAAATAAAAAAATATCCTCGACTTCGTAGGATTTTGCTGGACGACACCTATGGGACTCGAACCCACAATCTTTGCCACGCTCCAGAAGAATGCCGGAAAGCAACGCCTTACCATTAGGCCAAGGTCTGAAAGACGTTAGTGAGAATTCAGAGCGACTGAGACCAGTGCAACTTACGCCTTGTGATTTGATGAAATTTTGGCTGTTATGGTAATATATATAGCTTGTAAGATAGCAAGCAAAAAGGCGGGGCTTTGCTGTCGACCAAATCTTCACGTGCGGGGTCGATACAATGTTTGGATGGATGTCAAGGACCAATGAAAATAGCAGCGACGCTAATGCAAGACTATGCAGCGGTGTACGTACTTCGAAGCACTACGCATCGCTCCATCACCATACTGTTGCATCATCACACCACTGCACGCATTGGGTAACTTTTGATTTGGGCGATGGATACCTTGCCGGGGGGCTTTTCGTCCATTTTGCGGCTGTTCCTTCTCTTTGTTGCAGGGCTGCCACGAGCCGCGGCGTGCAGGGTCCATTCCGATAGCCGAAGTGACCCCAACCCCAACCTCGACATCAACAGTAGTCGTCCAATCATCCATTGTCCATCGCTCTGCATTGAATTTCTGCCTTCCGCCACCTGTATGGCTTTAGTATAACGGCGGTTACTTTGCGATTGTACTGTACTGCATTTGCAGGCCTTGGCGATGAGCTCATTCCGAGCGCTGCTTCGCACGCGTGCAGATACGCGGTAGGTCATGCGATACCCCATCTTGTCCCTCAGCCAAGAGACGAGAGACACCGACGCAAGCTGGGTTTTCTATGGATGGTGTCTGTAATGAATTGCGTATGGTTTCCAATGATCGGTCCATACACAGACCATGGCCGAGCTACCGCAGTTCTGAACAGAGGTCTTGTCTTTGTCTGTCATTGTACACTACACCACAAAACAGCACGTGATAGAATGCAGCTGTTCTGGTTCAAGATATATTGCATATAACTCAATTACTGACCTGCGTCTAGGCTAAGCAGTGTGCGCTCGCTACCTTCATCACACTTCCCAAAACCTAGCCCTCAAGCTATCTCTCAATGCCTCCGCTTCAACTCCTCAGTCTCTTCACCGCCAGCACAAGATGCGTCACCCGATAGCACACCAGCTGTCGAGGATGCCAAGGACCTTCCCGATCAAGATGATTCATCTTCTTCCTCGGCCTCCGAAGCAACCGGTGGCTACTATCCTCGCCTCCGCCAGCTTTCTGATGAGGTTTTGCAAAGTCAAAAGGACGTCACTGCGTTGCAAGGCCAGATCTTGCGCTTGAGGAAAAGCTTGAGGACAACGCAGATAGTGGTTGAAGGTGGACCATTTTCAATTATCAAGGATTGGGGCTTCAATCCGAGAAAGGTAGAGATCACGCACGAGAACGACTTCCTTCGTGTGGGACAGCATAAAATGTGAGTACCTCCGTATACCAACTGAGAGGACAAGATGGCTGATTTTGACAAGTCCGAATGTGTGGCTGAGGTTAGTACTCAGTTTGGTGCAGATGTGCGTGATTGTACTGAAGGCGACAGGGACAATTGTCAATGCTGCAGCTGCGTGCACGGCGAAACAAAACAGAGGCTTCTTGATATATTCTCGGTATGATATTATGACTCTCGGTGCCGCATTTCGCTAAACAAGCCCAGATTCCAGAAGATGTATCCATCAGGACGTGTGCCGAGTTCAAAACATTCGTGGAAGTTACATGTAAGATCACCCGCACTGGGAGCTTTTTCCATCAATGGCCAACAGCCTACAGGGAGCGATGGTCACCACAGCCGATACGATAAAGACTTGCTCAGAGCAGCCGCACAGAATGTCAAGGGAAGAGCAGTTGTACGCCAAGGCCACCCTGTCCGGTGAGACATCCTCCATCCCCAAAATCGTGTCAGTTCATGTGCGGAAACTAAACCCCACCTCAGAGTGGTCACCTGGGGCAGCGAAATAGCAAAAAACAAGCCGAAATGCCCCTGGCTCAAGCCGGGAGGCTCCATGACTGGCTACAAACCCAACGAAACCGACGACGACCTCATCCTCCACGTCCTCCGCAAAATCGTACGTACACCCTCTGCGCCCCCCGAAAGCCTACACGCTAACCACCCCCAGCGCCGCTACGGCTTCTGCTACATCCAGGACGTCCCCCCCACCCCCAAAGCCACCAAAGCCCTCCTCAAGCGCATCGCCTTCATCCGCGAAACCCACTACGGCGGCTTCTACGACTTTACCGCCGACCTCGCAAAGGCTGACACCGCATACACCAACATCGCCCTGCCCGCGCACACGGATACAACCTACTTCAGCGACCCGGCCGGCCTCCAGGCGTTCCACCTCCTCTCGCACACCGACGGTGAAGGCGGCGCCTCCCTCCTCGTGGACGGCTTCAAAGCCGCCGAAACGCTGCTGGAAGAGGATAGAGACGCGTATCGCGTGCTGGCGACGGTAAACGTGCATGCCCACGCTTCGGGCAACGCCGGCATCTCTATCCAGCCGTACCGCGGGTTCCCCGTCCTCGAGCACGACGTAGAGACCGGCACGTTGCTGCGCGTCCGCTGGAATACGTCGGACCGCGCGGCTGTCGAACTGCCCCTCGAAGACGTGGGCACGTGGTACGCGGCGGCTCGCAAGTTCGATGCTATCTTGAAGAGGGCGGAGAACGAGTACTGGGAGCAGCTGCGGCCGGGGACGGTGTTGATTTTCGATAATTGGCGGGTGCTGCATGGGAGAAGTGAGTTTACGGGGAAGCGGAGGATTTGTGGGGGTTATGTCAATAGGGATGATTGGATTAGTCGGTGGAAGATGTTGCACTTTGGGAAGGCCGAGGTGCTGGGGAGGTTGGCGTCTGATTAAGTATGAGTAGGAGCCCGGCCGTGGGGGATTTGTGTGTATATAGGTGGAAAACGTGAGACGGAAGAAATGTTGATACACCTGACTGATTTGGCCCTTACTTTATGTACAGCTGCCGTTGCGCGACTCTAAGAAACCTTTTGCCTTGGATTGCCCCCACCTACGACCTCTGCCTCTCCTGCTCCAGCTCCACCTCCGCCTGGCGGTAGTACTTGGCCGTGTCGACGCCGTGGTACGGGTGGTGCACAAAGTTGGGCCACGGGATGACATGGCTGAAGACGCCGGCATACCGCGAGTTCCGGTGCGCAACGCCCTGCATGTGCTCGGTGAGCTCGCTCTTGCCGTACAGCGGCTCGCCCTTCTTGACCTTGTCCACCATCTCGCGCATGTCCATGTCGATCTCGCGGCGGTTCTCGCGGGCCCCGTAGAAGCGGGATGTCGTCCGGGAATAGGCGAAGAGGAAGGCGCCCGTCAGCCCGACGGCGCACGACATGCGCATCACGGGCGCGAAGCCGCCCTTGCCCACGAACGACGGCGACACGCGCTCCCAGTAGAGCATCAGGCCGGGGGAGAGGGCGCCGGCGGCCGCGGCCGAAAGCCAATCCGACGGGCGGGTGTATCGTATGACGCGGGAGAAGTGGCTGGCATGTGTTAGTACAGCTGGGTGCCGCCGCGGGCATGGGGAGCGTACGGGTCATTGTCGATGAGCTGCGGGCTGTTAGCTGTGTTTCCCCCATTGCGGGCGATGCGGGCGCCAATTGCTTACAGGATACTCTCCGGTGGGGATCTTATCCGGGACGACGGGCTGGCCAATGGTGGTCTCGGCTATGGAGGACATGGTGGCGGTGTGGGGAGGAGGGGAGAGCTGCGTCGTGGATGTGCAGTGAGTGAGGTTCGATGGGCGGAGATATGGTCCGTGCGAGCCGCATCACGGCTCCAAACTTCTTGCTTGGCGCGACGATGTGCATGCGACAACAATGCGTGCGCCCGCTCAGCATTGCGCCCTCCTGACTTGACCCGACGACCGCTAGCATAGCAAGAGAAGAGCAGATATGGCAGATATCCAGGCGGGACATGAAAATGGCGCCCCCGCGCTCGACGCCAGCGCCCGACCAACCGTCGCAGACCTCCACGGCGACAACCACTTCGCGCAGGTAGCGAGGAAGAACTGGCTCACCGCGAAGAAAGCCCCGAAAGCGCGCCCCGAAGTCATCAAGCAGGAGCTGTGGGACGAGCTGGAAAAGGTCGACTTCGCCTACTCGTCACTTCTGGTCCTCGAGAACCTGCAGCTGTTGGAGCGATATCTCTGGCCGGCCTTCAGCGACGATGCGTCAAACTACCACGCCCTGCTGGTGGCGCTTATGGTCAATGTCAAGAGGAGGGAGAATTTGCCGTCGTGGGGTAAGACTGCTTGTTTGGCGACGAATGCGACAGCTGTGCTAACAAGTGCAGAACATTTCGCCAGCAAGCCCGCCGAGTTTTCCTCGTTCTTCCGCCGCATACTCTCCATGAGCGTGGACCGCTCGCAGCCCATAAAGATCCGCACACAGCTGCTATGTTTCGTCATCGGTGCGTTCCAGTCGCTCGACAGCGGCCTGGTGCGCAAAGAGTGCGCCCCGCTGGTCAACATATCCATATGGCAGAATCTGCACTCGGACGCCGCTCGGGAGCACCAGTTTGACCACCACCAGATGCTGCGGAAGGCTTGGCGGGCGGCACACAAGCGCTTTGACGCTGCGGACGAGACGCTGCAGGCTAGGCTGCGGTTCGAGCGCTCGTGGCTATATACCTTGATTCTGGACTTTCTGGACCGCTTGTATAACAGCACGTCGCGCCAGGAAATTCAGGATAATCTGGCCTACTGCGAGCGGTTCATGGAGCTACTCACGGATCTGCAAAGCCAGCTACCTACGAGGAGATATGTCAATACGCTGTTAAAGGATCTGAATCTGCTGCCCGCGATTCGATTAGCGCCCATGTACACGGATGAGGAAAATGGCCTGTTCCGCGACCTTTTCAACTTGCTGAGCCATTTCACATACTTCCCCATCGAGGACCAGACGGGCAGACAGTTGTCGAAACTAGAATACGACCAAGAGCACTACGATGTGCTTGCGAAGCTGCAGCGAATTGCTACTGCGACCTTCCAAGAGAAACTTCAGCTTCTAACACTAGCCAACTACGGCAGCTTGGGCAACCGAGACGAACTCCAGGGGCATGTTCGGACACTTGAAGATACAGAGCTTGTGCAGCTATGCTCGTTGATGGGCCTGCGGACAGAATACCCCAAGTCGACATTCCTGGTTCTTGATCGGCCGTTCTTTACAGAGACGTTATTGTCTGTGGTGGAGTACAGATCGACCTTCAAAGACATCGTGCGCGACCTGCCAGTCCTGCCGACAGAAGACGTCCTGTTCGAGACTACCTTCGTTAGGAACGAAGCGTACGACGGATCACGACCACTGGCTATACCCAAACTCAACCTACAGTATCTCACAATGGGCGACTTCCTTTGGAGGTCGTTCATCTTGTATCGAGCGGAGTCTTTCTACGGTGTCCGGAAAGACATGGAGGATGTTATCAAGCGCGTGCAACCTCGAGGCAAGGGTGCTGCCACGAAGTTCGGCGGCTTCTCGCGGATGTCTATACCCATTTCAAACCCTGGCATTGTAGACGTAGCACCTTCACAGGTGGGCGAGCAGCACCCTGCCTATGTGCGCGCTGAGATCATACTCGATGTCAGCCGTCTCCAACATCCAGTACGAAAAGAGTGGGAATCGCTAAGACCTGACGACGTTGTTTTCCTGCTTGTAGCAGAAGGACCGGATGACCAGTCTTTGCGCAACGGCAACGATCGGCAGAACGCAGACCACCAGGGCATCCACAAATTGAGATGCGCTGAGGTGGTACAGATTCAAGACGAGAACGGTCGTCCCCTACGCGAGAGCGCCAATGATGACGGCTTCCGCAGGGTTCGCACGCGGAAACTGGTTGTCAACATCGACGCAAAACAGTACCAGGAGGACATGGACCGCGTTGCCCAAGGAAGACCCAACATCTACGAGCAGATCAACCTCGTCGTGCGTCGGCGCGGCCGAGAGAACAACTTCCGCCCCATCCTTGAATCCATTCGCCGCCTTACGCTCTCGGATATTCCTGCGCCCTCGTGGCTCCAGGAAGTTTTCCTAGGCTATGGCGACCCTGCGTCTGCATCTCACAGATCCTTGCCTAACCGCCTGCAGTCGATAGACTTTCGTGATACCTTCCTCGACTGGCAGCACCTGATCGAATCCTGGCCCGGCAAATCTATCGAGCCCCACGAGAGTGCACAATCCTCCTTTGGGCCACCATACGTCGTCCAGTTCCCCGCGTCAGCTGAGCCTGAACCGGCAACTGTGCGGTCATCTAAGAAGCGGCGACGCGACCAAAGCGAGGTTGCACAGCCTGTGCAGGAAGATGCGTCTCTGCACGTCTCCACATACAAGCCGCCGAACATGGGCCCCTACCCTGCAGACGCACTCAAGCTGAACGGCGTCAGGTTTACCCCCGCTCAGATTGAAGCAATCACTTCGGGCACGCAGCCTGGTCTGACTGTTGTGGTCGGTCCACCGGGTACCGGCAAGACGGACGTGGCCACCCAAATTATCTCTAATATATACCACAACTTCCCGGACCAGCGGACGTTGCTCGTCGCACACAGCAATCAGGCGCTGAACCAGCTCTTCCAGAAGATTGTGGCGCTCGACATCGACGAGCGCCACCTCCTGCGTCTGGGACACGGCGAGGAGGATCTCGAGACAGAGGCAAGCTACAGCAAGCATGGCCGCGTGGAATCCTTTCTTGAGAGGGGGGCATACTACCTGGCTGAAGTAGATCGCCTAGCGAAGAACTTCAATGCGCCTGGCGCCCATAGTAGCTCGTGTGAGACTGCAGATTACTTCAATCTGGTGTATGTGAAGCCATCTTGGACGCAATACTGGGACCAGGTTTCATCCCCGGATTGCAGTGTCGAGCAGATTATTACAGAGTTCCCGTTTAAAGAGTACTTCAACAACGCACCGCAGCCACTGTTTCCGTCTGCAGCCGACCGCGAGCAAATCCTCGACATTGCACAAGGCTGCTACCGCCATGTCGAGAAGATCTTCACAGAGCTCGAGGACATCCGTCCCTTCGAGATTCTGCGGAATCCCCGCGATAAGGCAAACTACCTCTTGGTGAAGGAGGCGCGCATCGTCGCCATGACCTCGACGCACGCTGCGATGCGGCGACAGGAGATTGCATCGCTGGGCTTCCACTACGACAACGTCATCATGGAGGAAGCCGCCCAGATCACCGAGATCGAAAACTTCATCCCGCTCGCGCTGCAGAACCCGCAAAACGACGAGCTCCCTCTCCAGCGCATCGTCCTTGTCGGCGACCATCTCCAGAACTCCCCCGTCATCCAGAACCTTGCGTTTAGGCAGTATGCAAACCTCGAGCAATCGATGTTCCTACGGCTCGTCAGACTAGGCGTGCCCACCATCATGCTCGACCAGCAGGGCCGCGCGCGACCCGGCATAGCAGAGCTATACAAGTGGCGGTACCCTAACTTGGGCAACCTGCCCTCCGTCCTTACGAGTCCGCAGTTTACGACCGCGAACCCGGGCTTCAAATTCGACTACCAGTTCATCGACGTGCCGGACTACAAAGACAAGGGCGAAAGCCAGCCGACGCCGCACTTTATCCAGAATCTGGGCGAGGCAGAGTACGCCGTCGCGCTGTTCATGTACATGCGGCTGCTAGGCTACCCGGCGCATAAAATATCTATCTTGACGACGTACGCCGGGCAGCGCGCGCTCATCAAGGATGTCCTGGCGCATCGCTGCAAGGGGAATCAGTTGTTCGGGCTGCCGAGGATTGTCGCCACGGTAGATAAGTACCAGGGCGAGCAGAACGATTGTAAGTTCAACCTCTTCTGTCCTGTCAATACGAAACTGTGTAACTAACACCACCCCAGACATCATCCTCTCCCTCGTCCGCACGCGCTCCATCGGCTACCTCCGCGACATCCGGCGCCTCACCGTCGCCCTCTCCCGCGCGCGCCTCGGCCTCTTCATCCTCGGCCGCGCCGACGTCTTCGCGTCCTGCTTCGAGCTCAAACCCGCGTTCGACATTTTACTCGCCCGCCCGACGAAGCTCACCCTCGTTACGGACGAGATGTTCGAGCCGGGTTTTGCGCGGCAGCTGGAGGGGAAGATTGAGGAAGGGCGAGAGGCGGTTATGGAAGGGGTCGAGCATTTGGGACAGTACGTGTTCGAGATGACGAAAGCAAAAGTAGAAGCGTTGAAGAATGGGGGTGGGGAATTGACAGTTGTTAACGGGGAGGGGATGGTGGTTGATGATGATGAGGCGGATCGTGAAGAAAACGTCATTGTCAAGGACGAACAGGAGTATGTGGATGAAGATGAGGATGTGAGTGGTGTGCAGGAAGGGTTATAGAGTGGCGCTGCCCTGTGACACCGTCCGGAGAAGGTGGGTGTTAAGGAGGAGCTTGTGGTTGGGATATAAGATTCTGCAGTTGGAAATCGGCGTCGGCATAGTTGGGTTCTTTGGGCGCGAATGCATGTGTATAGGTGTTTAGTCGCTGCTTTTTTTTTCTATCTGTATAGATACCAGTATGAATAGAGCATGTTTGCGCCATGCGAAAGACTCGGGATGTGACATTGCATGCTATCGCCTCTCAATGCTCACTTCCCGCGCTCAATCACCCGACGCACAGCAGAACATTGGCAACGATGACGAAGATCTCCTTGGTCCCAACAACGGCGAAGATCTCCTGATCCCAACAACGACGAGGATATCCTTAATCACAACAACAACAACAAGGGAATGTTCGATCAAGAGGATATCAATCGCAATGGTGGGACCGTTGGAGATACTGCCGTTCAGCCTGGTATGAACAGCAATACCACCCAGGCTGATCATCTCTCTTCCTTGCAGTTGACTGCTTTGGGCAAGTCTCCCAACAAAGACAAGAGCCGCTCTGCCACAACAGAGATCACTCGAGAGCGAGCAGACTATCATCGTGAGGATGTGGTAGCCCGTGAATCGATCTTGCGTCGTCGTGCTATCATTCTCGATCACGTCCAGGGTATTCTTGATATCCTGCTTCCGATCCCAACTTTGGAGAATTCTGAGGCAGATGAGGATGGAAGCAATGAGTGATCACTCTAGGACCATCCAAAACGTTAGTGTAAAGGAAGATCTTCGGATCTTTCTTTTCTTGGAACGGTCTTTCTAGGGTTTTACTCCCATGGTCTCATAACCTGTCAGATCAACGAATGGTCACTCCACGACCATTCAAAGATTTCGTACAAGGGACCATCTCTAGGTCTTTCTGGAGTTCTAATCCCATGGTCTCCCACCGAGTTCCTTTACTGTGTTTTGCCGCGGCTTCCAGAGGCTTGCGAAGTATCATATTTGAATCCCATGGTCTCATGACCTGTCAGTTATATAGATCAATACGAAAAAGTATTCACTAATCGACTTCTTTTGAGCGTAGAAGAGTTGGAGGGGTGTTCCCGCTTTCGTCGAGTTTAAACTTTTTCATGATCTTGTTAACATAGTTGTCATGGACTAAGGTGATTGTTCGATTTTTGCGGTCTCTGATTACTCTAACTCCTAGGAACCACTCGCAAGCACGGATTAGCAACTCTTTTCATGAAGTAAGTGTATTTCTTTCGTGCGCAAGCTCACAGCTACTTACACGCAAAGCACACACGATCACTTAACAAAGAGTGCTGCCAGGCCGCGAGTGCAAACAAGCCCGGAGGATGACTAGATCACATTGACTGTCTCCGCGATATGGTTATCGTCTGCAGAGCCAAGCATTTCTGGAGAGCAACTGCGTGGGGATAGGCTGGCTACCACGCAACATCGTCGGTTCGACGTCGAGCTTCATCGCGGGCTTGTAGAAGCGCGCGCACCCGTAGCGTTTTAGAAGATACCCGGAAACATCTTGTACGGAACCTCCTTCTTATACTGCTCCCACTCCGCCGGATACCGCTCCGCGAGATATTTCTCCTTCGCCGGCGTCGCATTGCCCGTCAAATTACTCCAGTAGAACGCACCCGCTGCACACCATTAGCAACACTCACCACCACTACCAGAGAGAAGCTGACTTACTAAACAGCGCACCTACCGGTCCCCCTGCCGCAAATCCATACGCCGTCCCATATACCACATTCGCCGCATAATTCGGATGTCTCACCACTCCAAACAAGCCCCCCTTGTACAACTTTCCCTTGTTCTCCTTCCGCCCCTTGAACGCCGCCCGCGCAAGCTCGCTCCCCAGCTCGACCGCCGCGGCAAGGAAATGCACCGCCGCGCCGACATACAGAAACTCCTTCCGCCAGAGGGGGTTAGAAAAAGCGCCTGAGAAAACTAAAGCGATGAGACACTCGTAGACAGCTGGGACTAGCACGCCGAAGAGCGCGAATTCAGTAGTGATGAGCTCGTTGCAGTACCCCCAGATCCAGGCATTCTGCTTGAGGATCAGGGTCGCTGTCATGCCGAGGAAGATAGTGGAGAGCTGGGGCTGGGCGCCCACGAGCGGTAAGTTGAGCACACCATCGATGGGCGGCCGCGGGATGCCAAAGCGTGAGAGCGGGTGCGCGGTGAGGACCCAGTGCTGCAGCGGGATGGAGATTGTGCGGCCGAGACCGAGCAGGAGAGGGCCAGCGAGGGTGCGGGCGTAGTTGCCGCGTTGGATGGAGAGGGGGTCGGGTTTTGGCTTTGAGGAGGCCATGCTGGAGGTGGTGGAGAGTGTGAATTCTCCTCGAAGGGGGATGTTGCGTATATATATATATGAGTTACTGCACGCGTGTAGTGCTTATGCGGCTATACCGCGTTGGGCGGGATTGATGGCCAATCCAGCGTTAGCCATCCTACACTGGTACTGGACCGTCCTTAGCGTTCAAATCCGATGACACCTCATCCATGAAAGTATCCGCTTCAGCGGTGGAGTCAATTCATGTATTCTGGGGTAACTTCGCTATTGATGCTGTTCCAAGACTGGAGGACGATAGTGTGTCCTTACTGTTCACCTAGTCTGGCGAATGCATTCTCGCCACTAGCGATAGGCAGCAGCTTCGTTTTAATTCGCTACCAGGCAGAGTAGCGCATCCCTCCTCAACACGAGACTCCTTCCATTCGCTTTCCTGCGATCCCATCTCTTCTTTACACCTACATCCAACATGGCTCCGAAAAATAAGCGTAAATCCTCGGCATCTGGCCCTGTCGGCAAGAAACTCAAAAGTCAACCCACAACATCCACGCTCACTGACCCTCCCACACCCCACCTCAAACACCAGCGTCTACACCCTGAAGCCATTTCCCTCTACAACGAGAATGCGCAAACGCCTCTTCTCGGCCTACCCCGCGAGATAAGAGACCAAATCTGGACGTATCTGTGCGGCAACCTGGTTCTACACCCTACAAAAAACAACACCTCCGCGCGCCGCGTGCACCCCCTGACCTTCAACATCTGCGGCGCGCCGCAAACACCGAAAGTCCTGTACGAGCTGTCACTACAGGGCGCATCGTCGGATCCCAGCGTAAGCGAAGACAATAGAGCAGTCACATGGGCAGCACCAGCGCTCCAGGGCCATGACTTCTATGTTGCAAGCTATAGGCCCTGTACTGGGGGCCATGGGCGACTCACCGCGGAATTAAAGGTGCCAATCGTGTGTCGTCAGATGTGGGATGAGATGTCGGAGACAGTGTACGAAACGTGCACGTTTGCGTTTACCAGCTCGAACAACTTCTTCCATTTTCTTTCGTGTCGGAAGGCGGGACTTGAACGCGTGCGAAGGGTTTTGTTGGGGCCTGGGATAAGCGCACCTCTCTATACTGACTCTCTGGACTTGTCGGATTTTAATTGGTGGAATTTGAAGCGGCTGAAGGGCGTTAGGAGCTTGGATTTGTGGATTGAGTGGCAGCTGGGTTTGGAGTACAAGCGAGTCAAGGTTGGGGGTGCGCAATGGATGGAGAAGAAGGGAAGTGAGCTGGAAGCGCATTGGAGGAGATTGCAGAGTATGGTGAAGCTATTGAAGAGGTGGGATCTTAAGAGCGAGTTGACGAGGGTCATTGTAGATGTAAGAGGTGGGTGGGCCGACGGATCGGTGTGGGTTCAGTACTGTATGCCTGTGGCTGTTAGGGTCCAATTGGCGGGGCAAATTAGGAGAGCCTTGCTCAAGGGAAAGGTCGAGGAGATGGAATGACCACGGTTATAGGTGAGGTGATGGTATACTAGAGGTATGCTGATGGTTCTAGTCCACGAGATTCAAATGCAACGTATTGGGAACATTTTCTTCCACATTGATTCCCTACACATGGCTGATCCAGGATTCACTCAACAAACCAATAATGATCTAATCGATGTAGTCATTCATACCGATCCTTCTCGCAAGACAACACCCGGACCAGTAACGGGACCATATAATGACCCGGATGTTAGTATACATCAGCGATGTCTAGCATGATGGGAATCCCGATTGGTGAATTGTTGAATTTGGAAGAGCTCGCTGAAGCGTGTCGGGAAAGAAAGAGATATACTTTATTCTTGCAGAGAACGCCCCTCAAGATTCCTGGAGGCGTAGCTAGTCCGGCCAATGCGGTAGCGTTTCTATAAACCTCTGAATAACCCCCACGCAATGTTTGCGACCTCAACCATGCCAAAAACAAACATCTACACTCGCAGACATGCAACGCTCGAAATATCGAATCGCTGGATATCTTCCAGAATAGATAACCTTCCCACCGCTTCATCCGCCATACAAGTGCTTCGCCGAAAGCCCCGAGTACACTGTGATGTCCCGGGAGGAGCAATACAGGACTGGAATTCAAACTATACACGGGTCACAAGTTCACCCTCGCTTCATCAAGCAGCTCCTCGTCGTACATCCCTCTCAGAAACCTGTTCTCAACTTCCAACGCGCGCAGGCGTTTGTTAAGATCGTCTATCTGGCGCAGCCCCGCTTTACGGCGTTGATTCGCACCCAGGGGTTTCAGCGTTTGATCTTGCTCTAGAAGGCTCGAATTCTCGACCGCTGTAGAGCCATCCTGCACATACGGTGTGGACTGGTTGTAAGCTTGTGTCGCGTCACTGGATTCTTCTGCCAGCACATCCCTGTACGAGTACTTGGAGGTTGTGGGGAGCGAAGCTCCGAAGTTTAAGAGCGATAGGAGAGCATCCTGGTAACGCAAATGTTTAGGCGACTGATTTCCAGAAAGACGAGTAGCTTCTGCGACAGTGGTCGCGGCTTCCGAAGAGTCCCGAATCATTCGCGCTGGTACAGTAGGCACAGAGGCTTCAGGCTGAAAAAGGGAAGCCAGAGTATCACTCCGATGCAACTCCTCCATCGACTTGGCCAACGGCATTCCAGTCACTTCCATCAAACGACCAAAATATGCAGCGTCTTGATTAGAAATGTAGCGGAAGAAGTTGGGCCCTGCGGCCCTCGCTGAAGCCTTTTCAAATTTGGTAACATGAGATAGGAGGGCGTCCAGGCTTTGGGGTGTGCCCTTGCCTTGCATAAAGCCGTCCAGTTTTTCGAAAAGTGTCTGTGTTTTGCGCTTTATCCGGGTCCTGTGCGGCTCCAGTTCGTGGGAAGGGACATTCGACAGGACGTTGGGAGTTTTGTCGAGTCCGAAATGCTTTGCAAAACCAGAAGTGATAGCTTCAAGCTGGCTCAGGTTATTTGGTATGCCAGTCTTCTCGATAGCGTCGTGGATGGAAGAGCTTTGCGCTTTCTGGGCTTGCTCGACTTCCTGGGCTTGCTGAACTTCATGAGCTTGCTGGGCTTCCAGGTCTTGTTGCTGAAGATCCATACAGTTGCTTTGGCCTGGTTCCTTGTCTTGGACTGCTAACTCTCCAAGTTTGGTGTCTTCTCTACTCTCATCATCCGGATCTACGGCGTCTGTGGAGTTTGCATTTGGGGGTTCCACGTTCGCGGTCGTTGCAATGTCGGCCTCTGCTTTTGCGGCCTGCTCCTTCGCCAACTTTGCTTTCATTTTCAAACGTCGTGCTCTTCCTAGCCCACGCTTCTTCTTCTTCTTGTACCTCTCTGCGGGGGTAGCTGTCGCCGCCGTAGGGTCCTCTTTTGTTTGCTCCGTTGCATCATCAAACTGTATCGAGTCTGCTCTCGATCCCTCGATGTCAGAATTCTGGTCCTCCGTCGCTTCACCTAGCAACATCGCAGCATCGAGGTCTTAGCAGACCAAGCGGTCGGGGTTGAAGGCCGTTCTGGTGCTTCCTACGCGTTGACGGTTTGTATGGGACCGGAGATCAACTCATCGTTCTAGCAGCTGGGTTGCTCAGAATCGACCCCGGGATAACTTGGGCTACTTTCTGAGTTTGCAAGGCGAGGAAAGAAGAGACCGCGAAGCTACGTGGCCTCAAGAAATTTTCGTGCGTGTGGAGCTGTCTGCTCAACAACTCGACCGCTAGCATCTAGTCACTATTCGATATGGGAATCCTGATACTAGGGTGTCACAGGAGGACATATCAGCTTGCAGTAATATACAATTAATTAATAGATATTTTAGTAAGTTTACTATACCCGTAAATGCGTTAGTGACTATACAGTAGGTTATACATATAATATAGTGATGCCCAAAGCTTGCAATAGTTGTTGTCATCCAGATGGCTCGTATTGGCTGACTCCACAGTGTTGGGACACCAACCACACAAACACTATTCGATATGGTCGCTACCGAAACCAAAGTTCAACATCGCGTTCAACATCGCGCCACTCCTCTACAGAGCCAGTTCCCCTGGTTACCAAGCCGCATTGAAATATACGTCTGATCCACAGTCTATCCAGATCCGCTCAGGGATACCATAGGTAGGTCTATGCTTGATTGTCAGACTCGCGCATTCTGACTTGTGCTTTGGTATGCATACTAATAGAGAACGTTTTATTGTCACGACCTCAGCAGAAGCTTGCTGTTGGCTGGCACGTCTCAGAGATGAAACATCAACAAACGCCCAGGCAGGCAGCAGTGGCAACTCATCGTCATCGATAGATCGCTTTAGTAGTTTCCCAGATACTCCGAAGCAGCGCGAGTAGAAGGAGGTGCGTTTACTTGCTAGTGTAACCGGGATTCTGCACCATTTCAACCGACTTATGTTGTGCGACACACATAATCACTCAACATCGCAACATGAGGAAAACGAAGATAATTAGAAAGTGTTACAAACCGATGGCATATCTCTCTAAGGCAGTTAGTTTTGATCGAGGGCAGCTGGGTGACTTTAGAAGAGGCGAATCGACCTTCGTCGCGCGACGGGGCAACACGAGGTTGTCGCTTGCTACATGCAGCATACGGCCAGGGTACCCCGCCGTTGTAGCACAATGCTGTAAAGATGAGCTATCACTTTTACCGACCCTCTCTATTCTCTCGCTTTGCCTGGCCTGAGAGCGGCAAAATCGAAAGCGGTGAATGAAATATGCACGTGGGGATTGGCGCCTTCCCTAAACGGGTTGTTTAGTGCCATGGTTGGCTCCCTCGGTATCGTGTGCGTTTGCTGCGCTGTCAATACAATAACATCGGCGACCCCTCGCATGTTTGTCCACCTACAGATACCTACAGAGATGACGTCGGTCAGGTTGTGAACAGCGAACCAAGGGAGGATCCTATATCGACAATCCAGACCCGCGTCTGCGCGCGAATGCAGACATGCTACCGTCAGCAAACGACACCGGATCAGACAATGAGGGACTCAGCTTGACCATCGAGACGAATCCCATGCCGGCAATCGATATGGCCAAAGCCGAATCTGACGAACTCGCTCCTCTTACACCTATTCCCGCACTGAATGATGACAAGAAAGCGTAAGTATCTATGGGCAGCTGTCCGTATTGTTTCCACCCTTTCACTAAGTTCCTGCCCCCCGCTGCGCTTCGCGACCGGCTACATGTGACGAAGGAGAGGGCAGACATTGTGAGCATCAGGTCAAACCACATACCTCAGCAACCTACAGTACTAGGACAACAGTCTGAGTACAATCGACCTGTGTGTGGCCTACCCTGGGATAACACACTATATTTCTAATTTCATGGAATGTCTTCAATGGTGTCCTCGGAAGACCGTGTCGGGAGCAGCTGTTCACCCCAGAATCGGATTCGCTGACAACGGCCAGCTCCGCAGCCACGGATGGCGAACGCACACCCACTTGCAACGGCGGCAACGACCTCAATGCTTACATAGCCTCTTTGATAGTCGAAAATGCTAAGCTTGCCAAGGAGAAAGCCGATGCTCTTCAAGAAGCTGCCAAAATCCAGAAGGAGCACGCAGCCACCACGGAGAAATGGAAAGATGCACACGCCAGGTGGACCCAAGCGAACAAGCTGCGCTCAAATTTGGATCAAGCTTACCACAGGCGTGTCGTGGAGAAGGACGAGGCGATTGCAATAATTCAGCCGTTGCGGAATAAGAATGCCGAGCTGTTGCAAATCCACGCCGACCTAGGCCAAGAAAGCGCCGAATTGAAGGGCGAGAACGCGAGATTGGTCTCGGAAATTCAGCCGCGCGACTCTATAATCATGAAGCTGCGGACTGAGTTTGTTTTTCTGAAGGAGACGCTTGACGCGGAACGCAAACAGCACGAGGCGGTCAAGGCGGAAAGGGATTCCCTCCGGAAGCAAATTGGAGCCCATAATCAGACCCAACGTAGGGACAGCGATCGCGAGAGGGATCGCTCCAGGTTCCGATCGAGAAGCCCACGGAGATCACCTGGTTCACATCATTCGCAAGCCACACGTCACGATGACTACCGCAATTCGCGGTACAAGGAGCGTAGTAGGGGCCGAACAGACTATGATGGACGAGACTACCAAGGATATGGACGATACGTATCCAACTACGATGGTCCACCGTCAAGCCCTCACCGCAGGGAGCCTAGCCGTCCAGCTCCTCGTGAGTCCGACCGGCTACCTACACCGTGCAAAACACCAGATACGCCTTTCGTTCCTGACAGCAAGTCTCCGCATGAGTTCCTGGACATGGGCAAGACAAAAGTAGGATCGAATCAACTAAACCCTGGTGAAATACCGACAGCTCCAAGATCCCAGGTCCTCTTCTCCATGAGACAAGCCAAGAAGAAGTTACCATCAGAGTCAAGGAAGCGTGCAAGTCTATCGAAGGGTGTGAACCAGATCGATCGCTACCGTCCTGACTGAGCGCGGATCACGGATCGGCTGAAGTGCATTGCAGCCGGATTATATTGGCAGAGTGTACTGCATCGCCTTTGTTGGTACTGTATCGTAACCCCGGGCGTTCGATGTGGTGTTGCATGATACGGTTCCAAGCTCCAGTATCAGAAGTGCTTGTTACAGCTGCAGGACATCTGCAGAGAATCTGGCTCGAATGGACGATTTGGGCGACATTGTTCTGACTATGGCCTCTTGTTGTTGGAACCCATCCAAAGGTCTTTTATCCTTGCTCGTACGGCTTGAGGCTCTTGTACCTGTTTCCCTCAACCCGCACTCCTTTCCTTTTCTTTAATAGCACTATACCCCTCTCTATAGCGTCACGGCATACCCTCTCTGCGTGGTATTCCCAATCCAATTTCTTTGCACCCAATCAGACTGCGTAACTTTGACCCCCATGACTGGTGATTTGCTTAGCCCATCGTTGGAAAAGTATAATATCGCGAGCATGGCGAGGAAACCAAGCAGAATTGGCGCCAGCACCCAGATAGCGATGTACTTTAAGACCGTCTTTGCGATGTCCAATGCCCGTGGATTTTTCGGAGTCTTCTGTGGTTTGGATTTTCGCTGCTTGAGCGTGAACATGGCTGCGGCGGGGAGGCTGAAACAGGATATGTGTGTCGTTCGACGATCCAGGTTCTGGAGTCTCCGCTGGAGCTTGCCAGTGGTACGTATCGAGTGGAGTATGACTGGAAGTTTCACCACCTGTACAGAACCGAAAGTGAAAGCAAAGTGCACACTCACGATCCCGCAACTTGACAGAGGCTTATCCCCCCGCGAAGCGGACATGTTATATGACCGCACCGCAGCACGTGCGCTGCGGCACATCACTTGCGCAATAGGCAAGCTCCGAGGACCACCGCCTTGGAACTGAGACAAGGATGCCTGCTGATTGGATAACACGGGCAGTAAGCGCGGCGAGATAGCAAGCCTCGCCGACTCTTACGTGAGCTCGAGCGAGGCGTTGTTGTTCGCGTCCGCATCGGGAAAGATCCGACTGGGTCTGGAGTTTGAGTAACGGCATTGCTCCTCCTGGGGAAACATTGCTCCTTCTGGGATAACACAGCGTACTGTGGGAGTGGCAAAGTCTCTTGGCAGCCTAGATTTGTCTCATCCGTTTTACGTGCAACGTTGACCTTAGATTGAAGTTATAAGTACTGCGACAAAGGTTCAAGCCCTGCAACGTTCATCCTGGATCAACACAAGGTACTCAAATCCTTGTCCAGGCATTTCAGGCATAGTCAATACAACTGTTCGGGCCAGAGTTAATCCTACTCACTGACGTGGAATATCACGTACCTAGCTAGGTCCTGGGCAGTTCTACCTCGACTCACGTGGCCGCCTCAACCACAACCCCAGCTTACCAATCCCCCAGCACCTTCTCCCGCGATATGCACACCCACGGGTCCCATTTCTATATCTCTATTCCACTTTCCGGGCACGAGACACCCTGTCAAGCGAGATACCTCAAGCCCCGACGAAAGAACACCTGCAAGACGAAACCAGCTCGTACATGACACTTCTAAACCTCTTGAGCATGAGATCTTACTCCACAGTAACACGACTTGGCGAGATAAATGCCCAACCCCCATCTCATCACCAACAGTATATACCTCCTCAACCACGATCTCCGTTGACACTGACACCTCTAGAAGCGGACTTTAGCCCCGCTCCCCCACGAGAGAGAGCACGACGCAGCCAGCCGTTCGAATTCAAGGAGATTCTTAGCGGATGGTTAAACCGTCCGCAACCGCTGCCCCCTCAGAAGCGATCTGAACGCGGCTGAAGGCTTCTCATTGGTCTGGGGTTTCCAGGTTCGGCTTGAAACATAGTATTGCTGTATGGAGACACGCTTGTGAGGAGACTGGGGCCAAGCGTGGGAGAACAAGGATTATTACGCACAAGACGCCACGTTGAGAAGATAGATACTTTGTTGCAGAATTATTACATGGATCTCGATTTATCCTTAAGATATCTTATATGGCCCGTAAAAGCCGACTTATCTATTTTCGGGTGCCTGATGCCACACAAGCTTCAACTTATGATACACTACAAAGTCACTCCCACCCAGCGTTTGATCCACTCCAACTCATGCTCGTTTAGGAGAGCGTTCAAGGAACATGTTCCCTCCATTCCGCAATGTTCACCCATGTGCCTCGCAAAACCGAGCCCTTGGCTATAGATAACTACAATATAATTGAATGGTACCATGTCGTAAATGCTTCACTTTTTTGTATTCCTTGATAATCTTCTGCACAAACCCTCGGTATTTCGGGATCTCTGTAAAGCAGGGTTTTGGAGGACCCAGGTCCTTCACTGACTCGCAGTTCGAAGATTGCCCAGCGGCACCACGGCTCACATCGATAACGTAGTAGCGAAAGGTGTGCTAGTGAGTCCCTCGTCCCGACTCATTGAGAGCTCGTCCGATTCCGATTCGATTGGCGAGTCGACACATATGCACAGCATCGGTTGAGGCGTTGATCCAGTGTCGCGTATTGAGCGGGCCCGCGAACGAGTCAGGCGATGGAGGCAACGGTCAACGATATGCCGAATCGCAGCATGGCCTGGGCGAGTATCTGTGGGGAGGGTGCACCGCCATGCCACATGGTCGGGATACCCTCGCGGCACGCGCCACACGGACAGCCCGATGCAGCTAGCTGCGCCGTGTCAAGCGCGCTAATACCGCCTAAACTCTGGCACCGACCGGCGACCACCCTTGCGCCGTGCACCGAGATGTGGCTCTTGACCACCGCAACCGCAGAAGAAGCCCGCGCGAAAAGCGGCCTCGACTGGAGCGAGTGGGCAAAGTTCTACGTACGTCGTCTCTTTCGCGGCCCGGCCATGACGGCATTGCCCGCAGAGCCTCAGCACCGCCGCCTCGGTCCCCGTCCCCGTCCCCGTTAGTCGAGATCGTCTACAGAATGACCAGGCACTGACCCGCCGGGAAACATACAGGCGTTCGCCAAAGAAGAGGCTAGGCGGCTGGCTTCCGAGCACCCCGAGTGGAACTGGACCAATGTGCCCACTTTCGAGAAGAGCAGGGTCCGCGACAGCATCAACGGCCAGCTGCGCCGCGAGGGCATATCGCCGCTCGGCGAGGACATCATCCGATGGCGCATGTCCATTTGTATCCGGGACGTGAAGCAGTGGGCAGGTGCGTCCCCGCTCTCGTGCCCTCAGCCTCGAGCCCTCATACTGACGCCCGCGTAGTCAACAAGACGTGTATGCCGAAGCGCAGTCCGACGGCCGCCGGCGCCGCGGGCTCGGCCTACCACCAGGTGCCTCCTTCGCGACCCTACGACCCCGTCCGCGACTTCTGACCCTCCCCCGCGGCTCTCGATTCTCTGGCCTCTGCTGCCTGGAAACCGCCCGCCGTGGGCTCTGGTATATACTGTTCGTTGCAAGTTGCAAGGCCGCTTCCACAAAGCGCCTGTTCAACATAGCACGGGAAGGGCGGGCACCCGATGCTCTCCAGCATCGCAAACCCCGCCCTTCCGAAGGCTCGGGAAATGTCTCTCCTTCAGACCTTTTCCTTGCCTCTAATGCCCTGTACGACTTTCACGGTGGATTCTACGCGTTTGGACATGGTAACGGCCGCTTTTTCTCCGTGGCACACGAGCTGGACGTCTCTCCTTTGCAATTTTTCTCCCTGTAACGCCTTCTTTCGACGTCAATGTGGGCAGTATCGCGAACACATCATTCATCCGTTTTGGGTTAGAACCAACACACCCTCTGGCGGATCACAAGCACCACCCGCACTTCAGCAG
Source organism: Karstenula rhodostoma CBS 690.94 (assembly GCA_010093485.1). NCBI lineage: Eukaryota > Fungi > Ascomycota > Dothideomycetes > Pleosporales > Didymosphaeriaceae > Karstenula > Karstenula rhodostoma. Next base: position 364,999 of record MU001500.1, read on the forward strand.
TCACAGCGAAGAAAATCAAGCTGGTAAGCATGCAGGCTACCTTATCTCTACTCCCAAAACATCTTTCAATCCGCTTTTCCGCTTCTGATCCAGTAATTGGGCAAACCATTTGGTGGCCAGCCAACTTGCACATCATCTAGTACACTGCTCAACCCAGTGGCAACTTTCGCCGCCCCAGAATTGAGCGCGCCTTCCTACCTCGGCTCCCCATCCTCCCAAGTACCCCTCTCGCTTTGTGTTACTGCTATAAGCTCGAGCTGAGCGCCGTGCTGGTGGCCTTAAAGAGGGGCACTGTCAGACTCTACGTTGCCAAGGGCGCTGCATATGACGACGCCGCAGAGACACACAGTCGCGCCCCACCCGTGAGTCCACGGCTAGCCACTCAGCGTTGGAGCTGTTGGGCACCACTGCATTGATACGAGGTTGTTGAGCTTATTTGTACGTCGTGGACATGGCCATTGGCGATGGGTCTGCGTCACTGTTGACGAGTGTGCTGCGAAAATGCGACGAGAGGCGTGGTCACCTGAGATTGGAGGAATTTCAATACTACCATGATGCAATAACGGCTAACAGTTGTAGCATTCACTCTGTCCCCTTGATGTGTTTGTCTTGGTGGTCTCGAGCAAACCCCAGGATGAATGCAAGTCGCAGTTACAGTGATACCGTAGATCTCTAAACTCTCCCTGAACACTTGTTACACTCTCGATTTCCGCTTTACACAAGCAAACCTTCTACTCGTCCTCCACTTCCCCCGTCTTTTCTACTCTCCCTCCCGCAAACGGATCCACCACCGTCCGTCCCCTTAAACTCCCTCACCTTGAAGTCCCTTTCAACGCACATCCACCTCCCCATACGTTTTCCTTTTTGGCTCCGTAGCCTACACCACGCCCACACCACGACAAACCCACACGTTCCCGCCCAGAAACCCGCCGTTCGCGCCAGTGTGCCCGTCAAGCCGGTAGTCCGTCAACACGTTGACAATGTCAGAGACGTAACACAGCGCTCCGACGCGCACGACGGTCTTCGCTCCCAGCCGCGTGGAGCCGAGTTCCGCACCAGCGCGTACGTCACCGGCCAAGTCGTTCACGAAGACGAAGGCGATTAGGAGACCCAGTTCGCGGCCTTGGTGTGCGAGGAACACGTGCTGACGGGTGTGAGGGGGCTGGACTGGAGAGCGTGGGGAAGTTGGGGTGGTGGGTTGTGCGGCCGAGGGAGGTCAGAGAGGTTGAAGGTGAGTGAGGTTAGGGAGAAGTTGAGTGCACGATAGGAGGCTGCTCTTTTGCATGGAGTATACACTTTGGGAAGATGGCTGTGGTCAAGAGATACGGAACATACACACCCACAAATACACCCCTTGCCACAGATGGTCTGCGATCTACGTGAAGCGCACCATCTCCATACGCCTCCGGTCAACATCACTGGGTAAATCGCTCCACCGCGTACCTTCTTCCATCTCATCCGTCTACTGACCATAGCATCGCGTCCAGGTCGAAACCGATCCTGCTCCAGCGACGTCAGGAGTCGAAACAGTGCGAGCGCCAAGCGGCAAAGAAGACTTCCAGGATAGCCAGAAACCCATCCAGTCGACCAGTCGAGAAGGTGATTCGATATGCCCACACCCTCGCGCGGCACGCTCCACCCCAGCACCCAAGCCACAATCGCCTCCTAGTAAAACTCACATTTACAAACACCGTCAGAACCGGCCGCTGCTGCACTCCGCTGGCTGCGTGGGTCGGGGGTGTGGCACATGTCTAGGGATGCTGGGGACCTCGTCTTCCTGGACCCCTAGCGCTCGCCGACGAAACCGTTGAGGAGGCCCCCAGCCGTTGGATCCACGGTCGTCAATGATGTTGCGAGCGTGTGGTTTTGCGGGGTGCAATAGGAGGTCGTGTTTCTACTACCTACGGTAACTAATATGCATGCATGCAATTGCCGTCCACGGGATATAGGCACCTCCAACGCGCTCTATCTGTTCGTTGGTATGCGCTACGTCCTAGGATTTGGATTCGGATTTAGATGCACGTAATTCCTGTTAGACAGCGGAGTTCTATACAAACGACCCAGCGGGAGGTTGTATCCCAGTGCGCTGAGGGAATGGGCACGGGTAACTTGTATATTTTAGGAGAGTGAATGGCTGCGGTGATGCATTTAATGCAGCCCGTAAACACCACAATGCGCATTATATACTCCTAATACACGCTTAGCTAGCTTAAACTCCCTTATACTATATTCGGGCTCGACTTCCTCTAGATTACAACTATCTTCATCAAGCTCTGAACTAACTACCAGCCCTTCCAAAAAGAGTAAGCGTGGCAAAGACGCAGAATACAGACTTATAGCTATCACTGCTAGTACGATCGCAGGCGAGCAGATACGGTATTCAAGGGCATTATATTCATTGACTGGACATCAGTCTAAGGATAAACATGTGTACATCAACCCCAGCGTATTTACTAAGCGGGGTAAGCATACACTTTATACAATTGGATTCTTATTATTGCATTCGATAATATCACATCCACTGAACTCACACGCAATATTAAGTTTAGCCTAGGTAATCCGCCAACGTCACAAGTTCTAGCGGAAAGAAGAAACCTCCTACCAAATTCAAAGACAGCAACGTCGAGTCTCTTGAAAATCACATACATCGGCTCGCTGGGTATATACTCGCATCGTCTCGAGCTGACCAAACTCGGCGTAGACGTCTCCCATTCGACTCGCCCAGGTGGATGTGGGGTGTGATACCTGGGTAAACTCTGAGCAGAGGGAAGGATAGATATCTAGACACCGGTGGAAGTTGAGAGATTCCACGCACGTGCAAGATATGGAGGGTTGTGATGGAAGCATGCCATGCGTATAACATGGAGCTTATCCTTGATTTTTTTGATTTTTTTTTGGTAAACTACACGTCCTGTGCACACGCCTGGTTCCGCGAGTCCGAAGCGCGAGTGGTACTTCTGGCGGTCCGTGCGGTACGATTATGTTGGGAACTGGCATCTACTTCGCCGGTTCGACGTGGGATGTGGGATGAGGCTCCGCAGAAGTGTACGACGGAGGCATGTCCGATCTAAACTGGGCGAGCGAAGCGTATAGACGCGCCATATACGCTTCTGGCTGGCCAAGGGCATGGACGAGTTCAGAATCGACACAGTGAACGAGTACTCCAAGCACGTCGAGTTCGTCGACGAAAGCGACGTCCAGTCCGCGAGAAGCGTTGACAGGCATTGGCCAGGCCCAGTAATATGATATGTCAGTATTATGCAGGAAACGGAAGATGCGCCGGCCTCTCTGAGAAGCAGACAGAGATCCAGCAAATGCAGTACACTGCCGAAGAGGAGAAGGACGTGATGGAGGACACAGAGACAGCCCCCGACCCTACGCAAGAGGACATGGTGCGGGAGCAGGTTACTCGCCTAGGAACAATCACCTTGGGCATCGACCAAGTCCACAACGTCAACTGGGTCACGCAGTGCCAGAGCCATTCTACAAAGCGCTTTTGGCCGCCCGCTTTTCAAACGCGACAACACCAGGATATACGGCGACTTCGACGCCGCCATCTCGATCAAGATCTGCTCTGTATTCTTCCGCGGAATGCTACGGATTCTCACGATGATGGTCCATGTTCACTCCGCCCTCTTCGTACCCGCCATTTCCGTCTGTGGCGATTCTTGATTGAGATGACCGACGAACACGAGCTCAGCAAGGACTCCTGCTATCTGGCCCCGGCAGCCCCGCCCAAGATGTGGCATGTCCAACTGTACCACCATATCCCGCTGCCGCACTCGGTAGCCCAGGCCATGTCGTTCTTGTGCGTATGCAGTAGCTGCTGGGCGACCTGCGGGATGTGAAGAGAAATCATATCCAGATGGGTGAGCATAACCGTTGTCGGTCAAATCGAACAGATTGTTCGACAGCAGTACCTCGACCAGTCTAATAATACTGCCAATCCTTATATCAAGGCAGATGTGGGTGATACTCCGGTCGAGGCAAGCAACTCGGCCGTCCAAGGACCTTGTACCCGGTCAATCTCGATTCTCTGCTCGTCAAGCTTCTGGAGTTCTTGCTCCTTTGACCAATCCGCAGAAGAACCTTTCACTCCCCGGAAGAAAGAACCCTTTATCTGGCGCGACCGAATTGTCCAAGAACCTCGGATCTCATGGGAAGGATTGGCTAAAGTTGGATCCTTGTCCAGCGTGCCTTCCAGCAAAGGTATCAAAGGTTGAGTCAAGACAAGCTGCAGTCGTACGAGGGGCGGATCTATGTGATTTATTAGACCGTTTGTGGTGAATTACGATACTCTGGGGTACACTACCAAATGTGATACTTCGCGCTTTTGCAAGCCGCGGCAGAACAGTAAAGGAACTCGGTGGGGTGCCAAAACACTAAGATTTCAAACCTGGGATACACTACTCACGCCTCTCCCCTGTTGCAATCCAGATATAGGACACAGCGATGTAAGGTGCTGCAATGTTCCACACCTGGGCAATGTGGTACTCGCGCCCAGCGCTCTGGTCATCACTCCAACACAAAGCCTATGCTGTATACGGGCCTATTGACGCAGCGCATGAGCTCGGGGATTCCTAGATGTCGATATGAATTCGCAATGCTATCCGGGTATCAAATCCCAACCAGTCCAACGCCATCGCTGTGCAGAAAACAAAAGCCCAACACGCTGTACTCGCTCACGCAGAACCCATCACCAGCCACCCGTTCTCATATACCGGGTCCGCAGGCGCCGCGCAACCGAGACAGCTGGCATGGTCGCAGTCAGACGGCTTCATGACATCGTACTCCTCCCAGGTGACGGCGTCGGCGTCGGCGTCGTCCTCGTCGTCATACTCCGCCATAACCACATCCTCGTCTTTACTCGCCTCGACCTGCGCCTTGGCTTCGACGTCCGCAACTGGCACCGCCTCTTTCTTCGTCTCCCCTTCCGCAACCTTTGGAACCTCTTCTTTCTTCACCTCGGTCTTGCCCTCCGCCCCAATTTTCCGGAACCGCCTCCCCCCCGTCGCTGTCGCGGCCGCGCCCCCAACCTTCTTAAACCGCGGCCCCAGCCCCATCTTCGCGGCGTCCCCGCTCTGGGGTAAACTCCGCATGTCGAGCGGGCCCTTTGCGCGGGGCGCATCGGAGGCGTTTGCATCGGTGAGCTTCTTCATCTCGGCGAGGCGCTGACGGTGGTTGTGGTCGTAGGAGCGGAGGTGGTTTTCATAGTCGGTCTGGCGCGGGTAGCCTTTGTCGCAGATGGCGCAGTTGAAGAGGTTGACGGCGTTGGGGAGGGGGGCGTTGCGCGGGGGCATGTTGGCGGTAGGGGGTTGGTTTGGGAGAGAATTGAGCTGTGCCCTCGATCAGTGAAGACCTATGCGTAAGCACTCGCGGTGTGGGATGGGATGGTGGTGAAGGTGGGAGGAAATTCAATGTTAGCCGCGGCACAAGACCCTGGTCCCTGCGCCGAATCAACGTCATCCACTTCTGCAACTTTCCCGTCCGCATCTCCTCGCACACGCGCCCGCCCCCGATGGCCAACAACGCCCCGGACCTGCCGCCCGTGGCCGACGACGACACCGGCGTCATGGGCCTCACCCAGGTCGACCCCTCGCCCGTCGAGGAGACCCCCCTCGAGTACAAGGAAGGCTACTTCCCGCCTGCGCAAGCCGCGCGCGCGACGACGCTGGGCCTGGGGAACCATGGACCTGCCTACTACCGTACGTCGGCGTCGCTGATCCAATGCGCAGCGCAGTGAATGCTAACAGACCCAGTAACGCGCATCCAAAAATACTCGTCGTACGCCTTCACCGTCTTCGCCGCCTTCCACATCACAAACACGTCCCTCGTCCCGCTCCTCACGCGCTCCGTCCCCGAAGCAAACCGCTACCTCCTCCTCACGCGGCCGTACTACCAGTCCGCCCTCGCCGAGCCCCTGCTCGTCGCGCTCCCCCTCGCCGCCCACATCGCCTCGGGCATCGCCCTGCGCTTCTACCGCCGCCGGCAAGCCCTCAAGCGCTACGGCGCCGAGACCCACACCGACAGGAAGACGATACCCTGGCCGAGCCTCAGCGGGACCAGCGCCCTGGGCTACGCTCTCGTGCCGCTCGCCGGCTTCCACGTGTGGACGACGAGGATCCTCCCGCCCTACATGCACGGCGACAACTCGATGATCTCGCTGTCGTATATCAGCCACGGCTTCGCGCTGCACCCGCTCGTCTCCTTCGGCGGCTTCGTCGCGCTGGTAGGCGTGGGGACGTGGCACTTCGTCTGGGGATGGGCGAGGTGGCTGGGCTATGCGCCCTCGCAGGCGTCGCCCACGGAATCGCGGCGCCACCTCACCAAGAAGCGGCGCTGGTATGCCATCAACGGGGTCTCGCTCGCGCTGACGGGGCTCTGGCTGGCAGGCAGTCTGGGGATCGTGGGGCGGGGCGGGAAGACGGGCGGGTGGATAGGCCGCGAGTTTGACGAGCTGTACAATGCGATGGTTAGATGGTAGACACGAACGACGCGGCCGGCGACGATACCCCACGTACATACTGCGAGCATAATAGATTCAGCCTCCCTACACCCCACGATACCGTGCGACAGAGCCGCCGCCATGCCCTGCTGTCCTCACCACCCCAACCCCTCCTGCTCCACAAAATCATACACAAACACTCTCTCCAGCAACGGATCCGTCTCCCCCTTCAACCGCTCATGTCCCTCCGCCCTATCAAACTCCACCCTCGCCGCCTCACTCTGCCCGCTTTAGCCACCCTCCACATCAACCACACAAAGCCACATACCTTAAACCTAACCACAAACCCCGTATCCCACCCCTCCTCCCTCTCCACCCCCGTCAGTTCCAACTTCGTCTCCAGCGGCCGCCCCCCGCGCGGCGGCGAGGCCAGCAAATGCGCATATTCGTCGTACAGCGCGAGAACCACACCTCCCGTCAGCAAAAGGTTAAACGGAGACGAAGAAACAAGTGTGGCGTCTTACAAGCTCGCGTCCTGCCACCTTTCTCCGCACCGCTCACGCAAGTCTTGAACTTGAAACACGCAATGCGCGTCACCGTCACTGCTTCCTTTGCGTCGCCCACGGCCATGGCAATGGAGAAATAGCAGGTAGCAGGTAGCAAATAGCAAATACCTCTAGTGGGAGAAAGAACACGGCAAGACGCCCTTGAAACCCGCGCCCAGCGTACCGACGTCGAATTTCGGTTCCGGTACGCTACTCCGGTCTAATCTTCGAGCGAGGGGAAGGGGGATACAGTCCAGTCTAGGTACCACCAAAGGACGTACAGCAGCCGTGGCTGCGCTGCATACGCATCTCGGGTCGGACACGGCCAGAGTGGAGATCCGGCCCGCATGCAGCCCACCGGAGACGCAAATGCAGGCGCGCCACCGAAAGCTGCATCAGGACACCATGGCATTTGTGCCGGTGAGTGTCGCAATCTAGACTGCAGCCGTGACACAGATCCATGGGTCCATCAATGTGCGCTATGCGCTGTGCGCCCTGCTCTGATAATGAGAACGTTACATGCACCCGCATGCGGCAGAAGAGGATGCAACGTATTTATTGTCAAGTTATGTTCGTGGCCGCAGGATAGCTGCACGGAGCCGGAAGAGTCTGCCACAAATATTCCATGTCCATGTTCCAACAGAACCGAAATGCGTATACACCCAAATCGCCGGCCTCGGGTGGGCCGACACGTACCGTACAATCCAGTGACCACCCAATTGATCGGAAAACATGCAGGTAACACCGAAACAGACTTTGGGCAAAGAGGGAGGGAAACCAAACGCACATGTCAACTTACCTCGTCTTTGGGGTGCGGAGGAGGGCCAATGTAGGCTCAAAGACTGATAGGGACTTGACCTCAACGGCGGAACGCGCTCATGGGTCGCTTAACCATCGGAGGTTTGACCACCGCCATCCTCGGTGCCAGCTTCGGCTGAGGGAAGAATTTGTGCGAGAGGGCTTCCTTGGGCTGCATACGCTTCTCGGGGTTGAAGTTCAAACACGCGCCCAGCAAATCGACAAAGTCGTTTAGCTCTCTCTCAGGCGGCAAGTTGTCTTGGGACATGCCGCGTGTAGCATCGTTGATGCGGCTCTTCAGATCCCGGGGAACCTTCTTCTGCTGCTCGATCTTGCGCACAGTGACCTGCTGAAAGTTAGCAGTGCACCGGGATCTTCCCCAGGTTCACATACCTTGCCTTGCTGATCGACCTCCTGGCTGATGAACGTGAGCGGTGGCCCGGCCTCGAAATGCTCCAGGACGTTCTGCAAAAGGCCCTTCTTGAGCAGTTTCTCAGTCGGCCATCCAAGACAGTCCATGAAAGCCTTGATCATCTGGTTGTTTGTGCGGCCCGTGAACAAGATCTTGCCTGTCCAGAGCTCGTAGATGGTACAGCCAACAGCCCACATGTCAATGCCGTAGCCAATGTCTAACCCGAGAATGATTTCTGGAGCACGGTAGAAGCGGCTAACGAGATACTCTGTTCGTTCCATGACATCCCTCTTGTCAACTGCTGTGCCAAAATCGCAGAGCTTGATCGTCTTCATGTCCGGGGAAACCAGAATGTTGTCGGGCTTCAAATCGCAATGAACGACCTGGCAACTCACAAGATGCTGCAGTCCGACGAACATTTGCCGCGAATACGACCGAACAGCCTGCAATGAGAGTCCGTGACCGTTGGTATTCTCTTTGAGGAGATCCCGCAAGTTCTTCGACATGTGCTCGAACACTGCGCAAAGATGGCCTTTGTGGTCAAAAGAGCTCAGCAAGCGGATGACATGGCGCTTATCCTGCGGATCCGCTTCATTGACCTTGCGAACAAAGTCCATCTCTTTCTGACTCGCTTTCCGCATGAGGTCGTTCCTGCGAATCATCTTGATTGCGACTAGTTTGTGAGTGTTGTTCTCGTCTTGGATCGAGATGTCTTCTGCTTGCGCGACGTTGGCAAAAACACCTCGGCCAAGGTTCTTGATCATCCGATAGCGACCACCGTTGACGAGCTCATTCGCAATGAGTTTGTAGTATCCTTCCGCGTCGTCCCAGTTGTCGAGAAGCTTTTCGTCCAACACCGTGCCCTTTGCAGCGTCTGCCGCCTGCTCTGCAATATCTGCTTCGGCTTCCTCTTCGTCTTCGTCGAAATCAAACATGTCGAAATCCTTCTTCTGCTTCTTGACAGGGCCTACTTTCTCGGCGGGCAAAGCGGAGAGAGCCTTCGGGTCAGTCTCGTTGTAAGCGTCTGAGGGAAGTTCTGCTTGACGAGCCTTTCGGGCAGCACGGTCGCGATCATCGAGCATGTCCTTGATCGGATCATAATCTGCGGCCGAGGGGCTATTCGCCGAAGGGCTATTCCCCTCGCTGATAGCCCCCGGCTTGTCGAGAACCATAACATCAGGTGACGCAGGAACAGAGTCTAGGTCGCCTGCGCGAGGAGAACCCACAGGTGATACCGGGCTCCCGATGGACGCTAAAGGTGATGCAACATTGGGAGTCGTACTTTCGGAAGCATTAGCAAGAAGCGCTTGATGAAGTAGATTGTCCTTTGCCTTATCCTTCTCGGAGGCTGCTCGTATAGCGGCCCACCTGCGGCGCTTCTCCTCGCGGGTCTCTTGCGCTGGCGCTTGTTCCTGTACAGCGGGCTCGAAGGACAAGTCAGGTTCCTCCGGTGCTTGCGACATCTGAACATCACCATCTGTGCTGGTCTGAGACGTAGACGCGATTTGCGGCTTATCCGAAGCACCCGAGACTTGTCCATTCCTGCCCGCTCCGCGTGAGCTTCCTTGGTCGCGCTTGGTGTTACTACGACCGTCTGACCGCGGGTTCTCTAGTGGTCGCAAGTGGTCGCGGAAGTCAGGAATGGTAGGCGGATGCTCGGTCTCGTATGAGAGGGGCTTGGAAGGCTTCCGGTCGTTGAAAGGACCACCTTGAAGTGCCGTCCGGGAGTCATTGTAACGTGCGTCGGGCCTATGGTCGTTGTGCCTGCTGCGATCAGTGTGATGGCGCTTGTCTGGGCGTCCCCCGCGCGGCGGCGAGGCCTTGCGCTTGTTGTGGGATCGAGGGTCGTTGTTTCGGCTGCCTCCGTTGCCTTTTGCGGCGCGAAACGGGGATGGCGATCTGGAAATCTGGCGCGTGTCGCGCTTGGCTCGGTATGGTGAAGGTGAGCGATCACGCTTCCTGCGATATGGCGACGGGGATCGACTTGGTCCTCGACGATAGCTGTGGCCTATGCTGGTCAGCGTCCAAGTCGCAGACTCGCGGTACTCAGGGCACGCACCATAGTCATCCGTCGCTCCGTCACCTCCAAATGCCCTGCTAGAGCCGTTAATCGTACGTTCGCGGGACTGGCTGATGCTGTTTGCCTTCTGCTGGTGTTCGACGACTTCGCCTTCCGACGAGCTCGCGCGCGAGGCCATGGCGTCGTCTGCTGCTCTCGGACTCCTACAGGCGGATGGTTTGGGTACGGTGCGTCAGCTTGCTTCTTCTTGTGAGAACAATTGAGTGCCTTTGTCACTGACTGTGTGTCCCGAGCTGGAGTGGTCACCCAACCTGCCCGTTGTGGTGCGGGTGCTGGAGGGAACACGCAGAGAGGAGACAAGAGCGATTCGGGACCTGGCTCTCTGTACGGGAAAGTGGACAGTAGTAAAGGTAAAGTGACGCGCGCGTGGTGGTTGCGATCGTGGTGGGGAAGTCGCGGTCGCGAACTTTGGGGATGACGTGAAAGGTTTGAGACTAGCGTCAGGCAGCTAAGGCTGAGCGCGGTCACGTGCAATTTACATTCACTGTCACCCGCGAATGGTCTTCCTATGCGACAAGTAAAGCCTGAAGATGTGTTCTGTATCCTCCAGTAAATGTCTATGCCCTTAACCGCGGCCAATCGTGCTCAAGACACTAACGCCGATGATAAGGAAAAAGCAAACCTCAACATCCATCTAATCAGTTTGCGTACGTGTCGGCGTATTTTGATTGAGGGCCACCGGCGAAGTTCTCTGGACCCTGGAGACCATGCCAAGGGCACAAAGGCAATGCGAAGCGAGGTGGGACAGAGGAACACTGCACAACACATACCTAAGGCTAGGTAATACAACTGACCCGATCAACGACATCTCAACTTCAAAGACAAAGTGGAGAATGGTTTCGATCATGTTCCGTGACAATGTTGTTGGCGGAGATAGGCGCTGAGCCAGCTTTGGGCAGTATCGACAATGATAGAGCTTCGAGTTCGGAATTCCCCAGCCTACGTGTACCTACTACCAACCATCAAACATATGTCAACGAGTCTTCATTTAAGGTTTCACGCTTCTGGCCGTTTGATCACTAATATTTGCTCGATTCCCGGATCTTGCCGTCAATCTTGCAATTCCTTGGAAGGCTCAGGATCGGTGGTCTAGGCCGGGTGATCGTCGAGCCTAAAACTTCCTTGGATTTTCCGACTGCACGGATGTACGTCGTACGCTAGGTAATGCCCGAGCAGCCGTTGCGAATTATTCACGCAGACTCAACGTTTGCGATTCATGCTTTTGAGCCTCCAGAGCAACGGTTGTCGCCCAATGCTGACTGTAGTAGGTATTTGGTCCTGAACTCAGGGGGGAACAGGTTGGGCTGTACTGGAGTGGGCGAATGTGTAATATTAGGTTTCAGATATGAAGATCTGATAGCAAGGCGAGGACTCGATTCAGCCTTGCCCAGCTTTTCCGAATATTGTCGGGGGGGTGAGAGCGAAGGAACACACACACACCTTGTCACACCCGAAGCGTGCAGCTGCAGCGGATCGTGCCGCGGAAAAAGTCGACTCTGTCAACGCAAACGCTTTGTTTCGGATCTGGGACAGATATTAGCACAGTGACGATCAAGGTTGCCCAACAGCGCCCAACATACTTCGAAGTGTGAAGGATCGTCCCGAGAACGGCATGTTAGCGTTGCGTCCAAATCTTAAAGCGACAAGAGAGAGAGTTGCCGAGGTATATCGGCAATGCTCCCACTGTACGCGAGTGTGGCCTAAGTGGATTCATGCAGGATATCTAGGATGATGCTGCTGCGGGTGGCCAGATAAACTTTGGCTGGCTCATCGAGCAGAGTAATCGCATCTACATTGTGTTGAGATCTGCTGCCAGCGGCCAGCCGTGAAATTGTGTTGACTGTCTTGGATGCTACGCATAGCCGAAGCGTAAAAGCTAGCGAGGTTTAGTCGGTCGCCGGAAGCCAAGGGTATCCTGTTTTCGTCGATCAATATCTTAACCAATCGCGAGCGCCGGAGTTTGAGCGAGCTGTCTTTGCTGGCTGGAGTCTGGCGGAACTGACGGTTTGACCCTTGCCGAATGTACATGTATGTTTCTTGTATATCGGTTGCCGATAGCTCAAAAGAGCGGGAAAGTGTTTACGCGGCCACTGGACGTGCATTCTCGTACGATCCTGTACTGTGGTTGCTGCCATATGTTTTAGCAGTGGGTTCTTTGGAGCGCGGATACAGTAATATAGCAATAGCATACTAGACAAGCTACGTATACTTGGAAGGGAAGAAGTTCAACTCTTTTTGGCGTTATCAAACCTCACTACTAGGCCTTTGTAACTGAGCTAAGAAGTCCCCACAGTGAAGAGATATGGCTGCAACTACAGTAGAGCACAGAATATTGTCCATGCCTATATTGATCCGGACCGTTTAAGATATGTGAGACGGCAACTGCAGATTAAACACGCCAGGATAGCAATGCAGTGATGACTATTCAGCAAGTTCGTCAAGACAAATGTAGGATGATCGTTGTAATCCAAGAGGCTGTGTATGTTTGAGCACCAAGCAATTTGTGAATCTTGGCGAGCTTTGTAGTTCCCACGACATTGAAGTCAATGACAGAGCAGCAATATAGGTCAACCACATGGAACGGACTAAGCACAAGACGCAACGAGATACAACTATTCTTTGCATTCGAAATTCGCAGTCGACGTATGAAGTTATTGGGGGACACATTTCTCCGGATCGTATCATGGGAAATGAGGCTGTGTAGCGTCCGGCCAATCAAAACCACAGGAAACGTACCCGAGGACTCCCAGAGGCTGACTTCCTTCTACGTACTATCCTAACGAAGCCAAGACCAAGTTGAAGTCCCCTTTCCCATTGCGAAATGCATGGCGGGTCGTCGTAGGCTGTCGAAACTTTTCCGAACATGTACCCACTCCGACGCATTGCCGGACAGATCGTCGGAAGAATAAGCAGATGGAGCAAGGGTTACAGACGGTAGAGGCTTTAACGATTGCTCAGATCTATCGAGCTACGGTATAGTTCGAGCTGTCCCACACAGCCGCAATATCTCCCGCTACTAATCGCGAGGCCAATGAACAAGAGCACGGGGCATAACAAAAGGGTGCGCCTGCCGTTTGCAGATAAGTGACGGGCGCGTTCTGAAGCCATGTTCCAGGGTCCCGTTGACTACCTGCGTGATGAGGTGGATTTACTGGCCACTGGATCGCGAACGATAGCACACTAGTAAGTAAGCGATGAGTTCCATGTTATAGCTAGTACGATCCCAAGAAAACAGCTGCACCCGGCATGTCTGAAGGTCGAATGGGGCTAGCTCGGGATATCTGGCAGGGGGCCAGGGGGTGTGGAGACTCTTGATCTCGAAATGTACGAATTTACCTACTACTAGTTTTTGTGGTCGCACGCAGGAATGTGACGGAGCACTGCCCGTCCAATCAGTCGCCCGAATCCGGACCTTGTAGAGCCACGCGTTGGTGGCGAGGGTCGTCCGAAATGAGACCCTGAACTGTCTTTCCCTTTCGAGGCATGTGAACGAAGACATTGAACGGACCGTGCAGTTCAGCTCGGGGATGAAGACCATGATGGTCCTCATTTTCAATGTGTTTTCAACATACACCGTCCGAGCCCCAGAGGACTAGGGGACGTCATCGGCTGCATCGAAACTTTGAAAGGTCGGAATGGCAAAACCGATGGCTAATCGTGACATGAGAGGGGCAAGCTGAGCCGCCGATCGGGCCGACTGCACATACCGGCTCTGACCATAAACATCCGCTTGGTGGGAGACTGTGCTCGACGGCAGCCCTGAGTATGACGGTCCTTGTTACCAGGGCCTAGATCGCTGTTTAGTATGCGGCGCAAGGAGCCAAGCTGCAAAGGTCAAGATGGCGCTTGTCAGTTCGCCTGGCTGGGGTCAAAGCCTCAGTTAGCTCGACTGCCGTTGAAATCTTGCCGTCATCCTGGGAGGCTCAAAGGAGGCTGTACTTGTACAGGATCAGGAAGGGATCTTGCACTGCTGAGCCCGTACAACTTTACTGATCAGGGCGCAAGGAGAGCATGCACTGGGCAGGGAGGGTGCGAGACCGGAGTCGTCGAGGCCCAGTCCCGTGGGGCTTGATTGCAGTGGGCGTTCACGTTCGATTGACATATGCGGAGAGGCCGGCGACCTGCTTGCTACCGTCTGCTCTTCCGACTTCCCCGCGAGGTCTTTCTTTGGGCCGCTAGACACTAGTCTCGATTTGCATCCACCTCCTCACGGTGTTAGGTGAGCTGCGCATTTGAAACCCCGTTCCAGCTCAGGGTACTTGTCAGCGGCGTAAACGCGAGGGTTGGCCGGCCTGATGGTTCCCATATGCAACGTCCCAGTAGCCGAACAGGTATAGAAGGGAAATCCCCGAAATGCAGGGTGGCCTGTCGCACGGCATCAGTGCATGGTTTCTGCTTAGATTTTGTCGCCCAGGATCGTCATTAATATAGATCTTCGTTCGAATTTTATCGGCACCGATATGATCTCGCTGATGCCTCCCGAATCGGCCAATTCATCGCCAGGTGAGCCCTCATGTGACGGATCGTAGGCCCCGTGAGCTGGACCTCACTGACAAACCAGGCGCGAACTACTGGTACGGCAGCAGTTTGCCAAATGGCCTCTCGAACAACCTCGACGGGTTACCGTCTGACCCATCTAATCCGAGGATGCTACGGCGAGCTTCAGAGGCGGTAATACCATCCAGTGATTTTCATAGGTAAGGCTGCATCTCGTCAAGTTTTCGCTTGGTTGTTGTTGTTGTTTTTGTTGTTGTTGTTACTATTTCGAGGCCGGACACGCAAGTCGCAGCCAACCTATCGTCTCGGGAAGCCGAAAGATCTCGCAGGAGCCTGTCTTATATACAACCGACCCGCAATACCTTGGAAACATTCGAGCCGGAAATCGGCATCGTACCCTTGCAAACGTGGCTGTCAGCCTCCGCGGAATGAACCATCCAGTTACGAGCGCAGCGACGTGAGAGACCTGGGATGCGACTGAACACCAATGAACGTTGTCGCCGACCGAGACGCCGACAGCAGCGAGCTTTTCAGGATCCGGATGCGTGACCTGTGCCGCAGCGCATTTACCAGAGGCGAGAGCAGCGTTTTCGGCTGAGACCTGGCAAACCCAGAGTAGTGCGCTCCACACAAGGCGCGAAACCACCAAGGAACTTGTTCCCGCGACGAACATTGCCTGGTGCGATTGTTTGCTCTTGGCTGACAATGGTACAGTCAAGAGACCGTGCCTTGGGATGGGATAACCCCGCTTCATCTCGACACCGCTGCGGCGCTCCGAGCACAGTCTGTAGCCCCCTCCGCGAATCACAAAGCCCCTCTTGCACCGAAACAGGGCCTCGCAGGTGCACTGGGTAGCGCAAGGAATCAGCACCAGTCGCCCATCTCAGGAACCTACGCCCTGCGCACACCACGTGGAAAGATCACCTCCATAGCATGCGAGAGCTGCAGAAAACGCAAGTCAAAGGTATATCGTGCCATACGACTTCCTTCGTATTTCTATTGATCGTTCACAGTGCGACGGAGTGCGGCCCAAATGCAACACCTGCCAGACGAAGAATGTCTCTTGCGTGTACGACGTTGCTGAGGATGGGAAGACGACTACACAACTGCGAGCTCACGTCAGACGGCTGGCAAAAGAGCTCGATGACATGAAATCAATTGTATCTTTACTGGCGTTGGCATCAGATCGGGATTCCGCTGCGAACTGGGCCGGTGAACTCGAAAAGAACGGCTTTGCCCACCACTCAGCGGAAGAGATCAAACGAGCCCTTCAGGTAAGCTCATCCAACCCGACCCTTCCCAGATACCCGTTGACGATTGCAGGAGCCTGGAAGCCAGCCGAGACAGCACCCAGAGCAGGATGGTCTCGATACGCCCGTGAACGAAGGGTTCCGGCGTCCATCACACAGTGTTGCTAATTCTTCGTATGACGGATCCTCGAGGGACGACAGGTAAGGCAATGGCCCACCCAGCGTAGTCGGAGAATGCGACTGACATGCCGAGAAGCAGGGAACAGAGCCAGCCCGCAATTCCATTTCAAATATCCGATCACGCCGTCGATGGTGTAGGACCCTACCCATACAACGACAGCAACGAATCCAGCAAGTTCAGTTTCGAATGCGCTTTGTACCGGAGGACGAAACGAGAGATGCTCGCGAACGGTTGGGATGAGGCGCAGATATTTGGGCGAAATGAAATGGACGTGGACACGCTTCTTTTAGGATTCGCAGATCCTCAAGACAGCCTCCCAGTTCCGACTTGGGCGAGCAAGATGGTCAACAGAATGCTCCCGACGGCTTCCATACCCATACGATTGGCATCTGCGAGTCTCTTGACCAAGATGATGCGGGTAAGTGAACCTGGTATTTGCAGATTAGGAATGGTGTTTGCTAACGGTCCCAGTGGCTCATCTGGCCAAGTGTCGAGAACCTGAATGCTATGCCGGACTGGCTGATGCCTCTAGCGAGGCAGGACTCCTCGGGGTACGATTTACTCGTTGACCTAATTCCCTGGTACCTCTCCCCATACATCCTTGCTCGATGACCCAAGGACTAACTCTTCCCGAGGCCCCAACTCCGCCAGTACTTATATCACCATCATGGAGAATTCGTTTTAAGCGCCTTCCTTGGCTTGATCGGGATCGACTGGCCGTACGCGGATGACGCGTGTCATTATTGGGAAATCGAGTCGGCATGCACAAGGCTGACTCCATTGTTCGAGACGCATATCAATGACCTGGAAAACTGGAACTTGGACGCCAAGGCTCTTGAGATCATGCCTCAGCTTGAGGGCCTGGTACCAATCACGAGGTGATTTTAGTCACGGTGGGATGATGCTTTGCGTTCGGTGGCTTTCGTTTTCGTTCCTGGAACCTTCATTGTAAATCCATCGGAGGGCTTTTCTGTGGTAAAACTTGGCGTTATATGGGCGGCGCGTGTTTGTGGCATCAGCCAGCATGGCGGGTATTCGTGCGCATCGCGTATCGTTCCTTTTGGGAAGTTTGGCTGTAGAATAGCAGGGTCATAGTCGGCGCAGAGTCAAAAGCACAATGCCGGGAGGACCTGGCAAATACACGTAGCCTTGTCTTCTGAATCGCTGGTCACATATCGGGGTCCCGCTCTGATTTATACATATGGCGTACGGTGGGCGTGTTTAGTAGCAGGACATGTCCGCTTACGGAGATACCGAACAGTGGAGCCCTAAACGTGCCAAGATCGTTAGAGATCACGGGTGGACGCAGCCGCCCCCTTGCGGCGCTGCTACACCCACTCAATTCCTACGACTCCGTCCACCGACCTGTTCTCGATCGCGCTAAGATCTCTCCAAGTTACGTGCATAGTGATGATCGATACTAGAGCTCGAAATCCAAAAATTCTAGAGCGGCGGTTGGCTCGAACCGGATAAACGGTATGCCTGTACTAGCTACATTATCTAAATAAGGGTTACTCGAGCCATTACTTGACGTAGTCATCACGCTCGCCGTTGGTATTACAGAACTGGAAGTGGGATTTCTGGAGAGGTCCTGGAAGGCCGGGGTTTACAAAATCGCAATTGGCCGTTTCGAAGGATTTGTGTGGGACGGTCCGCGGATGAAGCAGGTGTTCCGAGGGCCTGGAAGATAGGCTCCGTGGAATAATCCGTGGACTGGCCTCCAGCCTATTCTTTTTCCTTGTAAACAGATCGGAGAACTAGCAATATGCAACCTATCGTGGGGCGCATGATGCAGAACGCCTCCTCGAACAACGGTTCACCTCATGGTTCAGTTCAAGGCTGAAAATATTAGTCACTCGACATTCAGCACCGACGACCATTACTCTGCATCCTCCAAACGGTTCTCAAGTCAGAAAAATCACGCAGGGATATTCCCGAGTGGAAGGAAAGCATCGATTTGATCCGGAAGTGATAATGCACTGTGGGAAGGCAAACGCCTGCATGCTTCCAGTGATCCACTCATTTGACGAACCTTTCATTCTACCTACAATCCCAAGTTGTATACAAGATCAGTCAGGAAATGGCATCGTGATACTCTATGGGGATCGTGATAAAATGCGACGTTGGTTGTGATACACCGGTCTAGACCTGACAAGGGCAAAGGTCTAGATTCATCCTTGCCAGCCTTGCGACATAGAAGCGAGAAAAATGGCCCTACTGCGGCTCTCACGGCAAAGAAAAACAATATGACCCCCCCACATATGATACTATAGCCCAGTAACAGCAGCACGTTCAGCAGTGTATGCAACTGCTCTGTAGAGCCTAGCCCGTACATCCGACACTCGCACATAACTTTCGTGAACGAAAAGATCTATTTTTCCATCAAGCAACTCTGATCCGTGAAAGGTTTGGTCGTCTCATTGACACTGATGCCCAAACGTGAAACCCTGAAACCAACAGACGCGAACATTGAAGCATATAGAGATGAAGCTTTGTATCCTAGAAATCACAAAATGCTAGTCAGCGTGTCGTATCTCATGGATTTTGTATACATCTAGCTCGAACAAGCCACTTGATAAACCGTAGCCTAGCCAGGTTCTAGTGTATACATACTAACATTAAGCGTCCAGTAGACTAAAAGGTAGAAGCTTGGCCTGCATACGTACCTAACATCTACTCTAGTTAGATCAACAATGGATTATGATTGTGCATCGTCGAAGCTGGATCTTTGCAGGGATGATACTCCTTCTAAGGTGATTATAGATCCAAGTAGGTTCTTTAGGTTGTCAGTGAATTCATCGATACACACTCTTTCTTTAGACCCTGCTCAGTCGATAAAATCTTCGGTCTTTTGAGACGATATGCCAATTCCAGCACAGCGACAAGACCGAAACCGCGATTCGGTTTTGTATGGCTGACTTTGACTGATACTTTCTATTTGCGGCTTCCAGCTCATCTCAAGGTTAACATCACACATATGATACATGCGTATTACAGTATCTGTCCTCAGCCATACGCATGTCTCTGTCAAGTACCTCGCCTTCCGTCGTTGCCGCTCGTAGAGTTGCTCGAACCAACATACGTGCGACAAACAGTGTGAACACGCACTATTAGTATACAGATCCCATACTAGCGAACACGTGTGCTTGTTCCACCCCACCGAGTTCCTGTGCTGCATTTTGCCTCGGTGTCAACAATCAAATATGTCTATCCCTGCATCCTGCAACCTACAAAACCCACCAATCCACAGCCAAAAGATCCCAAGCCTGGAATCACAGCAAGAGCATTAGAAAATCGCTCAAGGTAGCTTACACAAATACGAGGACACAGCAGTGCACGACACTATCCACAGGATTTCTACACCCACCTCTTTCCCTCCTTCGCATCTAAGCGCAAAGGAACTGCCCCCTGTCTTAGATAACTGTCTAACCACACAACCACGCCTCCCTCTCCCTCTCCAACCTCCCCACACCCCCAACCCCCCAACACCCCTCCCCCCTGAACAACCACGTCCCCGCCCTCGACACCTATCATTCACATATAGCACACATCCCACCACCTCTGCCCTCCCACCGCATTTCACAACACAACACAACACAAACCACTCAGTCTAAAAAACATATCGTACTCCCCTCTCCTCTCCACTGCTCTATCTCACAATCACAACCGCAAAACAGCAAAACAGCAAGGTATCTCAATCTCATCGCAAAAAAACCGGCCCACAACCGAGTCGAGCCGAGGCACACACTCTATAAACAGGAAGAAACGCAGGGTGAACAAGGGGGAATAGAAGAGATGTGGAGAAGAGAAGAGAAGAGAAAGGAAGCAGTTACCAACCCGACTGTACAATCTCGCCCTAGCACTAGACGCGTGTGCACAGAAGCCGCCCGCCCGCACCCAAGAGCCCGTTCCATCAAGGAACGCCACCGAGCACGTATCCACATCGGATCGTCCATACGTATCACGCCTCCACGGGCACACAGCAGCGCGTCCTCGCTCCAAGGAACCTAACAACACTACGCCGTAACCCTCCGAACCCACAGCGCACTCTCGCACCCCGGGTCCGCCATCTCCCTCTTCCGCCACGCCCGATGCAGCTTCAGCCCCACATCGTGCTCCTCGCGCTTGATCTCCGCCAGCTCGTCCGAGAAGTCCTTCTTGCGCTGCTCCACCAGCCGCATCCGTTTGAAGTCCGTCACCATCGGGTTCGGCGGCGCCATGTTGTTCAGATCGTTGAGAAGACGGTAGACGTTGTTCCGCCGGACCTTGAGGTCTTCCATTTGCGACTCCAGCATCTCGATGTGGTCGGCGGCTGCGAGCTCCGTGGGTGGCCGGGGGAGAGCTTTGTGCGTGCTGGTGGAGAGGGTGGAGAGGGTGGACTCTGCCCGCGGGGATGGTGGTCCATTGGAGATCATCGTGTTACGTGCCGAATCCACAGTAGCGGAGTCCACAGTAGCAGTAGAGGCGATAGAGGCGAAGGATGCAACAGGTTTTCGAGCAACGGCGGAAGGTCGCTTGCGATTGAGGATGGCCGATGCAGCAGATGCCGGTTCCCTAGGGACACGGGACGTCGGTACTGGATGCGGCGGAGAGGGTGGAGGCGAATGCTGGTACGTTGTGCTGCTGTTGTATGTTGTCCACGAGAAGCGACTATCAGGTCCTCTGCTTTTGCCTCCTGTTGATCCCGGTGTGACTTCTGTCGCTTGCTGCGGGCCCCTCGCAGTTGGCGTCGTCGGGCCAGGTTGTGCTGGTTCCGAGTTCGCCTGGGCCTCCACGTTTGTCGGTCCTGTTGTGAATTGTTTGTTTGTCGGTGTGACGGGGCTGTAAGTGTAAGGGTTGGAGGACCCTGCATTATGCGGAGAGGTGGGAGACGCGACGTCCCGGGAGAGCGAGGACCTGGCGACTTTGAGTGGAACTATGGGCTTAATGGGTTCTTCATGCAGGTCGTCTGCGGCTGGGTTGTCTGCGACGGGCGCGGTATCAGCTCTCTCAGGAACACGTGCTGCGTTCGTCGTAAGCGAGTTTGACGCGTCCTTGTCAAACTCTCTCCGCACCCTTAGAGGCTTGTCGGATGGTTGGTCTTTGAATGGCTGTACAATCTCTGTGCGCCCAGTTGTCCGGCTCCATGGCTCTCGAGACCTCGTGTCAACCGGTGCAGGCTTTGCGCCGTAACGATTGGCTCGTTCTGCGAGAGATTGGTCTCTTCGCGAATTCCCAGTTACTTTGACATCGTACCCCGTCTCGCGAAGACGCGCTGAAGGCGGGGATGCACCCTTCTGGTAGGAACCCGGTGTGACTCGCGCAGGCTTTCCAGCACTTCCGGATGCCGGCTCGCCCGAATACTCGTCCCAGAGCACTTTGCTGTTAGGCGCAACTTTTCCTCCCCAGAACTTTTGCGTACCCGTGGTCTCCTGGTCTCGAAGGCCTGGGGGGGCTTTGCGCATAACAGGAATGTTGCTGCCGCCACGTGGCAGAGGTACTCCTCTTCCTCGGTTTTCATCGACAGGAGAAACGTCACGCATGGATCGGAACCGTCGAGGTTGGCCGGGATTCTGTTGCTGGTACTCGTCGGGTTCTGGTGAGCTTGGTGGGGATACGTCGAAATGGGCCTCGCTTGAAGGGGTGCGTCGGTCGTATCTCAAGCCCGGGGAAGGTTGCGAGTAAATGGAAGAAATCGTGGGTACTTCTGACGTCCTGTACTGGTGACCGAATTGCGGAGGAGGAAGGTCCGCGCTGTTGAAGTAAGTAGATGATACATTGGCATGCCATATAACTTACTTGGGCTGCGCGGGCGGTGCATAAAATTGGTTACTGGCATTTTGCGCTTGAGAAACGTTAGGGATGTGCCTAAGCTGATCCTCGTCGTAGGTTGTTTCAACGAGGACGGGATTCCCGATCTGCCTGTCTTTGTCTCGGAACTGTCCGTCACGGATGTGCCCCTGTAGTCGTTTCCACATGATTAACCTGGAGATGACGAATTAGCTGAGCTCCTGATACAAATGACAAGACCGTCGCACAACCACCCCCACCATCCGCACAACCGCCCCCGCCATCGCCTCCACCTCCGTCGGCCGCACCTCCGTCGGCCGCACCTGCGTCGGTCGCACCGTGTGGAGGGTTGTCTTCAGGACCGGTTTGCGTCGGTGCATCCTCAGATGGTCTCTTGCCCTTGCGACGCTTCATCCAAAGCCGGTCTCGCGCTTGGCCTGCCATTTGATGTCTCTCTGACGACCGGATGAGGTAGACGATGGCCCAGACAATGGCGATAAAAAGTAAAGGAGGGAGTATAAAACCCAAGACCCAGAGTCCCAACATGGATATGTATGTGGGCTTTGAAGCACCTTCCAAGTACACGGCCAGCGGCGGAACGAAGAAAGCGAGGACCAGAAGCAGGATATCATGCAATACTGGCTCGATCTTGACGGCTTCCCTCTTAGGGTCAACCCTCAGCTGCTCCATGGTTGCTGAGTGAGGAAGGACGCCAGGCAGCGACGGTTGTCCGGGTGTTTCGGTTCTGGGGCCGGAAGGGGAGGATACAGAATAGGAATTTGGTAGGATAAGAGGTCGAAGAATGAGTAATGATAGGGTAGCCCTGTGGGTGGTGGAGGAGAGCGACGTAGAAACAGCAAACAAGAAAACATACGTACCGATTATAGAATTAATTGGGAAGGTGCAACTGGTTCACGGATGCGCGTTGGTAAAGGAAAAGCCGGGAACCACGAGCTTGGTCAAAGGAAGGGACGGCAGGTGCAGATGAGAGGTGAGCAATTAGGTGGCTCGAGGCGAGATTACTGGGTTGCGGTTCGTTTGCGTCGAGAGGCGCAGCAACAGCAGCTCTCGTGCGCGTGGCCACAGTCGTTGATGACCACCTGAACCCGGCGAGCCCACGCAAAGCGAGCAGTGTTGGATCAAGCCGACGAAGACGACGAACGTGTTTCTCGAGCGCCTGCCAACCTCAGCGAATGAGCGCGCCTCGAGGCTGCCGAAATGAAGTGTTTCCTGTGTTTCAGGGCTGAGTCGCGGTTTCAGATGATGGCGGGGCCTGCTTCCCACGAGTGATTCGCAGCAGACACACGCCTGTTAGTCGCGCGCGCACACTCAAGGATGCTCGGTAGCCTATGTATATGCCGATTGAGGGATCAGTGGAGGTGCGGGAAGCTGTAGACGGATGCCGTGGACCGCCTCGTTTAAGAAATACGGTGTGGCGCATTGATTGTCTGCTGAGGACGGTCGACGTCGAGCTCCTTTCGCCCTGTCCACACCCAAGCCGTCGCGTGCTCAGGGGTGGTGCTGTGTATATGCAAACGCGTGCGGCAAAGTTCAAACCGTGCCCGCGGGTAGTTCGGGCTTGTCGATGTTGGGATGGCTGTTCGCTGCCGTAGCGTGGTGTTGTCAGCTTGCATCAACCCACCCCGCCATACACTCTCCGGCTTTCTACACTCACCCATCACAGAGTCCGTTCCAGCTGCACACTGTACGGCACAGAGTCCACCATGGCCGACGGTAATCAACCCCCCTCTCTAGCACCACACAGAGCTGACAAGGCTGCAGCGTCTTCTCCGCCGCCCGCCGCCCAGGCGTAAGCTTCATCCGGCTTCACTCGCGGTGCCTCCCAACTGACGAATCTCCAGCGCATCGCCCGTGACACCCATCAACCTCCTCCTCCTCTCGCTCTTCATCTTCGTGGCCTACCTCCGCCTCAAGCCCGCAAAGCCGCAGGTTCTTCCGCGCGCTCCGCCGCCCACCGTCTTCCGCACCTTCACCCCGCCGGACCTGTTCCCATACAATGGCCTGAACGGCATGCCTGTCTACCTTTCCGTCCGCGGACGTGTCTTTGATGTCACGTCGGGAAGGAACTTCTACGGACCCGGCGGCCCATACGCCAACTTTGCTGGACGGGACGCAAGTCGAGGCCTGGCACACGGCAGCTTCGACGAGGACATGCTGACCAAGGACTTGGACGGCCCGCTCGACGATCTTAAGGACTTGGACGGGGAGCAGTTGGAGGCTCTCCGCGGCTGGGAGGAGCGCTTCTCGGAGAAATACCTGGTTGTTGGCAAGCTGGTCCCGGTCGGAAGCGACGAAGCCAAAGCCGCCGCAGCCCAGCAGTAGACTGCGATTCTGGGTCTGACCAGGGGACATTGGAAAGCGAACCTTGCCATCTTAGCGGTATAACATGGGAGCGTTGTAAGACATAGGGAACGCGAAGCAGGATGCGGACCGCTTGGAAAACACGAGATTATGTAATGGACGTTAATTGCGACGCGACTCGCTGAAGGATTCATGATTCTCCTCTGGATGGCTCAATCGTGCTTGTGTACTATGGTTGGTTCGCTGTCATTGGCCGGATGCCTCATGGCCAATGGTATTCACCTCCAAGTATCAACCCGACGGGAGTAAAGAAAGGCCCAAACACGTCTCAAGTTGGGTCATGGATCAGAGCTCCGTCAATGCACCCAGAACATACGTTTCAGACTCAACAGCACGCGCCATTCGCTCACATGCGCTCACCCGGTAAACGTAGCGCATAGGTAAGACATAAACTTGTGGTGCCGCCTCGCTCGATATCGCCTAGCGCACTTGCCGGACGGAGTTGTTGTTATCACTTAAGAGACGCGTCTTCCCTCACC
Source organism: Karstenula rhodostoma CBS 690.94 (assembly GCA_010093485.1). Lineage (NCBI taxonomy): Eukaryota > Fungi > Ascomycota > Dothideomycetes > Pleosporales > Didymosphaeriaceae > Karstenula > Karstenula rhodostoma. The sequence goes on from MU001500.1 coordinate 389,837, forward strand.
TTACTTTTGTCCACTTCCCAAATCACCCAATTTTCTAAATACGTCCACTTTTCCTCGTGCACCGTTAGCTCCATCCAATTTGAACAGTTTCGATAGATTTCGAATCGTATAACTTCACAATGGCTCCTGCTACCGCAAAGACGACTCCCACCAAGGGCAAGACTACCGGCGCGGGCGTCAAGAAGGCCGGCAGACCCCCGGGCCGCAAGGGCAAAGGCAAGGCCAGCCAGGCTATGGCGAAGATGCAGGCCTACTGTGAGTTACTGCGCTTTTGGTGGTGATGACGCGTCTGGGTCGCGTTGCGACGCGTTACCTTGTATGCCGGCATCTACATAATTTGTCGATCTTCTGGAAACTTTACGACAGGCGGAGCGCGTGCTGACCTGGTTACAGTCAAGGAGAACCGCTCCAAGTACGAGAAACTGGACTTCAAAGAGCAGCAGAAGAAGCTCGGCGAGGAGGTACGTTCGCGATTTCCACTCTCACTTTTCCTATGTGCTGGGGCTCTCCCAACCCACGAGCCTGTTGATCGTCCCCGCTTCCTTTCGCGCTGGCTTCGCAGTCCCTCGACGCTGTCCAACCCCAATACTAACCCGTCCCCCCAGTGGAAGAAGAGCCCCGAGAACCCCAAGAACCAGGCTTAAGTCCACGGCTCTTTCGCGGAATGATACGAAGATATCGCCACCACCACTCAGCTTCAACAGCAGCAATGCTGCCATGCTCCGTTGAAGCTGCTTTTCTACAACCAACCTCTCTCACGACTCCCCATTCCTTTTCCATTTCCCTTCCACCATCTGTACATCACCCCACCCACACCCACTGCGCAAGAAAGCGCGGTCAGGTCATCTCACGTCCCCCGGGTCCCAACCTACCCCCGGCATCGGAAGGCACATGCAGGACCTCTCCATCTACGTATAAAGAATCAAATTAAATCTCTATTTCAATATGGCTGTATCCGTGCTTCATAACCTGCTTGTGGCGCTGTACCTGCGTGGCGTGGGCTGTTCAGGCTAATCTCTACAGGCTGATGCAGGTGCGCCGCAGGCACGCAGCGTTCAAGGGATGAGTGCGACGGCTTGGGATTGGTGGGTTGGGTTGGGTAGGGTTGGAGCGATGGCGGTGCGGTTTGGGTTTGGGCTTGGTAGATGGGTATATGGCGGAACCATGTACGCTGTGGGTGATTGTTTGCGTTGGAACGACCAATTTCAGACGAGGACGTCCGGGGTCAGCAGTTTCCAGTCCCTGATGTAACGATGCACATCCACGCATACTGTATGCGCAGAGCGAATGTCGCGACTATTTCTCAGACCCACAAACAAGTCTCAGATCAATTAATAACATCACAAACAGCCACAAAACCAGCGCAAGCGTAAAAGTATCATACATCATTACCAACATCGAATACGCGGTGCATATTATATACAAGAACTCCCCTCCATTAATCCTCATTACACCTTCCACATTACTTTCCTCCCACACGCTTAACCAGCCTGGTACAAACCAAGCGCGACAACATGCGGGTTGATCATACTCAGATTGAACGGCGTAAGGAAGATATCGCTATCCGTAAGCGCAACAAACGCAGTGCCGTTCAGTGCAGGATCGCCCTCATACACCTCACTCGCAGGCTGATACGTATATCCTTCGTTCTCACCCGTGATGGTCAACGGGGTGTACGTGAGGTTGAGTTGCGCGACCCACGCGACGAACAGCGGCTGGCCCGCCGACGAGCTCGTGACGTACGAGTTGTTAGGACCGACCGCCTGCCCGGGGACGTCCCAGGTGAGGTTTACCTGGCGGCCGGGGAAGGTGAGGGGCTCGGAGCGGTTGCGGGCGATGGCGGGGCCGCAGGCGTAGCCGGTGGTGTTGAGGTTGACGCAGGACTCGTCGGCGGGGATGGTGCTCTTTGACGGGTCGGCGGTGCGGTTGCCCGTGACCTCGTAGGCGGCTGTGTCGTTGGGGGAGAAGCGGTTGGGGTTGGCTTGGTTGACGATGTGCAGCGCCGGGAAGTTCTGCCACGCGAGCCGCGTCGTGTTCTCCGGGCAGGAGCTGATGTACGGCGCGAGGTACGACCACGCCCAGGACTGGGGGATGCCTGTCTCGAACCACACCGGCATGGGGTGCAGGCCGAGCATCTGACGGAAGCTCATCTGCTGGCGCGCCTCGGTCGCGATGGACTGCGAGAGGAGCTGCCCGACCTCGCGGCTGTCGAGGTGGTTGATGAAGCCCCAAACGCCGGACTCGCCCCAGCGGGTGAGCTTCTGGTTGAAGTCGATGAACTCGCGGACCGTGGTGAAGGGGTAGTCGTATGTGCACTGGGGCGGGGCAGACTCGCCGAGCATGTTACTGAGAAGGGTTGCGTGGCCGGTCTCCTGGATCGCCATGAAAGCGATGTAGGAGCGGTCCTCAGCGGTGAGGCCAGCATCGAGGAAGTCCTGCTCGGAAAAGACGGCGAGACCGTTGTTGAACAGGTCGAGCTCGATCCATTCCTGGTACAGGCCGAGCGTGATCGACTCGTAGTCAAAGTCGCTGTTGACCATGTAACGGGGCTCAGTTCCGTTGGTTCCAAGACCGCCTGATGGATTGTTAGCTAAAGACCGTGACACAGTCGGAGGAATGACTTACCAGCAGGTGTGTACGGGATGGGCGCAGGGTTTTGGAGCTTTCCATTGGCGTTGTAGTAGGTCGCCGTGGGGTTCGGGGGCAGAGGCTCAATGGCAGTTCCAAGAGTCGTGGGTGCTTGTTCAGCTCCGGTGGTGGTAGCAGTGCCGGAGAAGGGACCGTGGCTAGTAGCACCAGTCACATCGGAACTCCTCCGCGGGGGCGCGAGAGTTCCAGGTGTGGTGAGAATAGCATTGATCTGGGAATCCGGGCCAAATGTTGATGCCGGTGCACCAGTGTCCTGGCTGACGGTGACGGGGAAGTCGGCATCGTTGTATCCAGGCACCTGAGGCGCCGGAGCGGCAACAGCGAGCGCTGACAGCAGCGTCGTAGCGTAGATGGCCTTGGTGAACATCTTCGCAGTTGGTCAAGTCAGATGGTGTTAGTTTGTAGTTGGGACCGCACCGCTGTTATTATATGCGGTCTGACACTCGTCCATCTGCAGGGTTTTCGTTGTCAACGCGTAATGGTTTCCAATCTCTTGCTCGACCAGTCTTAAATAAAGAATGACTTCATGACATGCTCGAGGCGGGTTAACCGGCAGCAGCTTTCGGGAGAGCTCAGATGCACGCCACGGCAACGGCCCTGCAGCACGGAAAGACCTGTACTAATGCGTGGAGGTGGATCGCCGGAATCGAGCAACGGACAAACCAGAATTGATGCACGTTTACTTAAGGTTGGGCGACTTGGAGCCGCTGTGGGGACGCGTGGGCGTTGCACCGTGATGTAGGCATGACCGCACGACTGCAACATGCTCTGTGGCCAGCATCGAGGCCGTAGTCTGCATACATATCGACCACTGAGCCGCGGCGGCTTGACTGACAAATCATATGATGGCAATGTGCACTCGCCACGGGCCCTTTGTAATAAGAGCAAGCCCAATTTCCAATTGAGTTTCCTTTCGCTAAGAGGAGTCATCCCGCGGAGGCCCAAGTTGGCCATCGACCCCTGGTGCCTGACTGCCACCCAGAACAGGCACGGATCTGTCGCCCAACTCGAGATGTGCATGTTAGCAAAACCGGGAATTGGACTTTTCGATAGTCGACGACTCGCGGGCGGAGATGAATGAGATCTGAACATTGCCCTGCGCAGCAGTGACGTTCGGATCTTAGATTACGCTATACTTGAAGCATCGATGACGAAAGCAGACCACGCAAACATTTTTGAGGGGAAACGACACGACGACGAGAACCATGGGGCACGGGGTAGGTTGCGGAGCCGTTGCATGTGCGATTGTGCATTTTCGTTCTCTTGACTACGAAGTATGCCTGGCATTGGTCAAATCGCGGGATCCCTCTCTCACCTGCATCGCGAGCGCGCTCAACGCACGTCCAGTCCTACTTTGCGCGCGACATGGGACCCCAGTTCTCGCGTGGAGCGACCTGGTAGCGCACGTATTTTCCTCTGTCCTGGTCCTTGCCGAGTCTCTCGTCGAACTGGACACCGAACTGGACACCCAGGTAAGATGGGCCATCAATTGAGCCGCCCTTCGTTCCCGCCAGGTCGCCGTTCTCCTCCGAGCCATGCGGCTCTGTGCTTCCTGTCGCATCGTTCTGGCCAGGGGCTGCTGCTGTGTCTGCCTCCGCGGCAACTGATGCGGGTTCTTTCTGTTCCTGTCCTGTTGATGCTTTCTGGTGTGCGCTGCTTTTCGACATGATGGCGTGGCCTGCGCTCGTCTGTTTGAGCGGGTTCTTCAGCGGTGCCTTTTGACGCACCCATTCAAGCATGATGTGCCAAACATCCCGCCACGATGCGTCCGTCTTTATAGAGCCAGGTCGACAGTGGCTCATGGTCACCCTGAACCCAGCGTGCCGAAGCGCACCCCGTACGGCTGCAGTGGGTGGAGCTGAGCAGTGAACAACCCTGGACAACGAACTGGTCGTCGTGAAGAAGGGGTGATGATCCAAGACCGCTGGGTCCGCTTTCGGGATCAGGGGGTCCAGTTGCTCAGGCAACTTGCCTTTGCCGGCTCCGTCTTCGGCACCGAAAGTTATTTCTTCCAGCGCCGTGTGGAGCATGCCCTCCATGCGGTCCATGGTAGGGTATGTCTCACGATCCGCACTCTTCAATTGTGCGAGAACGCGCTTGATGAACTCGGGGTTGTGTAGAGGGCCGCCGTACATTGGACCAGACAGCTACTATCGTTAGCAAAGTACTTTTGGAACTCGCTCATTACGCTTACATGTGTCTTGAATCCGCAATGCTCGCAGTGTTCATCTGCAGAAGGGCCATGGGAGAAGCCATGCTTGTAGAACGTGCTGTTGTTCTTCGCCTTCTGTTCTCTATGCCGAGCTAGAAACTGCGTCTTCCACGCCCCGCAACCGGCATCACAGTGGTATACGAGCATAGTTTTGCCAGCAAGGAACTTGACATCATTGGGGGACTTTCGCACCCTTACGAAAACTCTTATGTAGTAGTCGATGGAAAGAGAAAGGAGGGGTTCTATAGCCATGCCATACCTCCCTGCAGATTGCGCGATGGCATGTAGGATCAGTCGGAGACCGCCCTCATGACAGGAATCGCCGGTCAGCGGTAAGCCACCGTACAATGAGAACGTCTTCTCCAGGTAGCCATGGGAAGCAAAGATGGCAGAATCCGTGCAGGTGACGCAAAGCAGGCCGTCGTCGTTGATGGCTTGTATGGCTGAATCTATAAAGGGGGCGGCGGTTCCGTATGGGTCCAGATCGATCACATCATATCCTTTCTTATCACAGAAACTATACATGTAAGCGATCGCATTGCCAGTGTGCGCTTGGATCTTGCTCTCGAGCTTGTTGTGCTTGACGTTGAGCGCGATAGACTGCGTGGCCTTTTCCGACATGTCGTTTGCTGTGACTGAAGTTGCAAAGGGGATCTCGTTTGCATATCGCAGCGCACGAAGGCCGGTCGCGGATAGAGCGTCTAGAATTTTGAAAGGTGGTCTCCATGTCGCTTGCTCGGTGGACTTCTCGGCTTCTGTAGCGGCGCTACCTGTATCCTCGACACCAGACATGACGGTGTCCGCGCCATCCTGCACGCTCTTCCTCCGCTTCGCTGCCGAATCTTCCGCATCTGCGATGGCCTCGGTGTCGTCAAGCTTTCTCTTGTTCGCAGCAACGCCGTCAATTGGTGCTGCTTCCTCCCGTGGCCCGCCTTTTTGCGCCGGTCTCTTCTTTCTCTTGTCCGCTTTTTTCTGCTGCTGCTCGTGCTTTTCCTGCTTCCGCAAGATCGAGTCCTCGCCGAATGTTTTGATAGCCAGCACGCTCAGATCGCGATTGAACTGCTGGATCGGGTTGTAAAAGACTTGTTGCTTCTGTGTATCTTCTTTGGACAGGTTCGGATCCAAGGAGGTGGGCGTGTCGTGGGGCACAAGGATGTGTGCCAGTCCCTCTTTGATCGTGGTATAGTTCTTCCCTTCGTGCTGGACGCTCTGCCCTGCCCGAGGAGGGGCATCGATCGATATGAAATGCGTTTCGGCCATCTTCGCAGGTATGCTGCGGGGCAATTGTACGTTGGTGGGTGAGGTAGTGTGTATTGCGCGTCGGAGAGGGCTATCGATGACCCATCGGCGGGAGATACGGCGGGCTGGTAGCGCACATAAGGCGGCCGGCCGGATCAGATGCGCGGCCAGCTTTGGCTAGCTTGTTCACGCGAAAAAGCAGACGCGCCTGGAGGAAGGTAGTCTAAGCGGATCGAAAGACTGGAGTTCCGCGCGATCGCAAAGCTCCAAAACTTTTTGGCTCGGAATTAAGCTTAAATCTAGCGTCTTGGCAGAGAGGGTCTCACAGTGCCCCGCGATCCCTCCAGTCGAACAGGCACGTCTAGAACCTGCATCAAAGGTTCATGGCACTGCTTATCTATCTATTGTCGAATTCTAGATACAAGTACTTGAAGTGGGTGCGAGTTGAAAGAGTTATGGCCTATAGCTTGCTCTAAGCGATGCACTCCGCTCCGGCAATACGATGGTTGCCTGGAATAGCCCCCAAAACAGCTACCGTCTGACCCCTTGGGAACGCATAAAGGCGGACAAGGATCCCTCCACTGGCCATCTGTTGTAACTTCAGTCATTATCGTCTCAAAAGCCCGCTGGAGGAGGAAGACCTATGACCTTTGAGCTGTTTGAAATATTTGTGTTTTGGCACCCCACCGAGTTCCTTTATCGAGTTTTGCCGCGACTTGCCCAAGCTCGCGAAGTATCACATTATCGTCTTGTCCAGAACGCACCCTGAACCATGGGTAAAGCGCAGCCAACGTCCGCCCCTTATCGGGACGACCCGGATGCGGTTTCACTGCACACAAGTACGCTGGGTATTCTACCTAACTTTCCTCTGGATTTTCTCGTGGCCCGCACTCTTCTTCGCTACCAAACGCTATGCGGTCGTCAAGGCAGAATGGCCATGGTCAACGACCGATAGCCAAGGCATCAAGGAATACTCCTCAATCAGCGAGGAGCAGTGGTTCGAGAAATGGCACGTGGGCATCAGACGCCTCGTTCTGGATCGCTACCAGTGTGAGGCGAGCGAGGAAGTCTTACGTGGCGTCATGGCGCGAGACGAAGATCCAGGATCTATTCGCACCGGTCATGAAGGGGTGGATTCGACTGTCAACCTGCTCACGCAGGGGTTCCAAGTCGCCCGTGCCCTCTCAAATGGAAGCAACCTGGGTCGCGGGATTCAGGGAGGCTGGGGGTATGATACGTAAAGGGGCAGCGAGTCGAACATCCATTCCCGTTGCAAGTCCTTGCGATAGCTCGTCCATCCCTGTTCTCATCGGAATCTGTTTGAGCGGAGGCAACGGTCTCGAATGCAATCAATAATGCGGAACGGAGGAGATAGTACTCCCTGCGACGGTATATAGTTTCGCCGTATCCACAGGAACGACGCGTTTCAATGTTTCAAAGAACAAGTGGCAATGAATGATGTACGAGCTGCTGATCAATTCCAGACAAATCGCACTCAATATCGTGACCTCACAAAAGCTCACCCCTACCTGCGGGTTCCAAAGGTTGCGTGTCAGCAAGGATGAACGAATCGAGAGACCAAAATATGTCCGAGATATTCTCCGGACCAGTAACGCTTACTACGCGGGTGGAGCCGGCTAAAAATGTCTCGCCCCATCCACGTTCAGGCGCAGCACCCACGACATCATCAGCATTTCCATTCCTGGATCCTAAACATTCTGCAAGGGTCATCCTATCAGAACTCTTGTACGTCGTGATCAGTACATACGGCGTTGATCCAGCCTCAAACGGCCGATAGCTCCCGCAGCATGACTGCAATACCCGTGGTCCCAACACGTTCTCGCTGTACAACGCTGCAAGCTCTATAGCTATTCCCGAACAGCTTTTGCATGTCATTTATCAAGAGCCTCATTTAGGACATTCGCGAGGAACATGCCTGTCCAATACAGCGGACCGTTGCATCATAAGCCCCCGTTACCCCGCGTATGTACACACGCTGAACGGGCTGAGCATACAGGGCCTCGTCCCGCCCAACGCAACCCATGAGGGTACAGATCCTTACCTATACCTTACATAGGGGGTAATAATTGCAGGCTTCTAATTGGCTCAATCTGGATTTTTCGCTAATTTACATCACTAATCTGTAAGGTATTTCTTAACCAGTAGGGGTTGCGTCGGACGTGACGAGGTCCTATACAGTAGCATTATTACTGTGTAGACTCACGATACTACACATCCCAGCCTCTGCGCCACTGTGGGCATCCATTTGACCCACTGCAGCGTCACAGATCATGTGCTGTGGGTATATAAGTAGAAGAAGCGCCCATCTCAGGCACTTCCTCACAGCACAGCACACCACTTCACAAACTCTACACTCAAAAGCGACTACGAACCCGCCCACCTTCAACCACATCAACAAGTGATATACACAAACATGCAGTTCACCGCCACCACCCTCCTCGCCCTCCTCGGCGCCGCCTCCGCCGCCCCAGCCCGCAACATCCAAGCCCGCGACGGCATCTCCATCACCCTCTACCCGGAGGCCAACTACACCGGCGAACCCACCGTCGTGTCCGACGTCGTCAGAAATAAATGCCAGCAAGTGCCAGAGGACGTCACCGTCGGTAGCGTGAAGGTTTCTTCTGGCGCGTTCTGCCGATTAACCTAGTAAGTTCGCCCACGAAAGAAGGAGTCGGGTTGGGGTTATATGCGCACGTGCTGACTGGGGTGATGTAGCTCCGAGCCGACGTGCTCGCTGCATGGCGATGTTTTCGTGTTCCTGGATACGCCGGCGGAGGACTTGACGGGCGAGACGGTGACGAGCTTTCTTTGCCAGACGTGCACTGAGTGCTTGAGTGGGAAGAGATGAGTTGGGGATGATGTGAAACGCCTTAGCGATGCATGCAGTGGTGATATTGACGGGCTCTTTAAGATGGTAGACTTCACGACACTCCCTACGATAGTAATGATAATGCAGAGATTTTGCGAATGCAGCAACGAGTGTTTCGATTGATATCTCTGATATCAGTTGAATTTTCCGTGACTTCCTCCAAACTCGAGGCGTGAAGGCGCTCATCGACGCCGAGACACTCACGCTCCATCTACTTGGGCACAGCCGTATCTTTGTTGTTCTCCAAGAACTGACGGAACGTGGTGAGCGGAACACCATGGCTCCTGACCTCATCCATATCCACCAATCCCACCAAATCCTTCATCGTATGCTGCCCCACAACAAACGGATTACCCGCCTCCTTCTCGTTCTCCTCCTGCGTGCGGTAATGCACGTCAAGCTTCTTTCCTGTTGCTCTCTCAATCTCAGACACTATCTCCACCACCGTGATGTCCTCGCTCGCAACGTTGAGGGGCCTGCCGGCGTACTTGCCGGGGTTGTTAAATGCGTGAGCAGCGAAAGCGCCGATGTCGTCGGGATCGACGGTTAAGATGCGTAAGTCCGGAGTGTAGCTGGTGATGAATTTGCCTTCCGACAGACCTGGGTACATTATGTTGACAACTGGCAGAGTGATGTTCGTGTTGAACCACCCAGGGCGGAGAGCCGTCCAAGGGATACCGGATTCGCGAACAAGCTTTTCGACTGCTATCTTGCCGGTGACTGCAGGGGCGATCATGGGATTGCCGAATATTTGCTCGACGTTGGGGGAACTGAGTCCGAGCTGGGTGGAGACGGCAATGTGTCGCACGCTGTTGGCTTTGGCGATGTCGAGCAAGATGCGGGCCTCGCGTGTTTCGGAATCATCCGTGAAGGAGGGCATCTGGGTGAAGAAGACAGCGTTGCAGCCCTTGATGGCTGCCTCGATTCTGTGCGGATTCAGTAGATGTAACAATGAAGATAAGTGCCGTGATGACCTACGCTGCGGCATCGCTAGGGACCCCTTTGTGCAGGGTCACTGCCTCGTTGAACTTCTTGAGTGCAACAGCGCGCTCGGCAGAAGGATCTGAGACGAACGCGTGGACATTCCATCCTGATTTTGCTAGGTGTTTGACAACGGCTTTTCCTTGGGAGCCAGTGGCTCGGATGACGAGAGCGGTTTTAGACATGGTGAAGATGAGGTGCGGGAAGAAAAGTAAATTGAGATGTGAAGCTGGTCAGTATAGAATGACTTGAAACTCGAGTGTTTATATTGTTTTTACGTGCAGGTGAGGTCTGTTTTGTTGTTTCTGTGCCATGGAGTTCCGCTCCACAGACTGGGGAAATCCGCACCCCATAAGACGGTGATCCGCACTGCCGCACTTGGTTCTTAAGGCTCCGTGGAAGCCCGCACTCGTCTACTGCGCACTTCATCGACGAACGAAAAATGAACCCGAGTTGCGCTCAGTGTATAGTATGTTGTTGTATTGGCAGCAAAGACGGGGAAGGCGAAGTGAGGCTTCCCGCAGCTGATTGGTCGACGTTCAGCTTACAAATGCAAGCACCTTTCATCCCAAGGCTTTCCGAATGAGCCAACCATCGCCCATTTCCACCTTTCCATCATGCCTCCGAATCGTGTGCGGACTTCCAATGCGCAGGGTCGTCAGAAATCTTGTTCCGAATGCGCAAACGCGAAGCGGAAATGCGATCTGCAACAGCCCAATTGTCTCCGCTGCACGAGGCAAAGACTAACATGCACTTATCCATCGCGACCTCACACATCAAACAGTGCCAGGACATCTACTGATCCCGACCTTGAGGATGCTTCTTTGATCGAAGAACTGTTCAACCCAACGTTAGAACTGCCTTTTGACCTAGAGATTCCGGATGTAGCCGCTGCGCCAGACCTAGAACTCCTGGACCCTGTCCCAGATCTATCGGACCCTATGGGTAATTTGGAGCATGGCGAGAGCTCACTTCAAGATTTCAGAAGACGGGAAGTGTCTGAATTGCCTTCTAGGATTGGAAGATATCCATCCGCCAAGTCGATCTCCAACCTTATCGCATCTGAGCTCTTCGAGTCGCGCGTAGGCTATTCTATGGAACTATGGAAGCTGACCCCTCGGATGATGGTTGAGAAGAACTGTACTCCGTGGAGTCACCCAAACCTGTACGAAGAATTGATGCCACGATCCATGCAAGGTGCGATCACCTGCTTCACGCATTACTCGCTTTGATCCATGGCTAATCGTGATAGATGCGTTCGCCGCTTGCTCACTGTTCATATCCCGCACAGACATCAATGTAAAATTCGTCCTGCGTCACATCACTGACAGGGCACATGAGCTCGTTGAACAGCCAATCCCGACCATGCCCGCCGAAGTAATCGCTCAAGCGCAAGCGGTTCTCTTATACCAAGTCATGCTCATCTGCAGTGACGATGTGAGCTACGCCACGAAAGTCCACTACAACGTAGGAACTCCACCGCTGACAAGCTCGCAGTTTCGGTATTACCGTCAAACCCAGACCCTCCTTCCACACCTGAAAGAGCTCAGTAACTCGCTTTACTTCCTCGTGACGGAGGACCAAAACAAGGACCAAGACCACGCGGCAACTCTACCTCTTTACCCCAGCTCTGCCGCTCGTGCCGCATGGTTATCTTTCATCTTTCGAGAATCCTGCCGACGAACGCTTCTCGCCGTCTGCCACGCTGTATCTATATGCACACTTCTCGCCGGTGACCTGGTGGCTTGTAACGATGCCATGGCGGTTGGCAACCGTGTGACGTTATCGGCTGCACTCTGGGAGGCCAAGTCGCCGCTCGAGTTTGCCATCGCATGGAACGAGAAGAACCATTTCCTAATAGAAGAGTTGGATTTTAGTGAAGTTTTGCGATTAGGTAATGCTGATGATGTGGACGTTTTTGGAAGAATGCTGATGGTGGGACACATGGGGGCTGACGATGTAAGAGGATGGCTTCATTCAAAAGGAGGAAAGCTATGATCGCAACTGTGCAAAGCTTCATGTTGCCGGCCCGTTTCCGACCCGTCATCGGCAGCCAGAACGATGTGTCAATAGTCGTCCCAGGATGCACTGAGCGGTGTCTGTAAACGAACTCCAGGCATGTCCCGCCAGAGTTGCTGAGCATCTTGTCCCGGGCATCAGGCGATGCACTTCCAGCATTACAGAATGTCCCAGGATGCTTGATGCAGAGGATTTTGATTCGTACATATCGCTGAGGTTAATTCACAGGCTGCTCAGCGTCGGTGGACGCGGTGGGCTAAGATTGCGACTTCCACATTCGGAGCCGTTGCCTACCGTAACTTCTGTTTGCACTCGGACACAACACCTTCCCTCACCTTCCAAAACACAACAAACACTTGCACCTGCTCATTTGCAACTGCTTCCATCACAACACCGCAGCAATGGCAAGCATCTACCTTGTCAACGCACTCTACAACAAGCCCAGCGCCCCAGCTGCACCCACAATGCAAGGCATGACGGAGGTCAAGCAGGAAGTGATTGCGTCCGATGATCGGCCTGCCGCTGTGGTCGAGGAGCCTGCAACCACAACTGTCAACACAGACTCCGCGACTGCGGCTGCGGCTGACACGGGCGGACGTGCAACTGAAGGCAGACACACCAAGGTGAGGCTCGAGCAGCACCCACAATGTAAAGCATAACTGAGGTCCAGCAGGAAGTGATTGCGTTCGATGATCGGTCTGCCGCTGATACGGGCGGACGTGCAATTGAAGCCAGACACACCGAGGTGAAGCTCGAGCAGCACGAGCAGCAGAAGGGAGCGGGTGACGCCATGCATCCAGCCCGCCAGCTGATGGTCGAATTTCTTGGTTTGTTGTTTTGCTCCACGCTGAACAGCGTCCAGGCTGACCAGGCTTGACAGGTCCGCTCGATGAGCAACCAGAGCCCGTCCCTTACAAGGTCTCTGGGGCGAACATGCAACCCTTGGGCCATACGCCTTCACCTGGCCCGAAGAAGCGCGGCAAGGGCGCGATGAAAAAGCAGAAGCTCGTTGCGCCTGAGCCGCCCGCCTCGGGGGACATCCAAGCGGCCCGGGAGCGCTCTTTCAAGGCTGTAGCTCCATCCGCTACAGCTGCGGTGCGCCTCGGTCAACATCTCCAGAATATCAATGGCAATCAGATCAACGTCGGACGCGATCCTCGTCGTCGTGCACAGGCTGGGGAGCGCCACGACGCATCAAGCTCTCCGGCGCCTGCTAGCGCTATGCTCTTTGGTCCCGTTCTTAGTGTGTTGACCTTTTGGAAAATGTTTTGGACATTTCTGACTGTATCTAGCCAAGCAAGAGGAGGCAGCTTGCGAGCCCTCAGATCAGCCCCAGATCAAGTTATTCGCACCTGCCACTACGATCGCGTCGTCTCCCCAGCGGGCTGAGTCGGTGCCTTACTACCCCATGGTAGGCCGAGGCCAGCTGCACAGGCCTGTGAGCACCGTGGGTGTCCTCCCGAACACCCTAGCCGTCAGGCCCAAGCAGCTCGACTCAGACTCGGCTTCCGATTCAGAAGCTCGTATCAGAGAGCTGGAGGATAAGAACCTTAGCCTGCGCAAAGCCGGCTTCTGCAAAGATCGCGAGATCAGGAAGCTCAAGGCTGAGCTGCGTAAATTGGGTATCCGTACTAGTGCGACCCACGACGCAGCCTTCGAAACAAGCATGAAGCGCATCGAAGCTGGGATCAAGCGCCCGCGCAGCGTTGAAGATGTCGGCGGCCCTGTCATGGAGCCGTAGATTTCTTCATTCTCTCGGCGTCTTCTGCCTCCATGGATGGCCTGCCTCATCGCTGGGGGTGGTTTCTGGACTGCGCTGGTAAGACTGGCGGTGGAAATCAGTGGAGGGTGACCTTTGGTTGAACTTACCCGACAATGCGATCGCCGGACATGCATGTACAATGCGATGGAGTAGAGTCGGGACTTCTGGAGCATCAGAGGCCACCGACAGCCTTGCTGGGGTCAGATGATTACCATGGTAGCATGCCTAATTACATGAACATTTCAAGATCGGCAACGTACCTGAAGTAATGATCGTGGCGGTGAATACCAAACCTGTTACAACCTAGCCAGATACCCTTCTGCGTCACATTGCCATCGAATCGAGTAATACCTTCGATAATAGACCATAATTGTGATTTGTTGGTGATATTTCATCTCAAGATCAAGACAGATCCATCCGATTCAAATGATAGCAGGTAGGCGCAAGTCATGGGCGCGTTCCGCGTTGTCGCCGATGTACATCCCCGACGTCCGAAAGCACCACGGGGGAACCGCCACTTCGCCACACCATTGGACACTATCTCTTCCATATCGCGGAGGGGGTCCAGCCAAGATACGCCCTGTGATAAGACCAGAGTCACGATAAGTATCAGTCGGACGGTACGGAGTCCACCGCAAAGTGGCACAGCGATTTTCTCCGGCTGGCGAAGCTTCTGAGCGGGGGATGGCCCCATCTTTGTAGTCTTCGCGCCCGCCCGGGGCTTACTCAAGTATGTCCTCAGACTCAGCCCATCAGTAGGCGAGCCAATCGATGGGGTCTGACGCCTTCTAGGTGCAGCGCATCGGATGTGGTTTCTACCCCATTAGGTGGTCAAGGTTTGTAACGTCTTCGTGCGTCTAGAGAGGACTTGAACAGGTCTACGCATAGAGATGAATTCAGCCGATGGAAAAATAGCTTTCTTTTCGACACCAAAAGATCTGTTATGCGAATGGCGACTCTGCACGCTGAATGTCCTGAAGCCAAACGTATAGGCTTCCCCGCAATTGTGGGAGCCATCGAAGCAGCGAACGATTCTAGCAGGGGCCTGCACAACACACAACATCGGACTGGACAACGTCCGATGCCTTCCCGTTGTTTCATGTTGTGCGTCTCAGTCTTTTACCATCGCCAGCAACAGAGCCAAGCTCCTCGAAAGACCGCTACATATACGACGAACGAAACGCATGAATCGCATCATCGAATTCCAACCACCACTGCAGCGCAGACAGTCACTCATTACCCCCCAGTCCAAAGCTAGCATCCATTCATTCCCATCGAACGCCTCCATCAAGACCAAGTCTCCACTCCAGCACATACAATCTCCAGCACCAACAACAACCATGTCCTCCATCCCATACGACCTCCTCCCCAGCTGCGACCCCTCCTTCGCCTACATGAAGCTCACCCAAAAACAATCCTTCGTCAACCGCTTCTTCGGCATCCGCGCCCGCGCCGACCAGAAAGACAGCACCCTCACCGCCCTCCACTCCCGCAACGCCTCCCGCGCCTTCTCCTCCGCCACACCATCCCCAAACACCTCCTACACCTCGCTCACCTCAACGACGTCGTCGTCGAGCAGCATCCGCATCCCCATGGCTCCACCCCGCCGCCCGCGCTCCAACACCGCAACCTCGTCGACGTCGGTGGCCTCGTTCGTCTCGCAGAGCTCCGTGCGCAGCCAGACGCCGAGTCGGGAGAGGGCGGCGCTGGACGAGGGGTGGACGCCTGTGGACGAGTACTTCTAGGCGGTGCGGAGGGACTGATGATGACGATGAACATGGCATCGACGTCGAGGTTGGTGCTTTACGACTTTTATACCCCACGTTCCTTTCGCGCTTCTTGTATATATCTTTTTACCCGTTTGGGTGGCGTTCGCTTCTTGTTCACTCTTTTCTCATTCGTTTTTTCACACTCCGAACACTCTTTTAGTCTTGCGCTACGAGCTTCCGATACTACCTTCTTGTACATTCATTCGCTCGGCACAGTCACTACCACTTTCCACAATGAGATACGAACATTTCATTCCTTCTTAGTCACTTATTTACACCTTCGGTCCTTTATTTTCTACCTTCAAGTCATTCTTTCCACATCCATACGCTTCCTGTACATACATTCTACACTTTTTTCTACGAAAAGACGACTTACGGCTCACTGAATACACTCTTTTACAATCACATATACATTTAATAGCTCACGTGATACACTGATTTCAAACACAGGTATGTTTCAATGCACCACTCTTCGGCTATCAACCTCCAGCCACCTAGCCAAAGATGACCCCATCCAGCACATCACCCTCACATATGCAATTTCCAACCCTAGATATCCAAAAATAAAAACGAAGAATACGGGCTATATACAAGGACCGGCCGCCGCCGCAGTCCCAAAGCCGCAAATATATACAGTAGAAAGAACCCATCCACCCAGATGGAGCCTAACAGCACACCAGCCAAGCACATCATCTCTAGAGCTTGTACGAAAAATATCCAATCGTGTTAGCGTAGCCAGACAGATTGGGCGTCCAATCTGCCTTGTCCACACCGTCGACGGTGGCCATCTGAAGAGCGCCGACTTCGTTCAGCGAGTACGCGCGGACCGTAGACGAGCCTTCGATGCTGACGATGCGGTTCTGGCAGTCGCGGACCGAGTTGGTGTCCTTGCTGCACGAATTGTTGTTGGAGATGAAGAAGGAATAGAAGCCTGCGCCGTAGAGGAGGATGTTTGAAGAGTTTAGCACGCGGAGTCCGAGTGCGTCGCAGCGTTGGCCAGAGGGACAAATGACGTTGTAGTCAGGGTCGCTGAGGGCGCTGTTCACAGGGTACGGTTGGCTCTTCGCGTCTGGTACAGGCATGTAGTACGGGGTCTCGCTCTGGATGAAGCCCGCAAAGACGTTCTTCGCGTTCGCGAACTGGTATTGGTACAATGACTGGTGCTCCACTCCGTTTCCGTAGAGCCAGATGTTGGATCCCTCGGCCAGAAGACCTCGGCCAACGAAGATGGAGATCTGAGTGGATGCAGGGTCATCGAGATCATGGTCGGCAGTCCAGAACCAGTTGTTCTCCATGTAGACATTGGTCGCGCTCTTCGTGATGTGGACGTTGGTGTGGGCAGCCATGCAAGCATCGTTGACGCTACCAACGGGGCATTGAGCGACTTGGAGGTTGGTTCCCTTCGCACCACCGATACGGGTGTGGACATCCCAGAGTCCAGAGCCTTTAGTGGTGGCCAAGTTGTATTCGATCAGCTTCGCACCGGGAGTGGGCCCTTGCGTACCGATCAAGAAGTCGGATAGCTCGACGCTGCCGCTCTCGCCAGCCTTGCCGATTTGGACGACTGGGACGGGGTTCGTTTTGCTGTTCCAAGTACTACCGCTTGCCAAGATGATGGGGTATGTCTCGCCGACGATTTTAGTTCCAGGAGGAATGTAGAGTGTCTTCGTAATCTTGTAATGGCCATGGTCCAGGAAGAGGATCTTGCCGGAAGAAGCAACAGAGTTGATCGCGTTCTGGAGAGCAGTGCTATCGTCGGTGCTTCCGTCACCCTTAGCCCCAGAAGTGCGTGCGCTTACAAAGTTACCGACAGCGACACTTTCGTACTGAGGCTTGGACTTGGCGTAGAAATTGTTACCATCCAAAAGGCCGGCCGGACGCTGAGGAGTGATCGCACCTTGGAATTTAGTTGGACCGTTAGGAGTGTACTGGTTGCCTTGGCCCCATCCCGTGATAGTGGTGGTGCCGCCTGCAAGCACTGTTCCACTGGGTCCCTTGACAGCAACAGGAACATTGTTCAGCGCGATGTTCTCCAAGATAAGCTGACCGGCACCAGGCGCAGTTGAAGTCCTAGTCCAAGCCTATGTTGTGTTAGTGATGGCATTCTGAAGGCGGGAGGTTACTGACCGAGTCCACAAATATCGGGCAGTTGGTGATGGTACTGTCAATAATGATGACTGACGCTACGTTCTGATCAACACCGTTGTCCTTGAGACCTTTCATCGAGAAAGCGGCGGTGCTGCAGTCGCTGATGGTAAGACCCTTCCACAGCCATCCCCAATTCCAGATCTGGCTGATACCGACAACGGCATTTGAGATCTTGATGTTCTTCATGGTGAACTGCTGGTTGCCGACGTTGAGTCCGTACAAACCACCCACAGTCTCAATGTCAGTAAGATGTCCCCCGGAGCCTATCTTAATCAGTATATATCTTGAATCATGGCGGTGTTGGCCTACCGTTCTCGATGAAGATGCCAGCATGTACTGAATTCGCAGCAACATTCATCTGGATCTTAACATTCTGGATGCTGGTAGCTTGAGACGCTGGCCAATGGATACCCTGAGCGCCGCTGGTTGCTGGAATCGGGGTCAGGTCGATCACAAAGTTGCGAATCTGCCGAGCGAAGACATTGGTAGAAGTCCACCCTGGCTTTCCCGTGCCATCCTGATAGGGACTAGCATCGATCAACGCCAGAGCTTGTAGATTAGGTGAGGCCTTGAGCACTGGTCGGCCGTTGGGGTTCCCGTGAAGCTGTGTCATGTAGTACATGATGATCGGCTTCCCGATGACATATGTGCCACTGGGGAAGTAGACGATGGCAGGAGTGTCCGTCGAGGACTCGCATACCCACGGAGCGCAGCGGTTGCCGGCAGTTATGGCGGCATTGATGGCGGCTGAATCGTCCGTGACACCATCGCCTGTGTACGGTCAGCCAAGTACATGCCGACATGGGTATCAATACATACCCTTTGCCCCGTAGTCTTTAACATTTCGGAACACCTTGTAGTCAGCCGGGTTCGCGTTGAAAGCTGCACGGCCCTGCTTCTGGATGGTCTCCAACCAGTATGAGCTTGCCTGGCGTTCCTCGAGAGGAGCACCTGGAGCATCGTTTGCGATTGGCGAGGCTGTTGGAAGGCTCTGTCAGCCTGGAATGCTGCAAATGAAGGTAGAGGGACACGTACGTAGGGCCAGAGCGGCTGTAGGGCCTCCCGCTGCCAGCAGGCAGGAAAGGAAGGAAAGTATATGCATAATGTCAGACACAATTGACAATGATCGCTAAGTTGCTACAGCTATGCAAAATCTGTGTTTACAGAAGGAGAGAAAGGAGCGTGTGGAGAGAAAGAGCAGGTGCTGTAAGGGACTTATATGACACCTGGGATTATTCCAACTCTGGGCAGTGACGGGTCACGAACGGAAGCAGCGAATCGCTGCTTCGACCCACCGCGGTCATGCCTCCAGGAGAAAGACAGAAACAGCCCGGTGACTAGCCATGTCGACGACTGGATCGATCATAACAGCAGTCATATGCACCGTGAATCCGCAGGCAACGTGTGGCCAGCGAAACCGCCTACATTCGCGGCTAGGGTCCGCGGTGAAAGTACGCTAGGCAAAGCATACTAATAGGACAGGGCGTCTACAACAAGTCTAATGCAGGGGATGCAGAAGCCGCGCAATGAATAAGGAGACGTTGATGTCCGAAATGAAGTTGTCGGACGACCATACAGACTTCAGAATATCGATGCACCTAGCCTCATTTAGCCAGCTTGGGATATAGTCACCGGGTCGGCTCGACACTTGAGGTGCCCCACGTTATTGCTAGTCGCATGTGAAGGGCACTATCCTTCAGACAAGACGCCGCCCATCTCCTGGAACCACGGTGGCCTTTGCTTCTGATCCCTGGCGCAATTCACCCTGAGTCGCACAAGCCTCGTGGCGCAACCGGTTTTGCGGGGTGCATCAGTCAAATGGAATACTGTCACACAGCATCCCTCAGGCGGCCCTATGACCCGGTGTTCTCGAGTCCGTTTGCGCGCGTGTTCAGAACTGCCCAGAAGTTACATCCGGGCGCTGTACGGTTTCTATGCAGCATCTTCGTAACCTTCGGCAGGTCTCGTGAATGCTGCACCTGGCTAGCCATCTCGATGTAAGGGTATCTTGTCCGGCTTGGGGGTTGCCGTAAACGGCTATAGCTGCTTCATTCCAGAGACTTTGATTCTGCCTTGTTAAACCCGGGACCTCGTAAAGGGTGCGGTCTGGTCGCAAACGCGCAGGTACGTAACCCTTCAATTGTTAATTAAGTGCCGAGGAGGATCAGACTCCTGTGCAGACGTGCACCGGGGCGCTTCGCGATGTTGCAGTGCTTTGTCGATCGTTGAATGGAGGAACCAAATGCCTGTCGCACATCACAATCCCGGAGCGCGTCCAGAAGCTCCTGGGAATTTAGCAAGGCTGATGGACTGCGAAACGTGAGGAGATTGCAGTGTTGATGGTCGCAGCCAGTGACAGGTCCCAATATCACCTTCTTTATAGGGTCGGCAGCCAATGAGATTCGAGGCCTATATGAAGAAGCACCGAAAACCGGGTAAATATCCGTCCACCATAGAGATGTCGCAAGGACGACGTGCAACTCGAATAAGACTGTCTGCTTGTACAAACTCCAGGGCAAAGTCACTTTACTTTACTTTACCGGTATACATCTCCTGGAGTTAAAGCCAAAGCTTGGCTTCTCCGTCGCTGCTTGAGATGTGGTAACCTTTGGAGGCCCAAAAAAAGCATGTGATGATTCGAATTCCATTTCGAGCCCAGGTTCCATCCGGCGCCAACCGATCGAAGGTATGCCAGATGACGGTGCGGAAAGGCCAAAGGGATGGGCGGCAATGTACGTTCTCCACGGAAGGCCCACATGATGTTACACTTGACTACAACAGACCAACGCTAGGCTCGGTCGTAAGATTACTCTTCTAGGTAGCAGCCCTGTCACGCGACTTTCGGATGACATGTGGGGATCCCGGAGTCGTGAAAGACAATAGGGAGGCGCCCGTGGGTACCCGTAGGCGCCCGTGAGGACGGGGGAGTGTTGGGGTGACTCTCGGATGGCGCGTAGTGCACTGTCGATGGGAAGAATCAGCGCTTCCTAGCACTCACAGCAGAAGAAGAAGCGGAAGAATTCTACACCGGGACGGTCAGCAAACACTACTTGTGACCCGTGGCATTCATACCTGCCTTTTCCAGCAAAACCAGGAAGACACCACATGGTCTTCATCACAGGTTCGTTGTACCAGGCTCAGCACTATTATTCATAGCTTCAATCGTGAGACGTATCCGCCCAAGGTAAACTTCCGCTGACGAATATCTCGGAGGGCTTTATATCTTGCTTTTTACTTCTACGAACATAGCATCGCCAATCGTAAAGAGCGTTCCCTGGCCGTCTTCAACCGTAGCACGAAGGTATAACTTGTTTCTCTCACGTCGGATCAGTCTGACAGTGCACAACACTGTCGCAGGCGCAGGGACAGGCTTCTTGTAAGTCGTATTGAGATCTGACCTGGATCAGCATCCCTTCCGACTCTACCACATACCGCGGGTAAGGCGAGTGCAGGACTTACAAGCTGTGAATACATTCGCGCCCTCGATTGGGCGCACTCCCTTTTCGATCTTGAGACCTAAGTTGAGCTGCAGCAGCATGCCTATCGACTCGTCCAGGAGGGTCACCACGAATCCTCCGTGCGCTATCTCTAGCGATGAGAGAGAGAAGTCAGCGAGATTTCCACAGGCCAACCATCACTCCTGGCAGAGAAGCCAGAAGCTCGTGCATTAACTTACTAGGCCACCCGCTTACCCCCTCCCCAATCTCATAGATAACCCGAAGCTCATCATAGCACGCTTCCCCCTCGCCGATCGTACTCTCCTCCGTAGGCCTCAGCGCTGTACACGACCTTATAGTGCGCTGCGTCGCCAGTGTCTCAGCAAACAACGCATCCTCGGTAGACGCCTTCGGCACACGGGATGAAGTCCGTGTTCTTGTCCATTGAGGCGATTCAAGAAGTGCGCAACACCAGGGGATGGCGGAGAGGCGCTGGATAGTATCCGCGCCTGAGACGCCGTCATTATCCATGGCTATTGGCAGATGTGGTTCTGTAGAGACATGGTCGGCAGCATGGAGGAGCGCAAGGGCATCATCTGGTGCCGAGGTGTAATGCGAAGGATGGCACGAGTCAGGGACGGAATGCTGATTGGTGTGCCTGAAGGAGTTATCGATAACACGCCCCACCGTGGGGTATCCCCTACGGATACGAGGTACTACCGTCTTCATCGTTCAAGTGTGTGGAGCGTCTCGTTGCGTTGTTGCTTATTGAATTACCGTACATTGCTTCAAGTTCCCACCGACATCATGGCCGACATCAACCTCCAAGAAGTCCACGACTTCATGATTGAAATCGCGCGCAAGGTCGGGGAGCGCATCACGTCCGCAACGCCTTCTACGGGCGCAGCGGGTTCCAAGAAGAACTGTACGTCTGATGAATGACGATTCTGCCTTCCCATCCACCGCATCCCGTATCAAGATCGACTTCAGCCTTCCAGTCCAAACCACTGTCCCAGAAAAGCCATCTACCCCGAACCCCCAACCCCCAACCAAACCACCCCCAACTAACCCCCTCCAGCCGTCGACCTCGTAACCGAAACCGACCAAGCCGTCGAAAAAATCCTCTCCACCTCCCTCCACGAAAAATACCCCACCTTCTCCTTCATGGGCGAAGAGACCTACAAGCCCGGCGACAAGCTCACCGACGCGCCCACATGTACCTCCTCCCCAGCCAGCCCCCCCAACCAACCCCAACAAGAAACGACAATCCTAACCCGCAGCCCAGTCATCCTAGACCCCATAGACGGCACAACAAACTTCGTCCACCGAAACCCCTACGTCGCCATCTCCCTCGGCCTCGCCATCAACAAATCCCCCACCGTCGGCATCGTCTACAACCCCTTCACGCAGACCCGTATGCCCCCCCCCCCCCCCCCCCCCCCCCCCCCCCCCCCCCCCCCCCCCCCCCCCCCTTTTTCCCCCCACACACAACTAACCCCAAACCCAACCTAGTCTACTCGGCCATAAAATCCCACGGCGCCTACCTCACGCACTTCCTCACCCCCCAACCGCAGCCCCAAAAGCTAAAACTCCCCCTCCACCCACCCACCCCCCTAACCCCCCTCTCCACCTGCCTCATAGCCATAGAATGGGGCTCCGACCGCAGCGCCAACGACTTCGCCGTGAAATCCCGCACGTTCACCAAACTAGCCGCCGCAGATGGGGGCATGGTGCACGGGCTGCGATCGCTGGGGTCCGCCGCGCTGAACATGTGCGCCGTGGCTGCGGGCGAGATGGATGTGTATTGGGAGGCGGGCTGCTGGGCGTGGGATGTGTGTGCCGGGTGGGTGGTGCTGGGGGAGGCGGGGGGGCGGGTCGTGGATGCGAATCCTGGGGGGTGGGAGGTTGGGGTGGATGGGAGGAGGTATCTTGCTGTTAGGGGGGGCGAGGGGCAGGAGGGGGTGATAAGGGAGTTTTGGGGGTTGGTGGAGGGGAGGTTTGAGGTTGGTGGGTAGGGTGGGGGCGTGGGTGAGAGATGGGCGGATGGATGGATGGACGGGACGAGAAGGCTTCGCTGTGCAATATCAACGTCTTCCGGACTCGCTGGTCATCGCGTTGCGTGATTGGTTTTCCTTTCTTCTCGTGTCTATCGTGAGTGCTAGATGGGCCCTCCGGCTGCTATATGGTATGCAAACACGCTAACTCCGTAAACCCACACCCAAATGCCGTGTCCCATGCCCGCCCGATCCCTTATGCGCACCACCGTGTCCAACCCGGACCCGCTATGCGTGCGCACCTACTTCTTCTCCTGCGCCTTGGACAGGGCGTCGTGCTCGTCAATGTCCCTCGCCTCCCACGGGTAGCAGATCCACTCGTCGCCGACCGTCTGGGCGGCGAGGTAGCGCCCCTGGACGATGTCCTCGGGGAGCACGCCCTTCTTCGTCTTGTCCTTGTTGTGCAGCACGAAGATGCTGAAACGCGTCTTCTCGCCCTCGCGGCCGAGCTTCTTCTGCGCCTCGACCACGTCCTTCTCGAGCTCCTTGACCGCGTACTCGAGCGTCGTCCGCGTGTCGTCGACCTCGTCCACGATCAGGATGTCCTTGCCGATGAGGTTGGCCATCTCGAGCGACGAGAGGTCGAGCCATTGTGTGCGCGTGACTTTTGTGCCGGGCTGCTCGACGGGGTCGGTGCCGAGCGTTTCGTAGAGGGAGAGGCCGATGGCCTGGATGGGGATGTTGGGGGACCCGGGCGTCTTCAAGAAAGACCTGGGGGGTGTTAGACGGCTGGTGCGGGGTGGGCCGGAGGCGGAGGGACGAACCGCAGAATGCGCGCGGGGACATAGCCGCCGCCGCCGATGGCGACCATGAGCTGCGGTTTGAAGTCATCTAGGATGCGCTGTGCCGAGTCCTGGCACAGCTTGTGCACCTAAAGCGAGGGTGTTGTTAGTCTACATTTCGCGATGCTAGGCGAACGGTAAGATGACCAAGGATTGGATGATAAGGAATAATGGTGGGGTGAATATAGAAGAGCAAGGCGCCGCAGAGCTGTGCATGACGCGCCCTCAGTAGAAGATGCGCTGTACCTATAATGCGCTCGCCCGGCACGGAAGCCATCCGGGCACTGGCAACCTCGCATATAGGTACCGCAGCAGTACTCGCGGCTGCATGCACCATGCTCGTGGGGTTTCAAGCGTGCAGAATCGGAGACAGAAAAGCTGCACGTACCTGGTTGTATGTAACGTAGATCTTCTCAACCATGATGTCGGGCGGCGAGAGGCAAGCGAAGAGCGTGGAAGGGATTATGGAAGCTCTCGAAAATTTCTTGACGGGTTTGAGAGTCAACAGGAAAAAGATTCGGAGGCTGCCGCGGTCTGATGTGGGCGACGGTCCCCCGCAGTCGCCCGAAAGCGTTAGCGCGGGGGAATTTTGTGAAGGTAACCAATGCTGTGCTAGTCTATGCAGTAGAAAAAGATAGTGCTCTTGCTCGGGACAAGTTGAGCGCTACCTTGGAGTAGAAAGCAACTGAAGACCGTGTAGTGGCCTACCACGTGCGATGTGGTACCTCCCAGAGGACAAGTCTCCCTTTCTTCTCGTCTTCCAAACACGTTGCTGCCCGGTGGTCCGCAGTCTTCGCTTTCTCCGCGAAGGAGAACACATACAGTCTCTTAAACACCTGAACCACCGCAAATTTGTCGTTGAGCAAGAGCGCTATATTTGTGCCGCCGTCCATATCATCGAGCGAAGCGTCGTCATGAAACCGTGAAGTTCTCTTGGAGTCCTGCCCACTGTTGTGTGTTAGAGATGGCTCTTGTGTCGGGTGTACAACAGTAACGAAACAAATGAGATGTCGCTAAGATATACACCCATGAAGTAAATGGTGATGTCCGTTCTCGCTCTAGTAGGGGCGAACACACCTTATCCCCATGTGGTCGAAGTAAAAGCACATGCTCCTGGTCTGCACGTTCTCACGTACAAAGATCTGGTAGAAGGAGTCCTTCCACCAAGCGGTTCTCACGTCTTCTGCAGAATCCGTCGGCTGTTTTGGCAGGCTGAATGTCTGGAGAGTCTCATCGAAGTGGAGCATGTGGGTAAAACCATTGTGATTGTATCGGCAGAACACACTAATGCGGTGTCCACCATTTCGGTCAACAGGATGGATACTTGTGATTGAGGCTCCTGCGAATTCAGTCGTCTCAGCTGGAAGTGGAATCATGAATGTGTTTTGTTGCACAAGTTGGCCGTCGAATGTGATGGCGTAGTAGTCAATGGACATGTTAGACACATGGTGCCCACACCATCTAGCTTCACACGTCTTTGTACAAAAGAGCGTAAAGGTCTTGGATCTGGGGTTGGGGAGAATTTGGACGTCTAAACATTGGGGGCTGCAGAGGTTAGCAAAGACGCGAGAAACATATATGGACTACTACTGATAGTGGCGCCATCTTAGTCGGTTCATCTCGTAGAGACATGGTGCGCGGAGTTTGATGGCGCGCAAATGTAGGTGTTGTCGGGCAAAGACGCCCATATTGTAAGTGCACATACCTAGTTATAGCAGAGTCAAACGGTGGCTGGTTCAATCGCACTGTTTTGCCTTTCTGCGATTGTGCGTCCCACAGATATAACTCGATGTGTTGATTCAGAATACCGCCACAGATGAAGGTCTGCCCCCGACATGCGCGGAACGTGTTCATTGACGGCGGCAGTCGAAGTTTGGCCCGCTGCGTGGCGGAATAGTCAAATATGTAACACGTCTGTGCTTGATTCCAGCATGCAATGAGCTCGCTAGAAGCAATGAATTTCTCTATCATGTCTCGACCCTCGGTGCCCACCCTTCGGTCTTCACCAGTGCGAAGGTTTGTTATGCGCACCTGGCGGAAGGGATGGGGCACATCGACGAGGAAGTCTTCAGACAGAGCGATGCGTTTAGAGGGTTCAAGAGTCGGCTTCGAGGCGGCGACTTGGACGCAACGTCCCGTCCGGAACCTCTGAATACTCTGGGCTCTTTGAAGGCAGTCTGCATAACTGGCATCTTCAAGAGCGACCGTGTTGTCGTACCATGCTCTCAACGCGGGCTTCAACAGCTCTGAGCTGCGCAATAAATCACACCAGCGACGGGAGACCTGAGTCGGCAGCGTTAGCAACATGCAGCAGCCAGCATCACACGGCTGATGTCAGGACACTTGATATGGCATGCAGGTACCAGGCAGCCCCGCACCAGCTAGCGCTGCAGAGCAGGGCGGGTGCATTGTACTGCACAACTTACAGTTTGGAGGCGAACCGGCGTCGAGATATCCAAATAGGAGAAGATGTGGAACACGAGCTCCGCGGGCAAAGTTCCCACGATGTCCAGGTGGAAGGATTTGGCGCCGACTAGTGCCTGGAGCTGGCGCCACTCGTAGGGCGAGAGCTCGTCGGCAAGGGCAGCGATGGCGGCAGCGCGGGCGGTTGAAGTGTGCAGGGCCCTAAAGGCGTCGATGAAGGCCGGCGGCGTGGCCATGATGGGGGCTCAGCAAAGCACGGCTGTCAACGCTCAGACGGTGGTGGGTGGTGATGGCGCAAAGCGGGTGGCTCGTGCGCTAGCGAGATCGGCGCGCAGCCGACGATCGCTGCAGACATCCGAGGCAGCTGGAGCAGGTTGCGCTATGCGTATGCGTCTGCGTCTGCGTCTGCGTCTGCGTCTGCGTCTGCGTCTGCGTCTGCGTCTGCGTCTGCGTATGCGCCATGTACCGCAGTTCTGGCCCGTCTCCGGCGCCGGGAATTCTCGCAGGTCGTCGGCGCTTTCGCGCGTTTGAGGAGCAGACCGTCTGCGGGAAGCGCGCGGGGAGACGGCTCCGCTGCGAGCCCCTTTCCTTTACTAGGCGGTTGCAAGAAATCCGGAGCTCCTGCGGCGCTAGTACGTCCTAATTAGGAAACGCTAGCAACTAGTGCGCTTAGTTAGCAGCAATTTTTCGCAATTATCTTCTTTTTTCCCCCTCTATTTTCTTATATTTGCGCCCTCTATATATAATAAAAAGTAGCTAAAAAGAATTTAATATATAGCTATAGTATTTAAAAGTATTTATTTACTATTAGAAAGTTTAAAAATATAATATTACATAAATACAGGATTTTCAGTGTTCCTACCCCTGCAGAAACGTGACTTTCACGTGAGCTCCGGATTTCTTACAATCGCCAAGTAGGCTTCCAGAGGTGCGAGGATGCGAGGATGCGAGAGACGGGCGTGCATTGACGACGAACGAGACGAGTGATAACGGCGCGGTGCCACCAGTGTGGATGGATGCTGGCGGCGGTTTCAGCGGGTCGGCAGACGGCTGCGGGAAGCGCGAACATACCCAGTAGAGCAGCTTGGCCCAGCAGCAGCTCTCACGGCAAGGCGAAGACCGGCGATGCAGTATTGGAAGCCTCCATAGTACCTTTGGGATCGGCTCTTCTTCATCTGCCGCGCAAAGGCCTTGGTTTCCATCCCGTCTTCATGTTCCCATAGCCAAGTGAAGTGAACTGCCCTGACTCGGAACCGGATGCCCTTTTCTAGCCCTGGCCCGCCACACGCACCGCTGCACCTGCGTCTGAGTCGGTCTGACACTCGTCGCTGCTCGTGCTCCCGCCCATGTCGACCCTCCCTCTTCCCCGGTTGCCAGTACTGCCCAAGCTCCGTTTCTTTCCCCGTGGTCTGTGCCTGTGCCTGTGCCTGTACCTGTGCTTGTCCCTGTGCCCCCCTCTCGTCGCGAACTTCACGGCGCATCGCATCGCATCGCATCGCAGTCGCCCGACGTGCCCTGCAAGCTCAACCACCATTTGCAAACCATCGCCCTCGCCTGCCTCTTCCCTGGCCTGCTGCCCACGGCCTTCCCCGATCCGACCACCACGCCTCTGCTTCGACGCCGGAACGCCCGCGCGTCCCCCTAAAAAAGAGCCTCGTCCTGCCACAACACGGCCCGCCCGCCAGAACCCTTCCTCTCCCGCCGTGAAGCTTGAGAGCTGCCGTCGCGCGCCTGCCCGCTTCCCCCCGACTTGCGCCCCGTGGTATGCCCGCCGAATCGAGACCGCTCTGCCATCTTGAACCTCTGCCTTGCCTGCATCCTCCGCTACTGCCCGTGGTCCCCCGTCTGATACTGCGCGGGTCGACATACATACATACACCACTGCGCCGGTGCACGCAGCGCACGCAGCGCACGCAGCCTCCACGCGCTGCCTCCCCTTAGTAGCCTAGCATTTCCACGACCTTGACGACGCGCGCGCTGCCGAGCGTAGCTATGGCTTCTGTCGCGGAAGCCCGCCGAAGTCCCTTCGCCGCCGACCCGCACCACCACCACCACCACCACCAAGCACTGCACAAGTCCATACCCATATTGCCCTCCTCCACTGGCTCGTCGCATCTCACCCCGCCGCGGGACCCCATGGACATCACCCCCTCCATCCCCACCATGGGCCCGCCCATGCTCAACGGCCCCGTGGGCGACCGCAACAGTGTACATCAAGAGCCGCATACAAACGCAGACGCAGAAGGCAAGATGCCCAACGGCAATGGCAACCCCGCGCCCGTGGGAGCCGCTGCCGCTGCCCAGCAACCCAAGGTCGTACAGACTGCCTTCATCCACAAGCTATACAAGTGAGCCTCCCCGCGCATTGTGCGCTCCACTGCATGCCAAAGCTGACGCAACCGCAGCATGCTCGAAGACCAGACCATCCAGCACCTTATTTCCTGGTCTAGCACCAACGAGAGTTTTGTCATGTCTCCTTCAAGCGACTTCTCCAAAGTTTTGTCGTACGTGCATCGGGAGCTTTGACCGCTTTTAATATACCTAACCCGACTCGTAGATCGTACTTCAAGCACACTAACATTTCCTCTTTCGTCCGCCAACTGAACATGTATGGCTTTCACAAAGGCGAGTACTGCCCGATATCGCTACTACGGCACACGGTTAACAGCTTCCAGTGAGCGATGTCTTCCACACTGGCTCGCCTGACTCGCCTCTGTGGGAGTTCAAGCACGGCAACGGCAACTTCAAACGCGGCGATCTGGTGGGCCTGCGGGAGATCAAGCGCCGCGCCTCGAGGCACGCGCTCATCCACCGCGATTCCTTTTCCACGCCTAAAGTCCCTTCTGGTCCGCCGGCTGTTCCCCCCACCGAATCCATGCCTGATCCTATCGAATCGCGACTCGCAACGCTGGAACACGGCCTGTACGACATGCATGCTCGCATGCAGCGCTCAGAAGACAGCTGCGCCTACCTCAACCAGAAGAACACTATTCTCATGGACAACATGATCAAATGCCAGCAGGTCCGTCTCTTGGCCTGATCTCATTCACTCCAGCTGACTTGCGAAACAGTGGAACCACGATCTGACGAATTATATCATGGCCTTGATACCCGACCCGGAGAATCAAGTGTACAAGGACGGTACGTAGTTTTGCCTGTACTCTATTTCGACGTCAACTGACCTCTGCTAGCCTATTCGATGCAGCGCGAGATTTCCCGCCAGTCCGAAATGTTCCGCGCGCTCGAGGTTCCAGAGGAGCCCCTCTCTGCTCGACAACCGTTCTTCATGCAGCTAGATAACAACCAAGCCCCTCTTTCCCCACGGCAGATGCCACAGGACAGTGGGCCCGAATCGCGACGAGGCTCTCTGGCAGGTTTGCCCTCGCGCCAAGCTCCACCATTTAAACCTCCGGTCCCGGCACATCTCGCAATTTCTCCCCGCCGTTACGGCTCAATTGGCACGGGTAATTACTCTCCATCACCATCCAGGACCCCGGCAACTCACCAGCCACCCCCACCGCCTCCACCATCCATCCAACACCCTGGCAGTACACTGGGAAGTAATCTGGGGGCTAGCTCATCCCCGCCTTACAATCTCTACAGGCGGCATACCTCGGCAGATATACGTACGCACGGTTGGCCTCCGCAACCGCCCTCACAGTCACCATACGCATCTGGACAAAATTCGACCCAATGGCCTTCCTCCCCTCATCGGACGCCTATCGGAGGCGAGGACCAGCAGCTCCGCAACGCTTTGGAGTCCTACCAGCTACCCCGCGGACCACGCCAGCAAAACTCTCGTCAGAACACCCCCCCTCTGACGAGTGAAACCACGCCCTCGACACTAAGTGCAGATAGCAGCTGGTCTCTCCCGGGCGCCCGGTACCCCTTCAAAGGCCTAGACACCCCCGGACCACCTACACGTCGCTCAAGCATGGCGTCGAATGTACATTCCCTCCTCAACCCTGCAGATACCCAAGAGCGGGCGGACGAAGATGACCCCGACGAAGCACGCAAGCGAAAGCGAATGCAATGATGCTACGACTGCACCGACATATTTACCATGTAACAATACCGCACATACAGCCTCGGCCTCGGCCCCGCAACACCCCGCTACGTTTCCGCTATTTACAAGTTGGCGGTCACGTGTACCTTTTTGATTTATTCTCCCGATCCCAATGTTATATTTCCACACACGCTTCTCTCATTGCCATGTCAAAAGCAGCGTCGCATGCCGTCGGGGCCTGCCTCGCGCGGCGTGTCGGATGCGCCAAGTTCCTATTGTATCAGGCAGCCCGCTTCCGGGACACATACCCTTTTTTTCCCTCCCGTATCGCATTTGCTGGCCCGCTCATTGACCTAACGAACTGACTGTCTGTCGTGTCCCTTTTGCCTGCTTGCATCTACTTGCTGTCTTTTTTCTCCGTGTTGGGTAGGTGAGCCGAAGCGGCGTACGCGCTGCAGGGTCTCTGGGCGCTTTTTTGCTTTGCGTCGCCGTTGCTGGAAGGTGGAAGGTGGAAGGAGGGGTATGTAGGCATGAAATCGATGGGTGGGGAGAGGCGTACGCGCTTCTTCTTGTTTTGCGCTGTTCACTTTTGCGCGAGACTGCGGCGTGAAATGTGTTTACGTCATGTGATGTTGTTGTTGTTGACACTAACCACGGAAGTCGTGGTCCCGCGGAGTGGGAGACGCAATTGTAGACTGCGACTGTCGCACTGGCTTGCGTGCTTTGCTGGGTCTTTTTCGGGGGGTTTCCCACGAGGATGGAAGGTCGCTGTGAGAGGTGGCAGAGGCGTGGATAGCGGTACGAGTTGGATGTATGTGACGCGCTGGCTTCCCTTGTACTGTCATCCTCATCCTCATCCTCATCCTCATCCTCATCGTTGTCGTTGTCGTCGTCGTCGCATAAAACTTGTCCCCGTGTCGCGCACCCCGGCCTCCAGTCCCTAGAAATCAACCCAGAGAACCGAGGACTCACACGCCCTGCCCTGTCCTGCTCGCGGAGCTGCTTCGGCATTCCCTTCCCTTCACAATCCCAGCTTGTCGACCAACCCTAGTAGAAGGGAGATGGATACTGGGCTGGTTCGACTTGGGTTAGCTTGAGGTGGTGGGATTCGGGGTTCTCGGGTTGGTGTTTGCTGGTGGGTGGATGGGTTGGATTGAGATGGGGATGGTAGGACAGGGCAAGGTAGGGAGTGGAGGTGGCGGGGTGCTTTACTCCATCCTTTGATAATCGAGGGGATGGCCATGCGTGGTCGGGTAAGTGTTGTGATTTTCCTTTGTTGACACGAAGCACGGAACGGGTGTCCCGTACGATGAATGATAGACGACGTATAGACCGCGTGGGTGAGTATACATGCGGAGGGGATAGGTAGACGTGCGTGAGGCTTAGGGTGGGGTTGGTTGTGCGCCGTTGGTAGACAGACAGTCACAGCGACATGAAGACAACCACAGCGGCGACCTTGTATCATTACATCGCGCGCCGAAGCAGCGCCAGCTAGCTAGCTAGGTAAGTGAGTAGCCAGCATCCGCGGCCATCATCCGATGGCAGTTCCTCCAAGCATCCCAGCTGCAAACACCGCCCCCCGTTCGCAGCCCTCAAGGCTCCTACTAGTGAAAGCGGGCCCGCAACCACCGCAGAACCAACACACCGGGAAATAGAGTGTCTCCGTCCCATACCCTGTGTCCGTCATACCTACACGTGACCTACAAAAACAATAGCACCGCGCAAAAGTAAGCGCGCAAGCAACAAACATAGGAAACGCAGTTTCGCGTGTGTCGTCGGACTGTACTCTCCTGGCGCAGCAGGAGGGGGTGCTCGTTTTAACGCTGCAGGATATGTATGTATGTGTGAATGTGTGGACGGCGCACAGGGAGAGAGGAAATCGGGGGTGAGCACAAAACGCCACGGAAAGGCAGAGATGAGAGACGAGATACAGTACGATATCCAGCCGCGCCGGGAAGGGGGAAGCCAGTCTGGGGCGGGCGGCTATGAACGCCAGGCAAGGAGGGGAGTCAATCCGGTCCGATCAATCAATCCGATGGGGGGTTTTTTTTGCGGGGGTTTTGTGTTTTGTGAGGAGAGAGTTGCGCGGGCGAGGCCGGGGGTTACCCGGCGTCGCTATGTTGGCAATTTGAATGCGCGCGAGAGTAGGGATGTACGCGGGGCGTGGGGTGTGCGTGCTCGATGGCGAGGCATGCGCAGGCGGAACCTTCAGATGGTCTTGGGAGTGCGAGCGTTGCTGTGCATGGCACACTGGTTAGCGGATGCGTTGGTTGTCACGTGGGAATGCTACGGGGAGGTAGAGGAAGGAGAGGCGTACCTCGCATCCACGATATCATCGACATGGTTGCACATCGCGACGAACAGGTCAAAGAACAGCTTTCCCCCCATCTCCATTTCCATCTGCATGGTTCCACTACGCTTGAAGGTTTTGCGGCTACGGATGATGAGCGCGAGGTAATGGGCGCGCAGCCGTGAGTCACTGTCCGGCGTGTTCTCGTAGGCATACCGTGCGCTGCGCAGGATGGTGCCGACCTCGATCCCGCTCTGCAGGCCCTGCTTGCGCAGGGAGAGCTTCTTGAGCTCTTCGAGGCCGTACCGGTCAGCGGCGCAGTACACGGCTGTGTCGCGGAGGATAATGTCGCCTACGCCGGCGTGGAAGAAGGTTGGCTCGACGGCGGCCACGCGGTCGCCTTTGTTTGGGTCGGGGCTTGACACTGCGCCTTCGAGCATCCAGGTCTGGCGGCGCTTGTCGTGGACTAAGCGCGGGTAGTAGTCGCCCTTGTAGAGATACTCGAGGATGCAGGAGAAGACTTCGGGCTCCTCCGTTGGCAGGTCGATGCGGCGGTTTGTGCTCTCGAAGAACTGGCCCCTCAACGCTTCAGCGAAGTAGGGGGAGTGGCAGAGGACGTCTTCATGTGCAGCAAACAGGCGCTGGTCCGGGCCGATGACAATCGTGACAATGGCAGAGGTGAGGCTGGGCGACACCTGCTCCATGGCCGGACTGTCCATGCGGACGGACTCCATCTTGTCGACGATGCGCTGTTTCTGTCGGGATTCATCGCGAAACGACCTCTTCGACTGTTTGGTAATCTT
The DNA here is from genome assembly GCA_010093485.1 of Karstenula rhodostoma CBS 690.94. Classification (NCBI taxonomy): domain Eukaryota; kingdom Fungi; phylum Ascomycota; class Dothideomycetes; order Pleosporales; family Didymosphaeriaceae; genus Karstenula; species Karstenula rhodostoma. Next base: position 423,302 of record MU001500.1, read on the forward strand.
GCCCGAACGGTCTTTTGAACTAGCAAAAGAGCGTTTTCCGAACATGGTGGGCGAAGAGCGGTATCGATTCAGCGAGCGACGGAGCGAGCGACGAAGGGTGTGGTAAAGAGTGGACAGGTTAGTGTGACGCAGCTTGTGAGGGTGTTGAGGGAGAGCTCCGGAAGCCCTTCAGATTTAACGCGACTTTGCGGGAGAAAGTGCTGAGAAATCCGAAGCGGCTCTGTGTGTTGTCGTCACGCGTGGTGACGATAAGCACACGTTGGTTGTCGGGCTCTATGGGTCTTGTCGGGAGGCGTACGGCCAGGCGGTGGGGGATAGCCAACCTTGTTATATACGGCGCCAAGTCGTGCGCTCCCTGCAGCCTGTTGATAAGCGGGGGCAGTGCCTGCATGTTGTATGCTGCGATTCGCCAATGGCTCTACAAGTGCCGTCTGAGTGGACGGCAGAGGAACACAGGGCGATGTCCTGTGGCTCTTCATTCGACCGCGTAGACAAGGTAGAAGGACTTGGAACTTGGGTTTGGGGAAGACGCGGTATCCTTGCAGATCTGCGTAGGCGACAACACACCGCGAGGGCTGACGTCGTCGGGCCTTTTCCGTGGAGCATCGATGGGAGCAACCTTGATCTTGGATATGGGTGATGGTGCTCAAGCAATCATGGTACCAGAGCAGTGCACGCGTCAAGTTACGCGCCCGTGTGACGACCAAGCGGCGTACGGATGGGCGGCCTCTACCGGTGTTCAGCCTCGTGACTCAGAGACCTGGCGATGGACCCGAATGCATCGGAGTACAGACGGTGCGGTCTGTACTCCGCGGGATGATAGCAAGGTTGCTGACGTTTCTCGACGGTGTTGTGTTTCGGCATTTGGACGTTCCTCGTCGCTGTTCCTCGGCTTCTGCCACGTCGTGGAGTGGCCCTCATCCACACCGCTCAGGTTGATAAGTATGAGGGTCTAGAGTCTCGAGTCTAGAGTCTCGAGTCTGGAGTCCGGGAGTCAGGAGATACATTGAGAAGTGCGTTGCTTAGCATAGCAAAGTGTGAGGAGGGACGATGCGCTGGCAGGTGGTCTAGAAGGACGGGGCTCTGGGCACGTGGGGAGCACGTGTCGCCCGCCGCAAGACTGCACGTGCGATCGAGGGAGGATGGCACACTAGAATAGCGCAATGACAATGGATCTTGTGCTTTTTAATATATGTTTGATGATACGAGCGGCTTTGAAGTAGACAATTGAATGAGGAGGGCGCCAGGGTGCTCGCCGAGAGCTCTGGTAGTCCGCTAATGGCTGATTGGCTGACAGCAACCCAGGGCAGTCGTTTGCTATGTGTGACGGTCTCATAAACGCAGTCCGCGGAAAAAACCATTCGCTGCGGCAAATCAACGTAGCGACGCTGCCTGGAGGGTGGCAGGCTCTTCGCAATCAACACAAACGTGGTGAGACATTCCAAGTCAAGATCCGAGCGCAAGGCGACAGTGCTGAAAGTCTGGACGTTTACGGCACCACACTTGACTCCGTCATCTGCTCTGCCCCCACCAAAAGCCCACCACGGTCACTCCCGCAGCAGGCTCAACACCTGCCGCGACCCTCTACGAACGCATTCCACCTCACCTCCGAGCGTCACCGGTGAAACGTGAAATTGCGCACTCGTAACTGCGGCTGGATTTATTGAAGCGCGCCCGGCTCGGTCCATTCCGCAAACGCACCCAATCCCGAAATACGCATCCGCCACTTCGCGATCAACCGCCACAATGAGCGCCAGCGCGAAGAAGAGGATCATGAGGGTAGCGCATCCATAATCCACAGCCGGAATTGGCCTTTACGTGCAGATACTGACCGTGGCGCAGGAGTACGGCGAGTGCATGACGGAGAAGCCTGCGGGCATGAAGATCAACTTCGACGAGCAGAACATGACCAAGTGGGAGGTCCTGATGGATGGGCCGGACGGCTCTGCGTATGCTGTGAGTCTTGTTTTGGCCGACAAGTCAGGAATGTCTGCTGATTTAGGTGCAGGGCGGCCATTTCAAGCTCGAGATTGTATTCCCCAACGAGTACCCGTTCAAGCCCCCGGTCGTCAGCTTCAGGACGAAAATCTACCATCCCAACGTGAGCAACGACGACAAGGGCTCCATGTGCCTTGGTCTGCTTCGGCCCGACGAGTGGAAGCCGCCGAACAAGGTGGTTGCGGTGCTGCGGCTGATCCAGTCGCTGATGGTGGAGCCTAACATCGACGACGCCATCGAGCCGTCGATCGGAAACGAGTACAAGGAGAACCGCAAGGAGTTTGAGAAGAACGCCAAGGACTGGGTGAAGCGGTATGCGAAGTAGAGTCGGAAGGCGTCGTCACAGCAAGGAGTTGTTGTTGGTGAGCATTCTTTGTGAGGCACGTCAGCTGGCCTCTGCGCATACAAGGCGTCCGGCGAAAATTGCATTTGATGGGCATTGGGGTCACGGCTGGCGACAGGAGCGACGAGGCAAGGATATGATGGGTACGAGGAGCTTTGGCATGCCATGACAGCGGCACTTAGTTTGAGCGTCTAAGCGGAGCAATACACCGACCGAGCGCTACGTCGGAGTTGACAAAGAAGCGGAAGCACACGAGCAGGCTCGCCATGTCGTCATGTCGTCATGTCGTCTTGTCTGCGATGCCGCGTGGAGTGATTTGCAAAGCAATTCCCAGGACGCTGACGGAACGGCGCCAGTGCTTCATCGTGACATGTCGTTGGCGGGTACTTGGTCCGGCGCAATTTGCCGAGTCAGCTACATGGTACATACGGAGGGCTCTTCCTCGCGTTGGTGTTGCCCGAGCAGGAGGATGCCAGGAGCATTGTGTGTCGCGTGTCGTGAGCGGGCGGAACACGGGCGGAAGTGCCTCCTGAAACGGGCGCTATGCAATGCGAGTGAGCAACAGACACGGTCACCATGGCTGAGAGGCGGACACAGACACGGACACAGACACGGACACGGGGGCTGAAGACGCGAAGACGCGAAGACGCGAAGACGCGAAGACGCTCTGCGCTGCACCACAGCTTTCGGTTGGCGAAAGCTGGAGAAACCATGTGCTAGCAGCTGCAGTGGCACTAGCACGCGTGGTGTTGTTTACCACGCAACCACACAACCGCGTCGGGCAAGGCGCCATCGCATCGTTGCAGCGGGCGGGCGGGCGCTTGTGAAAGCGAAAGAGACGACGGGGCAAGATTCGAGAGAGGAGTCAGGACAGCCGGCGCAGAGAACGGCCCTCTCCGCTCGACGGCCCCCCCGTTGGAATGCGCTCCGCTCGCGCTCCCAAAAGTTAATGCCGCTGGTGGAACCGCTTGGCTTCTCACCAACATCCTTTCCTTTCCTTTGCACCCGACATTTCCTGTGCCAGCGCGGCCACGGCGCCCCTTTGCTTGCTTGCTTGCTTGCTCGCTCGCTCGCTCGCCCCGCGCCCGACGCCGTCGCACCCATCCATTCCCTACGCTCCGATTCTCCAGTCCGCGGCGCCTGCACCGCCAATTGCCCATGAGTCTGCGGCCTGTCCGCCTGTCCGCCTGTCCGCCTGTCCGCTCACCTGCCCACTCCCTCGTCGCCGCGCCTCGCTGGCGCCGTGCTCCACCCCATTCACGCGCGAACGCTGCGGCCGTAGCTGAGCTGGAGTCGCAGTGCAGTGCAGCCAGCCCCCATCGCCACCCGTCTGCACCTCCCGCTGCATCTCCATCCCCGACATGCTGATGCACACACACGGCACCCCCGAGACTTTGTTTGCCCGGCCGAATGAGGCAACCCCCCACAGCTGCTGTTCTATCCTCTAGGCATGCCACTCAAAATGAGCGAGCCTCCGCCGCCCGCTAGCCCTCGCGCATGGGCACCCACTGCCGGTAACACGGGGACCCCTGTCGGCGTTTCGAGACTGCAATACCTTCCCTGCCGCCCGCCTGGCCCAGATGCCGAGTACACTCCGCCCGCCTCGCCGCAACCCTCTACCCACCCCCATGCCCACGCTTCCGTCCGCAAAGGTTTTGGCTCTGGACGCCCCCGACAACCCGCACAGCTTCAGATGGACGTGGCTGTTGCTCCCGCCTACGAACGCCCTCTATATGGTCCCTCGCCCACCGCAAGCCCGACGCTGCCGCCATTGGCCTCGCCCAAATACGCTGCACGATCACGAACACCTTCCCTGCTCCGTCATGCCGCATTGTCGTCGCCTCTCAACAACGGTTACCCGCGGGCAGAACAGCCCCAGTCGCCTACCTTCCCGCCAGTCATGCGCCAGGTCAGCAACCAGAGCGTGACGAGCGATCCTCGATCCTTTTTCAACCCGCTCGCCAGCAACCCCGTCCACGCCAATGCCTCCGATCCCTTTGCAGACGATGTGCCCTGGTCACAAACACTGCAGAGGACCCGTGGCATGACGACGTCGACACAAACGAGCGCCCAACACAACTACCCACCGCTGCGATCCGCCGCATCCATCCCAGACTATGGCCCCACCAGAGCCAGCAACCGTTCCAATCCTTCCGGCGCCTACAAGCCTGACCGTGGCGGGCTGAACTGGTCTCACAACGACCAATTCCCTCCGCGCCTGTTCCGTGCTGAAGAGTCACGAGCCAGTGTCCGGTCAGGATGGACGAATGCATCCAGCCTCATGGAGCAGAGTGGCACGGAACGAAGCAGTGTCGCTACAGGCAGGAGCTCCATCGTGAGCAGTGACAACAACAGGGCCAGCACCTACTCCGGGGACCCGTCGGAGGACCGCGATCTATCAACCGATACCCTGCCGACCAGTATTTCGCCTGACGAGGAAGACATTATGAACTCGGTCGAGGATGTGATCGATGCGTACTTTGATGACCCCGAGGATATGGACCCTGAGCTTCTTACTGGAGACAGTGTTGACGACCGTGGTTCGTCCACGCTGGATTCGGATACCGGACGCAATGACCGCTCGTCGAATTACTCGCAGGACCTCAGTCGCCCGACATCGTCATATGCTCCCGTTCACGAGCAGCTCGCACAAACTAATTCACATAATAGAGAGCTCTCAAAAATCACCGAGCGAAACTCACTGGGAAGCTCCCACGATCACTCGGCGATTTCTCAGCCCGTGCATTCGGATCCCGATCCACTTCGCGCCTTGATCAACGATGGCGCACAGGAAGACCAAACCGCGCAGAAGGACCACCACGTCAGCCCTCTCCCACCACTCGCCGATCCGAGTCCACTCCGGTTGGACCATGTAAGGACGAACGAGGAACGCGAACGCCAACTGCAGACGATCGACATGCCCCTGCAACGGTCAAGCGAGGAATTGCCCCGACGGACGTCTACAATGGCCGCACAACGTCGAAGCAAAATCTTGGTTCGGCCCCGCCTGTCAACCAAGGTGAGCAGTGATAGCCACAAGATGCAGGAGATTCACAAAGAGCTTACTGGGCTGCCCCAAATCCCTCGAAGTAGATCGCGACTGTCGCGGCAAGACTGGGCCGAGTTCGAGGGCTACGCAAAACGGCATTCCAAAGGACCGACCGCTGCACTACGTGCGCTTACCGAGGCATCGACCACGTCTCCACCTAAAAGGTCTTCGCCGTTGCCCGAGGTGGATGAAGACGACGCCTATCCTCGCCGCGCGTCCACGAGCATCTTCGATCGCAAGAGCACCTTGTTCAACCTCAACAGCTTCGACCCTGCGCCACCCGGCAAGTCCATGACCACCAACTTCGGCACGAACAAGTCAAACGCTAGACCTTCGGCGGCATTGAAGAAATCGGCGGCCGTGGGAGTGGAACGAGATCGCTATGGTTTTAAAAAGGCCTCCGACAAGATCAGCGTACAAGAGTACAACGCGTGGCACCCAAAGTATGAGGACTACATAACGCGCAGGTCGAACAAGTGGATTGCTTTGATGAAGAAGTCAGGGTTATCAACGAAGAATCCCACGCAATTCCCAGAAGCCTGTGACAAGGTCAAGCGCTACGCCCGGAAAGGCTATCCACCAGAGTGGCGTGGAGAAATGTGGTGGTTCTATTCGGGTGCGCAGTTCAAGTCACGACAGATGTCGGGACTTTATCGCTCGCTGGTCGCGCGTGTCGAGAACGGCGAACTCAATAGAGACGATCGCGAGGCTATCGAACGGGATCTCGATAGGACGTTTCCCGATAACATTCACTTCCGACCCGATCTGAAGTCAGCACGGTTCAGCGACGGAGGTGACGACGAGCCATCGATGGTTCGGGACCTCCGCGAGGTTCTATCTGCGTTCGCCTTGCACAACCCTGGAATTGGGTACTGTCAATCTTTGAATTTCATTGCAGGACTATTGCTTCTCTTTCTGAAGCAGGATACCGAGCGAGCCTTTATCCTGCTGACCGTCATTACCCAAAACCACCTTCCTGGGGCCCACGCTCGAAACCTCGCCAACACCGAAGTCAACGTCTTGATGATGCTGATCCGCGACTACCTCCCCAAAGTATGGGCCTCGATCAACGACACGGACATTGTGAACAGCGGCCTGGGCTCCAAAGCGCACCCTGAATCCAAGTTCCAGCGGCAGCCGACCGTCGCGCTCTCGTGCACGTCTTGGTTCATGAGCGTCTTCATCGGGGTCCTCCCCATTGAGACGGTCCTCCGCGTCTGGGACGCCTTCCTCTACGAAGGCCCGCGCGCCCTGTACCGCTACGCCCTCGCCGTCTTCAAGCTTGGCGAAGGCGAAATCCGCAAGTACCGCCCCGGCGACGGCGAGCTCTTCATGGCCGTGCAGAACCTGCCGCGCCGCTGCCTCGACGCGAACAACCTGCACGACATCGCGTTCGTCAAGAAGGGCTTCGGCAGCCTCACGCAGAACGTCATCGACCAGAAGCGGCAGTTCTGGCGCGAGCAAAACGAGCGCTCCGCGAGCCAGCGAAAGAGACCCGGGCCGCAGCAGATTGTCCCGCGGACGGACACGGCGGGCGGCGATGACGACGGGAGGAGGGGGCTCGGCGGGCTGCGGCGCCGCGCGAGCAAGAGGTTCCTCAGGAAGAAGGACAAGACGTATCTTGAGTGAGAGCGTCCCGAGTTAAAAGCGGCATTGCGCTGGAGTTTTTTTCTTTCTTGTTTATCCTTTTGGACGCATCCACTGCGCAGCTGGGACGGAGTTGATCTGTCCCCTTCTACCTTCGCTTTTTTTTTTCTCTTTTGTCCTCGATTACTTTGCATACACACACCCTCCCCGCATCCAAAAGGGAAAGGTTAAAAAGGTTAGAGACGGACGTCTCGGCGACGTTTGATGGACGCACGCACAGACGGGCCTTGCATTTGTTGGATTGTATTGGATTGGGCATTACCTAGAATTCCTTTCGCGCGGCGGAAACGGAGACGGAGATTTTTGTTTAGCTTGGCTTTGGCTTCTTGTACAGTAGAGTTGCATATACCCCTTGTAGCTAGCAGTGCGGTGCGGTGCGTTGCGTTGCGGTCGCAGCAGCGATCGATGATACATGTACGAATTCACGAAAATTGGTCACAGCACCGTCCGTGTCTCTGCTTGTACGCGTCTACGCAGTTCTGAGTGCCGTCAAGGGTCTTGCTGTCTTCTCGCAAGGAGATACGCGGCGCTCGTGGTCGAACGGGGGTTCTGTACCATCCCGCCCTTCCCCGTTTTCCGTGCTATCTCTGTTTCTATTTCTAGTTCTGCACCGCATGATAACATGTCAGACGGTTGGGTTTACAAGCTGGGTGTTGCCATGTGTGTGGTGGGATGGGATGACAATTGGTGTAATAGGATGAAGCCGATACCCTGGAGAAGGTGAGAGGCGGTGGGAAGGGGTTGTGGCGTGTGTTGGGTTGGTTAGTGGGCAAATGTGTGGATGGGGGCTTGGGCTTGGGGTTGGTGGAAAGATAGTAAGATGCGGGGATTTTTAGGTTTTAGGTGAGGGGGGGTGGGTGGTGGATGGGGTATGGATAGGATATAGAAGGGTAAAGGGGGGGTTGGGTGCTGGTAGGGTGTATGGGAGGTTGGGTGGTTGAAGGTGGTGTATAGGAAGATTGGGTGGTGGAAGGTGGTGTACATAAGAGGTAGAAATTTTGGATAAAGGTAACAAGTTCCAGGAATCTATACGGTCTGATATCGTAGTGTGACGGGGACATATCGTGCTACCGCATCTCGGTATGCCATGCCACCTCGATCCCCAGCTCGTTTAGCGACGTCTTCAGAGCCGCAAAATCGAGCTCGTCGGAGTCGGAGTCGTCGAACTCATCCTAATGATTACGCTATCAGTCAGTCTGCAGTGACGGCGCAAGGTCATCTACTTACGTCTTCTTGATCCGACTCGACATCTTCTTCGTCGTCTTCCTCCGCAATGTATCCTACATCCCAGCCATGTCGCACGAGAACTACTCTGCGCAGCTTCTGTACGCCTCCATCCTCCCGACTCTCCAGCAAAGTGCCGAGGATATCAGATGCGATCCACGAGCTTGCTGCTCTGATCCACAGGCATTTCAGACGGTTGGTGAGGATGTACAGGATAGCCGGGTCCAGATGTGGCCAGTCGAGTTCCAACCTATCCACCGAAACGCTCTTCTTGAGAAACTCATTCAACGCGTCGAGGGTGTCTTCATCAGGTGCGTGTGAGAGGCGGAGGGATAATGTTGACAGGGTCTTATGGCTGTGAAGGGAGCCGAGGATCTCCGATGTGAAAAATAGCGCCGAAGACGTAGCCGAGGACACGCGCTCGCTGATGGATAAATACGCCAATTGGGCAATTGAACCGAGGACGGAGCTGTCGAATGACTGCGTTTTGGACGTGAGGCTGCTGTGTTGCCCGTGTGTTGGCGTCAGAAGATCAGGTTGGGATACGATCGACATGCGCGTCAAACCAAGTTTTGACAATATCGCAGCAGTCGCGGCAGGCTTCGAACCGCAAAATCCATCAAAGGAGAATGCAGTCAGCGCGTTTAGATCTTTCAGGACACCAAGGTTCTGATTGTGCATGTTGCCCTCCAAGCTCAGGTCCTGCAGCAAAGGCCAGTGACATGTGAGCATCTGCAGCACCTTTGCCATAAACTCCTCGTACAAGTGTGTTTGTCGCCCACTCGTGGCCCGGATGCTGAGAGTTGTGATGTTCGGAAACATCGTGAAAGCTTGGTCGAGTGCATCGAGCTCTTCCTCGTACAGCTCCCATGTTCGAAGGCTTCTCGTTCGCCCAGAACTGTCGGTTGAAAGATCGGAGATCAACAGTGGTGTGAGATCAACATCTTGAAGCTCAAGGGAAATCTCATGGACGTTTTTGAGTACGTGCTGGGGTCTCTCTGCCAACCAGTCGTTCAGGACAGCCTGGCTTCGGAAGACGATGGGTCTTTGGTACAGGAATTTGTGTGCTTCCGCATGTACTTCGTGGCATGTCTGAAGAATGCCTGGCCCCTGTGAGGGATCCATAAGTATGTCTTGGTAGATGAGCTCTCGTATCTCCAAAGGCAGAGCAAACAAAGAAGTGTTTTCTTTGCTCATATCGTCGACAATGGTGCGTGAAAGCTAAATCAAAGTGAGTGGGGTTTCGGGGTTTTGATGTATTTGTTGCGGGCATTTCGACCTACTGGATATATATTTTCTGGAAGGGAGAATGAGCAACGCTCAGTGAGCGACCCGTCCAATCTCTGCTGTTTACTTAACCACTTAACCTCGATTGCTTGGTCGTCTTAGAGGAAAGACTGCTAATCCTGGTGGATCGCTTCGATGAGAATAAGTTTGTATTTGATCTTCGACGTATCGAGATGTAGGGCCAGCATGGCCATTTAAAGGCATCCCGCTCTATGCGACTCGTCTCCCAACGAGCCGGATCTTGAAAACGGTAGATTGGATCATGCTTTTCCCATGTTTTGAACTCGGAATAGATATTTCCCTTCCACTATTCCTAAGCACCCTATTGATATTGACGGACTTGAACTGACGACAACCGGGAACGCAATTGGCAGCCGAAGTTGTGGCGTTTGTCATTCCACAAAGGGCGAGCGCCAGGCACAGGCAGGGTCATGATTTACATCCATGGACTGAAATCAAAAAGTAAACAAGCGTTAGAGCCCAAATTAGGCTGGCTCACCACTAGATATAGGCCAGGAAACTCTGACAGCAAGACAAGTCAATAAGCCAGGGGTATTGCAGCGCCGTTGATGCAATTTCAGATACGCGAACCCGAGTTGATCGCGCGGCAATGCTTGAGTTGGGGGTGCGCAGGGGTCCTTTGTCCGGTACTGTCACGATGGACGGCAGCCTTTTGTCTTTGGAACACGCGAGAGAGGAAGGTCGTACGACAACGAACCACTGTAGAACCGCTGAGGGCTAGTCTTGCCATATCGATAGGGTCTGGAAATAATTGCTTTTGCTACTGCCAGACTAACTCCCTCTATTGCATACACTAAGAAGCGACAAGGACTTTTAAGGTTGCGCCAGATCGGCGCTGCGGCCCATGGACTTTTGGTCGATTAATTATGTTCGAACCTAGGGCAATGCATTAAACCGTCTCTCGAGGGAATGATATCAGCCGGATGTGGAGACTCTTCGACTGTTTGCTTCTGATACACAGCTCTGAAGACCCGTTGGGATTTGGTAGCCATTGTGACTTTTATGTCCCTCGGGTAGGGCGCAATGGTGGACAGAAGCGCAGGGTGGCGCCGCTTAGACGATAGCATTCGGACCTGCAACCTGCCAGCCATGTGATGTGCCCGTTTGCAGTGGCTTGGGCGCAGCCGATTACGGACGGTCGATATCAAGCGTGAGGATCGTACGATGCGTGACTTCAACGTATATCGCCTACCCAGGTCCTCGACGGATCGGACCGTGATATCAGAGTTCCGAAGAGGTGGCTTCATCTCAAATCTCGATCGTGGTGACGCCTAGATGTGATGAATCGTGATGGGATCTGAATGCCTGGGGTGCAGTGTGTTTACGGTGCTTTAGCGTGTGCGCTAATCTTGCTCTGTCGTTCCTCGTATTCAGACCCTCGCTAAAGGAAGTCCAACATCTCTCCGTGCTCTGATGTCTACACATTCTCCCCTGTAACAGTACGAGCAGTACGCTCTATACGCTTTGACAAGGGCACGACCCAAGGAGGTGTGCTTGCGGGCGAATGGTCCAACTCAGTTCTGCAGAGCCTTCCCCGAAGCCCAGTATCTCCCACGACAGCACAGCATTCGGCCTTCCTGTCAGCCTTGCAATCGTAAGCAGTATTATTCGCGACAACAATTCAGCTGGCGAGTGGGCGGCTCTAAGCCTGCCGACACCACGAGGGGTCAAGACACGCGACCCGCCACGCAACCCTGTGGCTCACCATGACCCACATTGGGACCGCGCGACCCGGACCCCGACTTGGATCTATCAAAATTGGAATCAGCGCAGTCAGAATCTGAGCAGTCGCCTTACGTACGGGCGCATGAGCCACCGAGTCTGCTAGTGCCCTTCACCCTCCGAGAGGCTCCCCATTCACGTTCGGTGACAACACTGACCAAAATAAGCTACGGTTGATTTCATGAGGACATCTCGTATCTTTATCCGACCCGAAAACAGCTATTTCATCTCGGGTCGGCCGGAGGACTCAACGGAACCTGGACATGTGGTCGGCGAGGTACCAGCCCAGCACGTCTTTACGGGCGGAAAGGGTTCTGACCGTCAACGATCCGTAACGGCTCACACGAGTCTCCGATACACCACTCCTTCAGAGCAATATATCGTCTATAGATGGCCTCACGTTCTTGTCAGCTTCTCAGCGGAACATTAACTCGAGACTTTCCAGCCTCAGCTGTACAGCATTCTTGAGAACAGTGGACAAGGGAGACACATGGATTTTGCCCCAAACAGACGGTGTCCAATTCTTCCAGCATTCCTGAAAGTTTTCTAGAAGCCTTCTACAGCAGGTGGCAGTGCGGGTTCTAACGCCTCCATACGTCGAGCCGAGTCTGGAAAACGCCACGAGGCTTCGTCAAGAGAGCGCCACCACTCCATGGGGCTCGGATAGGATCATAAACTTCCAGCCAGTCACTTTGAGAAAAAGGTGTCATCCTTCCCACTTTCCAGCCCTGAGGCAGCTAGTTACTGCCCAACATGCACAGTCCATGTGGGTGACGCTCGACCTCGTGGCCGCCACCTCCGCGAGGATGGCCTGAGTTCATGTCTACTTGAAACCCAGCCGGCGTTCACCTCATTTGGAAACGACTGCGAGCTATCTCATATATCATATTCCCGCTTACCGACCTCACTCGCGCTTTGACACGGCACGGGCCCCGCGCCTCTTACCAGCTTAACGTGTGCACAACTTAGAATACAAGGAACCGCCACATCGTGAAAGCCTTCAAGAGGCGCGACATAAAGTGTTACCACAAGGCTTGATGCTATGGAGCCCAGTGTACGTAATCTAAGTAGAACCGGATACAGGCATATCAACACAACCCGAATGCGAAATTACCAAAACTGGTTGGCTCATTAATTCATTTTACAGGTTCGCGTTCTCTACGATCACTAGCAAAGTGAGAGAATGTCAGTGAGTTTTGTTGTAACGTCGAAGACTGTTTCGTCAGCAAAATCTAAACCACGTTCTCTTGTACGTCGAAGAAGTATACTTCGCCTGCCAACTATTTCCACCCCGATGTGGCATCCCCACGTGGAAGCCCGACCGTACAAGTGCACACCTCGCCAATACCTGCCTGCTGGTACACACCTCATATTCTCCACGCACGACCGCGGAAGCCACCACATGGCCCCCGGCCAGGTAATCCAGGCCCCTGCCACGTGAGTATCTACACCTCACCTAGACTTGTTCTCCATGCCATCGCTCAGGTGAACATGCAAGCCACCACATGGCATCTAAACGCGCAGAGTCCAGCCGCAGTGCCCTGACCGGGACATCCAAGCCTGTATATCACTAGACGTGTGACGGTTTCATTTACACGCATGCAACCGACGCGGCAGCCTCCACGTGGTCGACCAGCCCGCCCCGTACAAAGCCGCACGCGAGGGTGTCGCACCGATGGCATAACCTCTCTAGTCTTACCGACCTGCACCCGTAGCCCCAGTTCGAGATCTCGTATCGGCAGCTATGGTAGTACAACCGTCACAAAACAAAACCCGCACCTCACTCACAGCCAGCTCGCCGAGCGATCCGCTGCCCTCTCGTCTGCGAAAACCGCCGCCATCGTACGATGCGTCGTCGCCCAGCTTCTCCGTTTGCAAAACCCCCTCGTATATGGGAAATATTCATCACACTCACCTTTAGAGAATCATACGACTATCACTCGCTCCCAGCGTCGCTCCTCCAAACTCGGTCGAGCACGCGCTCGCCCCCGAAGATGATGCTGGTTAGCGACATCGTACGATGCGTCCCGGACTCGGCTTGTAGGTTTTTTCTTCCTGAAGATGGGCAAAGACGGGGTTTGTTTGGATCCGCCACGACGACGCCGGAGCCCTGGACGAGCGAAAAGGGTATTTGGGTGCGCTGGGCCGCTTTGCGGGCCTGAAGCACTCTGGGAATTTCTTTCCTCGCTACAATCACGCGCACGCGCCTTCCTGAGCTACACTGGCGCAGCGTTGACTTGAATGAGTCGGTACGCTGAGCAGAGCAGTGCTGTGGGTGGTCCTAGCTGGTTCGCTTGTAGCAGCGTACGCCCTCGTATGCCTCACGATGCATTACCCGTGCAGGCTTTGAAGTATGATCGGCCTGTGTCGACGACTGCCTTGAGTACAACGTTTGTACTCCAGTCTCCGACGCAGCGCCGTAGAAAACGACATCATCTCACTTGTCCGCACCTCACTATGATCATGGCACTGTACTGGGCCATACATAAAACACATGATTACCGATCCGATCCGATCCGATCCCATCTGCCCGCTACGCTACTCTATGAATGGAAATCTCAACACGTCCAAAAGCATCGGAAGACATAGTTGTACAGTACACGCTAGCTTGGCATCCATCCACATCACCGCGAATACAAGCAGAAGTCCCTAATCTTTTGATACAAATGCTCAACTCAATCAAACTTGGTGCCCGGCAGTGCGGGACCCGTGCACTGCCTGCCCATGCCATGCCATGCCATGCCATGCCGCTCCATCCGACCAACTGTCGCAGAATTCAAAGCGTCCCCGGAGTGGGCACTTATACGCGCAGCAGCTTCGCGGCGTAAGATGTGATGAGGTCCTCGTTGGGGAAGCTCATCTCCTCGAGCTTCTGGGCGTAGGGTGTGGGCACCTCGGCACCGGTGACGCGCGCAGGCGGCGCCTTGAGGTAGTCGAAGCTGTACTCGCACGCGAGCGCCATGATCTCGGACGCGACGCCGAAGCTGGGGTAGCCGGACTCGACGACGAGGAGGTGGCCCGTCTTCTTAATTGACTTGATGATGGCCTCAACGTCGAGCGGCTTGATGCTGCGCAGGTTGATGACCTCGGCGTCGACGCCGTACTTCGACTTGAGCTGCTCGGCGGCGACGAGCGACTGGCCGACGCAGCGGGAGAGGGTGACTATGGTGAGGTCCTTGCCGGGACGCTCGATCTTGGCTTTGCCGATCTGGGGGGTGTTAGTGGGAGAGTTGGGTAAGAGTCAGGAGACGTACGGGAATAACGAAGTCGTCTTTCTGGGCGGCTTCGCTCATGGGGAAGGAAAGACCGTAGAGGAGTCTGTGGTGTGTTAGAGAGTGCGTAGCTAAGTTTGCTTTCGGGGCGAATTACTCGTTCTCCAAAACGACGACCGGGTTAGGATCGCGGATAGCCGCCTTCAGCAGACCCTTTGCATCCTCGGCGCTGTACGGTGAAACGACCTTCAGTCCGGGGATGCTTCCGTACCACGCACTGTAGTCCTGGGAGTGCTGGGCTCCGACACCGGAAGCGAAGCCGTTGGGACCGCGGAAGGTGATGTTGCAGGGCTGGGTACCGCCGGACATGTAGTGCGTCTTTGCGCCGGAGTTGATGATCTGGTCAATGGCCTGCATGGCGAAGTTGAACGTCATGAACTCGCACTGCCGTCGCCGTTAGTCCCGGGCGCGCTCAAGCTTCCCAGCACGGGCGGTACTCACAACGGGGTGCAGACCGGCCAGCGCAGCACCCACACAGAGACCGGCAAAGCCAGACTCGGTGATGGGGCTGTCGATGACCCTCTTCTCGCCGAAGCGGTCGAGCAGACCCTTCGTGACCTTGTACCTGTGCTATCGTCAGCGCGAAACTCGCCGAAGCCGCACCAGGGCGCCGCGCAGAGCCAGTGAGCACGCCCACAGCTTCGCAGAAGCCCCGAGCATGCTCTCATAATTCCCCGACGCCCAATTGGCACGCATGGAGAGCAACGTACGCGCCGTTGTACTGCGCAACCTCCTCACCCAGCACGAAGACCTTGTCGTTTGCCTCCATCTCCTCGGCCATGGCCTCATTGAGGGCGTCTCGCACCGTCATCTCCTTGGTCGCGCCATCGGAGGCGTATCTCCTGGCGGTGATCGACGGGGTGAGGGCGGCAGGGCGGAACGCGGGTCGGAAGGCAGGAGCAGCTGGGCGGGCACCGGACAGCAGGCGGGCTGCCGGGCGGAGGAGCCTGGAGGCAGCCATTGGAGCGGCGGGATAGGAGGGAGAGGTGGAAGAGAGCGAGGGCCGCGGGCGAGAGATGGCCGGTTTGGAGGGAATGCGGAAGGTGTTGACGGTGGTCAAAAGTTTTGTTGCTCTTAGGTCGGGATCGGGTTCGATAAGCTGCTGGGTCCAGGTCCGAGCTCCACCGAGTGTTGGCCGTACGCCTGTCCCAACAACGGCGCAGACAGATGACAGGTGCATCATGAGCAGTGCACGCTTCGTTTTCCGCTTCGTAATGCACAGTCGCCGACAATAAAAACCAGTCCTTGTAGCAGGTTCCCACATGTGGATATCACGATGAACTGCTAGAGTACAGGTTTGGAGACGTATTGTAGAGAACCATTTACGGGACTCCACTTCAGGGTTCGTCTCACTGCAGAACCAGGCATTCGCTCAAATCCCAGTTTCGTATAACAGTCACTTGATGTTATATCGACAAGACTGATTTGCACATAGGGACCACAACTTGCATGGTTCATCGTTCACTCTGCGCTGCTTCGAGCACAGACATTAGCTCTATATGCGTTTCTATGCTAACCGTCACTGCGTTGACATTACTGCACATCGCCCTACTGATGGCCCATTATTACAACAATATATAGCTGCAAGTGCTGAAGATTCTCTTTTTGAGATGCACCAATCCGAAAACCCGCAGACCAGAAAAGAAGAAGAAAGAATGCGATCATCTACGCCTCTGGCTTGCGGCCAACCATCATGTACATGGGCGTGAAGAGCTTCTGCTTGCCACCAGCAACGAGGCAGTCGGCAGCGAGCGCAAGACTGTCGGCCGTCTTCTGGGTTCCCTTTGGTGCAACACCAATCGTCTCCAGGGCACCGACGAACTTGTGGACGAAGCCGCGGCCGATCTTGGTCATTCGCAGGATCGTGGGAATGTCGCCAATGGTCTGGATGTATTTCATCTGGCCAGAGAGCGGCCAGTACCACGGAGCGGAGTCCTCGTCACGGTCTGCCAGATCCTCTTGGTGCTCCATGACGAAGCCAGCGGCCTTCATGGCCTTGATGGCCACGTCAATTTTCTCCATGTTCGAGATACCGTCGCCAATCTCGATACCGAGACGGATTTCGCGGTGCTCGGGGTTGTCGTTGTCATACTTGTCGGTCATGAGCCACTCGTAGACACCAAAGACACCGCCGGGCTTGAGGACACGGAAGATCTCGCTGTAGATGCCCTCAAGAGACGGCGCATGCACGGTGGCCTCGATGGCGTAGACAGCGTCGAACGAGTTGTCAGGGAAGGACATTTGCTGTTCAGGGTCAGTGCATGTGCACAGTAAGATGCTAGTACTGAACATACCATGAAGTCGCCCTTGGTGTACTTGAGCTTGTGTGAAAGACCCTCCTTCTCAGCGTACCGAGTGGCGCGTTCGATCTGGTAGTCGTTGTTGTTCAGGCCCACAACATTCACGTTGGCGAACTTGACAATCTCTCTGGCAGGTCCTCCGACACCGCAGCCCACGTCGAGCACGCGCATGTTGTCGGTCAATCCCATCTTGTGCGCCAGGTAGTGCTCGTGGCGGGCAATGGCCTGGTAGAAGGGCTCGCCGTGGGCAAAGCGGCAGAAGTGGAAGCTCTGGCCCCAGCCATACTCGTACAGGTCGGTCGCGAGGTTGTAGTAGTGGCGGGTGAGGGTGGCATACTCGTCGCGGCGAGCCTAGGACATGTTAGCAAGCGCGAGCGCGAGGGGGCGTCCCAAGTAGCGTACCTTGCGCGTCTCCTCAGTCTCGTCTGCAGCGGCCTTGTTGTCCCAATGCTTGAAGTACTCGTCCACGGCAGCCTGCTGGGCGGCCTTGTCCTTCTTCAACATGGCAGCCATACCGCCCTGGGCCTGGGCAGACTGGCCGTGCATGGCCTTGTTGAAGTCGGCATCGCGGGAGTGGTTCTCTTGCTCAAGCGCAACGGGAGACATGTTGAATGTGTGGGCAAGGTGCGGAACCGAGACGGTTGGAGAAGAGTGAATGCAAGTTTGGAGGACGGAAAGCACAATTGTCTGTGAAGTGGTCGAATACAGCGCAGGAACGGCCCTCTTAAGGAGAAAGACCAGGAGTCTCCCGTGAAATAAAGTCGGTATAGAACGGCCCCTGATTGGCGGGGTGCGGGTACGGTCTTTACGACGCTAGTGTGAAATTACCACCGCCACCGAGCTCCAGTGCTCCGCTTCGTTACATCGCCAGTTGCACGCCAACAGCCCTCAACTTCACCCACGAACCCTGCTGCGCCCCGCAATCACGACGACGACGCGCCCACATAGAAGCACGCCCGGCCGCATCCTCCTGCACAAAACGTACGATCCCTCGCACTCGCACCCGCGCGCGACCGCCTCTCTCATCGGGACATGCCGCCGCAAATCAAGCAGGACCTGAACCGGTCAGGCTGGGAGACGACAGACTTCCCGTCCGTGTGCGAGCGATGCCTCCCGGACAACCCGTATGTGCAGATGCTCAAGGAGGACTACGGAGCTGTAAGTGCCCACCTTGATTTGGCGTCCATGGACCAGGCTAACAAATCTGCGCAGGAATGCAAGATATGCACCCGTCCATTCACCATCTTCCGGTGGAAAGCAGACCGCACTGCCCGCCAGAAACGAACCAACCTTTGCTTGACATGCGCGCGCCTCAAGAACTGCTGCCAGTGCTGCATGCTGGATCTGTCGTTCGGCCTTCCCATCGTGGTCCGTGATGCCGCGCTGAAGATGGTGGCGCCGGGCCCCCAGAGCGACATCAACAGGCAGTACTATGCGCAGGAGCACGAGAGGGAGATTGAAGAGGGCCGGGGAGCGGTCGAGGCCTACGACAAGACCGACGAGAAGGCGCGCGATCTCTTGAAGCGGTTGGCGCAAAGTGAGCCATATTACAAGAAGCAGCGACGGCAGGAAGCGGAGGGCGAGGGGACACAGAAAGCGCTTCCTGCGCCTGGAGGAGAGTCGAGCGCAGCAGGCGGACACGCACCGGGACCCATACGAACGAGAGATTCGAGAGGTCCCGCCAGGGGGCGCGGCGGACGCGTGGGTGGAGCGCCAGCAGCACCGAGTCCCGAGGACTGGCTGCCTCCAAGAGATCCCAATGTCGCGTCTCTGTTCGTTACTGGTGTCGAAGACGACCTGCCCGAGCATGAGATCCGCACACACTTTGCGCAATACGGCCAGCTTCGATCGGTCGTATGCTCACACCGCGCGCATTGTGCATACATCAACTACGTCAAGAGGCAGGATGCGGAGACTGCGGCAGAGACACTGAAGGGCAAGGTGGTCATCAAAGGCTGCCCGATGAAGGTGAGCTGGGGCAAGCCGAAGCAGCTGGACAGCCTGGACCAGAATGTCCGGATGATGTACGCGAAAGAAGGCAGGCAGGCGAGCGGCAACGCCAGACGTGCGCAGGCCGCTATTGAGACAGCGCCCGAGGCCAGTCTCGACAGTCTGGCGGCCATCGCTCCGCCTCCGGGAGCAGACGACGAAGTAAACTACGCCAGTTTGGCTGGCAACTAAGCATGTATTACATTTGTAGCATTGGTCGGCGTTCAGGACGGGTATCACGATTCGTGTTGGACGAAGAAAAAAGTTCAAGCCGAGCAGCATTTGGTCCCTGCTAATGTATTCCCTTTCCCCTTCTTGATATCCTCATTGTCTCCGCGCTCGGTATGCTCGTGGATGTTAAGCTCTGATAGATAGCATTAGCAATTGCAACATCAACGTCTGCGAAGCCGCATGCGCTTCGGAACATACTGTAGCTGCCTTCCGTGTCCACGGCCTCTCCTTGCACCACGTTCTCTCGTAGGAACTTTGCCACTTCCTCTGCGTGCGTGATTTGCTTGGAGTATTCTTCGCTGCCGGTGGCGAGGCCGCGGTTGTTCTCAAAGTTCTTGCGCACTTCGAGGCGTGCGGCGGAAAGCATGCGCGTGTCTCCTAGTGCAGTATGAGCTTCCGATTCCATCCATTTCCAGACTTGCGGATCCGTCACCCACCTCGGAACGCAATGCGCGTTGATCGCAGGAGGCTTCTGTATACTGCAATGGCCATCTCGTGCGACATGGGTACCGGTCGGGAATGTGTGGTGAGCTATGGGCGATGGCGAGAAAAGTCGCGCAGGCCACTGTTCACCGACAGGGATTGCGGTCCCTGCAGGCGTAGTCAGCTCGTTAAGTGACGTCGCAGCCACCACCACTTCACCTTTCTTCCCCTCATCACGCGACGATGTTAACGCGCCCTTGACTTGACTTTGGCGCCCTCGGTGCGCTGCTAATCTTACACAATGGTCTCTTTTTGGCCGTTCAAGGTACGCAATGCTTCTTAGTGCATGCCACGTTTTTGCGCTGACGAGGCAGCAGTCCATCGAGGACCAAACATACTTCGAGAAGACGCTTTCGACGCTTTCGGGCAAGATCACGAGGGCTGCTGCGAGAAATGATGCCGCGAGGCAGAGGTCCAGGCGTGTCCGCGTCATGTGGACGCTCTGGGCTGGCTTTGCCTACATCTTCGCTGCCCTCTTCTGGTCGCTGGTCGTGGGATACAAGAACTGGGGACGCACAGAGTATACCGCGGTCGTTGGCGGACCTGTACTGTATGATAATCTACAGTCTGTGGCTCGATGTTTCCGAAGCTGACCGCATCCAGCATCTACATCGTCCGCACCACCACGACACGCTACTATGACTGGCGCATCTCCAGCACAGAAGCTTACATCAAGGCCCTTAGCAAGGAACGCGAAACTACGATCGAGCGGCTGAAGGAATCCACCAAATGGAACTCCACGCAACAGCTCCTCGAGAAATACGGCGGTCAACCACCCAAGCCGAAGGCCCCAGCAGACAAGAAGAAAGACGGGCCCCAGAAACAAGCTCCAGCACCAGGACCTCGCACCGGCATTGCACCCCCGCCGACAGCAAATATCCAACGCCCCTCCGGCCAGCGCCCAGCAACGCCCGCATCAACAGCCTCTCCCCAAGGTCCCCCGCCTCCATCAGCTCTCCCCCCTCCTGACGCCATAAGCGCCGAATTCGCACCCAACGCTTTCTCCGCCCCAGAGCTCACAAGACAATACACCGCCTCCGCCGCCACCTTCACGCAGTCCCATTGGTACGACCGCATCCTGGACGCGCTCCTCGGCGAAGACGAGACGCAGCCGAAGAACCGCATCGCACTCATCTGCACGGAATGCCGCCTCGTGAACGGGCAGGCGCCGCCGGGCGCCCGCACGCTCGAAGACGTCGGCCGCTGGCGGTGTGGCGGGTGCAGTGCGTGGAATGGGAAGGAGAAGGCGGAGGAGGTGGTTGTGGAGCGGCTGGTGCAGGGGTGGGAGGAGGAGCGTCAAGCAGAGGAGGAGAAACAAACTGGCGACGTAGTTTCCAGGAAGGTCCGGGGAATGGAGGAAGTTGGTGCGGTGCCGGGCGAGGACGAGGGCTCGGGCGTGGATGTGGCCGAGGAGTCGGTTGACGAGACGCCTGTGCAGGGGCGCGCGACGAGGAGCAAGACCAAGGCGAAGGGGAAGAAATGAGTGAGGGATAAGAGGCATGAGGCCAGGCCCGGCGTGGCTGGTTTCCTCTCATGGATCGTCTGTCACAGAGGCATAACTGCTAACGGCTATGTTCTAGCCCCTTCTCATTAGCGTTCAACAACATCAATATCACAGACTCCAAACTCATCCGATCTCGTGCGTTCTCCTTGACATCGTCCTATCGTACCAGCATACGCACCCCGAGAATGGCCTAGCCGCATATAATATGCGCAGAACGACACTCCGCTGTAAGCCGTAACGCAGCTTACCTCATCTCACCCTACCTGACTGTGCCTCTCAGCCCAACACCACGCGGTGCTATACGCACCATCTGCATATCGTTTCGCCGCCACATGTGGTGTTGTGGTAAGTATATCTGAGTAAGAGCTAGCATGCAACAGGAAGCTCCGCGTACAATAGCGTGAATACCAGCGTAGGGCACAGTAACATCCCTGCGCGCCCTACAAGTACATACGCCTGGGCGATCCTTCCACGCCTTGCGTAACATTTCACAATATCCGTATCCACGAATTCCTCCCAAAGTCTCACAACGCTTAGAACCTCTTATCCCCAACCATTAATCGTTGGGATTCGTTCCTCCTTCCGCAACCCAACCCACCATGATCCTCATCATCGGCGCCGGCATGGCCGGCGTGACACTTGCGCGGCATCTCGACAGCAGGGGCATCCCCTTCCGCATCTTCGAGCAGCAGACGGAATTCAAAAACCAGGGCTTCGGCCTGACCCTGCGCGCGGACACGACGCAGAAACTGCTCCCGCTGCTAGGCCTGCAAGAGGATGCCTTCGGGAAAAGCGTAGCCGTGGACCGCAGGACGGGCAAGACGAATACCTTCCTCGTGGACGTGGAGACGGGGGCGCGGTTCGCGGCTGCGAGTTTCAAGGAGGGTGCGAGCGCGAGGGATTGGAGGACGAATAGGGAGAGGTTGCGGGGCGTGATTATGGGGGGTGTGGCGGGGCGCGTGGAATACGGGTGTAAGATGGCGTCGTTTGGTTCGACGGCCGAGGGTGTGCGGGTGGTGTTTGAGAACGGGATGGAGGTCGATGGCAGGATCCTGGTCGCGGCCGACGGCGTGCATTCGGACATCCGCTCGACGCTGCTGCCGCGGTGCGTGCCGCGGGATTGGGACGGCGTTATGCTGAATGGGACGTGTCGGTTTGGGGTGGCGGAGTGGGAGGAGAAGATGGCGCCGCATGTGGGCGATGCCGCTGTGTATCCCGGGTTCGCGGACCAGACGGTGCTCGCGATTACGATCTACGATGCAGACTGGGATCCTGTGGGGGGGTTTGTGGATGTGTCGTGGGGTTATTCGAGGCGGAGGAGGGTCGGACATGACGCGCTGTTCGTGCGGTACGCGGATCGCGGCTTCGACAAGGCGAGTGCGCCGGCGGCGTTCTGGGACGAGATTGCGGCGCTGCCGGAAGGTTTGGTGGAGCCGTTTCGCACGGTTTTCAAAGGGATGAAGGAGAGGGGGGATAGGACGATTCATCATCAGTTAGTGAGCTTGCTTGTTCCCAAGGATGAGCTTCTCTCCAAGCTCCAGTCAGATAGGGTCGTGTTTATTGGAGATGCGGTGCATGATTGGAGTAACCATGCGGGAACGGCGGCGAATGCGGCTATTCAGGATGCGTTGGCGTTGGGAGAGGTGCTGGAAAGAGGGGAAGAGTTAGAGGCGTATTATGAGGAGAGGTATTCGGCGTGGCTGAGCTCGTATGAGAAAAATGGGGAGGACTTCCAGGTGTTGCACAGGCCGATCGGTGAGTGGAAGTCGTTGTTGGACCAGCAGAAGTCGGACCGTGAGGAGGTGGAGGTGAAGAGAAATGTTGCGCAGCTCTAGGGAATGTTAGATGCGCGTTCATGCACAAGGCGTCGTTAGAGACAGGGCAAAGGTAATTACCATCAGGCCTAGAAGGTATGTCATTCACAACGCTCACTCCTGCCGTAATTTTTTTGTCATGTATCTTACGTCACTACACACACATTCGCAATCGCTTTTACCATTTCATTCTCATCGTACATGTATCCCCAAGAACAACGCAAAACAATACGAAAAACCGCCGTCAGCCTCGAACGAGGTACATCGGTGTCCATAGGACAGCGAGTAGCTCCGGCTTCCTCCAGCAAGATGGCGCTCATGAATATTCAAGACCCATACATCCAATGTTCCTCATCGTGGTCATACACCATAACAAAAAATCATGCCCGGGAGTCGTGATAACAAAGAAAGAAAAAAATGTGAGAGTGTGCGCCCTTGACCCGCAATCCGAACCTAAAAACATGCTGACCGGTCCTTCAAAGATGATAGAAGTTTCGGACGGTGTCGCCAGACCGTCTTAAGAACGTAGTGATGTAGAGTAAGTGATGGCGACGCTTTGCCCTGCCTAATTCATGGACTCTCCATCAGAAAGTACCATGCCGTCGAAGTTGTTCGAATCCTCATCGGTCTCAGTAACATTGGGACGTTTGGACGACACCTTGCCAATCATAGTATCCGGAAGCTTCGTAGAGTCAGTGTTGGTGAGACCAGGGATAGTGCGCCGGCGCTCGGTTTTATTCCGGAATTCCAGTTCCTTGAGGTCCTTGGGCCAGTTTTCGGCAATCTTCTGCTGCTCGAACAAGTCGTGTGGTTGGGCCCGCACTGTGCGAACTGCGCGCGAAACATTGCGGCCGACTCGACTAGCCACCGTCGTGGTCACCGTGGCGGTGTTCTCGACAGCCGTCATGACATTTTCGTAGACTGAGACACGCGGCTTATCCTGGTAGTCGACTGGCGGTTGCTCGCCATGGACACGGCGGGGCGATGTCTGCTTATCGGCTCCCTCTTTGACTTTCACCATCGTCCAATCGTCCTCGTCCAGGTCGTCGTCGAAGTCGATTGAATTCTGCTGCACGGCATATGGGTTCTTGTCGAGGACGTAGTTGCGTGGATCGCCCTTCTTGTACTGCACGCCCGCCATCTTGTAAACCGGCTTCGTCTTCTCCGCCTTCCGCGCCTCCTTGTAGGACGTCTCCTCCGCCCACTGCGCGACGCTCGCAGGAAGAGACTCCTTGTAGCCGAGTTTGATCGCGCTCATGGTAGCTGTTGTTGCGACAACCTTCCCAGTGCGACGTGCGCCCTTTCCGACCAATGTACCGACAGACCAGATGGCTTTACCAACACCAGCCACTCCGAGAGCGCTGCCGAAGGAACATGCTGCGGAAGAGACGTTTTTGACCGCCTCGTATGTGTCGTGCTTGGCGGCGTCATACGTACCGGGGAAATGGTACGTTGGGTAGTCCTTCAACCCACAATTTGCCATCTCGTGATCCAACATATCCATAGATACGTCCGCGTACTCGCCATCGATGAGATTCTGGTCGCTGTCAATTGGAGACTTGGGCGGAGCTTGTACATGTGCGCTGCGACGCTTCAGGTTGTGATCTGCTTGGGCTTTGATTTGAGTATATGTGGGCATGGGAGACGCGCCGGTGGTCCCCAACGTGGGTAGTGGAACCAATTTAGCGGGGCTGGGGACTTTGGGCGTCTTCGGCACAAGAGAAGGACGCGAGGTCGTAGGTTGCTTTCCAAGAGTGGCCTTGGTGAAGCCGCCGGTGGTGTTCTCCTTGTTCGCATTCGAGGCGACGGAAGGCTTCTTGGTAGGCTTTTCAACAGCTTTTTTGACGGGAGAGTCCAAATCAATGTCTTCCAACTCATCATCCAGCTCCTCTTCTGATGCCGTAGCAGCGGGCGCCACACCGCGAGAATTCGAGGCAACGGATGAAACAAGTCGAGACTCCGGAGTGTTTGCCGAGGTGGCGACTGGCTCAGCAATTTCAGCCTCCTCGAAGAGCTTCTTCTGTATCAAGACCGGGCCTCGAGACGGCGAATCCTCCCACTCGCCATCGTAGTCAGGAGCCGCGACACCGTGCAACTTCTTCAACCAGTCAGCTTGGGCCATGGATGCGGGCTTCTCAGTAGATGAGAATTTGGCAGTGGTTCCGGCCCAGACAGAGTGATTGAGATCCTCCAGTTTCGTGGTCGAGGTGGAAGCCGGTGTTTCTGACACTTGCATCGCGGAAGAAGTGTTGTCGTCGACGGGAATCGTGGGCGAGTTCAGTTGATTATGACCTTCCTTGATCATAGAATCCGTCATACCGATGAATTTGTCTACAGGATCGGTCGTGTATGAAGGATTGTGCCCAGCGGTATGCTTTGACGGGTTTATTGCTAGAGCCATGCGCTTTCCAGTCGAGTTGTCGTTAGGTGAGCCGGAGTAAGCAGTGCCGAGGGACTTAAGTGTAGAGGGCATAGGGGCAGGCTCGGGAGAGATATCGGTATGTGCTTCCTTCACTGTGGCCCCGGCGCCCGTGTCCGTAACCTCGCCCAATGAAAGGTCCGTCTTGCCGTCAGGAGGTGTCTCTTTCTTCGGGACAGCGAACATAGCATGTAAGCGGGCCATAGCTGGATCATTCTCGCCCTCAGCGGTCTTGTCTTCGTTCGGAGCAACAGGGGAGATCCCATCTGAAGCTGGGTCTCTCTTCGGGGCAAATATGGCGTCCAACACTTCCTGATCGGTCTGAGGTCGGTTACCCCATGCATTCAACTCTTGAACATCTCCAAGCGAGGCGCCCTGGTCCGCGAGTGCTCGCTCTAGGCGCTCGTCGTGAGGATTGTTGTCATCCTCGTCGAAGAAGGGATTTGGGTTGAATCCCCGTGACGGCTCCATGATTGTGAGACTTGGGTCGATATATCTGTGGCAAGCGTCTTTTAAGAAGCCGTGCACGAGTCAAGGAAGGTTGTTTTATCTGTGGATTTAAGATGGCTGGTGAGACTTGGAGCAATGTTCATGCGAACAGTTCCCCGTCAAAGAGTGGAAAAGACTCGAAGAAGGTTGCTCCGATTGTGGAATCGACGGTGCCAATGCGTGGGCGAGCGAGCATTACAGCAAAAGACTTCGAGTTTATAACAGCTAGGGGAGAGAGAATGCACGTGACATAATCTTGGCATTTTGTCACTTCAACTCTGAGCCTCGAGGGTCCTGTGGCGCAGCAGAAGTTACTGTGGTAACTTTCACTGTCATATCCGAGAGTAAGGTTTTAAAAAGTATTGTTTGACATGATTACATACATGGGATAGAAATCTACTATCGTATTTGTGCGTCGGTAAGGGCCGCGCGCTCGCATCGATTGTCTTGGGGGGTTACAAACCTTTGAATGGAAGGGCAGGTTTGTAATATCTCAAACGGCTTGCTTTTTGGAACAACCGCAAGTGTATTGGGCGATCTAGTTTGGCACATGGCAAAGGCTTTTGGCATGCTTCCTTATATATTTATAAGAATCAATCCCGATCCCCCCCCAACATTGAACAAGTCAAAAGTGTATGGAAGCAGCAACCGAAAGCAGACACATGCATAGTATGTGCATACATGGCCATTATGCGCTTTCCTGCCGACGACATTGTGTCGCCACGGATACTTTCACTCTGCGTCCGTGCGCACACCTGGGCCCACGACATTGTTACGGTGGCTCGTGAGGGCGGCTCGTAGATCCAGCCCGCATTATATATACACAGCGCATCCATGATCACATAATTAACATCCACCCGCCAGCTCTCGACTTGGATAAAGCAATTCCACTCTTGCCCTGTACGCTTCTAGCATAAGCGCACAGATTACCTGAAGCTCTCGAGACCACTGCTTCCCCAGCATCTTTGTCTATTAAGACTCATAGACACCCCATCAGCTCTCCCCTTCCACCCACCCTCAACAACACATCCACACGACAACTCCAACGTCCGTGAAAGATGTCATCCCCGGAGAACTACACGTTCGACGCTTTCGTGGAACTCCTCCAGCAAGGAGATGCTCGTGAACTCTTGCTCGAACTCGTTGAAGATCCTAACTTCATGGGTCTGAACGTTGCACCCCGAACCCCCGTACCGGTCTCCCAAAACTTGACAGCCGCTACGAACCCGACCCCTACCAATGCAGCATCTGCACCTCCTGCTCAGGCCCCAGCCAATCCAGTGCCTACGCCTCTTGCCCAGGCCACACCCACTATGCCAACTGCGGCCCCCCCTCTGCGAGAAGAGGACGAACTTCCGGAGGACATCTCGCCTTCTCCCTCTCCTGCGTCTTCGGACTCTTCCAACGACGTTGTGTGGAACAACTGGGAAAACAAGCATGTTCCAAAGTATGAGAAGGACCCGGCGCAACATCCATTGATTCCGCTGGATCAATCGTTCACCTCGCTCCCGTACAGTGCTGCTATAAGTTACGAGCAGCACAAAATCAGGAAGGAGAATCGCGCTCGTGAGAAGGCTGAGCGCAAGGAACGGGAGAAGAACGACAGAGAGCGACCCATTTTCGAGTGGTTGCTCAAGGTCGACAGCGAGAAAGAGGAGAACCCAGAGATACCCGACTTGGCGAGCATCCAAGAACCGCGGTGTGAAACTGAAGCTTTGGACACCCTTCTGAAGGGCAACCGAAAGCGGAAGGACAGGGCCGACCCAGAGGAAGCTGTCGAGAAGTCCATGCCGCCTAGCAAACGTCGTTCAACCTCTCCCGAAGAAGTACCAGAGGATGAACAAAAGGGCAAAGACCGAGTCCCCGTGGAGGAAAATTCCAATGAAGACCAGACGTCTGGTAAAGGTCGCTCGATCTACATGGATATGATACTGGAGAACGAGCGAAAGCGAAAGGACATGGATGACCCGAAGGAAGATGCCGACGAGTCTTCACAGCGGCCCAAGAAAAAGCCGAAACAGGTATCGTTTGCTGAGACGCCTGCTGAGGTGCGAATCATTCCCGAGGAAGATGTGACTGTGGAACCAGAAGCTGAGCCCGAGTACAGCGACGACGAGCGAGAAGATGCGGAGCCTCGTAGGCAGCCCTCGCTGGACGCCACTCAGGACGCTCCTGCACTTTCAGACACACCGTCGGGACCCGCACATGGAGCACCTTCATCTCCGCAGGTTCCCCAGCAGCCTTGGCAGCCTCCGCCTGAGGTAGAGGACTTGCGACTCCATCCGGGATCGAACAACACATATGGTCGGTTTCCAGCCCTCGACCTTTACCCCCCGAGGCGCAAATTGGCTGCAGTCCCACCGATTAGGACTGAGCCGTACGTTTTCGGCGGGGTACGCCAATCAAACCCCTTGAAGCGTAAGGCTAAAGGGGAACCGAAGGGTGCTGGCGTTCGCCGTTCAAAGCGACTCCAAAAAGCCGCAACTCCCGAAGACGAGGATTCAGCTGCCCCCGATGGCGGACAGGTTGCTCCCGAGCGCGCTGCTCCAGATCAAGAGCCCCTGACTGAGCCCTTGGTCACCATCAGGAGGAGGGGTGGTACGAGGCCGCGATTGATCGCCAACATTAAGGTCCGTCCGGCAAATCTGTCTCGTCTGGTACGGTAATCGTGCTTCCTGCGACGGCACTGAACAGCTTCCCTGGCGACACAAATTCCCGCGAGCAAAAGCTTCAATCCGGCATCAATTATCGAAATACACCCCCTTCGTAACATCAGACGTACAGAGGGCGACCGCAAGCACCCTATATCACCTACTACCAGTCTTGAGTGTAAGGTTGAGGCCTGCCTCCCTTCCAGGCCCCGCACACCTAGTGCCTGCTCGGACCATCACAGGCCGTATGCGCCGGTTGTTGGCGCATTATCGTATGCTCCGACGTGGAATCGGACCGACGCACTCCAAAAACAAAAAATAACCCAAGATTAGGAACTCCAGATTTCGCCGCAGACCTTTGGGAACTCCAGATTTCTCCGCAGACCCACTCCACTAGGCCAAGCCTAGTGGGTTTACTCGAGTTATACTGTTTACGAGCAATATACAGATATATATACCACCCCAAAATGTTGAGGTGAAGGTAACAGGGCCCGTCGCATGATTTGGTAAGCTCAAGACACCCGGTAGAGAGTCGGGCCTGTGCGTATCGCCCGTCGTCCAAAGCTACTTCCCAACATATAAACGTACAAGAGGGTAACCACACAGACGACATCACTCTGTACCATACTTGAGCGCAAGGTTGAGGCTTGCCTCCCTTTAACATTAAGACACCCGGTAGAGAGTGGGGCCTTCCCAGTGGAGGTATTGGGGAGGCTTCTGGAGTTACGTATCGATGTGAATCTGGAGTATCGGGTGCCAGAAACGCGTTATGAGTCGAGACAATAATTGCCTCCTCGTTTCGCATCTGGCACCCAACTACCTTCGACGCATTAAAAACCGGGACTTTTGTTGGGAGATTGGCAAGAAGGTGAAAGGGGTTTTGGAGAGCGTGCATGGTTGACTTTATCGCGTTGTTGTTCTCAGATCCCGATGAGCTGTTATTAGTCGTCTCGAGCCGTTAGTTCTGAACTTTGTCTCGTTTTATCTGGATTTCGTTTCGAGCTTTATCTCGTTCCCTTTTCGATAGTTTCCACGATAAATTTAAACTTGTCAAAAATTTGGCCTCGCGTGAGCGAAGATCCAGCTACTAGCCATGCGATGAGATGGTCTACATTTTCTTTGTCGAGAGACAACTAACCTCTGACACGACTGACAAAGAATGTAAGACTGCTGTGCAACACTGTTAGCATTGCGTTTGCCAAACCCGCTATTAACCGCTACTATTCTGGGTCGCATGGAAGACCCAGTCATCTTGCCCCATGCAGACTTGATTATGACCCGTCAGGCAACATATCTAGCTAACCACACCTCTATCTGCTCGTTTTCCCTACCAACGTTCTATGCTTCCTTTTCAATCCAGCCGGGTACCGACTCAGATAAAGCCCCGCCAGCGACACCCACGCCATCAGGTCCGTCAGACCCAGGCCAAGCAACAACGGTAACCGTGCGGCCTCCACGGCCGCCAGATACCATCCCGTCTATGTCTTCCCAAAGCCCTGCAAGCCATGAGGAGAACACGACGGGTATCGAGCTAGCGAGCGCCATCAACAACACCCCAGTAGAAACAGGAACTGACCTCGTATTCCTATCCCTATTAGTGCGAGGTAGGTGGAAGACTTGGAAGCGGGGGTTTGATTAGAGCTTAGTGCGATAGTGGTTGACATATCGGCTGCCGCATTGTTGTTTTCATCCACGTGACTTCACTGTATATCAAGAAGAAGAGTTCAGGTGCAACACTCAGCCTCTTGTCCATTCCCTATCGGCGCGGCTTTATGCCGCAAAGCGCCGCCATCCCCCACCTCTTCTCTAATCCTAGATCGCACCCAAACTCCTCACCACATCATCCGCCAACTCCCCCTTCGCATCCCCCTTCGCCTTGCTATCATCCACCTCGGGCGCACTCGGCACCTCCACACCCCCCAGCTTCCACTGCATCCCCAGATACGCGTCGCTGAACACAACCACATCGAGTCTCTTGCCCTGCGCCTCGCGCGGGATACTCATCTTCGCCTGTCCGTGCAGCTTAGCTCCACCGGCATTGTTTCTCCCAGCAGCAGCAGCACCGCCGCGACCGCCCCTGCCTCTCCCGGCATTACTCTTGGACGGATCGTTCCACCCCACGCGCTTCAGTGCGACGATCTCGTCGGTGCCGGTGTAGGAAAGGATCACGAAGAAGCCCTCCGTCTGCGGCTTCGGGTACCGCGGCGCATAGATCCTCACGCCCCCATTCGCCATCCGTGCAGGGTTAACCCGCGTCAGCGCAACCGTGACCCCCGTCACCGTGAGCGCCGCAAGCTCCAGCTTGACGACCGGCAGCCGCGCCACCGGCTCCAGAAACCTTTTCACCGCAGCGTTCGGCACGCCCGCGAAGCGCGCTGCTTTCTCGAGCACCGCCGGCGCCGCGGTGGACGCTTCGACGAGCGTCTTGGGCGCGGCTTTCGCGTTCTCGAGACGCTGCTTCTCTTTCTCGGGGTCGACGCCTGGGAAGAGGGATAGCGGGCCGTCAGTGGGCCAGCGCGCGGATTTGATGGCTTGCAGAAGCGTCGCCATCGTCTCGGTAGAAGAGCGGTAGCCCAGCTCAGTCAGCACGTCGATAGAGGCCTGCACAATACGGATGCTCTGATCGAGCACGCTATTCAAGTCGCCGACGTAGTCTGAGATGGGGAGGTCCACGCGCGAAAAGTGCGCTTGCAAGAGGAGGAACGCCTTGACGTGGGGGTCCCAGAGCGGGAGGTCGAAATGCGTCTCTGCTTTGAGCGGGAGCGCCTTGGACAGCTCGCCGTTAATGAGGTCCTCGTTGTGGCGCACGGGGAGCTCGTCGTACTCTGTTGCATGGGAGACCCAGGCGAGGACTTCGGCGAAGGTGGCGTCGCGCTTGGCATGCTTGACGAGGTAGCGGATCGTCTTGTGGCTGAGGTAGTAGTAGCTCATGATTTTGCCAAGGGGAGTAGAGTTGATGTCGCCGGTGCCATGGAGGTCAATGCAGGAGGATTCGGAGAGCTCGGTGAGAGAGGTCTCGACGAGGTTGATCATGTAGTCGTTGGCCATTGTCTGGGCGGCGATCGTGTTGTGCTCTTCGGCGGAGATTTCAAGACCGTAGAAGGAGGGGTTTTTGTGGAGGCGGCGGAAGAAGAACGTCCAGGTGAGATAGTCTAGGGCATCTTGTTTGGTGGCTATTGTGCCCGCTGAGACTTCGGCGCCAAGATGGTTGTCCAGGACCTTGTGGAGAGAGGACTCAACTGGAAAACCGGTGTGCAAGAAGTGTTTGTAGAAGTCTTTCTTCGAATCCTGTGTGAAGATGCGAGCTATACCCGAAGAATCGAACTGAGGGCGACCGGCACGACCAAGCATCTGTAGCACATCGGTGAGATCCATGTCCTTGTACCCTTCTGTTTTCGCGTCGAAGAACTGCGTGCCTTTGACCACAACAAGATGAGCGGGAAGATTGACACCCCATGCAAGCGTGCTTGTGGCGACCAAAATCTGGATTTGATTGTTCGCGAATAACTCTTCGGAGAGCTGACGGTCGGATTCCACAAGACCAGCATGATGGAGCCCGATACCGAAGCTCAAAGCTTCTCGCAGCGCATCGTCTTTGACGCGATCAAGGTTCAGCGCTAGGTCATCCTCAGACATGTGAAGGAAACGTCTCGGGTTGTCTTCCATGCCGCAGAAGTTGATAAGGTCCCTTGCAGTAAGGCGAGTCTGCCGACGGGAGGCAACAAACACAATGACGGGCTTCTCGGGTGAATGCGCTTTGATGGCGAGGAATGTAGGGCGATTCATCGACTGCATAAGCGGACAGAAGCCACGCTGCTCAGGAAAACCGTCGATGTAGATCTCCAAGGGCACGGGACGAACCGAGTGGCGGAAATTGAATAGGCCTTCCTTGACACCAAGCCAATTACCAAGATCGGATGCATTGGCACAAGCTGTCGACATGCCTAAAAGACGGACTGAACCCTTACTCTGGGAAGCGATGTAGTTCATTCGAGAGACAATGATCTCGAGGATAGGGCCACGATCTCCACCGAGCAGATGGATCTCATCGATGATCACTAAGCTGACCTGTCGCACGTAGCCACGCGTCTGCCAGCTACGACTGATACCGTCCCACTTTTCAGGAGTCGTAATGATGATATCTGCGTCCCGGATAGTGCGAGTGTCGGGTGTGTTGTCACCAGTGAGCTCGACCAACTTTAAACCCATCGGACCAGCGAGGCGCTTGCCCCAATCCTGGACCCGTTCGCGCACGAGCGCCTTCATGGGTGCAATGTAGACGACCTTGGAGCCGGGCTTCTCGCGGAAAGCCCACCACATCGCGAGCTCAGCAGCTACCGTCTTACCACTACCAGTGGGCGATCCCAGCAGGACATTTGCTGGAGTGTGGTACAAGCAGTGGAATATTTGTGTTTGCATAGGATTAAAGAACTGGAACCGTTGTCCGTAGACTTCCTCTAAGACATGATTCTTTAGAACCGAGATGGGCAAAGGCTGGAGATTGAGCAGGTCTGTGTAGACGCTCTCAGTATCTGGCCGGATCAGATGCTGGAAGGAGATTGGATGCACTGTCTCTGCACCAAGCCATCGATCGGAAACTGCTCGTACATAGACCTGCGTCGGCAAAGGATCCGAGAGCGGAATGGTGAAGTTGAGCTCGTGGTCATCGTACAACTTCCTGCGTGACAGAATGAAGTACTCGTAGTGAAAGATTTCGGAGGTTTCCGAGTTCTCAACCCATATCCAGAAAGACTCAGAGGATCCATGATGGCGGTCGTTCCACTTGAACTCTGGAGTGAGCCGAAGCCGAATACGGAGCACGTCTCGGTTCAAGGGTGCGATTTCGCTTTCGATACTCACGGTTGGGAAGTTGTCCAGCAACCGACCGATGACATTGCCCATCCTTGTGTTGTGCACCAGGTCTCCAATCTCGCGTTGGTCCATGTCGCGGAGCGCTTCAATAGAGGTGTATTTCCAATCCAGCTGTCGAAGCACAGGTTGGGGTAGATCGAATTGATGCAGCGGGTGAGAGTCAGAGCGGACTTGATGCTCGATGGAATGGCACAAACTTAGAAGCACCTGGCATTGGTATCCCCACCGGCGGTTGAGTGCAATCATGAATAGTGCTCGTGCAATACGTGCGGCATTTTGCGAGATGTAGTTGGTGTCCGAAACCAGGGTAAAGTCCTCCAGTCTTGCTCGAGATACGTACGACTGTAGCAACACGTTGGTCTTTCCATGAGGTGTGCCTACGCCGCCTTTCACTTCATGGAAGACCTGTTCGTTTTCGATGAGTGAAGACAGCTCCTTCTCTTCAGTATCCCGAGAGGTAATTTGGTCGAACTCTCCGCTCATGCTGACCATAGCGAAAGCTTCTTCCTCAGATCCATGCGGCTTCATCATGGTGTTGAAGATCTCAATACTGGTCTGCTGAACGTAGTATTGGCTTGCAATGCGGCCGACATCCTTGGAGCGAAGGTCTCCAGTAGTTTCGTTGAAAACAATCATTTGACTCTGCTGTAAAACGCGAGCAGCATCAGTGATGAGCTTTTGGCGCCTCAGAACAAGCTGTGGATCGTCTCTTATCTCCGACCATTCGATTCCGTAGCTCAGGGGACTCTTTTGCATTCGGGCGAACAAATAGGAGTATCCAAGCCATTGCACACCTTCCTGTACCGTGGTGACCGTGCCCAGAGAGATCTCGGCGTTCAAGTTGTCGACAAGCTTCGCAGAGAACTTTGACTCAATCGGTTGCTGTTCAGTCACCGCCTTGAGGTAATGGTCGAGCCTATCATGCGTCGTACAAATAAATCCAATTCCAGTGTCCTGAAATTGGGGACGACCAGCACGACCAAAGATTTGGAGAACGTCGAGAATACCGAGATCGGTGAATTTACCCTCTTGAGCATTGTACACCTGAGTACCCTTGATGAGAACGGCAGCCGCTGGCAAGTTCACACCCCAGGCCAAAGTTGCGGTACAGCAAAGAACTCTCAGCACGCCATCTGCGAACAGGCGTTCAATGAGGTTCCTGTCCGAGCGAGGCATACCAGCATGGTGAGTTCCCATGCCCTTGGGAAGAAGTTCGCGCAGCTCGCGACCTTTCGATTGTTTCATGTCGCGTACCGCATTCTCATAATTCGGGTGCGTTGTCGGATCGAATAGATCGGAGCACCCAGCGTCCACTGCCTTTTCAAACAACATCCTAGCAGACTTGACCGTGTCTTTGCGCGAATGCACGAACACCATGACTTGGTGACCGAGTTTGAGCATATCTGTAACCTTATCGAAAGCTACCTGGTCGATGTTTTCCCTGGATTTGACGGTGCCAGCCTTGCCTTTGGCGCCGATGAAGTGCTGCTCCAATGGCACTGGACGGAACGATGCGTCGAAATAGAACATGCCGGCCATCTTGTTCACTCTGAGGAAGTCGGCGACATCGACATAGTTGGGGAGCGTGGCAGACAGGCCGACGATGCGGATCAGAGATTGAGTTGCCTCGACCTGTCGCTGCGTCCTCGCCACCAAACTCTCAAGGACCGCGCCGCGCTCATCGTGCAACATGTGCACTTCGTCAATGATGAGTAAGCGGACCTTCTGCACCAGCTCTGTGTCTCCAGTGCTCTTACGTGTCACGACGTCCCACTTCTCAGGGGTCGTAATAATGATTTGTGTATCCAATATCTCGGCTTTGGTAAGATGCATATCTCCAGTCAGCTCACGAGCTTTGATGCCGAGCCAAGCCAGACGCTTTCCGAGCTTCTCAGTGACTTCAGCTGCGAGTGCTTTCATCGGGGCCACGTAGATGATCTTGAAGTCTTCAGCCATAACAGTGAAGTCAGTAGCGTCGGGGTTCTCGATCGGGTTTGGTATGATGTTCTTGGCTACAGTGTTCAAGATTGTAAGCATAGCTGCATCTGTTTTACCGGCACCTGTAGGGGCGCAGATGAGCATGTTCTCGCTTGTGTTGTAGGCAACAGGATACACCAAGCTCTGCATGCGGTTCAACGACTTGTATCCCTTAAACGTGCGCTGACAAAGACCGTCCATATCTTTGATCTCGAGGAGTTTGCGACCAACTCCGAGTGTACCAACGCGAGCGGCAGGAATAGTGTGCTCCTCGTAGGTCTTCTCATCAACGTGAGTACTACCAGCCGGCAATGCGTACTTCTTACCCAGGCTAGACAATTTATTTCCGGCCTCATGAGCACGGTAGACGTGGGGATATTGCGGTCCTTTGCGGTCAACGGCAGCCGCCAGTGCACGGTTCTTATGTTCCCAGTCTTGCTCTCTGAGCGCTTCTTCACGCTCTGCTCGAGTTTGTAAACGACCGACGACGCCGTTGTTCCGTGGTCCGTCACGCAAGGACTGCGTGATCTCCTGCCGGTGGGAGATGAGATCGGCCACCAGATCCAGCTGCTCGTAGCCCACGATTTCCGCGAGCATCATCTGCAGCTCGTCGTTGTTGCTGTCGCTCGCCAAAATGGCAGATAACTGTTCTTTCAGCGCGGTCGCGTCTAGGCCAGAGCTGCTTCGCGCAACATCGTTGCACTTCTCCTGAAGCCACAGCTGGTCGTGAAGCTGGCTCGTCGGCTGAGCGTTCGCGATTTGGTCGAGTTGGTCGCTGCTGTACGCGTCTCCATACTCGTCGCTCAGCACATCCCAAATATCATCGCCGCTCGCAGTCCCAGAGAAGTCGTCATCATCGAAATCAAGGTCGTCGCCGTACGCAGGCGTGGTTTTGTCGTCAGAAGGCAGGTTCAGTTCCGCGATGGCCTGGCGCATTGCCTCGAGCTGCTCCAGCCATTGTGCTTGTGCACTTTCCACGGAAGGCGACATGACGAAGGTAGAATCGCACGACGTCTCTCTGCCTCTTTTCCTTCTCTTTAATGCTGCGTTCCTGTGCACGCTGCGGCCTGCTGGGGTGCAGATGGTTTTGTATGACAGGTGCAAGGGAGTGGTCGTTGCGCCTCCCCCCGCCCCCGCGTGGCGCTGGTTACATCAGCCGCAGACTGCCCATGAAACCCATCGACAGCGCAAGCGTCATGCCCGAGGTTCTTCCCACGCCGCCCAGGCACCCAGACCTCTGTACATAGTTCCGCCCGCTACGCACACGCTCGCGCTCCAGCGATCTATCCCCACCCTCGCAACCCTACACACCCGCCATCATGAGCATGAAGTGCCTGTACATGGGCGTAAGACCCCCTTCACCGCCGCGTGTCCGCACGACGCTGACCACCATGCCTAGGTCTGGCGCCCCAACGACGGCGGAGAGCCCGTCGAGCTGGTCCACCAGCGCGAACTCAGCAGCTTCAACCGATTCACCCGCGGAAGCATCCAAGAGTTCGTACGTCTCCTCGACCAACCCGCCCGCGCGCCCATGATCCGAGCAGCACTCTAACACAAGCACAGCTGAATCTCTTCGTCGCGACCGCAGCCAAGAAGACTCCGCCAGGCAAGCGCGTCGCCATAGAAGAGGACAAGATCCCAGGTGCGCCCACCCAGGCCATGCACCATCCCGCATGACTGACCCTCGCAGACTACCTCATCCACACGTACAACAACTCGCGCGGCCTCTGCGGCGTCGTCGTCACCAACAAAGAATACCCCGACTTCGTCGTCACCGGCGTCCTCAAGAAGCTCTGCGACGAGTTCTCCACCAAGCACGCCGCCTCCGCCATCGCCTCGGCCTCCGCAAACTCCCTCCCTTACCCCGAGCTCAGGGACTACATCACCCAGTACCAGAACCCCCAGGAGGCAGACAAGATCCTCAAGATCCAGCACGAGCTCGACACCACCAAGCAGGTGCTGCATCAGACCATGGAGAGCATGCTGGAGCGCGGCGAGAAGATGGACCAGCTGGTTGCCAAGAGCAATGATTTGAGCGCGAGCAGTAAGATGTTTTATACGCAGGCGAAGAAGCAGAATTCGTGCTGCAGCGTGATGTGAATATGGGGTGTTGGGAGATGGAGAGGAGAGAACGAGAGCTGCATGCGTGGTGCGTGGCTTTGCTTGACATGACTATTTGACGTTACCGTGGCCTTGTCTGGCACGAGGCACGTCGTAAGTAAGATACTATCTTCATACCCTGTTGTGCCTGGATCAAATCAGGGGCTGACAATGCCTTTGCTGTTGCATATGAGAATACACGTTCATACCACATCACACTATCCCACATCACGGCATGAAATCACAAGTCGAAAAGATGTGTGCATTGCTTGCTTGCTTGCTTGCTTGCTTGCTTGCTTGCTTGCTATGGGGGCTATCCATATGCCCAGTGGGTATCGCGCTGCCGCGGTTCTCCCATGTACCGAAACTCCAAACGAAATGACAAGAACGCCATAGGTGCATGCCATAGGAAGACCCAATCCCTTTCCTTTTCGAACCTGATTTCCGCGCACGAGGCAACGGTCGTGAAACGCCCAACCAAGCCGAATATTCGAGGCTTGGGAGGCGAGAGATTGTGTCCGTGAGGTACTGCCGATTGTTCTAATTTGCTACGTGCATCTTCTTCTTGGTAGGGTCGTTGTGCCCTCGAGAGTGCATCAGCTGTATCAATAGGAGGGACAATGGTGAAGAGAGCATTGTTTAGTCCCCGAAGACGACGAACTCGGCGCCTGGGATGGCCACTTCTTCGTACTCGAAGACGACGAAGCTGCCCTCGACTTCGAAATCGTCCTCGTCATCCTCGTCGTCCTCGTCTTCTTCTTCGTCGGAGTCAGAGTCTTCAAGATCGCTGGCCTCTTCGTCGTCCATGCCGTGGCCGAGGGTAATAACCCTTCGGGTGCTGGTGGCGGCCGAAGTGCTCTGCTCTTCGTGTTCCTCCTCCTCATTGTCATCCTCGTCTTCGTTTGAAGATGAGTACTTGCCGCCAGCTTCGTATCGCGGCGACTTGCGCCAAAAGTAGAGCTGGTTTCGCCCTCCCTCGAAACTGGTCTCAGGGCAGAAGACAACCGTGCATGCCTTCTTTTGGCGTGGCGACTGCATCATGTTCGGGTTGGCCTCCATGCTGTCCCAGTACATTTTCAGCGCCTCGGTGGCAGTCTTCATCTCGCCCGTAGCTTGACTCGAAGATCGACTGCTATAGGCTCGCTCGTGCAAGGTGAGGTCTTCTAGTCGGCCGAGCTCCTTGAGCAAGGCTAGCTTACCAGCGTACCATGCCTGCAGCGCAGGGCAATCTTGGTCGGCGGCCTCCCAGCGCTGCTTCACCAGCCCGCCGGCGGCTTCGAGCGCGACGGTGAGAGCTTTCATGTATGTATTGTGTACCTCCACTATGCAGACGGGGCATCTCTCTGCCTTCTCTTTATGGGCCGGATGCAGCGCGTGTCCGCATACGCTGGCTTTGCCATTCTCTTCGCTCTTTTGGGACGCGCGCTCCGCGTAGTACGCGATGTCGGCGAGCGGAGTGTCGGAGAGGTAGCCTGAGTCGCGTTTGGCGAGCCAAGACTGGAAGTCGGCGTACTCGACGGCAGTGGGAAGCCGCCCCTGACTTTTGGGTGCGAGGGTCGAGGTTTGCGATTGGTACCGCCGATACTGCTTCTGTTCGCGTGGGGTGAGGATGAGGCTCGCGGGGAGTGTCGTGGTCGGCGTCTCGGAACGGGGGCGCGCGATCATGTTTGCGGTTGACTCGGCTTCGATTAGATTTGTGGTGGGCTGCACTGTTGTGCGCGCGAGAGGTTTTCTTTGTGTCGCGCAAAGGTGCAGGGTTGATTCGGTGCTCAGTCCGCGGTACACAAACCGTTGAGGGAAATGGAGTTCTGGTGTGGGTAGAGAGCCTGCCAGCTGCGAGTGGGGAAATTAAAGCGCTGGACTCGGACCACTTTATGACAGTCGTGCGGCTTAGGCAGGGAGAGTGAAAGTGAACGGTGCCCGCGCGGAATGGTGAATGCCATAGTATTGTTCTGTGCTTTCACTATGCGTGTCTCCTCTCTGCGGTCGAACAGAGATGGCAGAGGGTCGCGTGGGGTTGAATAGCGGACTTGAGGTCAAGTGGGCTGTCAGACTGATGCTGACGCGTTTGTCGTGTCGCGGCGTGTCAAGAGGCGATCGGGAGCGTGACTATTCACGCGTTTATTGTTCGCTTCCGAGGCAAGAGTGTGTTTGTAGGAGAAGCTGCGTTCTCCGAGCGTGGCAGTTCCGTGAAAGGAAGAGGTTTTGGTGGTTGTGGGGTACCTATTCTAGTGTCGGCGGCGGCGGGGAGTCACGGAGCGCCTCGGCTATATTCGTAGGGCCTCAAACGTTGGGCGTCGACGCCTTTATGTCGCAGGACAAGAGCAACGTGTTTGTTTCTTAGGTGGCATAGAGAGGCAGATGAGGATGCCTTAAGAATTGCTGAGGTGTGTTAACAAACGATGATCAGTTGTTGTCGGCCGTTTCTAGATGCGTCTGCCTGACGTCACCATCGATTGAGCCTGCGAACGCCTCCAGGGCGCTGCATGCGGGCCGAGAATGCTTGCCCATTGTATGCGCAGAGGTGAAATTTCATTGTATATATTGAACGATGTTCTCGCGGGTGTGGATCGTAGAACACATATCGCCCTCTTCAGTGCACTACTCAGCATAACAATCGGTTCCGGATGTCATGGAGCCGACATGGACGCTTCTGGTCACGTGACTGGGCATTATATGTACATCTGAGCAACTCTGGAGTACCTTGCAGATGCGTAGTTAAGAATGTAATCATCAGAGTGGGAAAATGGGGTTTCTTGTAAACTGGGGTACATATGCTTGTCTCGGTGATAAATAAATCACACCTTTTCAAGTGCACTTTGTCACACGGCAAACGCATCGCTAGCCCACATGATGACAAAAAAGCCCTCCGTACCCAGACTCTCCATGGTGATAGAGTGAGCTGAACATCAAGCGCTAGAGTGTTACAAAGGTACGACGCATGATAATGCAGGGGCCGCGGACGGCACGGCACGTACGCTGGGGCCAGCATTAAGGGTGCTTGGCCCTCCCAGGAAGCAGGAAGTACGACGGGCGTCTAGCGCGTCGGGGGCGAGGGGATCAGACCTTTGAGTGGTCTTTTACAAGAGAAAACCTAAACGCGCTAAGCAACTATACGAGAAAGTACTTCTGGGAGGGTGTACGGCAGCAACCATCTTGCTCTTGCCATCTTTTCATCCTCAGAATGGAGGCGAGACGAGTGTCTGCGCCTCCCTCGCTAATCGCTAAGTGGCCCTACTTCTGGAAGATGATGCATCGTATCGCTGAACACCTCGCCTGATCGTGTTCGAAAAGAAGACGAGAGAGCGAGGTTACTGCTATTTGTACAGCCGAGGTATCCTGTGGTTGTAGCCCTATCTTTGTGCAGTGGGTCTTCCGGGGTAAGTATTATATAAAATATTTAGTATTAGTACCTTTCTATAATAAGTAGGTACTATTCTATAATAAGTAGGTACTATTCTATAATAAGAAGGTACTATTCTATAAGAAGAGTTAAATACGCTACTATAGGGGCTTAGATCCTCCGAAGAAAATAGACCCACTGCACAAAGATAGGGCTGCAACCACAGTCAACCTCCGGACTCCGTGCACACACTAAAGCGCCCACTAGTCCTGCATTCGCGATCACGAAGCATATCCTGGGTCCGGACCTGGCCCCAACCGCTCGTGCTCAACTCAATATGAAGCCCATCAGCAATATACTCCTCATGGTTGTTAATCAAGGGATACTGGATAGCATTGTCATGTCGCACTTCTCGTGGGATGAAGCTTCAAGCTACACAATGTTACGACTAACGAGTTTGGGTAAAAGGTCTAACCTCAACTACTAATAGCTCTTACGGGGAGTGCCGCTCGTTCCAGGGTTAGGGCGCCAGAAGGATTTAGTCTTCATGCACCTCAATCTGCCAAAAGCGACCCAGAAAACACTGCCCACATACGACGTGCACTCATTACCTCCACAGACCCACGTCCCGGTGTGTCCATTTCACCCCGCGCACCAGTCCCTTCCCTTCCTCTCTTTTTGACGAATACCGAGCTGTGTGGATCTTCCGTAGTTTCTTAGCCACCACCAGTCCCAGTCAGTGCTGCGGTTATGTCGGGTCCCCAGGAAGTACGAAGAGTTCGCAGGATGGCAGC
Source organism: Karstenula rhodostoma CBS 690.94 (assembly GCA_010093485.1). NCBI lineage: Eukaryota > Fungi > Ascomycota > Dothideomycetes > Pleosporales > Didymosphaeriaceae > Karstenula > Karstenula rhodostoma. The sequence continues at coordinate 464,831 of MU001500.1, forward strand.
ACCACATCTCGATATACGAGCAACGACCGCAAAGCCAAAATTTGCTCAACCTACCGATGTGATCGCATTGACGTCAACCTTCACGCCGCCGTCATCATGTTTCGAAAATCTCCTTACCATGTTGCCACCCGCCAGCTTCATATGGCATAACGAACCGGTTCCTGTCGCGAACCTGACAGTCGCAGCATGTTACCCAACCGAGTTCCTGGAGTCCTACACATCGGTGGAAACCACGAACCCACTCGGTTCGACAATAGGCTCGTCAATCGTCCCAGCAATGAGTCCATTCGCATGTCCAAAAAATTACTGCACCATGTTCGCAGAGGCGAGGAACTACATCGCTTGTTGCCCTTCGTAGGTTCATTCGACACACATTCCCGCATGACCTAAGCGCTGACAGTTCCAAGATCATACCAATTCCATGCTCCAGACACGACCGTTGACACAGACCGACCTGCCTATGGCGGCACCTGTTACAGCGACCTTCCCGCCAAAACCAACGTCCCAGTCATCGGCTACGACGAAGAAGGCGACACAGCAAGTAAAGCCTTCAGCCAGAGCGCCAGCGGCGGACAGGCCTTCGCGCATCCAATCGACGGCTGGGCCATTACCTCCCCCACCATCGGCTGCCCGACGTCCTCAGCATCTCTCACCACCGACAAGTCTTCATCCTCCTCCTTCTCCTCCTCGTTGGCATCATCATCATCATCGCACAGCTCCGAAGCCGGCGCTGGTGTCAACACAAGCCCCACCCCGTCTGCTACTGCCTCCTCCGACGGTGTGTCCACCGGCGCAATCGTAGGCGCCTCGATTGGTGGCTGCGCCGCCCTCGCTCTCCTCGTCGGCCTCGTGTGGTTCCTCCTTGTGCGTCGCCGCAAGAATAGCACCATCCCCAAAGACGCGTACCAGATGCCCGACGACTTCGGTGGGCCCAAGACGTACTACAGGTCCGAAGGTGCCACTCAATTCAACAGCCACGAAGTGAGCGCGTATCCGCCAGACAAGGTCGCGTGGAGGCCAAATGAAGGACATGGCGTGTTTGAGATGCTGGCCGATAGTGCGCAGGAGTTGCCGGCGGAGCAAGTGGGCAAGCCGGGGGATGCGAAAGTCATGGCGCTTCATGCGCGGTGAGGCGGGGTGGGGAAGGGTGGAGAGCGGTGTGCTGGGACATGAGAGCATATCTTCTTGATTGTTCTGCTGGGCATGCTGCAAGTGAAGAGGATATGGCTTGCTTCGCGTCTTTCATTGTACGTTCTTTCAGCGCTTTTGGCAAATACCCTTGGTCTTCTTCTCGTGTAATTTTTAGGCGCCTCTTGTTTTCGTAATCATTTAGCGCTTTGCGGGTTTCTCCGTCAAACGCGTTGCTTCGCCCCTCGGTTGTACTGTGGGTCAACAAAGTTGGGTCGGTCTCCGATTTTGGTCATTCTATTTGCCGTAGTACAACACAAAATTGCCGTTACGATTGTTAATTACACATAAACGTTATCAATCTTACTCATCTACTTTGCAATCTTTTTTTACATGTCGATGTGTCTCACGACGGCGTAATGCGTGCACGAAGCGGCGTGCGTTCTTCGTTCTCGTAGATTTCTCGCTGCTAAGTAAGACAGAGCAGCGCCTTGGGATTGACAGTCACACATAACCCTAAGCGCTACCAGCCAAACTAGATCATCCAATCTATAACTAATTTACCGATCGCGTTTGTGTTTAGAATATTAGCCTTTGCTCGTGTGTCCCTCTTGGCCGACAACAATTCCTACTTAATATTCTCCGTATCCGCCTGCCATCTTCGAACTTAGATCCTCTCAGGAAATATTTCCCATCATGCGTACGGCTACTATATATATTTGGCAGTCATACTAGTTGAGCTATCCGGTCAAGCCTTTCTTACCTTGTTCCGCTCGCTGCCAACATGCTTCACGTTGGTCTCCAGCTTCGATCCTTCCGCTCGAAGATTGATACTGAGATACCCTGGCCATACAAAAGAATTTCTATCTCGTAACTCCAACTGCACCGGCTCGAGAAAATGTTATCCAGCCGTCGCTATTCAGCCGATATGGCTTCCTAGACGAACATATATATACACACTCATCAACCTCTCAATCGCGTGTCTCCGAACTATCATCCGATATATATACGACCAAAGGCCTTCCTTATTCACCAGTCCCGCATCTTCCGCCACATACCACCTCCATCGCCAGCAGCAGTTAGATATCGAAGCCTTGACCCATGAGAGAGATACCTTGAGAATGCTGTCCCTCAAGAAGGAACTAGTAATTCGCGAGATGGCATGTTCTCGTCAACACATTACTGACTATGGTGGTTTACCGACTTCTCGGATATCATCCACGACTTCTCGGATATCATCCACGACTTCTCGGATATCATCCACGACTTCTCGGATATCATCCACGACTTCTCCAGTGCAGTTGGTCGCGAGCTGGCCGCAATCACAATGTCTGACCGGCCGATGACAATCTACTTCAATTCCTACTCGAAAATTTCCGATCACCTGTTCCATTGTGAGGCTGAGGCCACTTACATCAAGAAGTTGGCGGCAGGGCCTTTTCCGGGTCCAAATAGATCTCGAACCGGTAGCAGAGAAGCGCCTCGACAAACGGAGCAGTCCGATGTCAGCTTCAACCTTACCCTCCACTCTCCACTATCCATCCTCTAGACGTGGACGAGGCCATGGCGGCGGAGGAGAAGGAACTCTTAGCACACGCGGCCGACGAATGGCTGCAATAGATGTTCTTGCAGTGAGACTTCTAGCTTCCTAAGCTTAGACTCTTTAAGTATGTCTAGCAGGCTTGGGTATTTGTCTAGCCCACTCACTAACTTAGATCTTGGTTTCGGTAACTTGATTAAGAAGTCCTCTAGTATCCAACATAAACCCGGAAACTCGACGCTTCACCATATAATTGCACCGAACTGGGCGAACAAAAGTGAAAGAAGCTCAGGCAATTCGGTGTTAATGGTGTGTTCGTCCCTTTTTCGACATCATGTGAACGATTCGAGTTGTGATAAAACAAAGTGGTTTGTGCGCGGGGTGTATATCATGTAAAAATGATACGGGCATAGGGTTCCCCAAAGCATAAACAACTCCGCACACGGGTCAACTCTTACCAAAGTTTCAATTCTCAAGACTTGCCTTGCTCTCAAGACACAGATCAACCGTACACAAGCTTTAACCGACAAAGCAAATTCGGGTGCTCACCACAATGGCTGGCCCAAAGAAGATGATTCACGCGGGGTTTCTTTGGTCGGATAGTGACTGTGCTGGCTTCAACGCATGGCAAAAGAAGCAGACCGTAAAGGTCTCGCCCGTTAAGAAGTACATTTCGAATGCAGAGGAGTACCATCGTTACGTGAGCCGTCCAGAATCCAAGCGATCGTTCAGCATCAGCAGCTTGACCGGGTATTTCCTGCGTCCGGCGGAGGCCAAGCAACCTGAGTGCAGCCACAAGCTTCACCCCGACGCCCCTGTCGAAGCGTTCTGCCCGGTGTGCCAGGTCGACCATTGCATTGCGTTCCTCGATGCAATCACTCAAGCGTGGGAGAACCTGGGTGGTCCTTTCCGCGAAGATTACGAGCCAAGGTCAACGCCCCATGGATATACCAATCTGAAGCTGGCCTGGCGTGCGGCTCGGCTCGAACTCTGGAACCTGGTGGCAAATCTTGAGAAGCAGGCCATTATTGAGAATCGCTTGGACTCATATGCTTCGCCTGCCGAACATTCCGATGAGCCCGACGATCCTCTCCCTACCATTTATGACGCGCACGCCGCTCTTGCCAGGTATCGTATGACGTACAAGTACCCAGTCGTCGATGTTCCTCACCAGACCGAACAAGAGTTCCACACTCCGCATCCTTCTCCGAAACAGAAGAAGGAGGTCCACTTCGACAAGGACCTTAAGAACGGCAGCACCCGAAAAAACGAATCCTTTGATCGAAAGCACCCCAGATACATCCGAGGCCAGCACGCTGTTAAACCGGGTTCAGAGTTCGAGAATACCGCATGTACGGACGACACCGAATTCCTGCTCTCGCAAACAAAGATGTTCTTCACAGAGGATCTCGGCTTCCATGACTACGCGGAGAAGCCCGAGCATTGGCCGGAGTTCGAAGGCATTGCTGGATGTCATCCTCGTTGGGAGGAGATTCTTCAGGGCCGTAAGACGTTCACCACATGGCGAAGCCACAGGAAGTATATCCGGTGGGCCCAAAATCTGAAGGCTAGCGGCACAGATGGAGTCGCTATCGTGATGTACGGTGGCAAGATTGTGGACTTTGTGGTGTTGAGGGCGCCGAAGGAGAAGGAGCAGAACGTCGTGAAGCGGAGGGCGAGCTGGGTCTCGTTGAGCGACTCTCAGTCTTAGGAAGGACGTCTTGCGGTGCATGGAAGTGTCGATTCATTCCAATGCATCGCGTAGTACTCATGACTTTTATACATTACAATGATCTCTGTTGCCATTGCAAAGCTACACCAACACATACCGTGACATGTGCTTACCACTAGACTTAGACCCAATATCTAAGGTCAGAGTATCTGTGATCATTGCTAGAACATGCTTTCTCAGTGCTGTAGAATCTCAAGGACAACATCAGAGTATGGCGAGTACGAGTGAATTAACAGCAGACTTTGGTACGCGTAACTACGAAAAACAAAGATCATCCATCATTTCTGTCTATCTCTTACAAGATCAGGGCCCGCTGTCCGACCTAGTTGTGCTTACTTATGTTCTGCAGCAAGAATGCGACATATTTCCAGAGATTCAGTATCAACATATACTTTCTCAAGCCTGCCACTGTCCCCCTCGCATACACCGATTTCAGACTGAACCACCAGGCATTCAGTGTCGGGCTGCGCGGCAGGCTCCGAAGACACGATGCACTCGGAGAACACCTCTGTCATACCGGAGAATTGAAGCGGCTGGGATGGCTCGTGTCAGTGTTGGGAGCGCAGAGTGGAGTGAGGTCAGGACGTACAGTACCATACTCTTGACGCAAGTGTTTCAAAGATCGAGCGAATACTGAGTTAGATGGCGATGATTCCACGTTGGATGGACCAAGAAGGTGAATGGAGTTAATATCGAGCGGTTTGGAGAACGTGATCGCGGCGAGGGCGCTGGCGGTGAGAAAGTGTGTGGTCTTCATATTGGACGTGAGAGAGCTGTTCTGATATAACGGAATGATTATTGCTGTAGCGGTTGAGCTGTTGTAGAAAGCGACTGTCTGTTCTAGTAACTTATGGTGGACTATGGGATTTTATAGATCCAGGAAGATCTGTGCATCGTAGTGTCTCGAGGGAGAGTCTGCTCTCCATCCTCATTATTTTTGGTACTCTCTAATCATAGATTTGTCTATATTGGGATCTCACAGGCAAGGTCAGTCGTTTCGAAACGAATTGCCGCCATCATGCGGCGGAACGTTCTCAGTGATAGGCACTGGGCGACTGGGCTGTGAAGCTGGTCTCATATTATCTTCCACGCGCTGATGTATGTATTTTAAGGGTTTGAACCGCAAGCTTTGCATATCCTCTACGGCTTCTGGAAGCATCTCAAATGCTACCGTAATTACACGAGATTCTTTTTATCATCCACGTAATCTGTAAAATCGACAAGCGACACATTGACCGATATTGTGCAGAAGTTCCCAGATATTGTCAGCAGTCATGCTGTTCGAACAGTCCTAGCACAGGTGGTCAGAAAATGCGGCGCAACTGACATCAATCCGCAATTGTCTGCTGAGATGCAGGTTTACATGAAACTCGATCTCATCTGCATGTCTTGGTCATCTTTTGTCCGTGCTGACTCTATTTTCGCGCAACACGCGACACGGCGCGTAGCGGTGCATCTTTTCACGTTCTCGAGCCCACGCGGAGCCGCTCGGAACTTCCTAGCTCCATGCACTCTACCAAAGGAGATAAAACCTGCGTATACTGTTCCTGACGTCGGATAGCGCGTGAAGGAGTCATGGTTTGGCTAGCTCGCAATCAGTAGGTCGGAGTGCGATTGGGAGCGAGCCGCGCTGCTGCCTGCAGATCCTCGGAACTCGGGCTGGAATTATCAGATCTTCGGAGTTATCAGATCATCAGATAAAGAGCCGACCTTCCTAATTTCTTCCTGAATCCCATCGCTATCACTTGTACCCTTACCGTCAACGATGGAAACTTCAAAGTCGAATGCGCGTATTAGCTCGTCTGTCGATGCAATAACAGCTCTGCCACCAGCAGCCGAAGTCGAACTCACCACCATCCGGGAGGAGACTCAACAGCCAATTCCAGACAAACTCGACGATCCATATCTTGTCGCATTCTCTCCGAACGATGCTTCAAACCCCAAGAACTGGCATTCGCGCCGCAAGTGGGCTGTCACCGATGTGCTGTCCGCCACAGGGTTCAATCGCATCATGGTCTCCACTATCATGGCGCCAGCGCTGCCTTTGATCGCGCAGGAATTCTCGATGAATTCCACAGAGACGATGATGTCTTTCTCAAGCTACGTCCTTGCCACTGCCCTCGGTCCGTTGATCATCGGCCCATTATCAGAAGTATATGGACGCTCGCCTGTGCTACACGCGAGCAACATCTGGTTCCTCGTCTTCAACATAGCATGTGGGTTTGCAAACAACAAGCACGCGCTTATCGCAGCGAGGGTTCTTGCTGGGCTTGGTGCAAGTAGCATATATGCGTTGAGAGGCGGAGTGCTCGGAGACATGTTCACAGCCAAACAGCGTGGAAAGGCGATTGGTGTGTACCAATTGTTTCCACTTCTGGGTAAGCATTAACGCTGCAAGCATGTATTGGAAAGTTGCTTATTCTGTTATTCAACAGGCTCTGCGGTCGGTCCAATAATTGGAGGCTTCATGGCAGGTCGAACTACGTGGAGATGGATGTTCTGGTCGACATCCGCATTCCAAGCCGTTATGGTCCTTGTCTCCTTCACCGTCTACCGCGAAACATACGCTCCACTCATTCTTAAGCGCCGCGCTGAACGGCTACGAAAGACGACGGGCGACGATCGATACTACACCGCACTTGAACGCATGCAAGAGAAAAAATCAGTGCGCCAAGTAATAACCCGGGCTCTGTCGCGACCACTTCGACTCATGATCCACCATCCCGTAATACAAGTTGCAAGTCTAATCGAGGCTTTCTACTACGGCATTCTGTATCTCTTGCTTGCGAGCTTTGCAGATCTTTGGACGCAACACTACCACGCCAGTACGGAGATGAGCGGACTGCACTACATAGCTGTCGCCGGAGGCGAGCTCGCAGGCAGTCAACTCGGAGGCTACGTACTCGATGCTTTCTACCGCCGCCTGCGAGCTCGAAAGGCTGATTCCACACCGGACCCGGAGAATCGGCTACCACTCATCTTCCCCGGTCAACTAATCGGCTTCGTGGGCCTCCTCATATATGGCTGGACGGCGCAATATCACGTCCATTGGATTGCTGTAGACGTTGGAATATTCGTTGCATGCTTCGGTATGCAAATGTCAGGCATGGCCACGCATGCGTATATTATAGATGCGTATGCAGAACATACCAGTAGCGCGCAGTCTGCAACGCAATTCCTGGAAAGTCTAGCTGCGTTTTCGTTCCCACTGTTCGCACCGGTTCTGTACAGGACGTTAGGCTATGGTTGGGGAAACACTTTGTTGGTCGCCATTGGGTTGTTCCCCGGGTTCCCGCTGGTGTATGCGCTGTGGAAGTGCGGTCTGCGATGGCGGACGAACAGTCCATCCACCGAGTAGAGCTCGCGCATGAGGTCTAGACCCTAGGAATTACAGACGCCGAGGAAGAAGGTTAGTTGGTCTCGTATGGAAGGGTTCGGTTTCCTCTTTGTTCATCCAACTCCCCGTAGTCTTTGTACACCTTGTTCATTATTTGTGGCAGGTTTCAAGCGTCGGAGGAAGTGGATGTTGTAGATCGGAAGACCCAAGAGCCCGCAGCCGCGCCGGTTCCTGCGTTGTAGCGTCCGGTGTTTGGGTTGCTTGCGGGAGCTGCGAAGACGATCCAATTCCCAGAAAAATCATTCTCGAAGCCCGGGTTGATGACGGCATCAGTGCGGCTACAAGCCGTCGCACTGGGTGGTGGAGTTGAGGCGGGGATGGTGATTGTTAGCGGATCTGGTCGTATGGTCGCAAACTCCGTGGTAGTTGAAATTGAGACCGAGATCTCTGTTGTAGTTGTAGGTATTTGTTCGGTCGTGGTTGAAAACTCCGTCGTGGTTGAGAGTTCCGTCGCAATAGATAGATACCTCAGTCGTGGTTGAGAGCTCCGTCGCAACTGACACCTCCATTGTTGTTGAGGTCTCTGTTGCAGTTGAATGATCTGTTACAGTCGAGATCTGCGTAGTGGTTGAGTACTCTGTCGTAGCTGAAGTCTCTGTGGAAATATAAATTTGAGTCAAAGTTGAAACTTCGGTCGCAGTTGAAGTTGAGTGCTCTGTTGTAGTTGGGATTGTCACAGTAGTCTACTCTACTTCTCCAGGAAGACCAATGGTGGTAGGGACTGTCACCGTCGTGGTTCCCCCAGACAAAGTAATCGTAGTAGCTCTTGTTATGATCTGTGTTATTATCGAAGTCGTGAGCGTGAAAGTGTGGGCAGAGCATGTTTCTTGAGATCGGACAGGAACGGTGCTGCTAGCAGGTCGCGACGAAGCTACGGAGCTGAGAGTCGTGCGGGCAGGAGACGAAACGGCGTAGCCGCTGCAGGAGCCATATTTGATTTAGCAGACGTTGGCGGCACAGTAGCCTTTGTTCTTGTCACACCATCTATTCTCAATCGTTAGCTCAATTGCATCAGCTTATGGAAACTGTGGACTTACCCAGTCTTAGAACAGCAATCACCGAACTCACTGTCTTGACAAGTTTCCCCCCCAAAGACAGACCCGCATCGGCCATTTTGAGAAATGGTTTGTTTTGGTATACCACAGGTGCCGCACTGGAGCTGACAGCCGTATCCGCAAAAAGCCGTTGTGGAACCGCTGGAGCAGGTCAGAATCTTTGACTCAACCGTCAACGGTCGAAGCAGACATACTACTAGCCACTCGTAGAGCAGCAATTCCCAAATTTAGACCCTACACATGTCAAATTACCGTAGCGCGTTCCACAGCGACCGGCTGTTGATACTTTGTGGGCCTCTGCAATACCGCAGATGGAGAGCAAAAACGACTCCACTCACGCATTTCATTTTGTAAGCGTGGAACAAAACACAACGACCCCACACGAGGCTTCAGTTTCACTGCCGTGCTTTATAAATCATTCTGCCATCAGTCTGGACAATGTTTGTTTCGAGTGCCAATGCTCTCGATCCCTACGGAATGGTGTAGGACCTGGAGAGAGGCTTGAATACGATCCGGTTATCCCAGAAGAGGCATGGCTGTCTGCCCGCTAGCCGCCTTTGTTAACAAAACCTCGCATTCGATCCTCTGTCGTCGGTCGATCCGATTAGCACGAAGATCATTCCAAGGTCCTCCGATTTCATTTCGACAGTACCAGCGCGCGACAAGTCAAACGTATCGCCAGGGGCGTACTTAGCTAGCACTCTTATTATTGTATCAAGTCGAGCTCACCAAGATATCAGATATCGCGCGGTGGTTCCAGGAGCCCCGTGAGGCTGAAGTGTGGCGTGGGCTGGGTGCGGCTAGCGCATCGCAAAAGCACAACTATGGCTGTGGGCGCAACGCCCATGTATTGGGCTGAGCTCAGCCGAATATCCTTTTCTTGATATGACTTACACAGTGAATAGTTTACTGTAGGCTGGTCTCGAGCTGACTTGGGTAGTTGAGCAGTGCCGCCGCTATGCAGGGCGCAAAGTGGCAAAGTGTCCATAGCCGCATTTGCAAAGCTTTTTAGATGGAGATGACTCGAACGAAGCTGAACGAGCTTTCTTCGCGACCTTTCGCATATTGGCACTGAAGATCAAATATCACCAAGGCATGAAAACTCCACGACACATGTGGTAAGAAGAAGAGGCGGGAACAAAATTCTCTAGGCTGCTTCGGGTTAGACGTGGGATCGGTGGAATATGGATCTCCGCCCGAGCGACATCCGATCTTCTTCCTGTCATCAACCATTGGGGCGATCGCGAAAGTCCAGCATCTATCAGCATATAACACGTAACGGAAGGTTGGCTTCCGATGCGTTGGTATCTCTGTTGAAATCGCTGCGGCTCCTGCCGGTACCAACACTCAATCCAGAAGCCGTCAACTCACTTTCAACTACTACACGCACAAGTCCTGTCAGATGGCGTTCGCTACATTGTGCATACGTTATGTCGCTTTACATTCATATGCCCGAGATTTTTTACTCCGTCATATCAGCGACACCCATGTTGCCCATGTGCACAAGGCAAGGCAATGCCGGTGCACCGTTCTTCAGAGTACGCCGACTTAGGAACTTTAAGCCGTTGCACGTAGATCTGGGTGTTCTAGACCGCCGCAAGCCGCCAACTACTAAAAAGACCCACACACATCCATATCGCCTGTGTTTAGAGTTCCGTTACATCCGCACAGAACTGCGATCGACCAACTTTGCCTGCAGCCTAATTGTGTCGGACATTTCAACGGCGCAGACTTCCTGCGTGGATTGTGCACATTGGGACACATTATCTAGTTCTTCTCCTTATCGTTGATAAGGTTGTTCTAAGGGATCGGCTGTTCTAGTGTTGCGATTAGACGCATGGCATATTGCCGTGTATGCTCGTTTGGGACTCCGCCTGCTTTCCCCCACGCGCCGCTTTGCTTCTCGGATGCAGATACAATTAGACTCTCAGTCTGCTTGGTGAACACCTCTTCTACGATATCAAAAGGGAAAGTGCTTTGTTGGAACACTCTCGCATAGACGACATGCCGCATTGTCGTATTGCCGTACTCGCGAAGTATTGCCGTATAGCCTTCGCAGTATCCCTCGCATTGTCTTTAACCATACGGTGTTGTTTTGGTGCGCTCAGCATGCGGTCGAATGACCGATATGCCATACAGTGCATTGCAAAATTTCAGGATGGCTTGGAACAGTCCACATCTCTCGGGGAGCCGCAGATGACCGGGTTCTTCAGATATTCTCAATACATTGAGGGAATCTGATCGAAGATCATTGAAAGAGCGGAGAAATTTTGCACGGGAATCGCCTAAGGATTGTCCCGTCGCTTCGATTCCGATCTGAAAGTTTTCACCCGCTGGCATAGCTGCATTTGCGGGGTATGCCGGGATCTACACTTATTCTACTACACCAAGTAAGTAAACCGATAGACATTGGTTGTTGTGATAAGCACTGAGACCAGCCAAGGTCGACCACGAGGGGCAGCGTGCTTGAAATCTGGCCGCCTGCCCTAAGCAGAAGGTCAAGAACCTCTTCCTCTAGGGAGATAAGCCCTTCAAGCATTCGCCAATAAACACTTGCATCGGACCACTTCGGTGATTGTTACAGGACCTTCATAAATGTCGCCGCTTTGGGCAGGTGATGCCTTAAGCGACGGTACCTGGCTCTACCCACCAATGACGAAGAACCTTCCCCCGGCAGATTCATGATGCCAAGCCACTTGCTGCATATCTCAAACCACAACCCATGATATCCCAGAGAGGCTTACATTGACTATCCTGCACTTGGCAGTAGCATGGCACAAGGACACAGTGCGAAGTCAACGGGGTCGACATGCCAAGGATCGATGGGTAATCCATCCCTCGACATGCCTATTCGAACTTTGATGCTCCGACAAACATGTTTCCAATGCCATAGAACACAATTTAAATGGATGTCGGACCCGCATACACCAATCAAAATCCAGATAGGACACATATACAAACCACGACACTTCCATTGTCGTGAATTACCAGAAGCAGACGATGGCACAAACTCGGGTATAAAGACACGATACTTCCACATGCTTTGTTGTTCATCAAAGTACTCAACAGCTTCTTTGATAAGTTCATTCACTACTTCAGAGGTCTCACAGTCCGCAGTCGTTCAACATGAAGGTTATCTCATTCGCTGCCCTTCTGGCTTTGGCCAACGCCTCCGTCGTCACCAAGCGTGCCTCGCCTCTTGATGTCAAGCTTGAGTTGACCGGCAACACGAATGTTAAGGCTGCGATCACCAACACCGGCTCCGAGGCTATCAAGGTCTTCAAGACTGGTTCCATCTTCGGATAGCACGCCACTGAGAAAGCTCAGGTCTTCCAAGGCAGTATGCAGACCATTCTCACAAGATATAACGGCTTTGATATTCTAACACAATCTCAGGCTCCAAGGTCGATTTCGCTGGTATCAAGGTCCGCGTCACGACTGAGAACATCCCCGAGGATTCTTTCCAGGTCATCGCGCCGGGTCAGACTGTTGAGACCTCGTTCGATGTAGCTGAACTGCACGATCTCAGCTCGGGCGGTGCTTTCTCCACCGGCGCGGTTGAGTACTCTAGCAACACTGTCACCGCCAACATCGACGGTGCCGAGGCCGAGAAAGTCCGCCGTGACTTCGTGAAGCGATCTGCCGTGCAGGCCGACTGCACTGGCAGCAAAAGGACCTCCACTGTCAACGCTCTTGCCAACTGTGCCACCCTCGCCCGGGCTGCTTCTTCTGCTGCCGCCTCCAATACCGCCAAGGTCCAGGAGTACTTCAAGTCGACCACTTCCAGCACCATCTCCACCCTTCAGAGCGTCTTCAACAGTGTCGCCACCGAGTGCGGTTCTTCCACCTCTGGTGTCTCCAAGACCTACTGCACTGATGTCTACGGCAACGGCTGCGCTTCAAACGTCTTGGCTTACACCCTACCGTCCGGAAGCTACATCGTCAACTGCCCCTTGTACTTCAGCGCTCTTCCCGCTCTCACTAAGACTTGCCACGCTCAAGACCAGGGTAAGCTGAATCCGAACGTGACCTCATATTTCTCCCCGCTAACTGAAATTCTAGCCACCACCACTCTCCACGAGGTCACCCATCTTAGCCAGATCAAGGGTACCCGGGACTTGGGCTACGGCTACGCTGCCGCTACCCGTCTTTCTACCTCCTCTGCGCTTGCCAATGCTGACAGCTACGCTCTGTTCGCCAACGCTATTTACGCTGGATGCTAATTCCATCATACGCGGGGTTGTCGGAGTAGAATGGGTAGTATGGTTGACGAAGCAATGAATTCAAATGATGATTATATAGTTGTATGAAGGTTTGGATATCTAGTACATCATTTCACATCATTCATACTCAACTGCGTGCATTGCACTTCTGAAAATATGTGTTATGAGCGGCGGATTCCGAAGGAGGAGTCGAGGGATTGCGACTCTGGTAGCACTGTTGCAGGAGAGCCACTGTGATCTGTATTGTGTCAAAACAGCATGTTTACGATAAGGATGTGATCTGTTTCATAGACACGATTATACGCTTATCTAGAGAATTACATGGGTTCTTGAACCCTCCGCGCTTGTTCCTGCACGCCAACACGTCCATCCTTACCTAGGGAGATGGTCACGTGATCTTGAGGCAACCCTGAAACCATCGGACTGATGTTGAAAGTGCAATCCTCTGTTATCAACTCCGCATCCCACCTGATCCTATCTAAGGTCTCCTAGTACGCAGATGGTATGGTGTTACACTCACTCGAGAGAATGATCTGACAGATGAACGCCCCATTTGCACCATAACGCCTCAGATTTAGACCCCTGGTCATCGTATTGAAAAGAGTTAAGCTCTGCATCATCTTGTGAGTTGATGAGAGGAACGATTGAAGACACCTCTGAGTGTTGGACTAGGGCCTTAAAGGTAGAGTGTCCATACAGTGAAACAAATGTCTGATCGTCAAACTCAAGATGGTATGCGTTTTGCTAGGGGTATATGAATTTGAGGTTTAGTCATTTCGGATGTCGAGGCACTGACAGGGAGCAGTAAGCCAAGCAAAGAGGCAACTGTTGGACTTGTTGCTCTCAAGTGTGAGCTTTGATACGCTCAGTCAAAGACGAGAATTAATATAGGCGGATGATCACGTCGTAGTTTATAATGGGACTGTAATACACTTTGTTTCATACTCTATATTGTCAGTTGTCCAAATCGTTTCCACGATTATAGAGAATTTTGGGTTTATCTAATGTCAATGATCTTCCGTACCATGTCATCTCAGGTTCCATCATGTTCCCACTGCCTCTCTAGGCAAACATCAAGAAACATCTACAACTGATTCAGAGATGTCCAGCCCATCGTCCACCATAACAACGGATCTGCTCCTTCCTCTGCACTTCCTTCGACGGGCGCAAATTCGTAACCCGTGACCACGCCCATATTATTGCGATGCACCACTAAACCGTCAGTCTGTTCGTCCATCTCGCCGTCTTCCTCTGATTTCATGAGATCTCGGATTTGGGGCCACAATGGATGCAGTCCAACCATTCCTTCCTGCGTCACGATAGGAGTGGCCAGGCAGGGACCAGACTTGACCACGTACATCTTCAACTGCTGAATCGACGCCATATCCGATTTGTAGCCGCTAGTGTTGATGTATGCCGATTCACTCTTCGGCGCGTACTTGCCTGGGACGTAGTGGGAGCCGTTGCGATCGAACATGTACGACGCTCTTGGCTCGGCACACTCTTCGACATGGGTCGCAAAAGTGACGCGCTTCTTCTTTTTGTCTTTCGATGGCTTGATAGCAGATACATCTATGCCATTATGTGCGTCCATGATAATAGCTTGGTACTTCGTGTTGGCGTAAGCAAATTCAACGGCGGAGGCTGAAGTGTTGATACGCTCTTTCAAGGCCGTCCTAGGCCACGACGTTGCTTCGTTGCTTTGCAACCACTTAGCCTCGAGCTCCGCAAGTTTCTCATGATGCAGAACAGCATGGATGAGAATGAGGCGCGCATGCCGCCATCCACTCCGAGCTGCGTGGTACCTTTCCCTTGCGGTTGCTACGTCTTGAAGGTATTTGGTGTCGGTAGCTTGCTTTTGTGCATGCTCCATAGCCGATACGAGTAGTTCCTGGAACCCCAGACAGATTTTGATCTCGCAGTGCGGACACCTGAAGCTTCCCTTGTTCACTGGATGTAACATGTGACCACAACCCGGGGCCGGGAGGTTCCAGCATGCACTCGGCTGTTCTAGAGGTGCGGGAAGAACCACCTCTCCGTCACACCATCTCATGAACGCATGGAGCTCAAAGCCACTGAAGATATAGCCAATCCGATCATGATTGTGCTTTTTCTCCGCTTGCCAGGACTTGAAAAGGGCTAATTCCGTTTCGTCGAAGATGACTTTCGCTTTGGTGCCGGACATAGAGTCGATCTCAAAGAACCATGGCGGTACGTAGTAAGGTCCCACATGGGAAAGTGCTGAACCCATACCGCTCCCTGGTGGTTGGGTTGTGCGATGAGGGGAACATTTTGGCAGAGCCGCCATGGATTAATATGGCCAAGGGGTCCACCCGTGGCGTGAAAGAAGATAGTGTCGGGTGTGAAGTGTCAGGTGAAAAGCGAGCGACAGACGTAGCTTTACTGTCTTACTGTTGTTCCACCTCGATCACTTTTCACCCGTATTCAAGCCGTTTTGGCACGTCCGTCAACTGACTTAGAAAAGAATGACTGAGGTCTCGCGAGATGCGTCGTCTTGTGGCGCAACACTTACAGTGTGTCATTTCCTCGTCAACTTTTCCAGGGCAACACACGGCTTTCAAGCATCGGACCCTGGAATGTCGCAAGTTCCTTTTTGGATTGTATGGAAGGCTTGGACTCATTTTTGTTGCTAGCAGAATCCTATTGGTTGTTGCCAGACTTAGTTGAGTCTACAAATTCGGGGCGCCCCCAGTCAACCAAGGTTGGCCTTTACACACGACGTGCCCCCTGCCAACCCCCAGTGGCGGAAACAGCTACAGATATTAGTCGCCGGCGATTGCTATAAGAACATCGGACGACACCAGCGGACTTTGTGCATTGTGGCTCTGTGCGTTCATCTCGCGCGATTTAGCATATGATTGGCTGGTACACTATGGCTTCGCGAAAGTGGATTGCTGATTGGCTACTCGCTTCCAGCACGTGACTGATGAAACTATGGACCCAATGCCGTTGACTATAAGATGTGGAAGCATCGGTCACGGAACGTTTCGGGTGTACCATATGCCATTCTCGGTTGTTTTTTGCAACATCAGACAGTAGCACCCCCTGCGCACCTACCATATGTACCCGGTATAACATGGAAGGCGCCCAGATCCAAGTTCCCAGTGATAGAGAGATCCCGTACCGATTTTGTAACGACACAGTCCTTTCGTCTCTCATTCTACTACATCAAAATGGCATCTTATCCTAAGCTCTCTTCTTTTTTCGCGATTGCCACGCATCTCATCGCTGTAACTCTCGCACAAGCGACTACGAGCCCAACAGTAGACCTAAACTACGTCAAGTATCGCGGGCACTACAACGACACTCTTAAGATCAACGAGTATCGCGGTCTTCGCTTCGCTGAGCGCCCGATCGGGGCCCTACGTTGGAAAGCACCGCAGCCATACAACCCTCAAAACCTTTCCGATAGTGTTGTAGACGCTACACAATCCGGCCCGCCTTGTGTGCAAGGGTATCCGCAATGGACTATATCTGGCCCTGTTCAAGCTGCCGGCTCGGAAGACTGTCTTTTCCTCGATATTTACGTTCCCGCAAATGCAACCAAAGGCAGCCATCTACCGGTCGCATTGAGCATACCGGGCGGTGGGTACGTTATGGGGTATGCAGATCAAAGCTCGCCGTATGCACTCATGAGGCACTCCAACAACTCCTTCATCTTTGTGAACATACAATACCGTCTCGGTGCGTATGGCTTCCTAGGATCCGCTAGATATACACAGGAAGGTGGCGCGACAAACGCTGGACTGTTGGACCAGCGACTCGCGTTGGAGTGGGTGCAACAGCATATTGAATCCTTTGGAGGCGACCCATCAAAAGTCACAATCCTGGGTGGAAGTGCGGGTGGAGGGAGCGTGACGAGTCATTTGATATGGAAAGGCGGGATCGACACGCCACCTTTCCGGGCGGCCATGGCCGACTTTCCTTGGTGGCAACAGTATCTGAGGGAAGAGCAGTTGAAGAAGCAATACGACAATCTATTGGGAGCAGGAAACTGTTCAACGCTCAAATGCCTACAGACACTCTCAGAAGAGGCATTGAAGGAAGCAACCCAGTCGACCTATACCTCAGCGTACGCGGACAAAGATTATGGCTACGGCAACTTTTACTATGGGCCCTATGTCGATGGAGATGTAATCCGTGACCTCCCATCTCGAGAGTTCCGCGCAGGACACTTTGCGGAGGTGCCTACATGGGTTAGCAGGGAAGGGTACGAAGGGTTTACGTTTAGTAACCAGTCGATGACGACTGTCGAAGAAGAGACCGAGGATTTGAGTATCCAGTTTCCGTACGCCAACCAAAACTTTGTGGACGATGTATTTGGACTGTACCCTCGGGACCAGTTTAATTCAACATTCTGGCAGCGTTTGACCTGGTTTGGGTATGTTCGAACACAGTGAGATTCATCCGCATGGCTAACACATTTTAGCGACTTCTCCATCAATTGTCCCACTTATTATGTGGCTTCTTCGCTCGCCTCATACAAAGTTCCCGTATACAAGCAGATCTTCAATGTCGGCACGCAACTCCATGGAGCCACCGGACCCTATTTGGGTGACCTCGATTATGCGTTTGAGACTGGGGCCAATGTGACTCTGGCGAACATATTGCGGGACTGGTATGTCTCTTTTATTGTTCACAGTGATCCCAACAAGCAAAGCTGGAGCGGTGTCTCAAGGCCTATCTGGCCCGTCTATGAACAAAGTGGGAAAGTAATAAGCGTCAACTTTACAGAGCTCGGAGCTGTGAACGATAGGTATTATGACGACACCAAGAGGTGTAGCGTCTTTTGGGAGGCTGAGGAGACGGTACAGAACTAGAACAGCGCGATTCACAGTACATATATTTTAATTGTATTTATAATCTCACCGGGGCTATCATAGTTCGCGAAGTTACAATCAAAAGATTGGATGTGCTCGAAAATCTTATTCTGAAGGTGAGTTGGTGAGAGAGAAAGGCATTCTGAGTCCTGTTTATGTAATATCTCACCTTTCGGTTCTCTCACCTGCGTTTTAAACCTGATCGCAACCCGTAAAAACTTACATCATATATAGCTGCTTCCTTACTTCAACACCCACTGTCACCAAGCCTGTTCCGCAACACCATACACGACTGTGGCGCCATGCCACCCAAACGCAAGCGCGTCGAGCCCAAGGAACACGAGGACGAGCATCGAACACCAACCTACGCTTCTGAAGTGGAATGGTTGGCTTGTCTTACAGATCCGTCCAGGGAAGTCGTAGTCAATGAAGAGGTTGCAGACGGGAAAACCAACACCGCGCTCATCACCGAAGCCTGCAAGCTGACCTACATTCTCTACCACAACATCCAAGCACAAGACTGTCTTCCTGCAATTCTTCAGTCCCTCAACAAGAGCGGTACAGAAGACGACGCAGAGCTCACTCGCGTCGTGAAGTCCACACAATCCGCCTGGAAAGCGCACGTCGTGAACAAGTTCCTGCTGCCGCATGTCAAGGAGATAGTCCGCAAATGGTGCGTCGCGCATCCGTACGCGAACTTTGGGTCGCTGCCGATGAGCGAGCGCGTCAAGATGTGGTTCGAAGCTTATGACGCTGACCCAAAGGGCATTGTGACTTTGATGTGGAAGCCTCTTATTAAAGTGTTGGACCTCGCGAGTATCTTCCGCACAGACCTGCCATCCGAGGACAATGCGAAGGCGAAAGCTGTGCGGCAGATGTTGAGGCAGAAGTACTTCTTCGGGTGCGAGTGCACTTACAAATATAGTGTTGCAGACCAGAAAAAGGCGAGTAGTGTTGAGTTCCGTGCCTAGAGCCGAAGCTTTTAATTATGGGGAAAGACTGACACGTTTACTAGGGAAAGACCTTGGAGGATTGGGCGTTGTACGCCGAATTCGGCGACTATGCCTCCAGCATCGTTCCTTTCGCGGACCTACTGGTCTCCCCAAAATTACTAGCCCTTGCTTCATCAGAGAGTCCGGCAAAGAAGACCAAGGTGGCGTTGGCTGAGGATTTTCTCGAGAGCGCTTCTTTGAGTTCCACGTTCGACCGCTCAGACGCAGCCACTGTGGCTTCAGCTACTTCGGACCTCATTTCAGGTGAGCGTCACAAGATGGGAGAGCTCTCCAGCTTCCTGTCCAGCTTGTCGAACTCTCGCACCACATCCGTAGCTCCTACGCCTCCCGTAATTGAGAAGCAAGAAGAGTACACAGAGCCCTCACCGTCTCTCCACCATCTAATCAAGCGACCTTCACCTGACACGGGCTTGAAACGTCAAAGTGGACAAAAGAGCTCAAGCCTCGACGAATTCTTCGCCAGGAAGGATCGCTTGCCAGTCTTCCTGTCTGCACCCATTCCGACCCCGCCTCCTGCGGCCCCAATGAATGAAGAAGATCGACGCTTCAATGAGTTCTTTGGCATCCCGATTGAGGCTTCACTCACTTCTACAATGGCTTCTGAGGATTCTTCCTCCGAAGTAGCACCGGAGCCAGAGTTGGATGAGGATTTGCTCTGAGGATATTCAGGGTGTGAGAACATGGTATCCGACATTGCCTAGACCGGCTTGTGTCAATCGGCAGGGCTTCATTATTGAGGTAACATTCATGCCCTGATACTATTGGTCTAGCTCGGATGGAGGAAGAAATACAAAATGCTTGCATGTGACCTACGCTCTCTGGACAATTCGGTTTCCGGAGTAGCGCTTCGGCGACGGGTATTTGGATGAAGAAGAAGGGGACGTTTCCTGCCTATCATATTAATTAGAAAGATTTTTCTACTTCTTCCCTCTACATATTCAAGTTCGTTCGCCTGACTAAATACGGTTAATGGTCGGACAAGGGTCCAGTAACCATAAATCATCGATTGCATATTGTCTAATATAATATGCATGTGTATTTCTAAGAAATCAACCCAACGCCACTAATGCTTTCCGCTCGTATATGTAAACAACTCATGATGCTTCGTCTATGCCTGTGCAGACAGGAATTCCTTGCTGAAAGGGTAATCGGTGTATCCCTCAGCCTTCATAGGGAGGTAGAAGGTGTCACGGTTGTACGGGTTGAACTCAATACCCTTCTCGAGACGGAACACGAGATCCGGAGTGCTGATGAAGTAGCGACCGAACACCACGACCACATCCTTGTTGGGATACTGCTTGTCGACGACGTTGTGCGCGGAGGCGGGCTGTAAGCCTCCGGCAATGAGGACAGGGTTGCGGAACTCGTCCACGAAGGGCTGGAGCTGCTCAGCAGGGTTCGGGTCGACGTCGACACTGCCGTCGATCCGGGAGTCGACAAGGTGGATGTAGGCGAGGTCGTTGAGCGCATCAAGTTTCTTGATGACGTCCTTGAATTGCGGGTGCGGCTCGTCCATCTTCATGCCCTGGAAGGAGCTGAAGGGAGAAAGACGGATACTGGTCTTTTTGGCCCCAATCGCATCGACAACGGCCTTGACAACTTCGATGGCGAAGCGTGAACGGTTCTCTACGGATCCACCGTAGGAGTCGGTGCGCTGGTTGACCTTGTCCTGGATGAACTGGTCGATGAGGTAGCCGTTGGCGCCGTGAAGCTCAACACCATCGAAGCCGGCTTCGATGGCGTTCTTTGCAGCTTGTGCGAAGTCACCGATGGTCTCTTTGATCTCGTCGATGGTCATCTCTTCAGGCGTCGCGTAGCCCTCGCCGAGGGCGACAGGGCTGGAGGTCTTGATGGTAATGCCCTCCTTCTCAGCCTGTGCGGGGCTCGCAACACGGCCGAGCGCCCACAGCTGAAGGTAGATGAAGCTGCCCTTCTTGTGCACAGCCTCCGTCACCCTCTTCCATGAATCAATCTGCGCTTGGGTGTAGATACCCGGCACGTTGGCATAACCACCTGCCTGTTGGGAGATCACAGTCGCTTCTGTGATAAGAAGAGTGCCAGGAGCTGATGCGCGCTGCGCGTAGTATTCTGCGACCATGGGGAGGGGCACGTGATTCTCATCTGCGCGGAATCGCGTCAGTGGGGCCATTGCAACTCGGTTGTTGAGCTGAATGTCACCCAGCTTGAGCGGCTTGAAGAGTTTTGAGCTAGACATTGCGGCTGTAGGTCGATTTAATTCGTTGCGAATGTTCTGAGTCGGGTGCAGAGGAAGTATGTATTAGGTATGTGTTGGACACGATTTGGCTGGGTTGCTGTGGGAAGAAATCGCAGAGAGACTACCAACATAATATACTCGACTTTGTATTTTCAATTACTTTTTCCTTCATGCAAGACCGTACAATCGCCGTTTAGCGCACACATTCGATTTCCAATCGAAGTCTCGCCCTGCTTTCAAGTGCAGCATAGATTAGTGTTGCTTACTGGGGTGCGGCGAAAACGCCGCAGCATGACGTGATTTGTGCATATTTGTCATCGGCAAAAATCGGCAATTCACCACCCGCTCCAAGTGCAATACTTAGTGCAGCTGGCATCAGCACTAGGTAGTGCAATAATTATTGAGCGCTCTAATAATAACTAATACCTTGCCACCCTAATCCTACTAGAGGAGAACAGATCTCGCAGAGAATATAAGGTTTTAGCTAATCGCGTTAAGCTCAGACTAGCGCTCAATAATTATTGCACCACCTGTTGTCAGTCCTTCCACTTACGGTCTGCCCTCATACCGTCGCGACGTTGCGCGTATGTCAATCACTAATCACTTCTTTATCGTCGTTTTCCAATGACAACGCTGAGCACTGAGGAGCGGTTATACTAAACCGTGGCAGCCCAGGTTACTGCATGTCACGTGCAATTTGTATCACGTGCGACCATATCCCGACATGTCCCCCGCCCACGACCCGGTCCGCTGTCCGTCTTTGTGCAATTCCTACCTACGTGCACTAAGTCTGGCATAGCAAAAGGTTCTTTAAGCCGGCTCCAATGTTTCTCACCTCTGGAGCTAATCCGCGAAGTGAGGTGGGATGGGAGCTGGGCGCCCAATGAATCTCGCTGGTAGCGGTTACGAGCTGGGTTGGTCTATCGCAGCAAACTCTAGGGACGAGGCGGTGTATTGCAGCAAAATTTAGGGACGAGGTGGTATATGTGCTGCATGATCTTGCAATTTCGTAAGTCGCGCTTGTGCTGCAAGACTGATCATCAGTGCAGGAGGAAGAACCACCTTGGCACCGGATACGCAAAAGCACTCCATCAATGATCATGATGTTCCTCCCTGCAATGAAACCATCGTACGGAATTGGAGTAGGTTCGCGCACGGTAGAGATACTTGAAACGACGCTTGTCGCTTATTGGCGGAGGAATCGCGATGCCCCACTTTCAGCAATGAAGTATAAACAAGCCTGACGTGTTTCTTGACCCGCGTATTCGTGGACATTGTATCTGATGAACTATTCCGGTAAGATAACAGATATAACTCTGCTGTCAAAGGCGTTGCGGTCGAGGTAGCGTTTCGCACTCGTCTTACTCGTTCTCCAAACTCACCATGGATTTCTTTTTGTGTATGCTGGCACTGGCAACCGCTTTCCACATTCCGATTTCCACCGCTGCCAACACCTCTAGCGATGGCACAAAGTACATGGTCGTTTTTGGCGATTCGTACTCCAGCACAGGTTTCTGGATCACATCGGGATATCCCTCAGCGAGCAATCCTATGGGCAATGGCGGATCTACGACAAGTGGTGGCCTGAATTGGGCTGGCATCGTAACCAAACAACTCAACACTTCGCTACTTCTCACCTACGATTTCGCCGTATATGGCGCTACTGTCGATACTTCGCTCGTGCGAGGCAACACGCCCGATGTGAAGCAACAAGTTGGATATTTTAACCAATACCTGTCGAACAAGCCAAGTTACGCGCCCTGGACCTCTAACAACCTCCTCGTCGCCATTTGGATCGGAATTAATGACCTAGGCAACCCGTTCTGGGACGGCACCACTCCCCCGACAGACAAGGTACTGGATAAATACTTCGATCTGGTGCAGAATTTGACGGATTCTGGCGTGAAACAGTTTGCATTTCTCACTGTACCACCGTTCCAGAATGCGCCCAGTTTCCTGCAGTCGGATACTACGAAGTTGGTATCCAGTATCTCTTCTTGGAACTCGGCTCTGAAAACGAAGGTGAACGAATTCACGGGCGCGAACAAGGGTGTGACCGCGCAGTATATCGAAACAGCGAGTTCGTTTACTACGGCTTTGGAGAACCCTTCAAAATATGGCGCTACGGATGCAAAGTGCTCGAACCCAGACGGCACCAAATGCTTGGTAAGTGGAGATTATTTTACCGGACGCCTGAATAGAGTGCGCGATATACCTGACATTCGTGCTTCGTGTGGTAGCCAATTTCTCTGCTGACTTTGCTTGCAGTGGTACGACGGATATCATGCTGGGCAAGCTATCCACAAGCTTGTTGCCGAAGCCTTTGTACGTGCACTTAAAGGCTCTTTCTTCTAAAATCGGATTCAAGGAGGCACAATTGTATATATGTCAAACTCCTTCAAGAATTTCGCATTGTCTGCGTTTGGCTTTATGGCCCTCTCTGGCATATACGTGACCTCGATGCAGTGCCAAAATGAGGAGAATATCGATCCCACGGTTCTCGGTACGCTTTTGCAGCACTAGAAGACATCACGAAAGGCAAGACACGATTTTCTAATCCTAGCGATATCTCGACCATGGTATTAAGAACGTCAATCAACAACGTGGGGGGAACACACAATGATCGACATCATGAGAAGTGCCGATAACCGAGTTTGACCGCACTACTGCCGTAGCCAACACACCAATCTGCCCGCATAGCCGCACCTAGTGGATGTTATCAGTACTTTCAATACAAGACCATGCTCTTCCTGTCTACGAATCTGTTAATGCGCAAGGCAGAAACGTCTGCCGACGTCATACTCGACTAGCTTTGCGACTGCTTTCTACACTTGCGGATTCTGCCCAGGGTTGTCTCTTCTGCCCCGGGTTGTCTCGCGACCTAAATGTGATATTACTATTTTTACTATTCTTACACGTTCCTCCGTCCCTAGGTATCTTATCGCTGTTTGCGTGGAGGAAAGTCTACCCCGCGGCCCGTACCGTCACATTGCGGGGTCGACGTCGCGACACCATGAGTTCTCCCGTCGTTGAACAACAAACACAGCCACAGACTCCATGCCGCCGCTCTTCGATAGAGTCTGCATCTAGCGCTGCAGAAAGACTGAAATGGCGCAATCACCCTGAAGTCACGTCGCCCGGTCTGGACCGGAGCAACCCGTTCGAAGATGATCACGTGGTGTCGCAGGATCCCTTTCCAACCATCTCAGACAGCGATGAATTCGATAACGAGGTTAGTACAAAAGATCATTATTATGAACGGAAAGGTCATAGAAAAGACAAAGAAAGGGAAAGAGGGGCCAATGAACAGGGTGCAGGCGATCTGGGAGTACTTCAAGGAGCCGAGAAGGAATCGGATGGGGGACAAAGATTGAGTTGGAGGGAGAGGATCCGACATTTCACTTGGACGTGGTTCTGCATGACAATGGCTACAGGTGGCATCGCCAACGTGCTATACACGGGTTTGTCGATCTCGCCCCTCACAGACACAGCCCTTCGACTAACAACACTCCAGTACCTTTCCGCTTCCGTGGCATCTACACCCTAGGCTGTATCTTCTTCATCTTTAACATGGTTCTGTTCCTTTTCAACACTATCATGATCTCCCTCCGCTTTTACTGGTTCCCGAAGACCTTCAAAGCGTCCTTCCTCCACCCCACAGAGAGTCTCTTCATCCCCGCCGCGATCATCAGCTTCGGCACCATCCTCATCAACATTAGCCAGTACGGCGTCGATAAAACAGGGTTCTGGCTCGAGAAAACGATGATGATCCTATACTGGATAGACTGCGGACTGGCCATCGGCTTCTCCGTGGGAATCTACCTCATCATGTGGTCAACCCAGACTTTTACCATCTCACAGATGACGCCAGTGTGGATCTTCCCCGCGTATCCGCTGCTGATCATCGGTCCACATGCGGGGAACCTCGCGCCGAAAATATCGGACCCGAATCGTGCGCTACTGGTCATCCTCTCCGGCTATGTTATACAGGGCATCGGCTTCCTTGTCTCCTTGATGATTTACAGCGCCTTCATTTACCGCTTGATGACACAGAAGCTACCTAAGGAGTCGATGCGCCCGGGCATGTTCATCAGTGTGGGACCGTCCGGCTTCACCATCGCAGGCATAATCAACATGGGGCAGGAATTACCCAACGTCGTGCCCGAGGACTTTATGGGAAAAGGCATGGGCGAGCTCGCCGGCAAGGTCGGCATGATCGGTGCCAACTTCATGGGGCTGTGGCTCTGGGGTCTCGCGTTATGGTTCTTCCTCGTAAGCGTGGGTGCACATTATAGCTGTGTGCGCAGAGGCAAGATGGACTTTGCAATGACGTGGTACTCGTTCATCTTCCCGAACACGGCGCTTACGACGGCCACGTTTGCGATTGCGAAGGCGTTGAACGGGAACAGACCCATCCAGTATGTCGGGGCCGCGCTGACGATTCTGGTCATCGTGACGTGGCTGTTGGTGTTTGGCATGATGTTCCGCGCTCTGAAGCTTCACCAAATCTTATGGCCGCAGAAGCAAGAGGATCGTACGGAGGGTGGCTGGAAGCAGCAGAGTGCGGAAGAGCAGCGGAGGAGGAGATATGAAGGCGGACTAGATGGCTCGGAGGAAGGTAGGGTTCGCGGCTGGAGTATGGTGAGAACCTTGAGTAAGCGTGGGAGACCTGAGGGTGATGCAAGAAACAGAGCGTGGAGTTTCAGGAGGGGACCACCGTGAACAATTATAGAAGTTTCTGGACTGAAGCTTACTGCCTTTTCAATCTTAATCGGATGGCGATACTCTTGTGTTAGCGGGGCCCTTGTAAAAGAACAAAGATGAACAGCTGATCACCGAAGTAATAAATTCAACCTTGACGGTGGCTCATGGTACGAAATCATACGGAATTCTCAGCAAAGGAAGCTTGGCATGATCGACAAAAGTACATGCTACAGAATGCGGATAGAAGTTTATCTCGCGTGTCTTTTGGCCCGTCTTTGATAATCCAGCACAGCTCGTGAGCAGAAGGCCTACCTTTGGGCTTTCTGGATTCTTCACGAGTTTATACGGTAGAAGTCTCTTATTTTCAATTTTTAGGTCGCCGCCTTGCGCGATGAGATCCTAACTATAATTCTGCTGGCTGACACATCTTGGGACTTTTGACTCTCTATGTGTTTTAGAGAAGATCTGTAATTTTTATTTGGTATCGAAGCCATGTTGCCTTTGATCGTTTCTGGAGTTCTTTCGTATTATATATATTGTATACGATCACTATGAGGGTGGGTAAATCAATGAAGGGGTGGATAACACAAGTCGTCGCGCTTTGCCAATGCACGAACAAAGGGGGACCAAAAAAGCGGCTAAGGCGCGCTCAGCATCTGTGCGCAGGCTAACCAAAAAGGGCGTGAATTCGTATTGTTTTGAGTTTCTGCAAGCCGAATACATGAGATTATGCGGTATTATATATGCTCGTTTCAGCTAGCTCAGCTCTAAGCCTTTTTGGTTAGCTCTGCGCATCGACGCTGCGTCACGCCCACGCCGTCACGAAGTGCTCTCCTGCGATCGCATCCGGTATGTCACTCGTTGCTGCCTTAGCTACGGTTCATCGATCTTCGACCCCGAATACGATTTTGAGCTCTTTGCGAATGAGTTGGTTCAACCGACAGCTCTTCAGATCTTCTCTATTCGCGAAGTCGCCCTCAACGCTGCATTCCCGGCAGTACACAACGACTTCGCACGCCGCCGACATTCTTCGAGGCTGCGATGTGCAGCAATTCTACAAATACACCTCGGGTCGATGGCTCTGGAATGGAGAATATCAGCTTGCTCGCCGTTACGTGGAGTTCGACCTACCAGGACTCCTCCAAGTCTCAGCACAAGCCATCGGAGCTCGCTCTTGCGTCAAAGTCCAGAAACTGCCTGAAGGAAACTTCAACAAGGTCTTCCTGCTTGCCATGGACGACGGCCGAGAATTAATCGCCAAACTCCCGAACCCGAATGCTGGACGGCCGCACTTTACGACAGCCAGCGAAGCCGCCACCATGGACTACGTACTGCTCATCGACTCATTACAGCTGGAGGTTGCTGACATGAATTTATGTTGCAGGTTCGAAATGTTCTTGGTATCCCGGCCCCCCGGGTATATGGCTGGAGCTCCTCGAAAGACAATCCTGTCAGAGCAGAGTACATACTGATGGAACGCAGTGGAGGTGTGGAATTGGGCAAGATATGGCATGATATGCCTTGGGAAGAAAGACTTGAGGTTGTCCGGTCCTTGGTTGGGTACGAGAAAGCCTTTGTTTCTGCCAATCTTCCTATGTACGGGAGCTTGTATTATGCGAAGGACCTACCTAGCCCAAGTCCAAGTCAATTTCTTGACTCCGTCAACTCAATAGACAAGGGAGAAGCCTTCGTAGTCGGCCCGACAACTAACAGGGCATTCTTCGACCAAGGAAGAGACTCCGTCGAAGTAAATCGAGGGCCATGTAAGTTCCCTTACCTTCCCATCATGCTCGTCCCAAGCTGATTAGATGACAGGGCCTTCGCTCAACGAACTTGTCCATTCCCGCGCCACCCGAGAGCTAATGTGCATTGAAAAGTTCTCGTCGTACCCTGGTCAGCAAGGGCTGTTCAGCGGTCCTAACCAATACTGCCCCACCAGATCATTGAAGGTCGGAGTCCTCCGGGATTATCTGAAAGTCGCCACCCAGATTTTGCCTAACGATGTCAGCCTATCAAAGCCGACTCTATGGCACTCCGATCTGCACAGTGAGAACATCTTTGTTGACCCTTCTCAGCCGACAAGAATCCTCAACATCATCGACTGGCAAGCGGTCAATGTTTCCCCGCTCTTCCTCCAAGCACGCCATCCTTCGCTCATCGAGTTTGAAGGGCTAATACCAGAAGGCTTTAAGCCCATAACACTACCCGATAATTTTGATGATATGAGCCAGGAGGCACAACACCAAGCCAAGAATCTCCGGGCTGCTCAGTCTCTCTACAAGCTCTATGAAATCCTCATTCTCCGGCAATGTCCGGAGATAGCTCATGCTCTGCGTTTCCGAGACACTCTGCCCGGTCAAATTACTGGATTGGCAAGCTCAATCTTTAGCGATGGAGAGCCAATCCTACAGGGAATGCTCATTCGACTTCAGGACGAGTGGGCCACATGTGTTGGGTCTTCCATACCGTGCCCCCTCTCCTCCGCTCCCGAAATTAAGAAGCAGCAGGAACGTCTCGAGGCGAGTTGGAGCGAAGGTGTCGAGCTAATGCATGAGGTTTTGACCGAGATCGGCGTCTATCAAGGATGGGATGGTTGGGTCAATCATAACAACTACTCCATGTATAAGGAGCGGTTGGCCCGATGCCGTAAGAACTTTCTCGACCGCTATGCGAAAACTGAAGAGGAGAGGAGTCAATGGGTCCAAGCCTGGCCGTTTGAAGATAAAACGCATCTGCCAACTTCTCTATAAGCTCAGAATTGTAGAACCGCATACTGTGTCTCATCTCATCCGTAGAGAATTGCGAGAGAACGCTTCAAGAGACTTTGTGGACGAATATAGCAGTTGAAGTGTTAAGGGAAGCGCTAGATGGCGTTGAATTTATGAAGGCGCTCCTGCCGTACCCAAGGGGAGCACCAGAAGACCCCACACACATGTATAGAAGCCATAATCAAATGCGTTGTTTCTACAACAGGCTGCCTGCCTACCTATGCTGCACAAGCCGCACCTCACTCCCTACACTACTCATACTTCTCAAACTCGCCTCTCTACCCACCCCTCCATTCCCACCCCCACCGGCATCCGCATCAACTTCCTTCATCTCCTCCCCATTCAACACAACCCTTACACCGCCCGCATCCCCCGCCCTCCTCCCCACGACCCTCGCCTCCGCACTCTCCAGCCTCGGACTCTCAGGGTCACTCACACTCCTCCCTATCGAATGCACCGAAGGCGCCGAAGATGCCGAGGATGTGGAGATCGGAATGGGCGCCGAGATGACGATCTCGCGGACTTTGCCGCGCGATCTAGCGCGGAAGAAGAACACGGCGCCGACAACGAGGAAGAGCCCGAGGATCATGGCGGCGAGGATGATGCCGATTTTGGCGCCAGTGGCTATGTCGGAGGTATCTTCTTCCTCCCCATCTTCTGGGTTATTGGAAGAAAATGGTAGCGGCGGTCTATCCGGGCTCTGAGTAGGAGCGGCGCTCGCGGATGTGGGATTTGACTTTTGTGCATTCGATATGCAGTCATACCTCCCCTTGATGTTCGATTTGTCCAATTCATCGCAGGAGTCGTCGATGTCTTCTGTAGACGAGATGGCCAGGGTACCGGTAACGGTCGTGAGGATAGGCATCGACACGTTGGCGAAGATTCCACTGAGGCGCACATCTCCCTTTACGCTCTCCAGCTTCTCGAATGCCAGACTCTTCAGCCCACCATTCCCCTCCACTGTGAAGTCCCCCGCTATACTCTTGATAGCATAGATATCCGCCGTATCTAAAACCGCATTCCTACTGATTTCCACAGAGCCATCAACAGCCTCCCACGGCAGACTAATACCCGCGAGGTTCGCGTTGGAGGAGATGTTGAGAGAAATGGAAACAGGCCACTTCAGCCAATCCACGCTCTCCAGCCCTGTTTTCACAACGCTGACCACACTCCTCGGCCCCAGGCTCCACCCGAAACTACAGTTCTCTAGCGCAGGGAGGTTCTCTAGGTCCAACGTATCCAAAACATCTAAGCTGGAGAAGTTGAGCGAGGAGAGGTTGGGCAGGTCGCTCAGCGTGAGGGCGTCGATCGAGACCAGAGAAGAGGAGGATATCGAGTGTAGCGATTTCGCAGCCGTCGCGTTTAGTGTAGCGAGTGATTTCGGTCCGTTGAGTTGGATGTCTGCGGGCGCGGAGGAGGTGATTGTGACAGAGGCTGTGATGTTGGTGCATTTGTTGAGGGCGGCGACATCGGCGGGGGAAGATATGGTGAGGCCGTTTGGATCTTTGCAGTCTGTTCCGCGGATCTTGGTCAGCGGGTGCTTATACTATGATCGGCTGTCACGAGGGAGAGGGAGGAGACATACCCAGGGCGTGAGCTACACAAATGCAGACCTGCACGACCGCACAAACAGACAGAAAACTAAAGCGCCCCATGGCTAATCATGCACAAAAAAAGAATGACTGTGGTGAGGTTTGATCTCGACTTCAAAAGAATGGCTAGGGTATCAGCGTCCACCTAAAGACATATCAACAACAGTACGTGCGGCAGAGCCAGCGTGAAGCACGATACGCGCAACGCGGGGCAAGTGACTTCTTTTGCAGCCCGGCATGCAGCCTTTACGCGTCGCCGAATAGAAGAGATAATGTGTTTCATAGGGAAACGGCCAATGACCGATGGGGTGGTTTGCATGTCCGTTATTCTCGACTTCCTAATCGGGCGAGTCCGCCACGCCCGAACTCCGGCCGCTTGCATGTTTCCTGCAATGCGACCGCCATTTTGCCCCGAGCTAGGTTGAGAGTGATTCTGGATCTGTTTGATGAGGGTAGATGGGTTGGAACATGTCGATGTCGGAATAGGCATACACTCGTTGCATTGGGGAGCGCCGAGCAAATAGCAAGATGTAAGAAACGCCTGCAAACTGTTGGTCCGTACGGATCGTGCCGTTACTCCAAGCTTCAACGTTCGTTAAGCACGGAAAGGCGTACAGAACGCTTTTTAGTGCCTGTCATATCCGCTGTCAGCGCCGCTAGGTTTCAGTACAGGCCACGCTTGGGGTCTTCTAGAAGCTGTATATTATCTACACCCCCGGCCCCATTGTCGTCAGAGCCTATCTTTAGTGAGGGCAGGCATTCACGATCCTTCAACATGTGGCCAGGTGGTCAGCAGCGCTCCTGTTGTTTCATCGCTAATGTGCGAATCACCGCGTACAAACGAGGCAGACAGCAATGAAAGCTATCCAATCGAATTATCGTAAATATCCAAGTCCTAAAAGATGGTAGAAAGTTAACAAGTACACCAAAGCTAGAGGAGCAGATCCCACAGCATGGGCTCTGAGCGCAACTGATCGGCGAGGCACGATCCCAGCTCTTGTGATTGTGGTCCTTGCGCTCGAGGATGGAATGTCATCCATGTAGAAGCATCATGCAGGCTAGGCTGTTTAGCCACTTCCGTTGGGGCCAGATCCTGCGCACCACTCTGATTGTACGCACAAACGCGGACACCAGAACAACAACATTTCCCGTGAACTTCCATTAATATCCTAGCAATACGTTAACATCCGTAGAACCACAGAGTAA
This sequence comes from Karstenula rhodostoma CBS 690.94, assembly GCA_010093485.1. Lineage (NCBI taxonomy): Eukaryota > Fungi > Ascomycota > Dothideomycetes > Pleosporales > Didymosphaeriaceae > Karstenula > Karstenula rhodostoma. Next base: position 496,245 of record MU001500.1, read on the forward strand.
TTACACATACCCATACCCTTGAAAGTCGTTACAAATGATCACAACCTCCGCCCTTTACTCACTCGCTGTCCGAGTCAGAAGTGGACTCATCGTCGGAAGATAGTGAGATAGTCTCCTGCTGAGCTTCTTCCTCATCCTTTGCAGACTCGTACTCAGTGACTTCATCAAGCTCGCTGTCGTTCAGCACCTCGCTACCTCTCTTTCGAGGAACAACAGGTAAAGAAGAGGCGAGCGAAAAGAAACGCGCACCGGTTCGACTATGTCGCACCGGGCTGTCGCTCCCAGGCTGGGGCTCTTTCTGCCTGCCGTTTCCCTGTCGTCTGCCCTTGCTCTTGATCTCGGATTGTTCCTCTTCCGAAGACTCGGACTCCTCCAGTTTTGCCTGCATTGCCGCCACCTTTGCATCGATATGAGCATCGGTCGCTTCGATGGAAAGTGCGAGAGCTTCTTCATTCGCTCCACCTTCGACATGCTCGCGGCCTTCGTCAATCAACTCCCAGTATTTCTTTGAGCAAAATTGATTGTGCGTGACGACCTGCTTCGCTCTCTTGCTCTTCTTCGTCGTCTTGTAAGGCGTTCGCGGCTTCCATTTAACTAGGCCTGGGGCTTCTTGTCGTGCAATCGAGCCAGTGGGCAAGTAGAAGTCCATTTGAGGGTGTTGACCAGGGCCTGATCTACAGGATCCACAGCCGGGACATGACTTCACATCGCCAGCAAGGTAATAACGTCCGAGTGCGTGGTTGATGTCGCACCGCCAAGCGAGTTCATCGTGTCGAAATTGCTTCGTCCAGTACGCACCCATAGGAAGGTTTTGACCATGCTCCATTGTCTTTGAGCCGCTGGGGTGAGGGCCCAGGTCGACGGGCTCGGGTGTTGGTTCTGGTGTGGGCTCCTTCTTTTCCTTCTTTTCTTTCTTTTCCTGTTTCGCTTGCAGATAGGTCTCCACAGCTTCGATTCCCTTCTTCAGTGCTTCGTCTGTAGTCGCGCCGGCGTTGATAGCATTCCAGTAGGCGTCTTTGGCAATGCTATTATGCGACAGATGGTCGCTCCGCCTAGGCCTCCCTGTCGGTCTACCAGGCTTCCAGGTTACTCCTGGAGCAGGCTGAGCGAAATGCGAACGCGATGGTAGGTAGAAGTCCATCACTTTTCGCTTTGGGTTTGCACTCGAAGCAGTGAAGCAACCTGGGCAGTTCTTCCTATCACCTGCATTGTAGTAATGTCCCATAGGATGTTTTATGCCACATCTCCATGCCGGCTGTTCATCGTCGACCACCTTCTCAAAATAGGCATTCGGAGGGAGCTGTTGATCGTCTTCCAGCATTCTGGACATACCGTGGTAGGGGTATGTTTGTGCCGGTATACTGCTTGGAGAGGAACTTGCACTAGATGACGTCGAAGTCGCCTCGACAGGTTTTGGAGTTGTTGAACTCTTCGAAGACGTCGAAGTCGCCTCGACAGGTTTTGGGATTGTTGAACTCTTCGAAGTCTTCGAGTTCTTTGCCTTCGGCGCGCGCTTCAGGCGCTTGTTGGACCCACCCACGGCAAGTTGATTGTTTCGTAGCTTAGAGCGGGCGGAGTTGTTCGAAGTATTTCCGGCCTCGCTATCTTGCTGCAAGACTCGCTTGGTATGCAAATCATGTTTTTCGTCGCTGAACACTTCAGGTTGGTGTGACTGAGGGTTGTTCTGCAAGCCAGCCTGGGTCTCATTGGGTGACGGTGCTACAGTAGGCGGGTCAACAAAGTTTGCTATCCTTCGAAGACCCGGTGCGAGACGCTTCAAGTCGCCATTCTTGATAGCTCGATCGACATAACCGTCGAAGTCCAAAGGGGCCTCGCGTGGCTGTTGTGATTGTGGCCACCTGTCTATCAATTGTTGCTTGTGATTCTCAATCAGCGCCATTCTCCATAATGAGCTCTTGCCCATACACTCGTTCAGCGCGTTGTCTGACGAGGGGGATAGACTTGCCTCCTGCAAAAGTAAATCCGGCCCATGCAAAGCCACGAGACTCTGGAGACAAGCAGGCGCTTCAGCTGGAGAGTGGTTCGTACATACCGAGGTCGTTTCAGTGTCATTTCCCATGTGCACGCTGCTACTAGAACCTGGAGAAGATGTGTCAACACCATCAGCTGCGCCACCCCAGCCACTCTGCGCGCCATTCGCGGGAATAACTCCCGGGAGCAGTACGTCTTGCGAAGTATCGTACAAGGTGGCTTGGACTCCCGGATTCTCTGTAAAGGCAAAACTACCGGGGGCACCGTAGTCCGGCAAGCCCTGAATCCAGTCATTGCGAGGCAGTATTGAGTTCTCACGCAGTGTGGCGCCTGGAAGATGCTGGTTCTTCGGCTTCTTCGTGCGGGGAGCACGCACAACTCGATCGCGAGACGCTGTATGCGCTGCGCTTCTATCCTCAAAAAGCGTGGTGTGCCCAGTGACATCGTCGATTTCCTCGAATGGTGAAGCATCAGGGCCGACCTGATACTGTCTGGCACTATATCGCACCATGGAAGGATGACTGAACGCTCTATGCCAAGACTGGTTCATCAGACCGAGGATGGGAAACGCATTGCCAGGGGAGAAATTGGCGAAGAACTGATCGTCAAATTGCCGAAAGTCCCAGAATGGGGTTGTCTCCTTGTCATCGTTCGCCATAAATCTCACAGTACGCAAATGCGTGTTCCAGATGATCTTGGTAGCAAGTTTGTTCACGTTGTCGGCGATTGACCTGAGATATTGACGGACACCCTCCCGGGAGTCTTGAGCAGATAAACAGGCGTCGATTTGATTGGGATGAAGTGCGTGAGCCACGAAGTTCTTTAGGAAAGTCACCTCGTAGACTCTCTGGCTGGCCTGATACAAGACAAAGTTTGAGTAGTCCTCACGACTGGGCTTCCGGCGGTTCAGATGAACGCCAAGCTTGGCCCGCTGCACGCGGCTGATGGTAGGCTTGAACTGTATATTTCCGTTCAGATCTAGGAAGTGTGAGCATGCGCTGGAGTGTCACCATCAGTGAATAGCTTACAAGGCGTGAAGGGTTCTCCAACTGGCAGTTCCATGGACTCCTGATTGGCGTGAGGATAATTGTAGTCACTCTGAAATTTGAGGTCAGGAATCTCGAAATCTGTCAGAAACCCCTGGGGATCTGCTGCACGGAGGTCTGGGGAGTTGATGGGGCTGTCACCCAAATCGATTTCGTCCTCCATGCTGAGTATGGCTTGAAGTTGCAAACAAGAACAACAGTTGATTGGCCTGACAGTAAACAATGATGAAACCAAAGTTGATCGTGAGGACGAAGTTCACAAGTTGAGCCTTGGGCAGGGCATGAGCAGAAAGCGCTTATAGTCCTTGGAGGCGCTTCTGGCTGGTGTACAAACGCCTCTTCAGGCAGATGCGCGCTTGACGAACGGACATACCCCGAGTCTGATGGCAACGTGCATTGCTCCTGATGCAGGTGGACCTGGAGCGTTTGGATCTGGGCCACTTAGACTGGAGCCGAATCGTCGGGTTTACGGTCCTTCCAAAGCATGGGACACGGGAGCCGGTCCCATGAAATTATCTGAGGTGCCATTGGGCCCTAGTTGGTGGATAGCAAGCTTCTGCCGTAGGCACGATACTTCCATAGCCACCCCCTACTTGTTGTGGCGTAACGTGACGAACGGGCAATGCAACGTTCTTACTGTGAACAAACGCATCGATCGGCGTGGAGATATCCGAATTGGCACGTGGGTAGCTTCGTAGTTGAGTAGATCAAGGCACCAAGCGGGGTGATCATAGCTCATGGAGGAAGCAGACTCTCAGGCGTTTGCAGATGACTTCGGAGCTGGCCCCTTTGGAAAATCCGACGCACAGAGCGCATGTTTGGTTGCTGCGTGTTGTTGCTCCAAATCAACGGCGAGAAAGCGCATGTAGTCGGTCGATGCATGTGTTGCTTGTGGGTTTTGTAGAACCTTTGCCTAATGAAATCAGTGTGACCGGTGCTGCAGGCAGTTTCTTATGCTCAGCACAACACAAGGTAATCTTCGTGGATGGGCATTCAACCGAATCTGTTGGAACACGGACGTAACAACTTTCGGCAAGATCCAGGTTACAATGGCTGAGACAGCGGGTAGGATGATGTTGTGACCATGCAAATCCTGACTTCTGTCAATAATCCCTGCACCGGATGCCGTTGGGGCGGCAAAGACAACCCGGTTCATAGCACTACAATCGACAGTTAATCTCGGACGCCCCAAAAGTAATCTGCAACCATTGATGTGAAGTAATATGCTCGTTTGCGAGGTGTGCGGAGTGCCGTTAGCTGCATGTGGCCGTTTGAGCATGCCGCGGATCGTGAGCATTGCGTCAGGCTCCTCGTCCAACAGTCAATACTTTGACAAGAGAATTGCCGCTGTTTAGCAGTGCAAGGTGAGCGTAGCATAGCGAAGGAGTGAGGTGAGGTCAGGTTGGAGTAACACAAGACGGCGCCGCCAAGCCCCCGCTTTCCTCTGATTGGCCGTGATTCGAGGTGCCACATTTCATGCTGCAACTGTCGCAGCTCAGCAGAGCTTCGTTCCCCAGACACTCACACAATGGGGAGACAGACGCTCTCGTCAATTGCCATTCTCCTCCCGCTCCTCACAGCCACCGCAAATGCGGCCTCGGAAGCCCCTCGGCCGCGCGGCGTAGGGCCAGACTGTACGTAGCACCACCGCAGCTCCCCCGAGCCCAGTTGGACGACTGGGAGCTCACAAACTGTAGTTGCCAAGTACTATAAAGACGCAACGTCGTTCACATGTGTCTCAAATCCCGACATCAAGCTCGATGTCTCCCGCATAAACGACGACTACTGCGACTGCCCCGACGGCAGCGACGAGCCTGGCACCTCCGCATGCTCGTACATCTCCCCACTCTCACCGAAGCAGCCCTCGCGCTACGACCCCACCAAAATCAACGACTCCCAAGCTCTGCCCGGCTTCTACTGCAAGAACAAGGGCCACATTGCGAGCTACGTGCCCTTTACAAACGTCAACGACGGCGTGTGCGACTACGAGCTATGCTGCGACGGTAGCGACGAGTGGGAAGGCGTTGGCGGCATAAAGTGCGAGGACAAATGTGCTAAGATTGGCAAGGAGTGGAAGAAACAGGACGAGGCGCGGCAAAAGAGTCAGGGCAACGCCAACAGGCGACGAAAAGAGCTTGTTGCCGAGGCGGAGCGGCTAAGGAAGGAGGTCCAGGATCGGATCGAGACGTTGCATGCTCAGATCAAGGGCCAGGAGGTCAAGGTCGAGGCGCTGACGAAGACACTGGCGGAAGTGGAGAGGTCAGAGAAGGGCAAGGTGGTGCGGGGTGCGGGCAAGGGTGGGAAGTTGGGCGTGCTGACGAGCCTGGCGAAAGACAAGGTGAACGAGTTGGCGGACAACCTTAGGACGGTCAGGGACGAGAGGGACGCTGCGAAGTCCAAGATCACCGAGCTGGAGGCCATCCTCAAGCGTTTCAAGGAGGAGTACAACCCCAACTTCAACGACGAGGGCGTTAAGCGCGCAGTCAAGGCCTGGGAAGACTACGCCGCCTCGCAGCCCGTTGCGACGGACAACTCTGCCCGCGACCGCGATCTCGAGGACCTCTTGAACCCAGCCTCCGAGGGGGCCATTAAGTGGGACGAGTTCGAGGACAACGAAGAGTCCGACGTAGAGCTTCGTACGTGCCCCATTTCCCCAACCCTACCTCACTAACATTTCCGCAGTCTACAAGTTCGAAGAATACCTCCCCACCCCGCTGCGCACCTGGGTCGACGAGAAGCTCCGCGCCCTCCGCATCACGCTCATCGAAAACGGCATCCTCGCCGACACCAACACCGACTCCCCCGAATCCAAGCGCGTGACCGATGCCCGCGACCAGCTCAGCTCCGCGCAGCGCGACCTCGAAAACGACCGTTCCGAGCTGACCAAGCACACCGAGGATCTCTCAAAAGACTACGGCCCCGACTTCGTCTTCCGCGCGCTCCAGGGCGTGTGCGTCAACCAGGACAGCGGCGAGTACACGTACGAGCACTGCTTCCTGGACAAGACGACGCAGAAGTCGAAGAAAGGCGGCGGCCACACGGGCATGGGCAACTTCGTGCGCATCGAGACCATCACCGTCGACGAGGATCTGCCGGCGGACGGGAAGGGCCTGGGCAGCGGAGAGCGGTACGCGCTCAAGTATGAGAACGGGCAGCACTGCTGGAACGGGCCGAATCGGAGTACCCTGGTGGTGCTGGCGTGCGCGGAGCAGGACGAGATCTGGAAGATTGTCGAGGAGGAGAAGTGTGTGTATAGGATGGAGGTGGGGACGCCGGCGGTGTGCGGCGTGAAGGCGGAGCAGCCCAAGGGGGCGCCGGCGCACAATGAGTTGTAGGAGGCTCTTCGAACGTACGCAGGGTGGATGTAGCAAAGGTAGTGGGTGTTGTGGCATAGGTACGAGGGGGGTTCCATGGTAGCTTCGGCGTTGTTTGATTGGTTGATTAGGGCATTAGCGTAGAGTACACTGACTGACACAAGTAGAGCAAACAAGACGGTAGCATTGTTGATATACACCACACGCGACGCCCCAGTGCAATCTTTTCTTTTTCTTCAATACTTCCACGCGATTAAAACATGGTATCAATTGGTCGACCACAGCGGTACTAGTACAGTAATGCACACGCCAGCGAATCCTATGAATACAAAATACCCCCCCACGCTCCGGAATTTCCTCACACCATCATCTACAACATCGCAGCCGCAAGTCCAAAGACCACAGCACCGAGTCCGACACCGTTGGCCACTGCGGCGCCGGTCTGCTCAGCCGCAGCGCTGCTGGCCGACGACGCAGCGCCGGAGGTGGCGCTGGCAGTGTTGCTGGCACCGGATGCAGTGGAGGGTGCGAGTGTGGGCAGGTTGGAGAGGGTGATGCCGGCGGAGGCGCAGAGCTTGCTCACGGCGGGGGCGATCTCTGTTTTCGCATTAGCTACCAACCACACTACATTGCATCACACGGCTTCAACCACCTCCTTCGCTCTTCTGGAAGGATGGAAGTGGAGGTGGAAGTGTGGGGGGAGGGACCAACGTACTCGCGATATCAGCGGCCTCGCACTTGCCCGGCACGCACTTGTTGAGGCTCTCCTCGATGGAGTCCTTGCCGGTGGTGCACTGGCAGGTAGTGTCTGTGAGGGAGCAGCCGGAGGCGGGGACTGCGGAGGCGAAGCAGGAGAGGGCGCAGGTGGGGATCTGGCTGAGGTCCTGAGCGGAGACGACGGTGACAGCAGCGGCGAGGGCGAAGATGGAGAAGCGCATCCTGTCGAGAGTGGTTGCTTTTGTTGTTGAAGAAAAAAAGGGGTGGGTATCAAGTAAGTAGGAGGGTGGAATTGAAGGTTGAAGGAGTGACTTGGTTGGGAAAGCGAGGACCGGGACTGTGGGCGGGATGTGCAACGACTTTTGTAGCAGGCTGGAGTGATAAGCAAGCGCGCCCTGGTCTGGGCCGGCAGCACGGGCTAGCGGCGATGGGGTTAGGTGAGGGTTACATAGATACACTAGGATTCGAGCTGCTGTGCTACAAACGACGGGCTAGCTACTACCTGGTGGAGCCGACGTTGGTTCGGGAACCAGTTCCTGCTAGAAGGGCAGTAGCGGAAGCTTGAAAGCTGGACGCAGGTTCGTGCACTGCAGAGATGTGCTGCATAACGCCTATGTCAAGAGAGCATTATTGAATGAACGTGAGCCGGTGTCAGCGCTGTATAGAGCGAGCTACGAGAGATGCGGATAGCATGCTGTTCGCAGTAGCAACCGCGATGCGACAAGGACTGCGCTGTCGACTTTCGATATCAGCGAGTCGTGGGGTCCCGCTAGGTTTGGACTCGAGGCGTGCCGAGCCGCTGCTAAAAGGCTATCGTGTGGGGATTTTGCCGTCGCGTGATACGAGGCAACAACTTGCGAGTCGAAACGCAGGGATTTAAGCAATGTAGATAAATAGGTGACTGTGCATACGCTTTGTGTGAGGTGCAGGATGGATGATGCGAAGAGGCTAGAATGGAAAGCGGAGAGTTGGGATAACCTTTGTGCAGTGCCAGTCGAAGACGTCGTAGCGTGGCGCTACTGCCCCACTATCGACGGTGAGTGGATCCATCGGTTTTCCTCCTCATCTTCGGGATCTCATTTTATGGTGATCATATCAAACTCTACTATCCTCCTAGCTTTGCGCATTTACTTTCCCTCTCCGTATCTCTGCCACAGCCCGCCCCTTACACGATATGTATCAGGTCCTACCCCCCACACCAGCAGCCTCTCTTATCCCACCACCTCCACTCTAGCCGGAACCGGCACCCCTGCCTAAAAACACACGCAGCCCGCGCCCTTGCAGTAGCCCCGCAGATCAGGGGCGGCCTTGTTCTCGCCCCACTCGTGCATACTTCCGCAGCCACGGTACCAAACCTTCCGCACCAAGTCTGTGAGCCCGCCAATGCGCAAGCCCGCCATTACAATGCCTTTTTTCTCCGGAGTTTGCCCCGCATGCAATGGCGAGGAAAGCGGTTGTGTCGCGTTGGGCGAAATGACGATGGTGGCAAGGCAGGGTGAGTCAGCCCCGCTGTCGGGTGGAAAAAAAGAAAGCATGGCTGTTGTGTACCTACATGTACATATGCACGGTGCTGTCTCGAAACCTCGTATGCGGGTGCGGCTGCAGCTGCTTCTCATCTGGGCATGCATCCATATAACGTCAGCTCGTATCCCGACGGCTGCTTTTTCTGCAACGAGGATAGCGACAAGGGCCGAGAAGCCGGGTGAAGTGGGTTTATGTAGGACATTACCGCGTTTCGGCGCCTAGCGCACTGCACTGCATTCTCTGCACTGGCATTATTATGCGGCGCTAGAAGTCATCTGTGGTTGAAGTGATTACCAAGCTGTGATATTCTGCCGAACCCCACGATACGCGATCCGCAGTGCCCAAGCTGGATCAGACACTGGAAAGAGTTGCAAGTGCATTGAGCAATACCATAACAAAGTAAAAAATACTATCCAAATAACAAAGGACAACCACTAACGACACGAAAAGCAGAGCAGGGAACTAGAGTGCGGGTTCAACGGTCGCACTGTAGACAGTCCACCCACCCAGTGCGGCGATGCTGTACACAACCACCAACACCGCACTCAACAAGCCAAACATATCAAACGCAGCTAGCAAGCAACCCAACCCAAACCAATACATCTTCCGGTCCGTCCAACCACATACATACCATCTCTTCACCACATCTACATCCCCCACCCACCACCCTGCATATCCCACCCTAGCGCGCATCGATAGCCATTACCAGCCAGCCAGCCACATAAACCAGCACAAGCGAAACCCACCCACATCCCCGCCGTCAGCCGACCTTCCAAAACCAAGCCCAAAGTCCGAGGGGAGAGGGGAGCACCGCTTCGACGATTGCACACACAGCTCGTGCGTCAGCGTTGGCTAGAAGCGTCGAATGTCGGGTGTCGAGTGTCGAGTGTCGAGTGTCGAGTGCTGAGCGTGGGGCAATGGGCAGCGGCTACGAGTGTGTGCCCAAGTACACACTATACTGCAGGGCGGAGATATCTCGTAACACATCCATCGATTAATGTAGTACGCGCGCACGGCCCGTTGCGAATCTGCTGCTGTGTTGTATAGGTATGATTGATTACTATGAGGCCGGGTAGATCACAGGAAGCAGGGGACAATACGGCGTTGTTTTGGATTGGCGATGCAGGAAGGGAGCGAAAAAGTGGCAAAGGCGTCTGATACCGTATGATGGATGAACAGTCCGAAACACAGGCGACCATGCAAGCGATCATAAAGCACGATGCCGTCCGCGAAACGAAAACTGTAGTCGTGAATAGGTATTTGACTCTTCCATTTCATGCCGCCTGCACAGCACGCAAGCACCACTTTACGCCTATCCGTCTACATGCCCGTGACCTTCCGACTGCACAGAACGGTACCAACGAAAGACGATAGACCAGGCCGGTCGATTCGGTTTGGCCCGCCAATGCGCCCCACCCTAGCCAAAGACATCCCGTCATAACCCAGCTATGTACGGTGCCTTGATTCAAACATTTGTATGGTTTGCCCAATGGAGGTCGCAATCTACAACGCAACTCCGGAGCACTACGTGTCTCTCATGAGATGAACAAAAAGGGAAAGAAGAGACAAAGAAAACCAGATCCGAGACCGACCAAGAGGTATATTGCTGAGCTGAGGACAAAAAGAAAAAGGCCGTGTTTCGCACATGCTGCGAGTTCGAAAAAGAAATTACCCAGAGTAGAAGTTAAATTGGTACTGCGTGAATGCGATGTGTTGGTGTTTAGTTGAGGAGTTGAGAAGAAGAGGTTGATTTTCGGAGTGCCAATGGTAGGCGGAGTGGGAAGATGATCTAAAACATCGCACCGTCCATGTTCCGCTGTGCTATGGGTGCACCGTTGATAGGACGAGGTGGAGAGGGCCTGCGTGCTCCAAATGGACCGGCGGGCATGGGCGGGCTGTTCAGGGACTGAACCTGGGCGTTTTCGTGTAGACTCCTCCCCTCGCTCATGGTCTTCCTCAACGCTGGCCTGGGCGGTTCAGCTTGGCCAGTTGAAGCTTCGTACGAATTCGTCCTCATTGACTCGGAAAAGAGAGCGTTCGGCGAATCGAGGCCAGCATGGATCGCTGGGTCGCGGATCTCGGAGCGACCAAATCCAAATCGCCTTCGTGGGTTGATTGGAGGAACCGGAGGGGGTGCCGTCTCCATGCCATTCCTCAAGGAAGCGCCCGGCGGCAGGTTGACAGTGTCGATGACTGATGTGGTGGAGAGGAACATCGGCTCACCAATGTCGGCCTTGGCGATGGACTTTTTGCGGAGCGTGCCCACCTTTGCCATGGGGGGAGGTCTCGCATCTGGGTTGAAGGCTATCTTGTCAGGAGTCCCAGGGTTCGATACTGGCGGGGTATTGGCTGCGGAAGCCGCCGAAAGAGGTGGGGCTTGAGGACGGAAAGCAGAGCTTTGTCCGCCAGGTGAAGGGCGGGGCGACACAGGGAGTCCAGGCGACAAATGCGCACCTGGAACATTAGGTATTCCATTGCCGGTTTGGATAGGCTTGAGGTGCTTTTTGCTGTTGCTTCGTGACCTAGATTTGCTGTCATGGTCAGAAGACGACCGCTCAGCAGGCAATGGCTGGGTGGCATTGACCGAGTATCCTGGCATCGATGGAGTGGAGTTAGGAGGGTAGTAAACTGATCTGGACCCGATACCTTCGCCCATGGCCTGTTGGAGATCATCCCGGTACTGCTGGGGAGGGCGGCTGCGAGAGCGGCCGGACGACACTTCGGAGCTAGATCGATCCCTGCCAGAGTCTTTGCTAGATGTGGGAGGTGATCTGTTTTGCGAAGGTCCACTGCGGTTGCTGTCACCTGTTGCCGATCGTTGGCGCGGCTCACCTGGACTACGGTCGCTGTACGGAAGCGCACGCATGTTGTGCGTGACTGACGATCCCTCAGGGACTCCAGCAAGAGAAGTGCTACTGGCATTGACAGAATTTGCGCCTAGACCAAGCACCTTAATCGGCTTGAGAGAGCCGTCCGGGTTTCGGTGGTTGTCTACAGTAGCAAAAGACTCCCGGCTTGACTTCGCGCGAAGCATGTTGAGAGCACTTTTCAGACCGCCATGCTGCCCGGCTGGTGTAGGTGCAGGGCTTGTGGATCGACCTTCAGCACGAGCGCGGAGGCTCTCCTGGATAGCGCGTTGGCGTAGCGCAAGATCCCGCTGGAAAGCTTCGTGTTCCTCTACACTACGGCCACGAAGGTGTCCCTTGTCCTCCTCTTGCGCAAACGACGGCGTATCAGGAGAGAAGGGTGACATTGGAGAGGCGGGGTGGGGTTGTGGTTGGGGCTTCGGCGCGTCCATAGGGCTCACAGAGCTCATGCTTGCCCTCTCGTTATAGAATGGGTTGCTCTCGAGGTCATCTAGATCCCAGGGATTTGAGTGATTGTAAGTCGAGTTCGAGTGCGTATCCGTCTCTTTCTGAGGTTGACGGCGCTGGAGACCAAGCCCAAAGTTCTGCGTCTGGAGCGGCGGAGGGCTCATCATACTTTGTCGATCGTCGTCGTAGTTCGACGAGACATTGCTGACGTTGCGTAGATGCTGTCGGATGAGGCCGCTAAGGCCTCCATTGTTAGGACCGAGTGTAGGAGAATCGAGATCCGGATTTCGAGCAGCTTCGGGGTTTGGTGATGAACGGGGCTCAATCTGGATAGGAGGAGAGTTGCTGCGTGAGCGCAACGCGGGGTGTTCAGACTCTTGCGGCGGCCGTGAATTGCTTCGCGAGCGAAGAGCAGGATGCTCTAATATAGGCGGCGCAGGCCGAGTCGCCACAGGCAGCTTTTCAATTCGACGGCCTCGCTCCACAGACTTTGGACCAGGCTGGGGAGGTTCGCCCTCATCCTCACTAGATCCAGCGGAGGCAAAGAAAGTGGCCCCCTGTTGAGAACCGGGGGACTGCACAGTGTGAGGCGACAGGTTTGGTGTTGACGAGGCCGCAGCAGGCGCAGTCTTCATTTGAGATGCAGCCGTCTGGAAGACTGAGAATGGCGATGGCGTATCCTTGGCCTTCGCCGATGATTCGGACCGCTTTCGTTCCATTGCTGCGCCAGCTGCCGTAGCATTGGATTCGGCGCGTTTTCGCCTCTCTTGCTCTGCGCGCTCTCGCAACGAGGGCTTCTTAGGGATCTCCACATCGGCACGCTCGAGGAGGGAGGGTTTCCGGGGCAGAGGTGGCTCTACGTGGTCCGCAGAGGTTTTGCGAGGGCTGTCAAGTTTTGCAGCAGTGGATGCTTCACGTTCCATCTGCATCTGCCTGAGACGCTCCCGGTACTGCTCCTCGCTGAAGGCATTCTTCGGCTTGTTGAAGGCGCCCATTGCGGTGGCCTTTCCTCTGTCCTGCGGATGCAGTGCGGTATTAAGGGTTTGAACATCGTCGCTGTCGCTGGCCAACGGGCTCGTCAGCAGAGGCGAATGGGGTCGAGAAAGAATGGGGCTTGACGCGTTCGTCGGCGAATCTTTGCCGTTGGGAAAACCGGGATTGGCCTGGGAAGTGGGACTCTCCACGCGAAGAGCTCCACCTTTGGTGAAGCGATCACTCAAGTTGGTCGCGGATTTCGTTTGAGTGGACAGCAATGGAGGTGTAGCACGTCCGGTTTGCGCTCGGGTCCTTTGAATCGAATTGAGGCGGTTCGCGGCCGACGACTGTTGCTCGTACATTTGCTGGTCCAGACCTTGATCGTAGAGTCTCCGTGGCTTGGTCGTTGATCTTGTGGTCTCGGTAGGTGATGTAGGTCCAGCAGCCACCGAGTTGGCGCCCTGCGATGCCACAGAAGTTGCTGCGGTTGAGATGCGTGCATTGCTTCCAGAGTTCGTTGATGATGACGTCTCTCTTCGGAGATTGAAACCCTCCATAGATGGAGAGTACGCATCCTTGGTAGGGCTTGGTGGCTCAACGGTAGGTTCGGCGTCCTGTTGCGCTGCAAGTCGTTCCTTCTCTTCCCGGCGCATCTTCTGGAATGTGGACATGTGTACATCGTCGTCGTACAAGAGCCTGCCGCTGGATGTGCCACTGCCCCCAATCTTGTAGATCTTCTGCCTGCCGCCGAACAAAACATTGCCCTCTCCTGGCCGCGCTCGGGTCATCATGCTTGCGCCTTCCTCGGTGGCCTGGCTGTCGAAAGAGCCCGCGCGCTCTGGAGCGAACGGCGGGCGAGCCAGGGCATTTAGGGGATCGTTGAGGGAACCTTTGAGGGAGCCTTTGAGGGAGGAGACTTCGGCGATATCTGTGAGGCCTGCTGGTGCAAATCCAAATTCGTGCAGGCGGGACTGTCGTTTTGGGTGGAGCACGCTGTCGTCGCTGGCTTTTCCAAGCTTCGAATTGGGGTCATCCTGCTCCCTCAGCATGCTAAAACGAGTCGACAAGCCGGGCAGGATCAGACTCGTTCGGAAGTCATCGGCAGCTGGCAGTGCTGCTGCGATGTTAAGCTCGGACTTTGGTTCCGGCTCCTTCTTCTTGTCTTTTCTCCGGTTCAGGAAGCGATTCATGGCGCCCTGCATCTTGTTAGAGATGTTACGAGGCATGGTGAAGCACCGCAGCATGGAGCGATAGCTCGCATGCACCGGAGTGGAGTCCATGTTGCAAGAGACTCACTGATTTCCGTGGCTGCTTATAATGGGTATCGTGAGACTAGGCTGCGCTGTACGGGACTCACCGCCCGTTTGCAGGGCAAGAGCGAGGCGGGTGTCCGTCGGATACCAGCACGGCAAGAGCGCGTGGTGGGGTCTATGGCAGGTGCAATTAGCGGATGTCTCGAAATTATTCTCCCATTCCTCGCGTTGCACCCGCCCACAACAACAACAATAACAGCAGATGGGCTTGTTCGGATGACGTACTCGATGACTACAGCAGGGTTTACTCTCTTTTGGCCAATATGTCGTGTGCAGGCGTCGTAAAGTGTAGCGTAGCTGCGAGCTTATGGGCCAGACGCACGCTCCATGCAGCAGCAACCGAGGTGCGAGCGGAGGTGCGAGAGCCGAGAATGAATGTGGAGGGCTCGCGGGTGTGTTTGGATGCAAGGAATGAATGCGCGGGGTGGATGCGACGGGCGCGGATCGAAAGGAGTTGGGCGACGGGCAGACGGGGCGAATTCGAAGGCGATGCAGCGGGGGCGGGAGGCCGACGACGAAGAGAATGTGCGGTTAGGGCGAGGATGGAAAAGAGCGTGGGTTGCTAGGGAGCGTGGTCGCCTGGGCGCTGCTCGGGCGTGAGGGTGAGGGTAAGGAGCGGAATGAGGGCGAAGGCGTCGGCGGGGAGAGTTGGGACCGTGTGATGGGCAGTTTGGCTGGATGGCGTGGGCAAGGCGACGTGCTGGGGGAAGGTGACAGGGCAGGCACAGGCACAGGCACAGGCACAGGCACAGGCACAGGCAGCACCGCGTCTGCAGGGAAGGCGTCGGTGGGCCAGGTGCCCGATGCCGCGACGCGCCCAGGGCGTGCGTGCGGCTGGTCTCTGCTCAGTGCTGCGGCCTCACGACTCTACGATGGCGCACGACAGCGTGTGATGGGGTAGCGCGGAGGAGCTGCGACATGGAAACAGGGCTCCGCCGAAGAGGGCGCTAGGCGGTCGCAGCCGGGCATGCCGCTGTTTCGAAAGACGGCCGGGCGCGTGCAGAGCGCAGAGGCAACCGAATCGTCTTCTGCAGACCACCAACCCCTCGCCGACTCGGCAGCGAGCTCGCCTTCGACAACCTTCGTGGCACTTTGTGAGCGGGCGGCGCCCTGGTACCTTGCAGCCGGCCCGCTAAAGGATCCAATCGCGCTGATCCGCGTACCGAAGCCATGGGCCCCTTTCCACAGCCCCTGGACCGACCACTGTCACCCGTCCCTCGACCCCTCAACCGAATAATGCCGTCGACCATCATGCTCCGTTGCGACACCGCACGCAGTCAGTTGGACGCTGTGACGTCTTGCCTCAACTGTCTGCACCTCAGAATCCCTGTTGCTCATCTCAGCGAGCCTCCAAGCAAGCCAACAGCCACCACTTAGCGCCCTGCGTTCGTGTTAATTAAGCACCCATCGGCCACACTTCCGGCCTGCAAGCCTTTCCCTGCAGCTGCAGCTGCCGCCAACATCCACCAAGCATCCGCACCCACTGCTCGCCGTGGGTGGTGCTCTGCGCTCGCTGCGTCAGCATGTGGTGAGAGCTCTCATGTCGACTCCAGCGCTATTGACGGGAGGATTGCAGACAGCCTATGTGCCGACGACTATGCACATCCACGGCTTCTGGGCTCTGGAGTCCTATCCTCCGGCCGCTCTTTGTATAATCCTAGCTGACAGCCGCTCCCGAAATTGAAACGCGGCCCACAGAGAACGGTGCGGTCGCCGCTCCACGCACGCACGGCCACAGTGTCATCGCGATGCAATTTCGCGCCTCTCGTAAAGCTCAAAGTCATGGAAACTGTCAAATTGACTGGTGCTGACGAAAGCCGTCCAGACCAGGCTGCGGGTGCCCTCCCGTCCCCGTGCGATGGAAGACGAGATGACCATCTGCCCCGGAGCAGCAAATTGCTCCCGAACCGCACCGCCTCGATCGAACCGCACACGCGTCGCCCCTGTTCGCCTGGCGGTCTGTGGTAAACAAAGCCCACGCGACGTGCTGACCTGCCCTGCGTTTGTGCGGATGCTGCAGCCGCACGCTTCATCACGCGAGCGCCCTTCGTATCACCCCTAAATAGAAGTCGCTCTCTGGGAATGACGAGGAACGCGCCGCTCCATCTGCACCTCTGTTTGTTTGGATGCATACTCATTTGCGTCATCTTGGCTATCGATAGCTTAGCGTACAGCGTACAGTGGTGCAGCAACGCGAAACGCGGACGCTCCACAGCCTCACCATTCGCCTCTCCCGCCTTACGTTTCACATCGCTGTAGCCCAGTGTAAGCTGAACCACCAGCGCGGAAGGATCGCCCTCGTATCCAATCGCCTGGTCGAGAGACGACTTGCGCCATTTCTCACCAAAAGCAACCCTCGCCCTGCTGCTATGTTTCTCCTCCCGCTGCGATTCGAGCCCGGAGTGGGCTTGCTTGCACCGAGGTGACTTGCCGTAGGCGCGAATCGAGAGCCTGGCGTCGACGAGGGGCACGCACGCACGCTGTCAGCTGTCCGACGTCTTTCGTGTTGGGGTCCACCTCGTTCGATGTTTCGCCCCTCAGGTGTGGGTATCCCTGCTTCGAATCCGGTTCGTCTCGAACCACCGCGGGCTCGGGTTTTGCGTGATTCGCTTTGCTTGTGCGGAGCCAGCCGTTGGTTGCTTCCCGCCATCTTGCATCGTCCTGCTCGTCACTTTTCAAACTCACCACATCTATGGTCGCGTGTTGGTGTAAGACGTATATGTATATTGACCACTCATCAGTCTTCAGCACCACATGTACAGAATCGGCTCACGGAGCCAACAGGCCTCCAGCTTCGCCATCCGTCTCGTCTCGCTATACATTCCCCCAATCTAAATATACCTGCTCTCCCAGGGGTTCTTGTCTCGCCTCTCTGCAACGTGATCCTAGTTCCAATCTACTTGATGGCACCGCTGAACTTATATGCCATTCCTCCACCAATATCACGTCATCTGTATGCTTCAATCATCCAATCTGAAGCTCTCGTCCGCGGTGCTGTGACTGGGATCTCGAGGGAGGGTTTACCTGCCTGTCTTGCCTTGCAAGATCTCCTGCTCGTGCTTTATACCGCTGGTCGATGGTACCTCACTCTGAGTTCGGTGCGGTGGTACGACAAGACAGAGCCAGGCATTTCCTTGCTGGGTCTTTGGTTGACGCGTGGTACGGTTGAGGGAGAGGGGTAGGTTGCTGCTCTTAGAGGCTGATACTTGGAAGATCTGGATGAGACGGCGGGAGGCGATGATAAGCTGGGATTGCTTGGCTTCCATGGAGGTGTGGTTATGGGTCAACGGTGTGGATACTACGTTCCTTCGTCCTGGGGTGATGCAGTGTTGAGAGCTTCTCTCCGGGCACTGTGTTGCGCCCTGATGCCGTAGTTGGATGTCCTTTTGTCCTTGGAGTTCGTTCGTCCCTCCTTGATGTTGGAGACAGTCCGGGGTCTTGGAATACAAAGTGGCCGACGTGGGTAGTGAGCTTGTTGTGGGTATGTGGGATTAGTGGGACTGGTCAACCAGTGTGCGCCGTTGGTGATGGCGCTGCGATCAGCACAGATGGAGCGGGGCTGCTCTAAGGCATCAAGGCGAACCGCGTCGTGGCGCTTCCAACCTTTGCAGCGCCGATCAGGTCAGGGCTTTTGGTTTCTTCGAAAACCGGGATGCGGGTGCGGGTGCGGGTGCGGCTTCCTTATTGGTCTTGTGCTTGTGGGAGGGGCGTGTGTCCCTCGCAGGACGTCACACTATTGCGGATAAAGATATGAAAACGCGGACCAGGGCAAGAAGTAGTAGAAGACTAGGAGATGGAAGAGAAGGGAGCATTGAAGAGATAAGACAAGGGAGAGCACGAGGACTAACGGCGCGCGTGGATGAATGAGGTGCGGGCGAGTGGGTGGTCAACCGCAACTGGAGGAAGGAGCGATCACTCGCGCCACGTCAGGAAGGAACGCTCCGCGCACCTCCAGAAACGGTGTCATGAAAGAAGATTGTGTAGCCGTAGAAGTTCTACAGGCATGCAACAGCCAGCTATTCATTCAAGTCAGCACAGCAATGGCTATCACTGACGGTTTGTTGAAGGCTTGGACGACCTTTAGGTTGGGGTATCTCATGAGCTGCTGCTCCGAAGCGAACCCTGGAATGGGACTGGCAATAGCCAGCTGGGGAGGAAACGTGGCTGTTTGACATGGTGTTTGTGTTTTGGTTTTCTGGGTGTTCATGCTGAGAGAAAGTTGGAAAGGTTATCCACTAAATCCGCCTGCTTACATGCATAGCGCAAGTAGAAGGAAAGGGTTTATACATATTAACCCGTCACGAACATCTTGCTGTCCAAGGGGGTTTGTAGCCGGTTAGATAAGGATGAACATGATATAACTTCCCTGACGTTTTCAGCATTCAAAAACATAAGAGTAAGGCTCAGTGCGTATTGAGTATTTGTATCATATCAGCACACATCCAACATGATGTATGTGAGGTTGTTTAAAGTGTTTACTGACTTTGAATGGGCAAGTCCTATAATTAACGTCTAACTACTATTTATCACTCAGCGTAAGTTATCTCCAGTTCTGAAATGTCATTACCTCTTCTTAAATATTGTGAAGGCAATACCGGGGAAGGGTTTACCTGCCTCCACTGCAATATTTTGTTAGTAATGAAGTGTATTCAACCAGCGGTGGGGTAACTCCAGGAAGAAAAGGGATATCAAGAAAAAAATTCGTCTGGTAGCTCGGTACCCCACTATGAGTTTGGTGGGCTGGCATTGGGAGGTATACCACCATAGCCCACGACAGAGCGTCTCCCGGGAGCAGATTTTTCAGGTATATATGGTTCAGATTTTGCATTGACGTCATCAAATCATCCATCGGTGAGATGGCCGAGTTGGTGAGTTAGACGAATCATGGCTCTTCCTTCACATACTAATATAGCCCCAGGTTATGGCGCCAGGTTCAGGATACTGAATCACTATTCCTGGTCACGAAAGTGGCGTGGGTTCGAGTCCCACTCTCATCACTATCGTCCGCTCTCAGAGTGGTCTTCGGGAGATTCTTTTTTGGCTTTTTGGAGGGTGAGGGTGTTGGAGGGCAGAGCGGGTCGTGGACGGCTTATCGATAGCGCACTTCCCCGCCAACATTTTTTGACTCAAGGGTCTATTTGCTCAGACAAACGCTCGTGCGACAACACTACAAACCACTGAGCTTCTCTCTTTACAAACGGGTCTCTCCCTCGAATAGCAAACGACATCATCGCCTCTGGTCGTTTTCTCGTTTCCAACTCACACCATGGCACCCAAACCCGCCTCCCTCCGCGCCCTCCTCGACATCACCTCCACAACCCTCACCCTCCTCACCCACTTCCAGTCCTCGCTTTCCCCCGCCTCCACGACCGACGCCTCCATCCCGCCCCCGCCAAACCCCCTCCAGGCCCTCAAGGCCTGCACCGCGCTGCTGAAATCGCACACGACGACGCTCTCGCTGCTCCTCCTTACGCCGCCGCTCACACCCAGCGCGATAATCACAAAGATCGGGGATGTGAGCTCGGGTCCACTGACGGGGTTGGTCGGGGCTGCGGTCGCGGAGGGCGGGCTCGGCGGGCTTATGCAGGGAGAGGTCAAGGTTCAGGTGCGGAGGTTGCTGGGCGCGTGGGGAGAGGTGGTGGGATGTGTTGCGCGGCTTGCGGAGAAGAGGAAGAAATTGGAGGAGAGCGACGGGGCAGCAAAGGCCAAGGGAAAAGATGTGGGGCTGACAGAGGGCGAGAGGCAGGATGTGCTTGCTGCGACAGGGGTTGTCTGGGAGGCGTGCGATGCGCTGGTCAAACTTTGTGATGGTGGAATCGCGGGACTGGTAGTGCGCAAGGCGGAGGAGTGGAGGAGCGTGCTGTTAGATGCGGTGGAGGAGCTGAAGGAGTGGGGTGAGGATGTAGATGAAGAAGACGATGAGGCGGAGGGCAGTGATGGAGAGTTCGGGGATGAAGATGAAATGTTTGGGGCAGCGAATAAGCTCGGGAAGGGGGACAAGGAGCTGAAAGAGGTGCTGGATAAGGGTGTTAAGAAGCTCAAGATGGTTGGCGTGCTGTACCAGGCGCTGATCAAGAGGCGGCTGAAGACCTTTCCGGGCTCTGCACCGGCGGGAGCGGCGAATGGCGAGGCGCAAAAGGATCCTATGGCGACGCTGGAAGAGCTGATGAAGTTGATGAAGTCGATACCGGAGCAGGTGGACGATCTGGCGAGCGCATTCTACGATCTCGACGAAGACGAAGCGAAGACGATGCTGGACAAGTGTTGCGGAGAAGCGAAGAGTGCTGCTAGTCTGGTGAAGCAGAGTTGGACGGGTACAGACGATGAGTTCACGGCATGGTCGACGAAGTGGGAGGATGCTTTGAACGCACCTTGATCATACAAACACCTCTACATCCTGCAGAAAAAGACCTTGCGTTCGAAGCCCAGGGAACGCCGTAAACTTTTTACCTAATCGTACAACACGCTGTTTCCCATGAACCAGCAGACTAGATAGGGATCCTCCTTGCACACGCTTCGACAGATATAGACGACTCAGTCAAGGAAGAGGTTTGCAACTTGCAAAACACACCCCAACACTCTATCCTGGGCTGGAAACGCTCATGACTCATCATCTACTACACATGAATTTGCACTTGTCCATACTCGTTTCCACTGTAGAAGCACTCTACCGCCTATCGTTTGCGTACGCCCACCACACTAGAATCGCCACTCTAGCGACCATTGACTGTGATTATCTCCAAGGGTTCGTTGTAGAACTGACTGCGGTTCTTGTACGAATAATCGAGTCCCAGACAACTTATCTCCACTAGTTTCTTATTGAACGAGCGATCGGCGAATGTCAATACCTGCAGTTGTCAACTTTGTTACCATGAGATTGACATAAAAAAACTTGGCACGTCCAGCGCCGCCAGCGGTCCAACTTTGTGCGCCTCCGAAAAGCCCATCCTCAATGACCCACCGTTGGTCTAGCCAATCTACCTTCAGCCACTTCGTGCCCGCGGAGCCCAACGTAACTCTGTTGGTCGTTGCCTTCTTTCCATCTAATACGCCACCCTTGGCCAACCACATAGCATCAGAGCAGGTCGTCAGGATCATCTTTGTATTCTTACTTGCCTGGCGCATATATTCCAAACTCTCTTCCTTCACAGCCTCAGAATCTGGGCCGCCGATCAACAAAATATCGAGGTCCACAGGCGCGTTTCCGTAGGTGTGCGTCGGCTCGACATACATGCTATGGGTAATCGTTGTCGCGTTGAGAGAAGAGATATATAGAAAGTCCATGGGGGTTGTGTATTTTAGGAGTGGTTCGAAATCGGGGTTGATCTGCACCTTGACAGCCACAATCTCAGGCGTCTGAAAACCAAGGACATCGAGGCCGGAGAGGTTGCTTAGTTGGACATTTTCGTAGAGAACGCCAACGCGGAGGGGCTTCTGGGTGCTGTTTGTCGTAGATTGAGCGGGGATGTTGATGGCGAAGACTGTGAGGGCGCCGAGGGCCTTGCAGAGAAGTTTGTTCAGATACATGATGGATAGACTCGACGCATTCACGTTAGTTAAAGTGACATCTGGGAAGCTGCTTTATATATGGGTGGATGTCTTGCCGGTGCTGTCTTCTTATCCGTCTTGGTGACACTTGTTCGCCACAGGACACACTCTCTTAGAAACATGCTCAAATACCCGCACCATACATCAAATTCAAAATTGAAGGAATGCAGGAAGAAAGTTGCTCATTTATATTGTGGTTACATACAGCACATACGGATCGCGTGTTAGGAAGCCTCCGTGCGGCTTGCGACTTACCACAAATCCTCATTGGCTTCTTTTTACACGATAACCCCGGATCGGCAAGAAACGCACGTTGCCATCTATTGTTTTGAAGGAACTTCAATGCAGTAGAGTAGCACCCAACGCAAAATTAGGATGTATCGGCGCGTAGCAAGTTGGAGCCTGGTATCATATAGTCAGGAGCCGCTCGTTCGGTCTCTTATTGTGAGGTGAAAATGTTGCCACAAGGGATATTGTGAAGTATATATATGTTCACACTATTTTCGTGCCGTCGATTCCGTAAGGCGAAGAACAGGGCTGAGAATTCTGGCCTTCATCATTTACTTATGTAAATGGTATTTACAGGACTACAAAGGGGAAACTATAATAGATTCGTATGGAATGTGGTTTTTCGTTGCTACACGAAAAGACCCGCCGGAAAAATTTGCTGGGAAGTGTGTATCCAGATTCGGTTGGTACCACATCTGATTCTACGTAAAAAATCGCTCTATTTTCAGCGAGCAGCTACTAATGAGGAAGACCTTTATATCCAATCTAGAAGCATTGATCTCCGGTAACATAGATAGAAAGAGAGAGCTCCAGCTTCGTTATCTTTTCAGCACAGATGATGACACAGTATGTCGCTTGGCTGGATGCTATTCTTGATAACGGTTTTCTGATTGTTGACTCGAACTACAAAGTAGTGACCCGTAAAGTGATAGACAAATATGGACATGGACATGGACTGCCGTCCAAAAGTGATACAAAAGGAAGCGTTGTGAGTGGATAAACAAGGTTAGGTAAGCAAGCAAGGCTTGGCGGCATTCTTGATAACACGTATTGATTAATAATCCAAACTCTCTTGCTATCTACCTTTTGGCCTCTTGCTGTGTGTCTTGAGATCTATGGCCAAGAAAGCTCCGAAGAGGTTGTGACCAGGACCCACCAGGTAGTGGGCACAGACACCTCAAGTGTGAACGACATGGACCTGGCTGCTATGAAAGGGGACATGCTTGTCCTAAATGTAATAAGTACTAGTGCATCCTACCAACGCGTCTCGAGGTCAAGGAGCCGATGATCGGCATATCTGACTAATCAGCACTCGCTGTGCGTCGTAGGTACCTCTTTTGTCACTCACGTGCTGTCTTGACCAATCAGAGACAGCGCTAAAGCTCGAACAGATTCTTTGATTGGCTGATCCTTCAATATCACATCGGCAATACGGACGTACCGATTCACCATGTCCAACGTTTCTAGCGCCCGAACCCCGCAAATCCGTCGACTAGTGCAACAATGAGGATCACACGAACTGCCACGTATGGACAGAAAAACGGTGATCTGTCAGCAACTAACCGGGTAACAACTTCCTGGGCCATGGAGGTCTTTTCTCTCGCCCCTGCTTGAAGTTCGTATTTGTCTACTCACATTTGAAGTCAATCTTCTCTACTGCTTCTAATTGGCGAGCTTTTCGAATTATCTGAGCGAACATGGCGGCGGACTCATACACTTTGGGCATCGCCCTCTTCGCGGCGATAGGGACATTTCTCTTCGTGAGTCTGAGTCCCCAATACAATTGCGTCATCTGACAGAGTAGGGCTTCGACACAGGTATCGCAACAACTACGATCGCCCATCAATCATTCCTCGACTATATGGACCATCCGACGAAAGCAATCACTGGAGCCGTGGTGGCAGTTTATATTGCTGGCGAGGCGGGAGGTGCGATATTGCAGACTCTCATCGGTGACCAATTGGGACGCATTCGGTTCATGCAGCTCATGTGTATCATTGTGACCATAGGTACCGTGATACAGACAGCTAGCATCAACATGGGAATGTTTCTAGCTGGTCGTGTCCTGGCGGGTCTCGCCGTTGGAGGCCTGGTTTCGACAGTGCCTATATATCTGAGCGAGATCTCCGCGCCTCAGTCACGAGGGATGATAGGCGGCATCTCTGGGTGTGGTAAGTGTAGACTTGATCTCGTAACGAATTGTATCATAGCAGCTGATGCACGTTGTCAGGTATATCTTTCGGCACTATGGTGTCGAATTGGGTGGGCTTCGCCTGCAGTTATGCTCCATATGGACCGCAACAGTGGCGTCTGCCACTAGGTGTCCAGATACCGTGGGGCATCATTATGTTCGTTGGGCTTACAACGTTTATGCCCAACTCGCCCCGCCAACTCATCCGGCAGGGCAAAGTCGAGTTGGCACGTTCGGAGTTTGCTCGTATGCGACGGGACCTCTCCATGCACGAGGCGAACGAGGAATTTGCGCATATGGACGCTCAAATTAAGTTTGAGATGGAGCGCGAGATAACCTCATATCGCGAGATATTCAGGATTTATCGTCACCGAGCACTGGTTTCTATTGCGGTCCAGACGATGACCAGCTTGACAGGAGATAAGTTCCCTTATATCTTGTCATAAGCCTCCAAGCTAACTAATCTCCACTCAACGTCATTCAGTACTTCCAGACAATCAACTACAAGTCATTAGGCATCGAAGCACATATGATTCTGGCTCTAGCCGCCATCTACGGCACGTGCGCCTTCGTATCCAATGCCATCACGACGAGGTATCTGACCGACCAATGGGGCCGCCGCAAGATGATACTTTGGGGTCTCGGAGGCATCGTCGTCATCGAAATATACGCTGCAGTCATGCAGCGCGAATTCCAGGATACGAACAACCGCATTGGCAAAGGTTTTGCCATTCTCGGCATCTATCTTTTCGTGGTCTGGTACTATGGCCTTCTAAATAGCACTACCTGGCTATATGGCTCGGAGGTGCTGCCACTCGCTCTCAGGAGCAAGATCATGGGTTGTGCAGCAGCAAGCCATTTCATCGTCAACGTTGCCATCACTGAGGCTGCGCCGACAGCGCAGGCAAAACTGAGAGAGAACTATTACTATGTGTTCGTTGCTTGCTCGTTCTTCTTCTTCATCGTTGCATATTTCTACTTCCCAGAGACGCGGCTGAAGAGCCTTGAAGAGATTGCTGCAGCGTTCGGCGATGAGGTGGTTTCAGTGGATGAATATACGGTGGAGGCGGAACACCAGAAAATGGTAGAGAACGGACCCGAAGGGGAATTCGTCGAGCGTATGCCATAGAATGACATTTAGATATCTAAATCATAGTGAATCGGTCCACCAATCTGGCCGTTGTCTAAACTCTAAAGCGCTCTGCAACGGAGCATCCAAACAACGCTGCTAGGAACGATCGGAAAGCTGACATTGGCCACTTACATACACCTACGAAATGCGCCTTCAAAGATTGGGTGTCTGACCTTTAGGACGACTATTACCGTAACTATCCACACGATGATCTAGACGATGGTTTAAATACGGAAGAGATCAAACAAGCAGGCAGCAAAGGCGAATCTCTGGTTCGGGTCAGAGTGGACCGGGAGGTACCATACTCACGGGCCTTAACTGCAGATAAGAACTCATTCTGCTAAAATTTGTTCACACCTCACTTACATAGACTTCGAACAACAATATGGAGTGCTTCGCCCTGACTACTAGAAATACAGCCATGAAATCGTCCAAAGCGAAGCTCTGAGGCGTACGGAAGTCGCCGCTGTTACGGACTCAGTTGCCGGAGCGGGAAAATGACCGGAACTTGCATGTGGGAATTATGCATCACGTGACCAAGGGTTGGCGGGGAAGTGGGGGATTCGGTCCGCTCGGTGGCATGGCTGCGCTATCTATAACTTTCGCAATTTCTTTTCGCTGAATTTGCCGTAGAATCCCCTGTCTCTAGCTGTCGTGTCGTCTCCTCCTAGACCGGTTGTCCTGTGCAACAGGCAGCGGTCGTCTCGGCTTGCTGGTCTGGGTGGAAGAGTCATCGCAACAGACGCGGTACAACCACCAGTCTGAACCAATACCTATCGGAGCATGCATACAGACGCGCGAGGATGTACGAGGTCAAGATCACGTTCCGCCAAATTTGTGCCGGATGTCCATGTACCTTACGTCGAGAATGTTAAAGATGTGAGCTGTCGTCGGAGACCGGAAGGATTGTGGGGTCGCGCGACGTCATTGGTCACTGCTACGACTTACGAAAACCAGCGCTCTCACCGAGAGAAGCCTCCTTGTGTTTCCAAGAACTACGTAAGACAAGCATATAGAAATGATGTGGCTATGTGGGTAAGAGGAGAGGAGAGCAGGAGTTGAAGTTGGAAAAAGCAAGTGAGCTCCAGTACCGCGACAGGCTTGGGTGTAAGCTTGCAGTACATATGGTATGCAACTACAATAAGACTACAAAGCCCTCGGAGTACTCAATCCATGCGAGTATGAGTCAATTACCGCTTTCACGTACGTTTCTTGCCCCGTTTTGGTGCGGCCACTCTCACCTCGTCGCTTCACCTTGCCTGCCCGCGATTTTCTGCGTTACCACGTCAACTCTTATCTCACCTTCACCGCACGCTTAATTTTCTGCCTTCGCTTCTCTTTCAACCTTTTAACACTAATCTCCTCGACTTACCCAACTCTCCCTCTTCTCTACTCCTACCCCACGACATCCAACGTCTACTTTAGACATCTCGCACTCTTCTCAGCATACCTCAAGATGCCTATGTCATGTAAGTATTCCAGCTTTAACTTTTACTTGTTGTAGGATAGTTACAGGCTTGAGTACAATCGGCCGTCGCGTCAACACATCAAACTGAAAACTGTTCGCTGACCTCGCGCAAAGGGACTCCCGAGAACGACCGTCTGCTGCTCCTCAAGTTGATCGAGACCCACGGTATCTCAGTCGACTCCAACAAGATTGTGGCGGCCTGGCGTAAGTCTTACATGTATTTTCAAGTGCTATCCTGGTCAACATATGGCCTCTAGTCTGATGCGAATTATTGTTAACACACATCACAGCGGACGGCGGCACCAAGCCTAGCGCTCGCGCTATCACTGAGCGCTTTGTGAAGCTACGCCAGCTAGCCGGTATCAAGGTCTCCATCACGCCAGGCGGTACATCTGGCAAGGGCAGGGCCCGCGTCTCCAAGTACACGACGCCCAAGAAGCGGAAGAACAAGGACAGCAGCGACGAGTCAGATGGTGACGAGCACCTGACTGAGAACGAGAGCCCGACTAAGAAGAAGTCGATCCAACGCCCTAGTGGCAGCCGTGGCCGTGGCGGTCGTGTCGGAATGCAGAGCGCTAGGTCACCTGCCGTCAAAGTCAAGTCCGGTACGTGAAACATCAGAGGCTTAGAAACCCAGGACTGACCTTCTCACAGAGTATCCGCTTTCCGAGCTCCCAGTGGACCCGATTGATGCAGCCGACACTTTCGAACGCGATGCTGCCGAGGCTGCCGAGCTTCGCCAGACCTCGCAGCAGAACCCGTTCGCAGGCTTCGCGGCTGGCGCAATGAACGGCGCAATGAACGGCGGAATGAACGGCGAGTTCCAAGGCTTCGACATGTCCAGCGGCCACCGTACCTTGAACGGATTTGGCCTGAGCAGTGGCACCGTTCTCCCCAATGGCTTCACTATGGACGATCCGTTTACTGCGCCGAGCCACCCGAACCATGGCTTTCACAACGACATACCAGCCTTCACCAACGGTATGCAAGCCGCCGCCGATGCTGCTCATCAGCTTCCTGCTACCACCATCAGCCGCAGCAGGTCCACCCGCACGGCCTCGGCCCAGGCCTCCGAGGGGGTTGCCGCCGTTCTTCGTCGCCAAAAGGACATGGACAAGGCCGATGGTGAGAAGTCTAGCGGCGAGGACACCCAGGCTTCCGAGTACTACGATCTGGACAACGATTACATCTAGGTTGGTTGGGCGAGCAACGGACCGACGTTTACGCGATGGCATCGTGGTATATCTGCGAATTGCAACGCGAAGGCGTCACTCTGCCGTTGCAAGAAACTGCGTTGGCTTGATGGAATACGGTATGGTATGGGAGTTTTCTGCCCAAAGCTAGTTGGCTCTCAATGCTTTTGGTAGGCTTTTCTTTACGGCCCTAGCTTGCGATCTTTTTTCGATGCCCAAGCTCAATCACGGTCATGGGATCATGAGAAGAGAATGACATTGCCGTAGCAAACGATAATGGTTTAAAACACAATATACTAGTGTTTACCCACAGTACATGCCTCGCATTGGGTTTCCCTGTTACCCGGAATATGCCGAATCGAGATGAGCAGCTCCCCATTTCATGCCTGTTGACTCTATCCCATAATGCCCGAGGGGCAACTCATCCACACTTGCATTTCCAGTCGTGAAAGCTCTCAGTACATCCTGCCCACATACGCCATATTCTCCTCTAAGCCTTCGACTCCCACGCCTTCTTCGACAGCTGTGCCAAAGCTGCCTTTCTCACCGCCTCCGTGTGATAGTTCGATAGTGTCAACCTCGAGAGCAGCTCCGTAAGGCCGTCCGAGTCCATCTCCTGGATGTAGCGAGAGCGTTTCTCCGCCGTCATAGTAGACCGGTCCTTGTTTGGTGCGAACTTGGGGGTGTTGGTTCCTGGGGCGGCGGATGTGAAGTCGGGGCCTGCGGTACCTTGGGAACGGACGACTTCGATGATGCCTGCATGTAGGGTTAGTCGTGTGATATGTTGACATGGTCCGGTAGAAGGTGACTCACTCCGCACCTCCTTCATTCTATTCTCCTTCACCCACTCGGAGAAGCTGATCATGATCTTCTCAAGAGCCTCTCGGGAAAGCAGCGGAAGACAGGCAGCGAGGGCGTAGCCCAGCTCAACTCGGACCTTGTCCACGTCATCGAGGTCGCCAACGGAAGCAGTTCGCTCATATTCCATGTTGGTCAGGAAGAGATCTAATCACGTGTCAGATTATGTAGATAGCTCGTGTTTTGGATATGGTATTGTACTAACTGGTGAATGCTACGCGGTGGCAGGTGGCTTCGCTGGAAGCATTAAGGACGAGGTCAGCAAGGGCGATCATGCGGTGGGGACCCGCGGTGTCGCAGAGGATCGCGGTTATCAGCATTTTCGTGGAAGCGGCACAGGAAAGCATCTTTTTCGCGGCATCGGAGGTTGCGATGCTGAAGCGGTATCGAAAAAGCTCGACGTCGTCCGCTTTGGTGGCGTCAAGGTTGACCGCGTCCATGATGTCCTCGACTCCGAGGTCTTTGGGCACTGCCATTGTATCAGTTAGATTGGTTGTTCTAGATGTAGAACAACGGCGGTGCGGAAAGTTTGCGATTGACGGTGAGCAAGTGTGTGCAGGTGAGAAGGGGTGCAGGTTGGCGACAGCTTTGATGGTTGAAATTTCGCTGCCGCTGGTCTTCACTCGTCATCCGGTCTACCATTTCGCGGTCGGGCGTTTGCTCGCACTCACACCAGCAAACGACTCATCAATTCAAAAACCCGCGCACGCCTCTACGCAATCCGCTATCTCGACCTCGAATCTCTACCAGGCCCCTCAACACCAATGACGCGCAAAGATCTCCTCAAGAAGGCCTTCCGCAACAACTTCATTCGCAAGTCTGTCGCCGACCTCAAATCGCTCGGTACAGAGAAGGCACACCCGAAGCCCCGCCATTCAAGCTCCACCAATTTGCGGTCTCAGTACGAGGAAGATGCCCCGGTCCTGCCGACGCCTCCGATGAGCACGGGGGACTTTTCCGCACATGAGGACGCTATCGAGCAAGAGCACAAGGTCGACGCTTCAAATCTGGTTGCTGCTTCTGAGACCGCCAGTTCTTCGCGCGAGAGTGTCACAGAGTGGCTTCAGACTGTTCCAAAGGACCCAGCCATGATGTCGTCTTCGGAAATACGGATCGAGATGGAGAAGGTGCGTATACCACTCTTGTCATTCCGAGAGGCGTCAAAGATAACACGTAACAGGCCGACGCCGATCACAAAGCCCAGATTTTGCGCAGCCACGAGCAGCTGCTCCGCGACCACCGTGATCTGGTCGTGGCGTCCGAGAAAATGATCGTTTCGCACCTCGACACGATTGAGACGGCCTTCGCCTTACTGGAGGTGATGGATGCGCTCAGTCCGCATGCTGAAACGCTGAGGCGGGAGATGTTGGAAAAGAAGCAAGTCTGTGAGAAAAAGCTGACGGACTTGTCGCCTCTGAGGTCGAGACTAGAGACACTGAGGGCTGGGAAGGGTTACATCTGCTTGGGTGCTAATTGAGAGAGAAAACCTCCGTAGCTTGATGAAGGAAAGGGCGTCTTCAAGGAACGAACAAAGGAGATTGAATGGTCTTGACGTTTTGCACGGGCATCAGACCACCGGAATTGCCTGACATGTAATTGCATACCTTGTTTCGGCAGATCCGTAACGCTAGTAATTGGAGTAGTTTGCTCTCACCTATAACAATCAGGTGAAGGATGCAATCGCCCAGCTGTTTGCCCTTGGCGCTCAAACGAGCGACTCCTCTTCTTATAGCTACGCGCCCAAATTCCTTTCCACTCAATATGACGTCCGACAACGCAGCTTACTTGATCCGGACTACTCTGTCAAAGCTGAGCTTGGTGAGGTTCCTGATTGGAACGAACGAGCCCTCTATACTCACATCATCTCAGGAAGCAAGCAACATGGCAACCCCTTCCGCATCTCCCAACGATTCGAAGGCACCCAACAGCGCAGCTCCAGTCCCCAAAGAGGAGCCAAGGGTCACCTTCGATGAGGCTCATCCAGTCACCAACGAGGAAGTATTGGCGGAACTTAAGGTAAGTCGAACTTGGATAACCAAGAGCAAATGGTGGAGCTGACACACCAGGGCTATCAGAAGGAAGCGGCCTCGAAGCTACCCGACTGGGAGAACGAGTGGATCAACAGACATAGCAGCATGGCCCCCAACCTCTTGCATATGTCAGCCAAAGCATACGATATCCGCATGTCGCTTCTCGAGCTGACTACCTGCCTTGAGATCTGTTTCGTTCGGTATGCGCTATTCAAGCACGCGGAGGTCGAGAACTTGAAGGCGCAGATTGAGACGTACAAGGCGGAGGTGGACTTGCTGCGACAGGCGAACTTTGAGCTTGAGACTGAGAAGGAGAATGTCCATGGCGGAGACGCATTGGGCGAGGAGGCAGAGGTCGGCCCTGGACAGGATGCCTAATTGATGCTTGACGACCGCCAGACTTGGTCTCTGGGATAACTGGCAAGAAGGCGATACCGGGATGAGAAGCCTTGGGTTCACGAAAGGTTATGCCACGTGATTCTGGACGTGCACGTAATGGTTCCGCGGGTATATGGAGGGCTGCCCACCTCCTAGTAGTTCGATATCATCAAAGAAGTCATTAAAATCATATCTTGTGTGTCTTTTGCATGTATTCGTTCGGTGTGTAGATCCGAATAACTGGCCGGAGGAGGGAAGTTCGCTGCAGATAGCCCTCGTGACAATGAATATGTAAGTGGAATGTCAGATGCGGTGTGACAAGTGGCGAATAACGAGGAATAATCGCCGCCAGCGCATGACAGCGCAGATCGACTTATCTCGCCCCCGCACAAAAGGTCATTAATGGCTCATCACTCGCTGATAGTAGGAGGTCAGTTGCACCGCAGGTCAGCGAGGTCGAAATTGACGCACCGCACACTTGTCACGCTTGTCCATTCACAGCTAGGCACACTTTAGCGCTGCACATCGTTCCTTCCCAAGCGGGCTGTGTCAACAAACGCTTGCACCACGACCCCTCTTTTAACACCGTCGCGCACATCCAGCATGATCGCTCACCACCTTATCTCCTGCGCTGCAGCGCTTCCACGCGCGCCCAATCCCCCAGGATGAGGGAGTCCGACAGCTTGACGCTCGAGGATGGACGCGTCCTGTCGTTTGCGACATACGGCTCTCCTGTTCCACGCACCAGCGTCTTCTACTTCCACTCTTTCGCCTCCTCGCGCAAGGAAGCAAAAATCTGGCACACAGCTGCAGCAAAGCTTGGTGTGCGCCTAGTCGCACCCGACCGCCCAGGACTTGGCAATTCAAGCTTTCAACTAGGCCGCACATTCCTTGACTGGCCGAAGGATGTCATCGCTCTCGCCAACCACCTCAAAATCCGGACTTTCTATGTTGTGGGCTGGAGCGGTGGCGGGCCCTACACGCTTGCCTGCGTGAAGAGCATTCCGAAGGATCGTCTTGCCGGCGCAGCAGTTGTTTCTGGATTATATCCAATTTCTCTTGGCACCGCAGGTATGATGTTGGGCCTGCGACTGATGATGCTGGCCGGACCATGGATGAACGGTGTCGTCAGCACGATTACCGACGTTGTGGTGGGCAAAGCAGCGCGCAACCCAGACCCGAAAGTCTACGAGGAAGCTCTTGCCAAGGCAATCGACGGCAGGCCTGAGGTCGACAAGCGAGCTATGTTGGATGAAAAGAATTGGCCGGGTTTTTGTGAGGGCACAAGAGAAGGACTCCGACAAGGCGGGCGAGGTACGGCTATGGAGAACAAACTCAACGGTAGTGCCTGGGGTTTCGAACTTACAAGCTTGAAGGTCGGCGAAGGTGAAATACCCTTGACCCTCTGGCATGGGATAGAGGACATAAACTGCCCTGCTACGATGACGATGAAGGCGAAGGAGCTTTTGCCTGGTGCGAAGCTTAATATGATGAAGGGAGAGGGACACGTGAGCTTTGCGTTCAATCATCAGGAAACGATATTGAAGGAGCTTATTGGATCAATGGAAGGGTGAGGATGGGCACCGATATCTGTCGTCTTCAGTTGCGGCGATAATGATTACAGCATGACCTTCATGAATTCAACTGTCTGTATATCTATAGCATTGTCCTGCAATAGGCTGCTGACGTAGCTTCACATGATGATAGCAGCATGGTTCCAGGTGCGAACTTAAATTCAATGTTTCTTGGGTCCATAAAGGCGATATCGCGACTGTACCAAGGTTTTTGCCTTTTAACATTGGCCAAGAAGCGACACGTCTTCCCAACAAGCACAACGGAAAGTTGCCACGCAGCAATCGCCCAATCCAACCGCCTAAGCCTCAATATCCCCCGACTCAGGACACGTCGGCATGTTCACATCGCCCCCACAATTCCATGTGCACCCAATCAGTCCTACAAGACCACCCATCGTACAGATATCCTGGCAACTCTGGCCCCAAATGCAGCGTCGCTGGACCTTATCGTCCAGTACTTCCTTGGCGTCACCCGAAGTGGGCTCAGGGATCTCCGCAGCGCCCGCACCCGAGCCTTCGAGATACTCATCATGGCCATGCAGTCTGTACGTGCGGTCAAGCTCCTCCAGGTAGTCCTCGTGCGAGTGCAAATGGTGCTTCTTGTCCTCGCCCGCTCCCACGGGATCAGTGCTCCGATGGAGAAGCTGCAGTCTTGTTTCAGCGTCGGCTGGGATGGAGTCGAGGTCTTCCTTGGTGACAGTGTCAGGTGGTGAAACATAATGGACAGCGGCATCGATTTCTTCCTGTGTGTGGGGACCCGGACCGGGGAGGTACTCGTCGTGACCATGCACTCCAGGCTCGTAGGGATACGGACGGTATTTAATCCCTTTTACGTAGGTGTCTACTCCATACTCGTCGGGATTAGGCTCGTGGGGATGCGGACGGTATTTCCCCCCTTCTGCGGTTCCGAAGGGGTAGGTGTCTCGAATGGAGAGGTGCATTGTCTTTTCGGTGTCGGCGGGGGTAGGCTCGTAGGCCTGAGCGGCGCCAACTACTCCGCTGGGGTAGGCATTGCGGCTTGTGAGGTGGCGGTACTGCGCATCTTCGTGAATCCAAGGGCGCGGAACGGCCAGGGCGGCGACGCCGCTGATAGACGCAGTGGCCACGGCGAGGGTGGCTATGGCGCGCATCCTAAACGCGAGGTGGAGTCTGATCTTGGGGTGGTTATGTGCAATGTCGTTTGCCACGTGTTTGATGTGTGACGGGAAGGAGTGTAAGGAATGCAAGAGACCAGGAAGCTTTATAAATGGGGTGAAGTGGCATTTTTACCCTACGATGAAGCTGGCGGGTCGTCGAA
Source organism: Karstenula rhodostoma CBS 690.94 (assembly GCA_010093485.1). NCBI lineage: Eukaryota > Fungi > Ascomycota > Dothideomycetes > Pleosporales > Didymosphaeriaceae > Karstenula > Karstenula rhodostoma. The sequence goes on from MU001500.1 coordinate 530,118, forward strand.
ACGTGGTCTTGGGGTGGATTGTTGGGATGGTACACCATGCGGGTAGCGATTCCCAGTACAACGGATCCGTGGTAGACAAAAGACACAACTTTAATTCGCTACGCTAGCAGACAAAATAGTATGGCAGCCCGAGCATGAGCAATGCGCAACACCAAAACCCTTGAACCTGAACCACCAGCACTGTATATGCCCTTGCACGGCCCGCGTGCATTCGGCTGGAGTCCCTACAGGCTTAATCTTTCCGATGCATTTGCTATCTGGATGACTCAAGAGCCAGGGAAACGATTTTCAGGCAAAATCAGAATGTAGCTCGCCCACAGAGGCATCGTCCGGGAACGCGATCCTCGTACCGCTGGTGTGTTCACCCTCAGACTTTGGGTACTTGTCTGATTTCAAAGCCTCAAGTATTCCTTCCCTCAACGACTTTGGAAGGGGACATTTCTTCCTCGCTCCAGAATAGCGATCGATACGTGGACGCAAAATTTGATTCGTAGGCTTCGTAGGCTTCAGGGCTCTCGTCTGTGAGTGGCGTGGTGTCGGCGCGAGTTCATCTATCCCGCAAAGTTATTCAGTGAATAAAAAGACTCGGTCCGGTATGTACTGACCAGGCGACAGATCTGGTGTCTCTACCATTTCATCATGAGACGGCTTTGCGATGCGCTGAGGCAATCGACTCCCTTCACGACGCGTCGAACGTGGTTTCTTGCCGGGTCGTGCGCTGCCCTTGGATGGCATGTTGACAGATTTTACCACGAATAAAAGAGATTCGTGAGTCTGATGATTCAAAATTAGTGTTTTGAGGCCCCGTATTTGTAGTAAGGTATCCGAACCCGGTCTGTTTACGTTCAGTGCAAGACCTGATTCGTCAGAGATTGAGGTGGCACAACAGTGACGGCCACCTGCCGACAGCCATACATTAGTTGCTTATATATGATCAGTCCGAAGCATATGTATTGCATCCTGGAGGGCGAGAGGAACCTGAATGTCAAACAGAATCGTCTGAATGGCCTGGTTGAAATCATGTGCACGAAGGAGCATGGGCTAACGACTATCATTGTTCTCGGCAAACTCAAATCGAGGACAGAGGCCGCTGTTGCTATTGAATGAAAAATCGCAAGGGTTTGGCCATCTTGGTTCGCCATTCAGACGCTAGGGCCACGGATGAATCTGCAGTCCTCCGAAAAGAAGGAGGTTGGGACTCAGCCGACCTCGCGAAGTGGTGTGCAGCAAGACGAAAATACACCAGTTCACAGGAAACCAAGCCGTACTCTGGTTCAGACTCACTCCCTCGTACCAGCTGTGCAATGTGGCTTCCTCTCAATGAGTCCCCTAGTCCAGTGATGAGACCGAGCGACTTGCGGATACCCCAGTGCAGAACGAAACACGCTTTCGAGGGCTAGGTTGATGCTCTGGTCTTTTCACCAAACAGCTCTTCCATCGTCAAGCCCAGCTGAAACCCCCCTGCAGCAGCCATCTCAAGAAGTTTCCCAAACGCGCTCGCGATGAGTCGCGTTATCTTGACTGCTCAAAGCATCCCATGCCTTATCATTCGTTTCTGCTTGTTTCTCGCTCTCCGATACGTATTTCTGTGCCAGATCGTGGATTGTAACGCAAGACTCGACGGTCTTCGGGACGTTCTCAATCTGCAACGTGGTGTTGAGCTCATTTAATGCTGTGCTAGAGCGATATTCAAGCAGTGCAAGCCACGCAATCTTCTCCTGATTCACGCGAGACTGTATCTCCCGAAGCAACTCTTGCTGGTGGCTTTCATAGTTCGGGACTGCGCGATACATCTTAGCCTTCTGGCTTTGGTCCTCGGAAAACACGTCTTTGATCTTGATGACCTCGTCTCGAAGCAACGCAGCCAAAGCGGCATTGTTGGAAGCTCGCACTTGACACTTGGTCTAGCTCTCTGGTTAGTCCGATTCTCCAATCTGATCGCGCCTCCTAAGCTGTAAGTAGAGTGCTAAGACGATTACAAACGCCTTGTGCATTGCCTTCCCTGAGGCAGCACATTGTACGCAAACTCCTGACATGTGGGGATCCCGTGGTCTTGGAAGATAATAGGGAGACGCCCGTGGGTGCCCGTAAGCGCCCGCGAGGAAGAGGGAGGACTGGAGTGATCGGTGGAGACTTCTGACATAGCGCTCTAGAAAATACTCATCACCTGTTCGCCTTCCATCTTCGTGATCTCCGCTTGATGCTGTTTCTTTACCGCATCTAAATCAACAGAATGCTCTTTCTTCAGCTTCTCGACTTCCGCAAGGTGCGCGCTTGCCAATGCCTCCATGGCGGAGCCTCGGGTCGCGTTCAGCAATTTCATCTGCTCAAATATCGTCGTGCAGTCGTTCAAAAGGTCATGCTCCTCCTATACCATCGTTAGCACCGCATGTGCGCTGCGCATGGTACATACCTTTTGTGCCTGGCGAACGCCGCTAAACTCGCGAAGCGTTGTGTCTGAAACCATATCCAGAATTACGCGCGCACGGTTTGAAGTGAGAAGATAATGCTTTGAGCGATAGGTGGACGAAGGAATGAGCGAGTGAGTCAGGCGCGACTTTCTCACTTGGACACTGACACGCTAATAGCTTGTTCACTTTCACACTGACCCAGAGACGTCGCCTCTTGTCGAGCAAACACGATTTTCATGCTATGAGGATATGATAGCTGGCTATGCTCATCTATTAATGCCATACTATTGACGGTCATTAAACGTGACACTTCGCGCGCTTTTGCGAGCCGCGGAAAAACCCGGTACATTCGACTATTATCCTTGATCCGGACCATATCCAACTTGTCATAATCCATCCCTTCAATCATCATGCCATGCCTGCCGCTTTGAGATTGGGCGACACACATCAAAGTATGCGCAACTCATGTCATGCCTCGCCGGAATCCTGAGTACTCTATGTTATCCCAGGAGGATTGATGCGTTACCCCAGGAGAATCAATGCGGTAACCCCCACGCTGACTTGATAGTGCAATCTAGAAGAGCAGGATGGCTAGTGACTGGCTCAAGCCAGCTCTTTGTGCTTTCGAGCTGTCCTACTCCACTCCAACACAGTCAACAAGTAGCGTTCACGGTGCTCCTCCGGTATGTCACGGAGCAACGACACCATGAAGGATGTCTGCTTGTCAAGTTCCGGGAATATCGTTACCGGAAAAGGCACGTAGATGCGTTTTCGGATGTCTTCCTCATTCTCAAGAAGTTCCTTTTGTAACTCAAAGGCATTCTGCAGGTCCAAGTCGTCGGTCTTTGGATCCTCTTTCTGGAGTTCTTTCTTTAGTTATTTCTTTAACAGCTCGATCGTGTTGAACTGCTGCTTGGCGTAGCGCTCGTTGGTAGCGATGGCTTCTTTGTCGCAGTCAATCATGCGCTGGATGAAAGAGTCGTCCAAGTCCTCGGTGTTCTATAGAACAACACAATAAATCCTTATATCCCTCTTCGTATTTGTCTTGCAATTACATACCTTTTCTTCGACCTCAAGATCCTCGCGCAGCGTGTTATACTTGTCCTTAAGTGTGGCGATATCACGTATCAATTGTTGTCCTTTCTTATATCTCTCTTCAACCCTAATCCCGTTGTACAGTTGGTCGAGATGGGTCAAGATCCAACCGATAGTGGCTGTATGATGATCAGTCACAAGCTTGACAACGACAGCTGCTTAAATCCACCTCAAACGTACCCGGATCTTTCCTAAGCATCTCATCAACCTTCTCGAAGACTTTGACGTCAATTGAACCGGGTGGGTAGCGGTTGTTGGACGTAGGGTCTTTCTGTTTCTTGCGGGTGCCTGTCAAGGCAGATAGGATAGAACCCATCTCGGAACTTGATTTGTAGCGGCAGACTCTGTGCGCTCGATAGACGAGTCGTGAGCTGAGTCGCGGGTAGACAGAGGTGCCAGTGGGTCAGGCGGATCTGGAGAGCGATAATTTGGGTGAAGCGCTCGTCTTATAGTGCTGTATGACACAAAACGCTCGTGCGTGGGTACTTGCTCTGTGCACGAGTACGTGAAAGGCCAAATGATGTACCATGCCGCGAAAGTGAATTGTCGGATTTCAACCGTTCCAAGTGTGTCTCGTAAGGCTCGTCACTAGTCTCTTCAAGTCTAACCCAGACAAAACTCAACCATGACCCCTTTGCAGAGGCTGTTCAAGTCGCAAGTAAGAATTCCATACAGTCGTATTAATCATCTTTTAAAGCAGAACGAGGCTATTGAAGCGGACAGGCATACACACAATACAAGCTACTTTCGGTCCACGAACTCCCGAATCTTCTTTCTCTATCTCCGATACTTTGTGTTCGTTGCTCAATCTGATACCATCATCACCAATCTTCAGAATTTCAGGTGCGGACCATGTATGACGATGGAGGCTCCTTTCCATACGGTTTGTAATTGCAGTAAAGCGAGTGTAAACAGAGCGCATGATGGGAAGTGCGGAGTATTTGTATCCCGGGTTGACGGCACACCCCATGTCGCAATATGCTTTTCGTTTTTGCTTAAGACTCTAGTCCTAGTCATCGAAGCTACGGAACCTTTTTGGTATAACACTCCGGGACGCAAGACACCATGACAAAGTCGTCGTCAAGTTTTATTGAATCAGATCCAGATATGATTCTATGTCCTGCAAACTCGGATTTTGAAAGCTTAGAAGCACCGCGGTGTACATGTGGATGGGAAGTCAAGGAGAGAGCTGCTCTTTCATCACGAATTCAGCCACAGCCAGCCGGAAAGGTCTTGACTGTTGGTTCTGAGTCCACGAATCCATATCCAGCCATCATAGACAATGTACTTGATTTTAGTACAGTCCATCACTCGCTCCGTCAGAATGAGATAACCACATTCTAATCTCACACATAATTATGGCTATGGTGGCGTTCTAGCCCGATATTCTAGCCCGATATTCTAGCCCGATATTATAGCCCACACACCATACGAGCGTAGGACCTCGCTTTATAGTCCGTCCTCTCCACATGACGGACTCCATGCAAGCAAAATTCGGGTGTTTTGGAGTTCCAAATCACCAGGCGCAGATTCCATGGTCTCAACATCCACTTTTCTATAGACTCTGAGACTAGCGAACGAAGCGTGAAGAAGGACAGATGAATCACGATTTCGGAATAGACCTGGGGGCAATCCCGCCACACCACCCATAGTTGCGAGGAATAGGTCTTTCGAGACCAGCTTCCCATACCCCATTACATTTTTCTTCCTATTTCTAGACCAGAGGTCCAAGCGCAGACATCATGAACTTTCTTCGCTCCTGTTTTGATGCGCCCTCTCCGCGGCACAAACTCTACAGGTACGCTCGCTCGTCTATTTGGGTTCACTCTCCCCATGGTGCTTCTCTTTAAATTGTTTTGTGCCAAAGATCCACCATATGTTCATCCTCATTCGCTTTTGGTTGCGCCCTACCCACACAGACAGCATGATTCTGGATGTTATCCTTTTTAGTCCACCATCACCAAAGACGAACCCCATATCATTAGGCCCGTTGTATTTTAGAAGTCCTTAGGACTAGTAGAAGAAGTGTGGCCGATACGATGAGCGAGGGGTGGTATATATACCAATTCCACCGCACTGTCCATGCACTCATCGCACCATCTCTTTTGGACGAACACCCCAGATCCACATGTTCTTTTGTCTGCCACACTTACAGGAAATAAGTCCGCCAATACCAGACGCGACCTCCATGCGTCTGTACACCCCAAACTTCAAGCAACGCGCCGCTCCTCTACAGAGCCGGCCCCCCGGGTTACCCAGCCCAACAGCCTCCTGATCCTGCGTCTGTACACTCGTTCTTTCTAGAGCCTTCAAGACCAGTGGAGAAAGTGCGAGCTGGACGAAGAACACGGAAGCAGCATATATACCAGCTCTACCGCACCACGCATGTGGTCCCCACCAAACTCTTTCGAACCCCACCCCACACCAACATTTCGTGAATTTCGTGCTTTTTTCTTACAAGTCCGCCAGCACCAGACGCGAATTCCATCCAAAGTACCCAAACCCCATTTTAGAGGCCTAGAAGGCCAGTGCCAAAAGTGTAACCAAGAGGAAGAGCGCAAAGGCAGTATTTATACAACCCGCACCGCATAACCCATTGGCTGCATCGCTCAGTCTTTTGGACCACACCCCAACGCCACACATCATTTTCCACTCGTATCTTTTGTCACAGCTCCGCACCACCCATGCTTCTCACTCACTTGTTTTTTCAAACCACAACTCCACACGTGTCCGCACTCGAATTCATTTCAACCCAACCCCACAAATCCCATTAATTTCCAGCACCGATAATTTCAATCCAAAATCCCACTGCGTCACCCCCACAACCCTTTTCCAGCACGTCCGAGACACTCCCATGAACCCAAAATGTAGTGGGTTGGTATACCGGACAACAAGCGCAGCGTCCACCACACTAATCCCCGGCATATTCAGTCAAGCGGACAGCCGCCATAAACCCTTCGACCAAATTTTTGAAATCGTAGATAGACTTGGGCCACACACTCCGTAAGGTGGTGTATGTATGAGATGTTTCTGCGCCAGACTCCAGACCACCCCGATACGCAACCACCACGTTTTCCAGTCCAGCAACCCAGGCGCACTTCCCATAGGATTGAGCTAGAGGCTTTTAGCGCGCCAGGCCCAGAAAAAGCATCAGGCCAGCTTGCACGGTTTTCGTCGCCGCTCACCCATCAAAACTGTAGTGAGGTAGTTTCAGCCCACCACGCGAACGCACCGCATAAGGCGTCTCACCTCTCTTTGAGCACCCCAAAACCAGTCAACCAAGTGTGCAGCGCCCTCCACAATAGCGTTGCGGATCCTTTTATTTACAGCGCCAGGCCCAGCCAACCTAGCACATCGCCATCCACGCCCATCACCTAGCGCTTCTCAACAACCCACGCGCACCCCATACCCAGGGAAAAGATGATGTTTAGCGACCCAAGGCCGGACAAACATAAAAGCTTCGTTGACGAGGTTTTTAGTAGCCCCTCCAAACCCACCCATCGGCCATCTTCCTTGAGAATTTAGCCCACATCCCCAAACACACCACATACATAGCCACCGCGTCTTCTTTTGGTAACCACCCCAGTCCACACAGCCAAGTGTGAAGACCCCTCAGACCACGAGGCAACCACGCTCTACATGCCCAAGATTCCGCAGCAGCAAGGAAAGTAGACGTGCCGCCGCAACGAAGACGCCAGACCAGCGCCACGCGCTCCGTGAGAAACAAAAGACAGAAGGGTTGTTAGTGCGCCAGGCGCCAGGCGGCAGACGGCAGATGAAGACATGGCCCGCGTGTCTGAGATATTTTGGTGCCTCCCCCAGCCACACCCCAAAGATGTGATGCGATGCGATGCGATGCGATGCAGTTTTGAGTCCACCACCCGGGCACAACCCATACGACATCACAATAACGACTTTTAGTGACCGACCCATCGCTAGTCGAAGAAGCGTGAGGAGTCCCCAGAAACGCGAGAGCAACGGCTTTAAATACCCTGTTTTCCTTCCCGCGCACCTCCAGACGACGCCTGTTGATGATTAGCAACACGAGGGCACGTTGGCTGATGGTGCCCAGGCTGCCATACGTGTGCGCCAGTCCAAAACCAGTGCATCGCAATCGTGGATGTGAGGAAGAAGTAACACAGCACAAGGCCAGGCCATCTAGCCACTTGATTCATTGTCTCGCCCACCGCTACAACGCTATAAACACACACACACACACACACACACACACACACACACACTCTCTCTCTCTCTCTCTCTCTCTCAATGGTCGCCCCAATCATCTCCACTTCCACTCGCCCATATGCGAGCCAGATGCACCACCCAAGCCAGCAAATAAAAACGCCCTCTAGATGCCCATTCGAAATCCCGTCCCGCAGAACTCTTGACCGAAAAATACAAAGAAATTAATCATTAAGTCGTTTGCTCCACAGCTACCTCCCCCCAAAGTAATCCGTCCGTCCATGCCCCGTCCGGTCAGGGCTATACGGCGTATACGCGCTGTCCAGCGGCGTGTGCCCGCCCATCGGCTGCGCGCCGGACAACAACATCGCGTCGTCGCGCCCACTCGTGTTGCTGACCGTCCTGCCAAGCTCATGCAAGTCCGGGGCGGGACTGTACTCGCGCAGATTGCTTGGCGTGGAGTGGTAGCCCGTTGGGTACGTGACGCCAGGCTCTTCGCGGTCGCTGCCTCTAGACGAAGAGCGGCCGCGCTCGTAGCCGCCCATGACGGACGAGGGCGTGCCGGGGCGGCTAATGGTCGAGGGGCCGTATATAGAGCCCGAGTCGCCGCCTGCCTCGTCGGCGAACTCGGGCCGGTTCTTGAAGTTCTCGAAGTCCATGTTGGACTCTGAGACGAATTCGAAGGGGCCCGTGGGCGCGGCGGCTTTGCCTGGGTTTTCCCTAGACATGCGCTTCATACTGTAGACGTCGCTGTAGCCAGCGGTGGTGCCAAGATCGCCGTCCAGGCGGCCACGGTAGACTTCCGCGAGCAGGTGTTTGCTCTTTTCGTGCACCATTGGTACGGTGAGCTTTTGGTAGAGGGCGGGGTGCCCGAAGCGGACAGCGACGCGGTCGCGCCTGCGGGACTCCTTGTCGATTGGTGGAGGGGCCTCAATACCCTTGGGTGTTTCGCCGATGGTGTAGTATTTGATGGCACTGTCGAAGGTGCTCTTGCAATAGAATTTGAAACCGAGCAGCAGAAACGGAATAGGAGCCATTGTGCCGAGCATCGTCGTCCTGTCACCACCACGAGCGGCTACCATGAGGGCGATAATGCAGTTAGAGAGAAAAGTACCGACAAGAAAACGGTTGAAGATGGTGCGCCAGTAGAGACCACCAGAATCGTTCTTGGTGGCGAAGACATATCTAGAAATGTTAGCCAGTATAAGCGGACATGAGAAGGCCACTTACAGCAGTAGATACTTCTTCATCGAGGAGTCAACGGCAAAGTAGAATGCAGTGACCACCAAGGTGATGGGCTGGAGCGAGCCGAAGCAGAGGGCAACGGTTGAGTAGAAAAGGAAGTAGTTGTAGTAGCCCGCGTAATCGAAAGGCGGAGGAGCAGTCCGCTGGATGAGCTCACGTGGCGTCGGGTTCAAGAATTTTCGGGAGAAAGATCCCCATCCGAGGTTGACAGCCTGGGATAAGTCGATCGCAGCACCAAGATTACGTTGAATGAGCCAAGTCACCCAGAAAGGGGAGATTCGGCAGAGAGCAATCATGGTGTTTACAAGCGGGTGGACCTCGTTTATGATGTCGTACCACTTCATGTTGTTCTTTGTCGCGAGATCCACAGTCATCGCAACCATGCTGAAGACGGCACCGAAGAGCGAAAAAATGATAAGGTTGTTGATTACAAAGAAAGAGTAGAGCTTTGAGATGACGTGTCGTTCACGTGACGTCTTGGAAAGGTCGCCCGCTTTGATAGAAAGGCGGCGGAAGATGATGGGCAGGAAATAGTAGATCAGCGAGGTCAAGGCCGGTGCAGCAATACCTAGAAGAGCAAGTAAGCATGAATGGCACATTTCAGCGATTGTTGGGTACGTACCTTGCACAATGGCCCATGACCTGGGATTTCTCCTGTATTCTAACTCGAACTCAGGCCAGAGAGAAGCAATGTTTTGCAGCTGGGCAAGAAACACGGCAATAAGGGCGTTAGGAATGAAGTACAACACGGTAAGCAGCGTGATCCACAGGCTGTTGACAAGCTTCCTCCAGCGTCGAGTCTTTGCGTTCAGGGAGAGGTTTTTCCATATGATGTCCTTGGGCCTTGGGGCAAGCTGAACAATTGCACCCTTGGGCTTCTTGCTCCGCGCGGCATATGCTACTGTGTGTGCGGATTCGATGGTTTCGTAGCTGGCAAATCCGTAGGACATTGCGTCGCGCTTGTCCACAGTCTCCCGAATGTTCTTGATCTCAGCCTCCAAACGCAGAATCCTCGCCGTCAAATAATCAATCGCGTCCACCTTTTCCTGTCTGCCCCCAAATTCCAGGTCTTTCTTCGAGGGTTTGCAGAGTGGCCGGGTTGCTGGCAGGCTGCTCGGATTCTTCAGATACTTTGTCAGGACCTGTTCCAGCTCAATGACGGTCTCTTCGTGGGCTTCGATGAGATCGGGTATGTCCTTGACGTTCCGGCCAACGGATGCACGCGGGACGTCGGGCGTCGCCTTGATGCTGTCGGTGATCTCCACGATGCCCTGGTCGGTGCGCAAATTCCTGGCAACATCCGTGATCATCAAAGTCCGCGAATGGAGGCTGTTCTGGTAGTCGGGGCTCTCCATGAATTTTCTCCGCAGCTGAAAGATGGCGCGATAGGTCCACCACAGAAATCCACAAACGATGATATCGAAGGCGTAGGCACAGACCACGAAGGCCCAGAAAGCCTGGCCAAACAAGTACATGGGTGTCATCAGAAAGACGATGTTGCTGGCGGTGAGGTTGTCGCCAAAATCGGTAGATTTGGAGATGTTGACGGGAAGTATGATAACGCAGGCGACGATGGCGAGGCAAATGAACATGTTGCGGCACATGCGAGCAATGCGCAGAAAGACGGTGGCATCCATGCCAATCATGTGCATGTACTCGTGCTCGTTGGTCTTGAAGACGGGGCGGACCCAGGCAAAGAGGCTCTTGTCCATGGGCGGCGGTTTGTGCTTATCATCGGCGTGACGGAGCCGAGGGGCGTAGACAATATCGTTCCATGGGCGCAGGACGCAGAAGGCGATGAAGATGGCGCTGGTGATGCCCAGCGAAGTGCCCAAGGCAGCGAGGATCGAGGTTGATGCGACCTGTTCCTGTCAACGTTCGCTCGCAGTCGGTCAGTGACTCGCATACCTGGCTGCTGAAGGGATCCTTCATGAGGTCGAAGAGCTTGTCCCCCAAACTTTGCCCATCCCGCGGGAACATGGCGTCCCGCGAGCTCGACGCCATTGTGGAGGTTGTGTATATTTCAATGTGGTATATGTGGTGTGGAGGAAGCAGCGAGCGTGGTTCGGTCGGAAGGTGCGCCGGTGTGATGTACCGAGGGAGAAGGCGCGAGGGATGCTGGTATTCAGAGCATGCGGGCTCCTGCACGTCTGGGTCTAATCAATAGCCAGCTGCGTGCGCAAGACAATTACAAAGGTTAGGTGAGGTGGGGAACAAGGGGAAAGGCGTCGAGCAGACAAAGGGTCAAACGGATGTGTAGCGTTCAGCGAGAGTGGGATAAAGAGTGAAGAAGGGTTTCGCTCGATAGCTTCGTGCACCCCCGTTGACACGATGACGGCGCATCCTTGTCGCATGCCTGTCGCGCCCAGGGCCACGCGGAGCTGCCCATTCGCCATGCGCCATTCGTGCCGCCGCGGCTACAAGGCGCCGTCGTCTCTTCGCCAGGCAATTGTTCTTGGGCTGTGGTCGCGGCCGAATGTTACTGTGCACCTTGGGCATGATCCGTATAGATACTCTACGGGTGCATTGATTCTCTCTGCCAGCGCGCGAGTCTCTAGAGGAGCATATCGCGTGGCCTCCTGTCAGTAGCCGCACTGTGAGACAGCAGCGGACAAACGCCGCCTGGCGTCTCTCGAAACACCTGGCCAGGAGATTATTTTTATGCGCGACAGAGGCCTGTCCGTTGGCCACAGCGTCTCGAAACGGCCCGCCTCGCAGCTGACGAGGCTGCCTTTCTTCCCTTCTGTCCTGGCCCCAGCCTCCATTTCAGGAACCCTCTTCCGCCGCGCCGGAACAGCGGGTACGTATCTACCGGTAGCGGTGCGCTCTGACAGGAGATCGGGGCCGCTGTTCGGACTCTTCCCGCCGTCCAACGTGGACACCGATTCTGCTGCGTCGCGACACGCGAGCAACATGCCCTCAGGCGATGGCGCGGGCAGCAGCACGTCGTAGTTTTATTGATCTACGTCGCCTGGTGCGCGCGGGGTGCGACATCGCCGCTCCATCGGGCAAGGGGATGCGCGCACGAGGACGCATTTTTCAACGAGGAATGCTGGGCGACCGAAGGCATCCGTCACATGCTGGCCTTACCCCGAGTACCCTTCACGCATGCGACGACTACGCCCTCCGCTGTTACGCTGTTACGTTACTGCGACTGCGCGCTGCACCGAGACTTGAGCTCGACTCGGCGTCTACGCCGTCGGGCTGCTGCTGGCACCTATCCATCTGATTCAGGTCGAGGTCAACCACGGCAGGGGAAGCTGTCAAGTCGTTGAAATAATAAACATCTCAAATAGGACCATGGGCATTAGTACCTTCGGCATTGACTCTGTTGGAAATTCTAGTAGCCATCATCTCCAAGGTTACATCCTCATTGCATACCATTCAAGAGCAACCGACAAACCTTTCCCTCAAACATAGCTTTGGGCAGTGCTCTGTCCGCTCTCAAAACAATGCAATAACGATTTGCTATGCAGGTCTTAGCCATGCAGTCCAACACGCTACCGTCATAGTGCCAAAACTTCCTGGTATACCAACCCGCACCAACCCTCCCCTACCCAAAAGCGCCAGGATCCCAAAGCTCAAAAGAAATCAGATATCCAACTGCATACGCATGTCATCCCCCATTCTCCACTCATCATCCCTCGCCGTCCTTTCCAGCGGCGTATGCACATCATCCTCGTCACTCCTCCGACTCAGGTTACTGCTCGTACTCGTGGTGATCGTCGCAGCAGTGGTGTCGCTGCCGCCCCTGCTGCGGCTCCTCCCACTCCTCTTCTTGAACCACCCGCGCTTGCTCTTGTTGGCTGCCGCGTCCATGTCTGACGTGTAGTGATCAGGGTTTATGCTCTCGGCAAGCGTAGTGTCGGTGCTGGCAATTGCGCTGGCGGCTAGACTGGCGATGGTGCTGGGGTTGGAGTTGACTTCGGTCAAGGCGTTGGAAGCAGTAGAAACGGAGGGGAAGTGAGCCGGTCGCTTTGAGGATGTCGTCGATGTGGAGGGCTCCGCGACATCCGCAATGGGGTCGAGACGAGGAGTGGGAATGGGAGTAATGTCGGTAGAGGGAGTCACCTCGACGAGTTCGGCGTCGCGATACCACTTCCGACGGCGGGTGTAGCGGCCCCAGCCATCTTGTCCTCTGCGGCCGTCTCGCCACTGTTGCGAATTAGTTCTGGCTGACATCATATTCTTTGGAGTAACGTACTTTGTTGTCGTAGTAGATCCACCCAGCTTCTTCTCCAGAGGCGGCTTTGCCACCCTTCGCATCCTTCTCCGCGCCATCGATCTTCCACTCGCTACTCTGTATCCATCTCCACCTAGCCTGCCCTCCCTCCACATCAGGAAGCTCAAAGTCCTCTTTCGGCGGCACAGGGTTGAGGTGCTCGTCAGTCCATGCTGCTCGTTCGTAAGCCAACATAGAGGACGTCCACCCTATGCCTAGCCATCTCCGTTGATTCTCATAGATGCTGAAGGTGAACCGAACCCCTGGCGAGTCTGGCCGTCGCTTGGCGGCAAGAGAGGCGGCGACTTCTTGAGCACTCTTCCTTCTTGGTGGCAGGGCCGGGGCACCGTCGTTGTCTTTGGCTACAGGATACATGTCGCCGAAGTTCAGTCCAGTGAGGAAGACGCATATTTTGCGTACCGTCCGTGACCGCCAGAGGATTGCGCGCGAGACGCGGGCTGGTCGGGAGTGCCAGCTAAGCACCACGGTACCAATCGCCAACACAACTCGCTTCGTCGTGAGTATGTAAAACGGTGGCAGTGTCAGAACTATCCATATGGGCAAGACGAAGAGTATCCGAACAAAGAGTAGGGTGAGCGCCGGCCTCGTGGTTGCCGAAGTCGCTGTCCTCTGCGTGGAGAGGAAGTCCGTCAGCCGCAAAAACGGGTCAAGAAGAATGCTGCACCGTGATGTAAACAGCTTGAGACTGTCCACAATCTCTTCCAAGCTCTTGTGATGTTTGATATTACTCTCCGACTCGGCCCTGCTGTGCCCTTTCTGACCTTTCTCGCCCGTGAACGAAGTAGACGAAAGTGGGGAGTATCTCCGCGAATACATGCCCGCTATCAGGCCTATCACTAGCACAATCGGTCCTGCATATCGTGTGACGGCGTCACCGTATAGCACCAAAGCCCAGAACCCAGCGACCAGAAGGAAGCTTTCCCACGGATCCCCGGTCGTCCATGTCAACAGCCCGACGAACTTATTCAGCGGTAGTATAAGCGGATGCGAGTATGCCAGAACGCGCGTGATCTGCGGCGGTGTCGCGGCGAGCAGAGGACTCTTCTGGTGTACTAATATCGCGGATCGTAGCTTCGTCTGCGGCGTGGCTTGCCCTAGGGTGGAGGGAGAGAAGGCAGCGTATGTGGGCGGGTTCGGGTCTGGCGTAGGCTGCGGAGACGCATCGTTTCCGGCTCGGGATGGAGTGGACATGTGTTCTAGCCACGGGGTATCTTGAGGTGTAGTATTAGCATGGCGGGAGGTGGATGTTTAAGTTCGTGGAGCGAACTTGCCAAATGCTGCCATGCATGGAGAGAAGCTGCGTCATAGCCGATAGTGGCTCGCTCGTTTGCGCCCGTCGTGTTGAGCGCGCGTTTTGACTCAGCCACAAGCCAGAATATTTCAGTAGGACTGAGGCACTTCAAAGCCAGGCCAAATAGTACGTGTTTGAGAGAAGCGATACAGAAGCTGTTGGTGTGGACAACGCACTCGGAACCGCGGGCGGAGAGCTGTCGCGCATGTGAAGGCCTCAGCCGACAGTCTCAAGCCACTATGACAACGAAAAGTATAACTTCGACAGACGCATGGGACTGCGCCGAGAAACTGAAGACCAGCTTTTGAGAAATGCTTGCCTTTATTCGAATTAACAACCATTATTTGAACGTGCTGCTCTGGATGCTCTCCCCTTCGGTATCCGCCTTTGCGATCGCGATGTGATTGGCTGTCGGCCTGAAGATCACGGGATCGGTTCTGGCCCGGAATCGCGCCGAATCTTCAGAAATCCTAGGACTCTCCCTTCCGCCGCCGCCTGCACTCTGGTTGCAGCATCCATCAAGAACTCGACCGCGGTTGCTGCCGAAACGATTCCCTTCGCTTCTTAACCTTGAGTCGCGACACTTTCTCGCAATGGCAAGTATTTCGCCTCCTGCTCTGCGCTCATCCAACTGACTGTTCCAGGCCCACCGCATAATAACACAAGTCGTCTTCACCGGCGTTCGAATCATAGGCCGCGCTGTTTCCGAATCGTACCGTCAGGCCGCCGCATCTCAGAAATATGCCGCCGCAGGCCAGCAAGCTGGTGGCGGCTTCTCGTCATCAACCATCACCATGGACGAAGCTTGCCAGATCCTGAATGTTGGACCCTCGAAGATGGGACAAATAGACGAAGCGTTCGTCACGGAACGATTCAAGCGGTTATTCGATCTCAACGACCCTAAGAAGGGTGGCAGCTTCTACTTGCAGAGCAAGATTTTAAGAGCGAGAGAGCGCATCGAGCGCGAAGTACAAGGGTTCAAACAGATGGCTGAGAGGGAGCAGGAATTGTCAGAAGGGTTCAAGCCGAAGTGGACGAAAGAAGGGAAATGAGAAGGATGATACAAGGTGATGCGACCGCACATACCCGTTTGATACTGAGTCAGCCACTCAGATTGGCGAGCTCTACACATACACAACGGGTTGTGATATTCTGTTTTCGTACAGGCATTAGACGGCGTTTGGATAGCGGCATAGCGTTGGGCATGGCGCTGGTGGAAAGTTTCGGCCATGGCGGGGAGCGTGGCCGCAAGAGAGGCATGCGATGACCACGATGCTTCTCCACTCTCCGCTGTATATATGTCCTACTTTCATGGGCTCTGTATAATATACTGTATTGTTGCGCTTCTAAAGGAGGAGCCTTACGTTGCACAAATGCATAGTGCCTTCAAGCCAGCATGCCATTCCAAGTAATACTCAGTACTCGTTGTGCCTGCAAACTTTCACTCGTACAATTCGACATTGCAATCATGGTGCTCGAACATTCAACAGAGCGAGCGCGAATGGGCCTTGGCGCTCCTTCCCCGGGACTTCGCGTCACGGGGCCGAAATGGCGCTATTCGCCTTGGCAAAATAAAGTGTTGAACCTAAAGCCTTTGTCTCATTCCACACACCAACCCGCCACGCGCAAACGACCAACACCACCCCGGCAACAAACGACACCCAGGTCTTCACCCTCAAAGAACCGTACCTGGCGAATCCGAAATGGTGGACACGCGTCGCAATCGCCCGCCGCCGCTACAGAAGCGACGGGGACGCGACCTGCGAGACCGGATGACTCGCGGCTCCGGCGGTGGTCGCGATCGCAACGGAGGCGACTCGTACAGACCCGCACAGCAGCAACACGGTAGTGCTCCCAGCAGGAGTGACTTCACCTTCACCAGCAACACACAAGGACCCAGTTTCCCTCCCGCGCCGCCCCCAGAGCGCGCAGCACGTCGCACTCGTGGGCGCGGTCGCGGCGGTCCATCTAGCATGAATGGCATCCGCCCTGCCACGCGCAGCGGTGATGCTCCCACGTCTCAGTATCGGGGAGGCAGACGCGGTTACCGGGGAGGTTTCCGTCCTCAGGCCGCACACGAACGCGCCCTCCTCCAGACCCGCAATGACGACACTGAGCACTTCCTCGGCGTAGAAGCGAAGTCGAATAAGTTTCGTGATCTAGCAGAGTTGTCAGATGAAGAAGAAGCTGATATGGACGTTGAAACCGATGACACCGACAAATCAGACGGTGAAGTCGTTGAAGCCCAGAGCAAGACCAAGGCTATCCGTACGCAATCGAGCAGTCGTGCAGATGGTGACTCTGTGCCCAAATGGTCTAATCCTGACCCTTATACTGTTCTGCCGCCTCCCGAAGAGACGACAGGCAAGAGGATTGACTTTGTCAAGCTCATTCGCAAGGCTAAGAACGAAGCTGCTGAACAAAGCAATGGTGTCAACGCCGTTGCCGCCAACGATGACTTCATCTCGTTTGGCGACGACGACGACGATTTCCACCCCTCTGCGGCGGCGCCTAGTGTACTTGCATCCCGAGCCGAGCCTCTACAAGGCTCGCTCAATGATATTGTACCTGCCAGTTCGGTTCCGTCTACAGACGTTCGGGGCAAGCGCCCAGCAGACTCAGCAAGCCTGCCAGTGAGGCCTCCACCTAGCAGCCTTCCACCTAGGCCTACGTTTACAAGCAGTTCTGCAACCAGCTCCAGGAAGCGTAAGCACACTGCCGATTACACCGGTATGAAAGATGTTTGGCAACCTAAGGATCTCGACGCTGCGCCTTGGGCTTACCGCGAAGACTACGAACGTCTTCGAGACCAACCCGAAAAGCTGCTTCACAATGAGATAGCCGACTTCTATGACTTCGTGTCGCCTACAGACCATGACAACGAGGTCCGACTGGACTTGATTCGTAGGGTGCAGTCGGTGATCGGTGGCGAATTCCAGTCGTGTCGGGGCAGCATCCGTTGTTTTGGCTCGTTTCCCATCGGTCTGTATCTACCAACAGCTGACATGGACCTGGTCTTTGTCTCGGACTCGCACTATCATGGCGGACCTCCAAAGCTCGTAGCAGGGAAGAGTGCAATGTTCAATCTCGCCAAAAAGCTTAAGTTCAACCAGGTTGGCTACGAGACTTTCGTCATTCCGAAGGCCAGGGTTCCCATTATTAAATTCAAAGATCTTGCGACAGATCTTCCGGTCGACATCTCATTCGAGAATATGAGCGGAGTGATTGCGCAATCGACCCTGAGCAAATGGAAGAAGCAATTCGGAGACCATTTCACCAACTTGGTTGCCCTTGTAAAGCAGCTACTGGAAATGTACAGTCTCAACGACAACAGCACTGGTGGCCTAGGTGGCTTGAGCATCTGCTGTCTCGTTGCGAGCTTCTTGCAACTCCACGAGCTGCCAGAAAACCTTGGTCAAACCTTTCTCCAATTTCTGGATTTCTTTGGCAACAAGTTCGACTACAGCCGAGACAGGATTGTAGTCGATCCAGCGAGTATCGTCCGAAAAGTAAGTACTCCAAATTTTGATCCTGTCGGGATACTGACTCGCCCCAGGGAAGGCATGGTGTCGATGGCCGAGAGGAGCGAGCAGACCGCTTGTCCATTCAAGATCCTAATGATCCGCGGAACAACATTTCCGGTGGATCTTACAAAGCGGACAAATGCTTGGAGCTATTCTCCTGGGCTCATAGAGTTCTTGTCGAACGTATGGACACGATCCATATGCGTAGCTTCTCTGATATGAGCATTCTCGAATCTGTTCTCGGTGGTGATTACTCTACCTATTTACAGCAGAGGGAGCGCATGCGGAACATACGGATACAGTAAGTCCAGAGCATGTGGAGGCAAAATTGGGAACAGGGACGTCGCTTCACTATGCAATGGACTGAAATGTCTTATGTGGCATTGCGTTGATCTCACTGTTCACAGATTAGAATATCGGAACGCTGTCTCTCAATCGACCGAATCCGGGGTAGGAGAACGGGTCCCGGGGAGTGACATAAAAGTTCCAGGAGCCAACGATAAGTCGGGAACCAGTCAAGTTCCCATCGTCATTGACTGATTCGAGGCGTTTAAGCCGCTCACCCCCAGAGTTGTTAGAAGGCTTTCACGATCATGATCAACGGTATACCCCTTTACTGGCGCAGGCGGAATTGTTTGTTTGTTTGTACAGCTCAGTATACTGCTTCGGTATTAGTGAGCTTACCGTGCACAGCTCTAGGGCCGATATCAGATCTTATTTGCGGTCGATATGAGCGACGATCTCGAGCATAGCGGCATCTAGACCCACATAGCTTACGGCGTCGAACGGTCCGTCTCGAGACTCCGCGGTTTCTATCCTCCATCCCTTTCTACGATGTCGAATTGTACCGAGCATCCTACATACATTGTTGATCCTACCCCTACGGATATACAATTGGGCGCGAACGTTATCCTCGATGTCGTAATACGCCGGAAGAAACAAGCCGCGGAACCGAACGGAACGATCGCGACCGATTATCAGGCTCCAACATGCCTAATTTTGTACCCTAAATACCATGATAGTAGACTCCGGTCTTCTCTTTCCTCTGGCTTCGGCCACCTTTGTCTCTTCTCCCCGTTGCTTTCTCGTACTGATTGTTCATCGTTGAGACGTCCTACTGATTTGCCTGCTAGACTGGGAAACCAGAAGATGTGCAGGTTGTTTCATGAGGCTACTCTGTGGCTAGTGGGCCTCCTCCACCATCGAAATCACGGCTCCGGACGAAACATGCCTTTTCTCATTGAGCGTTGACGCTGCTGGCGGGCGCTTGAGGAGGATGAGGGTATGTCTTGCTTGGGGTGCGGTCTGGTGTACGCGTGGAGTCTTGTTAGCGACGTAGCTCGGATTCTGCTTTGACTTTGCACCAGAGAGTGACTATCTTGCTAACTAACAGAACTGTTATCAATTATGAACTCTTCGCGCGCTTTTGCAAACAATGAACCTGTCCTACTGACAGCCTTGAGGCACAAGATAGAGAGTAAACCCAGCCCCAGGATCATAGCCTCGCGAGACTGAGAGAGTTGATCCTCTTCTCGTATGTTCTCAATCTCATCAAATCCTTTTTCAGATCCTTGACAATCTTCTTGCACGAAGGTGAATACAACTCGTGAATGGCCCGTTGCGTAAGACCCTCCGTCTTCTCTGCCGCAAATACACCTTTTTTTTACAGTCCTTCAAGTCTTGTCTATGCGCTTCCTTTTGCGAATCTGTAAGTCCCTTGGTCTTCTTCTTTCACAAGATCATCCCTCTCTTGTTGGGTATTTTGCTTCTCTTTAGCCAATCTCGCAGCCAACGGCTTCTGCTTTGACTTCGGCTCCGCTATGTCCTGCTTTCCTCCACTTTTTTCTTTTGCTTCGAATGGTATCCTGCGACGAAGCATCACTTCAACATATAACATCGGCTTCTCATCTCCGTGTCAAATTCACTGTGTGATAGACATTTGAAGTCATTCAGTGGAGCTTGGAAGCTCTTCGAAGTTCAATCCTGTCACATTAAGGTTAATGCTAGACACAATGGTCAGTTACGTTCAAAATCAATACTTTGAATTGAACCAGTTTGGGACAATATCTATGGGCGGCGCAGTACTCAAAATGTGGACTTCATGTACCAGTGTTAGAAACATTCCGGCTGCCTAGCTGCACTGTCGGATCAAGTCGACGGGGATAGCTTGTTTATTTCGCTAATGCTGAACAGACGAGACCGGCGGCGTAGCTATGGCACATGGCCGAACCTTTCCGATCGAAAAATGTACGAACGATTTTGGTCAACGCTGAAATACTTACCATGTAAAGGGTGGCGATCTTGGCAATCAAGGTTGGGAGACCGCGTTTCCATTAACTATGCTTTGTCTAAGTGCCTTTTTGTCGGCGCGGAGCTCGTATTCAGCGAAGCACCCTAGGGTTACTGGGGGTCGTGAGCACCACCCATCCTGGCAATCCCCAGCAAACATTTGGCCCTGCTTCACAACCAGACATGTCCGAAGCTCAATGAAACGATCAGCCCCATCTCAACCGGTCCGCACTTGTTGTCTTGCCTTGTCGAATGTTAATATCCACGTTTGCGCGCCCCCGTTGATTACTGCCATATTTGCCTACTGTACTTTCTACACTTCGTGTACCAACAGCCAAATCACAGTTAGTGAACCCATTCGATTCTTTTTTGCATGCGACGGGACATTGAAACCAACTCCATATGACCAAAGAAAATGCCGGACCCAGATTGCGACGAGATACGCGAGCAGCTCGCACGTCACCCCGACAACAAACTTGGCTTCGTGGTATATCGCCTCACTTACAAGGACGACGTAGAATGAGCGCGTTTCATGGAGTGGCTCAACACACGCACACGTCAGATACTCGAAGACGATGGTGAAGGCGATTTGTTCAAACATATCGACTGGGCTGTTCAAGAAGACCCGCAATTGGAAGGCGTCCTCACGTCCCAGGTGCGCGAGTAAGTACCACACCGAATGCTACTTTGTCTATCTCGATAGCTTATGCAGGCGACCAGACGCTTCCAGCAATGGGTGCAACAGGATCCCACCACGAGAAAAGCCAAACACGAGCCAGATCCACGACGGAGAGCGTGTTGAGAGCGTGTTTGGCTGTCAACCAGCACCATGCCGATCGAGCTCTGAGAGACATGGAACGTGCGGACCCAGAAGAGGACGAGGGCGCCTACGTTGATCTGATATCCATGGACGAAGAGGAAGAATACACCAGTGTTGCCTTGCAGGCCATCTTTCCGCGGGCATTCTCCCTGCTAGCAGGGTTGGACTGGGAGGGTGCTGATGCCGGAATGGATGGTGTCTTCGATGGATGAACAATTACGTATTATCATTTGAACAGTTTCACTCTCTTGTGATCCACTCGAGATATTCGCCGTCGCCGTATCTCGCTAGACTCCACGTGCTCGTCGGAAGGATCAGGCCGGAACCGTTCCGAACCCCAACAACCGCCCCCAAATATTAACCTCCCTCCGCGCCGCCAGAACCTAAAGGACAATAATAACACCAATGCGCGCCTGTCCCTCCTAACCTCACAACCACCCATCGCACATTCCCCCCACCCGCCACCACCACAATGGCCCTCGGAACCGTCCTCCCCTTCTGGCCCGCCCTCCTCTTCACCTACCTCGAGCCCATCTCCCTGTACGTCTCCACCCCCGGCCGCCTACAACCGTCCCACAGACTAACCACCCACTTAGCCTCCTCGGCTGGAACGCCGCCTGGAACTCCCCCACGACCTTCGTAACAGGCCAACTGCCCACCGCGCCGCTAACCCCCGTCCCCGCCGCAGCCCTCATCCTCTCCCACGCCACGGGCAACATCTTCATCCTGCTCGCGCTGCTCGCCGTCCTCTGCACCGCCATCACCCGCGACGCCCGCGTCGCAAAGTACTATCTGCTGTTCGTCGCGGTCGGCGACCTCGGGCATATCTATAGTAGCTACAAGGTCATGGGGCCCGAGGTGTTTTGGGATTTTGCTGCGTATAATGATATGATGTGGGGGAATATTGGGGTCAGCGCGTTTTTGCATGTGAATCGGTTGGCGACGGTTTTGGGCGTGTTTGGGGGGTTTGGGGGACAGTTGAGGTGAGGGGTGTGGAGGGCGCGTTGAGGGTGCAGGGGCAGTTGGTCAAGATGGATCATGGTACCATAAAAATGTGTCACTTTGAATGATTTCAGTCAAGACTTGGCAGCATGGATTCAATACGCTGGACTATTGTAAATATGACGCCTAACTCCATTGGAATAAACCTTCGAATAACACCCGCACGTGATGCACCTCTGTAACGCCAGAAGCAAACGTACAAAACCTATCCTTCCTGAACGCCGAAAAATCCACATCGTAAACCCATCACCCACCGAGAACAAATCAAATCGCAGTCTTGCCGACGCCTTCCAGCTCAACCCGAATCTCCTCCATCAATTTCTCTCCCTCCTCCAACTCCATCATCCCCCGAGGAGCAAAGACACCCACATCCAGCGCTCCATCCCTGATCGTAGCTTCGATATCAAGCGCATGCTGTGTCCGGTTAGTCTCACAAACCACATCGCACGCCAGAGCAAACTTACCAAATACGCCGCATTCACAGCTCCATCCACCAACTCCCGAGGCGGCACAACGCCCCTGTCCACCTCCACCTCCACAACCCTACTCAACTCCCCACTCCACTCCTCCACCGATGTAATCCTGTTCGGCCCCTCGCCACCATCCTCCCCACCACCCGGAAACTTCAAAAAGTTCACAAACGTATCCACCCTAACGCCAGTCCACTCCGCAATCTCCCACAGCCCCGCAGACGCATTCGCCGGCGCACTGATCTCCTGGATGTCGTACTGCACCTGCGCCGCGACGTCCAAGACATGTGACTCCTGCGGTGTGGAAACGCGCAGCGGGACGAGATTGACCGTAGGGATGGCGGCTTCGTGCAGATTCGCGATGGGGAGCGAGCGGTTGGCGAGGTAGAGACCGATGACGATGTCCGACGATGAGGATTTTGAGGTGAGCCGGGCGTAGAGCTTTGCGTAGGTGGCAAGGAAGAGGGACTGTGTTGTGAGGCCGTGCTTATGGGCTTGCTTCTCGAGGGCGGCTACGCTTGGGAGGAGACCGGGTTTGAAGATCTCGGTCCGTGAGGTGGGTGGGGCGCTGGGCTGAGCGAGGTGGATTGGAGAGAGGTCTTTGAGGTAGTCTGTCCAGAAGATCTTGCGCTGCTCCGTCGATGATGAATCTGAAGTCTTCGCTATCACTAATGGGAGCATATCAGTGGGGGCTGTGGTGTCGACACTGTTGCAGAGGTCTTGGAGTTGCCGGATGATAAGTGGCAGGCTGACACCGTCGTAAAGCGCATGATGTATCTTCAGCTGCAAATTCCATGGGCTTGATTGAGATAGCCTGGAGACGACGAGGTGTGCGTATGGCTGTCTTGAGGCCATCTTCACCTTCTGGTCTGCTAGCTCGTCCTCGGTCATATCGTTCCCGATTATCACGCTGGCTTCCGTATTACGCATGGTAAGTTGAATATACGGCGTCCGCTTGTCCTTGGTCGCAATGAGGTGTGTGCGCAGGATCGCATTTTGTGAGACCACGGTACTCCAAGCTGTCTCTATAGTCTCCAAAGACACCTCGCCGTGGATGCGATGATTGAACTCTGGATAGAACATCGCGCCGTTCGAATTGACCCATGTAGACAACATGTAGATCTGGCCGGCCGTTGCAGGTAGCACGCGCTCCATATCTTCTTCCTTGATGCCAGCTCTTGCAAGTACACTGGCTCGGTCGATCCCAGAAAGCGCCTCTTCCAGTATGCCGTCGATGTTTTTGTTCTCACTATCAGCCGTCGGTGTCCTCTCATCTACAATGCGCGCCATCTCTTCTACAGTACCTGCCCTCATCATCTCACCCACACTGAGTACGATTCCGCGCTTGCGAAGCAGTGAGGCGACTTTGATAGCGCTGATGGAGTCCAGGCCGATATGGAAGATAGTCATTCCTGCAGTGATCTCTTCATCTGGCGTCTGGGATACAAAAGCCAGCACCTCTCTGATAATGCCAGCTGTAGGCGTTGCCGAATAATCAGATCGCTGCTGTTCCGTCTCAGATTGAAGCTGTGCGTTAGTCTCTGCTTCATCCGTTGTATATGCCGGTAAGCCGCAGATAGATATTCCGTTCGCCTTGAAGTCAACGACCGGTGCGTCGGGCTGTGCAACGATAGCCTCTAGCACGCCGTCAAGTCTATCCAGCAACTCTTGTGCGCCTGCATCATCGAAGATTTCATCTTTGACTGCACATCGCCATATCAGCTCCGTACCGACCACTTCCATTTCCACGCAGACTGGGTACTCGACGTCACTCCGACCCTGCACGCTCTTGTACAACTTCTCCGACTCTTCACCTTCCTCGCTCAAGCTCTTCTGATAGATGAACAGACTCTGCACCACAGCTCCGTGTACGCCAGCGAGAGAGAGTGCTTTGCGGAGCGGGAAGTGCTGCCACTGCTTAATGCTTGAGAAGTTGGCTTGCACGTACTGCAGCACGCTCTGCCTACTACTGTGAAGAATAATTCGAATGGCGACAGTGTTCATCGTAGGGAAAAGTAGGTTGGCCTTCAACTCGTCGTCACGGCCAGAAAGAACGGAGCCGAAGGTGACGTCGAGCGATTTCGTGTAGGAAGCTATTGTTGCTCCATGTACAGCTTGTCCCAGCGTCTGCAGCGTCACACCGTGCTTCCTCGCGAAAGGCGTGATAGTTTCAAGAGCAAGGCGGCTGCGCTGTTCCTTCCGATGCACCGTTTGAACTGCTGGATTGGCGCGGCGAGACAGGATTGCTTGTTTGGCGTCCGATAGATAGTCACGCCAAAACGCTGCAGCATCTGCGCCTGTCGCTGTCAGAATCTCGTGCAAGGCTGGCTCATATGACGGTCGCGGGTGGAATATGCCGGCATATGCCCTGTGTATGTCGGAATGCAAAAGGCTTAGTGACCACCCATCGTATAGGGCGTGGGCTACTGAGAGAACCAGATAAGCTTGTCGAGGAGATTGGATGAGGTGAACATGGAAAAGCGGGTGAGATGAAAGTTCGCCCGTTGCTTCGTCTCGAATGCTGTCAAAGATAGCAGGAAAGTCGGGCTCGTTGTCAACGACTGTAGATTTCCAGAAGTCATGTGGTTGGTGATGAACGACCTGCGCATGAGAACAATCGATGCTCGGGTCGTCAACTGCAATGAATGTCGTGCGTAAGATGGCTGATTCCCTGATGACCTCAGCCCATGCTTGTCGTACCCGCTCTAGATCGATTCCGGGTCTTATTTCCAGTACGTCATGATTGTAGTATCTCGTATACTCTGAAGCGATCATTTCCGCCACCATAGCACCTTGCAATGGGGTGGGCGGCAGTATTTGCTCCACGCCTTCTGTGAGTCCACGACGCCGAAGATAGTTCTCCAGACGCTTCTTGTTCGCTTGATAGATCATATCTGAGGGTCGCTGTTTGGCCTTCTCTTTGCCGACCGAAATGTATTGCATCATGTTGGAGATGTTCAAGCCACGCATAATACCGCTGACTGGGAGTTCGATCCCATGTTTCTTGAGCTTGGAAGACAGCTTGATGGCATCAATACTGTCTAAGCCGAGTTCGAATATGGAGGTGTTGGCGTTGACTTCTCCAACATCGACCCCGGAAAGGTCGGCGACCTCTTTTCGAATTGTATTGGCGTGGCTGCTCCACTTGAAGTCTGTCGTGCCGTCAAGTGACTCAACGGTATTCTCCATCGGGCTGACTTGAAATCCGTTTGCGCGATCTCCATCGCCTCCAACGAACGTCTCTAGCACTGCATCTGGATCCTCGATAGCATTCCGCAAAGACCTCTCATACTTCTCAAGCAATTCGCTTGCTAAGTCCAAGTTTGCTACATGGCCTTGAGCGACCAGCGTCAATATCAGCGCCCCGTCAGCGCTCTGCTCAACCTCGATAGCAAGAGGGTAGTCCGCTTCGGCCCCACTATCCCGTAATTGCCAAAGATCGTTTTTAACAGCTTGTTCGTCCTCCTCAACCACCTGATAAACGAACAATGTATCGAACAGCGGTTGACCAGGACCTCGCTTTAGCCACTTCATGATGTCTCTTAGAGGTGTGTGCTGGTACGACTGCGCAGAGATGTTGAACTCGTGAGCCTGTGTAACAAGTGAAGCCCAAGTCTCACGTTGACGTGCGCGGTACCGATACGGTATGGTGTTGAACAAGGGTCCGATTACTTTGTCTGCGCCGTCAAAGTCGATGTTGCGGCCAGACATGACCATACCGATGGTTACCGGGGCCTTGAGATATTGGTGAAGAACACTAGTCCAGCAAGCTTGGGCAATGGCTTGCGCAGTGATGTTGAGAGTTCGTCTGGTGGCTTCAAAGCCTCGCAAGTCCCGTACTTCTCGGCTCAGCGCAACCGGCCCCTCACCGATACGATCGTTGAGAGTCGGAAGCGGTCGGAAGCTGGGATATTGGAGGTGCTCTTCCCAGAATTGTCTGGCATCAACTGTAGGTCGCAGCGGGCCATGGGCGAGGGCGGAGTGGAATGCTGAACCGATCTGAATCTTGCGGTCATGGTAGGCGTCCCAAACAGCCTTGAAGACAATTGCAATGCTGTTCCCATCGTATAGAGCATGGAAGATATGCACTACCAAGTGTCGGACGGTTGAGGTGGTTACCACGAGGATTTCAAACGGTCTCTTGAAGTTTGTCCGGTTAAGTCGCACCCACTCCACTTTCTTCGTGGCTAGATAGTCCTCAAGTGAAATGTCGTCTGGAAGGGCATGCGCACAACCAGGGAGCTCAACGTTCCGGAGTACAGCCTGCACGAATCCTTCATCTGTGTTCATGAAAACAGTTCGTAGGATCTGCGTCGAGGCAAAAACCCGACCCCAGGCATCCCGCAGCTTATCGGCGTCGACGTCCTTTCCCAGTTCAAACCGGAAGCTGTTGAAGTAGACCGCGTTATCGCTTTCCAAAGCTCTCACGATCATGCCCTGCTGCAATGGTGTGCACGGAGCAAGTGTCTCAATGTTCCTGGTATCCATGAACAATGTCTCGGCCACAACCCGCCTGTACCGATGCTGCACTGCCGTGATTGCTTGCTGTGCTTCCGTGACAGATCCTCGATCATATGCTTCAGATAATACATTCGATAGTGCCTTCGTCAGTCGTCGAATCGTTGAGTTCTTCAGGATTATCGACGCTGTAGCGTGCGTATATCCAGCCTGCTTCAGTGCTCTTGACACGCCTATCACGGAAATCGAATCCATGCCTAGCTCAAAGAAACTGACATCTTTGCTGAAATCGTCTCCAACAGTTCCCATGGCTTCCTTGAGTATGTGTCGAACCTTCTCCTCTTGTCGCGACCATTTCCCGTCCTTTGTCGGTGTACCTGAAGAAAAATGCTGTAATTCACTGACAGAAAGTGCGTCGTACACTTCCTTAAGCTTCCTCGATTCAGCTTTATTGTTGGCCGACAATGGCATGGTCGTCAAAGCGACGAAGTGTGTAGGCACCATGTACGGTGGCAACTTCTCCTGGCATGCTTCTTTCGCTTTCCATAATTCGCCGGTCTCCTGCAGCACGACCTTCGTATCGCCACGCGTCCCAGATCCAACGACAACGAAAGAGACCAGTTGCTCCTTCTGTTGCTTCGGATGTTTCAACACTAGCGTAGCCACATCTGCGATCGCAATGCCGCATTGTTTGATGACGGAATTGATCTCGCCTATCTCGAGCCGCTGGCCACGCAACTTCACTTGATCATCCGCTCGGCCCAGAAAATCAAATGTGCCGTCGTGCAAAATACGGACAAGATCCCCGGTGCGATAGACTCTCTCGCCAAAGCGCTCAAGATGGGGGAACCGCTCTTCTGTCAGCTCCGGTCGGTTCAAATAGCCTTTTCCGACCAGTTTTCCGGAGACGCAAAGCTCTCCGACTCCGCCTCTTAGAACAGGTACATCGGAACCTGAACGCAAAACGTATGATCCGACGTTGCCGAATTGTGGGCCGATGTTGGACGGCTTGCCGTTAGCAGGAACGCGTGGATACATGGTCACACCGATGGTAGCCTCAGTCGGGCCGTAACCATTGTAAATGACGCTTTTCGGGCCCCATACATCGAGGATTTCTTGCTTGAGACTCTCGCCTCCTGTGATGAACACTCCCTTGCATAAAGTTGGCACATCGCCGGGATGCAGGATTCGAGCAAGACTAGGCGTGAGATCGATATGTGTGACCTGGAGTGCTCGAATGGATCCCGCGAGATCCTCAAAGATAAGATCCCGTGGTGCAGATACTACACATATACCGACGGACCAGCTCCAGTATTGCTCGAGCACAGATACATCAAAGTGGAAAGAAGCGAATTGGAGCCAACGGGATTCGTCGTTCCAGTGGCCCCAGAACAATCGGCTGAAGGCGAGCATCGCTTGCACTGCGTTCTCGTGGGTGAGCTCGCACCCCTTTGGCGTGCCTGTGGTCCCAGAAGTATATAGACAATAGCTGCGATCTTGAGGGTTGATAGCCCGCTCTAGGACTGGCTTCTCTGCCGATGCAGACTGCCAATCGATCTCATCGAGATTCAGAACCGTTGCCTTTGTTTCCTCCTTGAATCCAGCGGTCTGAGCGCTCATCGAAAGCACTATCGGCGCGCCAGAGTCCTTGAGGATGAATGCCTTGCGAGCACTGGGCGCTCCGGGGTCAAGCGCGACGAATGCACATCCAGCCTTCAATATACCCAAGATCGCAAAAGATGCCTCGGGACATTTGTCAAAACAGACACCAACTAATTCTCCAGGTCGGACTGCATGTGAGATGAGGAGATTTGCGATTCGGTTACCCTCGCAGTCAAGTTGCGTGTACGTCCACTTTCGGCTTGCATAAGAACCATGCTGCAATGAAGATGCGAACTCGAAGGCTATGCGGTTGGGAGTCTTGGCTGCCGTCAACTCCACAAACTCATGAAGCAAGCTGACTTCAGATGGAATTGTGGGTGTTGCCGCAGACGTAACCGAATAGATTGCGGGGTGGAATTCGGTCGAGGACGGCCGGCGGCCCTGCCTCGAGAACACGTGCCTTTCAATGAGATAGTCCAGTTGGTCTAAAATAAGGGAGGCTTGTTCTTTCGGGACAACATGAGGCAGAAACGTCAGTCGA
The DNA here is from genome assembly GCA_010093485.1 of Karstenula rhodostoma CBS 690.94. NCBI lineage: Eukaryota > Fungi > Ascomycota > Dothideomycetes > Pleosporales > Didymosphaeriaceae > Karstenula > Karstenula rhodostoma. Next base: position 559,291 of record MU001500.1, read on the forward strand.
ATAACTAGCCGCCCATCCTTCGGTTCAAGCTCGATCGATAACGGGTACTCCGTCGATGCTTGTTCGTCCACTACAGTCCACAGCTCGTTAGGCTCTCCCGCACCAAGCTTTTGGAATGCGAAAATAGAGTCGAAGAGTGGCTCGTTCGGATAGCCCATCAGTTTCTGAATGCTGTTGAGCGGTGTGAATTGGTGCTGCTGGATTTCAGCGTTCAACGACATGATGTTCTTTAATACAGCCGCTTGATCATCGGAAACCCTGCAAACAAAAGGAACAGTGGTGATGCATGGAAAGACAGCAGCGTCTGCGCCTTCCGTTGTTCGACCAGACAAGACGACACCGAAAGTGACAGAAGGTTCGCCCACATAAGACGATAGTAGGGTTGCCCAACTAGCAAGACCTGCAGCTTGTAGGGTGATGTTGGACACCCTGCATCCGCCATTGAGCTCTTCCATAGTATGTTTGGATGGCTTTGCGAGTACGTCTGGCGCTGTTGGATTGTATCGGAGTGGGGATAGATTGGGAAAGCGCGTCGGCGCAGCGACCTGTCCGAGCTGTTTCCAGAATTCATTTGAGGCTGTATTGTCTTTGCGGCTCAAGTAGAGAATGTCATCGATTATTGCGTCAAAGGGAGCTGTAGTGGTCGATTTACCCTGATAGGCCGCAACGACATCATTGAAGATGAGCTGTAAGCTCTGGGCATCGAATATAGCATGTAAAAGGGCCATATCAAGATGATCGACACCGTTTAAGCTGTTGATACGTACCCGCCATGGTAGATGGTGTAGGCTTTTGACGGCCTCCTCTGCGGAGTCATGCAGCCATTGCTCAGTGGTTCTGGAATCATCCGCGCCAATTTGCTCCGAGGAAGACGCAGAGCTGGGTACGTAGTGGATCATGGCGAATGATGTATTGCTGTCCTTGACATGCACAAAGCCCGTGCGTAGCATACGATGCTTTGCAACTGTCGCCAGCCATGCATCACTTAGACGGCGTGCGTCCACGCTCTCATTCAAGCATAGGCGAAGGTAATTGAAATAGATGTCGCCTTCTTTTGCGATGAACTGCGATAGCATACCATTCTGCAAAGGCGTACAGGGTCGTATGGTTTCAATCTGCTCATCGGGAATACCGCATATCTTTGCAATGTCGTCCCGATGCTTTCGCTCAAAGGCATCGAAATCGAAACGTCCCGGTTTTGCCGGTTCGGTATCTAAAGAGCGCTCCAGATGTGCAGCAAGATCTTTGCAGTTATTGAACCTCATGACATCTGTCGCGCTTGCCTGCAAACCGTCTTTGCGTAGCGCAACTGCGATCTGGACGGCACTGATGCTGTCGAGACCGAGCTGGTAGATAGAAGTCCATGGTTTGATTTCTTCGTGTGGAGTGTTAGAAAGCTTCGAGAATATGTCGCGGATACGGTTTTCCTGTTCTGTCCACTCATGGCTCAGAGCGTGCTGTTCAGCGTCGTGCGACTCCGTGTCTGTGTGGATGGATCCGCGGAAGACACTTGCCAATGCTTTCTTGTCGATCTTGCCAGCCATAGACTTCGGTATCTTATCAATGAAGAGAAAGAACTGTGGTACCATGTAGGATGGTAGAGTATCCATTGCCTTCTGTTTAGCAGCAGACCTGAGTCTCGCCTGCTCACTTTCGTTGGCAGGGGACTGGAGCACAAGGAACGCAACAAGCTGATCCTTTTGTCCGCCTTCTTTCTTCAATATCTGGGTCGTGACAGCGACTATGATCCCATCGCTATCTTTGAGGGTCTTGTTGATCTCGCCCAACTCGACTCGTAGCCCTCTGATCTTGACCTGATCATCAGTGCGCCCGATGAATTCGAAGTTTCCATCACTCAGCATTCGCACCACATCGCCACTCTTGTAGAACTTTTGACCACACTTGTGCGAGAATGTCTTTTCAGTAAGTTGCGCCTGGCCATAGTAACCGCGAGCGAGCTGTGCACCGCCGATGTACAATTCACCAACACCAAGTACAGGTAATGGTCGGCCACCTCGGGGCGAGAATACTGCGAACGACGTCGTTGGGAATGGACGTCCAATCACAGAGGTTTTGACTTCCGGTGTGGTGGGAAAAATTGTGGTGCAGAACGCAGCTTCTGTAGGCCCGTAGGAGTTGACACACGCTCCAGCCCATTCGGTCACCACTTCGGGTGTCATCGCTTCGCCAATACAATAGAGCCATTTGACGTTCGGTACCTCTACTTTTCTGAGCGACAGTGCCACAGACGGAGTGAGGTCGAGCAAGTCTGCATCCAGAGCGTTGATTGAGTCCGTAAGGTTATCGAGCATCGCGTCCTGGTCAGCAGCGCACAACGTGAACCCAAAGGACCATGCCAAGAAGCAGTCATAGTAGCACATGTCGAATGTGATAGCTGCGTATTGCAGAAGCCTCGAGTCATGAGTCCAGGGTATGAGAGAACGGGAACTTTCAATTGTCTGGATGGGCGCGCGGTGCTCCATGCTAACAGCTTTGGGTCGCCCGGTGGAGCCCGAAGTGTACAGACAGTAAGCCATGTTTGTAGGCCGAAGAGCATTCACAGAGGGGTTTTCGGTGGGAAAATTCTCGGTTTCTGTAACGTTGATTACAACGATATCCGCGTCGTGAAGCCGTCCGATGGCGTTGTCCGGCGAAAGTACGACCTTAGGCCCTAGTTCGGAAATCATGAATTGCTTTCTTGCTTCTGGTAGATTAGGATGGATTGGTGAAAATGCTGCACCAGCTTTGAGTACACCTAGTATGCTGATATAGAACTCTAGACTCTTTGGCATGTGTATCGGGACCACATCGTCCGGTTTAATGCCAAGATGAAGTAGAGCATGCGCGATTTGATTCGCCTTTTCGTTCAAAGTTAAAAATGTGAGACTTGTTTTCATTCCGCTGGTATCTTGGAAGTAAAGCGCGATGGATCCAGGTCTCTCTAAAACGTTCTGCTCAAATGCAGAGTGCAGAAGTCCACCCTTCGATGTATCAAATTGCTGAAAGCTCATGTTGGACTGACCTAGGAAGCGATCGGGAAGTCCGATCGTGTCTTCTGCTGCTGAGTCCGGATAGCGCACAAGTGACTGAAGTGCGTGGTCGAAGACTGCCGCAAGTGTTTCAGCGTCTTCCTTTTGGCATAGGCCGAGCTGATAGTGTAGGTTGAGTGTCAACGTGTCCGAGATCTTGTCCTGGGCCACTTCACAAACGACAGGCAGATCTACGTCTCCATCATCGAGTTCTAGCGTCCATATTGAATTATCCAGCGGCGTATGTGGCTGTTGCAGGATGACAAGTGTATCAAACAAGCGGCCTTGCTCTTGTCGTGTTTTGGACTGGATCCATCGTAGAGGGGTCAGCTGGAAAGGCAAGGCATCCACATTGAAAGCATGAAGCTCCTTGCAAAGTTCGATATTTGACCTCTGGAAGTCGAAGTTCAAGCGTACAGGAAGTGTGTTGAAGCAAGGGGCCACCAAGCGGTCAAGTCCATCTTCTGGTAATGTGCGGCCGCTAACCACGTTTCCGAAGCACAAGTCGGTGTCTGCTAGAACAAAATGCAACAGCTTCGCCCAGGCGGACTGTACTAGAGCCAATAGGGAGATGGAGGTCTTTCGACAGTGCTGAGTAACTACGCTGAGTGGTATCTGTATGTGGTGTCGAACCGAGGATGCCGTGTGTGAAAGATGTAGTAGCTTGCTGGACAGGTTCGGAAAGTATGTTGGCTCGAAGTTCGCCAGTGCTGCTCTCCAAAACTGCAGAGCTTCTCCAAGATCAGGAGAAGACATGTGCCGCAGATAGGATTCGTACGGCACGGGGACTGGTAGTTCTCTCTTCAAATAGAAGTCTTGTATCTCATCAAGAAGAGTTGCAATGGCCAGCCCATCGTAAAGCGCGTGATGACAACAGAAGATGAGCCTGGCCGAAGTCCCATGACCCTGGATCGCCAGACGTACTGGAGGCTCGTGTGATTGAAGTAGGTCAGAGAGCACGTTCCTAGCATACACCCTCAAATCGGTGCTCGGGTCAATCTCATCCCAAGATACAATTTTCTTTCTGAGTATGACCTGTGCAAATGCATGCTGCGCATTGTCGGTTGCGACGAACGTCGTCCGTAGGATGTCGTGTCTGTGAACCATATGTTCCCAGCTCTTTTTCAAATGCTCAAGAGAACCATTGACAGCGAAAGCCATCACATTGTAGTAAGAAGCGGTTTCTTCGCTGTGTTGGCGATCATGATTTGATGCTTCAGGGTATGATGGTCCGCTGGATAACATAGCCTCCTGCAATGGAGTACAAGGCAGGATCTTGTCAATGTTTTCGCAATCCGCAGCAAACTCAGAGCGTATGCTGGATAGCTGGCTTGAGTCGAAGACGTTGGCTATTGCAAAGGACCAGTCAGTAGTTGCGATCAAAGGGTACTTTGGGCCTGCGAATCATTCGTCTCGTATTGCGTGCACTTACAGTTCTGTCCTAATTCGGTATCTAGGGTAACCACTTTGGACGCAGATGTTTCGGAAAGCACCGAAGATAACCGCTCCACGGTAGGGTTCTTGAGTATAATCGAAACAGGAATATGCTCGAATCCCGCATCCCGAAGGTTCTTAGCAAAGCGTATTGCTGAAACAGAATCTAGGCCAAGGTTGAAAAACGAGGAGTTTCGTTTAATGCCAACAAGTGGTAAATCCATCGTGCGCGACAGAGCCTCTGCTGTTGTTTTCTCGGTGGCATTAAGCATCTGTTCGTGTTGATACGGCCCAGAGCCGCGCGATGTAAGTTCTAGATCTTCGCTTTCAAGCCTCTGGAAAGTACGATGCAACAGCGGTTTGTCGATCTTTGCTTGAGGGGTCATTGGAATGCGACTGATAGGTACGATATGTGTAGGTATCATGTAAGCCGGGAGTTGCAGGGTCAGTGAATCAAAGATTTCCGAAGTTTGAATCTGGTATGCTTTCGGCGCAAGAGAACAGAACTCTGTAGGCACATCGCCTGCTGGAACCCAGAAGACCACCAGTTGTTGCCTCGGCTTGCTTACATTATTGGGGCCCTGGGGTATCGCCATGTCATCTTCGGTCAAGACAGTAGCGCAGTCAATAATGTGTGGACAATCGAGCACAACAGACGTGATTTCTCCGAGTTCGACTCTCTGCCCGCGGATCTTTACCTGGTCGTCCAGGCGCCCCATCGAAAATATTGAATCGTCCGGCAGGAGCCTGCCCATATCGCCTGAGCGGTAGATCCGTCCATATTTCGGATGTGCGATGATCTTCTCGGCGTTCAGATCTGGTCGGTTCAGGTAGCCACGAAAGACTTGAGCTCCTCCAAAGCAGAGCTCACCGACCGCGCCTCGAGGAACGACGCTGTCAGTGCCCGGCCCCAATATTAGAAGAGAAGTGTTCGGGAAAACGGGTCCAATATTGTTGATTAGATCGGTCTCTGTTACGCAAGACCTTACGGTGCAGATATTTGTTGTTTCCGATGGCCCGTATCCTAAATGTAGATTAGCATATATGGTTTGATGGGTTGGAATACATACCTTGATATAGCCCTTTACCGGCCCATCTACGCTTGACACCCTCTGTGATAGCCTCGCCAGCTGTGACCAAGAACTTCACTTTCGGCACCCTGCTCGGGTGGACCAAGCCCGCCACCGTAGGAGTAAGGCTCAAATGAGTGATGTCCAAGCTGTCGATTGCAGCCTCAAAGTCGTAGAAAAGATCATCCTTGGGCGCTGTACACAAGCACATTCCCACATACCAGGAGAAAAAAATCTCAAAAACTGAGACATCGAACGCCTGCGAGCAGGATTGTAGCAGCCTTGAGTTCTCAGTATATGGGTAGAGAGTAGATAGATATTCCAGGTTGTTCATCAGGTTGTCCTGGGTTACGAGGACACCCTTGGGTTTCCCAGTACTTCCCGAGGTAAACACTGCGTAAGCTAAGTATTCGCCATTGTACGTTATGGTGAAGTTGTGGTCCGGATATCGCGCAAGCTCCGGTTCTGAAGGGTCTAGCACCAAGAGCGCATCACGCCGAACCTTTTTCGTGTATTCAAGTTTGCTTATGCAGATATTGACTCCAGCGTCGGCCAGTATACGATCCAGGCGCTCTGTTGGAGTATCTGGTACGACCGGCAGATATCCGCAACCTGTCTTGAGGATCGCCAAGATTGAAACGTAAAGATCGACGGATTTTTCAAGCATAACGCATATCAGCTGGTCGTTCCCGGCGCCGAGTGCCACCAGAGCATGTGCTAGTTGATTTGCACGTGCATTCAGTGAAGCGTACGATAGTCTTTCTACGATCTTCATGCTGCCGTCGACGATAGATCCGATTACGACGGCGTCTTTGGCTGGAGTCTCCACGGCCTGCACCTCCACACAATGGGCCGGCCCATTCCGAATGGGCTCCAGGCCCGGCGTAGGATTCGCAATTGACAATTCCTGCTCGTCAAGAAGACTCCTCGCTCCTTCTAGCTCCCCATCATGGTTGGCAAGGAAATACTGAATGGTTTGCTGAATCTGCGTTGCGAGGTACTCAATCTGCTTCTCCGGGATCGTCGAAGCATCATAAGTTATGCGATAGGCGACACTCACATCCCGAGGTTCAACCTCGATCGTGATCGTGTATTCGAGGTCATCCGCGCTATCCGTCATGCGCAGAGCAAGCTTGCGATTTTCCGCTGATACGTGGGACTCTTGCCAGATGAAAAGGACATCAAACAAGTGCTCTCCCGGACGGAGCTGGCAAAATCTTGTGATATCGCGCAGAGGCAATGTGCAATGTTGCAACATGTCTCGATTTGCTCGTTGCGTCTTTTTTAGCAGATCACCAACTGTGGAGCACGCTAGATTCGCGCGAAAAGGAAGAGTGGCAATGCAGGGGCCCATCACTTCCTCAATATGCGTGACAGGAATAGTCCTGCCGGACGTGACAGTTCCGATCACGACGTCAGATGTCCCTAGATACTGGCCAATAATGTGGCTAACGGCGGCTTGATAGAACACTTGAGGGTGGATTGCGTGCTCTTTGGCGACAGCGGAAAGAGCCTCCATGTCAAGCGTGTGCTCTCCTTGCAGAACCGAAAGCCCTGAGTAGGGCAGTGTTCTGCCGTTGAAGTTTGGTAGCGGTGTTGGGGAGAATTCGTGGAGAACGCTTCGCCAATACTCTGCGCTCTTTTCCAAATTACCTGAAATGGACAGTTGGAGGTAGTAATCGACCACCTCACGGAACTGCGGTCGGGCGATGCTCGAACGTCCTGCCAGCAGTTCATTTAAGTCGCGTAGAAGAAGATCGAAAGACCAGCCGTCGTATAAGGCATGATGAATCTGGAACAGAAGACGGGGCCTGCCAGTTGCCGTGATGACTTGAACAGTGAATGGACGTAAAAGAGATTGCTCCGACCCAAGAGAGTATGATCTAGAAAGTGTGGAGACTTCAATCACCGTAGAAGATTGCATGTTCTTCCACACAAGCTGTACGAAGCTTGTAGATGTAGTACTGGCCATATAGAACCCAGTGCGAAGAATCTCGTTGTGTTGTACAATGGTTCTCAGCATCTCACGTATTTGTGAGAATGAGTGAGGCTCGGATAGTTCGACTTCAATCCAGTTGCAGTAAGCGCTGGGCTTGGTGGCGGTCTCCGTCAGCATTGCTTCTTGTAAAGGGGTGCATGGCAACATGTCGGCTATGTCATCGCGATAAGGTTGCAGCTCCGGAAAATTGGACAGGCGATTTGCATCCACGTTGGTTTGTGTCGTGAAAGTAGGAGTTCGTTTCTCCCTTCCTTCGCAAAGATCTCTGAGCTCATTGAGTGTATTCGTGGTCAATATATCTATGGATCCAACATCGAGCCCTATTTCGCGTAGTGCAGACGCAATACGGATTGATCGCAAGGAATCCAATCCGACGCTCGCAAAGTCGTCGCTGTCTGCAATTGCACGTCCAAGCACGGTGTGGAAGATCGAAGTAAAAGGGTCGTTTGACATGCTGCTAGGCTGTGGTTCTGGAGAGGTTGGCCGAAACCCCTTGTCCAAGTAGATGGCCTCCAGAGCTTTCCTATCGACTTTGCCGGAGGGAAGCTGAGGCATGCGGTCAACGGATATGAACTCGGTGGGAACCATGTAACTTGGCAGCCACTGTCTGCAAGTTTTCTGCATGATCATGCTTGATACTGTCGATGGGTGCGTGGCACAGAATGCAATCAATGCATCTTCGATCACCATGGCAACTGCACTATAGCAGCCGTCGACTTTGATGATTGTTTGTTCGATCTCGCTGAGTTCCACTCTTTGTCCCCTTAGCTTCACCTGTCCTGAAACCATGCGTCCCAAGCATTCGAGCGTTCCGTCAGAGCATAACCGGGCTTTGTCTCCTGTGCGATACAAATACCCAAATGTTGCATCATGGACAAATGAAGCCACGGTCAATTCCGGCCTGTTCAGATACTCGTCGGCAACCTGAGGACCTCCGATGACTAGTTCACCGACCTCCCCTAGTGGCAGGACCTTAACACCCTGCATAGGGTCACCTTGGTGAACAGGAGCCGCGATTATGGCCGTGACAGTATCCAATGGAAACCCGATGTTTGCCGAAGGAGATGTGCAAGAGAAGCTAGGTTGCAGAGTACAGTGGATTGCAGCTTCGGTGGGTCCGTACATGCCCCAGAGGATGCTGGGCCGGGTTTCAGTCCCACCATACTCATCAACCACATCTCTTGTTAACATCTCGCCAATTGTAAGCAGCAATTTGAGTCCGGGCACACTCTTTCGGCCTCGAAGTAGATTGCTGACAGCTGTGGGCGTGAGTTCGGCAGCATCTACCTGCAATGAGGCAATAGTAGCGGGCAGGTCATTGACCATATGCGTTCGTGTGCATCCGGAAAGTGTGGCACCGCGGTAGAAAGGAAAGAAAATCTCGAATATGGACACGTCGAATGTAGGTGCCGCGAACTGTAGAAATCGAGAGAAAGGCGGAATGTGTCGATCATGAGCTAACAAGCTCTGGGTAACAGCTCGATGTGACACGCTGACAGCCTTGGGAAGGCCCGTCGATCCCGATGTGTAGAGCACGTAAGCTAATCGCGACTGCCGCTGGTGTCTCGTATCTGATCCTGCATCAGAAGTGTGCACTTGATCATCTCTGTCGACAAGCAATGCTCGGGCGTCTCTGGAGGAGGGAAGGCTGTCTTTGAGTGTCGAGTTTGTGATGAAAATATCAGCTGAAACATCCCTGAGGATGAAATCCACTCTCTCGGGTGGCGCATCGAGACCGATGGGACAGAATGCTCTTCCGCTCTTCAAGATGGCCAGCAAGGCGATGTACAGCTCTGGTGATTGGGGTAATAGAACTGGGACAACGTCAGAGGCGTTTTCCAGCCTCGCCAGGTGTGCCTCAATCTTCCTCGCAAGACCATCGCTTGCCGTATGCAATTCCTCATACGTAAGCTTCCGCCTCTTGACTCCATTTTCCAGGAAGTCGATGGCGGGACCGTCCGTAGCTGACGACGGCCGCACCAGATGGTGCAAATATTCTGGTCCAGGTAGAGTCTTCGGCTGTCTGTTCAGGACAGACAATTCGGACACTGATGCTGGTTCTTGAAGGAGCATTTCGATTGTCTCCACTGAGGTAAGCTAACCTTTGGATGTTCCTGCGTTTACCACACAAAAGCTGTAGCCAGAGCTTGGATGCGATGCCTGTGAGAGAAGAAGACGGTTAGAATGATTTAGGAGGCGTACAATAATCGGAGGCCTTTGGAGCTTCCTCTCTGATGATGACACGCCGTAATTGCCGGCGTGTGATTGGTCCGAAACCTTGAGACCAGGTCCTGCCTCTTTGGCCGACGGGACCACACACACCTTTACTAAACGCACAAGAAGCAAGACACCAGAGAGTGCAACGGAGCCACCGGATATTGTTGCGTTGTTTGCTATGCGCTGAGTCCAGCACTGGTAAGGGGTCGCCTACGAGACGCCCGCGTGCAGAGTGCAGGCACACGGGAAAGACAGCAGACGAGTGGAAAAAAGAAGGCATCAGGACACACGGTTGGGTTTCAATAACAGATGAAGCGAGCAGAGTGGGTCTCGCAAAGCCGAGCGTCGTAACGCCTCTTGTTCAGAGCTGGCTGGAAGGTCCAAAATCCAGACGTAATCGAAGGAGGGACGGGCAAAATCTTATCAGATCGGAAAGACGTGGCTCGCGACTTGCAAAAACGGCAGGCTGGACGACGTCTAGACGGAAGCGGCGAACAATGCGTAAGAGAAGCAGGATATTACTCGCAATCCCACACGGGCAGGTCTTACCAACGAGATGACTATTATCCATAGCTCTGCGCGCGCGAGTACCGCCGGCTCTGGCTCCGTTGTAGGAGAGGGTCCGGGCCCGCCTCGCAGTGCGCGATCGATCCCACGCCAACCCAACGACTTCTCTTTATGTCACTGCTTGCCTTGGCTTGTTGGTATGGGTAGGCCGAGTGGCTGCTTCACAAGCCCGTCAGCGCCGCACTGCCGATTTCGGGGGCCTCTTGCTTGCCGTCGTGGTCGTGGTGGCTGCTTGCTCCGCGCCGGCGCGACACGGCAAGACGCGCGGGAACGAGCCAAGCGACAAGATCATCTGATAAGATTTTGTGTCTTCTGTGCGTCACGGCCTGCAGCCTGCCGCCTGGCGCGGGTGACAGATGGTTCAAACTTCAGGGCCGGGTTCCACATGGCGGCATCCGACGCCAAACTGCCTGCTTGGCTGCTTGGTTGCGTCGTGTACCATGTGGACGAGCATCACTGGCGACAGACTGGATGGCAGCGACTGCAGCCTACCACCCAGCTGGCCATCAAAGTGCTGCTCTCAACGCAACATGCCACGCTGGATACCTTCAATCGCATTCGCCATCGCTGTGCTGCTTTAAATAACCTAGCCCGCTCCCTGGTCCCCTGCCAAGTCTTAGCGAACAGCGTGCTTTGCATCACTGCAGTCGATTCCATCACGTTTGCTCCGTCTTCGAGTCAGTACAGGTTTCGCGTGCTCTGTGCGTCGAACAATACCTCTCCCAGGCCGTGGAATCTTTCGACATGGACTGCAGGAGCTGACACACATCCTCCTGTGCTTGCGCCATCTCCGTCCTCGTTCATTGATACGACGTCATGGAACCCATCCAGGCGCTCCCTGGCAACCCTCAGGCAACACCACTCCTCGGGGATACCTTCGCCGACACTGAATCGGAAGGCCAACTATTGCTTGCTTCTGAAAACGATGACAGCACTTCATCATCGCGCAATTCGCAATGGGAAGGGCACGTCGACATCGCATCTCTCCACACGGCACAAGGCCATCCCGAGCCCCGCGGCATCGGTTTGATCCGTCAGAAGTTCATCCGACAGATTCTTGGATTGAATCCATTCAGGACGTCTTATTTTTCTCTCTACAAGCCTTTGACCGATTTCCAATCGAGAGCAATCCTATATTTTGGATGTTTCTTCTCCATTGCATGCGGCGTGCCAATACCTTTGATCGGAGTCATCTTAGGGAAGATAATCAACAACTTTCCCCCACGCGAAGATGAACTCAAGCTGCGGCTTGTGCAGCTCATGGCCATGGCTGTGATTTACTTTGTGGTAGCATGGGGATCGACCGTTTGCTGGGCGCTGGTAGGTGAAAGAGTTTCGAGAAAAACGCGCGAGCAGCTCGTCGAAAGGTGTCTAGGAATGGACCTCACCTATTACGATACTGTTTCACCCGACATCACGAATACCCTCACCGAAAAGACGCAAACTATTCAGCTAGGAACCTCCGAAAAGGTCGGTGTATTCCTGACATCCATCAGCTATTTTATTGCCGCCTTCACTGTTGGTTTCACACTCAATGCTAGGCTCACAGCTGTAATGTAAGATCAATACTCCTCAAGCCTGCTGTACTTCAATCCGAGTATGCGTATGCGTACCTTGGTACTCTACATGGCTTGGTTCATCGTTCCATCAACTTACATATTTTCAGGTTCGTTACTGTCATACCAGCTATGACCATCGTCGTTGTTTGCGGGACTCATTTTGTATCGAAGTTCTCGAGGCAGGCCAGCTCTTTCACCGAGAAAGCCACTTCAGTCGCCGAAAGCGCATTCAAAGGCGTCCAAATTGTGCAAGCATTTGGAGTAACGGAGCGACTGGCAGAAGACCATGTCAATCTACTCCGCAAAGCTCTCCGAGCCGGCCTCCGCAAAAGCATCGTCGGTGCCAGCATGCTGGGAAGCGTATACTTCATTGCATACGCTGCTAATGCACTGGCTTTCTGGTACGGCGACAAGCTCCGCAATGGGAGTGCCGAGGCGGGTACCATCTACGCTGTTGTCTTTTTGATATTGGACGCGTCTTTCGTTGTTGGGGCCGTCGGTCCTTTCATTCAAACATTCGCTCTAGCCGCCGCGGCAGGACAGGCTGTATTTGATATCCTCGACTACCCGGTAGCCGATATTGACGTATACTCTACGAAAGGCAAGACTGTTGTGAAAGCGAGCTTCGAAAAAACCATCACTCTACGAGATGTTTCATTTGTTTATCCTGCACGCCCTACCGAGCACGTCCTTCAAAGCATCAACCTTCAGATCGCCCCTGGAAAGGTTACGGGCCTGGTCGGTCCGTCGGGTTCCGGAAAGTCGACCATTGCTACTCTCCTCCTCCGCTTATACGATCCGTCTGCAGGCTCTGTATTGTTGGGCGACGACGACCTGAGAGACCTAAATGTCAAGAGCCTTCGTTCCCAGATTGCACTGGTGACTCAAAGTCCCACTCTATTTACCGGGACGATACTGGATAACATCAGGCTTGGTCTGCCATCAGATGAGGATCTCGCAGAAGAAGAGGTCATTGCAAGGTGCCAGGCCGCCGCCGAAGAAGCTTACTGTGACTTCCTTGAAAATCTACCGGATGGACTGTATACGCAGATTGGATCTGGTCACCATTCTCAACTCTCAGGAGGACAAAAGCAACGCATCGCACTTGCACGTGCGCTAGTCGGAAACCCGGCACTACTCCTTCTGGACGAGTACACCAGCGCCATGGATGCTACGAGTGAGGCCATGGTTCTTGAGAATCTTCGTCGTAGTTCTGCTACCTCTGGTAGGACTACCATTATCATTGCCCACCGACTTGCCACTGTCAAAGATGCCGATCGTATCGTTGTGATGAAGGATGGTGGTGTTGTGGAGGAAGGACGTCATGACAGTAAGTAACGTCCTAGTACAGTTTACCATCACCAAACCCTATAATATCCAGAGGTCTCTTGATGAACGTTGCATCTACCATCGGAAAATAGCTTGTCTTTGCCCAGGCTGCACGATGCAACGCCCAAAATTCTCTCTGGAAAGAACGTAACTGACTCTTCGCTTCCCTTCTAGTTCTCACCATCGGGAACGGCCTCTACGCTGAGCTCATCCGCGCCCAGAAGTTCGACAAGAAACCCACAATGTCATCCGCTTCATCATTCATCTCTGTCTCCGGTCGCAGAAAGGAGGTTGCACCACCTCCGAAGGCCTCGCGGGACAACAGTGCAACCCGGAGTCCTTCAGCTCCCAGCGCAAAGAAAGAAAAGTCCGCGCTACAGCTGATCAGAAGGTGCTTCGCTTTGAGTCGCAACGAGAGCCCGGCCATAGCAATTGGGCTCAGCGCGTCCGTTCTGAGCGGCGCTATATCTATTGGCGAGGCTTATATCTTTGGTAACCTCGTGGAGCTGCTCAACAGCACGTCAGACGTCTCAGGTCTCATCGCCAGATTCTGTCTTCTGTTCTTCGGACTAGCTATTATCGCTTTACTCTCCCGTGTAACCGGTGGCAGCGCCTTTGGGTTTGTGTCAGAAAACCTGGTACTTCGTACACGCGATGTATCCTTTCGCACGGTATTAATGCAAGATATCGCATGGTTCTCCCAACCCGGTCACTCTCATCACGCGTTGATGGCAAAGCTCAACATGGACAGTGGACACATCAGCGGCTTGTCGGGAGTCATACTGGGCACGTTTTTCTCTATCGCAACTTCTGTCGTCGGTGGAATGATTCTGGCACATATTGTAGCATGGAAAATCGCCATCGTCTTGTTGGCCGCCGTTCCAGTTATGCTACTTGCTGGATTCTTCCGCTTGCGTATACTCGCCAAGGCTCAAGAAAGACACGAAACTGCGTACAACTCAGCCGCCGCTCTGGTACGTAATCCCCTAGAAAATGAGTTTCCGCAATGTCTGTATAGGTCCGGCATCTGCTGGGCCACCCTCGCTCATGTAATCATTTGCTAACATTCACATTCCAGGCATCCGAGGCCTGTTCTGCCATCCAGACAGTTGCCTCGTTGGGACGAGAACGTGATTTTCTCAATAAATATCGGGCCGCCATTCAAACACCATACGACGAGAGCCTGCGCTTTAACGTGCTTGGCAGTATGATTCTAGCATTCTCCTTGTCTGTCACTTATTTTGTATATGCTCTAGCATACTGGTGGGGTTCGAAACAAGTGCGCGCGGGCAACTACGGTCAGAAAGACTTCTTCATTGTTCTTCCCGCACTGCTTTTCTCGGCACAGGCTGCCGGACAGCTATTCAGTCTGGCGCCCGAGATCACCAGAGCCAAGACTGCAGCGCAAAGTGTTTTCGCACTGCACGATGAGAAACCTACCATCATTGAATCGGTAAAGACTACTGAGTTCAACCAAAACGGAGTCAGCCCCACATATGGAAGCGCAAACGGGTCAAATAACAACGTTTTGGGCGAAGTCGAGTTTCGTGGAGTCAGCCTGCGCTATGCGACGCGGCCTGATGTGGCCGCTCTGAACGATGTATCATTCACGATCCGCCCAGGACAATATGTCGCATTCGTAGGCCGATCTGGCGCGGGTAAATCCAGCACAGTACATCTCATCGAGAGGTTCTTTGACCCTACAGCTGGCAGCGTCTTCGTCGACGGTGAAGATATCCGCAATGGCGACGTAAAGCTCCATAGAGCACGACTCGGGTTAGTCGAACAGGAACCTGACCTCTTCCCCGGGTCTGTCAAGTTTAACATCGGGTTGGGCAAGGTGGGATCCGAGCCCACTGAAGAAGCCCTCGTCGAGGTGGCAAAGAAATGCGAACTGCATGACTTTATCATGAGTCTCCCGGAGGGCTACAACACCGAAGTTGGTGCCCACGGATCGAAACTTTCGGGTGGCCAAAGGCAGCGACTGGCCATCGCTCGTGCCTTGATTCGAGACCCCGAGATCCTCCTCTTGGACGAAGCGACTTCGCAACTGGACGCCAACACCGAGCGCGATATTCGTAAAGCTATCGCAGCTGCCTCGAAGGGACGGACGACCATCATGATTGCCCATCGCTTAGCAAGTGTACAACATGCGGACTGCATCTTTGTCTTCGAAGCTGGTAAGATTGTTGAGCAGGGACGACACGATGAGCTCGTGTCGATGGGGGGCATCTATGCGGGCATGGTAGCTGCTCAAGAGTTGGGCTGAGCTCCTCGTATAACAAGCGGTTTCGTTGGCCTCTAAATTGTCATCCTTTTTCAAGGCTCGAGGCACCTCTGGATACCACGAAAGGTTGACGACCTGTTTTTCGTATCTTATCCAAACCATGTACAACAGTTGTAGATACGTATCAATGTACATGTATTTGTTCTTCCTACGTCAGGCAGTAGAATGGCACCGAGTTTCTGCTGGCAACGAGCACTCCGAGCAGCCGCAGTCGTCACCACACAGGCTCTGGCGCACACCTTCAGCATCGAGAGCACTAGCCATGCAAGGCAGTAGGGCCGAGGCGGTGTTTGCCCTGCAGGATGCATTGTGACGCTCTGGCGCATACGCATCTCGGCGACAGCTCGGCTTAGAGATTATCAGATGAAAATTATCAGATGGATGGAATGAAAATTTGCTAGTGCGCATCTCCACCAATAGAACCCCGCTGCCCCGCCGGCTAAGGTTTTGATCAACACCATCCCACGCAGCACAGCACCATCTTGGAAAAGTGCTGCGGGGCGTCGCAAAGAGTTTGATCTTATCTGATCCGATGTTCTCACCATCTAAGGTCTATCAGCCGAAAGATCCCTACGTCGTCCTGCAGACTGGCCTGCGCGACCTCGGAGCGAGACAGGCTGGCCCGTCGCAGTGCCGTGTCGTCCCATAGTACTGCTTGGAGCTATGCGGAGCGAGAATGGCCAAGTAACAACGGCCGTGCTGGGTGGGCCGATTTGATCTTCCGGTGAGGTTACAAGAGTAGTGGAGCGCCTTCTCACTTCAAACTGCTTTTGCTGCGTGTGTGACAAAGTATCCATACACAAGCTTTATCTACTGCCTGGTATTTCTGCCCCAATAGCCTCATTCCGCAACTGTAAACGGTATGTCAAGTCGTGGTGTTGTCTTGCTGCTCTAGTCGCTTCGCTATCTTCTAGCACGTCATCGACAAGAGTGTACTGTATCCCATCGTATGGCTACAATCTAACTCCTTGCTTCAGACCACCGCATTTGACGTGGAAGATTGGTTGTTGAGACACCTGACAGCTGTCGCGGTTACAGCACAGTGTTGCCAATACATCTTAGCCAGCCTGTCAAATCACCAGGTGAGCAAACGCCCTTTCATGGCGAGCTATCATGCCAACGCTTATAGACTCATCGAGACGATCCTCGCAAGCTTCCCGAAGCTATGAGTCCTCACGCCGTACCCATGACCGACTCAGAAGAGCACGCGCCAGTGGTCCAAGAAGCCTTCACCGGCTTCGCGGCCAACGCCTTGGACGAGAGCCACTTCCCCGCGTTCGAGAACCGGTCGCACCTCCGATATACACCAGAAGAGGAACTACACGATTTGGTATGCGTAGGGTTCGGCCCAGCATCACTGGCCATTGCAACAGCTCTGCACGATGCCATGGACGGGACGGATCCATCGCTAGACCTGCCCAACCTGCAGCGCCAACCACCCAAGGTTGCGTTTTTGGAGAAACAATCGGGGTTTGCGTGGCACGCTGGCATGCTTCTTCCAGGCGCTAGGATGCAGATTACTTTCATGAAGGACATGGCGACGCTGAGGAACCCGCGAAGCGAATTTACATTCATAAATTACCTCCATCAGAAGGATCGCCTGATCGAGTTCACCAACTTGAACACTTTCCTTCCACAGCGAGTCGAGTATGAGGACTACATGAGATGGTGCGCCAGCTGGTTCGAAGAGGTAGTCCAATACGACCAGGAAGTGGTCAAGGTCATGCCGGAGAAGTCGGCGAGCGGCAACGGTGAAATCGAGACGTTTGTCGTCACGTCACGCAACCTGCAGACGGGCCAGATTGAGTCGAGGAGAACGAAGCACGTGGTAATTGCTGCCGGAGGCAGGCCGAACCTCCCTGCTCCGTTCCCAAGCAACCACCCCAGAGTCATCCACTCGTCCAAGTTCCACCACATCTCAAGCAAGATCTTGACCGACTATCAAAAACCTTACTCAGTTGCCGTCGTCGGAAACGGGCAAAGCGCAGCAGAGATCTTCGACTTCCTCCACACGCACTACCCTAATGCGCGGACCAGGCTACTCATCAAGCAGGGTGCACTGCGTCCCAGCGATGACTCCCCATTGTGCGTAGCCCTCGTACCCAAAGCTCCGTCCCTGCTCGCAACTAACTCCTCCACAGCGTCAACGAGATTTTCAACCCCAGCCGCGTAGACAGCACCTTCAACCGCGAGCCCACCCTCCGCACCACTGCCATCGCCGACGACAAAGCCACAAACTACGGCGTCGTGCGTCTCCCCCTCCTCGAACATATCTACGAAACGCTCTACCTCCAGCGCATATCCCACGGCAACACGCCCGCTGCAGAAAAAACCTGGCCCCACGCCATCCTGGCCTACCGCCTCGTAACCGCCATCCAAGACTCGCCCGTCCTCCCCTCCGGGCTCCGCTTGACCCTCCACGACCGGAGTCCGCTCTACCTCTCCGACACACCGAATGCCACAGAGCAGACGGAGACACTAGACGTCGACGCGGTATTCGTAGCCACGGGGTACAAGCGCGACCTCCACGAGACGCTCCTCGTCGACTCACGGCACCTGATGTTGGGCGGCGACCTCAAAGACGCGCGGTGGAGCGTGCAGCGCGACTACCGGGTCAACTTCGCGGACGAGGCTATCGCGGCTGATGCGGGCGTGTGGCTGCAGGGGTGCAACGAGCAGACGCATGGTGTAAGTTGTCCTTTCCTTTTCGTGTCAAGTCCGTGGCGTTTCATTTCATTTCCGAATGTGGGCTGACTGAGGGCAGTTAAGCGATACGCTGCTTTCGATTCTCGCGAATCGTGGGGGGGACATGGTGAATGCGATTTTTGGGGCAAAGGGAAGGAGCGGGTTTGAGGAGAGGATTGGGTATGAAGTGCCTGCGTAGCAGAACAGAGGGGGTTTTGGTGGAAGCGTAGAAGGGGCAGAGGGCGGATTGGTGTGAGCGTTTTGCGAATAAAATTTAGGGGATCGAGAATTTGAAATGTATATTTGGATACAATTGGTGTTGGCGAATGGGGCACTCCAGCGTGTCCTAGAGTAGGTGTAGCAGCCAATGCCCTCCACGGTGTGTTGGGATAGCAAACAGCTGGGCTGAAATGCACTGTTTGCAGCTTCCACGCAAACACGGGCAGAGTCAGGAAAAAACCAAGTTCACGCTCGCCTGCTAGTCTTTTCAGGGCATCCCAGGCACGACATCCTTCGCAAGGCCACAGTTCCGTCTGCACGGCCCGCTTTGGGCACCTTTATGTTTGGGGCCTGTGGCTGAGCGTGAGCGATGGCGGACATGGGTTGACGGGATACGTTGTTGAGTCGCATGTAGGGCGTACAATCGCAGTGATAGAGGGACCAGGTACTGCGAGTGCGCAGGCAGCAACAAAAGGCTGCGTCGCGACGGTGCCAGCATCGGCGGTTGCACTCGTTGCTGAGGTGCTTGGCAGGCTGCGCTGGACCACGGCAGCGGCATCACACTGGACTGGGAATCTATCCCCCGCCCGACGCCCGACGTCCTAGGTTGCAATTCTCCACTCCTCAACGCCCTCGAACCTGCACGCCCTCTCCAGGCCGCGTGTGCTCCCGTGTGTTCTCTCCAGCCAGTCCTCCCGCGGCTGATTCAGGCTGCGGCACCTCCAACGCGCACCCCGCCGTCCACAACCCAGCGCCAGCTTCTCGTCGAGTCCCACGCACGCACCTTTTGCGCGCTCGCTCGCTCGCTCGCTCATTACCGCCCTACTACGTGTGCTGTCTTGCAGTGCAGGTCCTCTGGCACCATCGCCCGCTGACGTAGCCTCCCTCCCCGCCCAGCCGCGCAATTCGGAATGCTCTGCGCGCAGCTGAGCCGGCTGTCTTAACCTCGCCTATCGCCCGACTGCCTCCCACACGCTGTCCTGCACCTGCTATGGACCAGCAGTGGACCGCCTACTCTGACTCCAACGCGACTCGCCAGGCGCGGTACGACCCTCACACCATGACGACCCCTCAGCAGCTCCAGCGGGACTCAACCCTCCCCCAGCAGATAAAGCAGGAACAGTTCGCATCCCCCAACGGGCCCTCGCGGTCGAATTCAATGGCGACGCTGCCATCCCCCGGCAGCTCGCTCACCCTCAGCCGGAGCGCAGAGTACAACGACAGAGACGGCGACGTAGCCATGGAGGATGCGGACCCGTACAAGCCCAAGTACGCGGCCGCGCGCCCGAACCACCAGCACCGCCATTCGCAATCCTTCCTCCAGCAGGAAGAGAGTGCTGCCGCGCGAAGATACTCGCCTATGAACATGTCGCCGACGTCGCCGTACACCGGGAACTCACAGCAGGGTGGGCAGAACTACACCAGCTTCACCCCGCAGGTGCAGGCGCAGGCGCAAAACAGCAACAGGCAGAGTCCGACACGAGGCAACCCCTACATCACTACGCCGAACAGCTATTATTCTCCACCTTGTACGTCTATCTTTGGCACCACGTGCATGCGTTAAGCGCCGAGATGCTGATTGACTTACTCCCAGCCTCCCGCCCGCACGCGCCGCAACTACCTCCCATACAATCCAACATGAGCCCCGAGAGCTTCTATCCGCAGTCAGCGACCGCACAACTAAATGCAGTATATAACCGGGAGGCGCGGTCGCCCCGAACCACCAACCCCAACCCCCCACAGCTGCCCCCCATGGGGCGGGGCCCCGTCCCCAAATTCGAAAAGTGCGTGAGCACGGCCGATCTGCAGCCGAAGATCAACACACAGCCTCCGTTCCGCCGCGCACATCCCGAGGGAGGGTTCATTAGTGTAGGTGTTGCTTGCTGCTCTTGGAGGAGACATGCTGACATGTCTGCTCATTAGCCCCTGCAAGCGTTGACATCTCACTTGCCGGCGACATATCGCGTCTGCAACCCCGGTTTTAAATACGAATCGACCCGAAATCCGCGCCGCGTTCTCACGAAACCGAGCAAAGGGGTCAAGAACGATGGGTACGATAACGAAGACAGTGACTACATTCTGTACGTCAATGACATCTTGGGCTCGGAAGACGCTGGCCACAAGAATCGATACTTGATCTTGGATGTGCTGGGCCAGGGAACATTTGGACAGGTTGTGAAATGTCAGAATCTCAAGACGCAAGAGGTGGTCGCTGTTAAGGTGATCAAGAACAGAACTGCATACTTCAACCAGAGTATGATGGAAGTCTCTGTACTGGACCTGGTCAGTAATTGCAGGCTCCGACCTCTATGCGAAAGCTAACGTTGTGGCAGCTGAACAAGCAGATGGACAAGAACGACGACCATCATTTGCTGAGACTGAAAGACACGTTCATCCACAGACAACATCTGTGCTTGGTTTTCGAGCTGCTAAGCGTCAACCTGTACGAATTGATCAAGCAAAACCAATTCCGAGGCTTATCGACGACCTTGGTCCGTGTATTCGCACAACAGCTGCTCAATGGATTGGCCCTGCTAGGGAAGGCCAAGTTGATACATTGCGATCTGAAGCCCGAGAACATCTTGCTCAAGAAGTGGGTCAGCTGCACGTCTTTCAGGGGGTTTATCTGACGTGCGAATAGCCTCGAGAGCCCGATAATCAAGATCATCGATTTCGGTTCGGCCTGCGACGAACGGCAGACGGTGTACACGTACATTCAATCTCGGTTCTATCGATCACCAGAAGTCTTGTTGGGCTTGCCGTGAGTTTCCTAGCTGCCAGTGCATGACTATGTGCTAACACGATGCAGCTACTCTGCAGCAATTGACATGTGGTCTTTGGGCTGCATTGTGGTTGAGCTGTTCCTTGGTCTCCCACTCTTCCCCGGCTCGTCCGAGTACAACCAGGTCGCCAGAATAACTGAGATGCTCGGACTGCCACCAACGTGGATGCTCGAAATGGGCAAGCAATCCGGCGAATTCTTCGAGAAGGCTCACGATGAGTACGGACGAAGGACGTACAGGCTGAAGTCGATGGAGCAATACTCTAGAGAACACGGTACCAAGGAACAGCCGAGCAAGAAGTACTTCTCCGCCACGACACTGCCAGAAATCGTGAAGAATTACCCCATGCCACGGAAGAACATGAAGCCCAATGAGATTGAGCGAGGTGAGCAAAGATTCAAACTTTGAGCCGACCGGCTTACTGACAGTGCGCAGAAATGCAGAATCGTTATGCGTTCATTGACTTTGCTACGGGACTGCTCAATCTTAATCCATTGGAGCGATGGACGCCCAACCAAGCGAAACAGCATCCGTTCATCACACAGCAGAAGTTTACGGGACCTTTTGTGCCACCAACAGCTATGCGTTCGGGATCTAACAGATCACCTGCTCCCGGTGTTCAAGAGCAACAGCGCTACGAAGGAATGAGCAAACAGCGTGCACAGGCGCAACAGGCTGCGGTAGCACAACAGCAGGCTCAACAACAGGCTCAACAGGCTGCACAAAGCGCCGCATACGCCAACATGCAGATGAACCAGTATCCGGCGCAGGCTCCGCACGCACAAGCGCCTAACATGTACAACAACATCTACACACCGAACCATCAAGGCGCTCCACCGCCCTATCCCGCTCAGCCTGGATACAATCAGCCGATGGGCATGATACAACCACAGCAGCAACAGCGCCAATACAACCAACCTCAGAACCTGTACGCACAGGCTACGACTCGCGCGGGTAGGCAGCGCGCGTCTACGATGGACCAGCAAGTACAGTCTGGTATTCCGCCTGCGTTGCAAAGAGTGATCAGTCACTTGGATCCAAAT
Source organism: Karstenula rhodostoma CBS 690.94 (assembly GCA_010093485.1). Taxonomy (NCBI): domain Eukaryota; kingdom Fungi; phylum Ascomycota; class Dothideomycetes; order Pleosporales; family Didymosphaeriaceae; genus Karstenula; species Karstenula rhodostoma. Next base: position 581,512 of record MU001500.1, read on the forward strand.
GCGCCGATTCGGTTGCAACCATCGCCCGCATACTATCCTCCTCCGCCTGACGGTGCACCCGATACAGCAGGCAATGGTCAGAGGAGGAGAGGCTCCCGTACGGCAGGCCAGAGCCAACGGAATTTCGTTCGTAACTTGGAAGATCGCACGCTTGAAGAAGGTTTCATGAGTCAACATGGATGGCAATGATGCGAAAAACTAGTTTGTACACTTCATTTGGTTGTTGATGCGCAGTTGCATCGACATAGCTTGCCCTATATTCGATCTTCGACACTCCGATACCCAGGCATTCTACTCTTCTCAGATGTTCCCCCATGATCGAGAGCACGATCATACCGCACGAGAGGCCTACAAATACCGGTCGCGGTGAATGTCGCCGGTGACAGACGCCCGGTGTGCGCGGCGTCCAAATTGTATCACATTTCATTGTATCACACGCAGCTGACGTACGTGGAGATGAGTCAAACATTAAATATCGTTGAGAAGGCCAGTAGGGTTATCGTACAGGTTGCAGGGCACGGTGGGCAATATCGGGCGGGGCGGGGGGGCGGTTGGGATGGATGAGCCAAGCCAGGCTATACTTGAGCTTGGTGCAAATTGTTGGCTCGTATGACTCTTACACGTAGGGTGGGTGGTAGAACACGTCTTTTCTCGGGTTTCCGCAGTTCATGCTTGATAGGGGTCCGGGTTCGACAGGCTGCCCGGTGGGAGGCGGCGCCTTGTACTTTTACCAACATTCATATGGATATTCTGACGGCTGTCGTGCGAGTGCTGACAGTCGACTGTCGAGTTTAGGTATATCTTTCTAAGTGCCTTGTCGGCTTGACTCGCATCACAATCATGGTATTTGATAGTACTCAGAAGTGAACGGGTCGGTGGAGAAGTGCACAGCCAACTTCGAATGGACGATGTCGGGCCTCTAAAAGCACGGAGGCTACATACGCATGCCACCATCACCTTGCTGTATCTCCATAATACTGCATGCTGTTGATGGTATCTGGAAATAGCAGTGTATGAGGGCGACGACCCCGCGCTACTGTAGCGCACTGTAACGCACGTGCCAAAAGCGGGCAGGCGCGCCTCCCACTTTGAATTTTGACTCAAAACTACCTTGGAAAACCTACGAGGCCCGCGCAGCTCGCCCACTACCCGCTCCCCGCTTGCGCGACACTTTTCTCGAACGTCCCGACGACCACACCACTTCGAGAACACCGCCAACATGTCGTCACGCTTCTTCTCGCGCGGAGACAGCGACAGCGAGAGCTCCAGCTCCGAAGAGGAGGAGCTCTACTCCGAGGAGGAGAAATCCCAGGCGGAAGAGTCCTCGGATGATTCCGATGAGGAGGAAGACTCGGATGAGGACTCGGATTCCGACGACGATGCCCAGGGAGCCGCCCGTTTCTTGAAGGGCGGCGTGAGCGATGACGAGAGCGAGGAGGAGGAGGGCGCCAAGGTGCTCAAGAGCGCAAAGGACAAGCGGTTCGAGGAGCTGGAGGGCACCATACGGCTCATCGAAAACGCTGAGAAGATCAACGACTGGGCTGTCATCCAAGAGCGTGAGTGCATCACGGGCGCAGCCGCAGCCGCAGCCGCAGCCGCAGCCTAAGCTTGCTTGGTGGGGGACGGTACTAACATGCGTGCAGAGTTCGACAAGCTGAACCGCCAGATCCCCGCGCTCATCCGCCAGAACGATGGCCGCGTGCCCAAGATGTACATCCAGGCCATCGCCGACCTCGAGACCACCATGAACGAGACGCTCGAGAAGCAAAAGGTCACCCCCAAGAAGATGAACGCCATCAACACACGTGGTCTGAACGCTGTCCGCCAAAAGATCAGGAAGAACAACAAGGAGTACGCCAAAGATGTCGATGCGTACCGGGCGGACAAGGACGCCTTCATGCGCGAGGAAGTCATCGAGGAGAAGCCCAAGACCAAGAAGAAGGCGGCTCCCACTGCACAGCTCTCCGCACAGGATATCGCTGACGCGGATGACGATGGCTTCACCGTCGTTGACGGGCGTGGAAAGGCGGTGCAGTACACCCCGGAGAGCATCCTCAAGCACCTGCGCTCCATCGTGGAGCAGAGAGGTCGCAAGAACACAGACCGCATGGAGCACATCCGCACATTGGAGAAGCTCTTCGATGTCGCTGTGAACGACTACCAGAGGGTTCGCGTTCTTTTGACGCTCATTTCCACGCGCTTCGACCTGACTTCCGGTACCGGCAGCCAAATGGCACAAGAGCAGTGGAAGCTGTGAGTTTGTCCGTCACGAAATGCTCAAATACTGGCTAACAAGACTCAGCGCACAGCAAGAGTTCAACAAGCTTCTGGAGACGCTCGAAAGCTCCAAGGAGATTGTCGTTATCGAGGGTGCTGAGGAGTGGGAAGACGACGACAAGCAGCCCACTATCACTGAGGGCGAGATCTTCAAGATTCCCGGCAGTGTTGTGTCATTCGTAGAGAGGCTTGATGACGAACTCACCAGGTCGCTCCAGCACATCGACCCCCACACCTCCGAATACATTGACCGCTTGACTGATGAGGGCTCTCTGTACGCTTCGTTGGTCCGCGCGCTTGTGTACGTCGAGAACCTGAAGAAGAGGGCGGGTTTGAACGTGCCCCAAGAGTCGGTGAACCGCGTCATCATGCGACGATTGGAGCATGTCTACTTCAAGGTACGACATACCACTATCACGACTTATGTTTATACTAACGTACGCAGCCCTCCCAAGTTGTCACAATCCTCGAGAACAACACCTGGAAATCTCTCCCCGAAAGCGTTGACTCTGAGGTCACTCCTCGTTCCACCGCCGACGACACCGCTTCTCTCGTCCAGACCCTCTGCACATACCTCTTCAGGCAGTCCGAAGGCATCATCCGTGCCAGGGCTATGCTGTGCCAGGTCTACTTCTTGGCTCTGCATGACGAGTACTACAAGGCTCGTGACCTGATGCTCATGTCCCATCTCCAGGATACCATCAGCAACTTCGATGTCAGCACACAGATCCTTTTCAACCGTGCCTTGGTTCAAATAGGCCTATGTGCATTCCGCGCAGGATTGGTTTACGAGGCACAGACATCGCTGCAGGAGATCTGCGGCAGCAACAGGCAGAAGGAGCTCCTCGCACAAGGCCTGCAGATGCAGCGCTTCACTCAGATTTCCCCCGAACAGGAGCGTCTCGAGCGCCAGCGACAACTGCCGTTCCATATGCACATCAACCTTGAGCTGCTAGAGTGTGTTTACCTCACCTGCTCTATGCTTCTCGAGATCCCTCTCCTCGCACAGGTTGGGTCTTCCCCCGACATCCGGAAGCGCGTTATCAGCAAGACCTACCGCCGTCTCTTAGAGTACCATGAGCGCCAAATCTTCACTGGCCCGCCCGAGAACACTCGCGACCACGTCATGCAGGCCTCGAAAGCCCTCTCTGCCGGGGAGTGGCAGAAGGCCGCACACTACATCAACAGCATCAAGATCTGGGAGCTCATGGCCGACAGTGAAAAGATCAAGGAGATGCTCTCCGCCCAGATCCAGGAAGAGGGTCTGCGAACCTACCTCTTCACATACGCGCCCTTCTACGACACCCTCGCCGTCTCCACCCTCGCATCCATGTTCGACCTCCCCGAGCGCAAGGTCTCGGCCGTCGTCTCAAGAATGATCTCCCACGAGGAGCTCGCGGCCGCACTCGACCAGGTCAACTCGGCCATCATCTTCCGAAAGGGCGTCGAGCTCTCGCGGCTGCAGACGCTGGCGCTCAGCCTGTCGGACAAGGCGTCCAGCCTTATCGAGTCGAACGAGAAGACGCTCGAGCAGAGGACACAGGGCACAGCCAACGCCTTCGAGAGGCAAGGCGGCCGGGGTGGGCGTGGTGGGCGTGGTGGAGGCCGCGGCGGACGCGGTGGCATGGGCCGCGGTGGAGGTGGCGGCGGTAGGAATCAGCAGTTTACGGGCGGTGCGCTTGGTCGCGCTATCCAGGCGTAGAGTGCTTGATTCGTAGGATGCGGTTCAAGGTTGCATTGCATGGCTGGCATGGCTTGATGAAGACAGGAAGGGTACGTTTACATGGCTGGCGTAGTATCTCTTTTTTTCCTCTCCCAAATATACGACCGGACCTTCGCGCCCGAGTATGGTAATGCGATATGCCACGGTAGAAGGAACGGTTGGTGCAGATCGAATTCAAAAGTTCAAAGTATCCCCCCGGTCCGCCTGCGGTGGCTGGGTGTAGTCGTCTCGTATCGTATCGTCTGTTGGGACGGTTGATCGCTCTGACGCTTCCATCTCTCTCTCTGTCCGGCGGTTTGGAACACAGCTAGTCCTATTGAAACGGCACAGATGAACTTACCCTACTCACACCACGCAGGACCCGGATCCCGCAGCAACATAGCATGCCAAACACATCGTTCCACAGCTCCACCCCTCCCCTCCCCTCCCCTCGCTTTCCCCAACCCCCTGTCCAACTCCACCGCCCATCCGCCGTTCACACCCTGCGTCCCCCTCCCCTCAGCGTCGACAAGGTAAATATACTACCACATACGCGCCACACGACACATGGAAGACGTAGGTAGTGCGCTGGGGAAAGACGTTGGGTAGCTTGTGTTGTGTGTGCGAGGGTTGACGCAGATGTGCAGTAGGGGTGGTAGGCTTCCTGAGATAAACGTGCAGATAGACGTTGTGTGCGGGGGGTTCTTTTTTTGGGGACCATGGCACCACATGTTCGGGACAGATCTACTTCCTCCGTTGACTTGGGGGGGGGGACACCACGTATGCGTCCGGGCGCTTATCCACGGCGTCGCTTCCGATGACTATGTTGGATTTGTGCGTCGAGGACAGACGTGTGCTGTGTAGAGAACGGCTGGAGGGTTGTGCCCATCGACGGGGTGGGTAGGTGGATCATGATGAAGACGATGCAGCAACAAGACTTGAAGAACCGCCGCAGATGGAAAGCAAAAAATGAATTATGTGGGTAATCCGAGGTATCGCACGCGCAAAAGAAAGCAGTACAATACAGCCCGCGCGAGAGTCATCCCCCGATCCTCGCGCGTCCATATGAAAACGCCTTGCCCTCAGTTCCAATGGTATCAATATCAGTGTCGCGCTCGCCGCCATGCGCCCTCTCGTTTTCGGTGTACGGTATGCAGTATAGTGCAGAATAACGTGGACGGATAGATGTCCGTGGGCAAACGTCTAGGAGTGGATGTGCTGCTCCGTGGTGCCGCTGCGATGCCATGTCGCCAGGAGCACGCCGCAGCGGCCGCACTTGTGCTGGACGTCCTTCATCGAGCTCATCATGTAGGGGATGCAGCCCAGGCAAGCGATACAGCAGAGACCGAGAGCCCATGCGCTGCGACGAGTTAGCCATGTTGGTTCTCTGCAGTATGCTACAAAGAAGAGAACTTACTGTGTGGTGTTACCTGTCTCAAACTGCGTGGCCGTCATGGCCCTCTGTCCGCATGCTGGGCAGTCAACCGGCGCAGGCGAGCGGTTCAAGTTCAAGAGCGGCGTCGCGTTCTGGTAGACTGTGCCGCTCTGATGTTGTTGTGGGGGCATGCCCGGGTTCGGGGGGTGCTGGACGCCCTTCTGCTCGACTCCGGGCGTGGGGTGGCCCTGATATTGCTGAGGTGGAGGTGTGGCATACGCTTGCTGAGGAGGCGGGGAACCGGCGTATTGTTGCCCAGTAGGCTGTTGATACATCTGGCCTTGCGGGAACTGCGCCTGCGCGTTGGGGTCCTGGTGGTAGGTGGGAGGTTGTTGCTGCGCGATGTCGGGCGACTGAGGGTATTGGTTCATGGGAACTGTTTCGTTGTCAGCCAGGTTCAGTTGTGAATGCGCCGTCGTCAAATGATTTTGGTACTATAGTGACAGTATATGCGAATTGCATACTGCGCACGCAGCCACTCGTTCAGAACTTGGTACTTACCACCTTGCTTCTCCATTTTGACGGTATGGATGGGATGAGGTGTGGATACGGGTGTGAATGTTGCAAACGAGTCTCGGAAGAGGAGGCAAGATGGTCGGGGGTTGGACAAAGAACAGAGTTCAGCTGAAAACGGCGAGGGGGGAATACAAATTCACGCTTAGACCCGCACGAGGAGGAACACGGTCTCTTTTATCGAGGCGGGTACAGGTAGCACTTGCACATTGCACAGCCTTGGGGGCCAACTGGAGCAACGCACAGCCTGCATTGCGGTCACCCCCGCGTTCGCAAAGTCATTTGCTCAGCTGAGCCTCATTCGCCAATCACAATCTGTAGGACTTGCTGCGAAAGACGCCCATTGACCCACCCTAGGCCGCTCAAGGCTCCAGGTCCCCAGGGTTTCGTGTCTTTGGAGTTGCGATAACCGCTTCGAAGCTTGAATAGCGCGGCAGGCAATAGCGAGCCAAGCGTGTAATTTCCTCATTTCGCCTAATGCAACCCTATCTTGGTGCCCATCTCTTTGGCTGCACTTCGTGTCATGCAGTGGCACTCGTATTGTGGAAAGGCGGACGCGTCGCATGAATACGACGCCCTTCAGCCACATGTTTGCCACTGGAAGAGGCATACTTGCCCACGAAACAACAAGGCAAATTCACTGATCAAGGTTTTGAATTGACGTCGTCGATAGGGCTGTGCTGGCTGCCGCAACGGAGTCAACAACCAGCAGATTAAGCTGCCGCTAGACGGCTTTTGGGCCCGCAACTACGGTAGGCGTCGAAATGTACGATTGGCTGAGCCTGCAGCGCATTCCCGCTTGCTATTTTTGAAACATGTGGCGCTTGGACAAGGGTTCCAGTTTCCGGTTTCCAGCCTCCAGGCCGACCCTGGTCCAGAATTGCATAAGACTGCACCAAAATGTGCTGGGCGACACAAAGCATATAACCGCCTGCATCTCTTGAGCTCCAGATTAGATGGCTGAGCGTTCCTTAGAGAACGACCAAGAATGATGAATTAGATCCAACACCATCCGATGTACTCTAGCGAAGAAGGCTGAGCGAATTCGATCATAGTGTACGAGCCATCCGTCTCCGACTCACCGGAAATGCACGGTCTACCGAAGCATCAATAGCGAGTGTCCATTTCGTCAAGATTGGCTTCTTCTTCTTCTTCTGATTCATCCGGATGTGAGCCATTTGCGTTGCTGCCATTCATCTGTTTTAGCTGCGCAGGTGTTAGCTGCACGATGGTTGGTGCAAAATCGCCAGACTCGTCGTCCTCATCTGCGCCGTTCATGTCCATTTCGACTTGCTCGCCATCCTCTAGCTCCAGCATACCCCGTTTCACGTACGAATCGTCCAGCTGCCACCCAAACTCTTTTTGCAGGAAATCTTGGAGGTCGTCGAATTCATCGACAATGTCAGCTTTGCGTGTCCCGTCGAAGTCATCGAGGCCTTTTCGAAATTTTCGGAGTAGCGGCCTCAGGAAGCCTCCGCCGTGCTCGTTCATATCAAACATACTGGCGTCCATGTCTCCACAGTGAGCCAACTGCAACCGCAGCGTTTTCAGCAGCTCCAGGAACAGGTGAAAACGTTCTTTGACCGCAGCTTGGCATGTCAACAGCAAGCCGAGCAATCGCATCCACTGCTCCAAGCACGAGTTGTTGTTCAAGGTCAACACCATCAAAAAGCAGAATTGCAGCTCCCCCAATATCTCAAAGTTGCGGCTTCGAAGGTCTTTGCTGATGCCGTGCTTTTCGAGTAAATCTCCAAGAGCCCACGATCTATCTTGGGCAGCTTCCGTACGCTCCCTTCCTGTCGCCCCTTCTCGCCACGTCTGCTTGAGGTCTACTGGGAAGAAGCGGAGCTCTTTCTCTGGATGGAGAAAACTATTGCTCGCTTCCAACCCTGGTATGTCCTCCAAATCCTGGGCCGCGGAAGAAGCAGACGTGAGAGCCCAATGATCCGGGTTTAGGCCGCAAATTCTGGTGAGCAAAGATTGTGATATGTGTGAGGTGAGCTGGTCCCAATCCGACGACTCTTCGACACTATCATCTTCGGCCGTGTCACCTGGCTGGATTGTTTGGCGGTAAGGGGTCAGACCTTCTTTCCAGAGTGCGCCCAAGTTTGCTTTCCACTTGAGGAGCTCAGTTTGCGAGGTCTCTGCTACCAAGTCTTCGTTCTGGGGGTTCCATTTCTTGATGAATACCTGGGGGGAACCGGCACCAGGGGAAACGTAGAACCAGGCTCCATGTCGCACGGAAAGAGATGAGTCGCTAGCAGCAAAGAGGAAATGCAGGCCTGGGGGGAGGTTTTTGACGCCTTTGAAGCGGGGCGTGATGGTGAAGGAAAGCAAGTCGATGCCGCCCAAAGCATTCGCAGGCAGGTCTAGCAAGAGGACGCAATGCGTCTGCGAGGCAGGGTCCATGCGGGAGATGTGGAACAGCGATTCGAAGGCCGTGTGGCGGAAAATCTTGAGAGGAGGGCGCCGTGAAGCCGGTGGACGAGTGGAGAAGCGCGTATCATGAAGGTGGCCCAATGCGGAAGCGGCGACGCGGGCTCACGTGGACTTTCGCTGGCTGTAGCTTTGTTTGCTGATTCGCGCACACACTAAGTGGATGGCGACGGGGAGATCAGTATGGCGCTGTAAGCTTTGGGCCCAGAGAATTTATGATATAAAAGGCCCGAAGACGTTGATCGTTGATCCATCTCTCGGGTGGGCATCTGAAGACAGTCAACTGGCCGGCGCGCGGTGCGTTATCCTGCAGTGCGACATTTAATTGGCCACGCCAGGCAGGATTGGATCCGGCGCCGGTACCGTCGCATCGTCGATCTCAACATGAGTGCTGTACTGTGTGCTGTGGTGTAGCTGCACGGGTTGTCTGTGTATGTTGCACCGGACGGGAGACATGTAGACCAAGCTGTCTGGGAGAGGAGAGAAGTCTCTTGACGCGCCTGTGCGACACTGTGCGACTTGCGACTTGCCGGGTCGCGTTCCTGGCAGGAGCTACCCCGCCATCGCCGAAGGAGTACCTACCACACTCGTGACCTCTCTTGCTCCCTCCCTTCTCATTCTCACGCCCGCCATGGACCGCCGCCGCACGCCCGGCCTCTCGTCCCTCAACAGCTCACGGCTCCAGACGCACCACTACACTGCCCACGGCGCCGCCCTTCGCAACCGCAATGCCGAGACCCTCCAGAACCAGCTCTCCGTCTTCCAGTCGCTGCTCCACAACTTCGCCCTCACCCACGCCAAAGACATTCGTGCAAACCCAGAGTTTCGAGCCGAGTTCGCCCGCATGTGTTCTGCCCTCAACATCGACTTCCTCGCTTCGTCATACCACAGGGACGCCAAGGAGGACAAGAGCGCGGCAGACGGAGGGAGCATATGGGCACAGCTGCTGGGCGGCAGTGTGAACGATTTTTACTTCAATCTGGGTGTGCTCATTGTAGAGGAGTGTCGTGCCACGCGTTCAGAGAACGGCGGCCTGATATCCGTGCACGATCTGAGAGCCAGGATATCAAAGGGGCGTGCCGGCTGCATAGGTGGCGCCATGCAAGTTAGCGACGACGACATCAAGCGTGCTGTCGACTCGCTGGCACCCCTCGGCTCCTGCTTCACCCTTATGAAGATAGGGCACCGCTCGCTCATCCGCAGCGTGCCCAAGGAGCTCAACACGGATCAGAGCACAGTCCTGGAAGCCATACAATTACTGGGATATGTCACCATTAGCATGTTACAACTGAACCTGGACTGGGAGCGACCACGCGCGCATGCTGTGATTGAGGATCTGATGGCCGACAGCCTCGTCTGGGTCGACACACAGGCTGGTGAGAACGAGTATTGGAGTCCGGCCTTCATCACTGGAGGTGGCATTTCGTGACCCAACTCAACTTCTTCGACCTTGCACCAATTGTACACGATGGAGCTTACCACGCATGCATCTCCACGATCGCGCAATGTCGTGTGTCGAAAATGGGCAGTATTGGAGTGTCTCGTGTCAAGGATTTGTTGTAAGATGCTTGTAAGAACGAGGGTGACGTATGATGCTCGTCTGCAATGGTCCTTGGAAAAGTTAAGCAAGCTGGAGGCACAAGAAAGGCCGCCACTGGAAAGGCGGCTCAGTAGGATTTTGGGCGGTGCATCGTCAACAGGGTGTAATTGCAACCTTGGATATGCGAGAGGGCTCCATGGACCGGAATTATGATTGCCATGCTCTGAAGCTACGCGATCTAGCCCTCCAACCGCTCGTCAAATTATGTCATCGCAATCACAGCCGGTGGAAATATGCAAACTTACTGCACGAGTCCGGCGCGAGTATCAAATGTGGACGCAGAACTTGGTCGTGCTCTGACGTCAGTGGGTGCGCGCTGGCGGCTTGACCCCGAATTCCATTGTCTGGCTGCTGCATTGCTCAACGCGGTAGAACACAGAACCGTAGAAACACGGCGTGCACGTTCATTGCAGTTCTGAAAGTGAGCAGCTCGAGGTCCACCACGGCGCGGCCAGCGCTCGCAGCCGTTGCCATGCTCGCGCCAAGCTGCAAACAAGCTCTTCCAAGCATTCTCGGCCGTGTGTTCCAGCGCCCCTAGCTTCAACCAAAGATCGTCGCACGGAGCCACGAACAAGGAATCGATGAGGCGTCATGGGGTTGTGCGCGCTGGCCATGCAAGGATGGCTACTTGTTTGTGGCTGGTGGTGTGAATGGATGCATCATTGCGATGATGTCGGTGCGGAGGTCTATCACGATGCGTGGGCCTATATATCTTGGTAGGGCGGGTATCGCAGTCTGCAGTCGTCTCAACCTGCTCCCTCCTATTTACTTGCACACACTCACCTGAGGTGAAGCCGGGCTAGTGTCCCACTGTCCGTTTGCTCCTTCTACCTTGTCAAGTCAACCTACGTCAGTCTCACCTGCAAACGTACGCTGTGTACACTTGCCCCCCCGACTTTTGCTTACGGCTACAGACTTCAAACTCCCCACATCACTACAATGGGTTTCTTCAACAAGCGAACGGCCGCCGCTGACCCGAATACGGCTGCTGCTGCTGGCACCCAGACTCATGAGAAGCCGGGCATCTTCTCCAAGCGCCAGCATGGAGGTGCTGCCACGCACCACAATGGCACGCCGGCATGGAACACGCGTCCCACGTTCGGCCAGTGGATCAAGGCTACGGCGCTCGACATTGTGACCATGGCGGCAATGGGAGCAGTTGGTCTAGGAGTTTACATGGCGCACCCTGCCCCATCTCGAAGCTTTCCTGGTAAGTTATACAGTACCCTGCGGACATCCTGCCTGACAATCGCTAACTTCATAATAGTCATCTTCTCTGATGGCGAGATTGTCTACCCCGAATTCGCCTACCCACTGCGCAATGAAATCATTCCCATTTGGGCCGCTGCCCTCATGGCCGCTCTGATCCCCATCGCCGTCTTCCTCATCTGCCAGATCCGCGTTCGAAGCTTCTGGGACGTCAACAATGCCACTATTGGCCTCCTCTACTCTCTCATCACCGCCGCCGTGTTCCAGGTCTTCGTCAAATGGCTCATTGGTGGTCTTCGCCCGCACTTCCTCGCCGTCTGCAAGCCCGTGATCCCGCAGAGCATGCGCCCTACCGGTAACGTGGCCAACGGATATAGGCAAATCATGTTCGATCGCAGCATCTGCACGGGTGACGACAAGCAGATCAACGACAGCCTCGAGTCCATGCCTTCGGGCCACACGACTGCTGCCTTTGCCGGCTTCGTCTACCTCTACCTCTACCTCAATGCTAAGCTCAAGGTCTTCTCCAACTACCACCCAGCTATGTGGAAGCTCATCGCCATATACGCCCCCATCCTCGGTGCCTGCCTGATTGGCGGGGCCCTGACGATCGACGAGTACCACAACTGGTACGACATCTTTGCTGGTGCCGTCATCGGGACCGTCATGGCCTTCTCCGCCTACCGCATGACCTACGCCTCCGTGTGGGACTTCCGCTGTAAGTTTATTTCCACGCTCTCACATAGCTCAGCTTCTAACATCTCCCAGTCAACCACATCCCCCTGGTTCGCAGCGCGCCCTTCATCTACGGCGCCGGCCCCTCCACCTTCGATGGCTTCCACAGCGCCACCTTCACCCGCAAGGCCGGCTGGGGCGAGCACAACGGCTCTGCCTGGGGCGGTGCCCCCGGTGATGCCGCTGATGGTCCCCGCGGTAACATGGCGCAGGCTGCTAGTGCTGCCGAGTCTGCTGCCCATGGTGCTGCCAATGGCCGCGGTACCCACGGTGGTGTTGTCGGTACGGGTGGACACACCCATGGACACGCTGCCACCAACTCTATTGACCGGCGTCCTGTGGCTGGGAGCCGTATGGGCGAGCAGATAGTCTAGGTTGATACTTGGCCACTCTGTCATACGTGGTTCAATGTCTTCGGACTGCGTGCGAGGGGTGGCGAGAGTTGAAACGATGGAGGCTTCTCGTGGATTTGAGACTCTGCATCTTAGCAGAATCTGAACATGATAGCGATGGCGTTTTTCCTGGGCCGTCTCGATGACGGGTAATGATGAGATACCACTTTATAGTAATACGAATTTTTGAGCAATCGGTTATTTTGGCACGGTTTTGATGTTGTGAATGTGGAGCACATGAGGCTGTTCACAAAGACATGATTGTGAAATAGGCGGGGGTAGACTCAGCGTAGGTGGCTTTCACGTATGTATTCTTATCATACGCACCCTCATCTAAAGACGTCATGCCTCACAACCCATATCAATCGTCCACCTCGACCCACGCTCCCCCTACGACCCCCTCTCCCTCGTCTGCTCCAAGATCGTCTTAATCATTTCATTCCCCAGCTTCGTCGCATCCGGAAACCTCGGCTCAAAGTACTTCTGAATCGCCTCGAACTTCTCCCTGTACCCGTCGAAGTTGCCGAGGGTAACTCTGCTGCTCCAGTCGCGCGCCGCAAAGGTAAACTCCAGGTCGTCGTGGCGGAACGTGTTGTCGTCGATGGCGGTGTCGATGGCCTCTTCGAGGAGCTTGTCGTTGCGGAAGAGATACTCTGTGATGCCCAGCCACATGCGGAAGAGCTGTGTGTGTGGTGTTAGAGCGGCGACAGAACAAGATGGGTGGATACGTACGGGTGTAGAGCAAATCATATGGTCGTAAGGCACGATGCCGAGCTTCCACCAACAATCCACCATAGCCAGCAGACTAAGATGGTTATTCTTGAGCCGCTGCTCGGGCAGCTCGCCCAGGGAGAACTGATTCAGCACGTCTTCCTTGAGCAGGATCTCCTGCTTGTTCGGGGTGGCGGTGTGGAAGACGGCGTCGCGGGCGGCCATGATGCGGTTCCGTAGCTCGGTGCGATGGCCGCCGAGCATCAGCTTGAACAGCTCGGTGACGGACTCTGCGTACTGCTTGATCTGCTTCTGGGCGTCGGGGTTGAGGATGGCGAGGCCGGCGTAGACGTGCCACTTTGCGGCGTAGATGCGGAGCGTGATGTTGATCTTGACGTTCTCGATGCCGCCGATGTAGCGCGCCGTCTCCCAGGGGAACTGGTTGTTGGCGTTCCACGCGGCGCCCATGCTGAGGAAGGCGGCGTGCGTCACGGCTTGCGTGTCGGCTGTGATGCGGTCGTGCTGCTCGCGCGTGAGGTAGACGTGCGTGGACTGCAGGCAGGAGAGCGCTTGTTCTACGAATTCGAAGGCTGAGTCCGAGGCGCGGTGCTTGATGAGGACCAGCGGCTGCCCTTTCGGATCGACCTTGGGTCCATGGAGGGAGTGGCAGGATACAATGTGGACATCCGGAGGTAGATGTTTCTCAAAGGCAGCAATCTCGGGTGCTTTGCAAGACGTCTGGCCTCCGACGACAGCACCGAGCTTGGTCGCTGGTGACTGTTGTTAGTAGTGGCATGCGTGGAGGGAATGTCGTCGCATACAAGGACCGAACTGCTTCACTACGGCGTCGATGTTCTTTGCTTCAACACTGTAGATGATGTAGTCGCTGACTCGGGACACGAGATGACCGGTTCGCAAGATTTCAACATTCGGCTGGTACAAGCTCAGCACAACTCTATTGGTATATGATGTACATGATGGATGTCCTACACTACTCTGAAACTCCTCCGCCAACGCATCAAACCTTTCCGGCATGTCACAGGCATTTACTCTGAGCTGTAGATTAGCATATGCTTTGGAAGCACCATCGAAGATATCTGAGGCATCCGGTCAGCAAAGTCCGAAACAAGCTTTTGAGAAACTTGGGTGGATTGAAAAAGGTCAGAGGTGTATATATTAGGTAGCGAGAATTCACATCATTGGCAGCACGTGTCTGCAACCTGCTTCCAAGACGGCGACAGGAGAGACACGCCCACACTCGAGCCAAATGCACTCACAGTCATCATAACAAAGGGATTGAGAACAGGGGGAGGTGTGACTTACCAAGAAATTCCAGGCATGGCGGCCAGCGCGACCAGAGCAGCAAGACTCACTTCCAGCCGGCTGCACTTAAGCGCCAGGCATACATCTTCCCCATATCCCCCATGCCGATGATACCGATGCTCTTCTTCGCCTCCATGGTGACGGGTGTACGCCTGAACTGAGGCTGCAGTGATGTGTTGAAAGTCAGAGCATGGTGGCTGGGAATCAAAAAGAAGACGCGGAAACTGCAGAAGTTTTGGTTCGCGGCAACGCGCTAGCGCTACCGGAAAAACGCTGGCGCCGACACACACCAAATTCCTAGCGAACTTCTTGAACCTCGATTGTTCATCCATCACCGTCTACCCCTCCGACAACTAATACCACAGTCAACATGCCTCCCAAGAAGAAGGTCGAGCGCGGCGCGCAGGAGAACATCCAGGTTTGTACTCTCGCGCCTTGCGACAAGTGACATGTGCTAACGGCTGCAATAGCTTGGACCCCAGGTCCGCGAGGCAAGTTGAATCTGCAAGCGATAGCGTGGGAACACGTATTGACCGTTTGAGCAGGGCGAGCTTGTGTTCGGTGTTGCCCGTATCTTCGCTTCCTTCAACGACACCTTCGTCCACATCACCGATCTGTCGGGCCGCGAAACCATCTCCCGTGTCACTGGTGGCATGAAGGTCAAGGCCGACCGTGACGAGTCCTCCCCCTACGCTGCCATGTTGGCGGCCCAGGACGTCGGTGCGTACACCAAAAGAAGAAACTAGAAGGAATGGCGAGAACTGACCTGTGACAGCTGCCCGCTGCAAGGAGCTCGGCATCACTGCCCTCCACGTCAAGATCAGGGCCACTGGTGGTAACGGCACCAAGACCCCCGGCCCCGGTGCCCAGTCCGCCCTCCGCGCTCTCGCCCGTGCCGGTATGCGCATCGGCCGCATCGAGGACGTCACACCCACCCCGTCCGACTCGACCAGAAGGAAGGGTGGTCGCCGTGGTCGCCGTCTCTGAGCATGTGCGGTGCTCATTCTGGCAATGGTGGAGTTTTCATGGCATGGCTTATGGGGTTCATGACCGGATCAAAAAATACGCGGGGAACGGCTACTGCAGCCTGGTCTCCATGTTGAACTCGGCTCGGATGAAATAGTCAACAGGCAGTTCAACAGAATCTTTCTGAATGAATTGGCTTGCCTCCCCTGAATGAAGTGATGAAGATTATCTACACATTACTATTACGATGGTATCTACTTTGAACTCGTGAGGCATGATTCGTTAGATGTCCACTACTTGGATGGGGCTCCCCAGCCTTCCAATGCTACCGTGCATCTGCGCAGCGTTCACCATGATGGTATTTGGACCCTGGCCGCCCCATACCTTGTCCCATATTAGCTCTCGTAACCCTCGATATACAACCCTAAACGCATTCCACCACAGCCTAGGGCTCAACAACCCTCTAAACCATCGTGGCTGGACTCGCATGCCTTTCTCATAAGCATCGTGGCAGCCCTCCCACCAGACGACCTCCTGCCCCGCACCCCAATGCACATGCCCAAACACATGCAGTGTAGGCTTCACCCTCTTAACCTCTGCCGCCAAATGCTCGCAGCCCATCCCGCTCGGCAACGACAGATCCATGTGGTACTTGGGCGGCGTATGCGTGACCAAGATATCCGTATCTTCCGGCACCGTCTCGGACCACGCATCCCTCCCCCTAAGATACTGAAACGCATGTACGTTCATGTCGCCGCGCGCCGGTATCTGCGGCGCACCATATATCCTCACTCTTCTCGACTTGGTCTCCCTTCCCAGCAGATGCGTTTCCTCGCCGTCCGCGCTGGGCGGCTCCACCTCGATGCTGAGGCTCAGTCTGCGGTGCTGCAGGTAGTGCACGCGCTTCCAATCCACCGCCCCAGCTCTCTGATCGTCGCGTAGCGAAGGGCGTGTCCGTGGATCGAGGTACGTGTCGTGGTTTCCGCTGATTACTATTATCTCTTTGTGTGGGAGGCTGCAGAGCCAGTCCACTTGCGCCTGTAGCTCGGGTACGCTGCCGCCTATTGTCATGTCCCCCGCATGGATGAGGATGTCGCCGTCGGGGACGTCGTCGACGATGTGGCCGCGGGTGTCAGATATACATACTATGCGTATCGGATGCTTTAACGGCGTGGGGGCGGAGCGGAGCGAGGTGATTGTGTGGTATGCGTGGTATAGGATGAGCTTTACGGGAGCTTGGAAGGCAAGGCGAAGAAAGGGTGCGGGCTCGAATGGGTCGGGCGGTGCGGCGTCGGTCTTTCGCCGCCATGGGAGAGAGTCGAGGACCATGGCGGTGTAGTGGAGTTGGACTGATAGATCGGTACTGGTTTTGGTCTTTGAGGTATACCAGGATGAGTTACTAGGTATCGCTGAGCTGCCTCGAGCTATCGTTCATGATCATGGAACTGCATGTCTGTGGCGTAACGCGGATTGCGATTGTTTGCGGGCGGAACATTGAAGGGCGCATGTGAGCCAGGGTCCAAAAGCGCCACGAGCGGTAGTGCATTGGTGGCTTGCCTTCCGCTCCAACCCCACAATCCATCATCCTTCTCCACCATGAATATGTAGGGACTAAGCTCGAGCATACCTTCATGCAGAGCACCATCTCATCATCCACTGACCGTATACCCTATCTTAACGGAATGTTCACCGGCTTGTTAGTGTAGAAAGAGCCGGTGACTTCGCTTATGCGTGGCGATCCTCGTAAAGACGGAGGCTGAGCCAGCCAGGGCAGACATAGCATTGCACAAGAGATGCCTCGTCAGAGGTTTAAGTTGTAGCCTACAGCCGTCCTTTCCAACTGCTATCGAATCCCAGCTTTTTGATCCTCTTTATCATCTCTAACGCTACAAGCCTTGCACATTGCAATCGATGGCAGAACTTGCTCTTGCAGCCGTATCGCTAACCTTCCAAGTATTCTCAGGATGCATACAAGGCAAGTTACGTACGCTTCTAATCCGGCCTCGTTTCTGACAAAATGCAGGCTATGAGCTCATCACAGACGCAAAGGAGATGCCCTCCGACTGCCAGTACCTCCGCGTGCGTCTTAAAACTGAGCAATATCGCCTCCTGGACTGGGCCGACGTCGTCCGCCTTGACGAGACAGATGATAACCTTCTTATTTCAAACTCATCTAAGGGCTTACTTCTCGACGTGCTCGACCAACAGCGCCGCCTTCTGCACCAGTTCGGACGTCTAGATGAAAAGTATAAAAAGCTTTCGAAGCCACTCTTGGTCGACTATGTCGAAGAGAGTGGTCGACTGCCTGAGCCTCCGGTATATGCGCCCGCAGATGACACCCCAACGGTAAGGAGGGTCGACTCGGACTTTCGAACGCGGTTTCCACAATCGCAGGTCCTCTTGAAGAAAAGCGTAGAGTGGGCGAAGAAGAGCACAGGAGTACCGAGGAAGTTGAAATGGGCCGTCATCGACAAGACAAAGTTGGAGACGCTGGTTCAGAAGCTGGTGAGCTTCAACGACTTCATGCGCGAGATGCTGAACTCCGCGCAGCTGGAGAGCCTCTTTATCAAGCAGACGCGCACCGAATTTCAGATCATGCAGCTCAACAACAGCATCCAGAACCTAGTCCAGATCTTTGAGTCTACAGCGCTGGTGCAGACGAAGAGGGGTCGTAGGCGATCGCGCCATGTGACAAACCCTGTGCGAGCATACATGCAATCGCAAGGTCTCGATGACCTCGACGACGAATACGTGGAGACATCCAAAGCAGGACTGCAAAGCCTCGCTGCACTTGCACAGTTCAAAGCCCTTAATTCCGCGATCCAAGACCCAAACGTCTTCACAGACGAATTTACCAACAGCATCGCCTTGTCTCACAGCGCCTCCGAAACACTCAACGTCGAGCTCTCCCGCGCCCACATCACCATCCTCCCCACCGCTGGGCCAGACTCCTCCCACGAGTCCCACCGCGAAGAAGCCTTCTACCAGCCTCCCCACACCCGCAAAACCTCCGTCTGGATCGAATGGAAAAGCTACGAACCGCCGCCTTCGCACCCCACAGGCCCGGACCCCAAGATCCTCGAGCGCGTCAAAGCCCTCGTCGCCCTCCTCAAGGAAAACAACCGAACAGACCAATTCCGCGCGCCCCACTGCCTGGGCTACTTCCAGGACATCAACCCAGACACGGGCGAAGACCACTGCCGCTTCGGTCTCGTCTTTGAGAAGCCCGCCTCCGCGCACCCCTCCACACGCCCCCTATCCCTCCACACGCTCCTCACCCACCCCACCATCGACATGCCCAGCCTGACCTCCCGCATCGCACTCATGCGTCTCCTCTCCGAAACCCTCGAGCGCCTGCACGCCGTCAACTGGCTCCACAAGGGGCTCCGCTCCTCAAACATACTCTTCTTCTCCGACTGCGGGCCCGCAGACGTCGACTTCGCTGACCCTTACATCTCGGGCTTCGACTACTCCCGCCCCGCCATGAACGACGACCTGACGGAGAAGCCGCCCGAGAACGCCGCCGCTGACGTGTACCGCCACCCGCGCGTGCAGGGCTCGGGTCTGCGCGAGTCATCCTCGCCATCCTCGTCGTATAAGAAGTCGTACGATTTGTACGCGCTGGGGGTTATCCTGCTGGAGATTGCGTACTGGAAGCCCATCGATGCGATAGTCGGGATTGAGAATCTAGAGCGCGCGAAGCCGAGTGTGGTGTTTGGCGTGCGGAAGAGGTTGTTGGATGGGAAGGAGCTGTTCCTGAGGCATGTGAGGAGTCACTTGGGGGATACGGTGGAGGCTGTTGTGCGGTCGTGTTTGCTGGGGCCGCAGGCGTTTGGGCTGCGGGAGGGGGTGGATGAGAAAGACGAGGAGGTTGGGGCGGAGCTGCAGAAGGCGTTTTATGAGAAGGTTGTGAGGGAGTTTGTGCAGATGAAAATATGAGGCGGTCGGGGATGTAGCAAGGACTTGGGATTTATGTAACTTGGTGAGCTGAATGAAATGCAGAACTGGATCCTCGTAGCAGCGGATCGGCTAGAAGTCAGACCACCATGTGCTATTATATTGACAAACCACACGTGCTATTGTTTTCGCTATGTCAGAGATAAATCCTCCAACTTCCCTATCATTGTTCATGACTCGTGTCTATCTGCGCGGCCCCCATCCCAAGACGTCCGGCCCACGTCACCTCGGCGGGAGGCATGCATGCAATTATCCATTCAGAAGTAGAATCCGTCGCCCCGGGTGCTTAGTAGCCCATCTTCTTGAGATACTCGCCCAGCGTGGCGACGTCGTTGAAGGCGACGGTTGTCTGGCCATCGGCGTTGTGGTGGCCGATGAGAAGGGCCTGTGTGGTCTTGTATGCAACGATGCCTTCCTTGCCCTGGGGTTCAATCAGTACATGGGTTGCAGGGATGGGTGAGCGTGTGCCGAGTCACATGCCGAGTGGATGCGCCGTGGAGTGGGTGCGTACCTTCTTGGCCTTGAGGGCGTCATCCGACGCCTCGATGGTCATGTACTTCTCACCGCTGATCTTAATTCCGTTTGCAATGACGCCCTTGGGCTCGCTCCTGTCATTGAAGGAATCGGCGATGGCCTTGCGCTCCGCATCGGAGACCTGGAGGTTCGTCAGCATGCCTCTCCACACGCGCCACAGTTTTCCATGGCAATCGTCGCTGTCGACAGGCGAGGGATGTATGCGGACGGTGGTGGACGTACGGTGAAGCCCGCGGACGAGGCCCAGATGGCGCTTCCGGCGGAGTCGCAGATGACGGCTTTATCGATGTTGCCAGGGCCGACGAGGCTACAAACGGATCAATACATGCTCTACCAAAGGTCTCGTGATGTGTACCTGGTGTCGATGTATGCTAGAGAGTCCGTCAGTGCTTGATCGTCGGCGCGTCGATGGCGTGTGCTCACCTTGCCAGGACATGATGGAGGGGTTGTGCGGGCTACGGGAGCTTGTGGAGGGGTAAGCCTGGAAGAGAGGACTGATGCAAGGAACCCAGGTAGAGTGATGCTCAGAAGTTTGACTAAGCAGGCAAAGGCAGCGCGTAGAATGTAGAGCGGTGAAGGTTTTCTTGTTGGGCGCGCAAGAAGGCAGAAAGTAGGAGGTCAATACGGAGGCTAGTGAGACACACAGACGGAGATGGTGGGGCAAGAGGTTTTTCAGTCGCCGTGTTCGTGCAACCCCGCCTTATTTATGCTCGCCTTGCCGCCCGTTATCGTCGCAGAGTCACAGTCCAGCTGCCCGTGGCTGCATCACGCCGGTTGCGCCATTGCCAGCATTGCCAGCACTGCCAGCATTGCCGGGTGTGAGTTGTGAGTGGGGGTCTGTCTTGGGTTCACACGCTACGCTGCGTCGGCGCGGAGAAGGTGGTTAATGAAGAATGGAGCCTGCGGGAAGTGACGCCTGGAGGCCTGACGTGCTTCTTCACGCGACGAGTGAGCCAGACGTGAAGCCACGCGGTTGGCTAGAATGCCAGGCTTCACCTACGCGTCTTTGTTGTTCTCTATGGGTATGCAGTGGCTGCATGTCCAACCTGCAGCCAGTGCATGCTCATCGTCGTTTCCCTGCCGAGGACAAAGGATGCGGCAGTCTCTCGCTCGATGCGCCTGCCTGCCTGTTTGCAGAGCGAGCTCTGAACTCACTGTATACGTCCATATACCTGATACGATACTAGCCAGCAAATATACTATCCAAAAGCTCAGATATCCGTTGCAGCAATTCCGCCCAGTGCACCTCTCCAGATCAAGCTTCGAATGAGCCAAGCAGCCACCAGTCTTCTCTATGCGGGATGGAGTCGCCACCGGCGCAAACGGAACATCAAGACAAGGGAATGCCAGTCACGTGGTTCCGCGTGGTCCAAGCGTGCTTTGGAGCTTGGAGCTCCAAAAGCTGGAACCACTTACACCGGCTACACCATGCTCTGGCAGACCCAATACTGTTAACATTCATACAGACCGAGAATACCGCATACACAACTGGCTCGCAGATATCATGGCTGACGGCTCTCCATCTCCTGCGCCGGCGCGCGAACCCACGCGCAGCGTGTCGCGCGGTCGCTCGCCCACCCGATCACCAAGACGCTCAGCCTCCGATCGATCAAGGTCGCCGACTCCTCAGCGCTCTCGCACACGTTCAGTATCGCGGTCGCGAACTCGATCCCCCGCCAGGTCGCAATCCCCTCGTCGCAATGGCCGGCCCAGCTATACACCTGATAGCAGATCACGCTCGCGATCGTCTAGGGGAAGAAGTTTCACGCAGAGTCCGAGCAGAAGGAGCACTTCTCCGGCACCGCGAAGCGCGAAGGTGAGCATACAATTTTCTTTCATGCGGGCGGGCTGTTCCATCTCTCAAGCCTTGTGTGGACCACATCCCTGATCGGTACAGATTGTGATTGAGCAACTCACAAAGAACGTCAACGAGGGCCACCTGCGCGAGATCTTCGGCAGCCACGGTCCGATCAAAGACATCAAACTTCCTGTCAATCCTGTCTGTAAGTACAAAGCCAACGATTTCATTCACAACCTGCCCATCCATTCACAACTTGGCCATCCATTCACAACCTGCCCACTAACCTTGCAGTCAATGTGAACCGGGGCACCGCCTACATCTTGTACGAGGAAATCGAAGATGCGGAACGTGCCATCGCGAAGATGCATGAGGCCCAGTTGGACGGCGCAAAGATCTTGGTTTCCATCGTTCTCCCCCGTCGCCGCTTCTCTCGCTCGCCACCTCCCATTCGTAGAGGAGGACCACCACCCCGAGATCGCGATTTCGACTACCGGCCAGGAGGGCCACCGGGCGGTTACCGACCACCACCCATGGGTGGACCGCGACGAGGTTTCTCTCCCCGCGGACGTTCCCGATCGCCACCTGGCGGATATGGAGGCGGTTATCGAGGCAGGGGAGGCAGAGGTGGCCGAGGAGGTTTCCGCGGTGGTCGCGACGACCATGGATACCGGCCTAGACGCTCAATGTCTCGCTCACGATCTCGGTCACCCAGGCGAAGCATGTCATACTCACGCTCAAGGAGCCCACCACTGAGGCGCGGTGGAGGTGGAAATGGAGGCAGAGGCAGCTATCGAAGGCGAGATTCTCCTCCACGAGGGAGCGGGGGCGGTGGCGGCGGTAGAAGGAGCCCAAGCTATAGTTCGTACGGTAGCCACAGCCGCAGCAGGAGCAGGAGCCGAGGGCGCGGTCCTCCCAGGAGATAGGAACGCCGGACTGGGGACTATTACAGACCTTCGACACCTTCTACCAGGAGATGCGGACGCCGGATGGAAGAGCACTATTCTCCCTCGCCCTCGCCCTCGCCCTCGGGTGCACGTTCCGTGGGGTAGGAACGCCGGAATCGGGGCCTTTGTTCCCCTTCGCCCTCGCGCGCAGGTTGCAGGATGTCGGATCGCCGTTTTGGGGATCATTATTCACCTTCGTAATAAGAGTGGGGATATCCCCATCATGTGGAAGTGTAATGAAAGCGTAGGTCATTTTGTGGCCTAAGTCACCTCCTGTCACGAGCTCCGTTTATTAGGATGCCTTCTCCAGTGCCTTCTCAGGAGCCTGAGTACACTGTGTGGCGAATAATGAAATGCGCACAGTTTTATTATGATACCAACAACCTACGGGAGACTTGTACGGGACCAATGGGAGTGAAGCTTGGAAGGTTTTGGAAGGTTAATTCTTATCAGTGTACGAATGTGTGTAGCGAACCGGACTGCTGGCAAAAGTGGCGCGTGTAACAGCACGAATTTATTTAAGGATCGAGTTGTTTGAATACAACGTAGGCTGTTTTAGGTCGGTCTTCTGGGTTGATGAGGCGTATTTACACGCTGACGTTAACGGTATGAGAGCTTCTGCGGACATTCCTAGAAAACGTAGAATCCAAAGCAAGAACAACAGTGATTGCGTGACATCTTGCGTGGAGAATTCGCTTGTGCAAGCCATGTGCGTATATGCCTTGTTCCACGGAACATGATGATGTGGATGTGAGGCAGGGATGGTGGATGGATCCAGATCCCGCTATGACGTCTGCGGGCGCAACCCGCACCAGGAGCTTGATCGCACATCCCACAGCTTCCTTGTCTTTCCTTAAATCTTGGGGGACTCAGTCCTCCACAGCACCCTCTTCCTACAACGCCAGTTCTCTCATCTAGAAAAGCTCTACCTGAGCTAATTCGGCGCCATGGCGAAGAGTCAGGCTCTCCAGACTAATATGGACGTGGACTATGTGGTTGTCTACAAGTTTTCGAAGACAGGTGAGTGCAATGAAAAGTCAGTGAAAAGCAAAGCGAAACTAAAGCAATGAAGATAAATCAAAGGCAGTTGTGCAGTTCGAAAAGCTCGTCGAGGCGCTCTCTGAGGTGGGGCTGCAGACGGAGGTCCGCAACGGAGGCTCGCAGTCTGTCTTGCTCTTCGTCAGAGTTGCGTCAGATGAGCACCTATACGGTGAAGTGTACAGGTCGCGGTACGTACAGCCCCTTTCACTCCATTTGTATCTGTGTTTTTAATCTCCCATGTAGAGTCCGCGACTGGATCCACGGTGTACGAGCCGCTGCCCCTCCCAAAGAGACCCGCGAATCCATCGAGGCCGAACCTCTCTACGAAGCCGAGCGCCTGCGCATCATATATCAGCTCATCACGAACCCGGTAGCCGAAGGCGGGGCAGGCATCACGCCAAAAGAGGGCGAGTGGGAGGGTGTGCAGTCGATATTCGCGTTGCACGATCGCGCGTACAACGATGATTGGATCAAGAAATGGAGCACATCCTACTTTCTTAAGACGGAGGACTTGGACGAGATTCGCAATCGCTTCGGAGAGAAGGTAATTTTACAAACAGCGGGGTACTCGGGGCGCAGTGACTGACAGACGCAGATTGCCTTCTACTTTGCTTTTACACAATCGTACTTCAGCTTCCTACTCTTCCCTGCGGCTTTCGGAACTGCGGCATGGCTCTTCCTCGGACACTTCTCCGCCGTGTATGGTATTGTGAGCTGTCTCTGGTGTATGATCTTTACCGAGTACTGGAAGCATCAAGAGGTCGATCTCGGCGTGCGCTGGGGTGTTCGTGGTGTTTCTCGCATCGAGCACAAAAGGAAGGATTTCCAGCATGAGCACATTACCACCGATCCGGTCACAGGCGAACAGGTTGGTATCTTCTCGGTCAAGAAGCGTCTGCAAAGACAATTGCTGCAGGTCCCATTCGCACTGGCGGCTGCCTCATTGCTAGGTACACTGATTGCTACCTGCTTTGGCATCGAGGTGTTCATCTCTGAAGTCTACAATGGGCCACTGAAATGGCTCTTGGTAAGTCATGTTCAAATTGATCTAGTCGCACTACTAACAGCGCCCAGGTCTTTATCCCCACTGGTATCCTTACCACGACCATGCCCATCCTGTCTGGCATCCTTACCAAATTGGCGACTCAGCTTACTGACTTCGAAAACTACGAGACGCATGCTTCGTACGAACACGCTCTTACACAAAAGATCTTTGTCCTCAACTTCATTACGTCTTACCTGCCCATATTCCTCACGGCATTCGTCTATGTTCCTTTCGGTAGCATCATTGTGCCCTACCTCGACATCTTCAGCGTTGCCGTCAGGCCTTTTGCCGAACACGAAAAACAACTTCAACGCCCTGGCACCGACTGGGCGATTAACCCGGATCGCCTCCGCAAGCAGGTCATCTACTTCACAGTAACTGCGCAGATCGTGAACCTCGGACTGGAGCTCATCGTTCCCTACCTCAAGCGCGAAGGAGCCTCTAAGTACAAGAAATTTCAATCCGAGCGTGCCGCAAAGAGTGGTGGAACTTCTCCTGCCGTTTCTGCGAACGATCCACCGGAGGATGCTGCTTTTCTCGAACGTGTGCGCGAGGAAGTTGACCTGGAAGTGTACGATGTGACCTCTGACATTCGCGAGATGGTCCTGCAATTCGGGTACCTCTCCCTCTTCTCTGTTGTCTGGCCTCTTACCAGTGTCTCCTTCCTTATCAACGACTGGGTCGAGCTGCGTGCCGATGCGATTAAGATTTGCCAAAACATGCAGCGTCCGACACCCTGGCGTGCCGACACCATCGGCCCATGGCTCGACTCACTCTCCTTCCTCACCTGGCTCGGCAGCCTCACCACCGCTGCCCTTGTCTACCTCTTCTCCAATGATGGTCTCGGCCCTGACGGCTCCCCGGCCAACATACGCGCCTGGGCCCTCTTGCTTACCATCTTTCTGTCCGAACACGTCTTCTTCGTCGTACGCTTCGGTATCCGCATCGCCATCTCCAAACTCTCGTCACCTGGCTTGCAGAAGGAGCGCCGTGAGCGATTCTTGGTTCGTAAGAAGTACTTCGATGAGAATCTGAAGGGTCTGGAAAGGCTACCGAAATTGAAGGAGATCTCCGAGCAGATTACTAGGGAGAGCTTAGAGGAGGATGCCAGGAGGAGTAGCCTCAAGGAGAGCACATTGGAGGAGAGGTTTTGGGCAAGGCAGAGAGGGTGGAAGGAGACGATCAGTGTGGGTAAAGACTTGATTCAGCGAGCTGAGGTTGAACCAAGCCCGGAGAGGAAGAAGGAGCTTTGAGGTGTAGAGTCTGTGCTGGTGTATCGGAAAGGACTGAAGTGGGAATGAGTTTAAAATAGTGGCTGAAGTGGTATATATCGTTCAGGCTGCCTGAAGAAAAGCTGATACGATTTCAGTGAGAGATGTCTGTTTATTACTAGCGTGGAGTTCTGGCGTATTCCGCATATAACGTACGTAAATGAACATGATTTTATGAAGGCTCCTAGCATCCACGAAACTTTAGCTGATCCAACCTGTATCGCTCAGCTTGACTTAACACGCAGCATCTAACTTGGAATCTCGGTGCCTTTTGCATGTTCGCATTGGGGCTCGTTTGCGGTAGCTGGGTTACCAAGGTTGCTGCGCTCTCCAGCCTCTGCTATTCACCCAAGTCAGGACCCAGCTTTCGTTTGCATCAAGACTCTCCATTGGTCGGTTTTCTTTCACCACATACCAGTTGAAACGCTGAGCTCGAAGCACTTTCCCACGTGGTCCTTCAGCCCGTGCAACTCTCTCTTATCCGCCCACTGTATATAACCCCTCCGTCCGCGCACTCTGAAGCTCTCCCCACACTCGACAGTACTCGGTCAACAATTCTACAGCCTGATCCTTCACCTGTCAAGTAAGTGGCCTCTGCGCCGCCTCTCCTCACTCCGCATACAAACGCCTCACCATTCCCCTCAAAGCACCCAACTCACGCCAAACAGCACAAAACCCGTCAACTAGACCCAACCGCTTACCAAACTCTCAAACCACTCCAACTACCACCAACATGCGTGTCTCAATCACACTCATCTCCCTCGCCGCCCTTCTGGCCGGCGTCCTCGCTGGTAAGTCCCCTCCACACTCGCCATCTCCATGACAAAAAACCCCACTCATACGCAACAGGACCCACCAGCAAGCGCGACGACGCCGCTCCTGCCGTCGCCGACGACCCCCCCGTCGACCAGGGCCGCTGCACACCCTGCAACGAGCACATGGACAAGTGCATGGGCAAGTGGCCGTGCTGGTTCTACAACTGCCAGGAGAACTGCAACCATGAGGTGTGCGAGCAGCTTCCTGACGTGAGTACTTACCGCCGGAGTCGGGTGGACTTTAGGTATTTGTGAGAAGTATGCTAACGAGGGCAGTGTCGTCAGGGCTGCGGGTTCCACTGCTAATGGGCAGAACTTGCTCGCTCGCTCGCTCCGGTTTGTGTGTCAGAGACATATTCGTCTTGGAATGTAGGCCTGGAGTGAGAGAGGCTGTGGTGATGTGAGGAGGTGCGGGCACGATATCGAAATGGACATCTAGGTCCTGGATTTCATGACCATTGGATTTTGATACCCTGGCGTAATGGTGGGGTTGGAGTGAGCGGGCATTCTTGTCTGGTCTTGGTTATCGGGACATATAGATAGGCAATCAAGACTTTTGCTATCGGGGTATTTTTCCTTAACTGCTGGATTCGTGCTCCCTGGTCCAGATGATGTCGGTTGGTCAGAACCCTAACGTTCAATTGGCTATCGTGCTAGGTCCAGCTTCACAATTATGTGCTTTGTTCTTGATATTTACTACTTGTGCTCGGGTTTAGGGTACATTATTGCCGCATCGTATGGTCATGAGAAAGTACCTTGCCGAATCCAGAATTCATTTGAGTATTTGGGTCTCACGAGGAGGAACGATGTTGTAACCCACATTTACGATCTTGTTTTATAAAATAAGTCATGGAGAATGTTGCACTGACTAACTCAACTCTTACAACCGTCGACGTGTACAGGTTCATAAGCGCCTGTATAGCTTGCTTCGCTCTCTCTTCTCTTGCAGATGTCTGCTCTAGCCATTTGTGTCCGTGACACCCAAGCGGCCTTGCCGATGGGTGATTTGCGATATGGATCCCTTCTCAATTCTACGCGTTGTGAGAAGGATGGCTCAAAGGTGCGTTAGGATGGTGAGTGGAATTGAGATATAAAGTAGACGTCAACTGAACTACAGCGTTGATTCCTTGAATGTCTATTACTTCTAGTTGTAACCTTATGTGCCTGATTTAGCATGCTTACCGTCGCCAGCGGATGATTCAGACATTGGAGATGAACTGCCTTGATATACTTATGCCACTCTCAATTGAAATCCCGCGCCCGCCTGCTCCTCCTCTCGATTCGCGAAGATACCACTGAAATCCACATTCTGCATGCCAGGTGCCTCTCCCCTTTTCGGCGCATTCGGACTCCTCTTCCTCCTCTTCTCCTGCCCAGCCTTACTCGGGAACGTAGGAAACATCTCCATCGGCTTGGGCTTCGGCTGCTCTCTAAAGTACGCATGCTCCAAGACCTCGTCCGCACTCGGTCTATGCTCCGGGTTCAAGGACAGCAAACTCATGAGCAGATCTGCACCCGCGTTCGTCAAGAAGGGGAACTTCGTCCTGATTACGCCCCCGCTCTTGGCGCCCGAGTCCCGCGGGATCTTGAGGCCCTTCGCGTTGGGGAGGCGCCAGAATTTGGGCCAGCTGCGATCCGTGGGGAGACCACACAGAGCGAATATACGGCTTAGTTCGTCGACTTCGTTTTTGCCTTGCAAGATGGGTTCTTTGAGGAGGAGCTCGCCGAAGATGCAGCCGAGACTCCACATGTCTATCTCCGTGCCGTATGTCTCGGTGCCGAGGAGGAGCTCTGGGGCGCGGTACCATAGCGTTACGACGAGCTGCGTGAGGCGCGCGTCTGGCGGTGGTATGTAGCGTGCCATGCCGAAGTCCGCGATCTTCAGATGGCCGTGGTTGCTCAGCAGGATGTTGGAAGTCTTCAGATCCCGGTGGAGAATGTGATTCGAGTGCAGGAATGAGAGTGCAGAGGTGAGCTGTTTCAGCAGCGTTTTTACCTCTGATGCGAGGAACGGCTCCGGCATGTCTTCCTGCAGCGTCTTCAGGTCGTGCTCGAGAAACTCCATAACGAGGACGACTTCGGAAGGGTCCGAGCCGGAGAGCACTTCGTGCAGGGAGACGATATTTTTGTGGCGGGCGCGTTGAAGGATAGTGATTTCGCGGAGGGCGGTGATGGGGAAGCCATCTTGTTGCTGGTAGTCCATCTTTACCTTCTTCAGCGCGACCACTGAGCCGGTGGAGATCTCGCGTGCGCGGGATACCCAGCCGTAGGAGCCTTCTTCGATGTGGTTCAGGGTCTCGAAGTTGGAGACGTGTCGGCATGGTCCCCAGCCGCCGCCGTCAAAGCGTAAAAGTGGCCTTTCGGCTGGTGTCTCTTGGGAAACAACATCTTGGGAGCCGGTGTCGTTGGAAAGTCGTCGACGCTTTGCTGGGCGCGATTCTAGTTCTCTTTCTCGTGCTGCGGCAGCGGCAGCTTCTTGCTCGGCTTGTTGCTTCTGGAGCTTCAGGCGCTTCTTCTCTTCCTTCTCTTTTTTCTGGCGCAGTGCCTCTGCCTTGTCCGCCTCGTCGTCTGCCCAGCGTGATGCCATGGATTCGTGCTTTTCTAGTCCCGACAATCGAGAGTCGATATCGAATGTCGGAGTAATTTCGTGGGGTCGAATAGCACGTGGTAAGGCGTGGACCTCGTTGAGAAGGTCATAGCTCCCGCGTTCCGAAAGTCGACTTTTTGGTCCCGAGGACAACGTCATGGAAATCCGATAACGATTCAAGATGAGAGCGATACCTCTCAATCTACTGCGCAGTGCGACAAGATGCGCAAGGCCGCAGGTGGTCAGGCTTAGACCAGCGCGATGTGCGGTGCGGTGGTCATCGAGCGACTCAGAAGAGCGACAATGGTCAACACCGCTCGCAAAGACATTGGCGCAGGCGATAGAGGTACGTCTGAATTTTTGTTCACAGTTTATTTCGAGCTGACAATGCTTAGACTACCGGTCCTGTCTCGGTAGCCTCGTACATGCGCCAATGCCTCACCTCCGATCAAGGCGGATACTACACGCGCCAAACCTCCGGCCACGATCAGTTCGGCACGAAGGGGGACTTCATAACGTCGCCCGAGATCAGCCAGGTTTTCGGTGAATTGGTGGGCATATGGCTATATACAGAGTGGATGGCGCAAGGTCGGAAAGAGAAGGTACAAATCATTGAAGTCGGACCTGGACGAGGGACATTGATGGATGATGTGTTAAGGACAATCTCGAGCTTCAAACCGTTCGCGCAAAGTGTCGAAGCTATCTACATGATTGAGGCTTCCGACGATCTGCGCATACAGCAGGCCAAACGGCTGTGCGGGACGGATGCGCCAGAAGAGTTCGAGCTGGGTTGGAGAGCGCCGTGCAAGTACATACCGAACTGCACTGTCAATTGGTGCGAGGATATCAGATTCGTACCCAAAGGTACGTTACCTACTCTGATTTTTGACATGCGAACGCTAATCGATCGGGCAGAGGAAACGTCTACACCCTTCATTCTCGCCCACGAGTTCTTCGATGCGCTCCCCATCCACGTCTTCCAGAATGTCGCCAACTCCACCATCCCCGCTGCTTCCAAAACGATCACCTCGGACGGCCCTATACAGCCCAAGACCGGACCACAAGCCCCCAAGAACCAATGGCACGAGCTCATGGTCGCACCCATCCACGAATCTCAGATGTCCCAAACCCCGAACGAAGACGGCTCACCACCCCCCGAATTCCATCTCACCGTCTCCAAATCGCCCACACCACACAGCCTCTACCTCCCGCAAACCTCGCCCCGCTACAAAGCCCTCGCAAACACCACCGACGCCATCATAGAGATATCCCCAGAATCTCTCTCATACATCTCGGACTTTGCAGTGCGGATAGGCGGCGCAAATCCCCCTTCTGCTCAAAGTCAACCCCCCATCCCAGCCAACGCATCGATAACCCCGAAATCGAAACCCCTCACCACATTTCACAAGCCAAACCCCTCCGGTGCTGCATTGATACTAGATTACGGCCCTGCCTCCACCATCCCCGCCAACACCCTCCGCGGCATTCGCTCGCACCGCCCATGCTCACCGTTCGTGTCCACAGGCCTCGTGGATATCAGCGCAGACGTAGATTTCGTTGCACTGGCTGACGCTGCATTGGACGCGTCACCCGGCGTGGAGGTACACGGCCCCGTTGAGCAGGCTTACTTTTTGTCTACGCTGGGGATCATGGAGAGGGTAGAGCGGCTGTTGAAGGCTGCAGGAGATGAGGACGTGAGAGAGAGGTTGGAGACGGCGGTGAAGAGGCTAGTGGATAGGGGGCCGACGGGGATGGGGAGGATTTACAAGGCGATGGCTGTGGTGCCGTTTGTGGAGGGGAAGAAGGTGAGGAGACCGGTAGGGTTTGGGGGTGGGGTGTTTCAGTGATTGGATGTTCTGTGTGAATGGTACAATGTGTAGTATATGTACAGTATGGTAAAGTCTTCATGCACGTCTCGCGGCTCTCGGGCATGCTTGCTCGTCTTCATTTCTCGTGCTCGGACTCAGCGTGAAATCTCCCAAGTAGAACGCCGAATATGCCTCCCCTCGAACCCCAGCTCCTGTCCTCCCATGCCCACAGTATCTTACGCCGCCCCGACCTAACTTAGCAAAACATAATATACACCCATCCCACCCCTGTTCAAACCGGCAGCTCGCTATTCCTCTGCACCGCGCCCACCCTCTCCAACGCCTTCGCAATATACGGCCCCACAACGGGAATATTCCCCACGAACCCCGCGATCGTCGCAAAGAAGTCGCCAAACAGTACCAGTATCCCATACAGCTCGATCAGAAAGCCGACGAACGCCCAGCGCAGGAGAATGAGCACGATGCCGGCCGTGAAGGCCGCGGTGCCTTTCCACTTTTGCCGGCGCGCGAAGAAGGAGGCGGTTTTTTGGAGGCCGATGATGAGGGTTAGGCCGATTAGGAAGAGGATGTTGCCCATGGCGAGCCTGCGGGGGGGGGGGGGTTAGCATGGTGGGAAACTGGGGGAGGGGAGGCGTACATGGAGCGGTCAAAAAACATCATGACGCCGCCCAGGAGAAAGAAGCCGCCTGCGCGCGTGGTCAGTCGTGTTCGCGTGCGCCGTGTGGTGGTGCCGTGTGCGTTGCGTACCTACCCCCTGAGCAGAAGGCAACCCCGATCTCTGCGTCGTGTTAGATTTGTCTGGACTTGACAGCGCTTCTGGCTTGCTTGCGCTCACGTACTTTGGGTATCTGTGAGCCACATGGTCGGCATCTTGGATGGTGGTGTGGTAGGTTTGCGCTGGAAGCAGTAGGGGAGCGCGGTGCTGGGGGATGATTTGGAAAGGTCGCTGCCTGGCGTACACCTTATCTGGCCTCAATGCGCCACTGGTGGTAGGTATTCGTTCTTCGGGAACTTTTTCGTATCGTGTCCCTTTGAGATGCATGCAGTCGCAACGCATGGTCCGTGTGTGGCTATCCTTGTCTAGCGCGAATGATTTGACGGGAGTCCGCATGATTTTCGAGGTTTGATTTCCTACACTCTTCACGAGCTTCGCAAAGCACACGGAGTACACCCACGATGCGATCATCTTATGAACCAGATATATTCCAGATCGGTCTATCGTGGAACTACTAATATTCGATGGCCCCTACAAAGAAGGCACAGAAATCTATGTAGAAGCAACCGCCCCGACCGCAGCATGCGTTTACGCTGCTGTCACTAGGAATACTGTCCCGTGTATTCCTGGTACCCCGTCATCGGCGAAGAGAAAACAGTTCACGATTAAGCCGGAGCACCTCCTTGAACCTTGCCTCGAGAGGGGCTTGGTGGGTGGAGTGCGCTTGACTTTGTTGGCCTTACATATTTAATGCCATACTGTGTTGGGTTTTCCTCATTGATCCGTAGAGGACAAGCCCAAGCCCATCTCTTGAATCCCTCCATGTGTTTTCCCTTAGTGCCCAAGTTGTAATGGAAGCGAGTCTGCACTCCGAGAGGCGTTCGCTGTACCAGTCCCACTGCTCACTTCAACACTGTATGTGCACCTCTCGCGCTGAGATAACCTTCAGAAACGTTCTGCGGCATCGTCCTGATAACTCCAAACACCTCTTTATCGTGGTATCGTAACCTCGTCTTGGGGTCCGTGTACGGCGCCGGCAGCCCTGTGATGTCGCAGTACCGCCTCTGGCTACTTGGGTGGAAGCTCGGCGCGCTCTCAATGTTCGTATACGTGGCAGCAGGTCCTGTGCCGTTGCCGTTCGCAGCTCCCAGCCCACCCCCAGCAGCTCGTAGGTTCTTCTCCAGCACAAGGGTACTCAGGCTTTGAGCGGCTTGCGCGATGTTCGGGGCTCGACCGACGGGGGTCGCAGAGCCTGTCGCGCCTTCGGTGTGGGGGATTGCAGGCGTGGAGGCACCGCTGTTGTTCTGGGTGGCCATGACGGAGGCTTCTTTGCGCGTGGCATCGGCGATGATCTGTTTGACGTTCTTGTTGCGGCGCTGCGGTGGCTTCCAATGCGAGTTGCGGAACGGTTTATGAATTTTGTAGATGTCAAGTTGGTCAAGGAGAGCTTGATGTGTGTGCTCGTCGGACGCAGCGGTTAGAGGCGCCATGTTGAAGCTTTACAGGAAGCTGTAGCAGGGCCAACTGGAAATGGACACAAAGTTGATGGTGTGACGTGTGGGGTCGTGACTGCGCAGGGAGGGCTGCGTGGTGACCAGTGTGCAATTGGCAAGGAGGCGTTGAGGGAATGACGATGGAAGCAATTGCGCTGCTCTGCTGTCAGCGTCGCGTTCGCGTCGGCCGTTCACTATGATCAGCCCTATGGTTCTTGGCATCGGGTTGTTTGATTACCCCACGCCCCACGTAAACAAGAGTTCGTCCACCCCAGTGCCTCGCACCACGCATTCCAGGATCGCGTAAACATGGTACGGCTATGATTCTATACGTTGGATGACACGATGTTTACGCCGTTCAGGAAAGCCCACACGAGCACCAGCAGAGCCTCTTGCTCTCGCGCATCATTGTCAACGTGGTACGGCAACACTCCAGCAATTCGCATTGTACCGGGCGTTTGTTAAATTGTCCATAGGAAAAGCTCAATGAAGCGATCATGACTCTGAACAAGAACCTTCAAGAGATCAACATAGCGAACATGGACACCGAGCTTGTGTCTCAGATGTTCAAGAATTACCAGTCCAACGTGCTCTTCCACCTTGAAGGTATGTTACATGGCTCAGACGGGCTGGATGAATGGGTGCTCATGTTTTGCTAGCCACCAATGGTCTGAAGGATCCGGCGTGAGCAGTCGCACGGGGAGGAAATGTTCAATTGAATGTGTTCATCTACCACTTTGGAACACTACCTTCGGCCTCATCGGTTGCTCTCCATGCTCGTCCCTAACACAGTTCTGGATGACATGGTCCGTCTGTCGTGCGCGTGCGGAGCAAGACAGAAGGCTGCATGGGTAAGGATAGATCATGGTGACAAGGGCTTAGTACCTGAGTATGTACCAATTGGGCTGAATGTTAGAGCTACCCTCTGGATTGCAGATGCACCAATTAGTACTTTACGATTTTCATGATCTAAAACGTCTACCTCGATTGTAAGCGCGTCTGTAGCCAACATGCTCTGAGTGAAGGTTGCGGTTTTAGGGATGGTGCATGGACCGCGGGTGACGCGCCGCGCAGGTGAGGAAGGGAAGCTCAGCGCGACGGCGACGCAACACGCCTCAACAATCGGCTGCGCTGTGCCTCCACCAAAGCCCGCCACTGCACAATACCAACGCGACATGTCCTAACGCCGTCACTCCCATCTTCCTCCACGTCAACCATCCCAGCGCAATGGCTCCCTCTGCGACTGCAGACGCACCGCTGCCTTCTGGCCGCAACTCTCCCAAGCCACCCCCGGCGAAGATCTGGAGTGTCAGTGAGCCTCCATTCGAAGGCTTCAAGCCCATAGACACCGAGGGCTTTGCGCGCAGCAATCGCGAAACAGCCATAGTAATCGACAATGGTAACCTCCGCACCGCAATGCGCATCCCTCGCAAAGTGCTGACAGCTCCACAGGGTCCTCTGCAGTGCGCGCAGGCTGGTCCTTCGACTCGAATCCCCGACTATCGTTACGCCCTCTCGTAGCAAAATACCGCGATCGAAAACTTGCTCGTACCTTCACGTTTGTCGGCTCAGATGTCTTCAGCGATGGTACGGCACGAGGCCAATCCAAGAATGTCTACGAACCGGGAAGCAATATCGTGAACAACTGGGATGTCATGGAGGGTCTGCTTGACTACTGCTTCATCAAACTCGGCGTGGACGGCAAGAACGGAAGCATAGACAGGCCCATTGTCATGACGGAGCCTGTCGCAAACTTGGGATACACAAGGAAGAGTACGTATGGCACCAGATTATCAGTTCGCTGGATCGTACAAACTTGCAGGCAATTTACTGACAGTGGCGGTATCTAGCCATGTCCGAGATTTTGTTTGAATGTTACGGTGCACCCTCCGTTGCATACGGCATCGACTCCCTCTTCTCATACTCCTACAACGGCGGTAAGACGGGACTCGTTGTCGACTCGTCATACACCTCGACACACTTGATCCCTGTGGTCAATTCTAAAGCGTTGTTGTCGCAGTCGACGCGGCTCAACTGGGGCCGTTCCCAAGGCGCCGAATATCTGCTCAAGCTTCTCCGTCTGAAGTACCCTTCATTTCCCGGAAAAGTCAGCGACCCTCAGGCTGAAGATCTCGTCCGCGACCATTGCTATGTCAGTCAAAACTACGAGGAAGAATTATCAAAGTACCTCGACTGGACAGGACTGGAGGATCGGAATCGCATTGTTCAATTTCCCTATGTTGAACAAGTTGTGGTCCAGAAGACAGAAGGAGAGCTCGCGGCAGCTGCAGAGAAGCGCAAGGAGAGCGGTAGGAGATTACAAGCTCAGGCTGCAAAGATGCGCTTGGAGAAGTTGAAGCGTAAGGAAGAGGAGTTTGAGTACTACCAGCAGTTGCAGACTCAGCTCCAAGACGTCACCAAAAAGGAAGCCAAGCGAATACTGGAGTCCAACGACTTCGATGAGGAGAGCCAACTAGAGAAAAAGGTTCGTGAACTGGAGAAGTCGATACGGAAAGCAAGGAACAAGGACGTGGGTGACGTCGAAGAAGAGGTGCAAGAAGAACCCACATTCCCGCTGCTCGACAGACCCGACGAGGAGCTCGACGAAGAAGAGTTGAAGCAGAAACGCCAGCAGCGACTAATGAAGTCCAACTACGAAGCACGCTTGCGCGCAAAGGCAGAGAAAGAGCGTGAAAAGGCACGTTTAGCAGAGGAACAGCGGCTTGACGACGAAAGACGTGACCAGGATCTCGAGGGGTGGTCCGCAGAGCGTCGTACGGCGCGACAAAGCATCATCCAGAAAATAAAGGATCGCGAGCGTCTGAAAGCCGAATTGGGTAACAGGAAGTCTCTAGCAAACCAAATGCGCATGAAGTCTATTGCAAACCTCGCGTCCGACGCGCCCACGAAAAAGCGTCGGAGAGGTGGTGGCGACGACGATACGTTTGGTGCTGATGACGCAGACTGGGGCGTCTACCGCACCATTGCCACCGGCGAGCAGTCCGACGACGAAGAGGAAGAGGACCTAGGCAAGGCACTCAAGGAAATCGAGGCTCAGTTGCTCCAGCACGATCCTACCTTCACCGAAGAATCCACACGAGAAGCCCAAACGGACTGGACAAAATCTCTACTCCATGCGTTCCTGCATGGTCCATATCCCTTCGACCCAGAAAACCAGAAGCAGGCGCACCAACTCCATCTCAATGTAGAACGCATCCGCGTTCCTGAAGTCGTCTTCCAACCCACCATTGCCGGCCTCGACCAAGCTGGCATCATCGAGATTGCATCCAATATCCTCACCGAACGCCTAGCTGACAACCCGCGTCGACATGATGTCTTCAAAGACATATTCCTCACTGGCGGTAACACGCTCTTCCAGGGTTTCGAAGAAAGACTCGCATCTGAGCTACGGGCTGTGCTTCCAGCTGAACAAGAGCTTATTGTCAGGAAGGCGGATGATGCGGTTCTGGATGCGTGGAGGGGAGCGGCCAAGTGGGCGGGCAAGAAGGAGAACAGGACGAATTTCATCACCCGGGCGGACTTTATGGAGAAGGGGGGTGACTATATCAAAGAGCACGACGCTGGCAATGGAATGTCTTTCTAGGCGTATGTGCGGACTTTTAGGAGGGTTTTATTTACGCCTGTAGTGTACGAATATGTGTTACTTGTGGGCCTGGATCAGGGATAGGACAAAGTTGCTGTTTGCGTAATAGCAGAAAGCACCATCCTGCAAGAATTTGACGACATTTACCCCCATCATGTGATATGGGGAAGTGAGCTGTACGGCGTGGTATCTGCTTGTTTCTGCAGCGCTGTCAAAGGTTTGAGTTAAAAGTGAAACCCCAGTTTATGCAATACATAGGCCAATAGCACTCATACCTTTGTCTTGGTAATGTACCGTCCTTCTGGTCCACAGTCACTAGTGTAACACTCGTTACCTTCCAGCACCGAAGTTAGTGATTACTTCCAAGGCTCCTTTGAGCTGTTTGAAATCTTTGTGTTTTGACACCCCACCGAGTTCCTTTATTGAGTTTTGCCGCGGCCTGCCCAAGCTCGCGAAGTATAACATTTGACTTCCAAGGCTCCGCAATAGGAAGGTCTAAGATTTCACCGTAAGATCAGTTCTTGGCAAGTATCATTCATTCGTCCTGGTGGAATATCGAAGTCTCTGCTGAGCTACACGATACTAGGAAATACTGCGAGGCACCCGTCAGCAGAATCCTTTGTGGGTGGTGTAGAGGTCGCTTCTCGCGCGAATATCTCTTCTCGCGCGAATATATCTTCTATGGAGTATATATATGAAGTTTGATGGCCATGCACCTCGCGGCCACCCATATTCCCTCCAGAGTCTAACCTACACCCTTCCCGGCTCCACCTTGGATCAAGACCTCCCACGAAGTCTCACCCGACACCATAACACATCTCCACAATGCGTCTCCTTATATTCGCCTCTATATTCGTCGCTCTCGTGCACGCGACACCTGCGCCCGTACCTGCTGCTGCAGCACGATATCAATATTGCGAATGCCAAGGTCAATCCAACTGCCCGACGAAGCCAATAGGCCGCCGCGACGTGGAGGTGGAGGAGATATGGAAGAGGGTGCCGACATGCTGTTGGTGGGGGGATAGTCATGAGTCTTTGCTTTGTTTGTAGGGGTGGAAAAGTGGTGAGAGAAAGAGAAGGTTTTGGGTGACGGACGAGGAAGAGCGCAGTCAGGCGTGCAGTACCCCCTTTTCCAAACCATCGTACAAACACCGGGGAAGAATCCAAAACATGTCTATAATCTTCGATTTATATATTAATTAATTAAACATTAAACCTCATCTCATCCCTCTATGGTACCCAGATATGAATATGGAAAAGAAATCCCAAGAAACCACCGTAGACCCGAAAAGAAAAAGATACATGTACTGTATATGGTAATCACACGCTCATGATGTTGACAATGCGACGCTTACAACTCGGCAAATGCAAGCCACATGATACCCATGAACCCAGCGAAGCTAGCCATCTTCACGTTGCCAAAGTCTGACACGGCGGCGCCGGCGAACTCGGGGTTCTCGGGCTGCGTGGGGCTGCTGTTTGAGCCATCGCCTGAGCCCGATCCACTCGAGCCGGAGCCTGAGTCGCCAGATCCTGAGCTTCCGGAGCCTGAGCCTGATCCGCTGGTGCCGTTGCTCTTGCTGGTCTCCGAGGGGAGCACGATGACCTCTGTCTTAGTCTTGGTGGGCTTGATGGTGGTGGTGCCGTTGTTGAAGGGCCCGGCGGAGGTTACGTTTGCTGGTGCACCAGTGGAGATGATGACGGGGATTACGTTTGCTGGTGCACCAGTGGAGGTGATGACGGGGATTACGTTTGTGGGGGCACCAGTGGAGATGACGACGGGGGTTACGTTTGCGGGGGCACCAGTAGAAAGGATGACGACAGGGATAGTAGTGGTGGTGACGCCGGACTCGGAGCTGGGTGCGGAGCTGGGTGCGGAGCTGGATGAGGAGCTGGACGCTCCAGTGACGGTGACGACGCCAGCGACGTTGCCGCAGGCGTTGACCGCGAAGTCGTTATACTCTAGAAGTATGTTAGTATTTGTGGCAGGTCCGTATTGGAGACGCGTTGAACTTACTGGCAGTATCGTCAGGGCAACTGGTTGAGATCTCCTTGAGGGCGCCGAGACGGTCGAGCTCGACACATATGCAGGGGAAGTCGGCGGGGTTGCACTGGCTGTTTCCGAGCAGCGGGAAGAGCACGTCTTGGGCGCAGTCTGAGAGGCCGGCGATGGCACTAGGGATGTCGGAGGGGCTCTGGGGGAGCGCTGTGGAGAGAGTAACGAAGAGGGTGGAGGAGAGGGTGAGGGTGCTGAGGATGGTAGACATTGTGGTGGTGCTGGTGCAAGTCTTGCAAGTTTTTGCTATGGCTGCGGTCTTCGTAGAGGTCTTGGTAGACGTGGTCTTGGATGATTCTGTCGTGGCTGCGGTCTTAGAAGATCCTGAGCTATAGGCCGACAACGAAGACGATGTCTTGGGTGTTGAACTGGAGGATTTGGGATCGGATCCGGACTTTGAAGACACTGTGGTAGAAGACTTCGTAGTAGAAGACACTGTTGTAGAAGGCTTCGTAGTAGAAGACACTGTCGTAGAAGACTTCTTAGTCGAAGACTTTGTAGTAGAAGGCTTCGTAGTAGAAGACTTTGTCGTAAAAGACTCTGCAGTAGAAGACTTTGCCGGAGAAGACTTTGCCGGAGAAGACTTTGCCGGAGAAGACTCTGAGTTCGTAAACTTGGACGTGGAAGACTCTGTTTTGGTAGAGGAGAGAGTAGGAAGCTCGCTGCCTGAAGTCGTCGTGGTAGAAAACGAGGGTGTTGTGTAAACGGTGAATGGGACCGAGGTGAAAGATGGAAGCGAAGGAGTTTCAGTGTACACCGTAATACCAGTGGTGGAAGTGTAGGGGACGGTAGTTGTAGTGGTGAGCTCCGGGTAGACAGTCGAAATCGAAGAGGAGGATTTGTGGTGGTGGTGTTTTGGTGATGAGGAGCTGATGATCAGTGAAGTGCGAGTCCAGAAGTCTCTGATGTTCCAATGCATATTGAGAGCGAGTGTATATATAATGAAACCTAGCGGGTGAGGTGGTGGGAAGAACAATGAACGCGTTCAGAGACATGTAATATAGGTGCTACCGTTTGACATTTTGGAAGCTGCATGCGGTGATCCAAAAGCGACAAAGGCGGTAAAAATAGGCGGCGACGCATCCGGGCGAACATCTTTGTTGGCGAAGTTTCAGTTTTCGCGTTGACATCGCGAGGTTGTAGCGTGGCTCTGAGTTCCGGTTCCGTCGTCTGCTCTGGAATGTGGCGCAAACGGCTTCCTTTCAGCATCGACATGGCCCTCTCCGGAATTCCCTCACTTCTTTACGTCCACGTGCTCGTTAGCTGATTCGTATGGAAGAGCTGTATTGTACAGC
Source organism: Karstenula rhodostoma CBS 690.94 (assembly GCA_010093485.1). Taxonomy (NCBI): domain Eukaryota; kingdom Fungi; phylum Ascomycota; class Dothideomycetes; order Pleosporales; family Didymosphaeriaceae; genus Karstenula; species Karstenula rhodostoma. The sequence continues at coordinate 621,798 of MU001500.1, forward strand.
AAGTCCAGCCGCGCACGCTTTTGGTCATCGAGGGGAGGTTGCATCGAGGTGTTTCGCTTGTCCAAGATCTCTATAATCATAGCCACTTGACTCTTTTCATAAAAGCACTCGTGGTGCTCTTTTGCGTACCGTATTGCACGAGATAGATCATCCGTCGCATTTGGCGAAGGTTCATCTTGGTTCGCCAGCAGGTTTTCGTAATAAGGGTTGGCACGTTCACGCCACGCAGCCCCTACGCAACGGCGTCTATCGCTCTCGTCCATGAACTGTCGATACTGATACGCCAAAATGTAAGGGTTCTGTTTGAACTTAGATAGCCGACGTGGCGTGTACGACTTGAAGTTTCCGCGGCGTTGATGAAATAAACTTTGACATTGCTGCAGTCTATCGCGGTCTGACTCCAGCGCAATACGGTATTGACGTCGACACTGTTCTCGTGCACTGGAGCCAAGATGAGCATAAAATCTCTTAGCTCTGGGGTCTTCCGGGGGATCAAACAGACGAAAGTACAGATTCCATAACTCGGGGTCCGCCATGGTAGTGTGATGTATCGTGTATCCTCTAATCGACAGATGCTTTGGGAGGGTTACGGAATCTTTGCATGTGTCAAGACAAAGAGGAAGGTCACTAAGATACTTTTGAGTAGCGCATGGGTTGGAAACCAAAGGTAGTGATGTGTAGACAAGCAGTGAGAGCCAACACAAAGAGAGGAGTAGCGCATGAGGACGAACAGAAGTTTGACAGTGACAAAGGGTTCTGGCTTGTCACCTAGACATCCGAAACACTCGTGATTGCGCAGCACAGCGGGTGAAGAATAAACTCGGACGCGTTTGGGAAACGTCTGTGGTAAAAGCTGTCCGAGTTTACGCTGCACCTTCCTGTGTGTGGTATCATGGAAGCCCTTACCATTGTGCACCTCACATGATTACCCCAACATGACGATGCAAAATTCAATTTCGTGACATGTGAGCAATTGGTGGCACGGCAGAAGGTCATGCGACAATGCTTCTCCCATCTCTTTCAGTATCCAGTGCCTCATAATGAAGATCGGCAGCATAGGGCGCGGCGCTATGGAGAACATAAAGCGTTACCATAGCCAAGACTTCTCTGTTAGCAAAACAAGATGCGGGATATGCATGTGTTCATGTATATCGAAGGTAAAATGGAAAGATGGGCTAGAAACGATCTCAAAGTGGTCCTGGAATACCGTAGGTTATGGTATGCGTCAGCGACAAAAGCACATCAGTTGATGAATGCGTCGGATCAACAGCACACGTGTAGGAAGATGTGCGCTTTAGTAGTCGAAGTTTTTGCCGCGAAACGGAGATGCATCAAATGAAAACGCAAAGCATCAATCGAAAGCATCAATTTGATGAGGCTGAGCCCACCGTCTGCCAAGTCCGGCTAGCGATTTAAGAGACTAGCGCACTGGTTAGCGTGCCCGCTCTATGCTCGAAAATCTAAAAGTTCGCCTGGAAACATTTTCGTCTTCGAACAGCGGACGCTGCAAATTGAACGATGGCGACGTCAACGTGAGTATCTCTCTCGTCGTAACTTCTGTCTTACATGATGGTCTTCTCTATGAAGTTACTGACTCCAGCATAGAACTGTGCCGACGCAGAACGATATTCTCGTCCCCGAGACGCTTCTGAAGAAGAGGAAATCACAGGAGAGAGCTCGCGAGGAGCGCGCTCTGGCCACCAAGGAAAAGCGAGGTATGCAGCCAGCTGCTGCACCAGGCGAGAAGGAGCGGTCACGATGATGATAACCACCAACACTATCGGCTAGACTTCGGTCAATGCTGTCGAACCGTTAACCATCTTTCGGGACTGATGTGACCGCTCTCTTCGAACCAGTTGTGGCGAGTTCCTTTCAATGCTCCATGCTAATGTCGGAGTAGACAAGAGCAAGAAGAAGAGGGAAGTGATTTTCACCCGGGCCGAGAAGTATGTGAAGGAATACCGCGACACCGAAAAGGAGAAAGTACGGCTGTCCCGCGAGGCAAAGAAGAACGACAGCTTCTACGTCCCAGAGGAACCGAAGCTCGTGTTCGTCGTGCGCATCAAGGGTATCAACAAGATCGACCCGAAGAAGCGCAAAACTCTGCAGCTGCTTCGTCTTCTCCAGATCAACAATGGCGTTTTCGTCAAGCTCTCCAAAGCCACCATGGAGATGCTGAAGATCGTCGAACCTTTTGTCGCTTACGGGTACCCAAATCAGAAGTCTGTTCGTGAACTCATCTACAGTAAGTACACTTATCTTCTTGGGTCACCATGCACTGATTGGTTTGCAGAGCGTGGTTACGGCAAAGTCGATAAACAACGTCTCCCTCTCACGGACAACGAAATCATCGAGGAGCAGCTCGGCAAATACGGGTACGACCGCACTCTAGGCCTGCATTGTCAGAACCGTGTTAATATAAGTCTAGTATGATCTGTATGGAAGATCTCATTCACGAGATCTATACCGTCGGTCCCAACTTCAAACAAGCTTCCAACTTCTTGTGGCCTTTCAAGCTCAACAGCCCTACCGGCGGCTTCCACAAGCGGAAATTCAAGCACTTCATCGAAGGTGGTGACCTGGGTAACCGTGAAGACTTGATCAACAACTTGATCAGACAAATGAACTAAATCGGATTTGTACAAAGAAAACGGTATCTGTGGGATTAGGGCAGTTTTGAGCATGGATCTCTTTCGGGAATACCCCACGGTTGCACTTGCATGGCGTTCGGCATTTTCAGTGAGAAACAATCTCGCGCTTAACGTGGGAACGACGAAACGCGATTACAAAGTCAATGAAATGATTGCAGCCGCTACCAGTGGCAACGACTACATGGACTACTGAGGCCGGACACGGAATCTGCCAATTGAAGTAGGCGTGGTCAGCTGAAGGCACTGGCGAACACAGTCTCGTGTTCAACGTATGTTGGATGAACTCAGCAGACCAGGCAGCAGCCCAAACCTGACTGTGTCGCCGTGGAGCGGTTTCGAGGCCATAGACGGAGGTGGTGGTGTGAAGTGGACGCCACCTCGATGATCTGCCTACGGACGGACGCGATCAGCCGTCGCTTACCGTGAGTAAGACAGGTGTGTGTGCTCGCACAGCCAACGCGGCGGCTGCTGCATGCCCAATGTACATGATATTGCAGTGGCAGCCGCGGATCATTGTTCAACTCCAGACCACAGATCCGACACGCCACAATATGGCACCGTATTGATGATGCGGAGTTAAGTTTGATTTTCAACATGCCATCACGCCCCCCCGCAAACTAACCCTTTGTCAACATGCTCGATCCTTCATGAGTCAATATCTACAAGCCTCTCGCGTTCGAAGGGTGTCAAAACAGGGGTGTCTCAACAGTCGCTCTACATTCGGGAGGTGCAGTGGGTGCGTAATCGCGCTTTGCTTACGGGGTTGGACGGCATGGCCTCCTCCCACTGCCGAGGCTAGTATTGCCACCACAGCTGCGAGCCTGACGGCTGACGAGGATTTGGCGAAGCGCGCGGAGTGGGAGGCGTGAAAGGCCGCGGACGGATCCAGGGTGGACTCGCTGTGGGTTGCAGAATGACGCTCAAGGTCTGACGCACTCTTACCGCCGCCTTGCCGCCGTGTCGTTGGCAATGTTGTTGGGTTTTCGCGTTGCGATTTGTGGAGAGCGTGATGGAGCGCCACGATAGGCATGCTCCTCGTCATCTGCCAATATGCGTGCAGCATTCCAGCCTGGCCCAAGGCCGACAGAAGCTACGGGCAGTGACGGATTTCTGGTGCAGACTAGGCCACGGGGCCCGCATGGCATGCTGCAGGCACACAATTTTCATACAAGCACGGGGACCGACTTCCGAGCAGAAGACTGGTGCACAAATGGGTGGCAGGCGTGCTGGCGGTGATTGCGGATAGATGTGGCCATCAACACGGATGGATTCTTGGCTCCATTGAGGGGAGCTGGGGTGACACACAGCCATCTGGAAGCTCATGTGAACTCGGTGAGGGCTGCGCGATGATGATGATGCAGTCTGCAGAGTGGCGGCCCGGGGGGGGATTGGACCCCTTGGCACGGTCAGAGGGGATTCTCGAACGAAACACGGGCCAGAGGCAAAGAGGAGACGTGGGTGCCAGCGTGGCTCGCGAAAGCACTGATGGCGTCCGTGACTGGACCAAGTCAGCGCCAACGAAGCCCCTGTTGGCGTTCATTGGGGGAGGAGTGCAGCGCGGTGGACCCGATGCTGGAGCAATTTTCGAGAGCGTGCATCGACTTGTGCCTGGCGATGATTCCTTTGGCCTCGGTGGAGCTCGCTGCGCTGCGTGTTGAGCAGCCTAGCCGCGCACAGCGGCGATGCATTTCCAATCCAGCCCCGACGGCGAGGGTGAGGGCGAGGGCGACGAGGGCGACGACCAGAATGCCTTGCAGCCAGTGGTGCCTGCGGGCGTGCTGTGCGGTACGAGGCTCGTGCAAAAGTAAATTGTAAATTGTAGCCTGCTCAGTGCTCAGCGAGCGTTCCGGGGCGTGACGCGAGGGTCGTCTTGGAGCCGGAGGCCATTCGGGCCCGGCATGGGGCCCTCCTTAGTGGTTGCGCGGAGCCCTAGAATGGTTGCGGTGGGCAGAAGAGAAATTCGCCAGCCCGTTGATCGAATGAGAAAACCACACCAGCGCTCGCGAACATCCTCCCCCTTGCTCTCCTTTTCCTTCGCCGCCCTCCCTTCTCTTTCACCTCGTCATCTCCACACAGGTCGCCGCAGCCAGCGCTCGAACCCCCCCAGCCTCTCTGGTCCGACCTAGCCGTGCCTCCGATCCGAGGAAGACCCTTGCGCCCTCGGCAACCAGCAGGCCTCGTTTGCTGAGCCAGCTGCGTGCGCGTCGTCCTCCATCATTCCTCCACCGCATCACCGGCGCTCGCTGTCCGTGCAAGAGTGCTCAACCCTCAACGTGTAGCGTTGTCGTCGAGCCGACCAACCTACCTTGCTGGAGCTCTCCCGCGCCACCTCCGACGGCCAACGTCGCTACGAAAACATCGGCCGCCTCATCCTTCTGCATCCGCATTCTTGTGGCATTTACTCGGCGCCTTTCTTGGTTGAACTACCTAGCTCTTGCCCTTATTGTTGGGTCGCCCCTGCCCTTCCACGCCCTCCGCGTTCGAGCACACACCTCGCACCCACCCATCCGCGAGGAGCGAGCTGCAAGCTTCCACCACCTCTCCCGCGACCCTGCCTTCACGACGATCTATTGATTTAGACATCGTCCTGAGCTCGCGTTTCAGTGGTGCCTGCTGCCACCCGGCCGTTTCCCCGGACACGCACTCTGCGTCTCTAACTTGGGTCTCAGCTGCGACTCACGCCTCGGCCGATTCTCTCGCCGGCTGCGCTGTACCAACTGACAACGACAACGACCCACTGTCTGGCCGCGACAGCATTATTACACTCCCCACCCTTTCCTCGATTGTCTTAAACGAACAACACTCTCTTGAATCACGATTTCCTTTGTGCATGAGCGGATCTTATTAGAGCGTCGGTAAGCTCTTTCGCAGAGCGCACGCTCAACCCTCGTGCGGTCAGGAACGGAAGAACTGTAAGCTCCATCACCTCGAAGCCTTCACGACACCCCACTGACATGGTCGCAGGGTGTACCAGTATCTTCGTTTTCCGGCAACTGCATCTTCATCATGCCATCCTTCTACCCTCGACAGAACATGCCCCGGCAACTACCGCTCACACCGCCCGAGTTTGTACCCAGCTACCACTCCGGCTGCGGAGGGATGCCTTATCAGCAACCAGCCTATGGCGGTCAACCGGGCATTCGGTCGCACGATGATGGCTATGATTTTGCAGACCGCTACAACCAGCTTTCAATTGCGATGCCTCCTATGTACCCCCAAGCAGGCACCTACCTGAGCAGCGCACCGCCGAGCCTTCCACCGCCGAGCTCATTCTACGAGCCCAACGGCACGTCAGTCCTCCCACCGATGCGACACTCCATGGGAGACGCCGGTATGCAGCAGCACCGCGCCCAAGACCTCATTCAGCGCCCTGCCCAACAACCCAAGGAGGAGAAGCCCGTTGGTGGTGTGTCTGCGAAGCTGGACTACGACATGGAAGTCATGACGGATTTTGTTTGCGAGATGGCCTTGGACGTTATCACGCCCGGTCGCATGATGCCACCATCTTTCCGAAAATGGGTTCACCAGGTACTTTGCGCAACGAGGCTGCCATCTGCCACCATCATCCTGAGCATGTTCTACCTCTCTTCGAGGATGCCAATGCTGGCCGGTCTTCCCAAGAACGACAACCATCTGTTCCGCCTCCTTACTATTGCCCTTGTATTGGGAAGCAAGTTTCTGGATGACAACACCTTCATCAACCGCTCATGGTCCGAGGTCAGCGGCATCCCTGTCGCCGACTTGAATCAGTTGGAGATGGACTGGCTCGTGGCTATTGAGTTCAAGTTGCACCGCGATCCCGTGGAGCACCAAGGCTGGAACACTTGGTCCAACCACTGGAAGACGTATGAAGAGCGCGCTGCTGAGCGATCCGGCTGCCCCAATAAACTCAGCCCCATCGACACCTCCGTGCAGCGACAACGCTCAATCAACAAGCCGCTTCCGCCGTTACCAATGCAGCAGGCCTACAACCCCCCGCCGTATGACTACACCCCAAAGTCTGCACAGCCTTCGTTCAACAACGTCGCCAGCTACTCGCAGTACGACCCTTGGCGGGCGGCCAATGAGCACTCCCCGGCTTCCGCTCCTACCACTGGTCCCACTACCCCAGAGTATTACGGCAGCGCGGGACCTTGGGCTCCGGAAGGTTACTCGCGTCGCACCATGTTTGGCTTCCCACCCCTGTCTCAGACAACTCCAAGCCAGCCCCAGCAGTCGTCCAATTACGGCCCGCCTGCATACGCGACACAATACCATACGCCTGCCTGGAACACCCATGGCGTCAACTGCGGTTGCATGTACTGCGCGCAGAGGCACCCGTCCTACTTCATGGCACCCGGTTTCGGTCCTCAGGCTGTCGCTGTTTAGGATCCAGCTGCTTCCAATGTGTCAGCCTGGTAGGACTCAGCTACCTTCAATGTGTCAGCCTGGACCTTCCTGGGGCCCGCTTCGCATCCTAGATGGGGCCTACTTGCTGGCATCACGACTTCCAAATTGTTTTACGACCTCGCTCTTCGACTTTTACATATTGCTTGGCCTTTTCCCACATTTTAGCGATTCATTTGTTCAAAAGTTATTTCCCCGCATCGGCTTCTCACTTTCTGGACACTCGACTTTTTCGACCTTCTCAAAGTTTGGGCGCCGAACAGCCTATCCTGGACTCAGGCTACCCAATCCTGCTCGGTCGTTGGGCGACAGTATTGCTGTCCTTGGCTATGGCTGCCTGCGTCCATTACATCGAGATCATCTTGCAAGGCGCTCGTTCGTTTTCTTCTTGTCGCTATTCCAGACGCATGTGTGCGCTATTCGAGCTCCGACGAAACCACGCAAGGCTTGCGATCATCTTGCATGATAGATTTCCTACACTACATTTCGCGACACCGGTTTTTCATTGCTTGATTTTCATTTAGACATTGGGGGTGTCTTGCGGGTCTTCGGGAGCACTTGCAGCGAAATTGTGGGACAACGGCGTTCTGTTTGTTTTGTCCAGTTTCTAACGATGCTTTTCAAAGCTGCCAGCCACGCTTTGGGCGTGGGAAATAGCGCAGTCTCTTTTGTTTTGTTGCACTTTGCCTCTAGATTGGCACATTGGGGTTCATTGCACTTGTTAATGGTTTGTTTTGGGCTGCTGAAGGGTTGTGGGTACGGCCAAAGTGTCGATCGCCTCAGACGTGCCCTCCCAAGGATGTTGGCTGTACCTGCTTTTCAACAGTTCGTCGGTTTGCGGTTTTAAAGAGCTCACGATTTGATTCCCCTCCATCGCCTCCGTTTCCCAATTGCGGAGCTGTAATTAATCGGCATCAGACTACGGCGGAGCATAACTTTTTTTTTTCTTTGGGTCGGAAAGAGGCTTCGAGCTTTTATGAATTCTATACCAGATGGCACACTAGGGAATGGGAAGGAATCGTGCTTTTACGACATTCTGCGGAAATGCAGAGCCTCTCGATAGCAGCATCAAAATGGAAAAGCGTGTTTGAGGAGTTGTTGCATATCACCTGATTTCGCATGATCCAACTTGCATGTTATTATCTTTATGAGTCTGTTCGCGTTGTAGCGTAGCGTGAACTCCTGTGAACTGCGTTGCTGCACAAGAACGGTCCAGCTGAACCCACGGGCGCCGTAGAAAAGGCTCGGACATTGTTGTACGTCTGCGCAGAACGGAACAAAAAATCTGCCCGGGATTCCGACGTGACGGGGTTAACGCCTCGCTTCTATCTCTACATTCACCGAGTCGTGTCGTCATTGCCCAATCACGGGCGAGGGCGCACCACCCGGCAATCGAGACGGCCAGTTCTTGCTCCGGTTTGAGCTTTTCGATTGGGCCGACCTAAACAATATAGCATTCGTGTCGAAGCATCTTGCGCGTTCACAGGTGCCTTTGGACTGCATATAGTTTTGGTAGAGGAGGGGTTCGAGATGCCTTCGTCTTTGTTCAACGCAGGCTCAACGAGGCTGAATGTGTTGAGACGGCACATTCGCACTCGAGCGCACGTAGGGAGTACGTCAACGGCTTCTCGGTCAGCGAAAGAAGCATCCTGGGGAAACTTGCGTTACAATATGCATCGCCATTTCCAGAGACTCTCGTCTTCCAGGCACAGTTCGCGGCCCTCACCGTCAACGAAAACCTGGTGGCAGACGCCTAGGTTTGTATTTACGGTTAAGATGAGCTCCGCGGGTGGAGCGGGTGCAGCGGCTACAGCCATATACGCCGTGGTGAGCAATCCGGTTGCTGTCGGAGCAAAGCCTGAAGATGCGGACGAAAAGGCACATCATCTGAAGAATGGCAAGGGGTTTATCAACCCTTGGGATAGCTTTCGGGATTTTGTGGGGTGGCAAATGGGCATGAGGATCCTCTGGTAAGTCTCTCCGTATAATCACGGCTATAGACTTCGGTAAACTGACGACCCTTCCCAGGAGGAATCTCTCCGGCCAGGGGAAGAAAGTAGATACCAAGCCTCCCACAGTTCCGATAGTCACGCCAACTTTCAGGGAAGGCAGGGAAGGCGGCAAACTGCGAGCAACCTGGCTCGGCCACGCCTGTTATTATGTTGAGTTCCCATCCGGTCTTCGGGTGCTGTTCGACCCAGTCTTCGAAGACTGCTGCGCGCCCGTCAATTTCAAACTGTTCAAGCGCTTCGCACCGCCGCCGTGCGAGATCGAGGACCTGCCCACCGTCGACCTCGTCGTCATCAGCCACAACCACTACGACCACCTGAGCTACCCCACCATCAAGCGGATCCAGCAGGCATTCCCGGAAGCGCATTTCTTCGCGCCCCTGGGGAACCGGAAGTGGTTCATCAGCAGCGGGGTGCCTGCGGGCCAGGTGACGGAGCTGGACTGGTGGGACACTCGGGACGTGAAACTCCAAGTGCGCTTCCAAGACGCGAAAGACATCGACGCCGTCTCGGTCAGCGGCAGTGAGACGAAGAGCAGCAAGGGCGACATCGCGGCCGTGGTGGGCGCGTTGCCGTGCCAGCACGTCTCTGCTCGCGGGCCGTTCGACAAGTGCAAGACGCTGTGGGCGAGCTGGAGCGTGGAGAGCGGCGGCGCCAAAGTCTACTTCGCTGGTGATACTGGGTATAGAGCTGTCCCGGATTCGACGCCCGAGGGTGACGATGGATATGGGCCCGAGTACGCCCATCTTCCACACTGCCCTGCTTTCGCGCAGATTGGCCGGCATCGTGGACCTTTCGATCTCGGACTCATTCCTATCGGCGCGTACGAGCCGCGCTGGGTCATGTCGTCCATGCATGCGAACCCGCAGGATAGTGTGAATATCTTTGTGGATACGAAGTGTAAGAAGGCTTTGGGGATGCATTGGGGCACGTGGGTCTTGACGGAGGAAGATGGCATGGAACCGCCGAGGAAGCTGAGGGAGGCACTTAAGGAGAAGGATATCGAGGAAGAGGGAGTTTTTGGCGTTGTCGACATTGGGGAGAGTAAAGAGTTTGAGAGCGGGTCGGAGAAGTAAAGCGGTGATGAGAGTGATTAAGCAAGGAACATGTATTGTGGAGGGGTTGGACGGAGCTTGTTGTAAGATACACGGTGTACCCGGATGTGCACGACGTTGAAGTGCGGAATCACCTCTTAATGGTACTTCACAAATGTGTGCTTTTGACTATCTGTATTCACACCGTTTGAATCACTATGTTGAAGGACCATTATATTTACAGCACTTGGATAAAAGTCCAAGTACAGTGTGTTGCCCCAGGGTAGGCAACACGTAGGCCAATCGTACTCCGACTTTTGTCTTAGGACCGTATTGAGACTCAGCACTTTGGAATTCCTGTTGTGCAAAATCACATGCTCTTCACAAAGCAATCGTTCGAGCTCTTTGAGCCTACTCATCCATTATCACCCGACGTTTTCAGAACTACCCTCCTGAGGCAACTCAACCACGATTCGTGCTCTGAAGCAAAATCACGCAAAACACTCCCAGTCGCCTTCAACACTTCCCCCAAACAAGGTCATGCTTGCCTGTAATCCCAAGGCCCAGTCTTACATCTGTCGTCATCCCGCGCTCCAGCTTTCCCCACATACGACCCCGGAACCACCCTGATGGTATGGTTGTTCAGACCAAATACCCAGTGCATACACACCAATAGCACATCGCATAGGTAAACCGGAGAACAAAGAATAAAAACAACGCGACCGTGTTAAAACCCAGGCTGCTTGTACTCGCACGCCCAGGCGCCTCCACGATGAAGATCTCAGCACTACCCGTACTGTTTTGTCTTTTTCCAAGCAGCCATGCCCTACCCGCCCGTCCAAGGAGGACGCAGTACACGCGGCTCATCGTCTTCGGTGACAGCTTCAGCGACAACGGCACAGGCGCCTGGGAAACGAGCAACCACACCTGGCCCTCTGACCCCGCGTACCACGCGCACAGCTTCACCAACGGTCCCGTCTGGCCCACGCTCCTCGCACAACGCCTCAACGCACCGCTACTTGACTTCGCGACCGGCGGCGCAACGGCTTCGAATGCTCTCGTGCGGGGCTTCACGGGTGCAAATGGTAGCATCCCCGTGCCGTCCGCGAGCGAGCAGGTTGATGCGTTCCTCGGGGGCGATGGGCCGGTTGGGGAGAGGGATATGCTCGTGCATTACGTCGGCGCGAACAATGTGTTGTTCGACACCAGCGTGACGGGGGTGCAGGTGGCTACCTGGATCCGTGCGGATGTCCAGCGCCTCTACGCCGCGGGCCCGAGGCATGTTTTGCTTGCGCACTACCCGCCCGTATCGACGTTCCCTGCTACGTACAATGACTCCACGTACGCGGCGATCGGGCCGGCGTCTACCACAGGGCTAGAGTGGGGGCTAGCTAACGTATAGACGGCGTGGGGCGCATACCTGCACATTAGGGTTGTAAATATGCGGGGGGCTGTTTGCAGATATCGTGGCGGAGCCGAAAAAGTACGGGATGCGGAGGGAGACTGTGGATCGGCCGACTGCGTGTCTGAAGGGGACGTATGGGGGTGCGGAGCGGAGCGTGTGTGCGGATCCGGAGAGGTATTTGTTTTGGAACGGCTATCATCCTGTTGCGAGGGTGCATGAGAGGATCGCGGGGTTGTTTGCACAGGCGGTAAGTGCGTGGTAAGATAGCCTAGAAGTGTGCTTGGTGTGACAGCAGTGAGCGATTCAGGGTCTCACGGGTGTGGGTCGAGACTGGAGTGGGATATTGAATTACCAAACGTATATGCAGGTATCGGAATCCTAGAACAACGCCATGCACCTGTTCCCACCGCCAAATGCCATTCCCCATTACCGTTATTCGTGTTCGTAATTTTTGCGCTTTTGGTCCCCCCTATCTTGTGCTTAGATCGAACAATGCAAATTCTACTCTCTTTCGCCTCTATGAAAATTTCGCCGGTTGTTGTCTTTATTGTTTCCCGTTGGTAGTGCCCTTCTTCGATCTGCGCTCCTTGACGGCGGCAGCGAGGTCTTCGAGGGTATTGACGGTGGTGTCCCAGTCGATGCACGCATCGGTGATGGAGACGCCCTTCTTGAGCGCGCTTGGGCCCTCCGCTGGGACCTTCTGGTTGCCCTCGTTGATGTTGGATTCGATCATCACGGCGACAATGCCCGTCTCACCGTCGCGGATCTGCTCAGAGATAACCTTGGCGACCTTGGGCTGGTTTCGGTGGTCCTTGCTGGAGTTGCCTAGAGCAAGTCAGTCAAGGTTTTGTGTCAAGGGGAAGCCCACGTACCATGCGAGCAGTCAACCATCAAGACCTCGGGCAGATTTTTCTTCCTCAAAGCTTCCCGGGCAGCCTTGATGTTGTCCTTGTCAAAGTTGGTGCCCTTGGTTCCGCCACGGAGAATGACAAAGCAGTGCTCGTTTCCTGCTGTCCTGGTGATGGCAGCTAGGCCCTGCTTCGTCACACCCATGAAGTGATGCTTAGCAGCCGCAGCGCCAATAGCATCAACAGCGACAGTCAAACCTCCATCCGTTCCGTTCTTGAAGCCGATGGGGAAGGAGAGACCAGAGGCCAATTCGCGGTGCAATTGCGATTCGGTAGTGCGTGCACCGATGGCACCGAGCGAGATAAGATCAGCGAGGAACTGGGGCGAGATAGTATCGAGCATCTCGGAGGCGATGGGCATGCCCTTGGAAGTCAAGTCGCAGTACATCTTGCGCGAGACACGCAGACCCTTGTTGATCTGGTAGCTCTCGTTGATATCCGGGTCGTTGATAAGGCCCTTCCAGCCGACCGTCGTCCGTGGCTTCTCGAGGTAGGCACGCATGATGATGAGGAGCTCTCCGCTGAGCTTGTCGGCGAGGGCCTTGAGGCGGTCGCAGTACTCGAGGGCGGTTTCGGGGTCGTGGATGGAGCAGGGCCCGACCATGACGAGGAGGCGGTCATCCTGCTGGGTTATGATCCGGATGCATTCTCTCCGGCCGCGAAGGACAGTATCCTCGGAGGCCTTTGTGATGGGGATCTCGGAGGACAGGAGCTGAGGTGGGATCAACGGGTCGTAACCGAGAACTGCGAGTCACACGGTTAGCATTGACTGACCATGCACGCGCCCAGAGAGAGGCTTTACCGCGCACATCGTCGCTAACAGAGTTCTGGTTCATATTTGCGGATACGGAGTCGGCCATGGTGGGCGGCGATTGACGTTCTTTATCACTGGAAGTCAGTATGGGTTTGTGGTGTGACCAGGGAGTCAATTGGCCAACAGCGTATATAGAGCAGGGGTGAAGCGGTCAATGGAGTGAGTGTTGGTGTGCAGATTCGCGAAGGGCGCGCCTGTACAAGGTGCAACCAATGGGATGAGGGGCAATGTGCAGCTGGGAGGGGCAATTGGACGGCAGAAGCGCGAGGCGGTTGAAGGTGGTGGAGGATGTACTTACAGAAAGGTGCGTCCGACTTCGGGGTTCGAGCGTGTATGCGAGAGGCAAGACTGTCGAAGACAAAGTCGCAGTCACAGTCACAGTCACAGTCACAGTCACAGTCACAGTCACGTCGTCGCTGGCAAAATAATTTCGAGGTACGGTGGGGTTCCCGTCTCACCGCCTTGGGGCCCGCGAGCCTGGGCCGAGCGACCAGAGTGCGTCGACGTCTTCGCGCCCCCTCTGCGTCGAGAGGGCCGTCTGGCGCCTTCGCTGCCCCTTGTTGGCGATGCACTCACTCACCACCGAGTCCTCCGCGACTCGCCGGCACGTCATGCACTCGGCTTCCTGTTCCGCGCACTATAGCAGGCGTATTAAGAGCTAACACGGGATGGGGGTGTGATTCGCGCAGAGGCTGAGAGATGGCTGCGCTTCCACCAGCACGAAAACCCTCGCGGCGCACCTGCTGCACTCGGCCTCCCAACTCAACTCCACCACCACGCCAGCCAACGACGAGATCGCCATCCGTGGTACCCGCTGTGGCGCATCCAAGTCGCCCACCCGGACCTGCGCGCGTGAAGCAACCGGCCATCTGAAACGGCTGCACCAAAGCGACTTCCCCTGACTGACCTACATCCCGCCTCTGTTACAAAACACAAGCGCCCGCACTTGCCTAGGTGACTCGCTCTGAAGCTCGCTCCAGTCCACCAAACCTTCGCTGTTTATCGATACGCTGCCCGCGTGCCCTCACACCGGCATCCCTGCCCACCCACACACAAAACCTCTCGCTCTTCCATTCAACTCGATGCTGGCATTTCACACCATGAACACCAAGCGGCGGCGGGACGACGACTCAGATTCCGACGACGACCGGTACCTCAAAGTGGGTGTTTCGAACTCTGGGAGAAACCAAACTGCTAACAATCAACAGAAATCACGACCATGGAACATCCAAGCAAGCGTATCGTGGGCAGAGAAACACGCACACAGCACAAACGGTTTTTCTGGGTACGTCTCAAAAGCCTCACCACCCCACGTGGTACCTGGTCTGGAGGCAATGACACAGGCCGAGTCGGAGCACAGCGAAGCAGACTCGCCCGCATCGATACCCGAGGAACCCCAGATCATACTTTCTCCCCACGGCGGAATAGACTACGCCATGCAAATGGACGAAGACGAGCCTGAGGCCGCCACCAGCCAACCCCCGGATTCGCCCTTCGTTAGCAACTTCCGCCCCGCAAAGCTGAACTTTGGCCTGTTCAACAACCGCGACCAGGCGAAGCACGCTCCCGACATAGCGCATCGCATCCCCACGCCCATATACCCGACATTCCAGAACACAGGCGCCATGGGTGGACCAGCGTACCCAAACAGTGGTTTCGCAGGAGGCATGGCAACGACCAACGGCTACCTCGGCCTGCCTTCTGATACCAGCAACGAACCCACTGTGGGAATATCGCATCGGCGGCAGCGCAGCCAGGACCGCACCATGCGCATGCCATCCCCCATCTCCGAAGACGAAGACATCCCCGACACCCCGACCGCGCAGACACAGTCCCAGCTCTCGCGTCTTAGTGTGACGACGAACTACGCAGCCGACCTCATGGACATGGAGATGCCGCCGCCGTCGGGCACCCCCACGCGCGGTAGGAAGCGCAGCGGCGCGCTCACTGGCATGGGCCGCTTCAGCATGGGGTATCGCGATGACTGCGAGAAGTGCCGACTGCGCGTGCCGGGGCACTATTCGCATTTTCTCTAACGCTGCGCCACGCTACGACGAGCGGAGAGCGGATATATGTCTATACAAATAGTTCACACATCATGAATGTGCGCTTGGGGTCATGTGCCCATCTGTTTGCGGTTTGCGGGCGGAAGCACAGGCGCATTCTTATCTTACCATCACGAACGGCGGGACACGTACGTAATCATATCTACCGGCATCTTTAAATCGGCTTCGCAAAGGGGAAGGGGGAAGGAGCTGTATGGGGCCCTTCAGCGGCTTGGCATGCTTACTAACGTACGCGGTGCATCTGACGACGCAAAACAGCGTCCAGAGGACAGCACATGTACAAGCTTAATCCACATATCCATCAATGAATTAATATATTTACAATGCCAACTACCCACCCTGTGATGACTGCCACGACGTCGACATGCTCGTTCCATCACCTAGTGAACCATGCTGGTGCCACTCGCTGGCCTTCCCACTAACCAAGCTAACCGCGCATCCTACCGCTCTCCATCGCATATCTATTTACTCGCCATGCACTCAATCTGACGCATGCCCAGATGAGTAGACACCAGCAAACCCCCCACCGGAGCACCCGAATCCGGGCGGCGCCCCCCGTTTCAGACGGCGAAACTAAACACCCTACCGCTTCGGACACAGCCAGCCGCCAGGCACGCCACGCGAGATGCGAGGGTACCATAGTTGGCGCTTTATTTCTTGGCCATGTTTATTTATGCGTCACAGCACTTCAACAAAACCATCCATAGGGATTAATTGAATTATTCGATTACTGTACCAACCCCAAGAGCAACTATGGATGCGTAACAGGCAGCGGTCCTACTTACTCCCCAACCCAACCCAACAACTCCACCCAACACCCCACAGACCCAGCCAAACATCACCGGTACGCCAGCCAAACTCAAATAAACCAATCCGTAACCCCGTCCCAGTTTTTGCACTCCCCATCCTCCGTACCGTACCCCATGTTCGCAGCGTCCTGCAGCGTCGGCCACTGGACCGCGCTCGCACTAGCCGTACTGCGCTCCGCAACGTCGGGCTGCGCCTAGATAAACTCGGCGTTGGACCCAACCTCAGAACTGCTAGCCGAGGCGGATCGCTGGGTCTGTTGCGGGGAGTGGGCCGAAGTTGGCGGCGGTGCGGATAGGGTTGGCCACAATGTCGGGCTGAGAGCCGACAAGACAGTCGGCGAGATAGTGGGCGAAGTGTAGATATACCTAATTAACTCCGTGGAGACTGGGCTGTATTGCCCAAAGTAGTCTTCGTGGGGTGATACGAATGCAAGCCCGGAAGACGTGTCGGTCCAGGCTATATCCGAGAACTCAGAGTTTGGTGAGGGAAAGGACAGCATCACAGGCTCTGAGGCAAGCTCTTGCTCTGACACAGTGACTCGTGTAGGCGGAGGGGTTGATGGCTGCCATATGTTGGAGTAGTCGTCCCGTGAAGGCGGGGGCGCTGCGAGTTGCGAGCTGGTGGGGTAGTCATCGCCTGCGTATACCATTGTCCAGACGCTATCTTGTGAGCCGCTGTGATCGCTACCAGGCATAAAGGCTTCGCGGACACTCCGTGTCAGTTCCTCGATTTCAGGACCAGGCTTGGGGGGCGAGGACGATCGAGGCGTAGGCACAGGTTCGGCAGACTTCTTCGGGCGGCCTGTGCCGATGGGCGGCTGTAGCTTATCGCCAGGCCTGATGGGAGGTAGAGGTGTGGAACCGTTTTTCCATGGATTCATTTTGGATCTCGCCCAGTCATCTTCGCTTGCCAACTCTCCGGCAGGCACACTGTTCGGATGGTTTGAGCACCAGCAGGGATTGCCGTGGCCCATTTTGAGGAACTCCTCAACATTCCGTGATCTCTCTGGAGCCTTGTACCAGGGTAACGATCGGGAAACCCCATCGAAGCGGCTCGGGCCGAGGGAAGCTGGAATCATCGTTCTACGTGGCTGAACACTTGGGTGGGAGAACGGACCAACCGTGGTCCCAAGTGGAGGTAGCGGGCTTTCTCCATATCCATAAGAGTATGGGTGCGACGACCGAAAGATATCCGCGCTTATCCAGGATCTTTTAGAAAAACCTTGGGGTGGTTCCGCAGATACGTAATTTGGCGTGAGGTCGTCGACGGGGCGATATGGAAATGTTGTCGAAAGGGAGCTGTGCACAGGTGGAGGTGTGAGAACAGGGGATGCGACGTGAGGAGAGGTAATGGGGAGCAGGGAAGACAATGAAGCCATAGTGTGGGAATGCCCTGGTGTTTGTCGTTGCAGACAGACTGGTGGTTGCGTATACGGTGGACCAGAGAGTGTACCTGAACCAAGTTTGAGATGGAACAGCGGCTTTTCAAGATCGGCAGTGTTGGCCTCTGCCATGGCAGGCG
This sequence comes from Karstenula rhodostoma CBS 690.94, assembly GCA_010093485.1. Taxonomy (NCBI): domain Eukaryota; kingdom Fungi; phylum Ascomycota; class Dothideomycetes; order Pleosporales; family Didymosphaeriaceae; genus Karstenula; species Karstenula rhodostoma. The sequence continues at coordinate 639,402 of MU001500.1, forward strand.
CCCGACTTGCCGATGCAACGGCCTCTTGTGCAGATCTGGAAGGCGACTCGACCAACGACCTCTTCGTTGGAGAGTTTTGAGTCATGACTGGACGCGTGGGTTCGCTTGCTGGTATCTGGAGTGCAGCAGGAGGAGGACTTGCGAGAAAAGCTGATGAGGGGAGGAAGCGTGGCTCTCTTTGCTTGAATTCTTCGTGATGATCCGGGAATGGAGAAACTTTGTCGTGATATGTACGATCAGGCTGAAAAAAAGCATTTCCAGGAGCGGAAGGCTCCACCGTTTTTTCAAAAAGGAGTTGCGGTGCCCAATGATGCCGCATGGTATCCAAGGGGTTGGGGATGTTGTCCCGTGGTTTGCTGGTGGACCCGCTCTTGTCCAGGCTCAACGCCGCGACTTTGTCACACAGCTCACTCAACACCTCGCTCTTTCGCGCCTCTCGGATATTTGAAATGTACTTAAGCTTTTGCTTCCCCGCTCGTTTACCGCGACGTCTGTTTACTTTGAAAGAAGGGGGAGCGAAGTTAGCCGCCCACTGCATCTGTGCTGGCGACTGCTCCAGGTCAGCGAGGACACTGAAGCGGTTTGCTAGCGATCGTCAGCAGGTTAATTCAGGCTGCAGCAAGTCGACTGATCGTACGCGTTGGAGCGAAGTCTTGCTGCTGGTGACATGACGTCCGACTCGTTGCCACTCTGTTTGGGGAGCTCAACATGGGACGCTCGCCGGGGCTGGCTTGGCGAATTCGCGTGGAGAATGAATGCTTGCGGGTGCAAGGTCCGTTGTGATAAGGGGAGCCGGTCAGGATAAGTGCCATACAATGCTCGTCTAGCGGAAGATATAACGTGCAGCGTAGGGATAGGGATGAGGATAGGGTTTGGGGAAGAACGCGGGAGCGCGTGGGAACGATGCAGCGCGGATAACGTGGTGCAGGCTATCATAGCACGATGCCATGAGGTAAGTGCCTCCTGCTGAAGAAGGAACCGACCAAGGATTGGCATGAGGGAGGGAAAGTGCGGGAGGCAAGACTATGCTACAGGTGTCGTGCATCAGAGACTTGATGGTCCCGGCCATCCATGTTAAAAGTCTCTCTCTCAAAAGCGACCGACAGAAAGACGAATGCCTTGATGTCTATGAGGTCTAATGTAGACCACATGTAGGTAGCTGGGAGGGTACCCCGCGCTGTGCAGTGAACATATCACCGAAAAATGCAACACTGAACGTAGTTAGATTACTTCAATTCTCAAAAACGAAGGCGACCTATGGAAGTTTTTCCCTCTCTTGGAGGTACCCTGGTTGCCTTGATGCCTTCTTCTATCTGCAGCAGTTACTGGGTCCATGATATGTAGACTGTGAGAGAAGAGTCCTGGGGCTGAACGGACGAGCTCTGGTGACAAGATGGGTTGCGATACACATCTCAGTCAGTGTGTCGCGCTGGGGACAGTGTTGGCAAGCCATGGCGATGTCCAGCCGTGGTTGTGTGGTTAGTTAGTCAGGCTTGGCAGGAGACCCTAGCATGACGCAAATTAAGATCTTGGTGGAAACTTCCCCCCACATTAGTGAGGTGAGCAACGGCTTCGGACCATCGCAAGAGCACGCACGCACGCACCGAGCCCCGCCCACCACGCTCCTCTTCGTCTCTCCTCCGCCGAGCTCCAGGATAATTGGCTCCTGAATCTGCGCGCAATTATCTTGGAGCCGCGTCCTGCCTTCCTGCGCCTCGCATTCCAACATGGCGACCAGCCACGCCGCCGCGCCCAAGCAGCAGCCTCGCCGCTCCGTCAACCGCATCATTCCCGCCGTCCCGCACCGCTTCTCGCGCCCGCCCGCCGCGAGGCCGCTCACGCCTGAGGATCATTCCACGGCGGCCCAGCGCGACTCGGAGAAGCAGTCCGCCACCAAGCACGCAAAGCCAGAAACCGCTTCTGCACCCATCGAGACGCCTCTGACGCCAGACTCGCGGGTCTCCCCCGTCGAGCATCGCGATGAGGAGGAGCGCGCACTGGCAAGCTCACCCGCGCGCTCTGGGGACGACCAAGTAGACGGGCCGACCGACGTCCAAGGTTTGTTGTTGCCTGCCCCAGATTCAACCCATCATGGACATTTGCTGACAATGCGGCCAGGCGCAGAAACCGACAATCAATCTGCCGCTGCACAAACTGGCCAACACTTTATTGCTACGCCGCAGTCAGAGCAGCCTGCGATTGCTGTCGAAAACGGCGAGCGCCCGAAATCCACCGTACGCACAGCGCTCCCGCCCGAATTCTACCCCAGGGAGAAGCCCATGGGACACACATTTGGTGCAGAGAGCACAGAACTCAGAGCCCACCCTTCTTCCAGTCACGTACCCGCCCATCGGTCATCAGCAAGCCTGGAGGGACTTGTCTTTGGTGGAGCCGCGCAGGAGTCTCCCGCTATGCCTTCCACGCCTCAAGACCTCGAGCAGGGTGCGCGAGCCGCGCAGCTTGGCTTTGCTCGTCCTCCTCCAGGCCTCGCTCCTCCCCACCTTGCTCCGCAATTCTACCCTGGCCATTCCCACCATCCGTCAGAGCCTGCTACGCCATGGCCTCACCTATCCTACTCCATGGCGATGCCCCCGGACGCCGTCTACGCCAACGGGAACGAGTACCACTCACCTGCGTACCCGCCCGCATCAGGCGCCTTTCAAGCGCCTTTTGCGGCTCCCTTCTCACCTCAGGGCGGCCCAGTGTCGATGAATGGCGTGGCTATGAGGTCGCACTCCCAGTCTCCCAGCAAGTCCCAGTACGGCGAAGCTGAACCCGGTTCCAATTACGGTGAGGAGTCGCAGCATATCTTGTATGCAAACGGATTTTCTTCAGCCAAGCAAGTCGAAGGATACGACGTGATCAAGCACATTTCTAATCAATTCGGGAACCCTGAGTTCACTGATTACGTCCTTCACATACGGTCGCCAGACGCTGTGCTGTGGTCCATGCCCGTGCACGCAGCCATAGTGTCACGAAGCCCGGTCATCTTCGAGGCCCTCCGGCACAGCGCACCACCTCCTTTCCAGACCAAGGATACGAGGCGATTGGCCGAGGTGCTCACTGATGACAGGTTCGTCACGCCTGAGTCGTTGAACGAAGCGATCAAGATCTTGTACGCCGCACCACTGCTATCCGCCGAGGCTTTTCTTTACAACCTTAGCCCATGGGATGCTGGCCATGATCAAGGCTATGCATCCGACGAGGCCCGCAAACGTATGGGCCAGGCGATCAGCTATGCTGCTGCTGGGAGAGTATTGCAGATCCCCGAAATGCAAGCATGTGGTCTGCGGATCGCCAAGTCGCTCCTTCGTTGGGACACGCTTGACATAGTTCTCCATTTCGGATTCTCGGCGAATAAATCGACCGTGCAGCCCAAGGGCTTTGGGACCGACAATCGCATTTTGGAGACATACGCTGTACCGTTGCTCGACGATGCGTTTGAATTTATCGCGTACAACTTTCCGTCAGACTTCAAACTCTACTCAATCGCCCCAGAACTGCGCCAGACCCCCCGACTGCCGGTCGTCGTTGAGTCTCAGCAGCCTTCTCACAATCCGCGATTGAGTAGAATCCGATTCGGCGATGCTCCTCCAGAAGATGAACTCAAACCCAGTCCTGTCACGCAGTTTCTTTCGAGCATCTTGCTATCAATCCCGCTTGCTCTACTGGATCGACTCTTCAGTCACCCCGCGGCCGCCAACCAGGTCGGGTGGAGTGGCTTGGTCAGAATCATGCGAGGCGTGATCGAGGAACGTGAGAAGCGTCGCCAGAAGGTCCTCAAGAGTTTGGACAAGCCTCTGGATACATCAATCTCCAGGGCTCTGCTCGAGAACCTCTATCGAGAGGAGCGCGTCGAGCCTACCTCAGAGCGACCGTCAGGCTTTCAGCCAGTGGCCGTCCGTCTATCAGACTAGTAAACACACCTGGTTGAGACGCGGCCATTAGTTTCATGGGACTCATACAAAACGCTCATTCTCGTGGAATTTCCATACAGTACCAAGCCAAAAGCTTGAGCACAACCGGTCTGTATATTGCCAAGCTTGGGGTAACACACTGTACTCAAACTTATGACAAAAGGCACTGGAAATCGCAAAATGAAGCAGAAGTGACACTTTCGCAAGAGTTGGTAAAGGTTCTGGATTCAGTATGGGTTTTTCTTTCTTTCTTTCTAAGGCATCCGAGGTTCTTGGTTTCTGCATGGCAGAATCTGCGTTTCTGATATTCACGCATCATAGCCAGCGACTCGGGCGTTCATACCAGGCGTTTCCGGTTGATACCTTCTGCGTTTACATGGCGGTTAGGCAATGAGCCTTCAAAAAAGTACGAGATGACGAGCATACAACATTCAAGATCATGACGAGACGAGACGAGGCAAGTCGCCCCTCCCCTTTCCCTTTTGTACATCACCATCCGCGGCATCTCGGGCCGTCGTGTTCCTTTCTCACCACCGGCGTGATATCCTGGTTGAGCGGGGTGGTCCTTCATGTTCGGAGATATCATCTCGCTTCCTCCTTTCGCATATTGGAGCTCGGCGATGCTTGGGCGCGAGCTCGGATTTCCGACCATATAATTACGTAGAGAGCACCTTCACGGTGAAAAATGCATTTCTGGTACTGGCTAGCGTGCGACACCATGGTATGCGGGCTTGGTCGGAGATGGCGGATCAAGCCTTCGTACAAGCTCGAAACGCCATTCCCCGCTTTCGTGAAAGCTTGACCCTGCGCGATCTCTCATACGCGCTCGCGCCATTGGTCATCCGTAACACATGCCTTTCGCGGTTATTGGTACAGATAGCGGCGGCTATTTAGCTGGGAACAAGCACCTCGTTTGCTCTCTTAGCTGGCGCACCTGCGTTTCCCCAGCCTTTGGTAAGGCGTGAATCAAGGCCGCTTGGGTGGAAACGGTAACGCCCCGGCTCGCTCTTTCGACATGCCCGAGCGTGAGAAAATGGTGGGCGCCCTGTTGACCCCATGATGCTTATATAGCCCAAAGGAAACTGCTGTATACGTCAACGCGTCTTACGGCACAGTACAGCCTAAGCCTTGTTCGTTTCCCCGAGCGATTGCTCTCCTCCTTTTCTTCTCGTTTGCGGGCGAAGTTCCGTTGTTCCTACAAACGCGGAGCGGATTTAATACATCGTTTTAATATCCATACCGACACGCGATTGGTCTTTGCCGGCATTTACACTTTTCCGTGCATATCCTTGGGGCGAGCCGCAGCTCCGATTCGCGATCATGGACCGTGCCGCAGACGGTACTTCAACCCTTTACGACGACAAATTCCAAACCCAGTCCGCTTCTGCTACCATATCGATACACCGCTCACAGCAACAAGAGCCTCCGCAGGATGCGATACGAATGAAAGAGCAGCAGGTGACTGAAGAGAGGGAGCAACCAGGAGCACCGCTGGAGCCTTCGAAGAGCCGGCCAAGCATTAATAATGCAGCCGCAATACCTAACGGCGGATTGACGGCGTGGTTGCAAGTGGTTGGGGCTTTCTTCTTGTTCTTCAACAGCTGGTATGTCTGCGAGTCTACCTTACACTCAAGACCGTCCGTGCTGCAGGCAAAGTCTGGAGACTCGTAGTGAGCCGTTTTACCCCACGATCCACAATAATCCCCAGAGTTTGGGAATTGATAAAGAGCCGCGTCACCCCACGATGCACAGAGGCGGCCAGCTTTTGCCAATGACTGCAGCGATCCACGACGCATGTCGAACATGTTCAAGCTGACCTGGAGCACAGGGGCATCATCAACACTTTCGGATCCTACCAAGCGTACTACGAGACGAACCTTCTCACCAGTTCCAATCCCAGCGCGATATCATGGATAGGCTCTATACAAGCCTTCCTCCTCCTCGTAGTAGGCATGATATGCGGCCCCCTCTACGACAGAGGCTACTTCCGCGGACTCCTCCTCGGCGGCTCCTTTCTTCTCGTATTCGGCCAGATGATGCTCTCGCTCTGCACCTCGTACTACCAAGTCCTCCTCGCGCAAGCCATCTGCATCGGGTTCGGCTGCGGCTGTCTCTTCGTCCCCTCAGTCGCCATCCTCAGCACCTACTTTACGACCAAGGTCGCCACCGCCATGGGCCTCGCCGCAAGCGGATCCTCCCTCGGCGGCGTCATCTACCCGATCGTCTTCCACAAGCTCCTCCCGCAGATCGGCTTCGCGTGGACCACACGCGTCATCGGCTTCATCATCCTCGCGACCATGCTGCTCCCCAACCTCGTCATGCGCGTGCGCGTCCTCCCCGCAAAGTCGCGCAGCTTGTTCGACGTCCCCGCCTTCAAGATGCCCCCGTACGCCCTCATGGTGCTGGGTTTCTTCGTCGGCTTCATGGGCCTGTACATGCCCTTCTTCTACGCCCAGGTCTACGCGCTGACCGATCACATCACCGACGCCAATCTCGGCTTCTACCTCCTCGCCATCATGAACTCGACCAGCGTCTTCGGCCGCATCATCCCAAACTACCTCGCGGATAAACTCGGCCCGTTCAACGTCGTCATACCTTGCACGCTTATGTCGGGCGTCCTGTGCTTCTGCTTCATCGCGGTGAAGAGCGCGCCGGGGATCATCGCGCTAATGGCCTTCTACGGCTTCTTCAGCGGGACGTTTGTCAGCTTGCCGCCGACCATCATCGTGCATTTGAGCTTGAATGAGAGGGGCAAGATCGGGACGAGGATGGGGCAGAGCTTTGGCGTGGTCGCCGTCGGCTTGTTGATTGGGACGCCGATTGGCGGTGCGATTCTGGACCGGAGCGGGTTCTGGGCGGTCTGGGTGTATGGTGGAGTCATGTTGTTGGCGAGTGTGGTGTTTCTATGTGCTGCGAGGGTGTGTTATAAGGGGTGGGGGTTTGTGAAGGCGTAGGGGATATAGGTCAGTTTTGGGGTAGTAAAAGTCGGAGCACATTGCGTTGCACCAGAAAGAGCAATGCAATAGTAAACAATCGCGCTATTGAAGTCGGTGTGGTCGGGCGTTTGAAAGTGTATGGCACATGGCACCATTTGTGGCGTTGAATAATAGCAGGCTATTTTGCCGCGAGGGTAGTAATGGAAAAAAGCGCAGCGTTGAGTGCTGCACCGTTGGATTGGAATGGCAACGAGTACAAGTCGGTATTTGTACATGCCATAAACGTTAGACCTCCGTACATTAGGCAGCGACATCTTGCGTCGCCATTGTTATTATTGGGTATCTTCTCGGCCGTAGCATCTACTCATCGTCCTCGTTGTGTTGCGCTCGTGAGCTCCTTCCCGCGGTGCTACTCCGTGGCTGCACGCGGTCCGCCTTTTCTCCAACATATGTGGTCCCCGTCCAAGCAGTCTTGCATTTCGGACACCGTCTCGCGCTCCCCTGTCTTCCGAAGAATTGATTCGCACACCTAGTATGCCATCGCACGCCGCAGTCTCTATTGTCGCAGCGCAGGCCGATGGTGACGATCTCCTGACACCCTTCGCAGTCTCTTATCCTGACGATCGGCTCGGATTCTTCGTCGTCGTCTTCGGCGGGCAGCTCGTTGTATGTTTCCTTCAGGTAATTCCGCAGCTCCAAGAGTCCGCGCGGCGCGAGCGAGTAGTAGTGGTGCGATGATAGCTGGAAGAAGCCTTGCGAGACGAGCATCTGCAGCACTCGCTGGCACTCGCCGTGGTTGATGCTTTTGATGTTGGATTCGACCTGTGTGGGCTCGTCCGCGTCCGCATCTAGTTGGGTCGCTGCTTGGCTCTGGCGGTTGCGCGCCGGCGCTTTCGCCAGCTGGTTGGCCCGCATCTGCTTCACAGCCATGATCTCTCTTGTCCGTGAGTTGTTCTCTTCGAACATTGCGTCCAGGAGACGTTTGATGTATGCGATCTCATCGGGCGTAAACGCGGTCGCAAGCTGGGTGAATGTGTCTGAGGTTGTGTTGACCAGTGCGAACGTGCGATCGCCTTTCGTCTGGTCGCGAGCAGAGTGTATCTCGAAATCGAAGTGCGATATCTTGGCATTGGTGTTCTGTACGAGCGACATGATCATCGGTTCTGTGATGTCGCCTTCGAGCCGCGGGCGCTCGGGGTCTGGCGCTTGTGTGAGCTTTGCAGGTCTTGTAGGAGACGGGTTAGAGAGGAGGAGTGGGCAGGCACTGACCTTGGGCTGAAAGAATAGCAGCAACGACTGGTCTCAACTTGTCGATTGTGAAGACTGAGTGGGAGAAGAAGGCTTGTAGGAAAGCGCGATGTGCATCATCGTAGACGGGCGGTTCTGGCGATTCATTGCGGTAGCCGTTGACCTGCCGTCGCGACATGGTACAGGGCTAAGGTTGTTGTTGTGTGGTTTATGGAGGTGCGGCTGCAGTGTGCGATCAGTGCGGGAGCAACCGCGACGCGGGGAAGCACATGCAAGCCAAGGAAATCGCGAGAGCACGTGACGCTGTGTGGATTGGGAGCTGAACGGGAACTTGGAAATCTCAATGCAGGGGACCGGGATCTTGGAACACCACAGGTAGAGCATACCAAGAATTGAATTTTTCATAGCTTGCATGTCTGGCCGTCTGCGCTCTGCGCTCTGCGCTCTTCTCCCGGCTCACGCGGCCGACTCGATCAATGTTGTCTTTGATGATTAACGTCATGTTGGCGCTAACGCATCGCAACGTGAGCAGATGAACACGTGTTGGGTAGCTGGTTGTACGTTGTAAAACTGGTTGAGACAGGGTGTCCACGCGACTACACAGTATAGCCCAAGGCGCGCAAGAAGAAGTGGAGGGATCTTAGAATAGCGCACGAGACAGCACATCTCAAGGCTCAAGCGTCCGCCGGTGGCCTGTTCGCGGATGGTAGATGTCACCATTCCACGGATGGCTTTGCCGGTGCAGCATGCAGGGGTAATGGCCTTGGTTGTATCACCCACGACTAATGGCTCGTGTGCTATCGTGTAGTTGTTCTCAGTCAGCGTCCAGCCGGCCATGGAACTCGGATAGACGAAACGAGATGTACCAGCAGGCCGAGCGTGGAAGCGTGGACGAGTGATCCGAGAGGCGGTCGACATCCTCAATGGGGCTTTGGGCAGAGCAGGGCTTCGTGCAAACAGTGCACCAGGGACTCATGCTCAGCGAGGGCTCAGTTGCTCGCTGTCAATCTCGGACATGCGCACTTGTATGTGCTACTAGGCACGGGGCCCATGGGCGGGGCGTCTCAGGCGGCCACAGGCTACAGGCCACGGGCCCGGCCTGCGGAAAGCGATGATGGCATTTCTCCACTGCGCAGTGCTAACTCACTATATGCCCGATCATCCTCGAATCCAGCATTTTCGATTCCTCACTCATCTCTCGATCCGCCCGCACTCTCCACCCCTCGCTGCCTACATCCACCGTTTCCGCCCACACACCGCGCCGTGTTGCTTGTGCGTTCCCGCCCGCCGTTTTTCCACAGCCAGGGGCTCGAGTCCCTGCAGGTGCCCAGAACTGGACCTCTGACGAAATCGCGCCCTAGAACACGCCGCGCACCTCGTTCGCACGCGCCCACACAAGACAGCCCAGAATTGACCTGCCGCTGTCGCAGTGCCGCTGTGCCTCGAGCATTCCGCAGCAGTCACGGGAAGCGTCGCTTTCGTGGTTCGCTGAGCGTGTGGCCTGCTCAACCATTGCGGCGTGGATTACAAACGCCCGACCTACGTCATCGCCTTCTTTGAGCACCACCCTCACCTCCGCCGTCACCACATCCACGCCCCTTCTTTCCATGCCCTTGACTCCTATACCTCCGCGCCCATAGCTCACTTGCCCGGCCCTCCAGCTCCACTTCGCATCTGTGGAGGTAATTAGCATCATGTCGACGCCCGCGCTTTCGCCACCGCCGCGCGAAGCCGCACATAGCACGACCCAGACCCGCTCCTTGCGACCTACGCCAATGTCACGACCCAACAAGTCCACGCCGCTCACCACCCGCCGCATGCACGACCTCAAGACACCAGCCATTGGCAACGGCCACGAGCCCAAGACGCCCAGCCCAAACTACTTCGGCCTGGCCGTCGATGCGAATGCCGAAAAGGATGTCTTCGCCTCCAGCGCTGCACAGCACATCCGTGGTAACTGGAGTCCGCCCTCTTCCAATGTGCGCTCCACCGCTGCTGCGTCACCCCACGTCATGCCTGTCGACCAGAATCCCGAATACGAGCTGTTCAGACGCCAGTCCGAGAACAGCAGAGGCTTTGCCCTGGGTCGTTTCGACTTCGGTTCATCGCAAGGCTCCATGCCATCGCCTAAGAGTTCAGCATTTGGTTCCGCAATGGCTCCTCCGTCCCCGCAGTCGATGACGTTGCCCGCCGCCACGAACGACCAGCACACAGACAGGAAAGAGGATGGGGCCAGCATCGAAGCCAAACCACGCTCGCCAAAGCGGCTCCTGTCCACAGAATCGGTCGTTGTGTACGACCGACCACGGCGAAATTCACCTGCCAGCTTTCTAGACCAAGAAAACTATGGACGTACAGACGAACTGGCCAAATTCGTTGAAATGAGGAACCCACGCCCGTCTCTGCCTCCACGTGACTCCTCCCACAAGCTGACTTTGTCTTCGCATCGTGCAGAGACTCTTCCAGCACACCCCGAGGACGCTGGCAAGACTGAAGGACCTTCCATGGTCACACCCCAATATATCGTCAACATTCTCGAATCTGCAGTAGACGAGGTCTTGCTACTAGATCTTCGTGTCTCCACACAATATGCCAGATCCCGCATCCAAGGTTCCCTCAGCCTCTGTATACCCACGACCCTACTGAAGCGTGCGTCCTTCAATGTACAAAAACTGGCCGAAACTTTCAAGGATGATGAAGAGAAAGAGAAGTTTGAGCAGTGGCGGAGTAGCAAGCACATTGTGGTGTACGATGCAAACTCAGCACAGATGAAGGACGCAGCAACCTGCATCAACACGCTCAAGAAGTTCACAAGTGAAGGCTGGACCGGCGGCTGTTACATAATTCGGGGTGGTTTCCAGGAATTTGCATCCAAATTCCCACATTGGACGTCAAAGGGCTCGGCACAAGCGCCGAGCTCTCCTACATCTTCTGCTGGACGCAATTCTGGCCTTCCATCTGTCGCACCTGTTATCGGAGGCTGTCCCATGCCAGTCACGCAGAATGCTGCCAACCCCTTTTTCGGCAACATAAGACAGAACATGGACCTCATTGGTGGTGTAGGCCAGATGCCCATCAAACATCCCACAGCAATGACTCGTTCTTTCCAGGAAGAGCTGCCAATCTGGCTGCGAACGGCCGCAAACGAGAAAGACAACGGCAAGATTGTGTCTGATAAATTTCTGCACATCGAGAAGCGCGAACAAAAGCGAATGCAGAAGGCATTGTCTGGACAGGTGTACTACGGAACTCCAACGTCTGGCTCAGAAGCCAAGCAGTCCATCACACTGGCCGGTATTGAGAAAGGTTCCAAGAATCGCTACAATAGCATATGGCCTTACGAGCATTCTCGCGTGAAGCTGCAAAATGTAAACCCAGGTGGCTGCGATTACGTCAACGCGAACCATGTGCAGCCGCCCTTTTCGAACAAGCGGTACATTGCCACGCAGGGCCCTCTACCAGCAACTTTCAACGTAAGCCCCCCCCTCCCCCACTATCTTTATTGTTGACAGTGCTGACTTGCGACCAGGACTTCTGGAATGTTGTGTGGCAACAGGACGTTCGTGTCATTGTCATGCTTACCGCGGAGCAGGAAGGTGGTCAGCTCAAGGCCCACAACTACTGGTCCGGCAAGCAATATGGTCCCCTGCATTTGAATGCTCTAGGAGAACACAGAGCCGCTCTGGAGCCATCTAAGATACACAAACACCGTGAACAGGCGCGACCTTCGCTTGGCCAACGCCGGTCGACGACCGCGAACCCACCCAACAAACCCGGTTACTTCGCCACTGAATCGAACACCCCGGCCAGCTCTGAGCAACCCTACGTCATAGTTCGCAAGTTCACATTGTCAAACTCGGACGAGCCGTTCGAGCGCATGCGAGAGATCACCCAGCTCCAATACTCGCACTGGCCCGACTTTGGCGCCCCAGCGCATCCCACCCACCTGCTCGGCCTTATTGAACAATGCGACGCCGTGTGCCGCCAAGTCAACGGTGGCTCACCCTCGCGCCCCGACCCACCCAACACTCGCCCTATTCTAGTCCACTGCTCAGCAGGGTGCGGTCGCACGGGTACTTTCTGCACCGTTGACTCGGTCCTCGACATGCTCAAGCGACAACGCCGAGCTCGCAACGCACGAGAGACGACGCCCATGGACGTTGACCCTATGTCGCCCGCCAAGACTGTTCGAGGCGACAGGAGCGCGTCATTGAGCATGTCGATGAGCATGGACGAGATGAGCATGTCCCGTCGTTCGTCCGACTCCTCGAACGGAAACGAGAAGCTGAGTGGAGAAGAGGATGACTTGGTCCACCTAGAAGACGTCGACCTGATTGAGAGAACAGTCGAGGACTTTAGGTTACAGCGGTTGAGCATGGTGCAGAGTCTGCGGCAGTTTGTGTTGTGTTACGAGAGCGTGCTGGAGTATCTGGTGGAGCAGTATCCCAAGAGCGCTTAGGCCCTGGAGGAATGGTCAGTCGCTGAGCGGAGCTGAGCTGAGCTGAAGAAATGGCCGGCCGGCTAGCCCGACAATGACCCTAAGCAAATAGGGCGCAGAGCAAAGTCGAGTATTACCTTTCTTTCTCATTCTTCATCGCCTTCTTACCTCCCCCTTGAGTATCTTCATTTCTGCACATGTTTTATTGTTGCATTTTAAGGAGTATTCCATCCTACGCTTTGTGTTTTTGTCCGATTCTTTTTTTCTCTCACCACGGTTTAGCATGTCATGTCATGTCCGTCACGTCATGTCATTGGGAGGCGTTTGTTCTACTTTTCGTTGTTGCTTTGTCTCAAGGCTAAAACATACAGCACAGGGTGTGGGTTGTTGAGCGCTTGGGTGGTTGGTGGCTTTTAAACGGGGACATAGACGACTGGATTGGGATTTAGTAATGCAATCAAATCAATTCAACAAGACTCATGGATGGTTTGGTAGTTGAGGGGGATGATGATGATGATGATGTGCGTTAATGCGGTTTGTGCTATTCATCATGTAAAGCGCTACGGGGTGCGATTGAATTGCGTACGTTGTGGTGTATCAGGGTAGGCAAATCACAGACTCATCGTACGCAACGAATTGGCATAGCAAACGAAGGGACAGTTTCGATCTAACCAAAGAGCAAGCAACATGCAGCTATCAAAGCCCGAAGCCTCCACCGTGGATATTTTACAGCCCTCCCCGGAAGGCAAAAGCAACAAGAAAACCACCAACTCCATGGTCCGGCCCAGCCCCCAGACATCCATCCGAATCTCATTATGCACATCAGTCATCCACGTTTCCATACGAACCTCCGACCCAGCCAAACGGACCGTCCAGAACAATCCCACCCTGACTAGCACCCCGGCCGTATACTCCGTATACTCTTGGACGAGAAATCTACTCCTGCCCGCGTGCGCCGCCCATCCTTTCAATGTTGCTCAGTAACCTGCTCTTGCCGCCGCTCGTGCTCCTGTTCAGCGCAGAGGACGAGCCGCTGAATCCGAACCCACCAGGCGCCCTCAGGCCCGACGGCTTCGAACTGCCCGAATTTCCGCGTTGGTGGCCCATCGCGCTGCCGGGCCGTCCGCCCCCGAGTGCAGACCCAGGACGCGGCGCGGCACCACCGGCGAGGAAGCCCGTAGAGCGCATGCTAGGCGCGTTCTCTGCAGGGGGTGCCGGTGCTTGTTGTGCCGGCGGCGCCGACGCCATCTGGCTCTTGCGGAAGTCCTCCTGTTGCATCTCCTCCATTTTCTCGCCGCACATGGCAAGCATTTGCTCTGCGGCAGCGACGAGCTCGCCTTTCTCTACGCGCTCGGCTTCGAGGTCTTGCATGATGTGGTCGTTCGACTTACGGAGAGACTCAAGTTCGGACCGGAGTCCTGCGAGCTTGGCTTTCAAGTGCTCGATCTCGGACTTCTGGTCTTCGAGGAGCTTGAGGTCCTCGGGCCTGGATGCCACGGTGGTGGGAGAACCGTCCTTGTCGTCGTATTGAGTGGGGAGGACGTTGCTGAAGGTATCATCCTTCTTCTTTTCCGCTTCTTCGACGCGGCGCTCCAGGCGAATGATCTGCACGCGCAGCTCCTTGCACCGCTCGTCGGCCTTCTTCTGGTAGTTGTCCTTGAGGGCCTTGATCTTCTTCTCATGCTTGGCCTTGTATGCAGTATGCAGGTCTCGGGCAACTTCGTTGACTTTCTCCGCAATCGCAGTCTGGCACTCCATCTCGGAGTAGATTTTCTTTTCGTTCTCATCTGGGTCCAGGAAAGTGGTCATGTCCACGTTTTTGCTCTCCGCTTCAATAACCTTTGTTTCCAGATCCGAGGAGCGCGTCTCTGCTTCTTCAGCACGCTTCTCGGCTTCGGCAAGGCGGGTGAGCAACTGTTCGCGCTCGGCGTCGTTACGACCAAGCTCAGCTTGTACCTCTTGAAGTAGGTTTTGTACCTCCTCGCCTTTCTTTTTCCAGTCTTCCATTTGCGCCTCCGCATACTCACGTGCGGATCGCTCGTCTCGGACGGACTCTTGGGATTGGCCGACGCGGTGCTCGGCATCTGATATAGCTTTGACTAATGATTCGACTTGAGCTTCTTTGCCAGACAAGCTGGCCGTGAGCGAGGAAATCTGAGATTGGAAATTTGACTTCAGCGATTCCAGCTCTCTGATAGTAACAGTGGGCATGGATCGTGGTGTGGGCGGGGGCGGCAATTCGAAGTCCAAAAGGTTCATGAGTTGTCGGCTTTGACTTGGCGTAGAGGGTACGTATGATGAGCCTCCTTTGGCTGGTGAGCGTTGATTTTGATAGTATGAAAGCAGATTTGGCTCGGTGTTGGATTTGGGCGGCCCACGAGTCGGCGACGCGCGACGAGGGGCAGACAAACCCTCCAACTGAGCTGTGAAGTCAAGGAGCAGGTTGGTGGTATCGTTTTCCTTCCGAGATCGACGCGGTGTAGGAGAAGGTGTCCTGTCAGAGCGTCGAACGGTTTGAACGGTGGAAGGTGTCATTTGAGCGCGAGCACGGGGTGTGGTCTACAAAATACAATTCAGTATGAACACCAAAGGAGCGGTTTCAAGTATGCTTACCGGATCAAAGAGACTATTCCTCGTAGGACTCTGTCGAAGTGCAGCGAACTTGGTCATATCAATGCCTGGCATCTCCGAAAACATGCTGAAACCAGTATCGTCCATGTCCACTGATGTAAACTCTGGACCGTCGGGGTTGAATTCAGTGTCGTCAAATGTAGCGTCTCCAACAATCTCGTCGTGGCTCCGATGTGTAGATGTTGGCTCGTAGCTCGCATGTGCCTGATCCAAGTTGCGCATGGCAGCCGTCAATCCCTCGTTTTCCCGTAGTTCACTGTCTTTGATAGAAACGGTAGGCGCATTGACAAAATCGTCGATTGCGTCTTCTGAGTGCACAGCGGGTGCTCGGTGGATTGAATCGACGGAAGCGTTGCGGGACGCTTTCGTGGGTGAGCTCCGGCGGGATTGACTGCTCATAGCAGACTCGGGGCGCTCCATTGCCATTTGTTTCACAGGCGAAGCCTTCTTTGGACTCGCGCGAGCCACTGGGCTGTCCAAAGAGTCCTCTTCAAAGTCACCCAGCGATTGCTTCTTGGGTGACATCTTGACCGGGCTCGTCCGCTCTTGCAGCCCAAATTTCTTCTCTGGCGACACCTTGAACGCCGACCGTGTGAAATCGTCCTCGAAGCTCGGAAGCAACTTCCTGGGCGTTGCAGGCGCATTCGGCGCTACATTCTCCTGGTTATCGTCGTCGAAGTGTGCGATGAAAGGCGAGGATGGCGGATCATGCCAGCTTGTGGTATCCATGTCATGCTCAGCATACGTAGAATCGGGCGCGTTGAGCTTCTCCGGAGAGACTTCAGCCATTGGTTCAGCCATCTTGGAACAATTGTGAGGAGGTAAACGTGTGGTTGGTGTCTTTGAGGCTCGAAGGCGGCGCGCAAAACGTGGAGTTGTTTGTTTACGTCCGTGCAGGCGACTTTCGCTTCCAAATTAGCCCCAACGGTTTCGGCAGCAACAGGATTGCAAGGGTATATCACTTGAGTCTCGATCCCGAAAACAGATCTTACTATTTTCGAATTATTCAACATGTTCATGTTGGAGCTCTCTACCTAGCGGACATATCTCTGCCATTACTTTTACTACTCCTTGACCGTGGTACCCCAGGGCTGTTTTCCGTGATGCATCAGAATCTCGACCAAGAATAGAATCGGAGCGTCGAGCCAGACCAGAGTTCTATTCTTTCAACGCCATGCTAAACTGCGCGAAATATAATTACATGCTCAAAATCTATCCAGATAGGCCTCCCGATGCCATGCAATGCCTGCCATCTAGCTTAATAGTTAACCGTACCCCTCAGTGCCGTAGCCAGCCTTTGGTACTCCTTCAACAGCTCGTCCACCTCTTTCAACTTCAAGTCTTGCGAATCCTTTGCCTCCAAAAATCGCTTCACGGGCGGAGTAGTTTTCTTTAGTCCCTCTATAGCTGCAATTGCCCTCGCACCCTTATCATCTACCTGCGTAGGCTCGCTGGACGGCGATCTACTCGCAGTCGCCACCGTGGGTAATTGTTTGTTCGGCTCGGAACTCGGTGTTCCTACACCTGGGGTGGTAGACTGGCTCACGGTGCGACCGAACCTAGGAAGCACATTGATACTCGCGAAGCGATTAAGCGGGTTCAGACTGTTGCCCATGTTGCGAATGGAGTCGACGGCAGAGGTGTTCGTCGGAGGAGGAGTTGTTTCACTCTTTGTAGTTATCGGCAGCGGTTTGGCATCGAACGCTACGCGTTTGCCGCTACCACCAGACTGCATTGAGTCTACGCTGCGATCTCTCAGCTGGCGGCGACCGCCAAACAGGTCTGTCATCCGTGCCTGCAAGTCCGGTCTGCCCTGCTCTTCAACACGCTCTTCGCCGTGAGTGGAGCTTGCGCCGCTAACACTTGCGGCGTCATCCTCTGTTTCCATGCGCGTTGGCGAACTGACCAGTTTCCTCGCATCTTCCAGCGTTTTGGGAAGCTCTACTGGCTCTTGGATAGGGCTGTTAGGATCGTGGTCTTTCATCCGGCCAAAGAGGAACTTGAAGCTTGTGTCAAGTGTATTATTGATTCTCCCCAATGCTTGGTCAGCTGAGTCCAGGATTGACTCCCTGACAGCGTCCGAGGCAGCTTCTATACGATTGGTCTGTGTTTGTATAAGATTGCTCAAACGTCGCTGTGCCTTTGTTCCGGGGCTCGGAGGCTGTTGCGGCGCTGTGGATGAGGTCGGACTAGCTGGCGTCTGAGTCAAGTCCGGAGCTTGAGCCAACCCAAGCGGCATAGGAGTAATCTCGGATTTTGGTGTTGATGGTCGGGACCCCGTCTTGTCGTAAGAACCCGGCTCTTCTGCTCGCAGGGATGAAAGATCTACAGTTTCCAAAAACGACACGGCCGCTTCCAGATTGACCAAACAGTAGGCTGTCTCGCCATCCATACGCGTGGTTCCGCGAAACCTTTGGATGAATTTCAATTCGCTGTATGCATCGAGCCGCGATGGCTCTAAAGTAATGAGGGTGTAGATCAGCGTAGGCAGGATCTCGTCAGCAGAAGACGAAGCTGGGAAAATCTTGGATAGAGCCTCAACAATGGACTTGTGTGCAGCAGTGAGATGGCGCAACTTCCCAAGCGGGTACTTTTCTTCGCTCATCAAAAGTATGTCGTCACGGGCCGTTGACAGCCACTCTCGGATCTCGCCGTCCCGGTCTTTTGTTTTCTGGCGCTCCTCTTCGGTCAGCTCTTCGGTTGACATGAGGAGTTCTTTCAGGCCGATGCCAACCAGCGATAAGGCAGCTGTCCGCGATCGAAGCTTGTGGTCCCTTTCCTCATCGTCGGTGCTCCGGTGCCGCCATATGCGCTCGTACACCTTCTCACAAACAGCTCTCTCTACGGCTTCCTCGAGCGAGGCCCGCTTGACCTCGAGCACTCGTCTAGCTTTCTTTCTGTCCGCCATCTCAGATGCACTGAGCATCTGCTGTTCGCCGCTCTCGCCGCTGGCGGATCGTATCGAGCCTGGCCGACTGGAAGCGGACGTCTTCTTGTATGTGTCGCTCGTAAGACGGGCGGAAAGGGTAGCTATGTGGGTGTTGATCTTGGTAGATGCGCGGGTGTAGAAATCTTGGAATAGATCGGATAAATGGTCGGCAGACAGCGGGCTTGGATGGACTTTGGCAGAGAGCGATTCGAGAAATCTAGGTGCAAGTCAGGTCAGGCATGGCTGACATATCGCGGCCAGCAGGCGTACCTTTCCGTCAAGCTGCGAATCTCTATGGGCAGCTCCTCGAAGCCTTCGGGCACGTTGAGCTGGGGTTCGGCTTGCTCCTCCTCATCCCGCTTGGATGCAAATACATCGCCGTCTGCATGGCCTTCGTCGTCGTCTGCCTTCAGAGGATCGAGAATGGGCGGCATGGATGGACCCTGGAGCGTGCTCGCTCGGCTGCGGGATGGCGGACGGTTTGCGTGGGTAGACTCCAGACGCGTGAAGCTGTTGGAGGTGTGAAGACGTTTGGGTCGGTCGGCCATGTTAGCGCAGGGGGGGATGGAAGTGAATGTGTCGAGAAAAAGAGGGTCGTGTGCCTGCACGGGGTTGTACACCAAGTAACGTCATGCGGTGGTGCGGCGCGTTTGGTATGTGTGGGACTGGACCTAGATTTTGGCTATACACAGGTAGGCTGGCGCCCGTGGGTCCCCGACGACTGAGTATCCCTGGAGCTTGGGCGGAGCTTGTGGCGTAACGGGTAGCTTGCTGGAGCACAGTGCAGCACAGTGCAGCAGCGGGTTGGGGATCTGTTGGTGGTTGCAGATGCAGCCAAGGTGTCTCCCCCCATCACTCCCCCCATCACATCACTCCCCCATCGGAACATGGGTGCACTAAGCTGCGCAGGGCAAGGCGCACCGCTGCTGTCCGTCTCCGTCTCCGCGGTGTCGAGCCCGGGCCGCGCGCTGTCTCGTGGTCACGGTCACTGTGCCGGCGTCATAGGCTTGCCCGCATGAACTCGGGTCGCCATCCATCGAGCGCCCGCCATATCGTCCTACCTACTGTGCACACCTACCTTTGTACCATCAGACATGCGACGACGACGACTCTGCACATCCCCCACCCGTGTAACAGCCTCGCTGCTGCTGTCCTTCCTCGCTGCCGCCAGTGCGCTCGAGCTACCGCCACTCCTACCGCCGCCGACATCGCCGCAACCCTCCGCCGAGGCAGTCAAGGAGTTCTCGCTCAAGCACATCTTCCACCATGGCACATACAAGTACCCACAACTCCACAGGCGGCTTGACGTGCCAGAACAGGCGGCAGTTTGGATGGTCGAGGGCGACAGCACCGAGCCCGAGGCTGTTCCTCCCTTCGCAATAAAGTCGGAGATGGTGGCCATTCAACGGCTGAAGGACAGGAGCAAAGAAACGATAGACGGTATCCTGGACTGGGGCAGAATGTCCGGAAAGTCTGTGCGCATGGCAGCGGACGACTGGACCGTTGACGAGATAGCGGGTCCAAACGTCACAGACAAAGACAGTGTCCTTGCATTTGCTCGCATGGCCGCGAATGCCTACATACTGGAGCCAAACACTGGGGAGTGGACAGACGTGAAAGGCGGATTTAATTACACGGAAGATTTCGGCTGGCAAGCAGACGGTCTGCGTGGGCACATCTTCGCTGATACCAAAAACGAAACTGTGGTCATTGGGTTGAAAGGGACAACGCCTGCGCTCTTCGATGGCACCGACACTACCACGAATGATAAGATCAACGACAACTTGTTCTTCAGCTGCTGCTGTGGACAAGGCGGCCAGTATCTCTGGCGTCAAGTATGCGATTGCCAAACCTCGGTGTACTCCTGCAACTCTACGTGCTTAGTCGGCGCGTTGCGAGAGAGGAACAGGTACTACTACGCTGCTCGTGATCTCTACCACAACGTAACAGCACTGTACCCAAACGCCGAGGTCTGGATGGCAGGACACTCGTTGGGAGGTGCCGTGTCCTCTTTTATCAGTCTGACATACGGACATCCTGCCATCACATTCGAGGCAGTTCCCGACGCTATGCCAGCGTCTCGCTTAGGTCTTCCAGTGCCTCCAGGCCACGAGGTTGGATCCATGCAAAAGCGTGAGATGACAGTAGTCCACCATTTCGGCCATACCGCCGACCCCATCTTCATGGGCAGCTGCAACCAGGCCGGGAGCATGTGCACTTTAGGTGGCTACGCCATGGAAAGCGTATGCCACACAGGAAAGAAGTGTGTCTACGACACCGTGGCCGACCTTGGTTGGCGTGTAGGCATTGGAACGCATAAGATTGTCAACGTCATCAAGCAGGTGTTGGAGAAATATGACAAGCCTGCCAAGTGCGAGCAGTATGTGGATTGCACCGACTGCTTCAACTGGGAGTTTTTTGAGAGTAATGGTACAGAGCCTACAACATCCTTCACAGTGCCCACAACGACATCCACATCGACGTCTACAAGGAAAAGAACCGAAACTTGCAAAACGCCAGGGTGGTTCGGCTGTCTCGATGAGAGCACCACCACTGAAACAACTACGACAAAGAAACATAAGAAGACCTCGAGTACAGCCACGTCCACCTGCAAAACCCCGGGCTGGTTTGGCTGCCTCGATGACGACGAGACCTCTACTACCACCAAAGCCATACCATCACCCACGCATGCGCCAAGTGTAACAACAACGTCTTCGTATCATACGCCAACCTCAGCGCGGAGCTGTAAGCGTTATGGTTTCTTTGGTGATTGTCTTGATCCGACTAGCGTCCCTACCACGTCAAGAAAGCCCAAGCATATTCCCAAGCCTACATCAGTTTCTTCAACGACCTGTACGCACAAGGGTTTCTTCGGTCTGATATGTTTCGACGAGCATGGGGGTTCGAAGACGGGTAGACCGGGTCCGGTTACTGGGAGGATGGAGATGTAAGACCACGCACAGTTCTCATTGAGTTGGCTCGGCATTGAGCTTACCCTTCTCGCATTTCTTCTCGTACATAGTATATGTTTCGCATTGGGGGTTGTCTATATGGTGGTAAGATATCCTGGCGTTCCATGGTATTGCTGGCGTTCTGGCAATTTGTCTGATATATATGATATGGCGCACCTTGCATGAATGATGATTCAATGTTCAACGTAGTTCTAGAGGTGCCGTTATAAACATGCGTCTTTCTCACAGCGCGAACGGTAGATATGTCCTGCCTCTCGCGTGAACGTGAAAAAGAACATCGGCGATACAGTATCAGCTCAAGTTTATAGACACTTATAATAGCTCAAGTCACCCGAGGATCAACTCTGGTATTCGGTCTTCATGTCATCACGAGCGCCTGCCCAAGGTCATACAAACGTGGTAAGTGGGGCGATACTACCGCGGCTGCCACCTGAACGCTAACCTCAGTCTCGATTCCCTTGTACAGATTAAAGCTCGTACACAACTAAGCTTTACATTGCCTCTTACCTCTTCAAAACAACAACAAACAGCAGCGAATACGCAATTTTTCCAATCCCATCTTACGTAGTCGTTCCACAAGCTTCATATGACAGACCAAAGCGAATAGACGAAGCGAAAGCCCGCTACCAAAATGCCTCGCCTCGTCGATCTCCCAGCAGAACTCGTGCAGGAGGTCTTATCTCTACTCGACCCGTCATCCTTCTATATCTGTCTTTTGACGAACAAGTTTCTGCGCCAGCACGCTCTGGGGTCCAAGAATCTTTTACTCCATCAACTTGTACGTATTGTTTGGAACATTTCCTATCCCCAGTGAGATCCAGTCTGCCTAACCCGCAGTTGTTCTAAACTATTGGTTAGGCCGCGACGGTGTTGAGCAGAGAATTTGTCTAACCTTCGCTTCGTTTCATAGGCCCAAGTTCCAGGGGATAGAAGCATCCTACCGCGCATTCGTGAGGATACTCTATCTTTACTTCTGCTCTTCCAAAAACGAGCTGCGAAACACCTATTCAATGGCGTCTCCCAAATGACCGACATCAATCTATGGAGGACGTACCCGTCAATGGACAGGCGCATCAGCAATATACTGCCTTGGTACGACGATTATCCATGCAGAGTCTGTGGCGAGTCAAAGGGCGACCACAGTTTCACGTCGAAGCCTTCAAACAGACATGTATTTCTCGAAGTCCCCGCAAAGAATGCGGTTCTCCAAATCCACATCTTGAAGGAAAACTGCACAGGAAACGGTCCATTCGAAATGTCGTATATTATCTCCCAGGAGTCTTTGTGGGGGCACCAGTCCACCACTTCTGGCACGCGCAATGGCCAAAGTCGAGAGGTTCTCCAGATTGCTTGGCAGGGTGACTGCCCTATAGGGCTTTGCGTCCCTACGCCTACTCTGGCAATATTGTCCGGCCATTCGTACCTCTCTGAGGTGGAGTTGGTGATCGTCAGATTACATACGCACTTCGGCCCGAGGATCCAGGCGAGGTATAACATCAAGGCTCCAGCGGAAGCGCAAGCAGTCGCGGCTCTGGCGTTCACTCCGGAAGGTGATCCTACAATCACTTGGCAATGTCGCTATCACTGCTATAAGTTCGTCAAATATAGCAGCTCAAAGAACCTGGATGGGTCACACCACTTTACACGTACTCACGAAACTATGTTGTATGCGGATGATGTCGCTCCAGACCGGATAACACATGTTCAAATACGCAGAGGCATGGCAATTTTCTTTCCCAGACTATTCCAGATGCCATTCTGGGTAGGTCGTATGCACCTGGATCCGATGTGGGACAGGATGATCTTTTCGAGGCAAGAGATAAGTATGCCAGCCGGGGTCGCGGGTGTGACTACCTCCAGACAAGGGATTTACCTAACACAACGCCATCTACATAAACTCTTGGACGCGGATATGAACCAGCATGAGCTTTGCGTCAACGCCGTGTTGAAGCTTTTCATTTCCCGTGACGAGTATCACATGACCACCGGAGGGCTGGCGCTCCAAGGCGCTTATATCGTGAAAACGATTTGCGCATCGGACTCATCATGCAAGGGGTTTGATCCTCTCGCAGCAACGAATGGTAGATTGTACTATGTATATGTAGCACGTCTTGCTGATACGCCGTCACTCGAAAATCTTCCTACCATCGGGCTCAAAGTGGCAGTCTCTCCACGTTCATATCGAATTGCGCTAGCTGCGTGGCGGACACTAAAAATATACTCGATCAACCCAAAGGTCTTTCTCTCATCAGATCGTTCATCTTACGGTTCTGACTATGGCAATGCGTCTACGTACTGTGACGCTTACCCCACAAACGCTTGGAGATCGGGATACTACAACAATTACACACGCGAAGAAGAGCACGTCGTATTAGAACCAGTTGCACTCCTAAGTACTGGGGTCATACACGCAATGCGTTGGATAAACGAGGATGAACTCTGGGCATTGACTGATGAGGGCGTTTGCCAATGGAATGTTGGCGTATGGGCGACCGGTCAGAGGACAGAGTCAGAACTCGGGCATTAACCTTAGACTTGCGAGAGGGAAGATGGGAGATGCTGGTACTTAGTTTTCCGGGCTATAGCATGTGAGCTAGGAGCACACTCTGTCACACAAAACATCTGACTGGTGCACCTCTCGCGTGCATGTTATGAACATCCAGAAGGTTTGATAGCCTGCGTATAGCGTGTCCTGGGGTAAGACACATGTGTCAGGCTCTCTGCTTCCTGATTGTCTTCCAGAGCACTGCTCAATTCCTTCTGGGTGGCGGGTGACACGTTCATAGGTGATTTAATGGAACCTCATACAGCTTACCTCGACCTTTATCTCTATCAGACTTTGAAAATGCTAATAATCTGGCTACTATCACTTACCCTGTCCTAGACGACATAGATTATGGCGAATGCCAGCAGTCGTTCTTTGGTCTCCTTACTGTAGTCTCACCGCATGACATCATCACCAAGGACACCTTGGACAAACTTCAAGCCAACATAGCTCCTGATAATCTTAGCAAAGCTGAAACATGCGTTCTTCTGGTTCATAGTAACCTATGTGATCTCAGATTCAACGACATTTTCAAGGCATGCCTTCGCAATGTGACAAAATACACATCAAAATCACCAGTAAAGCCTGTCGCAGGGCATGCAAAAGAGTCCTCTGACAAAGAATGTGACAGGTTTCCGCTGATACCGCCTAATAACTCCAGTATTGGAGGCTCGCAGATTAGCGAAATGCGTCTCAAGACACTTTAGACAAAGATTCAAAGAAACATAAGCAGCTGTGCAAATCGAAGTTCAATCTCTAGAAGTGTGCATCATCACAGCAGTGAAACGTAGATATAACTACAAGGCTGCACGCCTCGAAAAAGTACACTGTATTGCCCCAAGAGGAGCGATGTCATACGCATTCTCACATTAAATAATGCTTAAAGAGGCACACGCATTTTCTAACATGCATTAATACCGCAATAATATGTATATTTAAGTCCAACATTACAATACCCCCGCAAAGGCTAGAGTACACTGTACTACACCATGCAGAGCAATACGACTTCGACACTAGGCGGAGCTTCCACATAGATTTGGCGTATTCAACCGGGAAGATACGAAAGAAGGGAAGACCAAAAACGGTTTCAACAATTATCAAATACGCGATAAGGCGGACAGAGCGTGTCTTTCGCATTACATCAATCACGAGTTCTTAGTTCTTTTTCCACAAAGAAACATAACGGTGCAATGCACATGCTGCGCGCGTTATTACAATATTTTCGCATTTAGCGCCAGCGACACTCGCACAGAAGGACTCAAATTAAGGCAGCCTTCTCGGAGTCAACCTCCAAGGAATTCTGTTTGCTAGCATCCTTTGTCTTATCTCAATACACAATCAATCGTAATCTAGTCTCCTAAGGAGCTCTTTCATAACATCTGTCACACCACTGGCCTGGAGATATAGTGCATTCAACCTATATAGACAAGACCTCATCAGACGAGTGATAGCTGCTTCACTCAAGCCTCATTACGCGAGGCCTCAACATGAGATGCAAGTACATCGGGTACTTAAACTTAGACTACGAACACCGATGAGAATACTATATAGCGACTGCTTGCATTGCCACCATCCACGAGACGCTCAGCTACCGAACATACCACGAAGAGAAATGACATTAGCAAGAGCTCTTCGTCGACAGTGCGTGAAAGTGACCTAAGGTGCGGACACAAAGTCAGTGTAAGTTAAGACAGGGTGATGTATCTTAGCTCAGCGAGAAAGAAGTGTTTTTTGGTACATGGCGCTTATTGACTATATTCGTGTATTTGAAAATGGGATGATTGTGTCCAGCTATATCATCTCTCTACCCTCCCTTTGTTTGAATAATTCTTCCAACACGTCTTGAGCTTGATTGCTGAATGTAACGTGAAGTAAAGATGAAAATTGCAATCGCGATATTCTGTAAAGACCACGACGCTTTACCTCACAGGGCATACGGCCAGGAGAGTTCCTTTGCAGCCTCCACTTGTATATATGAATCTGTGGAGTCATACAGTCAGTCAGTCAGTCAGTCAGCAACGAGACATGCCAAACGACCCCAGCATCTCTCGCCTGTAGCGACTCAGCCCACATCTCCTCTCCATACGCCTCTACATCCTACTCCCAAAACTTCAAAGCCTTCACGATCGACTTCTTCCCAGCGTTGAGGTTCAACTTGAACCGCTGCCACTTCAAACGCTCTTCATGCTGGAATCGCGGGTTGCGTGCGGCGAGGTAGCGCTCGTCGGTAGGCTACCACTTGTCGTACTCAGAAAGGGCGTTTGAAGTGTATGACGGGGAAGGGAGAGGAGTTGAGATGCGATGGCGCATATGTGGACGCGCTGGGGTAGTGTGGGATGTACGAGCGCCGTGTGGAGTGCGGGCGTGGGCAGGCTGGGCTCGAGGAAGGGGCACCTCCTGGCGAGATTCACGGTGATGTTCACGGTGATGCTCACGATGCTGCCCATGGCTCGATGGAGCATGGCGCTGCGACTGGTTGGGCATTTCACGAGCAGCAGACGCGTGTGCAGGTTGCGTGTGCACAGCGGGCGGATCTGAAACACCTGGGCGGTGGATCCTGTGCTGGGTCTGGGGATAAGCTTGATACCACAGAACCTTCATGAGGCGACCCAGATAGCTGCGCTCGTCAGTGCTACACTGAGACTGGTTCATGATATTCTGAATCGTAAGACTTAGGTCGCGATCGCTCTCTACAGGGTAGCGGGTTCGGAAGTTTGCGTCCTGCTCACCCATGAGGAATAAGGTACTACGAAGATGGCTGATCGCTGTGAAGATCTGGTCGCGTTGGAGATCGGGGTAACGATCCATGAGTTCCATCAGGATACCCTTCAACACCTGATTTGGGGTATCGAGTCTACGACGGGCCTGAGGCTGGATGTTCGGGCCGGCATTTTGATTCAGACCAGTTGAGACAGTTCCACGAGCGGGAACAGGGCGAGGATGGCGATCGGCACCGTGGGTCCGAGAGTAGGACTGTGGGTATTGAGACATGTTTTAGAGTTGGTCTGCTTGAGTTGGACTTTTTGCTTTGGGTTGCGTTGTCTTTTCGCTTTTGGTTGGAATGACAGGGAAACACTTTCAGAAGCCTTTTTTATATTGCTGAATTCGCCCAGTTCCTAGAGACAGGCCGTATAATGCTCTTCACACTCTCATTGTGCAGAGCAGCAGCACGAGCACTTGAAAGTGGCTCGAACTCGCAGCGGCACGGCTGATTCGTTGGGATGGGAAATAAATTGCTCGCTTGAGCAAGTGACTCACCTGCGCCTCAGGGGTAAGCCATTTTGTGAGTGAACTAAGAGGGAAAATCTGTATTGTTCGTAATCAAGGAGCACAGTAGCACTTGGGGTGCGTAGTGAGAGTGGCCCATCACCGCGATACACGTGCTGGCCTTCACCGATTCCCTCTACAACCCTCCATTGGATTTATATGGTCAGTACGCAAGACTTGGGGTATCGACTACCGTAAGCTGCTCCCCATGCTGGAGGTATAAGCACGCGATGCATCACGATCGCGCTGGATTCTTCGATCGTCAAGGAAGTGGGTATCATTTGTGAACGCAGTCGACCGACGCCTAGTCCATTCCAGGCATGCCACCTATATCCTTAATGAACGCGTCGAAATCGACACCTTCATTTTCGAACATCTGCTTCGCCTTCTCCGCGGTCGCTGCCTGCCTCTCGTACGTGAACTCGCCGGGCGCGGAGCTCTCATACTGCACGAGTTCAATCCACTTGAAGAAGAGTGACTCCTTGCCCATGGCGGTCAAGCGGTCCTTGAATAATATGAGCTTCTCTCGTGCTTCGGTCTCCGAACCGTCGTCGAGCTTCCCGCAAGGCCATACAGCCCACTGTCCTTGATCCTCTTTACCCACCCAGACGAAGACACTGGTGCGGAAGTCGTCGACGGAAACGGTCTTCTTGTCAATCAAGTGGGTCGCGTCCACCATTGCACCGAAGACGATGTCGAAATCCTTGTCCATGAGCAGGTAGCCTGTCTTCTCAGTCAACCTCCGGCGGTCAACGGCGGGCAGAATGCGCGTCTTGAAGAAGGGGCTGTCGGCGCCAGCCTTCCCACTCGAGCCCTCAGCTTCACCCAGCAGATCTTTTGCGCCCCATCCTCTCGATTCCCTGACGTATACTTCTTTATCACGAAAGCCTACGCTAAGGCGCCAGGAGACGGGGTTGCCCGGAGACTCGAGGAAGAAGGTCCACGGCCAAGGTCCAATGATTGTGATAACCAGCCAATCGAACAGGAATACTGCCGCGCGCCACGCCACGCTTCCTAACAGCTTGCCCCAAGCCAAGTCGGCCCAGTGTAATGTCGTTTCGTTTTCGTTGCCAAGGACTGACATGATGACTGCCCAATACCACGGGCCTGCAGTGTATACCCGCCATAGTATAAGCAGAGCGATGGTAACGTTGAGACCGAGTGGAACAGTAAATACGCGCTTCTTGAACCAGGCAGGATGGTTGTCGACATGCGTGATGTAGACGGAGGCCTTGTCGAAATTGTCGAGGAGCGGCGCGAGGCTTGCCGGTGCAGGTTCGAACGGGTCGGGAATGGGGGGCGCAGTGAGCGCCTTAGTTACCCGCTTCACGGGCTTTGTTTTGTTGCCTGCCATAGCGAGGGTGTGCGGGTGTTATGATTGTGTCATTGGTGGGCGGAATGTTTTGAAGCGCAGTGCATGAATGAGGTCAGCGTTGGATCCGGAACAACTGTTCTTCCGAACAACATCCACCGAGATCATTGAACAACCAGATCACAACAGACACGATTATGTTCATACAACTGGCAGACAACCATTGGGAGCTCCTGTGTTAATGTGCTAAAGAGCTGGGTGGTGAATTACTCGTCTTGGGGTAACGCAGGTACATAACTTTGGACAAGACAACCACATCGTCTCACACAGCGCTGCCTAGCACGTGCAAACAAGTCTGGGAGGACTTGTACATGTAGGATTGCTGCATTGCTGCATTGAATAAGAAACACGTGGATGGATTGATGCATAGCTGGTATAGCTTACCTCTTTGATCTTCCGTGGTTCGAGATTAGAAGCAATAGATGCTCGAGATCCGGCACAGTTCCAAGAGCATGATGGTCACCTGGATCTCTCACAATCGATGCGCAATCTTGTGGCATCAGAGATGTCGCACTCAAGGGTAGGATATCATAGTTGATCACTATAGTGCACAGAGGGAGTTTGAAGCTCATACAAACGCTTCTGCGGCAACGCAAGATCATTCGGCTTATGAGGCAAGTCCGAGCTAGCTCAACGCCAACAGGCCAAACCTCAGTCAATCAATTCATCATTCACCTTCACTTGCGCCAGTGCTCAAGTAGAGCACAACTCTTCTCTGACAACCATTTCGCTTCCTTCTTACAACCAACCCAACAACACTTCGGCGTCGCAACGATGCCGCTTGCGGTCGACACTATCAACGCCTTGGAGAAGGGCAATGCTATTGAACGCGAGACACTCGAGAAACTTCAGGAAGGCGCAATGACGCTCTTGGACGGCCTTATCACCGAAACTTACAAGCGTGGCGCTGCTCTTCAAGAGCTCAAAACTACCGGTCGAGAGGCGAGTGAACACAGCACGTCTATTTCGAACTCTATGTTAACGTGCGACCGTAGGATGTTACGCTACCCATTGCAGCGCCAGCCAACGAGTCTAAACGCCTCCTGCTGAAAAACGGTTTTCGAAAGCTTATGAATAGCTTTAGGATAACGGAGAAGAGCCAGAAGCTGCGCAACGAGGCTGCAAACGAAGAAAACAACCTTCAACACGATTCTCGGATGCAAGATATCGCGGACCTTACGGAAGACATCGTCCAGATTTGTGCAGCAATTACCGAGGTTCTTGAACGATTAGGCAAAGAGCGTGGCTCAGGACTAGGTGTGGTGATGCAAGAGGCGCTGGATAAAGTCTGTTTCATCAGCATCGAGGTGGAGCAGAATCTCAAAGCTGTAAAGGAGAAGGAGTATATCCACTGGGAGAAGAGACAATTGCGAATCAACGGAAACAAGTCCTTCGACAATATGGAGCTGGGCACGCATCGTGAGTGTCTGGATACATTGGCGGGTATCGAGAATATCCGATTGAGGTGGGGATGAGCATCTCGATGTGTGAGTTGCCTGGAGCAAGGTTTGAATACGCCGAGGTACCCCATGAAGGGTGATATGGTACGATAGCTATTGGCTTAGTACTGTACAATCAGACAGATTCAAACCAATGCATTAAGGTCTCGCTGGCGCTGCTTCTTGTCGAGTACATGTGTGTCGCCTACAGTGGTAACTTGTCTTCACTCTCACCGCTCACCAGTCGTAGCTGCCTCTTCACTCTCACCGCCCATCAGTCGTACCTGCCTCTTCCGCACGCGACTTCCCGGTCCTCACTGGCATTCTCCTCACAACACTCACACCTCCCTCCCCTCTCTACACACGACACCACCGCAGTTGCGCACATTTTGCATCGCAGTCTTAACGTCGTCCTCTCTCCATGGCAGCTTCCTCCGACACCTTGAGCGCTCTCAAAGCAGGCAATCGGCTTGAGTTGGAGATGTTACAGCAGATGAGAGAGGGCCTGCCTTCACTGCTGGATGGACTTATCGCGGAGGCACACAAGCGCAACGCAGCGATGGAAGAGCTGGAAGAAGACTTGAACGCAGTTAGGAGTCTTACTTCGGCGATGCGACGCGGCCGCTAATTGAAGCAGAACAAGGGCACGAATGTCAGGATCGACACGAAGACCGCACAGCCCATCGTGGCTACACTTCAAGAGGTTGATCACGTGTTCGACGACGAGATCCTAGAAATCAAGAGCGACATTGCCGATTCGTTCAATCGCTACCTCGCCGCCACCAAAGAAGCTCACGCAGAGTACGCTCGGAGCGGTGGCGAGCTAGACTCTATCTGCGAGGACGGGGCACTTCTCGTTATAGCTTCAGACCTTCTTAAAGAGGTCGATACTGGCGACCCGAATATAGCGGTCCGTATTAGAGAAGTCGTGGACAAACTTGAGAAGGCAATCACCACAAAGTCGGAGAAGGTGCTGAACTCACCACCGCCGAGACGATCGAGAGATCTCGCAATCAGGAAGGCACAATACACATACAGGAAGGAGCAGAAGGCTCTAGACAGCCGGGTAAAGAGGCTGGAAGATATTGGGAAGCTGGTCAAAGATGTACTCGAAATGTTGAAGTCGAACTCAGCATGGGCTGGGCAAGACTGACGCACAAAGTTTTGTCATGGAAAGGTGAATGCAGCCTCGTGGATGAGTCGGACGTGCGGCCCAGTGGGGGAGGGTGTGTTACTCGATGATTACGGGGAGTGGACAGCTCAACAGAGCTGCGATGAACTCAAGGTGGCTAGAGACGGCATAGTTCTCTTAACTGACTCGAATCCACTCAATATATTCGCTGGCATAGACGCTAATCTCCCCGGTCTATATCTCGCCGTGAATCCATTCTTGAATGTCAATCATGTCCTCCACATCCCATAACCCACCGTAACACCGTGCTAGACAACCCAAACACATATCCCAAAAACATGTCTCCGCTACCTCGACTTCTGATACGTAACATCAACGTGAAATAAACTATCCCATATACTCCCCTTCCTCCCAGGCGGCTGCTTCCTCGGGCTAGTCCCAGGACTCCCCGCCCTAGTAGCCTCACCCTCACGCACCACCCTCTGCTTATCCGGCGACCCCATCCTCGGCTCAGCGCCGCGCAGCACACCGCTAGCACCCATACTCGACGACCCAAACGGGAAGCCCTTACTCGGCGAGCCATAGCGCTCAGGCGTAGACGCGCGACCCTGGAACAAGTCAGCCCGACTCTGTAGCCATGCGGGCGCTTAGATTTACACTGCCGCAGCAAACCTAAGGGCCCCACAGGTGGTCCTTTCGAACCTGATATTGCTGTTCCTCGAGCAGGCGGTCGACGCTCGTCGCGCCGCTGGCCTCGCTCTCCCTCAGATGACTTGGCCCTGGCCCCACAGCCGGACTCGGGCCTCTCGTTGCAATGTTGGAATTCGGTCCCGAGTCCACGGCCGTGTCGCCGACGTCCATGGAGCTGCGGTGCCCCACGACGGGGACGCTCTTCCGGCTTGTGCCGCTGCTGCGCCGGCTGTCGAGCGACTTGCCCAGCGTCTTTGCGGGGTCGGCCGCAGCTTTCTTTTCCATCTTGCCTTGCCCATCGATGCGTGTTACTGCGGCGGCGGCGGCCGACTTTCCAAGACCGGGGCCGCCGGGCGCGCCGGGCTTCTCTTCGTTGGCTTCGATGAGGTACCATCGCAGGCCGTCGGAGAGCTCGAACGGGTTGTCGTCTTCGAAAGATACGGCGCTGCTGGAGGCGACGGAACGGCCGTCGATGGAGGCTCGGGCTGCGGTGTCCATCGTTTTGGAGAGGTCGACGATGCGCTCTTCGACCTTGGAGATGCGCGCAACGAGCCAGTCGCGGCC
Source organism: Karstenula rhodostoma CBS 690.94 (assembly GCA_010093485.1). Lineage (NCBI taxonomy): Eukaryota > Fungi > Ascomycota > Dothideomycetes > Pleosporales > Didymosphaeriaceae > Karstenula > Karstenula rhodostoma. The sequence goes on from MU001500.1 coordinate 671,482, forward strand.
CTGCAATCTGTGGGATTCATCTTCGCGGAGGAAGAAATGAGGCGCACCGACGTTGAAAGCAGCCCAGGGCCGGGTGGCCTGGTTGCGCGTGGGCAGAAAGAGTGCAAGGTCACCTTCTTTGAATGATCGGTAGGCAATCTTGTTGTGCGACTCAGTCTGTAGAGCTTTGGCTTTCTCGCGGTAGGCACGGGTCTCGTGCTTGAATTTGCGAGCTGTGTATTCAATGTCTCGCATGCGCTTGGAGAAGAACTCGCAGAAAGCATCCAGGTCGAATCTGTTAAGGTTGTCCATGAGCTCGTGGTAGCGTTGGTCCTCTTCCTCGGGATCTGTCGACTCCGTCCAGTGTAGGAAAGAAAGATCAGCGTAGTTCTCAAGCTGCTGTTTCAGAGGTGTAGGTGAAGGTGTGGTAGTGCTCCTGCTCAGACCGATGGTGTCGGACAGTGTCGTGCTGTTACCGACCTTTGACGCTCGCTGTAAAGTCATGGTGCCGTCTTCAAAGGTGATGACATATCCGAGCGCATCCACAAGACGAAGCAATCGATCCTGCTGCGAGTATGCACGCTTGCTGAGTTCCTTGGCGCGACGCAACCGCTCGTGGGTTCTTGAAGAATCAAACTCTTCGTACTTCATGATCTTCTTCTGCAGATGCATAAGCTCGACATCAAGGCTGTTCGAATGGCCTTTCTCCTCTGCGAGCTCCATCTGAAGCCGCCCGACCCTCTCTTCTTCCTCTTCCACGCGCTTCCTGAGTGATTCAGAACCAGTTTCACCCTCTGCAAACTTGGCTCTCAAGACATGGAGATGTTGACGTTCTTCCTCTAGCTCTGCAGAAATGGATGTGGCCTTCGCATTTGCCTTGTCCAGCTGCTCGCGCAAAGACAGTGTCGTTGTCTCCTCATTGGCGAGCTTGGACTTCAGGGCCGTCTCTTGCTCGTTTGCTGTGCGGCGAGCGCTATCGTTCTCTGCCTTCGCCATCGCTACAGCTTGTTGGAGCTCATGAAGATGATCTGAAGAACGCTGAGCCAGGTCTTCGATTTGCATGACCAGCGTCTGAGTGTTGCCAGGAATAGTTGTAGCAGGCGACAGACGAGTGAATGCGTTAGAGAGGGATTCGTATTGCTCGTCATGCACTCGCTTTCGTTCTTCAAGCTCGGCTCGTACGTCCGCGACGCGCTTGTTCGCTTCCTTGCTTTGCTCCACGGCGTGTTTACGGACCCTCTCGATCTCGGCCACCAGCTCCTGAATCTTTGCATCGACGCCTGTCCGCTCGTGGTCACGACTACCAAGTACGCGATCCAGCTCATCCTCAGCCTCTTCAATCTTGCTCTTATAGGCCTGTATCTCTTCTTCCAGGGAGCGTCGCTCATCACCGAATTCTTTCTGCTGTGCTTTCATATTCTCCATAAGCTCAGCTTTCGTAGAGACTGCTTCGTTGATCTGTCCCTGAAGTGTCGACTCTTCGTCTTTCTTCGCCTGAGCCTCCTTCTCTAGACTTGCGCGTGCTTCCTTCTCAGTCGCCAGCTCTTGTTCCAGGCGTACGATTCGACGCTTATCGTCTTGCCCTTGGTTCGTAGAGAAACGCCGCGAAGACACAGACGATCTTCGGGAATGGTCTACCATTGGCCCCGGGAATGGTGCCTCGATTGTCGGGGTGGAAGGATCGGCCGGGCTTTGCGGTCCGAAAGATGGCATGCCACCGCCAATCGAGAGCCGGTTGACGTGGTTCTGGCGGTGAAGGACATCCTCCAAGCGTCGCACCCTACTCTTAGAGCCCCTTAGTTCGTCCTCCATCTTGATGTTGGCCTCTCTTAGTACACGAAGCTCGTCATCCCCTCTCAACATAAGCTGAGAGTTTTTACCAAAAGAAGGCTCATGAACACTCCCCATCTTGAAGGCTTTCGCGCGCTTGACTTGTTGACGCGTAGGTCGATCCAGGTCTTTGATAGTCTGAGCCAGCGTCTCAGCTTCAGTGGTCTGTCCTTCTAGTCCTTGCAAGATTTTGTGGTAATCGTTGAGCTCCTCCCGAGTGACCTCTGGCCAATTCTTCTCGGGCTGGATGTTCATCTCGAAGCCTGACGGACTCGTCTGTACAGCCTCCAGGTTGACCACATCCGAGACCTGCTTCAGCCACTTCTTTCTGCGGCGGTCCTCTTCTTCTTGGAATGTAGCCATCTCTTCGGCAAGCGATGATGTGTCTCTTTGCATCTTCTCGGCCCATTCACGCCGGCGCACGGATTCAACCATGAGTGTCCCATAGACGAACGGCAGTCTTCCGACGAGCGATATCAACTCAAACGCAGCCATGCCTTCTGGCGGAAGGTTGATGTTGTCCAGTTCTGCGTGAAGCCTCGCTATATTGGATCCGATGTCTGCAACTCCGCGCATACTCTCAACTGCGCCCCGGACCGCGTTGTTCTTCTGCTCCACAGACCGCCTGACAAGGTCGCTCATCTCGATGCAGTACTCCTTGATCGCAGGAAGGAAGTTTCGCGTATGCAATAGTGCCATCTTGGATACCTGGGCAACCGATTTGGAGTCCGACGGGAGTCCCATGACGTGCCCGAGGTCCGAATTTACTTTCTTGGCCACCAGGTCGATCTCGTTGTACAGTCGCACGGGTTCCTCTGAGTCGTCCACGAGTGACCGACTTTGGCTTTGCCCTGCCGCGCCCTGGAGGTCATTGTATTCGCCGCCGATCCTCTCCACTTGAGCACCCATGTCCGCCAAATGCTTCTTGAACGATTCGCGAACGGCTTTACTCACACCTGTGGCTTGTTTTATCGAGTCGAAGTCCAGAAAGTCCTGTAGAGACATTGCCCGACCAACAGAGGTCTTGCGGACGCTCTGTGCTGTTTGCGCCGACCGTAGCTCTTTGGCCAGAAATTGAATGAATTCGCCCTTGGCTGGTATTGCCCCTAGTTGACCATAGTCCGCGTCCAACCTCCGCAGGTTCTCTATTGCTTCTTTCTCGACCCCATCGAACCACTCCCTCGCTTCGCGGTGTTTCTGCTCCAACCCTTTCACGTGTGCGCCAGGATTTCCGACAGCAACTTGTGTTGCCTTCTCTATGGTTGCTTGCTCGGCGAAGGTCTGCGAGGCCGCGCGGGACATGGAGAGGGACTGCTCCAGGACGGCGTAGGCCCAGTCGCGGCGGGCCTGGAATAATGTCTGCCATGCTCTGAGGTCAGTGTGGCTAGACAGTGTATCGGGCACGTCATCGGGAGCAAAGGGTTCGGGAAGCGGTGCTTCGGTGGAGGCGGCCTGAGACACAGCGGAGAGCTCGCGATCGTAGACGAAGAGGTCCTTCTATGATGATGTCAGCATGTGGTAGCAGACCCAGGAGAGCTGCCAGTACCTCTGTCAGTAGCGTCTGAAGCTTCACGTGCTTTCCGCGCGGCGTCAGTAGAATCTGGTGCTCGGGCGGAATGTCCACAACGGTTGCGATCCACTGCTTCAGCGCATCGACCGAGTGGAAGCCGACGGGATCAGCGTCAAAGCGCTGGCCCGTATGAGCTACAGCTATCTGCAGCGACATTCGGGGCCCGCTCCAACTAGACAGCTGTCTGCCTAGTAGCTCATGGAGGAGGAAGAGAGCTCGAGTGTAGGAAAGGCACGGCGTTAGGCACGGTACCGCTAGGGCGCGCGTGGTTGCAGGGGTTAGCGGCACGGGCCCACCGAGGCTGATCGTCTATGGGCTGGACTCTGGAGTACGGCTCGCCAAAGACGCGCTCAGGCGGCGGCGGGCTGTTGATGGTTCTGAAAGTCACACCGGATCGTGAATGCACTCATGGCGACTCCAAACCATGTCCTCATGGGCGACGGTGCGACCGCGAAGGCTATCGACGCGAACGACTACACCGATCTGCTCCAAACGCCTCACTCTGACGCGTTCGCGTTCTCAGAAACCGAGCAGTTCGCGCTGCAGCTCTACGATCAGCTACGGGAGCTTGAGCTAGAGAAGAGCCTCCTCGAGGCGCACGTGAAAGGTACATCATCATCATTGTCATGTGCAGATCAGAAAACGGCAATCTAACGCATTCTTCTTGTTAGACGTGTCTGACGTTTCAGCATTATCAGATGATGTCTTACACGAGCACCTGATGACCGCAGAGCGCGAGGCCTTGGAAGCCAAGGCAAAGCTCGAAATTCGGAACCGCATCTCCCACAACGTGTTAATCATGGATCCCGTCCTCAAAGCCGTTCATGGCGGCCAGCATCACACCGTCGAAAAGTAGGTTTACTCGCGTATGCTGCTCCACGCATGCTGATGTTTTACAGACGCTTGTTGCCTCTGATCTCGGAAAACGATGCCTTGTCGATGGTCCACGGTATGTTGACCACGAAACTGGCAAACACACAACGTGCCTTGAGCGTTGCTGAGCGAGGCAACATCGTCCTCAATGAAGAGAACCGCGACCGATCCAGGACCGTCCTGAGGCTGGCTGAGGAGGTGAAAGCGCAGTCGATCGAAGATATTGGGAACCCTTCGCTCCGCGAACAAGTTGAAAAGGCCGAAAAGAATGTCAAAGAATCGCGTAAACGGACGGCTACCATCAAAGGGATTCTGTCTGCGATGATCGTTGGAAGCGGCATCAACTGGGCAGCTGACGAAGAGCTGCGTGAGCTCGTCATGGACGACGAAGAAGCTGGATGAAATCCAGTGTACTAACATGATCTCTGAGCATACCATTTGTCACTAATACTACGATCAAAAGCTGCAAACGAGGATGGCAAAGTTGGCTCATGGATGTGATTATCCGCCAGCATGCGTGATATGTGGTGGTCTCCATTCGCTCGGGATGCGACATGGATCGTTAAGGAAAGGTTCATTGTCGATTGAACGCAGCCTTCAAATACAGCAACGCATGCACTCAAAAACGTTTCGACGACGTTCTCTCCACGAAGTCAAGGAAAGCTGGCCGTGGATGCACTCGAGCTCGGTATGCAGTGGTATGCTGGTGTCAAAGCATCTGGGGGTGCAGGGCGGCTCGAAAGCATATGGCAGAGGACAAAGGTAGCATCCCGTAGGTAACAGCAGACGATATCCAGTCGTGTGGTCGCATTGAAACGAAACTCTTCCGTTCATCAGTGTGTTCATGAAGTTCAAGCGCACAAGCGATGTCGGGACCCACTTGACATACAAATGATGTATGGTAGCGCGATGTCTCGATGCAAGTACAGTGTTACCTTGAGCAATGACGGTGAATGAATCAGTAACGGCCAGCTGCCAATGCAGTGCAAGGCGCTTCACTCTGGAACAGTAACGGCTATGCGACTGCACGGAGGGGATATCCCGGGAGATGATTTGTCGGCTCCGCTACGGGTCACGCCTTGCGTGGTTACATGGGCCATGAGACACGCCCCAAGGCTGTGCCTGGATTATGGGGGCCTCTGCAGGATCAAGGCCGTGGTACCGACCGCTCTTTGATAGAGGGGAAGAAAGAGCAATGGCTGGCGCGGTAGGTCTTACAAATGGCCGAAAGGGTCATGTCAAGGTGCCCAATGCATGCGCCTACAGCGTCTTCGCTGTAGCAACGGGCACGCACATGGCGGTTTTGGGGAGGGAGTGGGTGAGCAGCGCAACCAGGTGCGGTGCGATGTCCACGGCGCAGGTTCCTCTGAGGGCTCGCCGGGCGGGCGTTTCCAAGTTAGTGGGAGTAGTCAGGCGGAACAGGACGAAAGCGGCGTGCAACTGCAACTGCAACTTGGAAGCATCGACAACGGCGGGCTGTAAAAGGCGCATGCGCGTCCTGATTAGCCACGGCGATTTGCCGAGCGCGCCTGGGCTCGGTGGTTCAAGTGAGCCCGCCCTAGACGCATGGAGCAGAGGGATGGGATCAATCATCATGTACGCATCCGCGCGTCGTCTTGTCGGCCAGCCGCGTCGCTAACGCAGCAGCGGCAGCGGCGACGGCGAGCTGGAGAAAGGGTCAATTTCGGCCAGGACGAATAACGTCGCCCTCGCGTGCATGAAACGAGGCAGCACCACCAGCACCATGTTCGCCGGCCCAGCCAGCCAGTCCGTAGTCGAGGAATGGGCTCTCCGACGCCCGACAGGCAGGCCGGCAACAGCACGGCGGCGCAGAGAGACGGGCGGGCATGGATGCCAATGGTGCGAAGGCAGGAAGGCAGCGCGCTCCGTCTGCGGCTCTTGCAAAGGCCAAATGCACGGCGAGAAGGCGAAAGGGCGAGGAGGCGAGAAGGTGCGGCGTGAAGTGCCAGTGCCTACGACGTGGGGTCTTGTTGTGATTGAGGGCACTCTTAGCGCTTGGAAGGAACGCACGGCCCGGTCGCGCCTTCCCAGGGTCGAGCTCGCCCGCCGCACGCCAAACCTGCGCAGTCAGTCCTCACCACAGCACCACCTCCACTGCCAAATCGTCGTCCCCAACTTCGCCCTCCAAATGTAAGTCTCGCCTACATCTCCCAGCACTTGCGCCGCGAACACCCGCATTGCGCGCGCAACACAACATGTCTTTTTTTACGCGTTTTCACGCGATACTGCCTTCGCCTGCTTCGTCTGTTGCTTCATGAGAGCGTCATCGCGTTCCATTTATTTCGTCGTCGCCGTCATCAGCTTCCCGCCATAGCAGTACTGATACACCACAGACTTCAGTCAACGGCGAATTATCCAGCATTTCCAAAGACATCCGTAAGTACTTTCGCATCCTCCTTACGAGTCTCGCGCATTCTCGCGACGCCGCCATGTGGTGTTTTGCGAACGGGGCGCTCCACGCGCGCGCAGAGACGCGATGCGCCTTGGTCGCCATGCACCGCGCCAACTGTCTGCGTTTGCCATGGCACCTGCTTTGCTCTCACCTCACGCGCATATGAGCCCTGCCGCCGCCGCCCTCTGCTTTCTTCGTTGCCCCGTCTCCCTCAACCTCACCTCAACCCACAGCTCTTCTGACATCCACTTCAGACAGCTAGAGCAGCTACCCACGCGACCATGCCTAAGGAGAAGTCTACCCGCGGCAAGGGCAAGGCCACCAAGGCCGACTCCGGCAAGAAGAAGAAGGGTAAGTCTCACGTGCCCTGCATCTTCGCGCTATCGTGTTGACACCAACAGACCCCAACGCGCCCAAGCGCGGTCTCTCTGCCTACATGTTCTTCGCCAACGACCAGCGTGACAAGGTCCGCGAGGAGAACCCCGGAATCAAGTTCGGTAAGTCGTCATCTGCTGTTCGTCTCCACAAGGCTGACTCTTCCCAGGTGAGGTCGGCAAGATGCTCGGTGAGAAGTGGAAGACTCTCTCCGAGAAGCAGCGCCAGCCCTACGAGGCCAAGGCCGCCACCGACAAGAAGCGATACGAGGAGGAGAAAATCGCTTACCAGGTTAGTCCAAGTTCACGTGTCTCGCGCACGGCAACTGACCACGTCCAGAACGCTGCCGAGGAGGAGGAAGAGGAGTCCGAGTAGACCACTGGCTATTGACTAGTGCTCGCTCGTCCGGCTTCCATCCTGATCACCATCTTTCCAATCCGTTGACTTCTGCGGGTCACGGACTTAGGATATCTGATCAGCTTTCCATGCTACTCTCATCTGTCATCTTATTCAGGATGGGTCTTTCGGGGAAGCTTTCGCGTCTCGGGCGATTTCCAGAAGACCGCAGGAAGCTTTTGCATGAGGCTTCTTAATGATGTTTGGGCGTCCCAGTAACCTCGGGCGCAGGAAACGTCACGAAGCTCATGACTACCATGTATATTAGTTGTCTGCGGAACGAAAATGTGCTGCCACGTCTTTTCAAATTGCCGTGACTGTCCCTGAGTGCCGTAATGCTGCTGTTTCGTAACTCGTTGCTGTGGAGCGTCTCCGCGTAGCGCTGCTCATGGCCTCGCGTATTTTGGATCCCTAACAGTGCGTGTAACTTCTGCTTCACGAGTGTTTCCGGACATGTATGCGGACTCGCTACTGTGCGTCGTCAAAGGTTTGAATACACCGAGTCTATCCCGACGGAGCAGCGCAGTACCCACATTGCCGGCCTGTGGCTGTAAAAGACGCTGCCAAATTCCCTCGATGCAGACTACAGCCTCCTCAACTTCATCCAAGCGTGCAGCATGCATAAACATCTGTATAACGTACCCAACCGTACAATGCTACACTACTTCTCGAGTGATCTACCGCCCTCCAACAAACTATCCCAAACATGTATATAAACAAGACAAACATATGATCTTAATAGTCCGCGCAAACGCACTCTGCAAAAAGATCTGCCCCGTCGTCGTTTCCTCATGTGCTCCGCGCCTACCCTAGCCGCCTGGTCGGAAACCCGCAGCGACAAACGCACTTTCCCGCTGCTCTTCGAGTCTCATGTCCCCCTACTCTGTTCTTCTCGCAATACATACATTTCTCTCTGCAAAGCCCATCTTTCCTGGTGGGTAGGTATATATAGTGGAAAGTAGAGGTTGTGGTCATCGAAGGGAAAGCAACGAAAGCGCCGTTAGTCCAGTGGTTAGGATACTGCCTTCCCAGTGCTTCTGCGGCTGAGAGGCAGGGGTCCGGGGTTCGAACCCCCGACGGCGCAGTTGTGGTGTTTACCTTTTTTGCCGTGTGTTGTGGGTGGGGTGAGGTCAGGTGGTGGGATGGTGTGTGGTGAGAGCGCTAGGTGTCGATGACCATTCTTTTTGGGGGTGCGCGCGATTGTGGGTATGTGGTTTGATGATTGGGAATAGGAGTAATTGCGTAGTTGAATGGGTGCTGGACGTGGACAAACATCGGTGCATAAGAAAGTGTGAGACATTGGGTAGTAGGACACAAGGGTGCATAACGGCATAAAAGCAGGACGTGGTACATTTAGCGGAAGCTGGATATCTCTTTCTTATGTAGATGGTGAAATCAGTGGTCCTACTGAACGCCGGGCTTCCGATGTCGCAAACTGGATTTCGTCATGGCCGACTCCATCGGAGGGCCGCAATACACTGTCCGTATTTCAAACCGCGGCGCCAAGACAGGAGAATCTATGCTTCGTGGGGTGCGCTCCTCTCGATCCCTCTTCCCTGAACGACTCCCGACGCCTACTCGCGCTGTAATACCACCATCAACCCCATTATGCCCAGCATGGCCTGTTTTAGCCACGGGTATTCGCTCAGCAAGATCGTAACGTATCCAACAAAAGGGATGAAGCCAACAACGCTGCCGATGACGTCCTCCCTGCGGTTCAGGTGGGATTGTCCCGCGGCGTAGAGTTCGGTGTCGTCCGCGAGGTTGTTGTCGCCTTTCGTGAGGAGGCGGAGGGGAGATTTTCTGAACATGAATGTCAGCGCACTGAATTCCGCAACAGATGAGTTGTGACAGCGGTCAAAGAAAAAGAGCTTGGTCAAGCTCCTCAATGCTCGTTGCGACCACCGTAGCCTGCGTAGGGGTGCTGCCTTACCCTCCGCCGAATCTCCGCACCACACGATGCACAATCGGAATGTCCTTCCCCTTTACGTTGTACACCACGACCTCCCCCAGTTGTGTGTCCATTCCCCGGTTCCACAGGAACAGCAGGTCTCCTCTTTGAAAGGCGGGTTCCATGGATCCTGACAGTACGACGACGATGGGTGACGGCGAGTCTGAGACGACGGAGATGCCCTTCCAGAGCATGAAGGCGGTAGAGAGGACGAGTGCAAAATTGAGGACTTGGGCGGCCAGCTGCCGTGGCTGCATGTTCGCGATGCCCATCATCTTTGCGGCGGGGATGGAGGTCGAGGTTGGACCGTAGTTTGAGGTTCTAGTTTCTGTCGTGGGAAGATTGTGGCGCGTCGCGTGTATGAGTCGAAACCTTCCCGAGTAATCATAGAAACGTGGGGAGTTGCGCGGGTCGTGCTTTTGCGAAGCGGGAGCTTGATGCCAGATGTTCGTGAAAGTGATGATTGGCTATTGTGGTGGGCCCTGGTTTACCTCGCCTGACTAAGCTCCAAGACCTACACCCAAGCACTTTCATGACACACTTCTGCACTCGTTACTTCCGGCGATCTTGCACACGGTTTTGCTGGCTTTGTGGTTGCTGTCTCTGTTTGCGATGGAAGGAGCTGGGCCATTTTCTCTCACATCTGATGGCTCCAGCTGCAACTTACCTTTACCTTCGCTAACTGCCTCCCCCCACGGTGCAATAAACATGTCTTTCCAACTGGCCAGCATCTTCCTTCTCAGCCTTCTACCAGCTCCTTCCTGACGGACCCGTTTCCACGATCGGTCTTCTTCTAGTACAACCCAATTGGACCCAATCCTAGAAGTCTCCTACCTAAGTAATGATATCTCAACGCGAGCAACCACACACTCTCAGACACAACAAGTACTAATCGGGCCAGCTTCTCGTGCCAGTCAATACACCCTCAAGCACAATGATACGGATACCGTCACCCGGAGAATACGTCCTCCTTCAACGAACGGGCAGACCCGATTGGCCTGCGATGATTTGCACAGATGACATGGCTCCTATCAATCTGCAAAGGCCAAATGGATACCTCACTCTTGTGCTTCTGATTGACAAGGACCTGAGCTTGTAAGTTCACACTGTCAAAATACAAGTGTCGAACATCGTGAGTTGACGCCGATACGTTAGCTATTATGCAGCCTCAGGAGAGCTCCAGGAATTCGTACCCATCGGAGGAAATTCTGACAAGGAACTGCAAGCAGCCCATAATCGTGTACTGGAGTCAATGGACTGCTCAGGCTCAAGCCTCGATTATTGGAGGCTCAAAACTGAACACCAGCGGAAATTTACTGCACCGCCACTGACTGCACCGACGCCTACACCATCGCCTAACAACGACTACATTTCCGACCAAGGGTCTGATGTTGACGAAATCGAAATAGCGAAACGCTTGAGTCTTCACGAGTGGAACAAAAGCAAGAAGAGGATCCGGGTATCTCCGTCACCGCCACCACCACCGCCACGAAGGTTCAAGGGGGCTGAAGGCGCGACCAATCTCCGAAATTACTTTCGTCCTATAGAAAGGGGAAATCCGTCAATCTCGACTGAGTCGGAACCAAGTCGATATAAACCGGCGGAACTAGACTATATCGACGGGGAGTTGTGAGTATAGCACCACGTCAGCACCTTTGTGAGTTGAGCGCATTTCTGACTTTTGTTCTACAGGTCGGCTAGTTGCGAAATGGTGAAAGTCCACGTGGGAGAACAGGATGACGAGTTCCTGATCCCAAAATTGGAGGTAGAAAAGCTTCCGTTCTTATCTGATGCCAAGATCGGTTGCATATCTACCATGGAAGACGGGACGTTGAGATTGGACTTGCAATGCTTAAAAGACTTCGATCCCAATGATTTCAGATTCGTGGCCGAATTCCTTTCTACAGGCCAATTTGGGCATTCTATCGTCGACGAAGAAACCCGTGAGGCCGTCCTCCAGGAATGCGTGGATGCATGGCCCATTGCAGACCGCATCGTGCTGGAAGACATGCTGGACCACATCGTGACGAAGGTGCAACAAGCACAACTACAGCTGTGGGAGGAGGCGTGGGTGCTGGCACTCCTGGTCTACGAGACGCCGGGAACGCCGCTCGGCGCTTACAAGCTCATGAAAGAATTTCTCGTGGAAATGCTCGCCGCCAACTTTCTCGAAAAGGTTTACGACTACGGTGCTGTGGTCATTGACCGTCTTCGGGATTTGCCCGAACTCCAGCGGGATGTCTACAAGAGATTGTTAGCGACTGCAGAGCAGCAAGTCAATGAAAATTGATCGTACAGCACCTGGAGTAACACAATCTAATCAGACACGGGAACAGGCATGTACAACTGCTGTTCGGTCGAAACCTCCCCCACTTCGGTCCCCAAAGTTCTCATTTAAGTATTTGCAACTACCACCAAGATTTGCACTAGAGGTCGTTCGACCCAGGGTTCCCTAAAGCTTTGTCATGGACCTCCACACTGCCTACTCGCCGGGGCATAACGTCTACTCCGGTTTATCATCAAGCCTGGGAAGCAGCTTGGACTTTGCAAGGTCTTTATGAGGATATCAAGCATTGGCGCTCAAGCTTGGTTAGACATGCTGCACAAGACTCGGTCCGTTCACATGTACGGCAGTCTTTGCAGACTGTTTACCATCAATGTATTCGTTCCATATAAGAATACTTTGTGCTTTGTCTCGCTGACATATGGCTGCAGAAAGTGGCTGCACGATAAGCGCAATGCATAATTCGAAACAGATCCGCCACTCTCTTCTATGCTTTGTTCGCGATGGATCCCTCATGTCAGCGCCTACCACAAGCCCTTAATTTGTGATACGCGTTGCGTAGGCGCGATGCCTTCCATACTATCCGCATTCCCTTGCACCCCATCCGACCTCGAGAAGCTTCCACTGTCCTGGAAAGTCGCGAAATTTCCAGCATTCCGATCTGTGCTGGCATCCCAGCCAAGCGCCTCTTCTTCGTTGTTGTAGTCCACAGGCTCCCATTGGGTATCTTCTTCCTCGCCTTGATTTACAAACAGACTTTCTGGATCATCTTGCGGTCGGGTTGGCGGCGACGACGGCTGGCGGGAGCCCACTTCGCGTCGGGCAGACCGCCGAGAGGCGGGCTCAACCGGCGGAGGCATGCTGCGATTATCACGGGCTTCTGCGGTGGCTGCAGATACAGCACGAGACGCGACGCGGCTAGCAATCTGTGGTGCAGGTGCAGGTGTCGGGGCAGTCGCGCCGTTATAGTCGCCTGATGTCATGAGCGTGAACTCACACAATAGCCCGTCACACCCGTAGCTGAACTGTAGTGGGCGCGTGGGATGCGAATAGTATGCCTTCAAACTGGTTTTCAGCGTATCAGCGTGTATTACAATAGCCTTAAAGTCCTTCACGCTGATGACGATGTGTAGCCCGGGCTGGACTTTGAACTCTTCGAAATCGGATGTGTTGACAGCGACAGCAGTTACCAGCGGGTGCTTCAGGATCTCCTTGCCATTCGAAATCTTCTCTGTATAGCTCTTGAAGACGGCGCGCCCATCTTCACCTGCGAAGATATCCAGCATCTCTGTTTTCGTGCCGAAGAACTCGATATATTCTTTCATGGCGCCTGCGTTCATGCTCCACCGATTCGTCGCCGAGTTGCGGTCGAACAGAGCGTGCATGACATCCACAGCTTCGTACGTGAGCTTGTAGGTCTTGATGACTCCTTGATTGCAGATCATCTTGACAATAAAACGACATTGCGTCTCATCTGCGCGATCCTGCACGCTCACCTCGCACCGGTCAATCGCACCGTCTCGGCCCAGAGGATCATATAAACGCCCCTTGAAAACCGAAAGGAGAGCCTTGGTGTACATGCTGCAGGCGAAACGTCCATCAAGGCCGCCATGGCTGGGAATGCACTCATAAGTGGAAAAGAACTGCTTGCCTTCGAGCGTCAAGGCGGCATAGGCGGATTTGGAAGAATTGAGAGCGGTGAAGGTAAGCTATAAGAGAGAAATAAGATATCGCTGAGTGAGAGGAAGTGATCAACCTACTCGTTCGCGGCGCGCCTCGATGGCGACCGTGTCGCTGAATTTTCCCAGACAGACGAGCAGGTCGTGGATCTTGGACGCTGCCTCAGGCGTCAGAGTGAAGTTGAGCACGACCATTGCGTATCATGTTGATAGCATTTGTCACCCTCATTCAGTGTCCCACTTGGATGGAAGGTGTTAGCGGGTCGAAGCATGTGCGTGTGTTCGTGGAAGGCGCGTGGGCCGAAAGCGGCTAAGTGCCGTTCCTCGTGACGTCGTCTGGGTCCTCGCGCAGTGTGGTGCACAACGCACGCCGTCAGCACCAACAACAACAAAACATTCAATATGGCTCCAGCACTTCCAGACGACATCTTACATTTGCTATGTGAGCAGTTGGGGGAGCAGGAACAGTTTGACGCGCTGTTCAATTGCGCATGCGCTAGCCGAAGTCTTGCTATACCCGCCTTAACCAATTTGTATCGGTACGTTTTGATGTTGTATCACCTCAAGTCAATGCATACTCGTGCAAAGTCTAACTGGTTTCAACGCGACGACATGGACCTTCAATCTTATTGCCAAGCTGACAGACTTTGTAGCGCTCATCACAAAGCTCCTATTCGTGGAGCCGATCAAGACGATGTCGCGTTTCAACGCTCAATGAGGCTGTTGATTGTACAAAAATGGTCGTAAGTGGATGGACTTACCTGTGTCTTCTCATCTGTCTGGAGTTCTTGCTAAGACCAGGTCATTTCTAGCATCCTTTGGAAGGCCATCATCGCCTCGGCTCTAGACGCAACGCTGTTCCCGTACTGTCGATACATCAGGGCGCTCGACTTTCGGGACCTGGAGAATTTGCTTGAGGACGACCAGTTCACCGCCAAGGTATCAAAACACTTCTTTAGCGGCCCGATGAAACAATTCCACAAGACGGAAACGATGACCCTGCATAACGGAAGAAAGTTCGAGCGACTGAACGTCAAATCGATCGTCAACGCAATCGGTGAAGTGGTGACTCAGCATACACCTACCCTCGAGATGATCAGTGGCCAGTTGTCCTCCACAGCTTTGATCCAGTGGGCTCCCAGGGTTCCCCGCCTTCAGGAACTGGAGCTGTGGGACGGTAGCACCCTCGATGATGGACTTGTGGCAGCTTCTATCCACGAAAACTGCCCCAACTTCAACTCTCTCATGATCTTCCTTTGGACCGGTGAAGACAAGGACCATAAGTTTGCCGAGTTCTTATCAGCATTACGACCGAACACGTTGGAAAAGCTAAACACAATTAGCGACGTTGGTGCCGCTGCGAAATCATTCCTTGCGCTCAGCGCTCACAGCCAATCGCTGAAAAGCTTGAAGTGCGTATTGGCCTCCGCAAGCTGGTAGGGAAACTGATGGCTGACCATGTCTCGATTTGCAGAATCTGTGTGTCCGACGACTCATTGCCACATCTGTCACTACTAGCAGGCTGTAACGCTCTGGAAGAAGTACGCATTGAAGACGTTCATAGCAGAATTGTACTTGAAGATACACAAAACGACGTGTTTTTGGAGACGATTAATTGGCTCCGCAGCTGCGAGAAGCTACACCGCATTAGTTTCCTAGGACTGCTCTCTGCTGCAACACTTCTGACACCCTTACTTTTGGAGCACAAGATCCAGCTGAGGTCACTCGAGATTGATGTCTATGTCTTGAAAGATAGCCGCCAGTTCCACCAGGCACTCGTTCACCAGAAGGATTCCCTGGCCTACTTATCGCTTAGTGGCGATACGGATGGGATGTTCCGAGATGATGTTGACATCCTTGTCGACTCTCTCAAAGAGCTAAAACAAATTGAAACCCTCCGCTTGCTGTTGCAAGAGATGTTCCGTGAGGAGCATCTGATCAGTGTGGTCAGCAATCTAAGTCGACTAGTGGAACTTTACGTTAGCGGTCTCGAACTCACAGACAGCCTTCTGGAAGTAGTCGGTACGCTTCCAAACTTACGGAGCGTCGCATTTGCGGGCATCTCGAAGTTCACCATCGTCGGACTGACCGGCTTCATCCACCAGTTAGGCCCAACCAATGGAGGCATACGCGTCATGATAGACATGGCCGATCCGGACACACTGATTGATGATGGAGAAGTCAGTGATCTAAGGGCTCTTCTAGCAGAAAAGGTCGGGGGCACATTGGATTATACACCATGGAGAGGTACGAGACCTGCCAATCCGGCTCGAATATTATGACTAACCCGTTCTACAGATCCGAACATATCTGAGTTCGAAGGCGACTCAGACTAGGAGGATTTTTGTTTTCCGAATCGATGTGAGGTTAGAAGAAGGATCAAGTTAGTGTTAGTGGGGGTGTCAAGAGGTAGAGCGTCACCTCTTCCACTCTGATTTTCCATGCAAAAGTTTTTTTTTAAATAGCCGTGATACCAAAGACCAAAGAACGAGGTTCTAAAATGAAGCTTTGCAACACAAGTCACATTGCCCTGCTCTGCATGTGAACAGTTGTGGAGTGCCTCCTCTAAGATGACGTTAGTCTCGCTTGGCGTGGGGCATGAAGAACATTTCTAGAAATTCATCCATACTCCCATGCCGTTCCATCGATCACACTTCCAGCATTAAAATGTCCCCAAAACGGGTCTTAGTGATTGCCGGCTCCGATAGCTCGGGCGGAGCGTACGTGCCGTTAGGTTGGATAATCCAAGCTGTGGTCACTAATTTATCATGGTAGCGGCCTCGAGGCAGACCAGAAGGTCATTGCAGCCCATGGATGCTATGCAATGACTGCAACGACCGCATTGACAGCGCAAAATACGCTAGGCGTGCAAGACGTCCACCACACCCCTCCGTCGTTTGTGAGAAAGCAGATCGATGCCTGCATTGATGACATTGGCGTCGATGTCGTCAAGACTGGTACCTTTCACATTGGCGTGCAGTACTAAAGAGCTTTGCTGACGCCATTGAGGTATGCTCGCATCTGCGGACACCGTCGAAGTCGTTGCCGACGCCTTTCGTCGGCACAAGATCAATACTTCTGTCGTTGACCCTGTATGTCTCCCGAATCAGTAATAACCGCCTTTACTCATGCTGTATCAGGTCATGGTATCGACAAGTGGATCTAATCTTCTTCCTGTCGAGGCGATCTCTACACTTATTGGCTCCCTCCTTCCTCTAACAACGCTCCTCACCCCGAATCTTCCTGAAGCAGAGCTTCTTCTCAAAACGGCTGGCAAGGCGTTAAGATCGCCAGAGAACGTAGACGACATCATCAGTATTGCTAAAGCAATCAAAGAGCTTGGGCCTAAGAATGTCCTAGTGAAAGGCGGACATCTTCCCATGACGAAGGGGAGACTCGTGCCCAACGGTGAAGCGGAGAAGCACATTGTATTGAATGTATTAGTCGGCGACGGAGAAGACGTGGCTATTATGGAAACGCCATACCTAAAGAGTCGCAATACACATGGGACAGGATGTTCACTTGCTTGTAAGTCTTGATTAAATGCTTCGATGTACGACCCTGATTGATAATACAGCTGCAATTGCTTGCAATCTTGCCTCGGGGATGGATATGAAGAGCGCTGTCTGGAAAGCTAATCTGTACATCGAGGCGGGAATCCGAACGAGTTCAGATCTTGGAAAGGGCAGCGGTCCTATCAATCACTTTCACTCGACATACACGTTGCCTTTCGCTCCGTAAGTTCCGTTAACACGCCTTATATGGTCTGCTAATATGCCTCAGTGGTGGTTTCATCGACTATTTACTTGACCGCGAAGACGTGAGAGGACCTTGGCAGAATTATACACAGTGAGGTATCCCATTCATTGTACAAAGCGCATTCACTGATCAAAGCTCCCCCAGCCACGACTTCGTGCAACGCATGGCTGATGGAACGTTACCCATCGCCAACTTCAAGCACTACTTGGTTCAAGACTATCTGTTTCTAGTAAGACACTAAGCAGAACGCGATAAACCAAGTTAACTTGCGATGACAGATTCACTTTGCAAGAGCGAATGCGTTAGCCTCCTACAAATCCAAGTCTATGGCTGACATTGGTCGTGTGAGTCGGTCTACACGGTGGTGCGACCTTGGCTGACAGTTGACAGTCTGCGCGGCAAGTTTTGCATCTACAAACGGAGATCAAGCTTCATGTGGAATTCTGCAAAGACTATGGGTTGAATCCGGAAGATTTGGAACGGCAGGAAGAACATCAAGGTCAGCATTCATACGAGTAGCAGAGCGTGACCTGCTGACTGTTTACAAGCATGCACCGCATACACAAGGCACGCCACCCAATGTCTGCCATAACACCAAGCTAACATCTGGCAGATACGTCTTAGACATTGGCCAGTCCGAGGATTGGCTCGCACTACAGATTGCACTTCTACCCTGTCTAATCGGATATGGCATCATCGCTCGGCGGTTGTACGATGATCCAAACACAGTGCGAGAAGGAAGCAAGTACTGGAAATGGATCGAAACATATGTAGCAGAGGACTACCTAGAGGCGATGCAAATCGGACGAGGTACGAGAAGGCAGAATGTATGACCGGTATAAGCTGACCTGCCAGACCTGATCGAGACACATGCGAGGAAGCAAAGTTCATCGCGTATAGACGAGCTAGCCCAAATCTTTATACACGCAACTAATGTGAGTATTTGAACTGGAATGACAGCATGGAATATGCTTGCTGATCATCGTAGATGGAGAAGGGCTTTTGGGACATGGGACTGGGCGTCAAAGGATAGTGAGTTCAGACAGCAACAATTGATTATAGTATACAACTTGTTACAAATGACATATTTGGGAGACCATGGAAATTGCGCTTTGGACGGACGCATGTCGCCACTGTGAAAAAACTAAGGTAGTGCTCGCCCGAAGCATGCCAAGCCTGATAAGATAAACCGAAGCCCCTGCCTCCGCATCGAGTCTAGCGCCTGCTTGTTAGCGTTTGCGACTGACTTTTTCAAATGTTCTGCCTCGCCTCACGACGTCTCTTCCAACACACCTCTCACCTCCAACATATACTCCTCACCCGACGTGTCAAAACACACGCCTCACTCTCTTTCTTACAGCAAGTTTCTCGCGCTGTACTCGTTCACAACAGGCGCTCGCTCAGTTCCCGGCCTGCACCTGACACAAGCAACGTTCCTTAACGACCCACTCCCTTCTTCTCGATAATATGTCGTACGGAGGCGGCAGCTACGGCGGCGGCGGCGGCTATGGCGGCGGACGCCAGGGCGGCGGTGGCGGCGGATACGGTGGCAGCAACGGGTACGATACAACTGCTGGGGGATATGGCGGATCCGCTTACTACGATTACTCCGGCGGCCAATATGCTCATGGGTAGGCATGATCGGCGTGGTTTTATCGGCGGCCCTATACATCTTGCATTTTCTTTGCTCATCTCTTCTACGTGCAGAAAGAGTATTGACGCGGCTCAAGCGGCGGCTCAAGCAGCCCACGCACTCCGGTCGGCCGGTCAAGTACTCTCTGCGTTAACGTAGAAGCCCTTGTCTCATTTCTACTGGGAAACGTTTACTAACTTCTGTTACGATACAGCGGCTCCAACGGCTACGGCGGCGGCGGTGGCGGTGGCGGTTACGGAGGTGATCGACGCGGTGGAGGCTTCGGCGGCGGCGGCGGTGACAGGATGAGCAACCTTGGCGACGGTCTCCAAACACAAAACTGGGGTATGTGGACGATCTGACCACGTTCAACGATGCAGCTAACAATACAAACAGATCTCGAGACGATGCCCAAATTCGAGAAGTCCTTTTACAAGGAGGACCCCGCTGTAACCAATCGCGATGAAGCCGAGGTCGCCGCGTTCCGCAAGGAAAAGGAAATCACCGTCCAGGGCAAGAACGTTCCCCGACCCGTAACGTCATTCGACGAGGCTGGTTTCCCGACATACGTTATGAGCGAGGTCAAGGCGCAAGGCTTCCCCCACCCCACGGCTATCCAGTCTCAGGGTTGGCCAATGGCTCTGTCCGGACGCGATGTCGTCGGTGTTGCCGAGACTGGTTCCGGAAAGACACTCACCTACTGTCTTCCGGCCATCGTTCACATCAACGCCCAGCCTCTGCTTGCTCCCGGCGATGGACCGATCGTCTTGATCCTCGCCCCAACTCGTGAACTGGCGGTTCAGATTCAGCAAGAAATCAGCAAGTTTGGAAAGTCTTCCAGGATCAGGAATACCTGTGTCTACGGAGGTGTACCCAAGGGCCCGCAAATCCGTGATCTCGCTCGTGGTGTCGAGGTCTGCATTGCTACACCTGGTCGTTTGATCGATATGCTCGAGGCTGGCAAGACCAACCTGCGCCGTGTCACCTACCTTGTTCTCGACGAGGCCGATCGTATGCTTGACATGGGTTTCGAGCCCCAGATCCGCAAAATCATTGGTCAAATCCGGCCTGACCGTCAAACTTGCATGTGGTCGGCTACTTGGCCCAAGGAGGTTCGTCAGCTCGCTTCAGACTACCAGAAGGACTTCATCCAGGTCAACATTGGTTCGATGGAACTTTCTGCCAACCACCGTATTCAACAAATCGTCGAAGTTGTCACCGATTTCGAGAAGCGTGACAGGATGAGCAAGCACCTCGAGACGATCATGAGCGACAAGGAGAACAAGGTCTTGGTCTTCACAGGCACCAAGCGTGTTGCGGACGAGATTACCCGGTTCCTCCGACAAGACGGATGGCCAGCGCTTTGTAAGCTTATCTCATATTGTAAAGGTAGTTCTTCAGCTGACGTATATCTAGCCATCCACGGAGACAAGCAGCAAAATGAGCGTGATTGGGTCTTGGACCAGTTCAAGACGGGCAAGAGCCCCATCATGGTTGCCACCGACGTGGCTTCCCGTGGTATCGGTATGATTGAAAACCCCCCGCACTCCCCCCCATTGACGCCCTTGGATATTTTTATGCGTGATCTGTCAGATGCTCTGCTTAGGTCGTCTCGTGCGCTCGCTGCTTTTGTTCCCATGACATCGTCCAGGGCTTTACGTTTCTCGAATCTGATCACCAGGGTTCCTTGGACATGCCGGTGAAGTTTTCTTCACCGCTCTTTGTTTCAAGTATCGTTCTGATACTCATGAGGCAAGTTGAGATGTTTGCGTACTCGCAAGTTCTAGTCTCTTCCAAGGTTCTCTGGCCAGGAGACAGTCACAGCCACTTCCATTGGACCCGGATGCCATGACCATTTGTAGCGCACAGAGACGGTTGCATGCACCATACTGCAGCTTCACGCGACCTTTCTTGGTCGTCATTTGCTCGCCTCGATGATTCTTATGCTAACATTTCGCGTTTCAAGATGTTCGTAACATTACCCACGTGCTCAACTATGACTACCCGAACAACTCGGAGGACTATGTCCATCGTATTGGTCGTACTGGTCGCGCTGGCGCCAAGGGTACTGCCATCACCTTCTTCACCACTGAGAGTAAGTCATTCAGCCCGATGTCCTAAAACAAAGCTAACATTGTTCCAGACTCCAAGCAAGCTCGTGACCTCGTCGGTATACTCACCGAGTCCAAGCAACAGATTGATCCTCGCCTTCACGAGATGGCTCGCTACGGCGGCGGTGGAGGTGGCGGCGGTCGCTGGGGAGGCGGTCGTGGCCGTGGCCGCGGTGGAGGTGGTGGTAAGTAACTCTGACATCTCGAAATTGCCAGATGCTAATAGTCACAGGCTGGACTGGCGGTAACAACGCTCCTGTCCGCAACAACCGCTGGTAAAACACCCAGCAACCCTGTTCCTCCGTCGCCGCTGTCGCTTGCTTTACTCTGAAGCTAGCAACAAAACCGATGCAATTTTCTTCATCACTGGCGTACTGACATAGACATTTCGTTATGGGTTGGCTCTCTTTATGTCATTTGTTTCCTCCATGTATGCTGATACCCAGGAGGAGAAGCAACCAGGCCACTTAGCTTTGGCTCGGCCCTATTAGACTGGCATCTTCAAGTAATACGTGCGAGCTGCGCAGTCATCGGCTCACCTTTTCAAGAGCCGGGCTACCCGTTGGGAAGCTGTGCCACATTGCGATAGGAGCTGAAGGCGTTTTCACAGTAAAAAGTCATGTTTATAATAGCTCACGTAAACGAAACCATTGCATCCTAACTCGTACTTGCTGTTGGCATACGCCGTGATGTTTTGGACTACAGTACACATGTCGTTGGGCGGTGCAACGTTGAATTACCAGATCTAACTAGTGCTCTATAGAGAGGGTGCCAGGTAAACTCGGATACCTTTCCAACACGCGTGCCCAAAAGTGGCAGTTCTGCGCCCACTGTGCCAAGTGACCTTTGGTATTTCTTTGCTGTTGCCAGTACTATCGCACGTGATGACGAAGCGGAATCGTCGGACGAGACACGAAATGTAATCGTGATAGAGGATATTTGCTGATGTCGTTATCATTTCATACAGATTTTTTTGAACATAAAGCTACATAGATACATGGCATAAGATATCAACCAGCACTCTGCAAACAGCCTGACACCTAGGGTTCAGCCTGTCTTCTACAACTTCTGCTTCTCCAGACCCTTCCATCCCCACTGCTGGGCAATCAGCTCAGCCGCCCTCTCGCCGATGCCCAGCACCGTCAACATGGGGTTGATGGTGGGCATCTCGGGGAACACACCGGCGTCGGCGATTCTGACGCCCTCCAGACCCCTGACGCGCAGCTCGTGGTCCACGACCGCGAGGTCGTCCTTGGCGACGTCGCCCATCTTGGTGGTGCCGGCGGGGTGGTACACGGTGTGGGCAACGCGGCGGCCGTACTCGGAGAGCTGCTCGTCGGTCTGGATGTCCGGGCCGGGAGCGACCTCGCGCTTGAGCCAGTCCTTGAAGGGGGCCTGCTGGGCGACCTGGCGGGCGGCTTTGAGGCCTGCGACGATGGTCGCTGCGTCGTAGCCTTCGGGGTCGGTGAAGTAGCGGAAGTCGAGGGCGGGCTTAACGGCGGGGTCCGCAGAGGTCAGGTAGATGCGGCCGCGGGAGCGGGGGCGCGGGATGTTGGGTGTCATGCAGAAGGCGTCGATGGGGGTGTCGTAGCCGAGTCTGATGGGACTGTTAGTTGGACTGGACTGCGGAAAGTAGGTGATGGGGAGGGAGGGAGAGACGCTTACCGGGAGGTGTTCAGGCAGAAGGGGATCTGGTAGCAGTGCATCATCACGTCTGCCCAGTCGCTGTCGTCGCCGGCGGCGTTGGGGACCTCGCGGCGGAGGAAGATGCCGGCGTCGGAATCCATGGTGGTCTGGTTCTGGGGCACGGGCTTGTTGAGCTCCCAGATGATGATGCTCTCGGGGTGGTCGAGGAGGTTCTCGCCGACACCGGGGATGTCCTTGACGACGGGGATGTTGAGCGAGGAGAGCTGGTCCTTGGGGCCGAGGCCGGAGAGGAGCATGAGGCGGGGCGTGTCGACGGCACCGGCGCAGAGGATGGTCTCGCAGTTGGGGGAGAGGACGCGCTGCTCGCCGTTCTGGAGCGTCACGTTGATACCCGTGACTTTGCTGCCTTTGACGTTGATCTTGCTGACCCAGGCGTTGGTCAGGACGGTGAGGTTCTCCCGCGTTTCCTCCTCGCGGAGAATGGGGTGGATGTAGGCGACGGAAGCGCTGCTTCGTCGGCCGTCGTCGGGGTTGTATGAGACGGAGAAGAATCCGACGCTGGGCTTGAGACCGCCCTTGGTCTTGATCTCGTGGTTGAAATCGTGGACCACAGGGATGTCGAGGGCAGTGGAGCACGAGTCGATCCAGTCCAGGCACAGCTGGTTCCGGTGGTTCTCGTGCACAGGCTGGACCGTGTTGCGCAGGTTGTCCAAGACGCGGGTGAAGGTCTTGAAGCTCCAGCCTTTACAGCCCTGGGCTTCCCACCTCTTGCAGTCATATTCAAACGGCCTGAAAGAGATCAAGGTGTTGTGGGAAGAACAGCCGCCCAGAACCTTTGCGCGCGAGTGTCTGATGTGCGAGTTGCCCATGGGCTGCTCGGTGGTGCCATAGTCGTAGTCGAGCTCTCCGCCCAGCAGATTGAGCCAGTCCTTGAGCAGGAGCACGCGATCGTCCATGAAGTCGCTTGGGCCAGCCTCGATCAACAGGACCTTCTTGTTGGGCAGATACTCGGTGAGGCGCGAGGCAATGACGCAGCCGGCGGTGCCGCCGCCCACGATAACGAAGTCATACTGGGCATCGGAGGGAATGGTGGTGGTAGTGGGCGCCATGGCTTCAGACAATGAGAAGGAACAGAGAGCAAGATTGAACTTGTCGTGTGGTTGCGGCGAAAAAGTATCGGGCCGTCGACTTCTAAATAGCTCCGCTAACCTAGGTACCAGAGGGCCAACAAAAGTCTTAGCGAGACACTATCCGACGAAACAGCACGGCGGGCTGCGACGACACGATTACTTGGGGCTGTCAAGGGTTGACCGGAAGCACAGACGGGCAGACACACGGCAGGCCAGGTTACTGAGCCCTTGGAGGTGAAGATAGAGCAGCAAAGCAGGGCGCTACTGCAAAGACTGTAGTTGAGCTACCCGGATAAGATATGGTTCGATCAGTGTTGGGTGGGTCCAGGCCGTACTCCACGTGCTGGGAATGTGAGATGCAGCTGGGCCATGTTGGTGGCCATGAAGCGGCTGGCTGCCTCGCTGGATCGTGGGAGCTGCTGCTCCACTCAACTGTTTCCCCAGGTTCCCAGGCTCGGAGCGCGCTGAGCTGCACAGCGGAGGGCGGTCAAACTCTGGATGGATGATGTGATGGAGATGCGAGGATCGGGCCGACCCCACCTGGGTTTGCACAAAGGCCGCAAAAAGTGCCAGCCGAGCCTGCGCTAACCAGATGCGGGCTGGCGCCAGCGGCCGAAGCAAGCCGATCCTACGTATGCCACCGCGCTTGGGGCTTCTCTGTCCAGCGCTGCGATGGTCGACATGGCCTATTTCGCGACGTGCCGTGTTGCGCGCCGCCGGACTGTTTGTCTTTTCGTGTCGCTAGATTGCTGGTCGTGGTCATTGCAGAGAGAGACGGGCCCCAGCTAGTCCACCCCGCTAGACGACCTTCTCTGCGTAGAACAGTAGACAACCAAGTGAGCCTCGTTGCTGCACAAATAGTCGGGTCCTCCTTCCTACTGCCCCCACGAATCCGCGAATGCCTTTCCTCCAAGACGATACCGCCATGTCTCTCCCCTACCCTCCGCGCTTCGCCTACTACGACGGCAAGCTCCAGTCCGCATCCTCGACCTCCTCCTTCCACACCATCGACCCTGCCACCGCGAAGCCTCTCGCAAACATCCACACTACCTCGCAGTCTGCTATAGACGCCGCAGTCGCCTCGGCGAAAAACGCTTTCCCAGCATGGTCCGCGACTCCCCACATCGAGCGCGCGCGCATCCTCCAGAGAGCTGCCGCCATCCTCCGCGCGCGGAACGATGAGCTGGCCAAGGTGGAGACACACGACACGGGCAAGGCATTCTCTGAGACGTCAACCGTAGACGTCGTGACCGGAGGCGACGTGCTCGAATACTTTGCGAACATGGTCGGCGGTGGCGGGCTCAATGGCGAGACGATACAACTGCGTCCGAATGCATGGGTATACACGACCAAGAACGCCCTGGGTGTGTGTGCTGGCATCGGCGCATGGAACTATCCTATCCAGATTGCCTTGTGGAAGTCTGCGCCTTGCCTCGCCGCGGGCAACACCATGGTGTACAAGCCCTCCGAGTTCACTCCGCTGCATTCCACCCTTCTCGCAGAGGTATACGCCGAGGCCGGCGTGCCTCCAGGCGTCTTCAACGTCGTCCAGGGCGGAGGCGAAGTGGGCGCATACCTCACCAAGCATCCGGAAATCGCAAAGGTCAGCTTCACGGGCCAGGTCTCGACAGGTCAAAAGGTTGCGGGGAGTGCTGCGGGCGGCATGAAGTACGTGACTATGGAGCTGGGCGGAAAGTCCGCATGCATCATTCTCCCAGACGCCGATATCGACCAAGCAGTTGACGGCGCCATGATGGCCAACTTCTTCTCGACCGGCCAAGTGTGCACCAACGGAACACGCGTCTTCGTCCCGCAGTCCATGAAACGCGCTTTTGAGAAGAAGCTCCTCGAAAAAGTGAAGCACATCCGGCCTGGCGATGTATCGGATCCAAACACCAACTTCGGCCCCCTAGTCAGTAAACCACATTACGACAAGGTCCTCTCATACATCAAGCACGGCATCGAAGTCGACAAGGCCAAGCTGCTCTGCGGAGGGCCCGAGAAGCCCACCTGGCTCTCCTCGCACAAGAACAAGGACTACCAAAACGGCTACTGGGTTACCCCCACCATCTTCACCGACTGCACCGATAACATGCGCATCGTGCAGGAAGAGATCTTCGGCCCCGTCATGTCTCTGCTTCCTTACGCCGACAACGACATCGCGTCGCTCGTCGCACGCGCAAACAACACAGACGTTGGCCTCGCCGCAGGTGTTTTCACGAAGAACCTGAATCTTGCGCACCAGGTCATTGGGCAGCTGGAGGCCGGCATTACGTGGATCAACACATGGGGTGAAAGCCCTGCGGAGATGAGCGTGGGAGGGTGGAAGTTGAGCGGAGTGGGCGTGGAGAATGGACGGAAAGGCCTAGAGGCATGGGTGAAGACCAAGAGCACGCTGGTAGATATGGGTGGCGAGGTGCCGACTGTGTTTGCGAAGTTGTAGGTAGGCATCCTAGTGGGTAAAGATAGTCCGACGCTGTAAATATTATGACTTGTATGTATTCAAATGTTGCCGTGTAAGTACAGACACGTGAATAACCGCACTTGGCGACCAAAGTTTGCGTCCGCACAAGCTGCGAAGTACCACCACCACAGTCGATGTTGGATCTAGATCGAGCCTTTCTCCCTTACACAGTGTTGCATCGGAATCGTGTCAGTTGTCTGTAGGTAACGAAGGGCTTGAGCAGTCCGCCAAGTCGAGCTGGCGTTTGTTGCTTCAGGCGCTACCACACGTATGCTCCCCAACAACGCCAGAGAGCAACCAAGCCCGGATCTAGGACAGCAGAGAAACTCGGTTGTACGCCAAAATGGTTCCGTACAAACGCAAGCCTGCTTCCAGATGCCCACACACGCCACGGAGCGCGGCAGTGCCGCTCCGTTACTTGACATCTCGCGTATGACCACGAGGCAAGACAGGCTGTACCCGCTTGCCGTCTGGAAGCCATGATTCTGACAGCATCCGGACCGCTTACAGTGCACTCCTCGTTCTGTGGTTGTGTTGTCAGTCAGTGTCTGAGCAGCCAGTGAGCAGCCACGCCAATGCCCCAAGCGGTAAGGGCAACCGCACAGTCGGTGCCCTGCCCCCGATGGAAACGTCAAAGTCACGGAGGCCAGGCGCCGTACTACCGACTTCCGTCTCCACTCCACCGCACCATTGATCAACACCGGGCTGCACTGAGGAGAGCCGACGAAGCTTCAACCCCAACACGCGGCGTCTCATCGCGCGTCACCATCAACGTGAGACCATGTATGGCCATGTGTCGCAATGGTCTGTTCAAACAGTTTCGAAACAGACGAATTGACTCGGGGAATCATTTGCCTATATTCAGTCTTCGGGGTTATGTACAATTGCGAGAATAGTACCCGCTGCCACAGTGGCTATCGACTTGATGAGCTGAGCGCTGCTACAACGTTACCACGGCATGCATGCGCTTGATTATCACTACACGCACAGAGAATCGCCGGTTCCCCGTTCCAGCAAGGCGCAGGTCCGTAATCTTAGGCCGAGCCAGGACTGCTGTACGCTTTCTGCCAGAAATGACTAGGCTGTCCGTGTGCGATTGGTGTGCTTCTCCGTTTCATGTGCGTCGTGGGCGCACTGCCGTCATCCATTGAACCCACGCCAGAGCTATTCATGGTTCTATACCAAGGTTGGGCCGTTTCCGGCCCCACCCCATGTGAGAACAGCTGGGCTGGGAGGTTCGATATATGCCCCAACCTCCCTGCTCTTCGTATTGATCCTTTTGCCTAACCGTCATACCAAAAGCACTTTCTGAACATGTCTTCCACAGGTGGTCCAGGACAAGCTGTAGGTGGTTGGGTGCTACTGCCTAAGAGCACATCAGTTGACATCTCAAAGGGTCCACCAAAACATGCGCCATATCCGCCTCAATACATCGGTCTGGGCGGCAGGCCAGAAAAATTACCAGACATACCGATAACGTCGGCCTTCCTCGTCTTGTATCTCATCTTCGCCGTGATCCATATAAAGATCATGAAATACAACAAGCACCGGGGGCACAAATTCATCTTCAATGGAGCATTATTCGGTAGGTTCAGTACTCTGCGAAGAGACGAATCCAATATACTGACTGCACTAGGATTCTGCAAAGTACGACTGATAACGATGTCCATGAGAATAGCTTGGGCGTGCTACCCGACGAATGTCAGCCTTGGAATCGCGGCGCAAGTCTTTGTCTATGTTGGAACAATAATCCTTTATCTTTGTAACTGGTTCTTCGCCCAACGCGTTATTCGGGCTCAGCATCCGCACATCGGGTGGTCAACTCCGTACCGAATTCTGCACCGGGGCGGTATGATCGCACTCATCCTCGCTTTGCTCATGATCATCGTCGCCTCTATCCAGCAATTCTTCACCCTGGACCCTACTATACTTCGAGTCGACCGGGGATTGCAACTTGCGGCATTCACGTACTTTGGGGCTTTCACTCTCGCACCACTCGTTATGCTGCTTGTATCCTTCCTCATACCCCGAAGGGACATAGAGAAGTTTGGTGCTGGTCGTCTGAGGAACGCTATCGCTGTCCTCTTTATCGGAAGTTTCATCTTGGCTCTCGGCCAGTGCTTTCGTACTATTACCGGGTGGCTCCCAGAGATCCCGGTCCGCAATAACCAAGGTCAGGCCAACGCAGTTCCGTGGTACTTCTCCAAGGCTAGCTTCTACTGCTTCAACTTCTTGACCGAGTTGCTGGTCGTGGTTTTCTACGCTATCATGCGCGTCGATCTTCGCTTCTACGTTCCTGATGGAGCGAGGAAGCCAGGAGATTACAGAGCATGCCGCGAAAGCCAGTTCAATGTGGCTGTGATTGGCAGTGAGAAGAGACTCAAACGCCAATCTGGACCCACCGAAAGCGTTACTACCGTCACCTCGAATGAGACCCTCCATGAGTACGATGCTTCCATCTTCGCAGATACACGCACTCTAGCCGACTCGCTCCGCTTCCAGTCATCTGTAATGGAGATCGATGACAAAACTGGCCACTGGAAGGTCAAACGCCCGTCGATCTCGAATAGCGGCTCAATCAGAAGCGGCTCGCGACCCTTAAGTAGGTCGCAGTCCTCTCTGTGGGATCCCACTCGAGCGACGTTAATGAGCGAGCTGGCGCCACCAGTCCCATTGTTACCACAGTCCGCAGACTGGCCTTTGCGCGAATCTCAACTCCACCCTGGTCAATTTCCGATCAAAGAGCATTCTCACAGTCGATCCAGCAGTTCACCTAACAGATCCTCCCGTCTGCACTTTGCAAATGACCCGATCATGGAGAAGAGCGATGCCATCGACATGGCCTTCAAAAAACTCGAGGGGACTGCACCACCGAAATACGATTTCCTCCTCCCCTCAGCACCGACGCCAGCATACCATCCTGGTTATGACATTCCCAAAAAGTATACATACACACCTGCTGCTTTATCCCCGGACAGTCCCCGCAAGAAGGACTACAGGCCTAGCTTTCCTCCCAGCGGGAACAGCCTGTCTCCTACCTCACCGACAAGCACTTACACCACCGCCAACTCCGATCTCCCTGCGAAGAATGATTACTCTGCGCCCGCCGCGGGCAGTTTGCCGCAGAGGCAGATTTCTTCGACTTCCAGCGAGGGCAACAAGACCAGCATCAACACGGAGGCCGCAGAACGTGAGTTTGCGAGGTTCAGCTTCGAGGCGGCGCCCAGGAAGGGCAGCGCCGAGGACGAAAGAGGCCCGCGTAATCTCCCGTAGGACGCAGTGTTTATTTAATCCGAAAGTTTTGTTTCTAATGTAAGCGTTGGCGTTTGGCGTTTTTCTCATGACATGGACTGCACGCACGCACGTGGGATGCGCATCACCTTGTACATGTACATACATACTGGTAACACACCAAGATGGGATAGTAGTTCTATTAGACTCGACTCGACTGGCCTCGACTCTGCGCACGCTTCTTCCGCCTTTGCCTGTGTACGGTTACCCTGCCGATGCGTGACACCGATGAACGAGGGGATTAGGGTTTCGGGGCAGGACGGCTGAGCTACCTACGTCAAATGCATGCCATCCTGCAGGCAGGCCGTTGCAAACGTCCACGCTCACGCTCGCGCTCACGCCAGCACTGCTGCCACGGCCCCTCATCTTCGTGCTGTCAACCTGAAATTGGGCGCGGTACGCTAGGCAGGTGGACTGTGAACAGGAGGGGTAGGGTTTTGGTACGCTACCGTAGAGAGCTGGGCTATTCTCGGGTGGGTGACGGGGTAACGCAATTGCGAGTGGCTGGCGCACGCCGCAATTGAGCGGGCATACTGTCTGAAGAAATGCGGTTGCATGCAAGCCGTAGCACAGCCCACGCGCGCAGCCCACGATTGTTGGGAGAGGCGGAGTTTGGCGTGAACGGCTATTGTGTGTTCCGACTCACTTCGCCGCCTCATGACGGGCAGGGAGATGTGAGCTGAATGCCGCTGAGAGAAGCGCCACCGACCAGCCGTGGATGCATGGGTTCTCGAGCGCGTCGCCTTTGTTACCACCCGCCATTACGAGCCTTCTCCCATGTGGTCGCGCTGAAAGAGCAGATGCTAAATATAGGCTTACAAGCGAGGGACTCCCAGCATCCTTCATCACAAAATCGACACGCTATTGCAGGCGAAAGATTTGCACCGCACCAGAGATGATATTATGCAAACTGGCCCAAACCCGCAAAAGGGACACTTCGCGCGGTGATCCGGATATTTTCGTTTCACTCCTCCATGCGGCTGACATCATCGCGCACGCCACGTGCATGACGCGGTTTCTCATAGGGCCAAGTTGCCGATCTACAGCCAGGCGTCCGCTCTAGATAGCTGGGCGGTACCCAGCTAATAACTAATCCGAAGCAACTGCGCGCTGAGGGTCGCAAGCAGCTTATCACAGCCCATCTCCACCTGTCCTGCGCAGTTTTTGCCCTCTGCTCGACTCCAACGACCACCATCACCATGGGCTTCACCAGGAAGAAGACCGCATACATCCACATCACCCCCATCCCGAGCTTTATACCCCGACAGCTTGCGATAGACATCCTACACAGCCATGGAGAGATCATCGAATTAAACCCGCTCGTGTTGAGCTTCGAACCCGTCAAAGCGCCCCGTGATGCGCCCGCCGACGAGTTCTATGCGACGTGGTACGAAATCACCCAGCGCATCCAGTATATTCCAGGTATCGGCAAGCTTGGCTCTGGCGTTATCAAGTTCAAGGGGTGCTTCCACGACATGCCATGGGGGTTGCAGACACACACCTATGCGCCTGCGAATGTAGATGTGCGGAATAAATGGCAAATATGTGGTACCGAGCCAGGCGAACCGCCAGAGACTCAGGAGCTGGGTATTGGGGCACCGCCGGAGGGCTTGTACCTGCGCGAGGATATCGAGATCAAATGCAACATGACCATGATCAGTTTCGTGAAGAAGGAGATGAAGGCCGCTTCGAAAATCCTCGTGGACAGGATGCTAAAGAAAGCCGAGCTGTTGGACTCTGGAGCATTGTCCGCCATGATGCATAACGGAAAGCTGAAGACCATCAATCCTGCAGACCGCTCGAGCGGTGCTCAACACGCTGCATCGCCGCACTTGCCAAACCAACAACCATACAAGGTGCCCAACTCCCCTATGCGATCACCCGCTCTTCCTGCGACCCAGATGTACCACCCGCCAAAATACGCACAGGAACAGGGCGCAGTGATGGAGCTACCGGGTGATTTCTACCATCCGCAACCATCGCCAAACCATCTGATTCCACAGGACAAGCGTCATTCGACTGCTTCAGAGTTATCTAGTAACGAGCTGAATGCTCCAGATAGCCGATGGTCCTACCAAACCGCCAGTACGAGGCCAAGCTCTTACAATTCGAGCGGCGGCATGCGCTCGCCCGGACTCGAGTACAACAAAGACTATTCTGCCGAGCTCCCGACCACGAAAGAGGAACACGAGTACCGATACAATCCCCAAGATTTCGCGCGCATGCAACAACAATCAACGCAGCCTCCACAATACAACATCTACGATGCGCGACGGCCCAGCGGCGCCTGAGGAAAAACTCGCTCTTGTCTGTTCTGTCTAGTCTTATCGTATTATGATTCCCCGTGAGAGGTGTTTTGATAATGGAAGGATTCAAAGGCTTTATCTTGGAGTGAGCATGCGTAACGGTATCGCTGTATTTGCTGGAGTTAGGTACCTTTTGTATAATACCAAAATCCTTCCCGCCTACCCACACCGTCTTTCTCCTTCAAAGCCGTTCGTCAGTACCGATTCCCCCACCCTGCATGAAGCACGTCGCAGCCACCTGCCAATTGCCGATAGATGGAGTGCAGATCATGTTGACTGGAAGTGAGGAGATACGGCCGCAGTTCACCTATTGGTGCGTGTGTCCCATCCGCTACCATCCGCAGGTGCACGTGGCACCGCTGTTTCTTTGTCCGACGGTTGTGTCCGCTGCACGACTTGTGCGCCGCCGTGGGGGAAGCGGTGGCCGCCGATCCTTCACTCTTACTCGTTATGGGGATGAGCTTCGTCGGGCTTATCACTTCCTAGCGGGCTTTGTCCGCTCTTGTCACAAAGCTTCGTCTATAAACTATTCAGCCTTCCCCCCGCACTCTTCCCCAGACTTCCCCGGTATTACTCCAGCATGGCAGAACGTACGCTAAGGGATCACGATGTCATTGGCGAGGTCGAGAAGGCGGGGGCCACGCACCAGGAAGATGTCGACTCTCACCATGACGAATTGACCGACGAAGAGAAGATGATCGCGAGGAAGTTGGTGCGCAAGATCGACATTCGAATTATGCCTCTGGTCATTCTGGTTTACCTCATGAACTACATAGATCGGTATGTCAAAGTTGCGGCTCTTTACCTGCATGCCGCTGACCGATTACTGCAGGAACAACTACGCCGCTGCCAAACTCCAGGGCCTGGTCGAAGATCTGCATCTCGTGGGCGATCAGTATCAAACTGGACTTTCCATCCTCTTCGTTGGATACATTCTGATGCAGGTGCGTGATGCCCGAATGCACCCTTACTACTGCTTAGACATGACTACACAAGTGCTATGCTGATGGCGCTCTCCTGTCTAGGTACCGTCCAACTTGGCACTCAACTACGTCGGCAGGCCTTCATGGTACCTTGGCTCCTTTACTATCGCATGGGGTCTAGTCAGCGCCTGCACTTCGCAAGTGCACAACTATAGTGGAATCGTCGCTTGCCGGTTCATTCTTGGTTTGGTCGAAGCTCCCTTCTTCGCAGGTGTCCTGTTCTATCTGTCAAAGTGGTACACGAAGTGAGTCTACAATATCCGGACCTCTGATGACTTGCTTGCTGACCGTTACTCCACCTCAGGGACGAGCTCGCTAAGCGTAACGCCATTTTCTACTCCGGATCTCTCGTGTCGGGCGCCTTCGGCAATCTCATCGCTGCCGGTATATTACATGGATTGGCTGGCGAGAGGGGAATGGACGCCTGGCAGTGGCTCTACATCATTGAAGGAGCAATCACCGTCGCAGTCGGCATCCTGGTAGTACTCATACTACCCGACTTCCCCGATACCTGGGGTGCGCTCTCACCCGAAGAAAAGCGTGTCGCAAACCGGCGTCTTGCTATTGATGCCGCAGAAGCAGACGTTGACGAAGCGGGTGGCATGTCGCAGATCCGAGGCATGAAGCTCGCCTTCCAGGACCCGAAGACCTATCTGCTCGCAATAGCATACATGGGCATCACGGGCGCCGCTGGCTTCCAGAACTTCTTTCCCACCTTGACGAAGACGCTTGGTTACAACGAAACGGTATCGCTCTTACTTGTCGCGCCACCGTACGTCTTCATGGTGTTCTACTCGTATGCGCATTGCTATGCGAGCGACTACTACGGCAATCGGTTCTGGTTCTTGACATACCCGGTCTTCGTGAGCACGATCGGCTTTATAATCTTCATGACTACTGATGGCTTTGGGCCCCGCTACTTCTCTTTCTTCCTCATGAACTTCGTTTTCGCTCAAAACGGTACGATCTATGCCTGGATTTCGAATGCGATACCGCGACCACCCGCTAAGCGTGCTGCTGCACTCGCATTCATCAACAGCATAGGTAACTCAGCAAGTATATGGACACCATTTACCTACTCGAAGTCATCGGCCCCACACTATCGACCTGCTTTGGGCGTGTGCATCGGTCTCGAGTTCTTGGCACTTGCGTGCTTCGTGGGCTTGAGACTCTATCTGCAGATGCAGAATCGACATCTGGAGCAGATAGAGAAGGAAGACACGGAGTTAAGCAATACAGAGAGACGCAAATTGGAGAAGACGGCCGAGATGGAGGGCGTGGACATTGGCAAGGCAAGGAAGATGCAGAAGGGGTACAGGTACATGCTGTGATTGCGTTCCGAGATTGGAAATGCGAGAAAGCAAAAGACACGAATGAGAAGAGTAGGCGAGGGTACATTAGTAAATACAATACAGGCGAGACCAGCTCAGCCATACAAGCAAGGGAAGACCATACGTGACCGCCAAACCACCACCCTAGTACTCCACGTCTCCCTCGTATCCTTCGTCGCCCCCGTCCACCTTCAGAATCACCACCTCATCCTCGTCGTCCTCATCCTCCACAACCACCACTTCCTCCTCGTTCTCACTCTCCACAGCCACCCACTCATCCTCATCCCCCCCTTCTCCAAACACACTCGGCTCCCTGCTGAGGCTAGGCGTCCTCCTCTCCATCGGCGCCTCACCGCGCAAAGTCCACCCGCTGGTAAGCGGCTGCTTCCAACGTGGCAGCATGTTCTCGACGCCGAACTCCTCGTCCCACAGGTCCTCCGGGTCCAACCCAGATTGCACCATGCACTCGCGCGTGCCACGGGACGGCTGCGCAAACGAGCGCCAGGCCAGGAAGGCGCCACCCTCGGTCTCGGTCGCCATGCGGTTGCGGGCCAGCCGCATCTCGTGGATGATCTGCTCGTGGGCGGGGAGCGGAGCAGGCGCGACGTGGAGGGAGGGGCAGGCGCGGAGGAGTGCCGCGAGGCGTGCGGACTTGGCGATCGTGGGCGCCACGAAGTTGCCCCCTGGGTCAGCGGTGGTGGTGGTGGTGGCGGCGGCTGGGTGGTGGTGAAGGAGTGGCGGGGGCTGCTGGGCGGTGGCCGGGATGGCCAGGGCGAGGTCGAGGCGCGGCGGCGAGGGGGAGCGCTTCTTGGTCGGCGGCTCGTCCTCGGAGTCGGAGTCGTCGAGAGTGATGGGGCGCTTTGAGCTGCCCCAGGGCGAGACGGGTGCTGGGCTTGACTCGTCCTCCGAGGACGCCAGGGTGATGGGGTCTTCTTTGGTGCCCGAAGGCGGAGTGTCGACGCGCGTCTCGGCGTCTGAGAAGTCGGACTCCTCCTCGCTGGAGGAGAAGAGCTCGATGGGGTTGGCTTGGGTACCGGAAGACATGGTGATGAAGATGGATTGGTCTTCGGTATGGGAGGCTTGGAATTGGGAAGTATGAAGAGCAAGCGGCCAGCGCAAGACAAGCAAAGTAAGTATAGAAAGTGAAGAGAGGTGATGTCGAAACCAAGGAAGTGATCTGAGGAGAGAGAAAACAGAAGAAAGAGAGGTACAGGGCGTCAAGATATACGTCCTGGGGGCTGCGATACCGTCTATTGTGCTATTCGGGGACAATAGAAGAGGATTTCGACGTGCGCGGGTAACTGCTCTATTGTGAGCTTGCTATTGTGGACTTTAGTGAATGGCATGCTCCCAGTACAGTTTTGTGCTCTTCGTCGAAAACTTTAGAAAAGCCGTTCACCTGAAACCAAGCTATCGAACAATAGCAGCAATTGGATAATCACTCTCGCGAAATCCTTCGGCAGACACATACAATACTACGTCAAACATGTAAGTTCTGCATTGCTCCTCCAGGGGTAACAAACTGTACTCAAACTTTTGTAAGCGTACATGTAA
Organism: Karstenula rhodostoma CBS 690.94; assembly: GCA_010093485.1. Classification (NCBI taxonomy): domain Eukaryota; kingdom Fungi; phylum Ascomycota; class Dothideomycetes; order Pleosporales; family Didymosphaeriaceae; genus Karstenula; species Karstenula rhodostoma. Next base: position 707,041 of record MU001500.1, read on the forward strand.
TTCTGAATCAGTGTGAGATATACTTACGTTCATCGTTCATCGTTCATTATTCATCGTTTATCGTTCACTATTCACCGTTCACCATTCACCATTCACTTAAAGTACATCCCCACCAACTCCAAAACAACCAGCCACCTCAAACCTTTCGTGACACCAATCCCTTGAAGAAGTCGAACCTGTTACTGTCACTCTGCAGGCTCACCATCCTCCCCGTCGGCCTCTCCCCTTCTCCCAGCTCCTCCGCAAGCAGAAGACCCCAATCTCTCGTGATACCCTTGACCCGCGCCTTCATCCCGCCATGTGTGTCTAACTGAACAACCTGTTCACTGTGTAGCCAGTTTTCGTAATACAGCTCTTCCAGTTCTCTGCTCCAACCCGATCCGCAGAAAGTCCTGTAGAGCGACTCGAAGGATGCAAGAATGCTGGCAAGGAGCTTCTCATTCGTCATAGCTCTGAGACCGAGGGAGCTGAGAAGACTGTTGAGTGAGATGGTGGGCAGAGGGTTGTCCAGGTTGAGACCGATCCCGACCGTGAGCGAATAGTCACTGCCGGAATAGCTTGAGTTGACTAAGATGCCTACGATCTTCACCAGAGGATTGGTAGGAGAGCCGGGGATCTGTGCATAGATATCGTTGGGCCATTTGAGCTTCACCGACACATTCTCGTAGCCTGGTGCATATGTCTTGATGCCTTGAGCGACGGCCAGCGCAGCGATGTACTGTACGAAGATGACAGGTGCGCTTTGTGTTAGCGAGAAGCTGTGGTGGATGACGGTGGAAAACACAAGCGCCCCGGGAGGCGCGATCCAGACATTTGAGCCGCGACCACGGCCAGCAACTTGTGTCCTGGCAGTCGCTGTGAAGCCTGTGGGAAGGTTCCGCAGTAAAGAAGGATTCTTCTCGAGGATTGTATTGGTGGAGGTCGTGACTTCGCTGTAGAGGAGGTTGGTGCCAAAGGTAGGGCTGTGATTTTGTGCTTTCTGGTGGTGGTGTGCAAGATTTGCGTAGTATGATTCGTGGTCGAAGAATGGGGTCGCTTGCTTGGATGGGAGTTCTTTCTCATAGTAAACAACTCTTTTGATGATTTTATCGTAGTCAATGTCTCGGTCTGGAGAAGCTGATGAAGTGTATACCACGCGCTCGCGGATCTGCTCTTCTTTCGTCTTGGGCTTCTTCTCGTCATCGGACCTCTGCTCGTTCTGCTGTCCGATATCTAGTGTTTTCTTGTCGTCATGACCCCCGAGAGCCTTTGGCAAAACTTCGACGGCAACGTCGGAAACGGCCCTGGTTAAACCTCGAATACTCCAAGTCTCATCATATTTCCTGACATGAAAGACATCGTTCACGTCCACGATGTAGTCTTCGCCATCGACTATAGTGAAGCTTTCGGACCACGACGCAACGAGGTCAGCGACACCTGTCGGCTTATGAGACGAGAGGTGTAGGCGGGCAAGGGGCGGTACCGCTTGTTGTTCTTCGTTGACATTGAGGGCGAGCTTCGAAAGAAGAAGCCTCATGAAAGCTACCCGAGTAGAATCCGTGGATGCAATTGCATCAATCGTTTGAGAATATTTTGGATCGCCAGTGGGTTTCGTGAGGTTAGCAGGAGCGAATCTGCACTACGATCAGCAGGATACAGAAAACTTGATAGGGAAAAGCTTACTCGGGATGTGGCCCAGTGAGGATAACATTGCCCTTGCCAAGTTTCCGGTACACAACCGCAGCTTTTCCTTCACCAGCATCGACATGCAAGTCTTCAGTGTAGCTCGCCAGAACTTCGACGCCGCGGTTCTCGAACGTCTTCGCGTCAACAAAAACCCCGCCACCATTGTAGTAGCTCTTGAAGCTGTCCGGCAGCTCTTCCTTTACGTTGCTGAAAGCATTCTTGTGAATCTTTACATCTGCAGCCCTCGCGCCAGCTTCAGAGTGATACACGAATCCTGAAAATGCAAGTCCTCGACACACTCCTGGGAAGAACTCAAGCTCTCTTGAACCGACAACGGCCAATTTAGGGTTATCAGGTTCAAACTCGCACTTGGCAGAGCCATAGTACCCTCCAGCGCAGAAGCCTAGATACGAACCTCCGTTGTTGACGTAACGACTAATACGGCGATTCCCCTCGCCATTGAGTGTGCGACAGTAGCCCAGATCGGCACCGCCGGGAAACACGAGAAGCGCACACGATGCCATCCATGGTTCTTTGATGAGGACATCCCCGGTCACAGGAATGACCGCATAGCCGGGCGATAACAACCGGCGCAATGTGAATAGGCAATGCCGGACCGATTCCGTCGTCGTCCCAGTGCCTTTCACAGATCAGCATATACTGTCTTAAAGCTGAGTTGCAACAAAAGGTAAAAGATAAATACCGGAATACACCATAACATTCATCTTGGCCGCCATGTTTCTCTGTGACCACGCCTCGGCGCCGTATTTCTCCGCCGAGTGACGACCTCACCCGTGCACTGCTCACTCCACTTCCGGAGATCCTGACACCCACAAGAGACAACGGATCGAAGAAATGTCGAATGACGCAGCGCGAACGGACGCCTCGGCCAAGATGCAGGACGATGATGAGCCGGATGACTGGTGCGTACGCCCAATTGCTGTTTTCGTTGGCAAGCGGTGACGTGAGTGGATGGCGGAAGCTTAGCTAACGACCACGCAAAGGGACAAGCGGATATTCAGTACGGGATGCGCAGGTACGCCGACGTTCAATATCGGAATCGGACAACACGGGAAACTGATTCAGCACTGCAGATGAAAACATGAAATTGACCGACTGCTACTACGAAAAGAAAGATTGGCGCTTGTGCAAGAAAGAGGTTAGTCCTGATTGAGCGCCGACCCGAGGCGTTCCACCGATCCCGACAAGACCTCTGACCCGAGTACCGGCATATTGGCGCGGTCATCTTTGAACACCGAGGACTAACAGGCGCCTTGCAGATGGAAACTTTCCGAGCATGTTGGAAGAAGCATGGCAACGACAAGCGAACTGCGGCCAAAGATGTCTGAACGAGGTGATTTTTCGGCCTGGGGCAAGACCCCTTGTATTGCAACTGTTCCAATACTGTAATCTAGGTCATAATCATAATATTTACAAGGTTGTTCAATTGAGAAGGTGCGAGCTCTTGTACTGTCGTTCGGTTTTGCTGAGAGTTCGGGTAGCTGATGCACTAGTGTGCCGCATGTCGCTTTTGGCGTTCGCAACCAGAGAAAGGATGTTCTAATAGACGGCCTTGAGCTTCATGTACAACGGCTCCTTCTGGTTAAGAATGTAGATCTTCTGGTTGATCCAGCCGTCGCTTTCGGGGCCGAGTTCAAAGTCAAACTGATGGTGAACCTTCGCAGCAATGAGACGCATCTCGTGCCATGCCAAGCTGGATAGTTGTCAGCATTGCCGTTCAAACACTTTGGCAGACTAGCGAAACGTACTTCTTGCCCAAGCAGTCGCGAGGGCCAACATGGAAAGGCTCAAACGCCTTCCGGTTGTCGCTTTCAAAGCGTTCGTCACCCAACCAGCGCTCAGGGATATATTCGAGGGCGTGCTTGAAGTTAGTCTCTGATCGGTACATGGCATACTGCGGGATAGATACAACGGTCTGCGGATGTTAGTCTCCTGCACGCAGTTTTGTAAAGGTTACAGGTCTTACATTCGGAGGCATGAATTCTCCCATGACGGTGGTTCCATCCGCAGGTGTAAGCATAGGTTGAGCATTGCTGACTGGCGGGTAAACACGAAGAGCCTCTTTCAGGCAGGCGTTAAGGTACGGCAGAGCTTGAGCCCTTTCGATAGTGATCTCGTCTTGGCTCTTGAATGTCTCGCGGACCTCCTTCCTGAACTTCGCGTACACTTCGGGATTTTTGCACATGAGATACGCGAATGCGGCGCTGATACTGGCAGTAGTCTCGGTTCCAGCGACCATGAACAGGTTGGCGTTGGCAAACATCTCCCCACGAGATAAACCCTCGCGCTTTCCTTCCTTCTCCAACACGAGAGTCCAAAGATCATGACCATCGGTTGCACGGCCTTGGTCGACACGCTTGTTGACCTTGTCAACAGTGTATTGGAAATGCTCCTGTCTCTGCTTGGCCATGAGCTTCATCAGCTGACGGACGCCGTACCGGGTGACCGCGTAGTATTGACACATCTCAAGGAAGGTGAAGGTTTTCAGATACTCGAAAGTGTTCGCCACCCATGGATCGTACTCATCGTTGTTCAACATGTGTAACGATTCTCCGAAAGCCAGATCGCCCATGACATCAAATGTTGTAAAGTTGAAGTATTTGACAACGTCGATAGTTCCCTGGGGGGCCTTTTCTCTTAGCCGCTCTCGAAGCAAGTCTATGTATTTGATAACAAGCGGCTCCTGGAGCTTTAGAGAGCGGTCAGAGAAGGCTGAGTGGAATACACGTCGCATACGAGAGTGGGACCCCGTAGGCGCAAAGAGAAGAGAAGGCGTATCGGTGACATCGTTTCCAGAGCGGATCCAGTGCTTCTGCGGCCTAGAGCCTTCAGCCTTCGTGTCGCCATGGCCGTGGACAAATTTCCATGCTTCGGGGTCGATGTAGCTGATCTCATCTGGGGCAGTCCGTACCACACGGCCGTACTTCGCGTGAATAGCTTCGATACGCTTGTGTGGCTCTCCCTTCCACAGACCGATCATCTGCGGTATCCTAGTGAATGCATGGAGCTTGGGACCAGGGTATTTTGAGAGAGGGTGGAAGTAGACACGGTAGATACCCCTCAGAATGAAACGAACGGTCAACTGCAGTAATTCAATTAACCAGGCTCCGGCATTTTGTATAACGATACTTACAATAACAACAAGAGATAAGAAAACCTGCGAAACGGATGCGCTGGTCAACTGGCCGATTAGACCAGTGCTTGCCGTGGCCGTAGACATATTTGCTGCTGAGACCAGAAGTCGGTCAGTCAAGTAATGCAGTAGCTAAGAAGAGTCCTCAATTGTTATATATGATCGGATGTTGCTATCCCACGTTTAACCTAGGATTGATAGGCTGTGCCAACGAGGATTGTAGCGTCAAATCTTCTGGTGGCGTACAACACCGAATTCCCGGAGTTCGGGCTGAAACCTATCGTGGGTAGTGGCTGTCAGAAATCATGATTCGTTTCTGAGACCTTGGTTGTTGGAGCATCAGACGAGAAATCCACTGTCAGAAATGTTCAGCCATGGTCAGCAACTGTGAACATCAAATTTGTTTTGTGCGCGATAATGTAGTTCAAATACAAAACATGAAGCTTGATGATTTTGACGTTGTATAGCACTGTCCTCTCAATGCTAAATCTTGTTGTTGCAACGACGCTATGAAGACGTAGCCCCCTGCATAAGTCAACTACGGTCCCCGACCAAGGTGCAAGTCAGAGAAACGAGACGTCGGCCGAAATGTTGGAATCAAGGCACGGGTTCCTGATTCGTCTTATTAGCCTTCTATGCGGGCGCATTTGCAAGTGTACTGTTGGAGGTGGGTCTCCTGGCCTGGAGCAATGGTATGGTGGTGTGAGCGAGGTGCATTGCCGACGGTCTGCTGGGCACTTGATGGTACAAGTTTACCGAAGCATCTGCGATTTGTCGTACAAAGACTGGATGTTGATCACTACGGCCATGGCTTCGGTCGCTGGGCTTTGAAGGGTGGCGTGAGGGTTGGGTTGATTGTTCGACATCCTGTGCAAGAAATGAGCCTCCTCGTCCTCGCAGGCGCATCGATGCGAGAGGCGTCTATATGTCGCTCGGCACCCAGACGTTCGTAAAGCTGACTGGATTATCACAATACGTAGGAAGATATAGAAGTCGGGTGTCGTTGCAAGCATCTCGCATTATGTTTCTTTGAGACGCGGAGCGGCTTCGCCCTGATTGGCCAGCGAGAATGGGAGGCAGGATCGTGACTTCGCGTCCAGCAACCCATCGCCATCCAGGAACGACAGCACCACGCCATATTCCACAATGGCAGCACGCAGAGGAGTTTCGTCTCTACTCACATATTCCTGTTCAAAAGGCACTCCTGCTTACCGGGCTACCCACCGCGCCTTCTCCTCATCCCCAGTCTCCGCCGCATTTGCAAACAGCGCGCCACGCGCCGCAACAAGCTCGACGAGCACAGCAGCGAAACCTGTGTCTACGACCACAGCGACCAAGCCTGCGTCTACAACCACAGCGGCCAAGCCAGCATCGACTACCACCTCGTCGTACTCCTCCCCTCAGCGCACAGTCGTACCCAGCTTCCCTGCGAAAGAGCCTCCTGTCCCGACCAGCCGCAATGCTTCAGCAACCGAGGCCACGACAGGGCAGCGCTCCCTGACCGAAGGGCTGTCGGACCAGCCCGCCGAGATCGAAGGCGTCCCGGCCATTGACTGGACGCGCTCGTACCACGGTCTGGGCAGCGTATCCTTCTCGCCCGAGCAGCAGGAGGTCCTCCTTGCGCCGATCGAGCAGGACGATGTAGAGGTGAAGCCGGACGGCATAATATATCTGCCTGAGATAAAGTACAGGCGGATATTGAACAAGGCATTCGGACCTGGAGGATGGGGACTCGCACCAAGGGGTGAGAGTATCGTGACGGGGAAGATTGTTACGAGGGAATATGGCTTAATCGTTCAGGGAAGGTAAGATATATCTGCACGTTTGAAAGGATGCAGTTGGACTAATATGTACTAGGCTTGTTGCCATTGCGCGCGGCGAGCAGCAATATTTCGACCCAGACGGCATCCCCACCGCGACTGAGGGCTGCAAGTCTAACGCCTTGATGCGCTGCTGCAAGGATCTCGGTATTGCCTCTGAGCTGTGGGATCCGCGCTTTATCCGCACTTTTACCAAGGACTACACCAAGGAGCTATGGGTGGAGCATGTGGTGAACAAGAAGAAGAAGAAGGTTGTGATACGCAAAGACGATACCGTTCGATACCCATTCAAGGCGACACAGTAGAGGGCTTAACTTGTGCAGTGGGTCCTATGGAGTTGACGCGGGGTCCTAGAAAGCCGGCGGTGGGAACGCCGGGCACATGCGTCCCATGTATGATAATGTAGAGTACGGGACGGATAAGACGAAGCAACCAGCTTAATGCTCAAGGTATAGACATGTATGTGCATACGCATTTGTACATATAATGTAAGATCACATTGGTGGACGTCTCGACTTTCATGAAGCAGGTATCTGTGCAAGGTCCAAACCCATTGCAAAACCTGATATTGTCGGTATCTAACGACAGCCAAGCCAGGATAGTTAGAAAACTTGCCAAACATTTTCTCTAGCTCCAAATCCAACATAGTAACATTAACGCCATGACTCTACAATAGCGACAAAGATTAGATGTCGCCGCATTCGATCCTTAGCGGTCACCAAGGTCGTAGCTTGTAGAATGACCCTGATCACGTCGTATGCTAGGCTCCCTGCCATAGTCGTCCTCCCGCGGTGGTGGCGGCGGCGCTTCACGCTGCCAATTCCAGGGCATCCATCCGCTGCTGGTCCTCCGGTTAAACGATGGCGGAGTGGTGGGATACGGCGGCCGCTCTGAGCCTGAGCCTGAGCTCGCCTCGTCGACCTCAATCCTATCGAACTCGGCTTCACTCCTGCTCTTCGAAAGCCCACCCGTTCCCTCATAGTACCTGCTTCCGCCCTCCCGCTGAGCGCGCACGTTGTCGGCTTCGTGGTCGAATGCCTGGAGGAGCGTCATTAGGCGCTCTCGCTGCGAGGAAACGTAGTTGAGCCGATCGTCGTTGTTCCGGATGTTATCGGGGATAACGTTTGCGTTTCGGCTGAGCTCTGCAGCTTGCGCGTCTCTATTCCCCGCGTAAAGCGCGTTCGCGCCGCTGAGCGCTTGGTTGACCAAGCCGTATAGGTCATCGCTTCCGCGTGCAGAAGGCATGTTGAACCTCGACATGAGGTTTTGCGCATAGCTTTGTCCCGGGGTTGGAGAGGGAGCGCGCTCCTGCGGCGCAAAGCCAAGCACGTTGACCTTGGCCCATTCAATGGCCTGCTGTAGGTATGCTAGCCCTGCCTTCTTTGCTTTATCGTGTGTGTCGGTTATGAAGTCATCGATTTCGCGCTCGTGGTGGTACAGGGTCGGCTCGATGTACTCTTGATAGAGGAAAGTTGCGCCTTGGGAACCCGGCAGGATGAGGTAGAGATGTGCGAAGAAGCGGATCCAAGACCAGAAGGGGACCCAGGATAAGATAAAGTCGAAAGTGTTCTCAATCGTATGGAAGAGGAGGAGGGTAATGAAGTAGATGAGCCACGGTGCGAGCTGGGCTGGATCAGAAGTATGGAGGGCTTTGTAGGAAGCGAAGATGGGAAGGAGGACGGTGATAGCGACGCTGAGGGTTAGTTAGCTTGTTCAGAAGTACCGGAGGTATAACCTTGAAGCTCTTGAAAGCTATAGTGGTTTTGCGACAGTACTCGTAGCTGAGGTTCGCATACGCTCGTAGCGGGGGCGGGGTATACTCACGTTAAGCCGTCGGCGATGAAGCCAAACATCTTTACCAAATAAGAATCTTCAGCGGCCACCTTATATCAAGAATAGAAGAGGATTTGAGAGGCCAGGTGTGCGGCGGTCGTGTGAGACAGGGCTTAAGCTGCCTGGTACGGTTACTCAGCTCTCAACTGGCGGGAGCTCAAGCTCAAGCCCCGCCCGCTATTTTAACTGGTGCCGTTGCCGGCCATCCGTCGCGTCCATGACGCAGCTCTCCCGGACAACAAAGATTGACAACCCATAGTTCGAATCTGTAACCATCAAGCGGCAGTGTGCACGATACCAAAGGCAGGCTGCCGCTGATGGAAACTGCACCAAGCTAATCTAATCGATGTTGCGGAAAGAGCCGAGGCACCTACTACGGCAACGTGCCACCTGCGCTCAACTCACCCTCAGATGGTACAGTAACAGAGTCTTGTAAAAAAAACTTCAGTACACTGTGTTGCGCCTCCTGGAGTAACACAGTACCTACACTTTGACATAATACTGTGTGCTTCACGAAGGTTGGCTTCCGTATGACGTTGACATTTTAGCATGCGGATCAACTTGGAAAGGATATTGTTGCTCTAGTGTTATCATGCGACCCGAGTGATGCTCGAGTTGAACGGACAACCGGTATGTATCCCAGGGCAAGAAGTATATCGAGCCAGGTGGACAATACAGCAAATCAGGACTGAGCTCATGCGCGGCCTTAATGCAAAGCAAACCTACCCTACGAAAAGTCCTGGGACAGTAATAACAGTACGGAGAACGAATGGATTGCTCTAATAGTCATAGAAGCCCTTGCCGGACTTCTTGCCCAACCATCCAGCATCCACCATCTTCTTAAGCAGCACTGCAGGCCTGTACTTTGAGTCTCCTGTATCGTTATATAACACCTGCATGATCGCGAGACAAGTGTCGATGCCAATGAAGTCAGCCAGTTGCAGCGGTCCCATCGGCACGTTAGTGCCATTCTTCATGATACTATCAATGTCCTCTTTTTTCCCCACGCCTGTTTCCAAACAGATGATAGCTTCGTTGATGTATGGCATCAGTATGCGATTTGCGAGGAAGCCAGGCGAGTCTGCACTCGTCGAGGGGATCTTGCCCATGCGCTTGCATAGTTCGAGAGCGGTTTCGAGCGTGGCCTCGGAGGTTTGGAGTCCAGTTATGATTTCCACACCTTTTTGTATCGGAACAGGGTTCATAAAATGGGTGCTGATAACGCGCGACGAGACGGACAGGTCGGTGGGGTCATTTGTAGTTGCAGCGGCGATCTTCGTGATCGATATCGAGGAAGTGTTCGTTGCAAGGATAGCGTGTGATGGGCATATTTGCGCGAGCTGGGCAAAGATCTTATTCTTTAGATCTACAATTTCCTGCGAGCGGTGTGAGCTTGTAGCTGGGTAACGAAGACTGGCAGACGGACGGGAACAGCTTCTATCACGAAGTCGACGTCTGAGAGGTCTTCCAGCTTTGTGCTAGATGTCAGACGCTCTCTAGTTGCAGCAGCATCCTCCTTGGATATTCTTCCTTTCCCGACGTCCTTCTCGAGCAGCTTGTCCGCAAACTTCAAGCCCTTGTCGAGGGAGGCTTGTGAAGAGTCAATCAATCGCACCGGGACATTGGCTCTTTGCGCTGCTACAAGCGCGATACCGAGGCCCTGCACCAGTCAGTAACGTGGACATTTGCGCAGTCTCTCTAGGTACCATCTGGCCAGCTCCGATTACGCCAAGCTTCTTGACCTCCGCCGGAGCGCCAACAGCGGGCGTAGAGCTGAAGCTACGGCATTGCCTCTTCGCGGCGGATCCAATTGCTCGTCTGGAAGCTGCCGTGATCATGGTGGTGTCGTTTATGGTAAAAATCGAAAATGTCAGAAGCGTCGGGAAAACAACATGTGAAGCTGGGGCTCAATGCGAATCGCGTGGGGAAGGCCGAGGAAAGCCGCGCATTAGGACCGAGGCATGAACTCCAAATCGGTCGGGGAGGAAAGGGCGTGGGCGGGTCTGGCCCGTGCGCGCGGTCCGCCACTAAGGCACTTTACGCGTGTTAGCACGCGACGCGTCTCGGGCAATGCAAGCGGCGTGGGATTGCGACCTCAACCACGACAATGGCCCAACAAACGACTCTGGACGAGTGGGCGAAGGATCCCGTGGATCCCGAGATCCGTGCTCATGTGTACAGTCTAATTACTGCTGTAAGTACCTTTGCTCGCCATGTCAGAGTTCTGTTGCTGATGAACGGTAGCTCGGTGGTACAGGCGACGATGGCACATACTCGTTCGGAGACGATGCCCTTCTCTGCCTGAAGGACCTGCGAAAGTGGCTCAAGTTCGCCGACGGGCAGTTAAATCGCCGCGATGTAGCACGATGCATGGCCGAGGCGAACCTGGTGAAGGGTGACCTGCTGGAAATCCTTGCGAAGGTAGCGCCGAAGGTGACGGACGATCGACTGAAGCACAAGCTTGCGGTTGCGACATGTATGAAATGTAGGAGAGCCTGTCGATCACGAGCGCTGATACAGGGCAGTGGAACTTCTTGTACCGTTAACGTGGCCCTTCGAGATCGACCCCGTCGAAGCGACCGTAAACCACCACCGCCATGGTCCGTATATCCAACTCGCACAAATCGCCTATAAACGTGCAATTCTGCAGTACGACCGTACAAATATCCTCCAGACCGCGGTTCGCATCGCTCTTCCTTCCATGGCCGTCCCCCTACGCGAACGAACACCTCGAGACGACGGCATCATCCGCATCGCTTTGTACTTTATCCGAAACGTCGTTATGCTTTCACCCCCCAAAAGTGTACCAATGGACATAGACGAAGCGGAGGTATCCAGATCAGCAGTGATTGATACTTTGCACCAACAAGATATCTTCCAGGTCATTCTGAGCGTGGCCTCGAGTATCGGAGAGGACTTTGTTTCGCAAGACGTCATCGTATTGGAGATCTTGTTTTACTTGCTCAAAGGCATTGACGCGGAGAAGCTGTTCATGGAAGAAAAGAACCTTAGCAGCAAAAACACTGACGAGCTCAAGAGTTTGATTCAGAAAGAGAAGTCGATGCTCGCTGGGTACGCTCGACATGCTCCGTCACGCCACAACAGATTCGGCACTATGATATGGCTCAAGCGTGGTGACGATGATCAAGTGTCAACGATCTCTGGACAAGATGTGCTCGGCAAAGCACAGAAGAGTATGCAGAAGATGGATAAGACTAAGAAGTGGAATAAACCGAAGCGGCCGGGACGCAAAACGGATGGTGAGCAGGAGCGCGAGGAATTCGATCTACCGGTTCCTCTCACCTCTTCTGCGCGAAAATGTATCAAAACCTTCGTGGAGGAGTTCCTGGACTCTTCATTCAATCCACTTTTTCTCCATCTGAGGAAAGCAATTGAACGTGAAACCGAACGAGTGGAAACGCGCCACTCACGGCAGTTCTTCTACCTTGTATCATGGTTTCTGCGAGCGGAGTGTGCTCGCCGGCGCACTATGAAGGAGAAAGCTGCTGACCCAAAGAGCAAGCAGGTACTCAGTGCCGAAGACGAAAGCTATGGGTTGGTGGCAGAGGTGATGAATCAAGAAACCTTCATCCTAATGAATCGGTTCATGCAGAAGAGCGAAGACGAGAAAGCATGGCAGGATCTCAACGCCGGCATGAAGTGTTTTACGCAGATTCTCCTCACGGTACAGGAGATGTCCGACTCGGCCGTAGAGGATGACCAGGACATCGCCGAGAACATACAGAATCGGATTTTCTACGAAGAGTCGACGCACGACCGGATAGTCCACACTCTGCGGTCGTACAACGACCAGGGGTTCGGGTATCTTGACGCCGTGACGGAGCTTTCGCATGTCTTCTTGCGCATGTTGGAGCGTTACTCGAAACAAAACGTGGATATGCAAGTCCGGTCGAAACGGCGCGCTCGAACAGTTCGGAAGAAGCAAGCCGAAGCCCAAGGAGAAGATGGTGAACAAGAGGGTCACGTCTCAGAAAGAGAAGACCTCGAAGCAGCACAGAAAACAGTTTCAGAACGTAAATTCGACTTCTCTCGCTTTGCGGCCAAATTCATCAACCAGAGTAGCGTCAATACGTTCGTGGCGTTTACGAAGTACTACAACGAACTCGACCTTGACCAACTGAAACGGGTACACCGATTCTTCCACAGGGTAGCCTTCAAAATGGAGCTGGGCGTGTTGCTGTATCGCGTGGATATACTCCAGCTATTCAACAAGATGATCAAAGGTCCAGAGGGATTAGATCCGGACTCGCCATCGTTCGGGGAGTGGGAAGAGTTTGTGAGACACTTCTTCCGAACCGTTGTTAAACGGATACAGGACAGACCCGAACTCATTGTGGAGATGCTCTTCAGCAAGATCCCACAAACCATATTCTTCCTTGAGCATGGACACGACCGCGAACTACCCACAAGGACACCACGCGCTCCAGCCGAGCTTGAAGTCAAACCTGGTATGGAAAAGCCTGAACAGATTGGTGTCGCTGTAGGTGTACTTGTCAATCAACAGAAATCAGACGCTTTGCACTGGGTGAGAGACATCTTGAGCTCAGCCGTTGAGGAACGAAAGGCATGGGAAGATATGAAAGAAGCGCGGAAGGAAATTGCAGCAGCAGCAGCAGCATCAGATCCAGAAGGACAGGTTGTTGTCGACCAAGACGAAGCAGAGGCTCCCTTGCCGCCATCTATATGCAAGTCCGGTAACAACTTAATCGTTTTCTTTTGCTGATTCCTTGCAGTAATAAAGCCTGACAGCGAGGAGCGTCGCGTGGCAATGTTCAAAGATAACAAGCTTCGTCTTCTATTGACGCTTGTGGGCTTCACCCGCTTGGGTGCCAACGACGATCCTGATGCGAATTGGCTGATACCATCTACTTTAGCATCCGCAGACTTACAACAAGCAATCGACCTTATTCGCAAATATGAATTCGATCCACCAACATACGATGACGGGAAAGGCCCCGAGGACATGCTTCGCAGCAAGGCCGCGGCACTACGACGCTCTACTCATCGCGTGGATTGGGACGATGACGATGACGGCATTGATCACGATTCCGGTGAAGACCGCGGAGAGTTTGCCTTGGACGAACCGACTGCAAGAAAGGCTGATGGAAGCGGGAAGAAAGTACTTAAGCGCCGTCGACGGCCACACACACCGGTTGAGCTTGACGACGAAGAGAAACAAGAAAGGGCAAATGCTCGACACCAAAAAGAGATGGAGAAGCAACTCAAAGTCAAGAGTACAATGTTCGTTCACGATTCTGATGAGGAGGACGATCCAGAAGCGGACGCGGCATTCTTTGCAAGGGAAGAAGCGCTTAGAGCGCAAACCAAGGCAAACATTGCAAAATCACTGGTATTGGGCAACACGGAGCCTGCTGTTGTGTCAAAAAAGAGAAAGGCAAATGCATTGACCGGAAAGGAGAAAAAGAGAAGGAAAACCCCTCCAAAGCAGAAACAGAGAGTTGGGCCATTTGGCTCGGATGAGAGCGATGTGGAAGAGGCAGATGATGGATCTGATGACATTGCTAGCAGCAGGATCCAGTCAGAAGAAAGGCAAGTCAACGTGATTGACAGCGAAGATGAGGCTACTGATACGCCTTTGTCGTCTCAACTTGCCGGTGCAGCAGAACTACCGGCAAAATCCGCTCCTCCCGCGTCTGCAGATGGCGATGTAACAATGGCCGATGCGGATGATGATGAGGATGATGAAGACGAAGTCATCACTCTTCGGCGGCCTGCGAGAAACACGCGAGCTGGGTTTATTATTGACAGCGATTCGGAGTAGAATATTTTGCGTTTGGTTATGCATGGTTCGGGCGGCGCTCTCAGCATGGTACGTGAACTCAGATACCCTCTCATTGATCATGTATTGGTTTGTTTAAGCAACCACGTTTCTTCTATCGCTTGCCCCTCATGTGTAATATGTAGTTATTCGTGGATACGTGCATTGCCGAGGGGACATTCCATTGATGAGGTGAATATACCACGGGTTGAATCGCCTCCCCTCGTTCCTTCCTGTTTGTGGGTAGAGCGGACGTCATGTTGTTTACATCGAAACGCATCGCTACTGCCTCTTCACTCCACCCTCGCAACCCAGTCTCACCCTCGCAGCTCCTCGTGCAACAATTCATGTACGCGCCATCCTTAACCCCACATTGCCACGTTAGAAATCATGCTGAGTTATCCAGATCGTCACAGATTCGAGGAGATCCGTTCGCGGTGGGAAGCGGCGCAGGTCGCGAACAGCGACATACAATTGAGAATGGTTGGCCGCAAAGAGAAGACGGCTACTCAGCCGCTCAACGGTGACGAGAGCACCAATACGAGCAAGTTCCGCCGAAAGCTCAGCCAGGGCTTGTCCATCATATCACTCTCGCAGCGCAAGACCACACCAGTGCGCCCGTTGCTTCCCTCAAACGACCTGAGCGGCTCCGTCGATGTCCCGCACCCACACCCACACGAATCGGCGAGGCTCATGTCCCCGATTCGCGACCCGTCTTCATACGGCATCTCCGGACGCAAGGTGACTCCGGAGAAACCTATGAGCTCGCAAATGGGCTGGGATGCAGAGGCCATGCCCAAGCAGCTCCCACGCTCGCGCACCATGAGCTTCATCCCACGCCCCAATCGAAACGAATCCGCGTCGCCAGTAGTCGAGACGGATCCGGGACGCATGTCAAGTCTTCCTTGCACGCTCGAAGAGGAAACTTGCGTTACACCCACGAAGGTCCCGTCGCCTGACTCTTCCTCCCCAGTACACCGAAACTCGAGTCCTCGTCAATATAACTCGAGCCTTACAACTCAGCAAGCGAAGCACGTAGCTGCTGGAAATTCCTTTGATGGGGTGAAAGACCAATCGCCTTCCAAGACGTCGCCGGTGAGATCTCATACAACACCAAATCTGGTGAATACAGCGCACTCGCACGGCCCCATCAGTTTCACGTCGCCCCGAAGGCCGAATCAGCATAGGCTATCTGGCATTTCTGGACCCCAGAGATCAGCCCTGAAAGAGAATTCGACGCCAGTCACTCAACGGCATGTCAAACGATTGTCCAACATCCAGGAACACTCACCACAGTCGCCGAGACGAGAGGGTCTGTTGGCTCCTAATATCACTTCGAAGAGACGGTCGACCGGACCTGCCAGTATGTCGGTTTCAAGCAGACAACGAGCTTGTGCCACACCGTCAGCATCAAGCAAACGCAAGAACTCGCAGAGTGTGGCCCAGACACCTTTTGCAGCCCAACGAGCTGTGCCTAAGAAGCGAAGCCCTGTTCACCCCGTAGATTCGCGGCTCGATTCGAATGAAGATACTTATACAAAGATGCGCCTGCTTGGGCCTGTTAGTCCGTCTACATCGACGAAGACCGCCCATGCTGCTACGCGATCGTCCTTGCCTCGAGCGACCACCGAGAAAGACCTTCGTAAACGGACGTTTCCTGCGCCAAAAAAGCGGACGGGTGGTGTTGTACTGACGCGCTCTCAGGCTATGGTGAACAATGAGGTGAGATTCTCTCGTTCCTCTACTCTTCACGACTTTGCGGGTGTAGAGGATGTTCCGCCTGTGCCTCCGATCCCCGAGAAATACAAGAGCGCGTCCATGTCTATGCTTGTTTCAGCAGAAAAGCCCTTCGAGAAACCAACATCATATGCGGAAGGAACGATACAAGAACAAAAGTCCCGAGACACGAATTCTCATTCCAGCGATAGCTTGGTCACTGCGCTTCCTATGATGCTCCAATTTGGCGACGTGCAGCAGAACAGCGGTTTCGATGAAGCCTGTTCAAACTTGAAACCTCATTTGACGAAAAAGAAGTCAAAACTCAGCATCCGGATCCCAACACCTGGACGTTCATTTTCCGCATCACTAATGTTCTCTGCGAAGGCTCCGCAAGACTTGGACATCGCTAACATTGGTGTTTCTCCACAGGTGAAAGACTACATGCCAGCGTTGTACTGGGCCGGCCGTTTCCAGTCGCGTTATGACCAATGGCGCACTGAGGCGATGCAAGTCGAGCTGGACCCTGAATACCATATGAAGGGACCGCTCGCGCACTGCAACGTTCATCAAGAGAATTTAGCAGCATGCCATATCTTTCTTCAGCTTCGGGAATTGTGCCTCTCGCATCAGGCAGCTGACAGTCTCTGGGTGAGTACAGCACTAGGACAAAAGTCTGAGTACAGTGTGTTACCCTAGGGTAGGCAATTTGTAGGCCGACTGTACTCAGACTTTTGTCTTCGTATTGACACCGTTCGATTTTGCAGCCTAGATGTACTGACAGGTGTTAGGAATTCGAACACAAGTACCGCCAAGACCACAACTTACTCGGCACCTCCTGTGATTTGCCCCCACTGAACCCTAAGCCTGATGATGGAAAGCAAGGATCGCTGGGTCGCGCCATACGGAAGATGACACCGCGGAAGAGTAGCTTTGTTAATTTGCTGAAAGGAAAAGGCTGGAATGCGGAAGACTTGAAGTCCACGGACGGATCAAGCGATCGTGATCTCACGGTTAGCAAGACCTTCGAGACATCTGAGGGAAGTCATCTAGTATGAACACGCCGGCTACAGTGGAACACGGAAGCCTCTACGATGTAAGATTGAACGATGTGACGAAACGTATGACATGATAGGAGGATGACTCGAGAGATTTCGGAGTGGGAAAATTGGGCGGGGTAACGAGCCGCGTCACGTATGTTCTCTGCACTAAGATTGCCGTCGACCGTGGTCAAGTTGAAACAAGGGTGTCGTGACAAGGTTTCGCTGCGTGGATGTAGCATAGCAATATACGTATCGACAGAGCTCTGATGTTCTATTGATTCTTGATAAGAGGATCCTCGGTGTCGCTACAGTAGTAGGACAAAAATCTTAGTACTATCGGCCTGCGTATTGCCTACCCTACCCTAAGGCAGTATACTGTACTCGGACTTTTGTCCTGGTGTTGTAGCCTACTCTTTCTTTTCTACCTTGGGGGACAATTCTTCAGTGATGTTGTTCGGGTCTTTCCACGCCTGTGCGATGAATTTTGTGTGGCTTCCACGTGCAAACACCTCGTCTTTGGTATTTCTGAACTGAATAGACGTAAATGCCATGGTCTTGCCAACTACGTGATGTCAATACAGCATCTAGAGAAGCTTGCCGGAGTTACCAGCGCAGGAGATGAAGAGGAAACTCACATTTGTCGCATGATACTTCCGCTCTAATGAGATCTCCTATCTTTCCGCCGGAGGAGATGTAGGTGACGTTCAAGTCGGTTGATACCCCAGTTGCGAATAGGCCGCGCGAGGCAACGGCCAAAGAGCCGCCGAGATCGACCATGCTGGCGATAGTGCCGCCATGGAGAATGTTCAGACGGTTCTGAAAGCGGTTAGAGGATGTGGTGGTTTTCTGATTGTTGACTCGAACTACAAAGTAGTGTCCCGTAAAGCGATAGACAAACATGGACTACCGTCCAAAAGTGATACAAAAGGAAGCGTTGTGAGTGTAGAGGATGTGGTAAGGGTATAACATAAAGATGGACGTAGACGGACAGTGTGATGTTTCTCGATTGGGAGCTCGAACTTTACGCGGCCTGGGACCGCGGAGGTCACTTTGAGCTGGGTGGCATGTCAGACTTGTGGCTCCTGGCATGTTCTGTGTTTCTAGAAACATACACCATCAAGTAATCTGTGAAGGTCTCAGCATCATAGCATTGCTCTTCTGGGAAGGGACGTATTCACCTCGGTTCTAGACCTGACGATGCTCGAAACGACTCCCACACCTACTCAATTGATTAGATCAGATGTGCTGTGATGAACGTAGTGTGTATAAAACATACTGATCGCACAAACTTTAGGGCAGGCATCTTTCCAATGCTTGGTTATCTTGCCGTGTAGGAGCGATGTTGAGCTCCGCTCGGCAGTTGGGGATACAGCGGTCGGGCGAACAAGGGGTGGAGCGGAGCGCCTCTCCCGCTCTCCCGATCACTTGGCACGTGTCGTCAATGAAGCACAAACACCTCGCGGCCTGCCGCGTTTCTTTCACCTGCAATTACCCACACGTCACGAGCAGCTCGCCGAGAACTCTAACATAAGACGATGATACCGCGGTAGCCCAGACTACCCCAGCCCACATCAACCACGATGTCGGCTTCGTCGTTCCAGGCGCTCGATTATCTCGAGCAGTTGCCTGTGCAAACTCACAGGAAACTTTATGAGCAGCCATCGACCGTGCTGGCTATTTTCCGATGCATGCTGCCGCATCTGGGTACGTCTGGCTACACTACATGTCCCTTTCTGGGCGTACAAATGCTCACGCGCGCACAGCGAAATCCATCGTCATGGCTCTGCTCTACATGCCCACGCCGTTTCCCGCCACCGACCTGGACGCATGGTTCCGCGCCGAGTCCACGCAAACGAAAAGAGGCGCCATGTTTATCCTCGAGAAACTGCACATCATTGTCCAGAAGCAAGACGACGCGCGACAGCTCTCGTACGAGCTGTACCCCAGCTTCGCGTCTTCGCTGCGGCAGGCGCTGGAAGGTAGCGGATCGCATCGCTCGTTTGGCGTGCCGTCGCACAAGACCGAGGAGAGGCGTGTCAGTGTAGACTTCCTGGACAGCTACTCGCAGCGGCAATGGGAGAATATCTTGTTCTACCTGGTTGGAGGCACGGTGGGATTCAGAAACGCAGGAGGACAGGATATAGGCTCGGGGACAAAGAGTCTGCTGCAAATGGCAGGCTTCTTCAACCATGGTCGTATCACACAGGAAGGTTTCACATTTGTGCTTAGGGACACGAATGCGCAGGTTTGGAGCTTGCTCGTTGCCTACTTGAGGAATGCGCCGCAGGTTCGTCCCCCCTCCCAAAGCACTCCCGGCACTCTTTTCGTGGATAACAGTAAATTGCTGACACGGTCCAATTCCCACAGCAACGCATGTCCGAAACCGACATCCTCAACTTCCTCTTCATGCTCGGCTCCCTCGAGCTGGGGCAAGACTACTCCACGGCGACCCTCTCCGCCACACAGCTCCAAATGCTCGAAGACCTTGCTGAATTCGGCATCATCTACCGCTCGCACAAATCCGCCTCGACATTCTACCCCACCCGCCTCGCTGTGACGCTGACCTCGGACGCGGGCGCCCTCTCGCAAGGCGCCGGTTCTGCCACCGGCGGCGGCTCCACGGCCAAGGGCTTCATCATCGTCGAGACCAATTACCGCATATACGCCTACACCAACAGCCTCCTGCAGATCGCCATCCTCTCCCTCTTCACGCACCTGCGCACGCGCTTCCCCAACCTCGTGTCCGGCAAGATCACGCGGCGCTCCATCGGACGTGCCATCGCCTACGGCATCACCTCCGCGCAGGTCATCGAGTACCTTGACACGCACGCGCATCCGCAGATGCAGAAGACGAAGCCGTTCCTGCCGCCGACCGTCATGGATCAGATCCGCCTGTGGGAGTACGAGCGGGAGAGGATGGAGACGAGCCAGGGGTTTTTGATGAGGGATTTCACGAGTGAGATTAGTTACAAGGAGTATGTGCAGTATGCGAAGGATAACGGGGTGTTTGTCTGGCAGAATGACAAGCAGCGGATGTTTTTCATTGATAGCATTGAGGTGGTAGGGGCGAAGATCAAGAGGGATAGGCAGAAGACGAGGGCGTGAGGGGATGGGCTGAGCCGTCTGCGCCAAAAGATGGAGTTGCATTTCTAGCGGATTGATACCTTCCATTGGGCTTTCCGATCGACTCTGGGTAAACTCTGGCGATAGTCGCGTCAGGAAGCTTCATGGTCAGTACTACCAATATACCACAAACTTGCCAAGGAAACAAGACACAAGCAACAGACAAGCGGCTTCAAGCGATCCTGCCCGCAGGATTGGGCATCTCGTTGGCTGGGCTGCACTGCGGGAGCTGGATTTGCAACGCCGTTATCTGGCTGGATAGCTGCCTTCCGGGGACCGTCTGGCTCCGCCATGGGCGCTCGAAGGGTTTCAAAGCGTTGAGCATCTTCTTGAGGTGGCCCGTCGTAACAGAGGTCACGCGGTAGCGTATGCGCCACAGTCAGCCGGTCCTCGGGACCAGGAGTTGAATCCGGCTGAGGCTGTTTCGGCACGTCCGGCGTACCCCCGCGCTCTGGAGAGATTGGGCGCCGAGGGCGGTGATGTTTGAACGTGGGGCTTGTTGAACGTTTGCCGTTGAGCAACGTGGAGGCCCGTCTGTGGAGCGCACGGCATTTGTGTTGGCGGCGGTGGTGCGTTCGCGGCGCGCTGGCTGGGTTGGGCGTACCGACTCGAGGTGCGACTGCGATGTGAAGATCGATCTGCATGAGGGACAGTAACGTATATAGTGGTTGAAAGAAGATGACGAGATGAGGGAAGAAGGGAGGGAGGGAGGGAAAATAACCTAGTATTCAAATATACCAGAAGTACAGTCTCTGCGTAAGAACCAGCGCTCTATCCACGGTGCATTCCGTGGAAAAGTGGGTTCTAGTCTCTTTCAAAGCGGACATAAGTAATTTGTATTCTACGTCTATGGCAGAGGTATGTGAAATGTTTCTAGGCCGCAGATCGTGTAGGCAGCGCAGGCGAGGATTCGTCGACTAGAGGTACCCATAGTTATCCAAGTTCGTCGTTTCCCAGTACCACGGTTCTCACGACAAGATGTGCGCGAGCGTACCATGGGTAGCAGCGTTGCGAGCTACCATACACAGTGTACACGAATTCCCACTACGGGAGACCCTCTAGCAATTAGCAATGCTTCTCTGAACATTCGTTGCTCTCTTTGCTCTCCAGTGCCAATGCTTTGTGGGCACGACCGTGCTACATATGCTTGTAATGACAGAAAAACTTCGATGGGATGTTAGTGACGAGCAGACGGTCAAGAACAAGCAAGTTAAGTCGACAGGCTCTACTGAGCTGTGTTGGGAAGCGATCGCCGTGGGCTGCTTCCCTGTGAGTCATGGTCACACTTGCCTTTTAGCAAGCTGACTCTACAGTGTGAATTGAGCAAGCAGGCAAAAGATCGCAGAGAGTGAAATCCGAGCATCTGCTATAAGCGTAATCGCAAGTATTGTATGTGTGCATCTGGTGAGCACGATATTGCATTTCATTTCTACGATGCCCAACGGGCGCAGGGAAAGCTCGGAAGCTTCCAGTACCGGTTGGTGTAGAGGTCTCCGGGTTTACCGTGAACCCGCTTTGACGAAATGACTAGCTGTGCACATTGGATAGTAAGTCCACTGGCACTGAAGCGCATTTGTCATCTAGGACTCCTGAATCATAAGTTGTCCGCCCGTATGTTAGTCCCCTTTGCGTTTTCCAAGCCCTAACAACCCCCCATTTGAACACCCATAACCCAAAAATATGCCAAAGTGAGGTTGTTCATCTGGGAGCAAAGCTCACAGAAGATCAGAGAGAATAGGAAAGTCCGATCGGGCCATGGAAGAATCATGCCTTACGCCGTAATGAAGCGCCGAGGTCTATGCCAGGATCAGGTACAACTCCAGGACGAAAGTCTGCGTGCATTGTGTTACCCCAAGCTAGGCAATACGTAGACCGACTGTACACTAGCAGCAATGCTGCGTAGATGTACCATGGTCGGATATCCCTGGAGGTGGTATGTACAAGACCAGCGAGGTGGTCGAGCAGAGCCAAAACATCCAAAGCTAGCTCCACAACGCTGTGCTAAACAAGATCCCACTCGTCGTCAGAAGACAGCCCGCCAGTCTCTCGTTTGATCTTTTGCTCGGATTCGGGCTCTGACTTGATGACGACCGACGGAGCAGGGCCAGCGAAAGGGTTCGACGGAACAAGGTCTGTGAAAGGTTTTGCATACGAATTGTTGGCTGTCGGGGAGAGGGTCAAGGCCGGCTCGGACTTTTCCTCAATCTTTGGACTGTGAACGAGCGAAAATCCGAATTCATCGCTCGAGCTCTCGGATTCGCCTTCGCTTTCTGAGCAAGTCGCTCCTCGACCAAGTGCCTTGGGCCGGTGAACAAGCGTGAAGCCTCCGTGCGACGGCTTTCGCTTCTTTCCGGGACTGCTGCCCTCGGTGACGTTGCCTTCCAGCGCAGGTCCATCACCATCCTGGAATATCTCGTATTGGAAATCGCCGATAGCGCGCTTCAGCAGGGCAGACTGCGAGTGCGGCGTTGGGCGACATACGGGTAGTTGCACGATCGCGTTCGCTCCGTCATCCTCGAAATTCCGACGCATGCTGGTTCTGCAGAGGTCCTGGTGGAAGGTGGGGTTCTCGAAGGCGGTTTGGCGGAAATCCTCTCGATCACCAAGCACTTGGTATGTGAAGACAGAGACACAGTAATTGAGGATTGTGTCTAGAAGAGACTGATGTTCTTCCGAACCCTGGCCAACAAAATGCTCGTAGATGAACCTGATGGTTTCGCATAGATCTGGCGGGGGAGTTGCGTTGCTACAGGCGAATTCGGTCTCTCGTGTGAAGTTGACATAAGCTTGAACTTGGAACTCGGGGACGTCGAAATCCTCGGCGAGCTTGAGGGCTTCGGCATGGGGAAGAAGAGAGCCCAAGCACTCCTCCGGGTCGAGCAGGTAGGTACCAGTGCACAGAAACCTGAGTAGCGAAATGACGGCGGAGCGCGAGGTAGCCTTGTCCAACGGTCAGCCGGGACAAGCACTGGCGCATTGACTTAAACATCAATACATACTTCAATGCTAGCTTGTTCATCATCACTGAATTCTCGAAACTCGAAGGCGTGAAACAAGAGCGGACATTTGTCGAGAAGTGCGAACCTGCTGATGTTGCGGATCTGGGACACGGAGCCATCAGGCAACAGCACCATGAGAGTCGAGGTCGCTGAAGCGTCGGCAGCAGCAGCTTGCTCCAAGAAGCTGGCGTCGTCCATGGCGCGACTGGTCATGGCCGGGAGAGCAGTTCAAACCCGGTGATATACTGCAACAACGAGGGGTCAGACTCAGCCGGGGGTGTCCGAGGCGGCCTCACGGTGACTTCGGTTGCTAGGCTCCAACTCGGACAGCGGTGCCTAGGTGGGCGTGGGCGTGGGCATGGGCGGGAAAGCCAACAGCTACCGGTGAAGCAGATGTGTTCAGGTCAACGGATTCACAGGCGCAATTGCAGCTGAGGTGAGTGAGTGGGCAGCATTGCACGGCGAATGGTCTGTTTGCGGGGAAGGCTGAGAGCGTTTGGTGGCACCGAGATACAGACACAGATTGGCTGAGCCGGTCAAGCGCGTGCTCTCCCTCCCTGGCCGTCTTCTGCGGCCTGGGGCAGTGATTGGGGCAGTTCGTGGTGGGATGACGGACGCCGAACTTTTGAGCTGCCGCCATGACTGACTGCGGTGGTCGTGGAGAGACGACGGGGCGCCTCGTTGCCCAAGTAGCCAAAGGTGCATGTGCAGTAGGCCAGCCACACCAGCCACCAGCCACCAGCCACCAGCCACACCAGCCACAATGAGTGGCGCTATCGATAAGGACGGCGTGGGATGCTCCTGCCTCCGATCCGCGTTCCGTCAACTTCCTCAACAACATTGCACGCGTGTTTGCCCCTCCCTGATGCCCTCGCTGACTTGGCCCTTTGGAACTCTCTGAGGTTGCCTGCGCGGTGGTGTTCTCTGCATCCTCGCCCCGCCGTCGCATTCGTCCTCTCACTGAGTCCGGCCTCCTGCCTTCTGTTTTCGCGCGCCACGGTGCCTGCCATGGGCCTGCTCTCCCTACTACCTGATGAGTATGCGTTGGTGGAGACATGGCTCAAGCGATTGTTTGTGAGGCGCCAATTCCTTCGACCCTAGCGAACCTTGTTCTAATTGCTTTACACGGCAGTTCCTCTTGGGTGTCGTCATGATCGGGCCATGGGCCTTCCTCGTTGTCTACGACCTCGTCTTGTACATTGTCCGCTCCGTCACGTATGAAGTTCCGTTCGTGGGCGGTCGCGCGCGCGGGAAAGCTCGTCCGCGCGCTCCCAGCCTTACCGAGAGGCCCAGCGGTCACCGACGAAACTTCAGTCTCGCTCGACGTCGCGAGCCTGAGAGTCCTACCAGTAGTGCTTTCCAATCGAATCCTACCGAGACACGATGGCGCAACATACATGAGGAGACACACAATGATACAATCAAAACTTCGTCAAGTGCAGACTGATCGAGTTTGTGACTCGCCGCTGGATGTTACATTGCTGGGTATTTCGCGCGCTTTGCTTGCGCGAGACCAACAACAGACACGCCTGCAGAGGGTTGTTGGTACTGTCCAATCGGCACTGTTTGTCTGTGCTGGCAGACGCCTGGGGCTGTTTGCTGCCGGACACGATGCGCAGTACCGGACGCACCATATGTATTGGCAGGAATCATCCCTTTCCATCTCCGTAGTGAGCGTTCCAGTCATGTCACTGGTTGCAGAATGCTCGCGCAAGCATTTTTAAAACAGCTACCAGCCCCTGTGCAATGAACATCACCATCGGATTCACGTGTACTCATAATCTACATTTCACGACTGCAATTCCTTGCTATCGACTGGTGAATCTATCCACATGACCCAAGAACAACCGCCAGCCTCATACAAAAGTCGAGTGCTCTTAAGCATTCGCACTCTTCTGGACATCTTCAACTAAGATGTGTGGATGCCACTGCCCTGTAAATTACGAACGCAACATCTGATAGAGGACACACTGGAAGCGTCTTTTCTCGGTTGTTTGCTTCACCGTCGTACACTTCTTATCCTGTGCTACGGCTCATGAAGACCTCACCGTTCATCTGACTCTGCCAGCCACTCAATCGACTCAACTGGTAACGCCGAATCAGCACGGACATGGACACTGGACCAAGGTCACCAGTCGATGCCATGACATATGTGTGAATGGATGCCAGCGTATCCTCGAGATCCTGCACTGCGTTCCCTTTTTGTCATAAAATTTGCCTACGACCAAGAAGTCTCTGCAGCCCTACACCATACATTGTCCCCACCTCGCTTCTCCTGAGGCAATCGGTCTTTATTTATTACTCCCCATCTTCATACGCAGATGTCATTTAACTTCCTCGAACCATCCAGGCTTCCGTTCCGTCCTCGCCCTCCACAGATGTCCAATCTGCCTCGACCCCCGATGCCCATCCCAATGGGTGAGCAACTGCACCGTGCGATGCCAGGGTCACCGTTTGTCGACATGGACCCGCGAGATCCGCGCGTCATGAGTGCGCCGTTCGATTCGAGGCTGGGGATGGAGGCACCAGACTATTTCTCTGCACTGGGCTCGCCCATGGGCATAGGGGCGTTTGGACCTTGCAACCAGAGAAACTCATATCCCCCAGGCTTTGAGCCAGAAACTATGATGAGCGGCCCTGGGCAATATATCGATGAGCTGGTACGCAGGTGAGCTGGGTGTTTGGCGAAGCTATCGACGGAACTGATTCTGTTCAGAACCAATCTCATGGTGCAGTTCGTCAATAGCCAGATCCGGCCTGGAGCGCGATACTGTCAGCTGCAGCCCAAAATGTGCCACGATGCAAAGTTTCCTCCCGAGTTCAGAATCCCCAAGACAGTCGACGAAGTGAGAGCCATGGATCGTACGCATTCCGAACCTAAATGCAAGTTGAAGGCTAATGCACGTACAGCATCTTCTGTAGACAGGGTTCTACGAGCGTACAACCTCCCAACCGACCTTCGATCGTTTCGTACAATGACACAAGATACGATCAATCACAGGACAGCCCATCAAGCGAAGCTGTGCACGCTGTTTGATTTCCTTGGCGCGACACAGATATCGGAGCGGCAGAGGAACAAGAGAAACAACGGACCGCCCTACTGACACAGGCTTAAAAGAAGAACCTATTCGCATGGGATGACTATAAAATCGTTGCATATATGTCAGAGCATCTGGAGTAGTATGAGGGAAGCTAAAACGCCAACAAAATTCTTCCCATGTTGACCGTAACTGTAAAGCTTTTAATTTTCAGTATATTTATCATGAACGCCGCGATACATATCCATATCACTCCACCCAACCTCTGGACATTGTTGTACCCCAGCTGTCTTTATCTGTACGAGCGTTCCCCATGATTGTCCTCCCCGCAACTAAGCGCCGCTTAACCGAATCAGGATAACAAATGCCTTCTAATCTTGCTTTATCACCAAGACCTCCCTCAGTAGATGTACACTATACACGCCCTAGACGCCATCTCGGTGACTCGATCATCATATCATAGGTATTTACAAGGACGTTGTACAGCCCATTTAACAACCTGCAGAGACACGAGGGCACCACTCCCTATCTCACGGTATCATGATACACCTAGATTTAGTCCAGAGCCCCTTCTCGTGGGCGCTATTGCTTCTCGGTGTTCTAGTCTTTGCAGCTCAGAGAGTCCTGGGAAAACCTTCAACAAAGGTATCTCGCCAACTCAACGATCATTCCATTACCCATAAGACACTGAACTGACATGTTCCGCAGCCTGCACCGCGACCCTTCACTCCTCGCGCAAAACATCACCCAGAGTATTCTGAAGATGCATATCATGACATCGAACCTCTGCACAGCCTCCACTTGGCCTCAGAACAACCCATCCAGCTGCGAACTTTCAAGCCAAAGTATCACCTCACTATGGGTATGCACGCTGTACTTAGCTATCCAACTCTGCTGACCAGCGTCCAGCGCTCGAGAACACCACTATGTCTGAACTAGTAGCGATGGACAATACTTATGAGGCGCGCATCAAGCTTCGCTCGGACTTGATACGGGAGAATACACACGAGGTGCTCGCGCATCGTCCAGCCGCTGGGCCTGCGGTATCCGAGTTCTATGCCTGGATGATGGAATACCTCCCCTCCCGCTTCCCCACCGTATACACCCGCACACCCACCGGTATCCTCAACACAGTCACCAGCCTCACCCTCCCACGCAACACCACAGACACCGAGCAAGCCCTCACCCTCCTCGGCTCAAACGTAGACACCGACTTCCTCTTCCTCTTGCCCGCCCCCGCCACCGACGCCTCCGACGGCCCTAAGTACAGCCTCGAAGGCTTCATAACGTGTTTCCCGTCGGGCTTCTCCACACGCTCAAAGCTCGGCCTCTCCCTCGCAGACATCCACACCCCGGTCCCAGGCTACGCGTCCAAGCTCCAGAAACCCATGGACCGCTTCTTCGCCAGTCTGCCCGTCGGCCGCATCGTCAAGCGGCACAACTGGACCATCACGACGAAACCCGACCTCTTCGTCACGAGCGGGACGCACATCCATGCTGGCGACCAAGTCACAGAGGGCGCGCAGGACGAGGTGGATCTGGCGCGCACGGTGCTGAGGTGCGAGAGGCAGACGCTGCATCGGCTGCCCGGGACCAAGGCGTTGGTGTTTGCGTTCAAGACGTATACGTATCCGATTGGGCAGGTGAGGGGGGAGGGGAGTGGGGAGGCGCTGGCAGAGGCGATAGAGGGGCTGGGGAGGGGGAATGTGCCCGAGATGACCGTGTATAAGAGACAGGTGCTTTGGGCGCCTAGGGTTACTGCGTTTTTGAGAGGGGAGATCGATGAGTAGTGAGCAGATAATCTTGTGCGACGAAACAATCATGTTGGAGTATACTTTCGGCTGTGGCACGCAGCCTCGTGGATATGTACCTTCATGGTTTTCCCTGCACTTCTGGTGGCGCTCGAGTCATGTCGTGTATATCTATCTATAGCACTTTATTCTTTCCTGAAGCTCACTCTGTGCGAGCCACATGTGTGCACGTCGACCGAGTCATGCATTGGGAAAGCTCAGTGGAGTTTAGCATTTGTTTGAACTCCCTGGGGAATGCATCCCTCGACTATCACCGACGAGCTTTACGCTGTATATGGAAATCGCTGATCAATCAATCGACCACCGCCTCGATGCTTACAAGACCACTGCCCGAAAAAGCCTGTTTTCCAAGGGAAAAGAGTAGCCAGTGAACCAGACACCCCGTCAATGCATCCCTATAAGCACTTCCCAAACTCACACACACACCATCCCGCACACGCCCCCGTTGTTCCTCCAACTTGCCACCCCTCACCCCCTGACGTCATCCAGTCACCATGTTCCCAACGACCAGCTTGCGGAACTCCGGTGCACGGTTCCCATCCTCCAGCCTTTTCTCTTTCTCTCCCGCAGTACATACCCTATCACCGAGCCAAGCCCGTTTACACCGTATTCATGCGACACGTTCTGGCCCAACGCCCTACACACTACACTGTGGACCCGCTTCCTGCCCGTTGCGTGGGGCGTAAATTGCAGGATGCGGTTCCCTGCACAGGCCTGGAGGCGAGGCGAGGCGAGGCTTTGTGTGGGTCGCCTCGCGCGCGGCTGGTGCGAGGGCGTTTGGGTGGGTGTGAACGTTATGCGGTGAGAAGCTTGTGGTGGGTGGTTGCGTTGAGGCTAATGTGACCGTGGGTGTTGTGAGCATGTGTGGGGTGATGGATTTGAGAAGGGAGTGGATGCTTGCGAATACGAGCGTAACTATTTGCTGACAGGCTAGGGTAGTGGTATATATGGATCGTGCTACAGGTTACATATGCTATAGCGAGCGGTCAATGGATAGGTGCTTGCGTTCAACGGAGTGGCCTATGCTCATAGAGACCGTGTGAGGTTTCAAAACAGTGTAGCTGCACCATCGTGGACTAGCTGTGCTTTAGCCACTAGATCTGGACTCTGGACTGATCAGTCACTGCTGGCATGCTTGTGGGCAGAGACTAATAGTATACCCGATGAAAATATTGTAGTATTCTCAAAAACCAATCACATCTTCCTTTCTGGATCTTCAAAGCCTTGTCACGGATATGGCGGACATATTGCTGAAAAGGAAAGAAAAGCGTTGGGCTCGCGTTGAGTCTTGCAGCCTCTCGAAATCACCACTTCTCCAACGAGTGCTTGATCCGCGCTGACAAGGTAGGAGGATCATGCGAGGACGGTGGTGGTCCCGCCGTTATACCGACGGCTAGTTTCCATGCTTCATAACCGCTTCTGGGGGTCGGTGCGCCCATTGTCGAAAAGCTCCAGATTGTCGCCGTCGTTGTGTCCGACTTCGATGATGTTATGTCTCTGGTTTGGAAAAGCTTGGCGATTCCTTGAAAGCGGCCTCCAGCGATTCGGGAGAGCGCGCTGCAGCCAGAGATCGTTTCGTTGATGGGTTGATGGGTTGATGTGGGTATGGTCAGATCGATGTTTTGTCTTCGCCTTGCCCATTTTCTCGACAAGATAACATGGTAATCAAACCAATCTTGCCGAATCTTTAAGTTTTGTACGTTGTGGGCATGAAATCGGGAGATTCTTGATCTTCGAGCGTATACCCACCGATATTAGCTCTATGTCAAATCTTGGGCGAAAGAAGACAAATAGATCATCGTCGACTCTTCTCTTGCATCCGTGGCCTTGACTATCCTATAGCCGTTGGAAATTCCTCAAAATCGCGCTCCAGCCTTCCAATAACTTTCTACTAAACGTTCTTCTCCCCCGAACCAGATCAAAATGAAGGTTGCATAATAAGTACATCGTAACCCGAACGCTGCACTGTAACTCCTGAGGGATTCCAGTGCCACGCCAATGGGATGATTATAACGGGAAAATACGGTGCCGAAGCAGTCTAGCGGGGCAATCGACCTCGTGGGCATGACTCATGGCTGTAATACGGAACGGAAGCTTGGAGGCTTGGGACGGCCGGTCGGATGTTGAAAGTCAATGTACGCCGATAGGGTATATAACGACCAGGGTCGGGGTTGGACTCAATGCATGTCGAAGTGTACATTCGTACAACAGGCTGGAATGCTGTAGAGAGCAATAAAGGCCAACGAAAGAGAAACCAGAAATGAGATGCACGGGCGCTATGCAACTCCAAGAAGCCCATAAGGGAAAAGGTGCCGACGGCAAGAGTACTGCCGAATACGCAGAATGCGTCAGAACTTGACGTATTTCTCGACGGGCACGCCGTTGCACATCATGTAGTTGACGCCAATTTGGCGGTCGGCCATGTTGACGTTAACGAAGACGTCTTGTACGCGCTTGCTCTCCTCGACCTGGCTGCTATCTCTGCACTTGCTTGTAAGCGGGAGCCAGTTGTCGGTCCCCGGATCCACAGCGAGGTCCATGCCCTCCTCTAACTTGATGCAATGAAGCGCAACCATGGCGGCCCCAAACGAGTCCCAGACGCCTTCGCGTCGTCGGCAGTTCATCAAGATTGCCACGGCGCGGCGGCGAAGAATGGGGTCGCGGCAACGACAAGCTGTGACGAAAAGTGGTACGATCGGCGAAAGTTCGAATGACGGAGAAAACGATGGCGGTTTTCGCTTGGATGTCGACGGTAGAGCGAACTCGGACGGGCTTCCTGTGGGCTGTCTTGTTGGCGAGGGTGAGGAGAAGAAGGCCGTGGTTGTGGGACCGGTAGGTGAAGGTACGCAAGGTACGGCAGGGTTTGGTGCAATCGAGCGGTGCTTCGATGATGGCAGCTGTGGTGTCTGAGTTCGCGATGGAGGTGTCGACGCCTGCGGCGAAAGTGGCGGTACACTTGCTGTAAGAGTAGGCAACGTTTCTGCCAGATCCACAATCGTCTTGAACGAGTCTTTGAACATGTCCCAAGCCATCTCCGTCCTCAAACCAGTCCCTGCAGCCACGATGGTACGCGTCATTATGAAAGACATTTTCAAGAGGGTGTTCCCAGCGTACACTTTCGGGTCGCCCTGCTCGTGTGATGGCAGGTTGTTCTGATACAAGTCGAAAGCCCGTTCCCATGGGTCAAATAAGGTGACAACTTGTGAATATAATCGGAGCCAGGTAGGATTATCTGTTGCATTCAGGTTGATGTTGGCAATGCCAGATACCCACATCATGCACCTCATTAACCCTACAAGGTCGTTTCTTGCGTCTGAGTTTCTTGTGTACATTTCCGGTATCTGTGGACAATCTGGGGGATTGTCGAAACCATAGTCGTAAGGCGAAGTATTGTCGGAGAAAGTCATGGCCTGTAGATCGAAACGGTACAGTACATTGCCGATGGATTCTTGCGCAGCAGTTCGAACCTCTGGGGCAACGCCACGCTTGTGCTGATTGAGTATAAGTAGTCCATTACGCAGATGCATGTTTGCGGCTCTGTAGTTGCCCGCTAAATTCTCGTAGCAGGTGAATATTATACATGCAATCAAAACTTTCTCAACGTCGACCCTGCCTTGGCTATGCGCCCTGAGTAGCTCGTTGGAATGCTTTACTGCTTGCATGTACTGCACGAAAGCAAAGTCGTTTGATTCACTGGTGAAAACTGGCGATGTGCTTTCGAAACGTTCGTGCATAGTGCTCAAGGCGAGAATGCCGTGCTTGATAGCCGGTTCAACATGGCTCAGCTGCATGATCTTTTGACTCCATAGATCCGAATCGAAGAATTCCGTCCATTTCGGAAGCGTATGTGTTTGGAAGTAGAGGAAAGAGCGATTCTCCATAGCATCCGGTGAAAGACTTCGTGTAGGAGGTTTGGGGAGATTGGGTGACGTAGGCTTCTGAGGAACAACCAGGAATGCCGAATTCCGGAACGAGGCAGCAGCTGACGGTGAGCCATGCCGTGCTGTTTGAACGTGTTTGTAGCCCTCGCACTTGCGACCGGTTTTGGTGCAGCGCAGGCATTCTGGCTTAGTTTCATCGCACTTGACACGACGAGCTCTAGAGACAGGTCACTACTGTATTGTTCGTAAGGGTTGAGGTCCCTACCTGCAAGTCTCGCACCCAGTCTTGACGCGTAACTTGTGCTGACGTTCGAGCTGACGCAGCTGGTTTTCGTCCATTGTCGACAGCGCGAGTGCCACAGGCGTTACGGTCGAGGTAAACGGTGCATCGTGTGGCTCATGGAGTGCTAGATAACTCAGCACGTCCACGTATGGTGACCTCGGCGACTGTCAGCGGAGGTGTGGCCCATGCTTAATAGTAGCCCCCGCCTCGCATAAATCATAACCCTACCCTCGTTTTGAAATCTTGGCCGAATCATGGCCTCTGCATGAACGGAACAAGAAAGATGAGATAAGCCAGCTGAATCCTTCGTACAGTCACAGCCAAGTCACCTCTCCATGATACACCGCGTGATTCCCTGGCGGTGAGTTACAAGTCTCTGGACTGACGATGATTCATGGCGCATACAGGACCTGGCTGTATCGGAACACATACCTCGCTACTGGACGTGTAGCCTGATTCCTTCGTTAAATTGTTCGATTCGCTTGGTTATACTATGTAAGCAGTACCGCATTGTAAGGTGCGTGCGCTGACGCCAGTTATCCCTGTACTCACAACCAGTATTTAGCGAAATACCGAGGAGGGAGAGCGAGGTCGTTGTCAAGATGGCCTGATGGAAAAAACCGTTTGCCGAACGAGAAGCCCTGTCGATAGAGTCGAGTAAGATCGCATGTACACAATACCTTAGATGGCTATTAGTTAGCGCCTTCCCCTCCACATACCAGCTGGGTATGCCGTCGCTATACCTAAATTGCGACATGGATTTCAATGGCAGTCACAGGTGCTAGACGGCAAGGAGAGAACGTAAACGCGCAATGGAACAACGGCTTTCCAAGCCATTCATTCGATATCGAGTCCCATGGTTTATACATTCGTCTTCACGGTCCTGCGCGGCGATCGAACAGAACCATCCTGTCCGACTCTCCCAAAGCCTTCGTTTTCAGGGATTATATACGCCCCCGAATGCCCCTCCCGAGTGAAAGAAAGACACATACATAGATACTCCAGCACGCGGAACTTAGACAAGAACGCCGTAGGAGCTCAACAATCCGACATGTGCTTGAGCTCCATATGCAAAACAAAGACGGAGAAGGAAATGTGGAACGAGACATGGTTCCAGTCCTGCTGGGAAAAGCCAGAGGCGATTATGTAGAAGTTGCGTGTACCGTGTCGATGCTTGTACAGATTTCGATGCAGGAAAAGAGGCGCTAAACATCAACGACAATTGGGCAATGCAGCGGAAATGACAAAAGAGAACGGCTCATCCGGGGCGTCTGAAAGCCTCTACAGCGAGAGTGGGTGTTTCGACTTGTTTGTTCGAAGGGACTCCCTCGTTCTTCCGACGATCGAAAAAGTTCTGGCATTCGTGCGAAACAAACGTCCATTCAGCAAGGGCACGCCCAGCATAGGTGCTAGATGTTGCTGCAGGGCCAGTAGGTCGCGAGCTTGAGACCGGATCGATGTTGATTCCTTTCTCCTGGAGGAGCGCCTGCGCAGGTAATGGTAGGCGCGGTGAGCTGAGGCGCATATTCTGATACGTACCGAATCTTTTATCTATCCACTCCAAGGAGAAACGGAAGCTGTAGCTGCGATGGGTGGGTGTCGGGGGCGAATATGTGGCGACAGGCGCTTCTTTGACCTCCGGTACAGGATCAGGCTCGCTATTAGGCGCCACAGGGCCAATCGATTTCGTGTTGTCCTTCTCCTTCTTAGGTGCGTCGCTGTTCTTTGGCTTCGTCGGTTGTTTCGATGCACCGCCCATGAAACTACGGAGGATGTTCCATCGCCCTTTCGGAGCGGCTTCGTCCGGGAAATCCTGAGAGTCAACCGAAACGGATGATAGAGGCCGATCAGGTACGGGTTTCGAGGAAGCCGAAGCTCGTCTGGATGATGGCGACTGCATAACACCGTCGAAAGAGAGGAATGGCTGAGTGTTGGTGACGATAGGATTATCATTACGTATGATGAGGAAGCGTCGACCGGGCGCGGGATTGCAAGCTTGCGTAGACGGCAGAATAACTCGCTTATTCTCTGCTTGCTCGCGAAGCCACAGGTAGTGAGACCATACTGAGCGCAACCGGTCGCTTAAAGCTTTCATGATGTTTCTATACCAATGGTTAGCAAGGGACAGGCAATATAGACGGAAATACTCACAACTCCAACGTCCCCTCCTCCCCGTCGAAGCGGGCGACCCTCCAACACAAGACCCGCATATAATAGGAACGAACCATCGGACACCAGTGGTTGAATCTGCTCTCAAAGAATTGTGGTTCGAGTAGGAATTCAAGGCAAAGGCTTTCCTTGCGACGTTCGTCCAGAACCAAAACCGACCAAGTGCTGTATAGGAAAGAGAAGAGCTTGATCTCGGTTGCGGTATTGTGACTTGAAGCCATCGATTTGCACACTGACATCCAAAATGGCCAATCCAGCACTGAGTGGCGTTCATCCAGCATCTGTTCGTAGCGTGCCAAGATTACAAATGCCTCTTCCAGAAAGTCACAGAGTCTATAGCAGGCGTTATTGTCATACACCGAGACTCTCCGGGCCGTTGCTTTCAGCAAGCAACTGAAACTATCTGCGAAGATCCGTCTGGCGGATGCGATATGAGAATTTCGTTCGGAGAGAAAATCACGTAGCAACATAATGATACGGTTTTCGGCCATCTGTCGAGTGGCGTTCGCCGGAGGGATAGGCACAGTCGAGGCGGAAGCATCTGGATCCGCTAAGACATCATCGAAAGTGATGGAAGATGTGTTGTACGTTGGCTCCTCGGACTGCTGCGGAGCAGTAAAGCGGTTGACGGTTGCATCCAAGTTCACCAGGATCTGGCTATGAACCATGATCATACCCGGAGCGCAGAGGCGCTGCACGCTTGTCGATGCCTTCGGGAGAAATTCGGAGACGAGTGTGTGGTAGTGCTTCACGAAAACGTAGAATAGGTCACTTTCGGCACCTGACCAGCGTTTAACCCAGGCACCATACCAATCTAAATTGGCAGTACCAAGCGGCATGACAGCCGAACGACGTAGGGACCGGACCGTAGTGATCAGAGACTTGAATTTCAACGAATGGAGCGTCGGTGGGAAGGCGGAAACGATGTGCTCTGAGATGTCGTCGAGTCTGTCCAGCCTTGTGATGCCCGACTCCTCCACGACCCGCTTCATCGTGTCATGGGAAGGTGTCCACAGACGCACCATGATATCGGCGATTCCGGGGCAGAAGCAAAATGCATATGCGCATGTCTTTCCGCAAAAAGTCACCAAGCTGGCAGCTGCGTTCCGAAGTGCCATCTTATCAATCACAAAGGCCATCTGCGCAAGTAGATTTTGCGTGAAGATGTTGCGAACATTGTGGTAGACCGATTCGGTGAGAAAGTCAGAGGAGGAAGATGAAGCCGACCCCACGGATTTTGTGGTAGTGGTAGACGCAGTTTCAACCCGGTCGGCAAGTGCACAGAATGGGGACGGTGAAAGTCGCCATTCCGATCTCTCCATTATCCCAGAAATGCCCTCCAAAATTGCAGGACGATCGGTCCCAGATATGGACTGGTTGTTGCGCCCTGAGAGGAGCTCCAAAAGCGCTGTCCACCATCCATTCAAAATGTTGGCGCGTCGATCCAGATCTTCCGGGCGAAGCTTATGGTTTGAGGAATGAACGGCGTATGCTCGGAGAAACGGCAGCAGCCCCGTGCGCACGACATTGGCCTTGAAGGCAATGGACTTGTGCTGGAACTTGCGGAGGTCCGCCTCGAGCGTCCGGAACACAGTCCAGAGCTCGTCCTTCTTGCGTGGCTCCGTCTTGGGACCTTTGAGCTTGTCTGGGGAGATGCTCTGCGGTAGAGGAGGAATGTGGGTCGGACTGGTTGGCGATCGCACATAGGAAGGTAGCTTGTCGGTGGAAAAAGACTTCGGGAGCGGAGGAACGGGCGGTTCGTTATGATTTGCAGACGGCGGAACGGGATCCGTGGACGAGGGAGTGAAGATGCCGCTGAGTCGCTTGTTTTTCTTGGTGAGAAAACGGCTCTTGTGTGTCGTGGGGCTATCGCTCGCCTCCTGCGTTGACCTGGACCCAGGAATGCTGGCGTTTACTGTCAACCCTTTCCGTTTGTTTGCCTCAACACTCAGCGAATTCTTGCGCGACTGGCCTTCTTTCTTGGGACTGTCGGTCTCCTTGGCGGGCGAGGATGACCTCGATCCGACGAAGCTCTTCCGCCGTAGCCGCGTCAGCCCGCGGACTGGCGATACCGCATTCGAGCTCTCCGATCGCTTCAGGCTTTCGCTGCGGGTGCGGTCGCTTTTGCGCTCTCGGGAGGGCTCACGGCTCTTGCTGGAGAAAGACAGGAATATCGACGACCGGCGCGAAATGCGGGGTCTCAGCTGCGGCATTTCTGGCATTTGCTCTCCGTGCGGCCCCTCCTCATCGGGGCTCGAGCCATCCGACGATGTGTACGACTCATCTGGACTGACGCCAGTCTTCAGTTCTTCTTCTGATATCGTCCCCTTCAGTTCCAAGAGGTTCGGGTCATCCAGGTCCTTGACGCGCGGAAAGTAGGTGTAGCTGGCGGCTTTGGGCAGCCGCGGCTTTTCGTGGGGGCGTTCGGACGGAGGGGGCAGGACTTCTGAAACAGCCCGGTTGCGGCCTCGAAGCGCGTTAGAAAGCAGGTCGTGGCCGCGCTGGACTGAAGCAACAGCGTGCATGTTGGTGAATGGGGAAGATGTCTCGGACTCGCTTCCCCACGAGCTTGCTCGTGGTGTTGGTGTGGTACTCTTTTAAGGGCTCATGTTTCGCAGCGAACGGCTCAACACAGGCGGGCTCAGAACAGTGAGTTCGTTCGCCGTCTCTGTGCGGTGTGAAAGGCCGGGGCGGAGATGTCAGCGGGGCGGCGAGGCACACGGAAGCTCCAGAGCGGAAATGGGCGGGTGTGGCAGACGGAGAGGAAGGAGAGGCGCTGGGGCAACGAGTGTGGTGGGCAGTTAGGTAGCGACCGACAGGAGCTGTGGATAGAGACACCGACTGCGAGCACTGAAAGCTGCGGAGCCTTCGCGATGGACCGTTGAATGCTGATTTCGGTAAATCGGGCCATGTAAAGGCACCGCCGCGAGCTAGCAGGGATATCGAACAGGTTTGATCTCGGATGGCTTCGCCTCGCGGCGATCAAGATTCAGGTTGCGCTCCTGCCGCAAATCTGCATGCCGGGCATTTCTGCCATCCGTATCCAGATACCTTCATGCGCAGCCTTCCGGCCTGCTGCCGCCACCGCCACCGCCTGCGTGCTGCCTTCGCACCGGGGCGCGGCGTGTGACATCAACATGGCACGCTTCACGTGAAGAGAACGTGGCTCGTGCGATATGCAGAACCTCTTTCGCCTCTAGCGGACTCCAATCTTGACGGTGGAGTTCGTCCGGTGCCGGCCTCTTCGCCCAGTTAATTTCGAACGTGTTTGATGAGACCCGGCCATAATGGTTCAAGTATAAGTAAGCACCATGACGCACTCGCAGAGCTGCTCCGGTGCATACACGGTGTGCAACGCGTCGTCCTCTGCTGTCTGCTGTCTGCGGTCTACTGTTCATTGTCGTGGCCATTGGCTCTTTAGCTCGGCTTGGGATGGCTACACCAACATGGGGGCAGTCATCACAGCCTCCTCGTACCTCCCGCTGCTGCAGGCGCTGGGGCTCGGCGTGGGTCTTGCCGGTGCTTGTAGCTTGTAGCGCAATTTCATGAGGTGATTCTGCAACCGATCTACCCGTGAGTCGTGACCAGTTCGTAGTCGTCAATCCAGCCCGGCGGACATCCGGTCGCGTAGTTTGACCAGTGGTCAATGTTCGAATATCTAGTCAGGAGCGGCATGGCCACTCAGGGGGACATTGTGTAACTCGCCCCAGCATAACCATCGCGATTGCTGCCACCAGTGCGTCGTCTTGCATGTACATTTGCACAGTCAATTGTCGGCTGCATGCATAGCCTCCGAAGTCGTTTCTATTCTTACCCGCAGTGGCAAACAATGAAACGATCCTATCTACGTGTGGACTGGACATCGCGTACAAGTACGTGTGAGCCCACTACCGGATGCGCATGATCCTTTAAAAGTCATATCCGATGTGCATAGGTTCAAGTGGAACATTAGAATCTTGAATCAGTCAGAATCACGTGACAGTGAGTGGCCCCGGTTGGTGCGATTAGGACGTGGAATGGTTCGTCAACACTTTCTGGATGCAGCTATGTTGCCCGATAATGAGACACCCGATTATTTTGTACACGTTGTATCCTACTCCCCAGGCCTCTAATGAGCAGCAGCAGGCGCCTCCTCTGCCTCCTCCTCGAACCAGTCCTCCTCGACCGGTGCCGCGCCCGATTCCGATGAAGCTGCGCCCTCGAGCTCCACCTGCTGCGTCTCGTACGCCTTCAAGTCGTTTGCGAGGTCGCTCTCTTCGGGAGATGGCGGGGCCTTGGGGAGGGCGAACTTCTGGACGTGGCCTTCGGCGTCGGATGCCTTGACCTGAGGGACCTTGTAGTTCTTGAGCTCGCGGAGGTACAAGTCCTGAACAAGATCGGCTGAGGAACGCCAATGTCATTAGTAAAGCCCTTTCGCATGCTACTGTGGATGATGTACCTTGTCGGACGGCCGTCGGGGCGATGAAGGTGCGGCGAGCGATCAAGGCAGGTTGCTGGCGGGCGACGCGGGCGAGCGTCTGGCGCTGCATTGGGTCAGTAGAGGTCCTCAATTCGAACACTGGTCGCACGCACCGAAGCCCTGATGGATTGCGCAAGCATGATGGCGGATTGAGGGTGCAAGCTGAGCTGTAGAGTTGTGATCCGTCGGCTGTAGCGTTTTCTCAGGGAAAGAGCGGCCGTCCAGGGACGCACGGGCCTCGCTGTCTTGGCTAGCCGACCGACCGCGCCTGCCTGCTCATAGTCCCGCTCCTTCTGCTTCCCTCTCTCTCTCTCTGTCTCTCCTGCCACAACGAACCATCGCAGCCCTGAGCGAACACGCGCTCACACCCGTCCCTTTCGCCGAACGCTACAGCAGCCGCTCGCTCGCTCGCTCGTACAGGAAGATCGTGCCGTAAACCGGGGACTCTGTGCTCCTTCAGATAGACAATACAAAAACCGACTCTGCTTCAAACAATCATGTCGCTCGGCGTCCCCTCGTTCGCGCCCGACGGCCGCCAGCTGTCGCCTGGCGAGGTTTGGGAAGAGACAACGTCCGCCCCGAAGCAGCAGGAGTGGCGCGAAGATCTTAACGTGCTCCTCATCTGCCCCGACTGTCGCGAGGTTCCGCCGAACCTCGTCGAGAACTTCTCCCGCGGTGATACAGTGTGCGGGGACTGTGGCCGGGTCCTTTCAGAGAGGAACCTGGATTTCCGCTCTGAGTGGCGTACTTTCTCCAACGATGACCAGGGCAACGATGACCCCTCGCGTATTGGAGACGCAGCCAACCCCCTGCTTCACGGCTCTCAGCTACACACCGAGATCGCATTCGGCGACGCAAGCAACCGCCATCGTGAACTCTCCCGCGCCCAGAACAAGTCCAACCAAGACAAGACCAACAAGTCTCTGTCGGCCGCTTATGCCTCCATCAGCCATCTCTGCGAGCAACACTCTATGAATAAGGTGATTGCCGAGTCTGCAAAGCTGCTCTACAAGATGACAGACGATGGGAAGCTGTTCAAAGGCAAATCACAAGACGCCGTCATCGCAGGTTGCATCTTCATTGCGTGTCGTCAGCATGGCTACGGACGCTCGTTCCGTGAAATCTACAAGCTCACCCGCGTCTCCAAGAAGGAGATTGGCCGAACATTCAAGATCCTTGAGGCCTACATCAACAAGAAGAAGAAGGAACAAGACG
Source organism: Karstenula rhodostoma CBS 690.94 (assembly GCA_010093485.1). Lineage (NCBI taxonomy): Eukaryota > Fungi > Ascomycota > Dothideomycetes > Pleosporales > Didymosphaeriaceae > Karstenula > Karstenula rhodostoma. The sequence goes on from MU001500.1 coordinate 747,050, forward strand.
GCCCCAAGGCAGCTGGAAGTGGTGCTGTGATCAACGCTGGCAACTTCAACCTTACCAAAGCCACCACGGCCTCCGAGCTTATTGGCCGAGCCTGCTCACGGTTGCAGATCGGGAAACTGGAGATGATTGCAAAAGACTGCGCTAACAAAGTCAACACTCTTGGTGTGGCTGCTGGTCGATCTCCTCTGTCAATCACGGGCGCTGTCCTTTTCCTCGTTTCGCACCTCATGGGCAGCCCGAAGAGCCCAAAGGAGATTGGCGCGGTCGTGGACGTTTCCGACGGCACTATCCGCACCGCCTACAAGCTCATGTACGCGCGCCTTGACGAAATCGTGGAGCCTGCCTGGATTGAGAAGGGCGGCGACAAGTCTCGGGTTCCGGTCGCTTAGGCTGTGGGTGGGTTGCCACAGCACGAAGTCAGAGTTTGAGAACAATGTTCTGCCCCAGAGCAAGCACTGCACATCACAGGCAGATTGTACTCAAGCATTTGAATCGGTACTGCATTATTGAGCAGCACAGAGCTTGAAGAATGTTACATGGCTCAGGTTGCTCTCGATCGTTTGGATCATTCTAACTGGATTCTTATCTTGTCATTGCATGGGCGACGGCGTTACGGAAGGCACAGGTTTAACTACGGTCATGATTACGGCTCTCGACTTGCTTCTTCTTTCTTTCTAAATTGGTCTCCTTGATACCCGCCGCAAAACATGCGGTACAATACAGATGCCCCATTTGTAATATAGACTTTCATCGCACAGGCGGATCAAAAATACAAAAAATGTGATGCTCGTTTCAACGCTCTGTCCGTGCAGTCGTTGCAGTGACCATAAACAGTCAAGTAAGCGTTCAAATCTGTACGGTTGGTTCGTTCGCAAAGGACGTGCGGCCACCCTCCAGACGTTAGCCTTGTGACTGAATGGGTTTGTTGAGAGACGTGCGGATTGTGCCATCCTGTTGAGAGACGTGCGGTGTGCCATCCTGTTGAGAAGCTTGTAGGTTTTGCTTTCCACCGCATCGTATAAGCACAAGCCGGTTATCGTTGTCTTGAATACGGATCGACCACCGTTGTACAGCTTGTTTTCTCACTTCACGATAGCGGATCGACTGTTTTCGTTCTTACGTTACAGTGTCTATTGAGCCACATTTGATTCCGCGCGGTCTAACAACCATTATAACGCTACAGTGGTAAATTTGTGTCTAGTGGCACCGCGAAGAGCCGTCTATTTTGCAAGCCAGGCAACCAGTTTCCAATGGATGATTTTGCTAGCTTTCGCCTCGCCTCCTATGTGCCCTCCATCCCGTCTCACACATCTCATCTTTCACCTGCTCCTCAAACTTTCCATCTCCTGGCCCGACACCGGAATCTCATACCGGCATGGCTCTGGAAGAAAACGGCATATCCATCTGTATACAACCTGTACCTAGTCCCCGCGATCACAGTTCTTCGCCTGACAAGCACGACTCAATCTATCGGTATCACCATGTTCCGCTTTTCGGTCTTCCTTGGGATGTTCCTGCTATTGCTCCAGACCCAAAACGCATGCGCAGCCAACATCGTGATTTGGAAGAACCACTGCGACTATGACCTTTACTTCTGGACTGTTGGGCCCAACACGCCAGAACGCGACGATGCCTTCACACGTGTCCCTGCCCACGGCGAAAATGTCCACCCAATGAGGTGGCACGAGCACGGCGGCTTCTCCCTCAAATACCGAGACCTTCCTTACTACACCAGAGGGCCTGCCGGCATTCTACAGGCAGAGTATAACATGGATCGGGTTGCAGGAAAGTTGTTCTACGACTCCAGTATCATCGATTGCGGCAGGGACCTCGGTCCCCAGAACCCCTTCTATTGCCCGTTTGCACACGGTGGTGTAAACATGTACATTGTCGGAAACAGAGGGGAAAGTTACCTTTGTAAGGATTCGTCCTGCCAATTAGGAGGTCATTGTGACAACGCCACGTACTTGGTACAAGGGGGCTGGAAGAACGAGCCGAGTCTATCGTGTCCTCTTGGTGTGGACCTGGTGTTCGAGACTTGCACCGAAAGATCGGCGGAGAAAACGTGGGTCGAAGGACAAGTTGGCCCTGCACCTGTGCCTGCGCCATGGCAGCCGCCGCCAGCTCCGGTCTATCCACCCTTGCCCCCACCTGCTTCTCCATGGACACCTCAGGATAGACCTATGCGTACAGCACTGTTTCCCACCGTTACCACACGCCCAACACAGCCCAGTCCCCCGAAGACGTACCCAGTTCCACAAGGTCATCCCGAGGAAGCAGTCTGTTTCGATGCAGACTGCAGGTGCTACGGTTTCTGGGGCATAGGCCAGCCCGGACGAGCTGACTGTACAGGCTTTGAGGGTGTCGTTGAGTGCTACTTTTTTCAAATGTGCGAGACGTGGCAGCAAACCGAAAGAAGACGATGGGGACGGCAGTGATGGCTGTTCAGTGTCGTCGGCATGCACAGTGAGGGGTGGGTCTCTATATTGCAGTGCTTCAGGATGGGGGTTCTAACCGGTTGGACTGTTGTGGGCCATGTTCCTTGGAGTTGCTGGGTAAAGGTCTTCAAGGGGCGCTATCGGCGTTGGTTGTGTGATTCTTGGTTGATTCCTCTGTTCCACGCGTTATACAAGTCATGATTATGAGAGGCGAGTGCCGGGTTCATAAGACCAGCAATGCTCAGATGTGCCGACGAGACGACACCACACGGGGAGGGCTTGGTCGGCTTAGGCAGTTCTGGACCCAGGCTTGCCCCGATTGGCCCACAGCTGCCGTAAGCTAGCCGGTTGCCACGCGCAGGTTCAGGGTCCCTGCGGCGCTGCGGCGCTGCACTGGCGTCCGCGTCGAGCAAAAGAAGCAAGACGGTTTATCGCACTTGGACCGTTGCTTCGCGGCGTCGATATTCTTTTTGCACCAACCAGACGCGCCGAGACGTGTTGCGCCCACTCGAGTTCCACAAGGCGCAGCAATTGTGCCCCGGCGGTCCAAGAACATCTGGCGCCCTGCTCGTCTCGTCCGGACATCGACGACTCAACTCCTGAGCCCATAGCTGTCCCGGTGCAGCCTCCCGTCCCACGCTCTCTCCCGCGCCCGCTGCAAGCCACCACACATTCCTTACCTCGAACGTGCGCCAATTGATCGCCCTTGCTGCAACCATCCGCCATGGCTCCAAAGAAATACCAGCCCCTCACCCTCACGCCCATCAATTTCTCGCTCACCGAGGGCACCTCGATTCCCGCGCCCGCCGACACGCCGCCAGAGACGCCGCACCACCCCACGCCGGGCAAGGGCCCCCTCTCGTCGCATCCGACCCCCAAGTCGGCCGTCTTTCCTCACCACGAAGCGACTTCGCCGACCAACGAGTCCGAGACAGCAGAGCCAAACCTCCACCAGACCGTTACCAACGATGGCGCCAGCACCATGTCGCCCTCGAGCCCCTCGGGCAGGCGCCCGTCGTCGGTGCGCAAGTTCCTAGGCCTGCGCCCGCTCTCGTCACACGATAGCCTGAAGTCGGAGCGGCCGGGTTCGCCGGCTACCATTGCTAGCCAGCCAAACCTGTCGAGGAAGAAGAGTGGCAGCTGGTTCGGCAAGAGCAAGAGGCAGAGCTCCTTCATCGTCGGTTCCCTACCGGAAGGTAAAGAGAGCAGCACAAACTACCAAACGAACGGCACCAAATCGCTGCCCGCGAAGAAGGCCCCGCCGCCCCCGGCGTTACCAGACCTCAAGAGCTTTGGTGTCAGCTCTGACATGGGAGCAGATGACATGTTCAAGGGTATAAACTAAGATGGATTTGGGCAGCATACACGGATGGGTACACGTTTACGATGGATTCTGACGGACCGAGTTTAATGACGCTTGTCGATTCTTTTGGTGGATACGCTGGATATGGTTGGGCGTTTGTCCAGCTTGTGGATATTCTTTTTTTACTGGCATTGCACACGATACCCCCAGTCGGAGGAAAAGGAGGATGTTGGCGCGTGACGAAAATGGTGGCGGCAGGCATGTCTTGCAATGACCCTCGAGAGCAAAGGGGAGACTGGGGAAGGAGAGGAGACTTGGAGCATAATTTCTAACCCCACGTTCTGTAGTACGCTGCAGCATTCCATCTGCCGCCCTGTATGTATCTTCTTTTTTCCTGCCGGAGACGCTTCCGGGAGTCACCTGAAATTCAAGAATAACGTTTCTTATGCCGAGTCGGGCGTATCTTCTGCAGCCCTCTCCCCAATGATTGTTATTCAACAGTGTCATCCTGGCCAGAGTTGACTTGGTCGGGCATCAACACTTGATGTTAACAGCGAAGCGTGTGCAGGTGGCGGCTTCCGTTGCCCGGCAGCTCTAGGACGGATTGGGACAGCACAACAAACAAGACCCTGGCCCAGTCAACACCATCGCCGCCGCCGCCCTCTCCCGCCGCACCACTAACGCACTGCATACTTTTGCTTGAATACCACCTACTTTGCGCATTTTGAACCACAGCTCTATTGCGACACAAATTACCATGGCCCATGAACCGGGCCTTTTCTCCGTCCGCCGCCAGGTAAGGCTCTTAGCGTTCGCCCATCGCAACGCCATATGCAACACTTCCTCTAACACTGCGCGCAGACTCTAGCGCCCATGAACAACAACATAACATCGATACCCATGCCCTCGTCCGCCATGAAGCGAACAAGCTCTATCAACGGAATGCAGCAGGCCGGCGCGCCTTTTACCGCAAACCACGCGCGATCGCAGTCCGGCTCCAGAATGTCGCTCGCGCCAGGTCGTCCGAGCCAGCCTGTCTTCCAGCGCTCCTCATCTGGCACCAACCTCGCTGAGCAGGGCCTCCAGTCGGCCCATCGCAATTCTACAAGCAACATGTTTGGCGCAAGCAGCACAGGAGCCAGGAAGAGTTTTGCGCCGGGCGCTTCCATCTTCCAGGCCACGCCAGCGCCCGCACCCAAGTTCCAACAAGAGTCACAGCGACGGAGCAGTGTTTTCAAATCGCGAACCTCGCAGGTGCCCGGGCAGAGCGGCATTAAGCAGTCGTTCTTCCAGACGGCACCACAACCAGCCGGCGTTCCGAACGATCCACGCCGATTGAAGGATGCCAGCACGCGGCAACAGCTGGCCGCCGAGCTGCTGGAGTACCTTACGCACCACAACTTCGAGATGGAGTCCAAGCATGTGCTTTCACCAAAGTGCATGTCTTCGCCGACGCAGAAAGACTTCGTCAGCATGTTTCAATGGCTTTACCATCGCATCGACCCTTCATTCCGCTTTCAGAAGTCGATCGATCAAGAAGTGCCAATACTGCTCAAGCAGCTGCGATACCCCTACGAGAAGTCTATCATGAAGTCACAACTCGCAGCCGTCGGCGGAAACAATTGGCCCACATTCCTAGGGCTGCTCCACTGGATGATGCAGCTATCCAAGATGATTAACGCGTATGAGCAAGGCTCTTACGATGATGCCTGTTTTGCGTCTGGCCATGATGTCTCGGGCGACCGAATCATCTTCGATTTCTTGTCTGACGCGTACGCCACATGGCTTTCTGCTGAGGATGTCGATGAGGGAGAAGACGAAGAGGAAGCGCAGCGGAAAATCATTGAACCACACATCCAAAACATGGCTCGCAAGTTTGACGAATCCAACGCCCAGCATGTTGAGGAGGTCAAGTTGCTGGAAGCAGAGCACAAAGCGTTACAGGATCAAATAGACAAGCTCTCCGAGGCTGGTCCCCGGATCCAAGAGTTGACAGGCCAGATCAAGACTCTTGAGGACGATCGCTCCAAGTTCGAAGCTTACAACAACTCTCTCGGCCAACGTGTTCAGAAGTACACCGATCGGAGTAATCTCCTCCAACAAGAAATGGACAAGATCGAAGGCGAGCTGAAGCTCTCGGAGGAAGAGCGACATGAATTGCAAGCCATTATCGACGGGCGTGGTATGACCATCGCAGACATTGATCGTATGTCTTCCGAGAAGGAGCGTCTTGATACGTCTCTCCAGGCAGCTTCTGCCCGTGTCGAGGAGTCAAAGAAACGCGTCGCAGAGAAAGAACTCGCCGCATCCCGCAAACTCGATGAGCTAGAACATACTATTGAACGGTTCAACAATCTAGGTTACCAGATCGGCGTGATCCCGTCGACTGCCGCGAACGCGAAAGGCCTTGAATATGAGATCGTTCTCACCATCAACGACGGGCCAAACTTCTCCGGTAGTCAAATGGGCTCGTCAGCGCGAGAGGCGTCGGACCGTCTACTTGCAGATAGCGGCACAGGGTACTCACCGCACCATCTCCTTAACTTGGACGTGCGCGGCACCATCAAGTCCAACATCCTCGGTCTTCGTAAGGAGATTGCCGAGCGCCGCAACGCTGCACTTGAAGCCGACATGAGCAACCACGACATGCTCGACAAAGTAAAGGAGGCCATCGACGACAAGCAGGCCGAGGTTGAGGCGCTAGGCCACCGTGTCGCACAGGCAGAAGAGGAGCTCGAGAAACTGCGCGAGATCACCAGCACGCAGAAGACGGCTTCTGACGCGCAGATTGAGAAGATGGAGAAGGAGCTGGGCCGGATGAGGAGCGGGCTGGGCGAGAGCGTGCAGCTGATGGTGCAGAGGGAGATGGCGGTCAATATTGAGTAAGTGGCTTGACTGTCCTGGGTGACGGTAACAGATGCTAACTGGTGCAGATATGAACAGCTGCAACTGCGGGCGAACACCCTGCGGGAGGAACTCCACACCGAGATTGAGCGCATGCTCGACGATATCGTCCGGTTCAAGCTGCACGTCCAGAAGTCGCTGGAGGAGTACGAGCAGTTCATCGCTGATGAGGTGGAGAGGAGCTGTCAGGAAGAGGACCAGCTAGGCGACGTCGAAGACGCAGACGAGGCGTAGTGCGCGCGCACCGCTGCTTTGACGCTTGATGACATATGATGCGGGTTTGGATAATGTGGTTCACGAATTTTGGCGTTTGGTGCGTTGGGCGTGCGCGTTTGGGACGCTTTTGTTGTTGATGTTGATGCGGGCGGAATTGACTTGGGGTGGGTTGAGCGGTTTGCCTACGAACGATACCTCTTCTTGTACTTCGTTTCATCTCATAGGGGCTGGGCTCTGGATTTTTATAGTACGTGATTTACTCGTTCAATCAAAGAAGGCTGTGTGCAGAAGTATCGCTTTCATTCGCTTTCGTTTCTGCAATGCAGAAAGTGGTTTGCTCATTCAACGTTCCATGCATACAGGTGTAATTTCATAGGTCTTTCGAGGTGCATGTTCTTCGTACAAGTGCGTAAGCCCGAACCGAAAACTCCCTCCCACCAAAGGAAACAGATGCAGTCAACCCGCTCACAGCGCGCATTTCTACTGCTGCCTCTTGTTCTGCGACGGACGTCCGCTGAGAATGTCCACGTACTCCTTGAGATCCGTCCAGAACTCCTTCTTGGGCCGTCGTCGGTGCCAGTCAGTTTCCTGGTGTTTCATTAGCGCCTGTTCACACGATAGTGCGAGTTGTTGAGGAGGAGAACATACCCTCTTCTCGATCACATCCATGGGCGAGAACAGCACCTTCGCGCCCTTGATCCCAATGACAGCCGTGCTCATCGAGTCGTCGTCGATCTCGTCCGGGTCCATGCCCGCATACTGCTCGATGTGCTCCAGACTCCTGAACGCGAAGCGCACCGCCCTGACGCGGTCCATGGGGCTCGGCGTAGTGCCCTGCTGGAAATGTCCTGGGACACCGTGCCTGCTCTCGAACTTGCCCTTGCCGGCCTCGGCAATCATGTCGGCGATGATCTGCACCGAGTACGTCTTTGACGCCTTTTCGTTGACGAGGAGGATCTTGCCGGCGCGGTTCTGGCCCTTGTCCTTCTTGAACGTCTCGCGGAGGGAGTCGATGTCGTGGTCGAGCATTTTGAGAGAGATGCCGTCTTCGGGGGTGTACACGGCGAAGGCACCGATGGAGAGGCCGGCGATGGTGGCGATGTAGCCGGATTCGCCGCCCTGGGTTTCGATGACGAAGACACGGCGACGCGAGGCGGAGGCGGACTGGCGGCAGGCGTCGCAGTATTGGATGAGTGCGTTGAGGCACGTATCGGAGCCGATGGAGTATTCGGTTCCGGGGACGTTATTGGAGATGGTGGCGGGGAGGATGACCATGGGGATCTTGAACGCCTTGTAGTGCTCCCTGCCCTGGCGCAATTCGCTGACTGCGGTGAAGGCCTCGAAACCACCGACGACGAACAGGGCCTGGATTTTGTATGTCTTGAATACGTACGACACGGTCTCGAGATCTTCACTTGGAAGGCCGCGGTTGGTCCCGATCTCAGAACCGCCCTTGTTGGCCCAGCTTTCAGCGTCAAGCCAGCTAATTTCCCGCACGGCTCCAAGAGGCTTGTCTGAGTGGTGTCGAATGAGTCCAGGGAATCCGTTGTTGAGAGCGACAGGCGTGTGTCCACGAGCCAAACAGTACGCAACAGCCGCGCGCGTTGCTGCGTTCATGCCACCGGCAGGAGCTCCGACGTGAATGATACCAATACGCATCCGCTTCTCCTTGGGGAGCAAAAGCTCTGGCTGCTCCGACGCCGTCGTGATATTGTACGACTTAAAGTACTCGGCAAACTCGGCATCACGCAGCTCCATGGCAGTCTTGAAATCTTTGTTCTCAATAGCCTCGGCGACCTTCTGTGTCTGGGCAACCGCCTCGAGCAGCGGACGGCGCACAATCTTGTTCTCAATCATGCAAATGACCGGAGAGGGCGTCTCAGGGGTTGCCTCGAGGACAGCCTTCACTGCCTCGACGCCCTGCAGTGTTGACAGCATCCTGTCGTAAGCCGCAGGCTGCCCACCGCGCTGCACGTGTCCAAGGGTAGTAACACGGGTATCAAGTCCAGCTCCAGAGAGGATTTCCTTGATCTGGTGTGGTGTGATCTTGTTGAGGTTCTCATCGATGGCGCCCTCGGCCACGATGACGATGGTCTTTCTCTTGCCCATTTCACGGTGCTTCCTGATTATGCCGAGCATGTTGCCCTCCCAACCCTCCTTCGCAGGCTGCTCCGGAATGAATATGAAATCGCTCCCGGTAGCGACACCAGCCATGAGGGTGAGCCATCCGCAATGTCTTCCCATGGTCTCCACGACAAAGGCACGCTGGTGACTGGTTGCGGTCGTGTCCACGGAATCAATTGCCTCGCAGATCCTCGCGAGTGAGCTGTAGCAGCCGATGGTTGCGTCTGTCATGCTGAGGTCGTTGTCGATGGAGCCGACGAGTCCGACAATGTTGAGGTGCTTGAAGGGTGCGACCTGCTCCGTGGTGAGCTCCTTGCTCTCGACCAGCTCCTCCAGCAGGCTGGGCCATTCGTCGCGGAATCTGTCTGCTCCCGTAAGACTACCATCACCACCGCAGATGACCAGGGCGTCGATGCCCTTGAGGATCATGTTCTTGGCGGCTGTTCTCCGGCCGTCGCGCTGCATGAAGGCCATGCATCGTGCCTGCAAGATGCGTCAGTACCCGCAGTTCTGCAGCTGGGCGGGGTGGGGTGTCGTACTGTGCCAATGAGTGTGCCGCCCTCTGACAGGAAGCCCCTCACGTCCTCCCACTGCATCTCCTTGATCATGTCGCCGCCCTTGACCAGGCCGTCGTAGCCCTCGTAGATGGCGTATGCTTCGCAGTTGCTGTAGAGGGCCATGCGGACAACGGCCCGCACGCTTCCGTTCATTCCCGGGGCGTCGCCTCCAGAAGTCATGACGCCAATCCTCCTCTTCTTGCCCTCCAGGGGCGGCGGGATGGCTGCGGGTGCCATGTTTTGCCGGGTGCTGTGCACAATGGATTGTAGAGTGAGAGGTGGGAGGGCTGCGGGGTGCAGCTGCCAAAGTCGAAATCCGATCAAGTGGGGAAGTGTTGGTGGGCTGCGGGCTTATGAGCAATTCGCCAGACCCAAAAGTGCAGGCTGGACGTGCTCAGTGGGCTTTGCAGCGAATTGGGGCGATGTTGTGTTGGCGGTGAGCTCGGAGCGGGTCTTGGTAGCTTGTTGAGGGGCGCGAAGCCGAGCGAGGTTTATATAGCAGCCGGCGCGGTGAGGGCTCTGCGAGAGATGATGGCGAGCGCGTGAGCAGGTAAAGGCAGAAAGTCACGCATGCAGCCAGGGGATAGGGATGGAGTAGGTAAGATTTTACAGCGATAAGGTACCTCTGGAACGCTCGCAATGACGTGGGAGTCGCGAAAAACAAAGCTCCCTGGCCCACTTGACTGCGGTTTTGGGCACCTCTCATGGGCGGGCCGTCCTAGTCGCTCACGCCTCACCACCTCACGCCACGACCACCGGCCAAGCGCAACAAAACACGCTCCTCGCCGCCCACGCCCGCCCTGCTGTCATCTCGGCTGCATCCAAGTCCTTCCAGGTCCTTCCCATGCACGGACCGATTCCTCGCCATAGCCATGTGAATACCCTCATTTTGATACCCAAGCTGAAGGGCCGCAAAACCTCATCACGGCCATGTCCGGATCTTCTCCAAGGCTATCGTTGTCTTGTCGCCACGACGCTGCGCTACCGTAGGTCTCGTCAGATCATCACCAGACTTTCCACTCAAACAGTGCATGAAAAAAAAATCAAAAAAATAAAGCGTCCGCTGTCAGGTGCTCAAGCTACGACGGTGCCTCTTACCCCAGGAGCAATTCAGTACTCAGTACTCATACTTTTGACCGAGGACGAATTCCAGCTCCGCTTACTCGGCTCATGTAGCAAGCAAAAGTCAGTAAATACACAGCATAGACTATGATCAAATTCGCTTAACCACGTAATTTAGCTTAGTCATGACCCTGCCCTTTGCACTGTGAAGACGAGCCCGAAATTCTGCACGTGATGAGGCGTATCGCTTCGCACACTCCCCGAGTCGAGTCGAGTCGAGGGCAAAGAAACAATCACGCACGAGAGACAAACCTGTGTCGCGCCCAACCACCCGCACGTCTCAAAACGGCAACCCCCAACCCCATCGAACACAGCCGTTGTCCTTCGCTTTCACCCGGCCCAGCATCACCGCGCCAGCGTCCCTCGGAGCTTTTCCTAGCCAATCAGCGAGCAGCCGCGCAGCGTCGAACTTCCCTCCGCGGCAGTACGTGTGCAGCTCGTTGAGTGCTGCATGGTGACACGACGTGACCATCGCCCGATCGCTGCAGGGGGGTGCGGTGGTCAGGAAGGCGGAAGGCGGAAGGCGGAAGGCGGAAGGTTGTTGTTGCAGGGACAACGACGCACGAGGGGGTCGCAGCCAAGTGCTGGGCCTTTCGAGAATGTTACCTTGTACAGAGGCTTCTTTGCATTGAGTGAGCTAACCGAGGGGTATTCCATCGTGAACGAATCAGACGCAGACCGCCCTTGCAGAAACCAAAAAAACGGAGAGAAAGGAAACATGTTAGAACAAATCCCGCACCTCGACCGCGCTCCCCGCCATCTTCCCGCCAGCAGCATGCCGACATGCACTCCAAGCGCCCGTTACATGGCCAATACCCGTGATCCACTCATGCACGCCCTCTTCGTCTTCATCTACCGCTCCACGATGCCGGTCGGGCTTCAGGTCGTACGTGATGCTGCTGTGCAAGTCGCCCAGAAATCCGCCAATGTTGGTTTCCACTCGTACATTGTCTTCCGGGTCCATCACTCTGACAGCCACGGCGGGCATCTCGCGTGCGCCAAGGATACGCGCGTGTGCTGCGAGGCGCGAGCTGGTAGGTGTAGGGGCTTGGAGATGGCCAGCGAATGTTGCGGAGGAGGGTGAGAGCATGACGGAATCGGCACGTCCGTCAGGCGCCGTGTTTAGAAACTCCTGGAGTGAACAGGTGGTTTCCGTCTCGACGTCTTTGGGTGTGGATTGCGTGTGCCCGTGGTCGGGTTTCACGGCGGCTGCAAGATGCGATATGTCTGATCGTAACAACGCGGTGCCGAGAGGCTTGCAGAGCGCTTGGAGAATACCTTGCGGGTCGTGGGGTGCACGGATTCGTCGTAGGCTGGGTAGAAGACCGTCTTTGATACTGTTTGCGAACACTCTTGTTGCGAGACACGCTACGAGCTCATCGTCCGGGAAGGAAAGAGATTGTGTGGTTTTGGACGCGAGAGAGGATGGTATGACATGCGGCCGACTGACCTGGGAACGCAATTCCCAGTGAATGTTCTTCACTGTATTTGATCGGAAGATAGGATTGGCCGGGCCGGCATATCGTGTGGGAGCTTTGTGCTGACAAAGGGTGAACCTTTCGAGATGCTGCAAGTGTGGTGACAAGAAGCCAGCTATTATGTCTAGGTGGTTGATTTCCAAGTCAACGAGTGCGAGGGTCTTCAAGGATGTCACAGCATGTGATGATAACAATCGCTGAAGACCTTTTTCACTGACACCGGGCAGATTTTCCAGCCGCAAAGATTTCAGGTCGGGTGGAAGAGTGCTTAGAGCGAGGTTGGGGAACGACGAGCTGGATAATCCAGACAGCGACAGATGACGAAGCAGTGGCAGCTGTCTTATGGTGCCGATGACAGCTCGGTAAGTCAGATCGATCACTGGCCGAGCAGATTCTTGATGTAAAACCAAGGTCGATAAACACCGCTGGTTCGAGTTGAGCTCCAGGAATTTTTCCGTAGGATCGCAGGCTGCGTGGTAATACCCCCGCACGGGATCTTCATCGTACTCGTCCTCTTCCACGTACGCATCCGCTATTACCCACAGTCTCTCCTTCAAATTTAGTCTGGTTGAAAGCGCATACGATAGGCGGTCGAACGAATGGGTATAGGGGATATGGAACCCAACCAATCGCTCCAAGCCAGGACAAGCCATGACCAGCGAAGCCGCAAGGTTGACTATTTCCTCCCGTTCTATGGTCGCGAAGGAATAAAGTGCCCGAAGATCTGGAAGGTGAATCTCTCGCACTATCTTTGCTAAAGCCGTGTGCTCGCGAAGAGTCCGTCGAAGCAATTTGAGCCGACTTGTACCTGCGACGCGCAGTTTTGGCAGTCCGCAGCGGTCATCTCGACTGAGGACCCAGACTTTACGATAACTGCGAATGACAGTCAGTCAACTGTGTAGGATGTAGACAATGCTCATGGTCATCATGAATCCAACACTTTGGTACTTCCCGTATACCACACTTTCAGAAATGACGCGAGCCACAACCCATCATGCAGATCGAGCGTAGGGCAGCGTTGAAAACTGAAAATTCGGCAGATCTCATTGAGCAATGTAAATAGACGAAATCAAGACGTACAGTTGCATCGTAGCAGCTCGGTCCCATGCTCGACTGGTCAAAGATAGACTACAGAGATCTCTGAGATAGCATGGCGGACAGTACTGATTTCCCCGAAAGTGTTGCCGCTCTAGCCATTCGAGTATGCAGTCATAGACCTCTCGCGGAAGGTTCTTGGATACGTGATGGGGCAGCTGAGCTTCGTGGGGTGTGCGTTTCCAAACGGAGTTCCTCTTGTACCGTTCAACTTCCCATGGTGTTCTGGTAAGGCGCGGGATCTCGTATGTGTCGTAAGCCATCGTATGCGGGGAAGTCGCCAAAGAAGCTTTGCGAAAGGCGATAGACTGATTTACTTGCCCACCGTCGAACTGTGTGCCGTGGGAGGTGTAGGAGGAGTTGTCGTCAGTCGCCGTGACTGACGAGGAAGGGTGCCTAGCATTTGCATGAGGAAATGTTCACAATGGAAGACGCCGTTCATAGCGAGTCAAGGACACGATAAGCGCTTCACATGCAGACAGGATCGGAGATATTGATGACTTAGGTCTGGTACCGTGGGTGGTCGTGATCTGGCATCCGGTAAACAAACTTTACTTACGAATTGGGCGCATCGCTAGGGGAGAGATGGAGTCTCGTGGTGCGGAGTTGCAACATGGTCGCATGAACAAAATTGGGGTCGAGGGCAGCTTGAGTGCACTTGGGCCTAGGGGGGCCTTTGACATAAGAAGCAGGTCACTTGGAGAAAGCAATACAGACGAATAGGGTCCACGTTCGCGATACGATGACCCTCACGTCCCAGATGCACCAAGCAAGGCTACCCCAGGCGTGCCGCAATACCGTAGAAATTGGATACTCCCGGTTGAGCTGAATTAGGTTAGATTGTTTTCTACCCCAATCATGTAAGCTATATAGCGTTCTGACCCCGCTTTTACGATCTATTCTGTTTTCTGGTTAGTTCGCTTATCCATAGCTCAACCGGGAGCATCCAATTTCTACGGTACATCAGGGCCTACGTAGCGAGGGCCGGTCAGGGTCCACCACCTGGGAGCAGAGGAGGCGCAAACGCGTCTCGCGGATCATAATGACCTCCAATCAGGTGTAAGCGTCAACTGGTCCGAAAGGCAAGCAAATTCAAAGTCAGCGGGAACATGGCAGCAGTGGCGCCAAGTTGGGCCGAGGCAAATCGTGGTAATTGGCAGAGGAGCAGCATGTTCGGCGATGAAGACGGTGCCGTGTGCGGATAGCGACTGTGCAAAGAGCTGAAAGGCAGAGACGACGTCGTAGAACGACGGCAACTTGCATCGTGCCTCTTTGCAACACGAGTATGGCGATGGCCACAGAGAGTGTTGTGTTGTTGGTCGACGCGTAGGTGGTCATGGCGTCAATGAGACGCACGCGGTTGGAGTGAGGTCGGAGGCTTGAGCGGGGCTGGGCTGACTCCAGGAGATTGGCGAGAAGACGCGCGAAGATCCGGCGATCATCACGCCGCCATACCTGAGTCCTGACAGGCGGCGGTTCAAGCTGTCCAACGTGGACTTTCGCATATGCCCTATGCATCCCCCGTGGAAACAGAGACTGCAGCCTGACGCAACTGGCGTCCACTCGGCTCTTCCAGCTCGCGTCGCCAATGCACAATGTGGCCTTCTTCCTCACGAGCGGCTGCGAGCATGTTCCCTGATGCATCTCGATGACTTGGATACGCATGGGCGGGCGAGATGTGCGGTGTGACGCGGGCAAATGAGCTGAACCGCTGCGTCTTCAGTCTCACAGCGTTCAACGTCCCGCTAACAAACCAGCGGTTGTGTAGCGCTGGCTGAGACATTCGAATGAGCTGGACAGTGGCAGCGAGAATGGACTCGATGGCTGGCGCATGAGACCAAACGCCCTCAGACGGAAGGCGCACGCACAACACAGGGAATAGATGATTCCCAGACGGCAGGACAAGCTGCAGTTGCGCCAGTACACATGGGGTGTTTAGATCTATATCATGCTATCGTTATAATATGGACAATGGGAAAACTAGAAAACGCTAAAGCACACTTTTACAGCTTCCCTTGCATAGGGAGCTTGCTCTGGTCGGCAAGGTGCTGCAACGACCATCAGTATTGTACAGCGACGAAACCATCGCCGACTCCTTACTCCTCCTCTGGCCAGACGTTGTGACCGAAGGTGTCCTTCATGTTGACGAAGCGCGTGTGACGTCCCTTTGCGACGCTCTGGACGGCCTCAAAGTCCTCGTCGCTCAACTCGGGGACGAGCCAGTTGCTCTCGATGCGCTTCGGTGTGGAGCTCTTCGGGAGCACGACATAACCCCTCCTCAATCCCCAAGCAAGCAACACCTGTGCGAGATCGTGACCGCTCCTCTCGGCCACTTCCTTCAATGTCTTGTTCTCGCGCACTGTCTCGCCAGTGGTAGGCACCTGGTTCTGGCTACCGAGAGGCGAGTATGCCTCAGGCACGATGTCGTTCTTGAAACAGAACTGCACCAAGTCGTCGTTGGGAAGGAAGGGATGGCATTCGATCTGGTTGACCGCAGGCTTGACTTCAGCGTACGCGAGGAGCTTCTTAAGACCCTCGATGGTCCAGTTTGAGCAACCGATCGCCCTGGCCTTGCCTGAGCGGTTGATTTCCTCGACCGCCCGCCATGACGGTTCCAAGTTCTCGGTCAAGCCCTTCTTCAAGATGTACTTGCCATCGGTGCCAATCTTGGGCATGCGGTTCTCGTTGGGCTCTACTGCAAATGGCCAGTGCAGCAAGAACAGGTCGATGTAGTCCATGCGCAGCTTCTCCAACGAGTTGTTGAAGCTCCACTTGATGTCCTCGGGTTCCATCAGGTGAGGCCACACCTTTGTGCAGATGAAGAGGTCGGCGCGCTTGACCGAGGGGTTCGACTTGAGGAAGTCATGGACTGCGTCTCCGACTTCAGCTTCATTCTGGTAAAACCAGGCGCAATCGAGGTGTCGGTAGCCTGTGTTCAACGCGTGGGTGACGGCCTTGTACGTCTCTCCGGTGGCTCCTTCGTTCGCAAAGGTGCCGAAGCCAACGGCGGGGATGGTGACGCCATTGTTCAGCTTGTACGTCTTGGTGTTTGCGAGGGGTGCCATTTTGATGGTGTGGTGGTGGGTAGTGAGATGAAGTTGTGTGTATCGAGTTTAGGGTGTGTGCAGAGACGGAAGTTCTGCTCAAGCTAACGATGTTCGGATGCAACGGTGATGCGAAGGCACATATATCCAGTTCCATGGTTCCGACCGAGAAATGTCGAGAGTTCTACGCCACACCACGGCCCATCCGGGCTCACCGCACTCTTTCCACGGCCGGCTCCAGACAATGCTCGTGCTAGTATCCATCTTCTGCTGCGCCCAAACTCGCAATCTCCATAATTCGGCATCCAACAGTTTCATCGTGCGCAGTTTCCTACCAATTTGATCAGGCATTACATCATTACGGCGGACCCTCGGTGGACCCTTTTTCACTGGCAAGCCGGCACAAGCCAACACAAGCCAGCACACGCCAGCACAAGCCTGCAGAACAAAGTGGCCCACTGCCGATTCGCCAGCCCAAGCAGAACTTTTCTAGTTTGGGGAGTGCAACTTTGCCGATTTTTCCACGGGGACAGGGCTTCCTTCGGATACGCAGGCTTTGCCCAGCGCGATCAGCAGGGACGGACCGTTTTGATTGTGGGCCGCGTACAAAATAAGGCCGAACAGTCGGCGAACGACATGGAGCACCAGCGCGATGCATCACACCCTCTCGCACGCCCACTTTTCGGGCAGCCTCCTCGTGGCTTGCAGCCAATCAAGGAGCTTTTCACCATGAGGCTCTTCGCTTGAGGCGCCGAGAGACAGCTCACTATCAGCGCTTGTTCGTTTTTCGCCCGATTGTCAGACAGCTCATTCTCTGCGCTGTAGGCGCGCGTAGCGACCGTCTTCATGCGCATGCGCCATGGATACGGTACGCCCAGCGGTGAGGGTGGAGAGGGGGTGGGGAACAGCTACACGGTGCATCGAGTTGAGACCACTTTTGACCGCATCTCTACACAGATCCGTGTGGCGAATCTGCCACGTTCATCCAGCACCCATTTTTACCCGCTTTTCGGGAATGACGAAACTGGTCAAAATGGGTCTGCTGGTGCTGGCGCTAGACACTTTGGACACACGCGATAAGGGTCTTTCCAATGCGGCCACCGAGCACCGTTGAGGCCAAAAAGTGGTTCCGGTCAAAGCGACGCCTTCCGTCATCATGCTTTGTGTGTGGAGTACGACGGTGGAGCCCAATCGAGGTTTCAGGATATCAACTATGGAGCGTATCGGGAGGCTACGGGTAAGGCTGCGGCCGAACAAAAGAACACGCGAAGACTTTGACCAGCGTACTCGGATGGCGTAGCGTGGTACCATGTAATGCTGCCTGCTCACTGACATCAGATATATACTCCGTCCCTCCGCACACTAGGGCTACTCATCTCCCTCATCCACCTCTCTCATTCCACAAGTCTCTCTGGTCAAGAGACACTTCAACCGTTCATCTACCTTTACTCATCTTTCCCTGAATCCAGACAACACCATCATTATGCCTGCCTTCGACGACTCTGACTTTGGCGTGAACACGCCCGTTGCTCCTGTCAAGACCAACGGCAGCACCGATGAAGCCAACAACGGATCCTACAAGGAGTCGCTCAGCATCCCCGGTGATGGCAACGGCACTACCTCGATCGAGGTTCCTGCAACTCGCTCCTCCATCTCCGATGCCTCCGCCTACATGCACAACCTGTCTCTCTCGCCCAGCATGAGGGACCGTCGTGGATCAAGAAACTCTTTCGGTGCTTCCCTTCCCATCCCTCGCTCAAAGCGTCAGTCACGACTTTCCAGCGTGCACTACGCTGAGGATGGAAAGCCTTCCCGCCCCGGCATGCCTCCGATCCAGCCTACACGTGACATCCTGGCTGCCCAGATGCAAGACCTGAGCGGCGAGAAGGTCAAGGCTGCCAAGGACATGGCATTCGTCTTCGACATTGACGGTGTCCTCGTCCACGGTGACCGTTTGATCCCCGAGGGCAAGCGCGTCCTTGAGATCCTCAACGGCGACAACGAACTCGGCATCAGGATCCCCCACATCTTCCTCACCAACGGCTCCGGAAAGGTCGAGACGCAGCGTGTGGCTCAACTGAGCAAGATCCTGCACAACCCCATTTCCACCGAGCAGTTCATCCAGTCTCACACGCCTATGCGTGCTTTGGCCGAATACTACAAGACCGTCCTCGTTGTCGGTGGTGAAGGCTACAAGTGCCGTGAGGTCGCTGAGGAATACGGCTTCCAAGACATTGTTGTTCCCAACGACATCATCGCCTGGGACCCGACCATCGCCCCCTACCGCGTCTTCACCGAAGAGGAGCGCAAGACTAGCCGCCCCCGCGACTTCAGCAAGCACAAGATCGACGCCATCATGGTCTTCTCCGACAGCCGCGACTACGCCACCGACATGCAGATCATCATGGACCTGCTCCAGTCCGAAGACGGCCACTTCGGCACCCGCGCTAAGGACCCCGTCTCCCAGCGCATCCCCATCTACTTCTCCCAGGGTGATCTGCTGTGCCCGACCGAGCACCCCTTCCCCCGCATGTCGCAGGGTGCCTTCCGCATCGGCCTCGAGGCCATGTACAAGGCGCTCACCGGCGTCGACCTCGAGCGTGTCGTCTACGGCAAGCCCGAGCTGGCGACGTACAAGTACGCCGACGAGGTCATCACCTCATGGATGGACACGATCCACAACGAGGAGAAGCTGCCCAAGAACGTCTACATGATCGGTGACAACCCCGCCTCCGACATCATCGGCGGCAACATGTACGGCTGGAACACGTGCCTCGTCCGCACCGGTGTGTACCAGGGCGAGGGCAACGACAAGGAGAACCCCGCCAGCTTCGGCGTCTTCGTCAACGTGCTGGCTGCCGTGCAGACGGCCATCCAGAAGGAGCTGGGCAAGGAGTTCAGGTTCAATTTCGACGAGTCCATCAACCCCGTGCTCAACAGCAACGGCGTCTCGGCGGTCGAGTAAATTATGGGCGGCTCAAGTGCTGAGTCGGGTTCCCGATGGCATATCTAGGCGTTTCTTGGTTTTGGTGTTGGGCCTCTCGTTACGAATTCCTTTTTCTCTCTTACGCATAGCTTGCCTTTGCATTTGAATGACCGCTGCTGCATAGATTAGACGATTCCCAGTTTGATACCAAAAGCATTCTATTACTTCTCTGACAAGTTCCATCGTTAACCATGGTGCATGTAACTGTTATGTGTTTGTACACTCACTAAGAGACTTCTAATACTTCACGACACTGGTGCAAAGGCGGGACGATTGTTCGACGCCAGGTAGAGCTTGATAGTGTAGACGTTACTGTCCGTGGCAGTTGGACCATAAGAATCCGTATAAGCGGTGATAAAGGCATTACATTGCATGATGCATTTGCGCCAGTGGGCTGTACATTGTTCTGATTTGTCATGTTGTCTATGTGTATCGGTCCTCATCATAACGAGTCCTGGTCATGACTACTTGTGGTAGTGTCCGTTTAGAGTATACCATATCCCGCTGCGCATTGCGCGAACTAAAGGTACTCGAGAGCCACGGCGATATTCGGACATTTGGTGTCCCCGCGGAGAGTTCAGGTTCTCTACTCTCCGGCTGGGATTGACTTCCCTGTGCTTGCCGCGAAGTGAGGTCTTGATTACAAGGGCGTTGTCGACGGTTACGTACCGTGCTGGGTCAAAAGTGTAGGATTGTGTTATCCTCCTGCGGTAACAAGTGCACTCAAACTTTGGCTGAGACAACTTGATGAAGGGTAATTTTGTAGAGGAGCTTTCGGCCAGAGGCCGGTTCGTAGAAAAACCCACAGGATGAAGTCACTAGGTGTCGCCCCAATTCGTGTTGCCCATCGGGAGTTAGGCATGGTGCTGATATGCGTCATACAAGTATCGTTTATGTGGCCAAGAGACCATCCAGTAACGCAATGTTCTTTTTCTCTTCTCGGGTTTTGTTCTTCTCTGAGACCCCCCGGGTAATGTGGTGAGGAGAACTGGAATGGTACTTAATCAACACCAAGTCTGCAAAGTGCTCCTTGGTGAACTGCATGGCGATCTGCGCCTCCGCGAACTTTTCTTCTTTGAGCAATTGCTGTGCGGTTCCTAGGCACATCCGCACAAAAAACCTTTGTCTACTCGGCTTCGAATGGGTAGACGCAAGGAAACTGTCCGGATTTTTGATGATCTTGAGTCCGGGTTGGGGATCAGACTGCGTCGGATGGCACAAGCAGAGCATAGCTTGTACAACAGGCTTCCACGCAAATAACCATCCGTTGGTGGAAAGCGCGAATCGCTCGTAGAGTTCAGGTGTACATTGAACCTGGGGATCGGCGACTATCATGTCCACAAGTCGGGCTCCAGCTACTTGAAGGCTGTTGACATAAGCACTGCGCTTACCAGCCTCAGCCAATTGGAATGCCTGCTGGAAGATTGCGAATGCTTCATCCCGAGTTCGCGCAGCATTGATCATCTCTTTCAGCAATTGACACTTGAACGGTGATATCTGAGCTTGACTGAGAATGCCGTCCTCTTCGGGCTCATAGGCGTACCATCGCCATAAAGGAGCGTGGTTGCCTTCGGCAAGTAACAGTGGGACCAGTCTATTAACAAGGCTTCTCCTGGGAGCACCTTTCGTCACTGGCAGGCTGATCAAGAAGTCCTTTGACGTCTCCTCGCCGCTCGTACGCAGCCATTCTGCGATCATTGACGCCGGTCTCCCATCCTTGTTGGACAATGAACTTCTACGCCCCTTGGGTTTGTTCTGAGATGTCTGCAATACGTCGAGGCACAAAGTAGCCTTCGATATGTCGGCTGTGCCGATAGCGGCCTGATCTAGGAACCAGGCGAGAGGGTCTTTCAGCGCATTTGCTGCAGCCGAGTCGGATCCTCTCCAGGATGGATTTCTCGCAAACAGCGGGTTCGAGAGGATCGAGTCTATGTGCTCGGAGGCCGAATCATACGACGATGGCAGGCGCCTGGGCTGTTCTACCTTGACGATCTGAGTTGTGGTGCTCGGGGGTGGCGCTTCCGACGGCCCGGCGGGGTACTCTCGGTCGAGGTGGGATCTGAACGAGGTGGTGAGGAGATTGAGCAACTGCTGGCTTTCCCGCGGAGTGAGCGGTAGCTGCGGGTGGATTTTAGATGCGAGCGAACTGAAGGCACGTCGGGCTGCGGCTGCCTGCATGGTGGGCGCGATTGTTGTTGAGGCAGCCAGTCGACGCGGCTTTGGGCGGTGGTGGTGGGCTGGGGCTGGGGCGGCGCGTCTGGTGGGTGAAGCGTGGGCGATGACGGCCTGCGCTGGCGGCTGACTTGGCTGAGCAACTGCGGCGACCCCATGGGCATAGGATTGCACGGGCACGTGATGCCCCAGCCCAACCAGCCTTGGAAACAAAGCAGCTGCGCACAGCCAGCGCGCGCCTGAGCCCTACAGTCGATTCTTGCACCCGCTTCACCTCACATGCAAGCACCTCACACATAACTCCAAGTGCCCGAGACAGCGCCAAACTCCAGCGCGCCTGCCTGCGCCAAGCTAGCCTCTTACCTCGTTTAGCCCCGTCCCCATCTCTCCTTCCAAACGACATCATCCGCCACAATACCCTTCTCCCTACGCCAATCTCGCAGAGGCACACACATCACAACACACATGTCTGACGTACAGTCCCGGCCTGCGCGCGGCAGGAGTGCCGCCCGCGGCGGCAGGGGAGGTGGTTCGCGAGGGCCGCGATCAAACAAACAGACAAATGGCGACGCCGCCATCGACACATCCGCAGACCAAGGCCAGCTGGGCCAGCTCAAGAAGCAATACTCGTCCGAATTGGCCACCCTGAAAGAGCTCTTCCCCGACTGGGCTGATGTAGACCTTGTCCTGGCTCTAGAAGAATCTGATGGAGACCTTGCCTCGACTGTTGAGAAGATCACTGAGGGTGAGTGCTATGAGCTGCACCCCCCGCGTATGCAGGCCGCTACGTGTGGTGTACAGCGACCTCGATGCGCCTAGCCAACTCTGCTGACCACTCCGCTAGGACATGTTTCCCAGTTCGCTGAGGTTAAGAAGGCCAATGACCGATCCCGCTCCAAGGTCAAGGACACGCCTGCTGCAAGTGAAAGCGCGCATACTCTTCGCGGCGCGAGTGGCCGAGCCCGTGGAGGTGATAGCATTCGTGGTCGAGGACGCGGTACAGACCGTGGTCGAGGAGGATTCCGTGGCCGTGGAGGAGCTGCGAACGGAACACGCACCGGTGGACCTTCTGGCCCGACTTCAGTCCCTACCTCTGAGTCGAACGCTTGGGAGACTCCTGCTCTCACGGAAGCAAAGGAAGATGTACAGCCCAAGGCCGCCGAGGCCCCGACTGCAAAGACAGAGGCACCCAAGCCTGCAGCTGCAGCTGCAGCTCCCGCCGCGAAGACGTGGGCCAGCATGTTCGCCTCCATTCCGAAGCCTGCAGTTCCGAAGCCTGTCGCGAAACCAGCGCCGCCCCCAGAAGAGCCTGTCCCCGCCCCTGCGGCGGTGCCCGAAGTCGCACAGGAGCCGGCGGAAGAAGCAGCGGAATTGCCCCCACCACCAGTTGCGGACGACGTTGTCGACGAACCGCCGATCACAGCCGAAGAGACGTCCCAGGTGACGCCCAATAAGGAAGAAGGCGCCGGTCCGGAGCTTACCCTTACGCCATCCAAGGATGAGTTGACAAAGGATAACATCGAGCATCTGCCCGATGATTCGAACGGCCCGCCCACGGAAACTGTCGCTAGTACGGTTGCTAGCTCGAAGGATATCGGAAGTCTTGCAAGTGTTGCAACCCCGCTGAGCACAGGGGGCCAGGTCCCGATTGGCCGTCCTGGCATTGGAGGATACCAAACGACGGCATTCAAGGCCACTTCTGGTGCGCATCGCAGCACGAGCTTCCAGCGGAGGCTCCAAGAACAGCAGGAGGCGGTTGTCATGCCCGGAAATCACGCGGTGAACCAGGCAGCAGTTCAGTTCGGCAGCTTGGGCCTGAATGGCGATGTCGATGCGGAGAACCTTGATGTCGACGAAGATAGGGAAGACGCGGAGACACGCACTCAGCCTCCTCAGCACTCGCCGGTTGCGCAACCGAGGGCGGCGCTCCCTCCTGCGCCGCGACAAGCGCCCGCCGCCGAATCGCAGCCTCAGGAGTCGATTCCCACACCCAAGCAGGCTCCCGGGCTACCTCCAGTGCCGCAGCAGCCGCTCTCACAACAATCTCCTTCGATTCCCCTCACCTCGCAGGCAATGCAAAACCAAGGCTCGCAAAGCCAACAGCCCTACAACCAGTTTGGTCGCTACGGCCAGGCAGAGACCGCGGCGCCCCCGCAGAAGCCTTACGATCCATTCGGCCAGCAAGCGCCGCAATCCAGCCAGTACGATTACCCTGGTCAGCAGCAGGCTCAGCAACAGCCATCCCAGACCCAGATCGGCGGGTTCTCGTCTGCCCCAGAAGCCTTCGGGTCTCAATACCCAACCTCCGAACAACAGCGCTCTGCCGCATATCAACAGTACTACGGTAACTATGCTCAGCAAGGCACCCCTAGCCAGCAGGAAGCCGGAGTCGCTCAACAGCGTAGTGGAAGTGCTTTTGGTGCGGGTCCCAACGACTCGGCCTTTTCTCAGAGTCAATCTCAACAGCAGTCGCAGTCTCGATACAACGAGGCACAAAACAGCGGTCACAACACTCCCAACCCAGCGTTGGGCGGTCAACACCCGAGCGGGCCTGCATCGCAGCAACAAGGCCAGCACATGCAACAACCACATGGTCAGCCAGGACATGCGGGCAACTACCCTTACACTCACCCGTATTATGCATCGAACCCATACTACGCCAACTACGCTAGCCAGTATGGTGGCTATGGCCAAGGTGGTTACGCAAACTTCGGAAAGAGCATGTATGGTCAATCGCACCACTACGGCGGCATGCCTCCTCAGGGTTCTTTCGATCAACATTCATCCTCCCCGGCTAACGTTGGCGCATTTGGTGGCTCCTCGGTTCACGGCCGCGACTCTGGATTAGGTGGAGGACTAGGTGACTACGGCAGGTCGGTGTCAGGTGCTGGACAGAACCAGCAACATGCTACTGCGGGCTCTGGCGCATTCGGCGGTATCCCGGACTCTTACCGCCAGCCTCAGGGTGGCTACGGAGGTCAAAGCTCCTACGGCCAACAACAGATTGGCCAACAAGGCCCCAGCGAGGATTCCCTAAAGCCGTTCGGTGACACCAAGAGCGGCGGACCTAGCCCTTCGGCCCTTGGGGCTCAGCCCGGCCGTCCCGGATCTGCGACGAACAACCCGCAGAGCCAGGGAAGCCAAACTGGTCTGCCTCAGCAACAGGGCTTCGGTGGTTACCCGGGTCATCTGAACCAGCTGCAGGGCGGCCAAGGCAACCAGTACGGTGGTCTTGGTGGATTGGGGCACCAGGGCGCCGGAAGCCATCAAAACAACTTTGGCCAGTACGGTGGATTTGGTGGTGGTTACGGGTCCTACAGCCGTGGCGGCTGGGGCACGAACTATCAACAGCACTAGAGGTTCCATTATGGACCTTGCATTGAGTTGGAATTGGAGGATGGCATTCTGGCTGCGCTTTTGCTCACGACGTCGTGGCTGGACGTTGAAAAGGTTACCAAACAGTATCACCTTTTCATTTCTATCTCTTCTTTTTCAGCTCTTTCTCTCCTCACTCTGTCTGCATGTCTGATTGATTAACGGCTAAAAGTGGCCTAACTTGTATTATGACGGGGATTTGTTCATCTCTTTTCTCTGGAACCTGGCTTTGCTCTTGCATCCTCTCACTTCTGGATCGGATCAGAATGGCGTTTTGCGTCTTGAGCAAGGGTGGGTCACTTTATAAGCATCGATGCAAAAAACTTGTTATGTTTCTTGGTTTTGTTCTTCCAGGAGAGGACAGGGATATCTAAACATTAGTCTGGTTTGGGATGGGGATTATGGAGTTTGCGCAACGGCAACTGGTGGAAGTGGGTGGGATGGATGGGATATGGGATGGATGGGATGGGATAGTGAAATGTGAATGAATGTGTGTGAATGCGAAAGCACTGTCTTCTGATAAAATTAGACATCGGTCTTGGATGACAACGTGCAAGCAGCGTGTGGACATGGCGCCTTTCGTTTATCATGCTATTCACTTACCGTTTCGTATGTCAACACCGATACTCCGATGATATTAGTGCCCCCTCGTTGATTATAGAGGATTTCTCGGGTGCACCTGTCTCGCGTGTGTGTGTACAGGAAGATTGACGCAATCCAGTGGCTGTAAGTCGAGCTCTCTAAAACGACTCAAGTCCATTCAGGCTAAACTTAAACATGTACATTTGATATGGCAGGGTTCCTAGGGATGCATTGGTCGAGGTGAGGCTTTCGGGATATTTATCGTGCTACCTCGGAAGGTGTGCTCCTTCCAAGCATTTTCCCTTCGCAAGCCTAGAGCAGGAATCCACGTCGGTGAGGCTGTCGTACGAGCAACACTTGCCTCAAAAGGATTTGCGCAGGGATATATGATATATGATATGGGGTTTGGGTGCAGATCTGATGCAAGATCTGTCCCCGGCCGGGAATCTGCGAGTAGCGCGGCCCTCCGATGAGACATAGCAGCGCGATAGATAGACTTCGTAAGCATCTCTCTACCGCATAATCTCACGTAGAATTGTTATGTTAGGCTCAATAAAGCAGGTTAGTCCTATAAGATAATTAGCCAGATTCCCTTATTAAATGGGGACTGAGGAGATATAAGGTAGTGAATAGAGCTTTATTACCTACTTATTAAGAGATTTAACTAATTACCTTAGAGGACTACCCTGCTTCATTAAGCCTAGCATAACCATTTTACGTAAGGTTATGCGGTAACCGATTGCGAGCACCCCTATGAGCTATTCAAAGTTAGCTTTTTACCTAGTAGGTAATATATTCTCTTGAAAGACTCTAAGATCTTAATTTTACCCTGCCTCACAGGTGCTCTAAGTCTATACTACCCCTATTAAATCCTAAACTCATAGATTATAGCGGTGCTCGTGATTAGTTAGAGGGGTGCCCGCGAAGTCGACCCCAGCGCGATGTTTACTAATCGCGTACATGGGTGAGTTACTATGCTGATAGGGCTTCGATATTTGCGGTATCTAACACACGATTGCATGTAGCCGTAACTACCCTGAACTTACCCGACCGCCTTTTGAGTAATGTTCACGCTCCTCGGAGGCTAGCATAACGTTAGACAATGGGCTTTTTGCTGACCATTCCTAACAGTATATTGACCGCCAGACCTCCCCTGCATGAGGGTTGTCGAATCGCGCGCAAACGTCATCCCGGCTAGATCCACTCCATTCAGCGATACGGCATCTAACGGCGCCGCTACTGCATATTGCGTGTTGGAGCTGGGCTGCTTGGAGCATCGGTGTCGGGGCGGCTCGGGGAATTAAAAAAGCTGAGCTTATCGCACCATGATGGCTTAGATGGGGACGCACAGTTGGGGATTCAAAAGGCTCGGACACCCAGTTTCGGGAGGGATTCTAGCTTTTTGTCTTCAGCGACATGTTGGAGTAATTGGTTCCTGTGCGACGAGGGAAAAGTTATACCGGTGTAGGAAGCGAGAGATACACTGCGCTGAGCTCAGACGTGTTCGAGTACGAAGTGGAGCACCTCGATGGACGAAACGTGACTGACCTCTTTTAAGAACAACATTCTCCACGATTGAGGACGCGTCTTCCTTCTATACCTATACCCGACAAAAATATCGCTAGAAAGGACAAGATCACATTGTCACAAGCATGGCCGAACCAACCTCACCGCTACTTCGCCTTCCATTTGAGATCCGCCTTGTGATATACGAATACCTATTGTTCCCCTCCGCGATACCCTCATCCTCACACTCCACCTCAGTCGCCAATATCCTCCCGGACTTCCACACATACCACTCGAGCGACACCAACGATACGCCCTTCACTCTCGCCGTCCGCACCATAGACCCCTACGCCGGCGTAAACAGCTCCCGCGGCTGGAGACTCCGGTCTACATACTACGTCCGCACTGGTAAGCATCCTACCCAGTATTGTCTTGCGCGCGTTGTTTATTTACCTTATTCGCAAAACGAAGGCATAATAACCAGCGCATCAGGCCCCTTCCTCGCCACCACGACACCGACCACCTACCGCGTCCTCCTCTCGCCGTACACCGCGCATCTGCGCCACACAGTGCCGTCTCTCTTATCTCTGAACCACCAAATCCATGCCGAGGCGGCGAAAGTCCTGTACACAAACTACACGTTCAGCTTCCACACCAGCATCGAGGCAGCCGTGCCATTTTTCTCGGACCTGACGCCCGTGGCGAGGGATGCGGTGAGACACGTCGCGCTCACGAAGAAAGGCCTGCCGTACACCAAAGAGTTCGACCGCCTGGAGTGGGCCGCGCTGTGCGTGTATCTCGCACGCAATGTCTGCCCGTCCAACCTCATTCTCTCCATCATCGCGGGAAGGCAGGGGGATGATGGGTGGGACGATGTAGCGCCTATTTCAAAGGACGCGTTTGCGTTGATGCAGCGGATGAAGAAGGGTTGGGGGAGTAGTGTTGGTGGCGCAGATCTGGAGTGGGTGGATCAGCTGTTTGAGATAAAGGGACTGCGGGAGGTCAATATCAAGGCGTTGGTGGAGCATTGTCCTCCGGCGGTGAGCGAGGCGATGGCGTTCTGGGTTGCATTTAGTAAGAGTGTAGAGGGGGGTTTTGGGGAGTGGGTTAGGGAGGTTATGGTTGAGGGGGCGAGGTGAGGTTGGGGAATAAGGGAACGAATGTTCAATTGGAAAGAGTGGATTCTGTACATTTGTGCTTACATCGTGGCACACACCTCTCAGCATATTAGCGCGTACATAATGAGTTCTACCAGGAGAGTATGGGCAGAAGTCGAAAGAGGGTAATTATACATATTCATTAGGTATCATAACATCACTTTACGCAGTCCTCTCCCAGCCTCACTCTTTGTTTTCGCCAAATAATTCGGCTCCCAGCTCGTTCAAGAAGCGGTCGGCCTGGCCCTTTGCCCTTTTCTCCTGTATGGCGCGTTTCTTCTCCTTGATCATCTCCTTCCTCTTCTCAATTTGCTCTTTGCGCTCGCGTCGTGCGCGCTCCGTCTCCTGCCTCTCCTTCTCCAGGTTTGACATCTGCGTCCTCCTCTCCTCCTCATCCTTGGAGAAATGCATAAAAGCCGTGCCACGTTGTCGCGCTTCCTTGCGCCCATCAAAGTGCTCGTCTGGAGGCGGGGTAAGCTCCTTGTCGCGTTTGGCGGCAAGGTCAGCCATTTGCCGCGCGATGGTATCGTCGGGGTTGAACGCTTCGCTCTGCACAGCATCCCCGTAGATGATATTCGTAGGCATACTCGGCCGCGCAGTGAAGCGATCCGGTTCGTCGGCCGCAAGCGTGTGTTTCCTTCGCTCCTCCCTCGCCATCTCTGCCCGTGTGCCCTTCCGCGTCCGGCCAAACTCATCCTGGTACTCAACCAGCTCCTCGTCCGACGCTTCCGACTCGGAGCTCGAAGAGTCTGCGTCCGCCTCTCCCTTCTCCTGCTTCTCCGCCCACTTGGCATCAAAGTCCACGCCGTACTTGTCGTCCACGTCTTCTATGTCGCCCCGCTTCAATGCGTTGTACATGCGTGCCTTTTCCTCCATGCGCCGCTTTGCACGCTTCCAATGCGCCTCATCCTCTGCTTTCTCGTCGCTCGTGAGCTTGCGGTGTTTTTGTGTGAATTGGGAGTCTTCCAGGTCTTTGGCTGCGCGCTTGTTTACGCCTTTGTTGTGTGACTTGAAGATGTCTTCCTTCGCAGATCGTGCGCGGCCGGCGGCGGGCTTGTTGGCGTCGGAGGAGGCGGTTTTGAGGAGGCTTGAGAGCGTGGAGGAGAGGGCTATGGAGCTAGCCGAGGAAATGGGTTTTCCTTTCGGGCGGGAGATAGGCTTTTCTTGGTTGTAGAGGTGCGAGTCTTTCTTGGATAGGTGCGACATGGTTGGAGAAAGAGCCGTGGCGGCTGCAAGGGGTGATTTGCGAAGGGATGGTGATGTTGAGTGTTGGTGCTATTTATCGTCTTGGCAAACTACGGTGGCGCTTTGAAGCTCTCTCTCTCAACGCGCTTTCGTGGACAACCAACGCTCGCGGGCAGACAACAGTGCTGGGGTCCAATATCGGTCGAGGTGCCGTAGCGTCATTGATGGGGCTGAAAGATCCCTGGCGGCGATGTCGGACCGGAAGCTAGGGAGCTTCGGTGGTGGGGGGTCCGCAAACACGAATGCAGAGCGGGGTGAATATTTCTTGTCACCCCATACAGCAAAATCCTAATTGATCTGATCAGCACCGGAGCATAGTCTCTCAACCACTTCCACACCTACAAAGAATCTCCATTCGCATCTTCACATCCAAAGTAACCCACAACCATGCCTCTCCCACGCCAGGTCTTCGTTGCTGTTATTGGTAGCTATCCCCCCCTCATAGCACATGCCATTGAGTAGAATACTGACCATGAGCAGGTGCCGGAGGCGTCGGAAAGTGCTTCCTGTCTCAGCTGTCGACCCTCGCTCAGTCGCTTTCCCAATCACCCAGCGCTCCCACATACCTCTCCCTCATCTACCTCAGCACATCCAAGAAGGCCCTCCTCGATGCCGATTACAAGTCCCAACCGCTCTCAAGCTGGGAGTCTGAGCTCCAGGCTTCCTCGACCGCCCCGCTACCTCCCCCACAGCTCGTCGACTACCTGGTGAAAGCCCCAGGCAAGGTCATCCTCGTCGACAACACCTCGAACCAGGAAGTCGCAGATTCATACCCTATTTTCCTCAAGAAGGGCATCTCGATCGTGACCCCCAACAAGAAGGCCTTCTCTGGTTCCTCCAAGCTCTGGGAGGACATCTTCAACGCTGCGTCCAACGGCACCGGCGCCAATGGCCTTGGAGCCGGCGGCTACGTGTTCCACGAGTCCTCTGTTGGCGCTGGTCTGCCCGTCATCGTCACCCTGAAGGACCTCGTACGAACTGGCGATGAGATCCGCAAGATTGAGGGCGTCTTCAGCGGCACCATGAGCTTTCTCTTCAACTCGTTCCAGCCGACCAACGGGGGCGGAGGCAAATTCTCTGCTGAGGTGAAGAAGGCGAAGGATCTGGGGTATACAGAGCCTGACCCGCGAGACGATCTAAACGGTCTGGACGTTGCGCGCAAGCTCACCATCTTGGTACGTAGTCACCGCCATCATCGACGTGTGGGAGTATGCTGACCCTGGCGACATCTAGGCCCGTATCGCCGGCCTGAAAGTCGAGTCGCCTACCTCCTTCCCCGTACAATCCCTCATCCCCAAGGAGCTCGAGTCCGTCTCTTCAGGCGACGAGTTCCTATCCCGCCTGTCCGAGTTCGACGGCCAGATGGACCAGCTGAAGGCCGATGCCGAGAAGGAAGACAAGGTCGTCCGGTTTGTCGGAAGCATAGACGTGCAGAAGGGAGATGTCAAGGTTGGATTGGAAAAATTCGACAAGAGCCACCCTATCGCTGCGCTGAAGGGTAGCGATAACATCATTGCTTTCTACACTAAGCGCTACGGTGATAACCCGCTCATCATCCAGGGTGCGGGTGCGGGTGGCGACGTCACAGCTATGGGTGTTACTGGCGACCTGTTGAGGGTGCTCAGACTCATCCGTTAGGTGGTGACTTTGGACAATACTTGCCTGTTTGTTAGGGGACGTCCCATGATGCGCAATGACTACTTCTTCGATAGAACATTCTCTTCAAAATTGAGTTTGGTTGAAGGAAGCAAAAGGCAATAGGTACGCGTTCAGCATATCGTAGCAATAGAGGTGCGTTACTTCTGACATAAGGTTTTATTAAATGAGCCACTATATAAGCTTAAGCACCTAGAAGCTGCCAAGCAAGGCGTTCTGGATATACTCGTCACACACTTTGCTGGAACCAAGGTACATGTTGGCTACATTTGACAGCACACTCTAAAGGCTAGGTAGACAAACTAGGGTATTGGGTCCAAGGAGTTCATACTCTTGATTATGCTACGACAGTCCAAATCCTCCGTCCCACACCAGATCTCACCCATATGTATCTCTTATCATTTGCCTTCTTAGCCAATCATACAATGAGGTGGGAGAAATAAATATAAAAATGCCGAGTCTTCAAACCAGTACAAGCGTCAGGAGAGTTGCGTAAAGATAGTGGAGCCCTCCTGCCAACTACACAATTCCACCGCTCTCCTCGTCGCATGTGCAGTCGGAGACTCACAGACCCTAGGCAGTATTAGTCAAACTCTTCCATCTGCGCACCCGTCGACAATCCACTCACCACACGTATACCCTCCTTCGCTATCTGGCTTCCAATCAATTGTTGACTCCCTCTCATCGTCCGCACATCACAAAATTTAAATTACCTGCCACATATATATCTTTCCAACAATCTCATCCATCCGCCACAAATATATATCTCCAACAATCCCATCCATCCTGGCATTCAAGTAACATCACCAAGCCATGCCTCTATTACACATACCACCCGCGCTACGCTATGGCGTGAGCAGAGCTTCGCGCCTGTCTCCACTACCGCACGTTCGTGCTCGACCAGCATCACCCACCGCTGCAATCCGCGGCCACAGCTCTGAGATTCGGCCTGTTCATCGGCGCGGAAATGTCTTGTCGCCATCCTCCAACAACGCCCCTACGGCCCATCGTTCGTCTCCCACCCGGGACGAACTCGAGAAACTGCGCAGAGAGACCATCGAACTGCAAAGTCGACTCCATTCCATTCGGAAGTTCCTAGAGAGGGAGTCGAACAAACCAGATCGCTCGCGTCGTGCCTCCAAGAACTCAGCTGCGATATCTCGGATAGAGTCAATAGTGACAAACGTGATGTTTTTGACATCGTTTACTGTCAGCTATTATATTGGAAAACAGATGTGGCCCAGCCGTTACGCGGGCAACACCCCGCTGGAGGAGGAAAACCTATGACTTTTGAGCTGTTTGGAATCTTTGTGTTTTGGCATCCCACAGAGTTCCTGTATTGCGTTTTGCCGTGGCTTGCAGAAGCTCGCGAAGAGAACCATGGTTTCGGCCACCCGATCATCCCAACGCAACACGGCGCATGACCCAGACGAACACCGCGGACCTGTTCCGCACACAAAGCCATGGTTTCTCAGGTAAGTTGGCGCCTGGGTATGAACCTTGGACTGGCTCTTG
The DNA here is from genome assembly GCA_010093485.1 of Karstenula rhodostoma CBS 690.94. Classification (NCBI taxonomy): domain Eukaryota; kingdom Fungi; phylum Ascomycota; class Dothideomycetes; order Pleosporales; family Didymosphaeriaceae; genus Karstenula; species Karstenula rhodostoma. Next base: position 779,525 of record MU001500.1, read on the forward strand.
TACGCAGCGAGCAAGGCAATGACGATACTTCCATACCACGATGCTCGCGCGTAGGTCTTGTTGACAAAATACCTAACATGGCATTCGCGAACGTCAAACCCGTTACCTCTATATTGGTTTGATTTTGGTGGTGAATGTTAGTACACGCGCCTATGAAATGCAGATTACTTCTCCAAAACACATACCCCGAATATTATTATGCTCTTAGTTGATAGGACGCGTAGTAATACTCCGGCCTCTTCATACTGTTTATCACATCGTCATCGACTAGGGAGCAATCACCACGGCTGGTAGTAGAACCTCACATTATCACACCGATAAGTCTGGCTTACTGGCAACAGTTCAGTGCCTTACCTGAAAGAGTCGTTGCACATCAAAGGACACCGCGAGCACCCACTGCCCCGATCCATCCCTCTCAACATTTCTCTCCACCGAGCAAATCTAGTACTTACCGAAGTTGGTATCACGGGGCAACAATACAGCATATCCGCGGTTGTCGAAGTATACGCTGCCAGGTCGCGTGGACATGAATCTGCGAGGGGCTTTCGACGACTCGAACTCAACTGGGCGAAAGCTCCGAGGTACAAACAAATAGCCACTGACCCGCAAGACAGGAAACTGGTGAAACATTCGAATGCGTTGCAAACCATAGAGAATTAATCGATGCGAGTGGAACAGTTCGCCGTTACACACCCGGTCATGCTGAATCTCGACTAGAGCGGGAAGCGGCTATCTCGGGAGGAAGAGACCACCATGGGCACTGCGTAAGGCAGTTGAAAGAGTCCAGATACTACCTTCGTATACGTCCGCTATTGACAAGTTATATGTAGTCCAAGCTGCATTGGGCGGATTCGGCCAGAAGACGCCGAGGGCTGGAGCACTCATTGTAAGGTATACAATTAGTGCACTCACCCTATAGTCTGAGCTTCTGCATCCCAATCATCTTTGCTATCCTGGATAATACAAAGAGAGTCGCTCCATATCTACTTCTCCTGGAGTCCCCTCGTCGTCATGATAGCGTCAATAAAAGTACGGGGAAGAATAGCCATTGATATAGCCGCAGAGTAAGACTAGAGACGTGACTTTGTCAACTTGCATAGAGCATCGGTGGGACCATCAACCCAACAATGGCTGAGTCAGATAACCACGACAACGCTTTTGGGCCAAGTTGCCAGCACCAACACGAACCGACACGTTCCCCACGTCGTCGCCCACATCTATAAGTGGAGTAGGGTATACCTTATCCTTGGATGTAACATAACCCCGAGGATAGTTTTATACACAACAATCCAGAAGCGCCCAAAACATGTCGATGCTGGTCCCGCTATTTATTGTCTCCAGGGTCTGTGTGTCCAGGTGATGCGAACCCCATTATCGGATCCCGGCCAGACCACATGGCACAGGACATCATAGTGAAGCGGTCAAGAAAATCGTTTTCTGGACCCACTGATCTTCGCCAAACTATTCGCCTCGGCAGCAGGTGCACAGCGTAACCGAGAAAAAGCTTGCAGGTAGGGCATCCCACCTCAGCAGACACGATGAGTCTTCTGGAGGGTAGGTTGGAGTTTATAGTGGGCGCTTCTCCAAAGCTATCGTAGTCTCCTGGGAGATGATAGAACGGTATAGCTTCGTACCTGGATGCAAAGGGCATTACGTTCCATAGCCACAGTCTGCAATGTAACGAGGGCAGTGTCGCCCAGGGTCCTCAATACACCCTCCTGGCATGTTCGGGTGCGTAGCGGGGTCGGGGCGATTAAACCTTTTTTGACTTTTTACGAGAAAGTCCCTGCCGCACTACGCACTTGAATATGCCAAGAGGGTGTAAGGGAATGCATGGGGATGCTTCAAAACAAGACCAGTCCTAAAACAGTAGCATGCATGCAAAAAGAGTTCTGGCTGGTAGCGTGTTGGAACAAGTCAATACTATGGTTGCAGCGGTAAGTTTTGGCAGTGGGGACTTCTTGGCCCGGATGTAAAGGCTTTGTAGTGTGGTTTAGTAATACTTTAAAGAGCTAAATTCCTTCTATATATTGTAGAGATTCACTATAAGGTAGGGTGACTCAATGAAGTAGGGGGGACAAAAAGGCGCGTTGTGCTTTACCAATGCACGAACAAAGGGGGACCAAAAAAGCAGCTAAGGCGCGCCCAGCGTCTGTGCGCAGGCTAACCAAAAAGGGCGATTTCTTTCTATTTGAAGTAGAAGTTCCTCTTTTAAGTACCTTTTAATATGCTTTTGCTATGTTACGCTATCCTTGCTCCGGAGGACCCACTGCTAGAACTTACCGCTGCAACCATAGTACGAAGATGTTGATGCCTGATCAGCCGTGATATAAGCGGAACAGCACCACCACAGCTTGGTGCAGGTCATCCTCATCATGCACGTACCCTGCACGTACTGTGGTTGCAACCATGAGGTTCCCTCATTGCCGCCTTACGCGCCTCATGGAGTTCACGGAGGAGTATTCGACGAACCCACCTAAAAAGTAGGGCATCGGACAGTAGCGACCCAAGGATATATACGGCAGCAGCAGTAGTGTATCGCGCGCCCGGTATCGCTTTTGTTCTTGGAGGACCGGGCTCCCTTTTCTGTGTCAGTCCACATAGTGATTTGATGTAATATAGCTGGAAATAGCACACATACTCAAGCCGACCACAGTATGACTGCAAAGTGTATTGTATTGTAGTTGAGAAAAAAAGCGCAGATGGCGACGCAGGCAAGAAAAGCCTATACATGACACGACAACAACATGTCAGCCCATACGCATTCATGGACGGGGTATCATCAGTTCATGCGTCCGCGTGTACGCATACCTGACCAACGCCTCATGAGAGCAAGGCCGCCTTGTGTTCCGTTCCCAATACATAAATCCTATTCTGAAAAACGCCGATACCGTAGGCCCTGCGATCGTAAAAAGCGATCGACATGACCGTGGCTCGGTCGCGCTCGGATGTGCCTGAGCGCACTTTGGGTATCTATAACAAAGAGAAGAGATGGAGGCCGATAGAGCTGGATTAATTCGATAGTGTAGAAGACAAGGATGAAACGAAAAGTGGAGTCGTTTTAGGCGCCGTTGAGTAAACATGGAGTGACACGACGCGTCGACGGCTGATGCTGGATAAAGATATCGGGCCGTTTGAATAACCGGGGTAGCGGAACGGGTACCGTAGAGACGGGCGAATGACCTAGAACTGGAATTGGTACGCTAAAGCCACATGGTGACTGTTTTTCGGACCCCAAAGCGCCAGTGGTTTGGGTTGTGTGAAGATGCTTGAGGGAAGGCCGGATTGTGGTGGCGTGATCACTTGAAGAGGCTCATCGACAGCCTCTTCGACTTGTGACGCATCCTCTTGAGAATGCTCACCGAATCACCCTGGGTGGAGGTAGACGAGTGCCGCACGCTCTCCGGGCCTTCGCTGGAAGTGTCACTGGGGCTGGTGGGCAAGACTACCCCCTCGTCCTCGTTCACGTCGGGCAGCGGAGCCGGGTACGGCGATGGCAGAGGCGGCTCTGGAGCGACCCTCAGGTATGCATCCACCCGAGCGTTGAGGGCGCGATTCTTCTCCTGTGCCAGCATTGTGATGCTGTTGCTGCTGTCGGTCCTGGCGAGGCTGCCGCGACGGGACTCGCGACGCGCAGTATTCAGGCTAAGCGATGGTGTGCGGGAAAGACCTCCTATGGCAGGAGCCCGGTCATTGCCGACCAGGCGGTACTCGGAGTTGGAGAGGTTCCATCCGGAGCAGTAAGGACAGAAGTCGCACTTGATCTCCCATCCTGCGAGACCAAGCTTCTTGTCGCAGTTGGAGAGGTTGGTGGACGGGCTGCAGGCGCGGGACAGGTGGTACCACCGGTGCCGGCAAGGCATGAGGGAAACGTTTAGTTCGGCCACGCACATGATGTGGAGGTTGGCTGTGGTGGCAGCGTGAGGAGTGTGTTGGGAGCGATGACTGGAGGTAGCGGCCACGGTGTCGATGCAGAGGCGGCGGGCTATGTATGAGAAATGCACGGGGTACCAATCACACAGCGGGGAGACGGTGTTTCCGGTGGGTAACGAGTACGTGGTCTGATATGGCGATGCAAGCGGTGCAACGAAGTCGTGTGCCAAGGCGGCAATGGTGATAGGTTGATGGGTGGTGATGATCCCCCTTGGTTCGCTCCTTCCTTTGAAGCAACGGAATGAGGCAGGCGAGGATGCAGGGGGAGGAATGAGCGGGCCAAATGCTCAGCAGCGGAAGATGAAGACGGCGGTGGTGAAGGTGAAGGTGGTGACGACGAGACGTGTGGAATGCGGCGGAGCGCGGTCTAATAAGAGTGCCAGAGGGTTGGGGCAGCTGGGCCCTGGCTCGGGTGGAGATTGTCGTGACTCGTCTGGCAGCCTGGCGACGTCGCGGTCTTTGGCGTTTCCGCAGCAGGCTAGACATTCACTCGCGGGACGAGCAACACGCGGAAGAGGAGCTAGCGACAGATCTGTTACCAGCGCCTTGGGCTCGACAACAACACCCGCCAGCGCCGCCAATCTCACCGTTGCGGCGTCTTGTCGCGGTGCGCTCGCAACGTGGAGGCGCCGTTGGCTGTGCTCGGGGTGCGTCTGAGGTTGGCGGTGAGTCTCATGAGTCCTGGCCCGGCGATGCATGCTTCGAGAAGGGAGCGGAGGCCCGCCCTTGATTCTTGTGCCCCAACGGCGACGGACAGGGGGGCGCGGGTCGGGGATCACCAGGAGTCGTCCCGCGCGCGAAGCACCGAGTTCAGACGACCGTGTCGAAGCAGCCGAGGGGAAGCGGAAGCGCCACCCCAAGGCCCGTCCAAGACGCCGCCGTCGCTTTGCTCCCGCCATCCCGGCTTGTCAGCGTGTGCCCAAGGACCTCGCATGTGCCCAACATCATCAACCTTTTTTGCCCTGTGTGCATCGAACGCCGTCCTTGGGCGGTGCAGTCATCAGCCCGGTAGCGAGCAGCAGCAGCAGGGAAACATGACCGGGAAATGCAACGCGGCTGGATCCTTCCAACGAGCCGCCTGTTTCTTTTCCGATCAAGTCATCTATCTGCTGCGAAACAAAACACGATAACCCAGTTGGTGGGCAACGGAAAACGATAACGCGACTTTGCCCATGCCGCCCCAGCCCAATGGTCAAAGAAGCAAGCATCCTTCAGAGAGATATTACCACCTAGTTACACGGACGTGGCCCATCAAACCTTAGCGTGCTGGGGTGTCAGTGGGCGGGCAGTGGGCACGTTGTGACAGTACATACGATTGCGCTTTGCGGTGAGCAGTGCATCAATCTGTCACATCGCCCCGTTGGTCGCATGTCACCGAAAGCAAAGACTGGTCCTTGTTTTGGACCGAATACCGGCCCTATCGACCCATCGTGCGGCATAGTCCGCTCCTCCCACATGCATCCATGACTGATTATCAAGCCATCCCACCACCGTGCGGGCTGACGCGGAAAGGAGAAGTTGAGACACACAGACGGTATCGCTGCCACAGGCAAGGATCCCGGATTCTACCTTAGCACAGCCCCAACGCCATCCTGCACCCTAGTCGCGGCGCCGTCCGCCATTCGATTCCGCTCCTCCCCATGCCCCTTGGCACCGACTTGGCCGACTTGGCCGCGAGCTTGCAACCCCGCTCGCGGGATCAACACACGATACGATGCCACGCGCTGTCACGCGGTCGTATCACCAATGACACAAGCCGAAACGAACGCACGCGGAAGCCCCTGTATGCCAAGAGTTCGTCCAGCTCTGGGGAAACAAACTCTCACCATGCCGGGTCCTGAAGACCATGAACCCGAGGTTCCAGCCCCGCCGTCACCTCGCCCTCTTCATCGGCTTTGTGTCTTGTTCTGTGAGGTAGATCCCGGCCCTATAGCTTCACCGTCTACTTGCTGCTTACCCCACAAACCCCAGCAAGCGCTAGTATCGCCATCACTCCATGCTTCGGAGTGGGCCTTGACCGAATGGCGGAGAAGTCTGCAGCATTCCAGACTCTGTTGTGTGGACCATACGTCACAGCAACGACTCGACAGCCGGCATAGTTACTTTCTGGTTTGCGGGGATCCGTGCTATATATGTTCAATCCGTTGAATCCTGGGCAGCTGTTGCCGACTACCAGGTTCATTGTAAACTCCACTGCATAACAAGACCTAAACGGACAAGTAATATCACTATGTTTTGTCCCACAGGATCCCTAGAAGATTGTATGCCTTTAGCCGCACTTAGCAAAGCATGCAACTAATGTGCCCAGCGAGCCCCCTCGTTACAAGCCAGGGACTTTGCCAGTTGGATTCTTGGTAATTGACCCCAAGATAACTTGGGCTACTACGAGTATCTACATGGTCCACCTGATACTGAATCGCCAGTGTTCACGTTCACACGAGCACTAGCAGCAGACTCTCCGTCATGTCACAAGCTGGTCGCAATGATGAGCTTAGGGTCAGTCACTATGAATCCTTGTTCGCCTCTGCCAGCGCCTACACACCAACACCATCCACATTATGTTCCTCTTCCCCATATCACACTGGCTGGCCCTCGACCCCGATCCCGATCCCTCTCTCAGCCCCGAGCATGTATCCGCAGCTTGTTGAGGCTTGGTACCCTTGGCACCCCGTCCATCCTTCCGCCTCGTAGCACCACAACACTCGCTACACGACATCTTCAGCCTGGGAAACACACCCAAAACACCCGTGTAGCCAGCATACAATCGCCCAGACAGCCAAGATGTCAACTGACCCCAGCAGCTTAGTCGAGACTACTCAAGACACTCTCCAGATTCGCTGAAACGGACACTCTGGTCTTAGACACCACCACCACCACCACCCCCAGCCCCCTTCGCCTGCCCAGACGTCCCCGCACCCAGCGCTGCACCGTCAGCTTGCCGCCCAACTTACCCATCGCCTATCAGATACCGGCGTCCTCCAGCCTGGTAAAGCAAGCATCTCCGGCATACCGACTAAACCAAGACTTCACAACGCAGTGGCATACGCAGAGGCCTACACAGCAACTCCCCTCTCGCGGTCTATCTCACCACCAAGGTTACACGACAGCAGAGGACGACAGATCTGTTTATAGAGCTGGAGGTCCAGACCGTACTGGGGGACTTTGGCGCTCCACGCGCGACACATATACCGACGGCGCATATTGACAGCGGTTCAACGCCAATTTCTTGGGTTGGAGTGTTGTGGACCCTTTGTGTAGCGTTGGCAGACCGGCAGTTGGGAGGAGTTCGTACACTGTCCTGTGAGGCAAGTATAGGGTTGATGGTATGGCGTGGCGTTACGTAAGGTCATGTAGAAATTGCCACACTATGAGCGAAGGATACTTGTCCAGAGAGCGGTGTCAAGTATACATGGGAGGAGTGTTCATCGTGGAGCTGTGTATGATGGACTTTCAGCGCTCCTCCTCCCCCAATAGTACTTTTTGTCACACTAGAATAATACCAAATAGGGGTGCATTCACAGTATCATCAAGTACCATCTTTCTCTTTTCTGCTCCACCCGCGACACCAGATCCTACAAAATCAGACAGCTATCTGACAGGAAATGCCCAGTAGCGTTCTCACAGCCTAAACCCCCAAATCATCAACCCTCAGCATCCCGCTCTGCATCCCCGCCACAGCCCAAGTCCCACACCTCAAGTTAGGATTCCACGCCACCCTCGTCGCAGCGGACTTCTCCTCAAACACGGTGATGAACTTGGCCCCATCCTTGTGCCGCTTCGTCGAGTCTGGATACTGCATGCTCGTCTGCACAGGCTTGTAGCCCTCGGTGATGCGCGTGAGTGGCCTGGACATGACCTCAGGATCATCAGGCGAAGCGGACTTGCCCTCGGTCGGCCCATCTGACTGTACGGCAGGGCCAGCACCGTTCGTCTCTGCGTCCCTCATCGGTTTTCTCCACTCATGCTTGAACCACATCAGACTCCACGGGATGTCCTTCGAGTTCATGATCTTGCATAGACCGTTTGTGGCCGCCACACTGCCATCCGACGAGCCGATCAAGACGGCTGGATGGACGGGGCTTGTCGCCACCGCGGTGAGCGTGCTGTCGATCCTGAACGTGTAGATGGCCTGGTTGTACCGGCGCAGCGTGCCGTGCTTGAGCAGGTAGTACTCGTCCAGCATGACGAAGGACTGCGTGTGCTCGTGCCACGCCTGGGAATGGACTATCATGCGGCCGCGGAGAGACGAGATGGCATCCGCTACGGGAGCGCGCACGTCGATGAGGCGGGCGAAGCCGTCGGCAGTCGTCAAGGAGAGGAACTGTGGTCGAGAGGGGTAGCCAGACGAGACGGTGACGATGTAGGTGTCGGCGAGCTGTTTGTGGAACCAAGGCGGGGGTCGGCGTCTTTCGGCGTCTGGTGCATTGGAGGGAGGAAATATTCCTGGATGCGTGAGCGTCCATATTGCGATGTTCCCGGAGGCGGTTCCGACCGCGATGGTGGTAGGTGAGAGCCAGCATAAGCAGGTTGGAAGCGTGCTCAGCTTTTCCACTGGCGTTCCAGCCTTATCTATAGAGGGCGGTTCCCGAAAGGCGAGCTCCAGGGCAGCTTCTGTGTAGTGTATATACTGTGTACTTAAGGAGCCCGCCGTGGACTTTCTCAGAGACACATCTAATATCCTGACCCTCCCATCAGACCAAATGCTAGCGAGAAGTCCGAGCCGAACCACGCCGTCTTGATCTGGCTCGATAGAATCTTCAGCGCCTATGGGCCACCACTGAATAGCTTTAGGCGCTCCCCAATCTGTACACATGACAAGTGCCAGACGCGGTTCTTTCTTCGCGCTCAAAGTACCGCTTTGTGTCGAGTCAAATGCCCAGATCTGTATCGATGCAGGAAAAGGGCTTGTCGCTGTGAAAGCAGGTGCTTTTGGGTTCCCAAAGCTTTTGTGCTTCTTCGCGGACATATCATCTTGCTCGACGATAACTGCGAGATACTGTGTACTTCCAAGCTGGTTGGTAGCCCATTGTGCGTCTTGTATTCGTGAACCCAGATGGAGAATCCAACCTTTCCGCTTGCTGTCCGATCCGAATGGTGCTGCAGCACTCATGTAATTGCCCTTCTTGAGTGAGAATATGCGGTGGTTCTTCAGACCACCCATCAACAGGTCTAAAGACTCTGGTCCCGGATTCACCAAGTAAGCTTGTGCCTGGTCTTCGTCCATCTGCACCGTTTTCTGCCCCTGGGCGAAAGCAGCCCGTCCGAAATTCGCATACCATTGCCGTAAGCTTCTGATGTCCTTGGCTCTGGCCTCTTCAGTGACATAGGGAGACGGTGCTAAGTGCTTGAATGATCGACTCGGTAGAGTCTCCTGCGAAAGCCACGTCTTCTTAGCCTCAAAGACGGGACGCAGGTCTTCACCCGTTGGCCCGAATAGGTTTCTCAATCGACTCTCCTGTCCACCCTCGCGCCATTCGCCTAAAGCTTTTTGGCGGGTCGTCGTTGCCCCGGCAGTCTTGGTACCCAAGGGAATATACCGCGCGCCTGCGACGCCCGGAGTGCCAACGCAGCGCACACCTGTCAAACCAGTGGTCCGTAGCGATCTTGTTTTAGCAGACCGGACGGGCGTAGCAGGGGTACTGTCGAGAGCGGTGTCACGTTCCGCAGTGATGGACTTTGTGCGCAGGACATTGTAATGTTCCTTCGTTGATGCATCGTCTTCTTCGTCCCCGTCGTCCTGCTCCTCTTCCTCTACCTGTACCTCTACCTCCTCGTCTGCCACGAACTCATCTGGGTCATCGTCCTCTTCAACAGGCGGCACGAAGTCATCTGGTTCTTCGATTTCACCTGCGTCTTGCTCTTCCGCCTCCTCCTCAGAGCCCGAGAGTTCCAGATCCTTGAACACGTCTTTGAAGTTGTACGACACGCGTCGGCCAGCGTTGCGCCCTCGACTCTCTGCAGCACCGTTAATGCGCCTCTAGGTATAGTGGCTGGATTCCATACCTCTAGCCATTTCTGTGCACTAGAGTGAGATCCGAGCACATGTGAGGCAGCTTTGCAGCTGCGCAGCAGACCTCACTGGTAGACAAAGCTGTTTGACCACTGCTGATGTATTGTTAGTAGATTGATTCTTCTTGGAGCTGCTGCCGTGCATCGATCTGTTGTCGTAGTCCCGTAACTAAGTGGAAAAGGTGGGTCTGCAAGCAAAGGTCGCTAGTGATCGATCATAAAGGCTGAAAGTTCGACCCCGCTGCCCCGCCGCACAGACCCGCTTTTTCCAAAGGGCGAACTTGCGCGGTCTTTGCTCTTACCTCAACAAGCCTGGAACATCGGCCTCTCTGTTTTTATCGCTGGGGATATATATTTACCTTTTGGACATCCTTACATCAATCAAATACCACGGTGGTATGGTCTAGTGGTATGACGTCGCGTTGTGGTTCAAATACCGCGCCAGCCTGGGGTAGGTCGGCCCTCTCTTAAGAGGATTATCAACGCAAGCAAGTGTACTGACTGTATTAACAGTTCGATTCCCAGTACCGCCAAACAGCGGATTCGCTTCTTTTTTACAGTTTTTTTTGTCCCAGTGTGGATGCTCAAACCGAGAAGCTCGGCGGCTAAAAGCGGGGTGGGGCATAACTAGCCTATCTACTTTTTGTGATTCGTGAAGTATATCTAAAGGTTGAAAGTTCAAGGATTAAATTGCTTCCTCTAGGGTGGCCACAAAGCACTGTACTAAGGCTTGATAAACTTCGTGATTATTCTAAATATATTTACCTAAATATCAAATTTGATACTTCGCGCGCTCGGGCAAGCCGCGGCAAAACACAGTAAAGGAACTCGGTGGGGTGCCAAAACACAAATATTTCAAACAGCTCAAATTTACCTAAATATATAAAGCTAAAGTAACTTAATACTGGTTTTTAAAAAGGGTTAGTACTTTCTAACAAGGCTTAGCATGATTAGTAAATAGGGGGTAGTATACGCCGACCTAAAAAGCAGGCTCAGGTGAGCTACCTGCACAACTCCGACATACTATAGCTATAATAGGCCCCAATCGCATGTTAGATACATCCGTCGGTTTGTGTATGGTTGCTGCTGTGCGATGTGAAATGCTGAACCTAGAGTCCAGTAGACCAAATCCAACGCCCCCGCGCAATGCCAAACCCACCTGCCAGTGCTACCGAAACTAATTTATCAACTCTCGATCTAGCCTGCACACTCATGCAACGAATCACGCCCTACGTTGACTTGTTCTTCCTCTTTCCTTTGCTGCCGCCGTAATCCAGCACTTTGCGCTGGTGATGATTCTGCGCCATTTTCCACCGTGTATACAATACACAAGCATCCTTCAAACCGACAAGCAGACATCCGCTAACTATGCTCCTTGCCCATATGTTCTGCAGGAAGCCAGTCGGCTTACCTGAAGCGGGCAGTGTCACCCATGATTTGGGTAGTGCAACCCTGAGCACTTCCCCCAGGGCCCCCGCGAGCCCGGGGAAGATAAATGTGCCCAGAATTGTGTTTACTATACTTGCTGATGCTGAAAAGTTGTTTCGATCGTGGCGGATGCGCGGACGGCGCGGTTGCGCAGGCTGTTGTGGTACGTTCGGCGCAGGGGCAGCACCATCCCCCCCATTCGCCTCAGCTGCCACCGGAACACCATCATCGACCGGTGGGGCATCAATTGGTGGCGCCGCCGGTCCACGGGCGATAGGAGCCGGCGGATTCTCCGGCGCGTTGTTGTTGTTGTCTGCCAGACCGCCACCATTCCAGTTGAAGAGCAAATCAACATCCACCTCCACCTCTACAATGTCCTCGCCGTCCTCACCGCCTTCGTCTTCTTCTGCTATAGCATTGAGTATGGCTTCCGCATCATCCTCCGCACCCTGTGCGTCCGCCTCAATATCATCTTCCGTACCAGCTCTTGGCTGGACCTCCTTCAACCACCGCCGCTCGTGCGGTGCCCAGAACCGATCGTAGTACGAGTTGTAGATGCTCCGCACATAGGGTAGGATGGCGACGGTGAAGGCAGCACTCGGCGGCCAGCTGAATTGTAGTAGGCTGTCGCCTTGTGCTCCGTCCGCCCCTCCACCGGCGAGGAATACGAGGGGGAGGAACGGCAGGAATGAATCCGCAATTCGTGTCCTGCTCAAAACGAGTATGATGGGTATAGCAGGCAGGCCAAAATCGATCTGCCAGTTTTTGCGAACGTGGTTGAGCAGGTGCATTGTAATCGAACTGGAGGGGAGACCTGAAGGGACGCAACGATGTCGGAGGATTGTTTGGGCATCTTGCACCCCAAAGATCTTGTACACGATGTCCTTTCCGAACCAGCGCAACGTAGTGTAAGTCGCGGTTCCGGCGAAGAAGAAGATGACAGGAAGCTGCATCATCTTCAAAACTGCCTCAGACAGGCGCACCGAATCTACAACCACATTGGATGGCCGGACCAGCTTTATCTCGGACTTGCATTGCGGGCACAAGATCTTCCCTTTCGTCGTTCCGAGGCGCAGACGCGAATCTGGTGCTTCCATGTCCGCTATCCAGTCCAGCAGGCATTGCTCGTGCGCGACAAGGACGCAAGGGCATGGGGATCGCCATTCTGAAGTCGTCTCGTCGTCTTCTGTCTCGTCATTGAAGCATATCCAGCACCGGCGTGGCTCGTTGTCTTCTGTAGACTGCGCTGCTGTCTGCGCTGGCGCATGCTGCTGCGTTGCCTCGGCTTCGGCAAGCTTCACGGATTCGGTGGGCGGGGAGTTGAGCAGGAGGGTCTGCGAGTCGACCGAGTCGGCGGAGAAGCTGTTCGTTCGAGCTGCGTTGCTCTGTTCTGGGCGCGCGGATTCTGCAGGCGACGACGCCCTCCGCTGCGGCTGCTGCTGGGGTGGGAGTGAGGCCATAGCGAGTGTGGTCGGGTGCTCCGCAGCACAAGGCGGAGTAAGAGCAAAGAAATAGGTAGGCTATCAAGCTGGCGAAACGGCGTTGAGGGTGAGAGGGTACGTGCGCCTCGGCTTGGGCTGTTTGATGGTCTGCCGCATCGGACGCGGAAGACGTCACCGCTCGTGCCTTCACCACGCAAACCGAGGTCGTGCTACAAAGCCATTATTACAGGTGGAGTCGGCTTAGGCATACTATAGCGTCTACATTGTTTACCTGACAATGTATCGCCAGTGTTCATCTCTACACGAGAGACGACCCTAAAGGCTGTAACGGGCGAAACTTCGAGCTGACTACCCACGGTTATGAATATAAAATACTGGTTACCAGCCCTCAATCTCATACTCAAACATTCGATCACCCTTCCCTTTCTCTATAGGCTTCGCGTCTCTATCGTACAGTGTCCGCTCGAAGAAAAACACCTTCCCTTGCTTGTCCACCATGATGACGATGTTCTTTTGCGTCCCGTACACTCCATCAGTCGCATGAGCAGCCTTCTGCTTGACCGCATCACCAATTTCATGAGCCGGCATCTTTAGCTCTTCCAGATCATCCCGTCCAATTGAAGGAACGAAGATAGTGTGGCGTAGCTGGTTCATGTACATGTCCCATTCCTCGTTTTCTTTCTGCTTGGGCATCGTGTCGGTGCTCAGCACTTCTAACAGTCGTTGGACTAATTGCTCGCGTGTTTCGTTCAATTCGCTGCTCTGGGCGATTGCCTCATTGGTCCACTTCTCACCATGGACGACTTTCGGCCAGGTCCGGTCGCCGTACGCTGCATTGCTGAGCGCATGTGTTTCTCCGGGCTGACTCGCAAGATGGACGACGCCATGGACATCAGGAGTCCGGTTGGAGATGATCCCGAGACCCTTTTCTGATCTCTTCACGACGTCTTGGACGAAACCGTATAGCAGACTGAAACCCCCAACTCCCTTCACGCCGTCTTCCTCGATCATGCGCTTTTCGAATGCCTCGGTAGATTCTCGAGCTTTGGGGTCCGACTTCAACCAAGCATTGGGGATGAGACCTCGACTTCGAGCGCCTTGGATAATATCTTCGTTTTCTTCGCGATAGTTGGTCAGAACTGCGATGCGGCCTTGCCGCGTTATTCCCAGCCACGTGCCGTGTGCCGGTCGATGTAGGTCGTACCCGCCTAGTACTTGGTCGTCTGGTGCAGGCCACCAAACTGCCTCTTGTGTAGGTCGGTGAAGGTATTCCTGGGGCAAGTATTAGCAGCCGATTCGGGATTTGCTGCGTGCATAGTCACATCGCGGTTGTTGAGGATGATTAACGGATACTGAGGGTGCTCAGTCGTGACAATTACGATGCACATCCTGAAGTTCTGTGCAGTCCAATGTGTCGCTGTCAAGGAAGTAAAGCAGCGGATGGATATTGAGGCGAAAGAGCGGTGTCGCGAAGGATCAATCAAGGTTGGTGTGAAATAGTTGGCTTTGACGTGGACGAATGATTCAAGCTCTTGAAGAGGCCACGCCTGTGCTACGTGTTATATGCTGTGTACGCTGGCACTGCCTGGCAGGAGCCCTGCACGTGTGTCTCCAGGCCATCTTGGCCGTGAAGCTCGGCCCGGCATTTCCCGATGGCGGGAGGCGTGAACGCGTTCTGGTCTCATAAGACCGTGATAGTCGATTCTGTACCAATCATAGGAGGGCTGCTGGACAAAAGCTGGGCAACTTAGTGTATCAGTTCCCGCGAACAATGTTGTTGAGCTCGAAACCCCCATGTAGTGGAACAGGATGGTACAGAAAGGAAGATTGAACCGCTTCAAGTAGATGAGCTTTGCATCAGGCTTCTTCGAAAGGCTGCAATTGTATTCGTTTGTGAATCACTAATGCATGAAAGAACCTACCTACTCTTTACCTTAACTTGACAGGCTACTTTAGTCCCGACTCGAGCGCACTGTTCGTCAAAGATCGAGTAGCCCCACGATGTACCATGTGTTGATCGTAGAAGATGGTCGATGCACCGAGGAGCTCTTATTAGCCGATTCAGGTAACAGGGCTAATGACGCGTTACAGGGCCCACCCAAGCTCCGCGAGCTCAGCCCTATGCACACCACCACCACCACGCGGGTGAAGCCCTCTCCTTGATTTCGTAGCAAGTCACCGACAGCAACTCGTCAAACACAGCATGGCAAACTTCGCGCCCTACCAGGACATCCCCGAGACCACACGCGCGCTCAGCCCGCCTATCGCGTCCCCACGCACCTCTCTCGATCGCACGCGCAACATCGGCACCACTGCCGTGACCTCGCCCACGAGCCAGTCGTACCAGCAGCGGGACTACTTTGGCAGCGATGATGTGGAAGAGCAGCGGGAGCGCGTGGCGTGGAATGCGCCTCTGGGAGGACCGAGGGAAGACGTCGACATGTTCTCCACGAGCATCGGCTTGAGGATGGACCACGCGGCGTGCCTGGCATACCTGCTGCTTCCTCCTGCGGGTCCTGTGGCTCTGTTGATCTTTGAGCACCGGAGCGACTACGTTAGGTGAGTACCACGCAGCCTGTCTCTGCACTATCTATTCCTGGTCATAAGCATGCGACCGGGAGGCAATGTGCGGTCAGCGACATAGGAATGGTATTGACCCCGCCACAGGTTTCACGCATGGCAGTCGAGCTTGTTATTCGCTTTCATCTTCGTCATTCACATCATCTTCAGTTGGTCGAGCATAATATCTTGGTTCTTGCTCATTGGAGACTTGGGCCTCATTGGCTTCCTCACCATGCATGCATACCAGGATGGTACGTACGTCTACCTCTCCATGCGAGTGATATTGACTGTCGCATAGCATCTACCCTTGATCGCTATGAAATCCCCTTCTTCGGACCGCTTGCGACCTCGATTACGGACGACGAATAATAACAAGTTGAGGGCGGAGGGCTGCCGATGTTACAGTTTGCGAGTCATAGACGGGATGTGGAGTTAACGGGCATCACTGGCGTCTTGGGTACCTGTTCGGATATTTTGGCCGGTCGGAGGTTATCTCGGAAAGCTTGCGGTTCATTTGAGGTCCTTAAGCTGGCCTGTCTCCGGCTCTGGATCGCTGATAGCTACTTTTCGTGGTAGATACGTTATGAATCAACCAAACCTTTCTTTCGCAATCGACTTCAGGAAATCCATGGTTTGTGCTTCTTTTGCCCTCCGATCCGCAAGTCGCTCCTCCCGCTCAGCATCCCGGGCGCGCGCGATCTCCTCTTTCCGGATCTCACGCTCACTCTTCTGTCGCTCTGCGTCCCTTTTCCGCTTCTTGTACACCTCCACACCATCATCGCCCATCAAATCAGCCTCTCCGACTTCCACGTCGCCGCTTTCTTTGGCATCGCGGAATTCCTTCAGTGTACTGGTGGTCTCTCGTTTCTTCTCCAGCTGCCGTTCCCTCGAGCCAGGGTCTGCGCGAGGCACCAGCTCATCCAGCCGCTCCTTCTGCACGTTGCGGTCCTGCTTGCGTTCGTATCGGATGCCGTAAACGTAGTTTGCTTGGTCGCGCGTACAATCCTCATCCCGCTGCTCGTTCCTCAGGGCGAGATCATCGAATCTGGGCACTGTCGGGCCGTGGCCTGTACGCCTCGAGGCGCCGCCCGGTGGTGGCGCCGGGCCAAAATCGTCGTCGTCGCTCTGAGGCTCCGGGGGCTTTGGAGGGTAGACGGGTGATGCGCGGCGCTTGCCTTCTGTTGCTTGTAGAGAATGCGCAGTCTCTTGGGCCTGCTTCAGCATTGATGGGTCGTACCAGCTGCGCGAGAGCTCGCCGCGGTTCCTGAGACTTGTTAGCAGCCTGTTTAAGTCACAACATGGCGGGACCTAGCTTACCATCGTCCTATGAAGCTTTTCCAGCGACCTTTGGCTTCACGTTCGTCTAGCTCATCCAGGATGATCTGTTTCTGTATATCCAAGTACGATTGAAACAAAGGCCTGTATTCTTCAAAGTGCCGCTTCGACAATTCTTTCGCGTGATATGGCAGCGTCACCGGGCGAGTTTGAGGCGAACGCGAGCGGGGTCGCTTGTGCTTGTCGTCATCATGTCGAGGAGATCGCGAGCGCGGATGTCGGGATTTGTGGTGGTGCCTGTGGTGGTGTCCGCTGGAGGGTGACTTTCGGTGCGACCGAGAGTCTCGTTCGTCAAGTTGTCGTTCGGAAGTTTGTGGCATGGTGGGTTGTTGACGTCGAGCAATTAGTGCGTGGAGATTAAGCCGCGCTTCGGCTGCACCTTCCGCCGCAGTTGATTGTGCAGCAACAACTTCCATCCGACTGCTCTGAAAAATAGAAACTACGAGGCTCCAACCAGAAAGATTCTGCAGAGATACATCCATGCTTACCATCAAGAAGAGAGTGTAACGAAATTCGCAAGAGCAACAACACCCGTCATGACGCGATGATTTTTTGTTCGGACGGATCGTGCGCTTGCAACGCGAAACCGGAGCGCTGCCATAGCTCAGCATGTTGTCACTCTTCGGTCGAGTTGTGTTGTATTACTCCTATAGGCGATACCTCTTGCATCGACCTCCTGTCATTCCTACGTATGTGTACTCATGTCCGCGAGCCGATTGCGTTTCGAAAATTACATCTTATCTCCCTGAGCCTTTCTCGATCCGAACCCCACGTCTACCTGGGAAAGGAGTAGTGATAACTTCGAGGCCCGATGCTTCTTTCCACACGTGTGACGTTGAGCAAGATACGAAAATGCCATCCCCTCGTAGCTAAATTATGGTTCTAGGGGTCCGTTGCCATGTCATATTGAATCGCACTTGGGAGATCCTCGTAGTTCTCCAGGTCCTCCATATATCTTCATGCGATGTATCGGCTCGCTGAATCCTTCACAGTTCGCGTATAATGCTTCATCCCAATGACCAGTGTGAGACTCTACTCGGTGTACTCGGTTCGGATGTCGCAGTTGCGCACAACGTAGACGACATGTAGGCTGATTAGGCCCATGCCTTGGTGTAAACCCGCCCTTTTAGTCTGTTTACCGTGGCACTTCGCTTCGGTTTGTAGTAAGTTCGTCAGGTATTGGCTACGCCGTCGAGCACAGTGCCGCCGCTCACACTCGAAGACACCAGTCCCGGTTCCAGCGTATTGCAGTCGTAGATGATCGTCGTGAGAGCATCTGTGACACCATGTCACTAGATGTGCGAAGCAGCGAAAGAGGCTTTCCAGGACTAATCAGGTCGAGCAGAGTCAAGGACCAACATACGGCCTGGATGACGAGGAGAACGGCCATGAAGAAACGAAAAGAGGAGTCTTTGATCATGGCAGGCTGCTACAGTACGACTAAGGCGGAATCTCGAGTACAGCTGGCCTGTATTTTGCCTACCCTGGGGCAACACGTTGTATTAGGACTTGGGACGTAGCGCTGTGATAAAAAGACTGAAAGTGACGAGGTGGTCGCTGACTTTTCAGAACAGCTTCGTCCCAAAAATCAAAGTTAGAGAATGTGAAGTCAGTCGTAGTAAGCGTGAGGCCTGATAATGACCTCCACATGGCCTCTTCGTGATAATCTCTCTGAAGATGCAAAGTGGCCTTTTGCAATACGAGGTTGCACGCCGACTGCCACGAAAGAACGGCACAACGACAACTTCATTTCTGTATATTACAGTGCTATTGTCTGTTCCTCCGTGCCAACCTGGCCTCTATCGGTGATATTGCCTGTGGACCGGGGGTCGGTGAATGGGTGGAGTTGTGCCAAGGACCGAGGTGCAGCGGAGGATTGCGTAGGGCGGCAACGAATCATCGACTTCGCGCGTCCGTCGAACCTCAACTCGCGACAATGGCAGACGAGATGCAGATAAATCCACAGCGAGCAAAACAGCTTGCGGAGAACCTCACTAGCATAACCTCTCGCATCAAGGCTGCCAACAAAAGCTCCAGACAGGTCCGTACCTGCCCCTCCACCCCGCCTGGATCAATCTAACAGCTGCAGATCCGCCTCATAGCCGTCTCCAAACTCAAACCCGCCACCGACATCCTCGCGCTACACCAGCAGCCGCAACCTATACACCAGCACTTCGGCGAGAACTACGTCCAAGAGTTGTTGGAGAAGTCGAAGCTCCTTCCACGCTCAATACGATGGCACTTCATCGGCGGTCTGCAATCGAATAAATGCAAGCAACTGGCGGAACAGATACCGAATCTCTGGTGTGTAAGCAGCGTAGACACTGAGAAGAAGTGCGATCAGCTGGAGAAGGGCCGCAAGGCATTGGTCGAGAGCGATGCTGCGGTTGAGCCGCTGCGGGTCATGGTACAGGTCAACACCAGCGGCGAGGAGTCCAAGTCTGGAGTTGAGCCTGATGAAGCGCTCGCATTAGCAAAACACATTGTCGAAAAGTGTCCTACTCTGCGATTCACAGGGCTCATGACTATCGGCGCAATCGCAAGGAGCAAGGCGACCACAGCGGAGACTGAAAATGAAGACTTTGTCACCTTGAGAGATACTAGGGACAAGGTTGCTGAGGGTTTGGGTTGGGAGAAAGAGACGCTGGAGCTGAGCATGGGTATGAGTGCAGATTTCGAGGGCGCAATCGCGATGGGTAGCGACGAAGTGAGGGTAGGAAGCGACATCTTCGGCGAGAGGCCAGCGAAGAAAGATGCGGTGGTAGTGGAGAAGGGCTAGTGGTACATTATAGGGAAAAAAGAATAGATATTCAGTGCTCGTCACTGGCGTTCACATCAATGTACACTGCACATCTTATGTGAGGCCTCACGATGGTGCTTGGCGCTATGCTTGATTAGGCGCGGCAGCCTGGGTCAGCGCTCCTCACTTCCAACTCTCCTGCTGTTCTTGACATGAAAAATACATTCACAGTTCGATTACCCAAGCTACGCTAGTTTGAGGGGAAGCCGCAGAACGGCCCCAACGCACAAGTCGCCGGCCATCCCAGAGTCAACTCTTACCACTATGATGCAGCATAGGTACTATATCACCGCACTGGCTCAAAAGTGTGGGCATTTCGTTGCGCCTCCTGGAGTGAACATAATGCGCCCACACTTCTGACGAGGCCCTCTACATAAGCCAACATCGTCGCAACAGTACAGCTAACATCTCTCAGAGCCAAACACCCTCCGCCGCCTCCATACTTTTGGGAACAAGATACTCCAAAACACCGAGATGAAGGCAACGCAAGGGATCTTTGGATTGCTTTCCAGACCATCACCGCAAGATCCGACTACCACCACCTCAGCCTCGAAGAGCTAAGGCTAGAGGACTACAAGCGTGGCAAGACGATGAAATTCAGAGTGCCTGCGTTCTCTTTCGAGCAGCGTTGGGGTGGAGAGGAGACGGTGAGGTCTGACCTTTTGAACCTGTGAGTGATTTCGTATGTACATCTGGGTGCAACTCAAGTTGCGTTGCTTTCATTAAATCTAGGCACCTACTGGGATTGTTCAGGTATATTCACGCACTCCCACTGACCATCAATACTTAAGAATCCAAGGCCCCGGCATCGAGATCCGCGTCGGCGAGGAGCCATATACCCAACAAACCTGGTCACTTCCTCAAAGGCTCCTCTCTTACCATTCCGATTTCTTCAAGATTGCCTGCACGATCGGTCTCCGCGAGCGGAACGAGAGACTCGTCTCTTTTCCCAAGGACTCTCCCGACACCTTTCGCCTTTTCGTAGAGTGGTTATACTTCGGCAAGTACACTCTGCCTTTTTTGCACAGAGACCGATATGATATGGACCGCCAATCATGGGTGTTGGGCGACAAGTTATTATGTCGCGATTTCAAGGAGTATGCCATGACGCGGTTATACGGGAGCTACTGCGGGCTCTTGAAGACCAAGCGACTCAAGCCGGACGACGTACGGTTTGCATGTGAGAACAGCCCGCCAGGCTCGGGGCTTCAGAGGCTCGTTTTTGACCTCGTCGGAACTTATCTCCCGAGGATAGATGCTGCGCGTTTAGAGGGCACGGAAGCAGACTGGGCTGCCGTGTTGGATGAATATGAAGATGACTTTGGGATGGCGAGGACGTATTTGATGAGTATGAATAAGCCGAATGAGGTTCAACGGAGCGTAGAGTGCTATCTCGATGATGAGGGAGTGAGCGAAGATTTGGTGGCACTGACGATAATGCCCTTTTGGGATTGTATAGATGTGTAATGCAAGTTCCGTGGTTTAGAAACCTTTCTGAACCACATGATAACCTAGTTAAGAGTTTGAGCACAATCAGCCTGTGTATGGCGTACCTTGGGGTAACAAAATGCACTCAAAACCCGAGCGTAGCGCTGCAAATTCTCGCTCGCTCGGCGGTGAAATTTCGCAGTCTATCTTGAAATGCTGCTGCTCCAACGGTGGGTGATATAGCACCACACATGTATCAAAAGTCAGCCGTGCATATGCTATCAGCTGATAAATCTCGATGCCCCAGCTGTTCTCTCAAGCACTGTCCTGGAACTTTCCTAGAGCTTCGTCGTTCCAACTCATGAATTTTCCACTCAAGTGTTTGTCCCCGTCCACGGCCAGCTTCGCAATGACATGACCCGGCTGCTCTGGCTTCAACAACCCTCCGTCCGTCTTCAAACCAGCAAACTTTGCAGCGTCTTTCTCGCTCATGGCCTTGTTGTGGAGTTCTCTGATCTCTCGCTGCATCTCTGTGTCGACAACGCCTGGGCGGATGGAGATAGTCGTCACATCAGGCTCCTCAACCGCCAAGGTGAGGGCAAAATGATTAAGCACCGCTTTGCCCGCACCATACGCACCCCAACCCTGGTAAGCACCGACAGCTGCCCCACTAGAAGTGAGGATAATGCGACCTTGCGTTTTGCGAAGTGAGGGCAAAGCAGCCTGAATCTATTTTGCAACACAAAAGCTGTTAGTCATTGCACGTGATATTCAGTCCTCCGGCACGCCCTCCCATACGTACCAAAGCAATCGCACTGAAGACGTTGGTATCAAAGGCCTTGCTCCACTCCTCAGGACTCGAGTCTGCGATCTTTTTTACCGGATCCAACGAGCCATGGTTGACGATAAGTCCGTCAACGCGACCAAAGCGTTCATTCGCGACTTCGACCGCTTTAGTAGAGATGTTGAAATCGGAAAGGTCACCAGCGACGACTTCGACGTTGTCGGCGCCGTACTGGTCGCGCAGTTGGGTGAGGCTAGACGCTGTGCGGGACACCAGGACAAGTTTGTGGGACTGGCCGAGGAGATAATGGGCAGCTGCTAGGCCAATGCCTTGAGAATCATTAGCAAAACAACTTGAAGGAGTTCACTACATTTCCATAATTTGACATTCAAATCGAGGTGCAAAGATATGCCAACAGGTACCTGAACTCGGGAATATTTGAATGTGCGGGGTAGGAAGATCAATGGAAAAAGGAAGACTGGCAGATGCCTACCTCTCGAAGCGCCTGTTAATATGATAACCATCTCTTTAGATTCTGCCATGATGGAAATTTGGGATGTAGTGGGATGAGTGAGGATACTGACAATGTTGGATAGGCCCGACTCATTACGCGCTTACCGCAGTAGACCCACTAGCGGATTAAGTCAGGTACGGATATATTTGCGCATGTCAGACGTCTACCCTTCTGAACGAGAAACGAACACTTAGTATAGCATTTGAGACGAGAGAATAAACTGAGGACCCAGGCATCTGACAAATCAATCTCTCATGTCCTGGAACTATATATTGTATCAAATGTTACTGGGTCCTGATCGGCAATGATGAAGCTCACTGCTAACTATTGCTTGAAATGTGACCGATTTGCGCATGATTGTGAACACCGGTGATATACATTCAGGGTTAAAATGCAGGTACGTATAGAAGCCTAAGTCATTCTGGGGTCAACTATGGAGAGCCCGATTAGCGAAGGCCTACCTTATATCCGGCTTTCACGCTGACACAGGTAATATTGGCCAAGTATTGTGGTGTCTTTACTTTGATCAAGTGTTATGAACATCATGCAAGTGCGCTATAGACAATCGGTATCTGAAGAGGCAGGCTGCTGTATGGATGATGAGAATGAACAATTCGTACCGGACCCCGGCTAGAATCTATGCGCCTAACTCCAGAACTCCAAATTGATGCCTCGATCCAACACACTAGCTCAGTTCCTTAGTGCTCGGAGGCGCTCGTTCAGGCCCTGCTCTTCCTGCTCGGTAGGACCGATCTTCGTTTTCGCTGGCGTGGCCTCCTCGAGGTCTGCTGACAGCTCGACGCCGACCTTGTCCGCAGTTTGGGCCATCAACCGGTCGACATCATCCTGGGGTGTTCCCACTGCGGTCGCTGAGGACGTCGCTTCGCGAGTGAATTCGTCCACAACATCGAGGTCGTTGAAATTCTTCTCGAATCCGTCCATGACCGCCGTTATCTGTGACCCAAAAATCAGAAAACCTGCCTTCAAGGAAGGCGCGCCAGAACGTAATAGCAGACCATGAGTTCACGTACCCTTTCCAAGTTCATGGACTTCATAGCTACATCCATGCTCTTCACCACCTTCTGCATGTTCCCGGTGACCTGACGCATTGTAACTGCCGTTTGTACCCGGCCGGCAACCGCGTCGACACGCGATGCAAGTTGTAGGAGGTTCAGCTTCTCGTTCTGCTTGCGGACGGCGTTTTGGGCGTAGATGCGGGCGATGTCGTGGTGGCCTTGCTTCATGGCCTGGTCGATTTTTAGCGAGATGCACAACAGCACATACAGAGCACAGCTCACCTTCTCCACTTTCGCCTTCTCTGTAGTTTCCTCTTTCCCAGCCTTGAGCGCCTGTCGGTTCAGCGACTTCGCCGTGAACTGGTGTGCGTTAGCAGGCAGCAAGGGAAAACAGGACCGGTATCGCACCTTCAGGTTGAAGAGGGCAGCTTCAAGACCAGACATGCTGAAAGCGGGTTGAGTGCGACTAGGGTTCTCTGCGATACGGGCGGCAGATGCAGCGTGGATGCGGGCGAGACTGCGGAGGTTGATGGATGCGGCTGATGTTCGGCGTTAGGTGAAATGGTGGGGTTGGACGCGAAGCAACGTCATTGGCAGGGCCTCGGCACCTTTCACGTGGGGGTACTCACTTCAGTGCTCACCACGCGTTCGCATTAGCTTCGTGATAACGATAAGGGAAAGTGCATATATTATCTGCATGCGTATATGCGCATGTAGTGAGTCTTCACCGATCACACTGATGACTTCATAACTGCAGAGCGGGGAAGCTACAGCCCACTTGTCTGCACAGTGATGCCGAGTCGTTGCAGTAATAGGTAGGGTAGCTTTTCCATTCGAAGCGAAATTCAGATATAGGTATCATGTCATGCAAACGCCTGCCGTTGCCACTGCGGTGGCACCCCCAACTCCGAAAGAAGCAACCCGCCAAAATCCACCGCGGCTAGTTCAAGAAGTTGGCTCCGAGTGGAATTTGTTCGTTGCGTTGCGGAATAGTTCCTCTTGCGCGCGAATGAGCTCTTCCTCGGTCATGCCGCTCTGCTCGATTTTTGTTTGTTTCTTCTCGCGATTCTGCGACGTGTCAGCAATGCATTCAAGGTGGCTTAGAAAGCAACCGCAGAGCATTTGCAGCCAGTTGTGTATCATGTACCCGGGGGTAATTTGGCCTATGAAGAGTGTTTGCAGTGTTGCTTTGATGGTGTATGCGCGTACCTGTTGCTGCTTCTTGTAATCCGCCGCAACCTCGAGAATAGCCGGAACGTAGTCGTGGAAGTCCAGCTCTTCCAGCGCCTGCTTCACATGCTCGCATGCTATCGTCTTCTTTGCATCCTTTTCTGCGATCTCGTTGGCCTCGGAGGATATGAGGGTGATGAACTCGACGCAGCATTCGATGAGCAGGTCGCGCGAGTCTTTCGCAAAGGTCATGCCCGGCTCGGACTGCAGGATCTCGGTGACAATCTTCTGCACGGTTGCTGCGCGGTGTTAGCTGGATGCGAAAACATGGCAAAAGTTTACGGGGATGCGCGTACCCTTGGGCAGCGACAGGTCGTCGTTACCACCGAACTCGCGATCTGACATGGTGTCGGTGTGGTGGAAAGTGTATTGCAGATGTTTGCCTGTGAGGCGCGTAACATTATCTATGCGCGGCGACGGCGGCGCTTATGCGGAACTACGTTGACCCCGCCCGTGGAAGCGCGCGGCTGATCATGGCTGATCATGGCTGCCCAGAGCGGCAAAGTACATGCTCTCGCAGAATGCCTGGCTCGGACTCGCTGTGGTCCCTTCGGTGTCACCCGGGCCTGGCAGATGATGGTTTGACGCTCGTCGCTGGGATCCCTCCTCCCGCCCCGTCTCGCGCACCTCCTCCTTCGGATGATGCAGGGCAGGCAGCGTCGGGTGCGGATCATACGAGCGACTGACGCGCTTTTGGCGGACCGCACAGGCACGAGCTATCTGGGTTTAGGCGCTGCGGGTGGAACTAAGCTCCCTAGATATGCATCGAATTGTGGGCAACCTGCCGAATCAATCGCGTGCAGCAACTCGACCGGAGCAAAACGGCAGCTTGTCAAGTTGCTGGTTTGCCGCCCCCTGCACGTCGAGGCCCGCTGTCATTTCATTTGAGAGGCCGCGAAACGCTAGGGCATGGTAGAGTAATACGAGCATGCAATGCAGCAGGGCGAAGTGAGGCCTCGGGTGGTTTGCGACGGGAGCGTGAGCGTGCAACACCAGGCGGCTCCCTCGACGCTCGCCGTGATGTCAGCGAGCAGGGTGCTTGGCGGGCCCGACAGGGGGAAACAGGAATGCGAGAGCGTTATCCGAGCACGGTGTACTGTATCGGTGTGCAGATGACGATGAGGCGGTGAAAATCCGGAGGGGAAGGCAGCGTGTTTCATCGGTTGAGGCGGCGTACAGGCATGCGCACTGCAGTCAAAAGAACGGCGGCTGCTGGCCGAGCAAAACAGCGTATCATCTCAGCAGCCCTTCCCGGACCCGCCGCATCAAACGAAGACCACCCCTACACAGCTACTGTCCGTGGCCCTTCATCAACGACGCGCGCACGCTCCAAGTACCATAACGCACTACCCCCAGGTACCGGCACTCACCGCCGTGGACCCTTTTGTCCTTGATTGATCGACTGGGCCTCGGATTGCCTGCTGCCCACGCGGCGCCCCTAGCACTGGCAGGCCCGATAGAAGCGCAGCAGAGTTTTTCGATTCTGGTGCACCGGCCTGTTTTTGGTTAAAAGCCGCCCAGACAGCCTGGCAGGTCGGGTTGATTATTATGACGCGTGAACGCCGTGAGCCCGTAATCCAGCACAGCCAGCGCAGCTCGCCGCTCTCCACATCGCCGCCCGTCTCCAGCTCGTCCTTTGCAGCAGTCGCCTCACAAACACACGCAGCCACCCGTCCGCCATCGTCCAGAGGAGCCGATGGGAATGCACCTACTCGTCCAGCTCTAGTCTCACGTGCAACTGGCATCCCCGTCCCGCCTTCACCTACCCGACCACGACCTCGTCGCCGCTCGGTACACAACTCCAAGTCCACCTCCGCCGTCCCGACACTCTCCAGGTACGTTGCGTTGCGTTGCGTTACGTTACGCCTGATTAGCCACTCCTGAAGTCCTGAACCATGTGCTGAAGCTTCTGTCCAGCTTCGCCATCCCCCGCGCCCTCCCCACCTACTGGCTGCCGACCATGACGAACTCGACCGGTGGCGCCAGCTCTCAGACAGCCGCAGATCTCCTGCGCCAGGTTGCGATGCAGAGGTAAGCAGTCCGAATCTGACTATGCGCACGCCATGCCCGAGTGGACGAGCTGTCTCAGCGTGCGTGTGCCCGAGTGCAAATAGCGAGAGGTGCGGCGTCGCTTAGCCTATACTTGGAGCCAGACGGACATGCCGGCGCTCAGGTTACACGCCGGCTTCCTGGATCAGTCCCGCAGCCGCACATGCACACCTATATTGCTCGCCGCCGCGCTCTCGTCTCACCCTCGCCCGCCGCCCGCCGCCCGCCGCCCATCCGCTCTTCCACCATGACGTCGAGCGCGCTTCTAACCCCCCACTGCAGGATGAGCAACGACGACGAACATGACCAGATAGGCTCCAACAGCTCCACGCCGCCGGGCGCCTCGACGCCGCGCCCCGATCCGACCGATAAGCGACTGCCAGGTATCCTGCACAGTTACTTTGGCCAGGTTCGTGATTCTTTGATACCCCGTCGGAAGTCTTCTGCGGTCAACCCCTCCCCCGCACCTGCACCTGCCACCCAAACTGCAGACCCGTCATCGAAAGAGGATTCCGATGCTAGCCGTCTGCCGTCAAACACACTGCCCAGCCCCACGCCCAGTGCTTCTTCTACTTCACGACATCCCTCAACCTCTCAGTTGAACGATGCAGAAACGGAGAAGCTAACAGAAGGCGCTTATGCGCCGCCGTACAACCAGGCCACGCCTCCTCAGACTCCCCGCACACGCTCGCAGGAAGGCAAACGGCCGGCCTCGAGCCTGTCTCAGTCCACGCTTGCGTCGAACCAGAACCAGAACCAGATCCAAATCCAGAAGACGAAGGAAAAGGAAAAGGAAAAGGAGAAAGAGAAGGAGTCCCGAGAGCGAGACCCTGCCGATGTCGGCCCACCAAAGGGCAAGCTGTCGGTCGCCATCTCGGAAGGAAGGGATCTTCGGCCCAGCGTCGATCCGTACGTCGTATGTCAGTTCCAGTGGGCTGAATACATCTCGGACGGGCCGCGGAACGACACAGCAAAAGACAAGCGGCACCCGCTCGCTATTCAGCGGACTGATAGTGAGACTGGCAAACCAATGGCGATTCCAATGCGGAGCCGACAGAGCAGCAACAACGGCACCAGCTCAGACCCGCGTGAGAATGGCTCATTGAAAGACGTCACCAACCCAAAGTGGGAGCATGAGGCTATATTGTGGGTGTACTCGCTGTCTACGTCGTTTGAATCAACTGACTCTGTGTAGCGATGTCGTCGGTGATCACTCCGAAATCGACATCTCCGTTTACGATCGTAGCAACGCCGAGGCCTTCCTTGGCCACGTCCGCTTCTGTCCTAACCTAGTAGAGTATGAGAAGCCCTACGATGGATGGTTCACCCTCGAACCGCGAGATGGAGAGGAAGACTTTGTAACTGGAGAGATTCACCTGCGAATCAATTTCCACAAAACCGACAAGAAACACTACGGCCCCGAAGACTTCGAGATCTTGAAACTCATTGGGAAGGGCACATTCGGACAGGTCTTTCAAGTACGCAAGCGGGACACTCGACGGATATACGCCATGAAGGTACTCTCCAAGAAGGTCATTGTACAGAAGAAAGAGGTGGCTCATACGCTTGGCGAACGGAACATTCTAGTGCGAACAGCTATGGCCGACTCCGCATTCATCGTTGGTTTGAAATTCTCCTTCCAGACGCCTTCCGACCTTTATTTGGTCACCGACTACATGTCCGGCGGTGAGCTCTTCTGGCATCTTCAGCGTGAGGGTCGTTTCCAAGAAGGTCGCGCCAAGTTTTACATCGCCGAGTTGATCCTGGCTCTGCAGCATTTGCACGACCACAATATCGTCTATCGCGATCTGAAGCCAGAGAACATTCTTTTGGACGCCAAGGGTCACATTGCGCTCTGCGATTTCGGTCTCTCAAAGGCGAACCTTACTGAGAACGCCACCACGAACACTTTCTGCGGTACAACCGAATATCTAGCCCCCGAGGTGCTGCTCGACGAACATGGTTACACCAAGATGGTGGACTTCTGGTCTCTGGGTGTGCTTGTCTTCGAAATGTGCTGCGGTTGGAGCCCATTTTATGCGGAAGACACTCAGCAAATGTACAAAAACATTGCATTTGGAAAAGTACGGTTCCCGCGAGACGCCCTTAGCACCGAGGGGCGTAACTTTGTGAAGGGTCTACTCAACCGAAACCCGAAGCACAGACTTGGTGCAACGCGCGATGCCGAGGAGCTGAAAGCACATCCTTTCTTTGCGGACATCGATTGGGATGCTTTACAAAAGAAGAATGTGGTACCGCCGTTCAAGCCCAAGTTGAAGTCAGAACTAGATGTCTCGAACTTCGACCCCGAGTTCACGAATGCCCTGAACGGAAACGGATCTTTGAACGCGCGGGCGGCTGCTTTGGCCTCGGGCATTAACCCTGCATCGACGCCGTTGTCGCCAACTATGCAAGCCAATTTTGCGGGCTTCACATTTGTGGATGAAAGTACCATGGATCACCAATTCGCCCATAAACACAGAGAGCACGAGCCTGAACGTATGGACGAAGACGATAAGGATGATATCAACTGGGACAAGCCCGCAGGACGGGGTGACCGAATGAGTGGCGTCATCCCAAGTAACGACCACGATATATTCAACCACGGACATTTCGACGTTTAACGAATCTCACTCATTGATCCAACAGCGTTTCTATAAACTCGAGTCGTCCACCAACTTTGTATCTCGAGGTACTCGCACTAAAAGTGGTTTCACGTCCACTTGCGGCTGCACCCGGTGTCATGAAACCTTGCTCCTGAGCAACATCACAGAGCCAACCTTACAAGGCTCGGTCGGGGTACACTGCACGCCGGCCTGCACGTGGCTCCAATTTGATCACGCCTTTCCGACTGTTCGAAATAGGCTGTATGGTCTGCTACCCGTATGGGCTACGTATTCACCCCACACGTGTGGATACGGATCGCTGGACCTTTCTTCCCGGTCAAGCATTTTCGCTTGGATCACTCTTTCTGACTGCAACATACTATCTAGTTTATCCAGAACGGACGTCACTGTCGACTATTACGCACACACCCTGGAGTTAATTGTGGTTCCTTGATAGCATTGCGTGGGTGATTATGCCGAGCATTCTGGGCTTTTATCAACATTTATAGGTTTTGGTTTCAGCCTAGCTTTCCTCCATATCTTAATTGCTACAAATTCACAGGACACAAGCTGAGCATAGTGTTACCTGCAGATGCGCATCGTATCTGTCTCGCGGAGGTAGTCAATGACGCCGTTTGGCATGAATTGTACATATTGAATGGAAAGCAATCAACATGGTTACATCGAATGACTGTCCGATCCACAAATATCATTTGCTCGTTCCCGTCTTTTGTTATGGACTCTTGCATTGTCATGAGGGTTATGCACCCACCCAATACACCGCACTTGCACTAAGACATGCCTCTTTCCGACCCATCCGATATCGCTCATTCTCGGTCTGCTGGGATTGTAGAGGCAGTCTTTCGTGTGAACGTAAAGACCGGATGTAAGCTCTCTTATCGGTCGTATTCTTAACAGTTGAACCTGAGGTTACTTCATCTACTATAAGTATCTAGAACCTGGACGTGAATACTTTATCGCTGGTGTTTATATTGTTGCGAGATGCAGTGCCTCACTAGTTGTTTCGGAGTTAGCCAGGGTCGACCATCGACCTCGGCAAAAACAGGTGAACTCCGCTTAAGCTCCAGGACTTTAATTGCCGCCCCGCGTAAGACGCAATACAGCTGTATACCAACTTACCGACGCTCTCTTCTCTTGAAGCTGCAATCTGATTAAAATCGCAAGTCACTATTTAACCAAGTGATCATGGGCGCACAGGAACCGGGTGTAGGATTTGAGTTCCCGACCTTCGAGGTCTCGTGGAAGAAGAGAGACTTGCTCCTCTTCGCGGCCAGCATTGGTGCGACATACCCTGACGAGCTTCATTTTCTCTATGTAAGTCCAATTACTCTGCGGTGCGATTGAGGGGTAAATGGTTTCCTACCATCATCACCCGTCGTTGTCTGTTTCTCCACCCGATTTGGTAACTCATGGTGTCACAGGAACTCAATCAGAATTTCGCGGCATTCCCGACCTACCCGATCATCCTTCCATTCAAACACACCGATTCAGAGGTTATTGACTTCTATGCGCGCTCGAACAGTACACCTATCGCAGGCGTTCCCAAGTTCGACACCAAGGGCGTGCTCGATGGCGAGCGCAAGCTCCAATTTCTAAAGCCGATCCCGGTATCCAGTGAGGGTCGCAAGTTCGAGGTCAGGAGCAAGGTTTTGGGCGTGTATGACAAGGGAAAACCTGGCACGGTGGTAGAGACAGAAAAAACGCTTGTGGATGCGCATTCTGGCGAAGTGTACACCAGGGAAGTCGGTAGTGGATTCTATGTCGGACAGGGTGGCTGGGGTGGTCCCAAAGGTATGTCGCGGGGGCTGAGAGTTGTCCTTCGAGTCGAAGAGAAGAGATGCTAACGGTGGTATTCAGGACCCAAGACCGTGAATTTCCCTCCGCCCGCGAACACACCCCCAACCGCGAGCCGCGTCACGCAAACCACGCTCGAAACCGCGCTTCTCTACCGCCTCAACGGCGATTACAACCCACTACATGCGACCCCTGAGCCGGGCGTCAAGATGGGCTTCGGTGGACCCATCATACACGGTCTGTTCAGCTGGAACACAGCGGCTCATGCTGTCTTGCAGCAATTTGGCAAGTCGAAGCCTGAGAATATGAAGGAGTTCCAGGCGCGGTTTGCAGCGCCGGTCAAACCCGGAGACAAGCTGATTACAGAAATGTGGCAGACCGGTCAGAAGGAGGACGGATTCGAAGAGATCCGGTTCATTGTCAGGGTCGAGGGAGGTAAGACGGTCTTGACGAATGGAAGGGCACTAGTCAAGGTGGAGGAAGTCAAGGCCAAATTGTAGACATGTTGGCTGAGAAGCTAGTTTGAGCTCATGTTGAAGTTCGAGTGAAGATTTTGACATATTGCTGCAAGATTTCTCAGACTGTACTGTACCGAGGTATGACTTGAGGTAAATTGAGAGGCGTTGCCGGTGTAAGTGCTCGTTAGCGTGACCTTTGCTAAGAGTAGTAGTGGGTCACTGTTGGTCGGGGAAGAGTCCGTAGATGTGGGGATGCCCTACTGCCGGGGATTATAACGTCACGTGATCTCGTCTTGGCCCCTCTAGCTCTGTGAAACACCAAGACCGTGTTTGGTCAGCCCTCGGGAACACGGCATCACCTGCAACGCTGCTCAAGGGGCACCTGTCTGCCCTTCCTGTTGGACTCTGTACGTTTCAGCTAGCTGGCTCTTGAAACAGATCACGATGCCTTGCCTGCAGCCTCGCGCTACAGTTTGACCTCGCGTATGCCTTACGTCGCCGATACTTCGATCTGACAGCATGTCTATGCTGTCTAGCTGCCACTACACACCACTATAACATGGATTTTCGGTTGCCTCATTTGCGAGGCGTGCTGCTTTGGCTGTATTGTTCCTTGCTAATCAGCTTGGGTGCGGCATACAAGCCCCTCTCCGACGGTTTCCTGCGCGCGATACCTTCGCCCGGCAACGAGTTCGACATTGATAATACCACCGGCATATTCGCGCCGCTCCTCATACCCCGAGTTCCCGGAACACCCGGCCAAGCTGTTGCGCAGCGCCACCTGGTCGACTATTTCCAGCGCGAGCTGCCGAAGTGGACCATCACCTGGCAGAATAGCACACAGAAGACACCGACGTCCAAGGGCGCCAAGCTCCCCTTTGCGAATATTATAGTCCGGCGTGAGCCGCCATGGGTCAAGCCTGGGCAGACGAATTTCCTTACGCTCGTCGCGCATTACGATAGCAAGCTGACACCAGATGGGTTCATTGGTGCAACAGACAGTGCGGCGCCATGCGCAATGATCATGTGGGCCGCAAAGGTGGTGGACGGATACGCACAGCAGATGTACGACGAGATGTCCGAGTTAGGAGAGGGTGGAGACGTGGATATGGACATGGGTATCCAGATTTTGTTCTTGGATGGAGAGGAAGCATTTGAGAGGTGGACGGACGCGGACTCGCTGTATGGCTCAAGGTGCGTGTTCAAACTCCCCATGAAGGACCTAGAGGTTAGAGGTCGCTAACACCAACTACAGATCCCTCTCCAACTTCTGGGTCAATTCCC
Organism: Karstenula rhodostoma CBS 690.94; assembly: GCA_010093485.1. Classification (NCBI taxonomy): domain Eukaryota; kingdom Fungi; phylum Ascomycota; class Dothideomycetes; order Pleosporales; family Didymosphaeriaceae; genus Karstenula; species Karstenula rhodostoma. The sequence continues at coordinate 812,218 of MU001500.1, forward strand.
CAAACCCACCTAACCAAAAGTTCTACAAATACAAAACGCCGCTCTCCCAGATATCTCTCTTCATGCTCCTCGACCTCCTCGGCTCTTCCGAACCCAGCGTTCCCTCCTACTACACCACCACGCACTGGGCCTACCTCGCCTTCTCTAACGTCGAGTCACGCATGCGCTCCCTCAATCTCCTCGAATCCTCACCACCTTCCCCGTTCCTACCCGACGTGAACAAGACAATGGCATATGGTGGTGTTTCGGACGACCACTTGCCTTTTATTTGGAGGGGCGTAGAGACATTGCATGTTATCCCTCAGCCGTTTCCGAGGGTCTGGCACACGAGCGCGGATGACGGACCGCATTTGGACATGAAGGTTGTAAGAGACTGGGCACGCATTGTGGCGGGCTTCATGCTGGAATGGTTGGATATGATGGAGGTTTGGAGTGGAGATGAACCGGAAGCAGGTTCGACACTTGCGATCCATGATGGACGGTGACAGGAAAAGATCTGGGTATCTGAAAGCCCGGCTCCTTCGTCACTGTCGACGTCGCCCAGACCTTATCGGGTTGGGGACCCAAAACCCATGTCTCCCTAGGGTATATACCATCAAACAATCGACTTCTAGAAGCTTCAATGCCTAGAGAGCTTCCAGTCGAGTTTGGTGTTGGCACAAGAGGAGGACTGTGGCATCAATCAGGTTGGAGTTATGAGGTGTAAGGGATCTGGACATCTCTGGTGAGCCCGTGCATTATGCCAGATTAGACGGTCGATTGATGTCAAACGGATTGGAATTGGAGTTAGGTCGTAGTGGGAACAATGCCCACCTCCTATTTTACTTGAATTCGCTCATCTATAGACCTCTTTGCCCAGCGCACTAATACCTTTATAGTACTCAATCTTGTAGATGCGGGCTGATTGCACATACATAACTAATAACCTGATTGTGTACCTGGCCAACGCCGCGGCCAAAGGCTGAGAGTGCTAGACCTAGTGAGTGCTATCTTTCGCTGTTTAGCATAAACAGGCGTCGCTCTACAGATACTGTATCCTGTTTTAACTCGGGTTATTTTACGTGCACAAATCTGTATGCGTATGTTATATCTTGGGGTGACTTGCATGATCCGCACATGCCTCTAAGAAGATTTCCAAAAGCTTGGGGCCGAACCATGATGAATTAATGTTATTAGGTGCATCGGGGATACATGTATTCAAAGAGTTCATAGATTGCCAGCCTCGTCGAAAAAGATACAATTGAGAAACATGTGTTGGCACGGTACTGTAACCTCTTCTAGCCTGGTTTCGCCTTCGTATCCCTATTCGGGTACCTTCACATCTCCGTTGATTCACAAGAGTTTTCAAGGAATGGCTCTCCTTATAGAGATATCGGCGTCGGCGTAGCGCTAGTCATCGCTCGAATCGCAGCGATCATAGGATCCTTTTTAAGAAACGGAAGAACGAGAAAGCTGCCACTGCTGTGAGAGTTGGAACTGGAACTGGAACTGGAGCTGAAATCCCACCGGTGGCCCAGAACCAATCATACAACTGCCCTCCGCAGAACCTACCAGGCTCACTGATAACGACGTTTGATCAGCGATACTTGCATACGACACCCATACCACCCATTAGCCTTCACCGGTATATGGCCATCAGCTGCAGCAAAATGTGCCTATCGCTTCTTCGCCACCACCACAATACCAGCAGTACATTGCGTATCAGTACCCTAGAACGCCAAGTCCAACTCTGTGAGGGCCGACGGAGATGGGGGCGCGCGTCAACAATTCGCCCCGGGTTTGCTAAGTGAGATGACAGCTGTATACAGTCCGCATTCACAGAGGCTTTCGCCAGGATCTCTCTTCGCGGCCACATCTCTTCCTTTGTTGCTCCAGGATGATGATGCAAAGCTGGAGCGTAGAACAGAGCAGCTCCACGTGTCTTGGTACCCAAAGAGGAAGGTAGCAGGTCTTCAATACGGATGCCCAGATCACAAGTGACAGATGCGTCCACGGTGAGCGAGGAACGGATACTATCTAAGTTATCAGAGAAAGATATCCATAACGATTTTGATACAGCCACGGAGTCGAATGGCTATGGGTCCGACCAGTCGCTATAAAGCAGACTGTATCTATCATTGGTGGACGACTCTGCAGGCGAGTTCTTATTCCCCGCTCACCATATGGGCTCTTTCCAGCTCCTTGCGATTCTTTCCATTGCAATTCTCTTGGCTTATGTCAAATACTGACGCAAAAACAATATTTTTCCCTTTTGCCTTTTCTGTGCAGAATCATGAAATTGAGGTATGTTTTCTAGATTACAAGCGCCGTATTATATCATTCTCACGGCAACTTCTGATGGTATTTCTAAGCCTGTTAGTAACGGCTTATCAGCGTAGTGCAACGTTCCTTACGTCCTGCAAGGTCTGCTAGCACGTTACCATCCTCGGCTATCAAACATGCATCTTCAAGCTCATTAGCGAGGATTCGGGCTGTTTTCAGATGCTCGAGAATGTGTACATACTCGCGAACTTGATCTTGTATGAACTCCCTTCCTCATGAGCAGTGACAGGGTGCACTGGTAGCTTGTCACCCTCGGCGCCGATCTTGAACCACCGCACCGGTTTGGGGAGGAAGCTCCTGTCCTCTCTGGTCGCTCGTGCGAGAACCCAGTCCCCAGACTGGAGCTTTCCGCTCTTCAACGTAAAGGTCGCAGCATCAGGCCCGGTAGTCGCCTGCGTGCGGTCTTCGGCGTTTGATCCTACCTTGGTAATAGGCATGCCGTTGATTTCGATGATAAAGGGCCCGCTGAGAGTGTCCATCGAGTCCGTGAAAGCAGGTCCACAAACGAAAGTAGCAGGAGAAAAGCAGATGTCCAACGGCCGATATGAGGCCGCGCGTTTGTGTGAATGCGCTGCTGGCCTTGGGGAACTAGATTGTGAATAGCAGGTGAGACGTGGTTCGCCTTGGTAGCGAGGCGGAAGAGATAAACGGTAAAATAACACCCTCATACACCTGCTTACGATTCTGTGGTAAACGCGGAGCGTCCCGGACAACGCCGATTGACCACCATAGTTCGGGCTACACTCACGACTTGTTCGCCTGCCTATGGTAAGCTAGCGTACTCGCTTAGTTGGCCAGGAGATCTTTGTTCGTGGTGCTACGCGGGGGGCTATGGTGAAACACTAAGCCCAAGGCGGGATGCACATATATTAGCTCCACGAATCATAGGTTGAGGCATAGCGATGATGTGCGCCTTAATATACTGCATGGACTCATCCCGGAGGTTTCTTGCAGATCATCCTGCTAGCACCCGGTCTGCGCGCCCTCCAACGTTTCAAAGCTTATGATTTATGGTAGTCTGCACAAGGCGTTGTTAGTGGTACCCGCCCCGCCATACGCGCCCATTCTTCGACGATTATTTTGGAGCATGTGTCACCGACAGCTTATAGTATTGGACGTCTCCGAAATAACAGCTTTGTACTACAAACAAATGGGGGAACTTGAAGCTAGGGTGCCAAAGCTCCTCGAGGCTGGGATCGGAGGCAGTGTCCGGGGGGCACGATAAGCCCTGGACAAGCTTCCTGTTTAGAAACGCCCGTCAGGTACGAAGCGCCGGCAACACACAGCAGATAGCAAACCGTCCCCCCTACGACTGCTGCACATGCCGACCACACGCGACTTAGAGTCAACCACAAACGGAAGGCAAGTAGCCAGCGCAGGCTTGGCTGTCTTGGATCTTTCACATCGATAGGCGGCGGTTGTCATGGCTCAAGATTTCGGCATCGAGGCAATGCCGGCAAAATGTATAAGTATGCTGTGACCGACACACCTGTGGCAACCATCCGCTCGCTGCACTTCAATTCTACATCTGCCACCTGCGCCAACGCCCAGTCCCGGGAGTCCAGCCGAATCAAGCATTCAAGATGGCCATCAAGTCGCTTCTGACCGCCGCCCTTGTGGCTCCCGCTGCCGTCTTTGGCGCTGCCATTCCCCCGACTGAGGCCGGTACTTCGAGCGTCAACATCGTTGGTGGAACGGCTGCTGCCGCGGGCGACTTCCCCTTCATCGTCTCTCTGCAAGTTAGCGGCTCTCATTACTGCGGTGGTACTCTCGTCAACGCGAACACCGTCGTCACTGCCGCTCACTGCGGTGTCGCCTATTCGGCTTCCCGCGTCACCGTCCGCGCTGGAACCTTGGTGAGTTGTTCCCGGCTATAAATCCACGAATATGAACAGGGATTGATAGTTTCGCAGAGCAGGGGCTCTGGTGGAACCGTCGTCAGTGTTTCGTCCATCAAGACGTACTCTGGCTTCAACTCGGGCACCCTTGATGGCGATGTTTCCATCGTCAAGCTCGCCACCTCGATCCCCACGAGCTCGACCATCAGCTACGCTACCCTTGCCGCGTCAGGCTCTGACCCCGCTTCTGGAGCTACCGTCACCGTTGCTGGATGGTAAGTCACGCACTATCATTTTCACTATGGGTACTCGAGCGAAGCTAAATCACAACCAGGGGTGCTACCTCCGAGGGTGGCTCCACGCTCCCCACTGCTCTTCGCAAGGTTAGCGTTCCGGTCGTTGCCCGTGCGACCTGCGCTTCGCAGTATAAGGCCATTGACCCCCGCTACTCCGTCACGACCAACATGTTCTGTGCTGGTCTGACCGCTGGTGGCAAGGACTCTTGCCAGGGTGACTCTGGAGGCCCCATCGTCGACTCCTCCAAGACCCTTGTCGGTATTGTTTCCTGGGGTGAGGGCTGCGCTGAGCCCAACGCTCCTGGTGTCTACACTCGCATAGGCTCTGCCCCCATCAGCTCTTTCATCACCTCCAACTTGTAAAGATTGCATCTGGAAATGATGTCGGTAGTTGCGTGGATATGGGAAGCTTGGTCGCATTGAATTGAGCGTTTTGCATTGGGACTGGCGGAGGGACTGTGTGGCAGAGCATCTATTCCATGTCTATGATTTATGAAATAGTAGTCTAAATACAGTTGCAAAGAAGCTTCTGCCAATCTGCCAATCTACCAATGCCGGTGACAAGCGAACCTTTAATATCCGTGAGCCAGGCGTGGCACAGCCGAGGCCTAGATCGATCTCCTAGCTCAGTCTCAATATCGAATGTATATGTATATGTCATATCCCAGAAGGTACGTGGTCAGGTACATGATCACAGCCGTGAAGCCGATAGGGTACGGATGTGGCTTTGAGCACGTGTGACGTCGTGTGCTCACTACGAGTCATCAAGCCAACAACAGAAGTGTGTGTTCTCAACGTGGTGACGGGTGTCACAACGGGGTTCATGGGCTAGTGTATGATAGCAGCATGTGGTCAGATTAAACTCTCTGTGCTGATGGTGTATCAAACCGGACCGTTCGAAGGCCCCAAGAGAGGTCTTGTCCATACGTGTAAGTTCTGTCTTTTTGTGAAAAGATATAAGCCAGAAAAACATGAAGCGGCTACGCATAAGAAGTGCATTATCGCAGGCGATGTATGATTCGACGAGTATAGTCCAGGGTTTTGAAAAATGGCCCCCACACGGGATAAAGGTTTTAGCGCTTATTTCATTCCAGGCGCGCACCTGAAACATTCCTATATTCCTCTGAAATTGCCCTGCCACAATAACGATACGATACACAAAGATATTGTAGAGGTTCGCATCGCCCGGTTAACTCCGCGTCAGGGCACCTACAGATTACATAACGCATATCGCCGCTTAGACCCGCTTTTATAATATATACTATATTCTTATTGGATCGCTTCTAAGTAGCTCAACTGGGCAATGCAAAATTCTCCGGTAGTTGTACAATCTCTCAGGGGTTCCAGGAGCCAGCAGGGGGGAAATTGCTTGTAAAAGGCCATTCAAGGGCTTTGCGAACCTTGACGAGCTAGTCTCCCGAACCCTCTGGTTGACTGCACTGCAGGGTGATCTAAGAGCTTGCGACCCTACCAAACAATTCAGGATCATAGTAAGCAGCGGAACCATGTCTTCCAACATTGCTCCATCCAGGTCGCCTGGACCATCTCTTGCACAAGTACATCCTCCTCCTAGTACATCGCCTGGGAACAGTTCCACCACCACTGCATCATATTCTTCTACTGGTGCATCTGCTTCTAGCACGACCACTCCGTCTCCTAATCCGTTTGTATTCAACGCAGCAGCTTCAGGAAAGGAAACTGCTGGATCGAAGACTAAGAATACGGGAACTCCATCTTGGCTTCCAAGAGGGCAGAGATTGCAACTGTAGGTCCTCTTACTCTTGTTTGGCACGACAGCTCTCATCGCGAGGACTCGTGCGCTAACTACGATCAGGTTGAAGGGCCCGAGCATTGAGATTGTCGTTGGTTCCGACACAAATGTCTCCAAAGAAACCTGGTGCTTGCCAATGAGTCTTATATCGCACCACTCGCCCTTTCTCAAAGCCGCTTGTTCTCACGACTTCAAAGAAAAGGAAGAGAATCGCATCACATTAGCGGATGAAGACCCACGTATATTCTCGCTCTTTGTCGAATGGATGTATTACGACACATATACGCTCGCATTCGATGCTGTCTACGTTGCGGACACCGACGCGAAAGCTTGGATCCTGGGCGATAAGCTGATGTCGACAGCTTTCAAGAATTTTGCTTTGGGACGTACCTACGATGCACATCAGATTGGCAACCTGCTCGGTGGATCAGTCACGGCGAATTTGGTTGCCTATGTATGCGAAAATACTGTAGAAGATGCGAAGCTCCGTCGATACTACATCGACTTTGTGGTCACGCATTTCTCGAATATCCACAGGGTTTCAGGAACTATTGAAGAGTGGGACAGTGTCATGATGGAGTTCGATGATGTGCGAAAAGCCCTTTTCAACGCTATGAGATCGAGTAGTCAGTTCGGTCGTGTTGGAACAAGGGATTCGTATTTGGAGGCAATGAGCTCATCGAAACCCAATGAATTAGTTGGAAAGGAGGTAGAACTCAAGGGCTGACAAGGGACGATCGACCCTTACCATTCGCACTGTTTACTTGCGCCTTGAAAATTTGAGCCATTCCTTTGATTGCATTGAAATCAGGGTGCGCATTACGACAGTGTCTGACCGAACTTTGGGCTTGAAGTTGACGAACATCTCAGCCCAGGAAGTAAAACATGGCGCAGTCGATCTGGTCAGAAACAAGAGGTTCCCAGAGAACTCAGAGCAGCGCAAACAGACGTTACGACCGCCTTTTGGAAAATTCGGATTCCGTCAGCGGTCTTGGGCTGAGAACAAAAGACCGAAGCGGGTAGAGATGCGAGACAAATGGTAAGTCGAGAACTTCTTGCGTAAACGTCGGATTTATCAAATTACAACTTCGCACGCTCATCGTAGAGCAAGTTACCCTAGGATACGTGATTTTTATTCGTCTCGCAAGCTCTTCTGTTGCTGGTACAGTGATACTTCGTCCTGGTCGAGGCCGCTTTCGAGGGAGTCCAACTTCGCCTATCCCGGCTCTGGTACACGTGCCGGCAAAGGCATCGGGGCGAGGACCGCTCAACACCTTGATCCCGAGCACCGTCAGAGAGGTTCAGAGTGAGTTTGTTATAGATTATTGTGATGCATCGCTGCATCGTAGAAGTTTTTTTATGAGCGCTTATTCTACTAACCCGAGCACAGAAAACAGACTAACTACTTATTCTACAACGTGCTTATAGCGCGGAGCCGCTCAGTCACCTTTTGTTACCTCTCGAAGAAGAGTGGGTATTAAACCAAGCAGAAGGCGTCACCCTCACGCGAATCATTTGCGTCATTGCTAAACAGATCTACCTGATTTAGTTCAGCACATGCTCTTAGAGCTTCGCACAAGGTGCCCAGAAACAGCTCGCACGTCTTAGTCTGTTCTGGAGCAAGTTATTCGGGTATCTCGGTATCAATTTCACGTCACCAATCCGTAACAACATCGCACGGGGGGACGGTGATACGGTCGCGCTGACGCTGCAGGAGATCGATGCACGGAATATCGAGGTTGCGAGGGAGAGATGAGCTGAGTGAACGCCCGAAGAGCGCGCTGCTTCCCAGGCGTACAGTCAGAGCTATCAAGTTCGTGTTGCGAACACAATCCGTTGTTTCAAGGCCAAGGCGAAGCGGCGAGGCATACGCAAGAGCAGGCTCGATCGAAAGGTAAAGGGATTCCAGAGGGCAGCGGGACAGGCTCATGATAGGAGTGAGCCTCCAGTTGACCCCGCATCGATCCTGACGTTGTGAGCCGAAGGCTTCCAAGGGGCTAGGTCTCAGCTTCGTTGCGACACAGAGGCCGAGAGGAAAACTCGGCCTACCTCTCTTATCTCTAGCTATATTGTCATAGTAAAGAACTGTATACGTATTAGACTGTAAGTTGCCTTGGGATATAGTATTCCAAAGCACAACGCGCCTTTTTGTCCCCCTTGCTTCATAGATCCACCCCGCCTCATGTGATTATCTACAATATATAGTATTCCAAATTGTCAAAGTTTCCCTTTCGGTCCCTGTTCACTGTATATAGTTGAGAGTGACACCTGTCCGAGGACGATGCGGAGGATCATTACAGCGGCAAGGTCTTTAAGACTCGTCTGGGCAGTCTTCGGCGGTGTCGAGCGGCCCCGAGTGCGCGCTGGGCCGTGAGGTGTGCGGCATGTTATCGTCTCTGGGCAGAAGGACGCATGAACAGATGATAGCCGGTGCATGAAATCCTATCATGTATTAGCCTTCCAGGCTTATCGTCTGCAATGCGATTTAGCACACCTCTTACAATGATGGCACAGTAAGAATTGCTGTGCAGCCTTCCGGGCCGCCAGATACACAAGCAAAATAACTAGCTTGAGTAGAACTGTCAGGAACCAAGAGATCCAAATAATACACCTATAGCCTTGATGTTGGTGTAGTAATGCTGTGATTTGCTGTGTTCGTATACTCAGATAGGCCAAAAATGCATCAGGTTTCCCAAGCTTCAGCAACACCCCAGGAAAAAAAGTGGACTTGCTGGGAATCGAACCCAGGACCTTTCGCAATCCCAAATCAATGCGAAGCGAACCTATTAGATATTAGCGAGGCCAGAATCATATTACAACATTTTTCCTTACATTATACCCCTAAACCACAAGCCCATTGCTTGATTTGATAAGAATATGTAAATTATCAATATAATTATAGTAATAAAATTTGGGCCAGCATCTCAGACTCGGAGTGTTCCCCAATGGAAAATTTTCGTCCACATAGTATTTCTGTCATCAGCTGACGGATACAGTCGTGTGGTACTGGGGCAAACTATGTGGGGTTGAACCAGGGGCGGAAAACTCGGGTTGGGCGGAAGTGTCCGAGCATGCGACCAAGCATCACGGACACACTCGCTAGACGAAGAACCGCAAGTCTTGGAAAATTTGACTGTTGAAATACTTCTATTATTACTTAAAAGCCTCGAATAAATATCCCGGAGCTCGACAATGGAAGTGTACAGTGGCTACGCGTAGCGAAGGATTCATGTTTCTGAGATAACCTCGAGACGAGAAGTCGTACATCAGCCTCTCTATCAATACGGCAGACACGGCGCATTGCAACACCGCCCTGAAGGTGGTCCTTCAATCACTGATGCATAGGTACTCCTCATCACAAATAAACGGGAAATCACATCGCAACACAACCACGCATCAACAGAACAATGACAATGACGTCAATCATAATATGTCATTATGAGGCTATCGCTTCCTCTGCAGCTACCTTTCCGGTTTGGAACCGCAGCTCAAATGTAATCTGTCTCAACCACTCGTGATGCATGTCCGGCCTCCATGATCCTGTTTCCGAACTTCCCGCTTCTCATCCACCGACCACTCATTTCTTGCTCGTCGTCTCCTCAGCGTGCTTCGCAAGCGGGTGTGTGGGGTTTGACTGGAGGTCGGCCTTCTGGTCGTCGTTGGCCTGCTTGGTGCCTTCTGAGGGAGCGCCGCCCTGGTCATTGACGTTGGAGGCGGGGGCGTCGGACTGCTGGGCACCCGACTGCTGCTCGGGCTCGGGAGACTGGCGGCCACCGTTGGGAGCGGACATTTTGATCTGTCTGACTGTTAGACAATCACACCACTAGCTGTCGGATGAAGCTCATACGGTTTGTGGGGGGTGAGGGCTGTGAGAGCTGTGAGAGCTTGTTAGTTACTTTCTTCATGCGCGTGGCGGTACTTGTTTTATAACTGCAGCATGGACTATGGCGGACTTACAGAGGTTTGAGTGTTATTTGAGGATTTAAGATGTTCGAAAAGTCGTTCGGATGTCAATGAAGCTTGCAGGAGGCGCGAGCCCCGCGCTTTTCATCCATTGCGTGCCCCACGGCATACGTCATGTTACAAACAGCTTGGCACGCACCCAATCTAAGATTGGGATGCGTCTACGTCAATGTTTATTAAATAAGCGCTGACGAGCAGCGGCCTCTTGCTGTTAAAGTAGATGAGCCACCGGTAGTTGTGTCCGACGTATTGAATTAAGCAAGGTGCTTATAAGTTCTAGGTGTAATGCCACAGCTAGGCATGGAGCACAGCGATTCTGTATCTGGCGGCCTGTGCTTTAGATACCGATTGTCTTAGATGCCGGTTGCCGATGGCATTTAGTCGGGCCCTCTAGGAGTTTATAAATTGCGTGTTGAACCTGTGAATGTCTAATGCCATGTGGTAGTATAGCTCGTAATGCGATTCCGATCCTAATAAAACTTAAAACCCTAATTACCCTATTGAGCCGACATACTCGACAAAATCAATCGAAGGATGCCGTCACGAGTACATCGGTGGAAATGGAACAGGGACGGTGTTCTACGCCGGATATCTATATGCCCGCTGAACTATCACCTCCGTAAAGAAACAGCCAAGTCATGTCTCACATCAATTCAATTCAGCTTCCCCATCTCCAGGTCTCCTTCCCCAAACTCGTCCTCGTCATCCCATCCCTGGCCTTTCCATCGTTTTCCTGCCCAGAGCCCTACCGCTGTGGCTGCACTCGCCAGCAAGAACCACCCCTCAAACCACCTCTCTGTGAAGGCCGGCTCCAGCGGTGCACCCAGCGCCTCGGAGATAGCGCTCTTCATTTCCACAGGCAGGTTACTCCGCAGCAGGAGCGCGGAGCTGATCACATACGTAGCGGCAATCTGAGAGATGAGTAAGGCGAAATTGGCCTGGGCGTGGTGGAGAACGCCTGGGAGTACGCGCGCGAAAAGGAAGAAGGTCTGCACGACGCTGTTGAAGGATGCAAGGAGCATGATTCCGGAAAGCAGGAAGGATATAGTGCGACTCCAGGCTACGCGGTCTATCGTAGGATCCCAATGCTTAGCCAATATCGCGAGAAAGTTGTTGATCGGGTCAGTATTCGAGAAGCTTGTGTTGGGGGATGAGAAGCGTCTGAGAGTAGTAAATGTTGTCGCCGTGACTCTGTAAAAGCAATAGACAGAGAATATCAACGATACGAGGTTCAACAAGCGACCCTGGACCGTGTATGAGCGGAGCTGGGTCTGTCGCCGGTTCTGTAGGAGAGATAGTGAGTTTTGGAGAGTGTTGCGCATCGTCTCGAGGCCTTGAATTTCGAGCTGTAGAGTGTTTCGTTCTACAATCTCAGGGTTTCCACGCAGATTACCCACGACGCGGGTGACGAATCCTTCCTGGGGTGTGTCCGAGAGTTTTCTTTGTACAGCGCGAAACCGACTTTCTTTCGTTGCCAGCATGTCATTCGTGGCATCAAGCCCGGCTTGTTTACGAGCGATATCTGACTCGGTAACCTATCGATAGCAGTTAGTCTACCGCAAGCGATTCGATACTTCGCAGATACTACGTACTGGACGGTATTTCACGCCGAATGTCTGCCAGAGCGAACTGACAGCGGCGAAGCCGGCCAGCGAAGCCATTAGGCTGATACCGATGACACCGATTCTTTCTAGGCAACCTTCGCTGAAGGTATGCTCATGTATGTATGATTCCTCGTGCAAGAATGTCCCCAGCAACCCTCTGCCCAGGTACCAGAAGCCCGCAAGCCATGCCGCCAGACCAGTAATCTCAAGAATCCACGCCAGCTTCCGCTGACCTTTCTGTGACCTGCTCAAATTCCATCCCGAAACCACCGAATGTATAATCAATGCCGGAGTAAGGACGATGATCAGAAATAATAGCGACGGCAGTGTGATCTTCAGCGCCAGTGTCCGTGTTGCGCGATTGACGGTGTTCGATATCTCGCAAAGGATGAGCTCGGCGAGGACGGTGGATAGCGCAATGTTCGTGGAGAATGTCGCGCTGGCGATCGTGCGCGCTGTTATGCGCAGTTTCCTGAATATCGACGTCTTTTCGCGCCACGTAAAGCCTGCTAGCTGCGCATCGTGGTGGCTCTTCAAGGGCGCGTGCCCGGATAGCAGTGGGAAGAGCTTATGCGACACGGCGACGGCGACAATGAAGAAAGTCGCCACAAACGGCAGGGCCGAAATGGCCATAGCGGATGGGCTTCGTTTTTTCACCCAGTTGGGGCTGCAGGCATCGCAGTCGTCGTCGAGCGGCAGCATGGAGTACAAGTATAGGTGTCAAGTGTGGCTGTTGTGCAGGCTGTTGCGTCACTGCCACTACGTCGTCGTCAGAAGGTTGCGCGTGCGCTCGATAGATTCACCATGTGTGCTGGTTCGATGGTGCATGACAGTGTTTCCGCAAGCCAACAACCGAGCATATCTATTCAACGTTGGGACTGTGAGAAGGAACGCGCGGAACGTGTTTCGGGTTACTACTTTGCCAAGCACACCCCACGCGGCTCCGTGTCGTCATGTCCTGGACAGATCTTCCCCGGGAATGGCAAGGGCCCTGAAATAGTTCACAAAGCGAAGTATTCGCGTCGACAGTCGAAACACCGAGGCAAAGGCTTAGAGAGCGGCCCACAGTACCCGCACCTTGTACAATCGATAAGATAGAGATGCTGTGATGCATTGGTCAATTGGCACACAATGTGTAGGACTTTAGATACTTCGTAAAAACCGTAAATTAAGCTACGCTATCTGAGCATAATCAGATGTAGCTCGGAACACACGATCACTTTCTAGAACAATGTGCGGTTTTGCCGTGCATGGGCAAGCTTGCTTGCATTATCTATCTGATATCTCCTGCATTCCTAACCTCGTTATCATGCCTTTTTGTTGATTATTGATGACCTCGCCTGCCCGCAAAAGGGATTGTGTTGGGTGCTCGGATAACTCTGGTGGCTATTTGAGGCACCAATATGGCGCTCAAATTGAATGATGGTGTTGAGTCGACTCGGCTTTTAGCACCTCTTCCGCCTTAGTCTCGGTACGCTCCCGAGCTGTGGATTCTGCACCATTGTGCCCAGCACCCGTCTCGCCAGAGTCTTTCCCTTTGATCTCGGGCACAGTCTGCTCTTCCCCGGCCTCCGTATCAAGGTTTACGCCTAACCCAGAAGTGGCAGTTGGTACGCCACCCTCATCCTCATCATCGCTGCTGCTCGAGTCTGATATCTCGGGGCTCTCAAGATTCTGCAGCTCTGGGCTCTTCATAATAACGCCAGGGCTCTTCAGATCTTGGTCGGCGATGGTTCGGTCCAGGGTCACGGGGATAGTCTGGGTTTGGATCAGAGGACTTCCTCCCAGCGGTCTATAACCAATCGCTGCGGCCACCGCGGCGGCCTCATCTTCGGACGCTCCCCGTGTGTCTTCTGCAGTGAAACTACGTGCATCGGTGTCGATCAGGTGGCCACTCTTTTCCAACAGGTCCTTGTAGGAGTGTCTGTTTGGGTCGAGAGCGCGTTTGTTTCGAGCCTTGTTACGCTTCGACGAAGGGCGCACAACGATAACGGGCACAGGTGAATGCTGTAGGCAGTACTTGGAAACTGATCCAGGAAGCAGGCCTTGAAAACCACCGAGGCTTCGACCTTTGGTCCCGACCACGAGAATTGCTGGCTCGTACAAGTTGATCTACGTGTAATTAGTCTTGATACGATCATATCCAGTGTTTTGGCTCACCATGTCATCAATAACACTGTTCACCTTGCCCATCGCGAACTCCAAAATCAAATTGATCGCTTTGTTTTCATGGTTCTTCCCCTGAACAGACTTCATCAAAGCTTCCGCCTCCGCACGGTAGCGACCCTTCTCCACGCTTCTGTCGCTGGCTATGTTGTCGTCTTTCTCCACCACCCTCAAGCACACGACCTCGTCGCCATCGTCCACCAACTCATCTATCAACCATTGCAGCGCATAGTCGGAATAGTCGTTGTCATCGCAGCCGCAGAGAAACGTTCGTGAGCGTTTGGTGTACTCGTAGTCCTTGTGTTTAGCTATGAGCGTAAACGAGTTTTCTTCAATAAAATCGGCCGGTTTGTCGAAGGTATCGAAGGACACGCGGGGTTGGAATACACTGTGGACCTGTTAGCAAAGGGCGCGTCATCAGAAGCAACTGTGAGGAACATGAGAGGCTCCCAAGCCTAGTGCTCTCTCCTAGAGCTGCCCTCGAACGGTGGGGCATACTCCGCCATGGCCGTCCGTCATTGAGAGTGAGAGGAGGAAGGGCGGTGACAGCGAATGGCACAGCTGGGCACAGGAACGTGCTCTTATGCCGGGGCGGTCTGCACGAGGAGTGGTAGCGAGCCAATACTTACGGGGGAGGAGGAGGTGACGATATGCGGCGTCTAGGCTGGCCACGGCGCGGGCTGCCTTTGGGGTGCGACCGGTCGGCATGCGCCTTGAACTGAATCGACGGGCGGCGCGAGGGGTCCTCCGAGCCCGCTCCCGCGGCGGGCAGCAGCTGTGGGCTCACCGTCTGGCCTGGCGTCGAGCTTCGGGGTCGGGGAGGTGCTGGAGAGGCATTCCGTGATTGTGACGTGGGGGAAACGCCGCTCATCCTGGTATTTGATCAGATCAGGTCGCAAAGCGCATGCCAGACTGCGCCGGCCGAAAATCCTTGCGTGCAATCGTGGGCTCCGACAAGTGACGATGCTGCTGTGCTTCGGCTTGGCGCGGGGGGAATCAGGCGGGGGGATCGTGCGATTGGCGACTCAGTGACGCTGGAGAGGTTGGTCGGTCGCGGTGGGCGGTTGTCCGACGGCGCTTGGGGATGTTATGGACTATATGGACTGAGGGTCTGTCTAGGAAGTCGCTGCTCCCAAGTCATTTCAAGCTGGTCCATGTCCACGCCTGCCGCGCCGAGAGTTCCAAATGGACGGCTTTGTTCCGGGCAGCGTGGGGACATGGATGCGCCCGCCCACCTGGGCACTGCGGGAGGCACGTGAGCGTTTGGCGCCATGCAGGTGGTGAACGCCAGCAACCCAGACACGTCACGTTCTTAACTGTAGCCCATGGCGCGGTCCGGTCAAGGTGAGCCGCGCAGATCGGCCAGTCCTGAGACAGCCATTACCTAAACTCTCTCTCACGCATCACGCTTTCATAGCACACACTTTTGGGTCGGCGAATTGAATTCTGCCATAGCACTATCACATTTCGTTTGAACAGAGCAGTAGCTTTTCCAAGAGAAAGCCTATCTAAGTAACCAAGATGGCGGCTATTTCCTCCACTAAGACAGAGACTTGAGCTCGCCCTCCTTCAACTTGCCAGCGCCAATCAACTGCTTGACCTCTTCCTGGTAGACCTGCTTGATTGCATCGGGACCCTTTGCTCCGCTCAGCTTCGCCGTCAGCGCGGCAATCTCCTCGTTGTCAAGCTTGGCGATGATAACATCGACATCGTTGAGCGCGCTGTCGATCTGAGAGGCCGGGGCATCTCCAGCTCCATGGAAGTAGTTGGCATCCTTGACAGCGCCACGAATGACACGCTTGTTCTTCTTCGCGGCGTTCTTGGCAGCCTCCTTTGCCTTCTTGCTGTCGGCCTTCGATGCCTTCTCAGCAGCCTCCTTCTCAGCCTGGAGCCTGGCCTCCTCCTCCTTAGCCTTGGCAGCCTCCTCAGCGAGACGCTTCTGCTCGGCCTCCTTTTCGAGACGACGCTTGTTCTTGTGAGCGTTCTCTTGCTGACGGAACAGCTTGATACGCTCGTCGAGTGCCAATGCGTCGTCAACAAGCTTCCTCAAGCGTGCAGTGTCCTCGGTCTTCTTCTTACGCCTGGCGTTTTGGTTCTTGCGCTCGACATGACGCTTCTGGTCACGGTTCTCGTTGTCATCAGGCACGTCCTCGTCGAGGTACTCAAAGGTTCGCCAGCTGTCGAAGCTGTACCAGAAGTTGTAGAAGTTCTCAACCTCCTCCTTGCTGCTCTTCTCGTTACCGAGCTTCGGCACAGGCTGCTGGCGCGAGAATCGACCCTCGGCTTCAAAGACCTTGCCCCAAAGCTTGTAGAAGTTGCCCTTCTTCGTCTCGGATTTCGTGGGCGGCTCAACTTCCGCCGCCTCGTCGACAGAGTCGAACTGCCTTCTCTTGACCGGGTCGAGGAGAACCTCAGTGGCCTTCTGGATACACTTGAAGAATTGATCGTCCTCAGTTCCACCCTTGGCGGCCTTCTTATCGGGGTGGTGCTTGAGAACCTTCCTGCGGTGGGCGCGCTTGATCTGATCCTCGGTGGCACGCCATCTGTACCTCGTGATACCAAGGACAGCATAGTGGTCCTGACCCTTCCAGTCCTTGGCCTCACGCTGGAGCATAAGCGGGTCCTCAGGCTCGCTGATCTCGCCCTCGTCGTCGTCTTCAATCTTCTTCACGTTCGCCTGGGCCTGGATGCGGTCGTCCTCGGAGAAGGTGCGCTTGTGTCGCTTCTATATAATAAAGCGTTATCAGTGCATGTTCAAATACTGTCCACAGTGTCACGTACCCTGCGCGCATGGGCGAGGAAATGGGGTCCGACGGGCTCGATGTTGCGATCGGTCGCATGGCTGAGGGACCCGATAGGCTTGAAGTCCTTCTCAGCAGTCCATCCCGCAGGCAGGACCGGCAGAGGCAGGTTGATCTGTACCGACGCAGATGCCATGGTGTATGCTGCGGGGTGTAGAGGAGCGTCCCGCGAAAGAAAATCGAATTACTTTCGGCGAGTCTCAGACATGGAATACGCCTTGCCTAAAGCGGGACTCTAAGCGAGTTGGCCGAAGTAGAGCCGATAGCAACAACAGAGCATGATAGTACTTGCAATGGTCTCCCAGATCGTCAATTTACTTCAGAAGCTTGCATTCAAAGTCTCTAAGCGAAAAGTAGTGATTTGCCTCACAAATCAGCATCCCTATACGGAATAGTCGCTGATCATCATGTGACTAAAAAACGGCTGGCGCCCCAATGCTATTTTGGCGACACCCAAGGGATCTCGACTTTGCCGAAGTGGTAGCTAGCGTGGTGACCCTGGCAGCCCCAGAAACGTCTCACGCAGTGCGGTTTGTCCGCGCAATGGACAACATAACCTAGTTCCATTACACCTGGATCATGGCAGCCCCGTAGATGTTGGATCCGACCTCTTTCTATCTCCGACCAACATAGTATATTGCAAACATGTTCCAAGGCCTTCAGGTACTACTGTTTTTATACTTTGGTATTCATAACTAACGGTGAACCTCAGCGCATCAAGGGTGCGCTTGATGCCCGAATAGCGGAAGAGCAAGCAAAGCAACGCGCTTCTGCCCAGACATCACGGTCGCGATCAGGCTCGACCCCTAAGCGCTCGAGTTCGCGCAATCTTTCGCCATCGAAGCGCACGCCCAAGGGAAAGGATGGCGACAGCCCTGGCAAGGCAGTGTCCACAGGGAAGGGCCCCGATCCCTCAGAGTTCGACCCGGAGTTTGTCATAGGCGAAGAAGATGAGCAGCTGAGTAGATCAGGGACCCCGCGCCCGAAAGAGAAGGCAGAGGGTGGAGAGACGGCAGGCACGAGTGGGGATCATGGGGAGGAGGAGGGCAAGGCCGAGGCCGCGGAGGCAAAGACACCGCCGGCGCCTGAGATACCTCCAGAAATAAGAGCCCGGTTGAGGAAGCTCGACAAGCTCGAACCCAAATACTCTGGTCAGTGCGATCGCTTGCGCAGCGTGTCATTTCTAATCGTTATTCAGAACTGCTTCGCTCCTACCGCATTGCCCACGCTCGAGTTAGCCTTATTGAAGCCTTCGAGGCTTCCCTTCGCGAGAATACCCCGTTGACGTCAATCAGCGAACCTGCGGCGTTCGTGGAATATCTTGGCCAGCTAAACGTTAAAAGCGATATGCTCATGGAAGAACTTAAGAGGGTTTCCAGAGAGCGAGACGAGATGAACAAGAAGCGGGAAGAAGCGGAAAAGAAGGCAAACGAAGCAACGGAGGAAGTGCAAAAACTACAGGCGCAGGTTGCAGCGAGCGAAGCGCCGAAGGACGATTCCACTGTCCAGACAGACTCCGCCGCTCCATCATCCCCATCGAAGTCTTCTAAAGAGACCGAAGTAACCGAGGACAGCGAGTTCTTCTCTTATGATAGCGAGCTACCTCGACTTCAATCGCAGCTGAAGGAAAGCGAACAAAAGGCTGAGAAGCTTGGAGAAGAGAACCAGTCACTAAAGAAGGAGCTCTCTGTAGCACAGGAGTCGGCAGAATCATTCATGAAGAACCTCGAAACAACAACAAACGATTTCCTCACCTTCAAGGATCAGTACACACGCGCACAAAAGGAGAATGATGACCGCCAGAAAGAGTTCGATTCGACGATCGGTGCTCTCCAGAGCAAGCTCCAAACCACTGAACAGGATCTGACAAAACGAAAAGATGACTACGGCGCGCAAGAAAAAGCTTTCGCTGAACTCACCGAAAAGCTGGATGCGACATCAAAGGAGCTTGAAGAGCTACATGCCACCCGGGGAGAAGAGCTTGTCGAGAACCATGACCGAGAGGCCTTGAGGAAGGAAGTGGAGCGTCTGGAGGGTGAACTTGTGAAGCTCCGCGATACTCAGTTAAAGGCAGAGAAGCGCAACGAGACTCTGGGCGGTCTGGTAAACAACTTGCGCGACCAGCTGAAGGATGCTGAGTCGAAACGTGACAAGACGCAAAGCGACCTAGAGCAAGCTCAAAAAGATCTCGCAGCAGCATCGAGCGTGAAGGGCGTGAATGAGGCGGAGGTGTCCACACCGACCCCAACACCTGTTACAGAGTCCGGGGCTTCAAAGAAGAAAAACAAAAAGAAGAAGAAGGGTGGCAAGGCTGCCGATGCGGCGTCCGTGGAGAAGACACCAAGCGAGGCTGGCGACTCTACTGGCCTCCTGAGTCCTAGTGCTGCTGAATTCTCGCCGTCGCAGTTGGAAGACGCCCAGAAGACCGTATCGCAGCTCACATCGGATTTTGAAGCGAAGGTTGCTGCAATCGAGCGCCTAGAGAGTGAAGTTGCAGAAAAGGGGAATTACATTGACAACCTGCACAAGAAACTGAAGGACGAAGAAGCAATGAGAGAGGAGATTGAGACTCTAAGGCAAGATCTGCTAGATTTTGGCTCGGAGCACACAGAAGCCAAGGACAAGGTAAAGCAGTTGCAGGCAGAGAAGGCGGCTCTGCAAGAGAACCTTGAACGACTGGAGAAGGAAATCGCAGCATTGCGCACTGGCAAATCTGCACAAGAGAGTTCCGAGCAGGAAAAGAAGGCCTTGGCAGCAGAATTTGAGGAGCTGAAAGCCAAGGCTGATTCGTTGCAGACCGACCTGTCGGTAGCAGAACAGCTGGCTGCATCGCGCTTCAAAGAACTCACTGATATGCGAGAGATTCTGCAAAAGGCTCAACCGGAGCTCACCTCCTTACGAAAGGAGGTAAATGAGCTGCGAAGTACCAAAGAAGAGCTTTCTACGAAATCATCGGAATTGCGGCGTCTGGAGGGCCGCGAGAAAGACCTCAAGTCTGAGATCGCGACGTATCGGAGCCAGGTGTCTGACAAAGACGGTGACATCAAGACACTGAACGACAAGATCAAACAAGAAACAACGCAGAGGCTTGCGCTGGAGGAGACCAACCGGAAGATTCAGCGCGACCTGCAAAATTCGGAAAGTGATCGCAATGACGCCATTGAAAGCCGCGAGAAACTCACCAAAGAACTCACCAAGACACAAGAAGACGTGAAGAAGTCGCGCAATATGATTGATGATTTGGAAAAGCAGGTCGCCAAATTGCAACGCGAAGCTGGTGGTTTGCGCGACGAGATCCAACTCAAGTCTGCTCAGTATGCAAGCGCACAGGACTTGATGAACAGCATGCAGATGAGCACGCAAGAAATGGGCACGCAAATGAAGGAAGTACGCGCTAGAACTGAAAGCCTAGAGGAGGAGCTTGCAGACGCACACCGGCTGCTCAGCGAACGCAGTCGTGAAGCTGAGACCATGAGGAGACTCCTAGCTGATGCGCAGGGTCGTGCCGATGCGCGCGTTAGGGAGATGCAAGAACGTCTCGACATTGCGATTGAGGAAAGAGAACGAGCTGAAGAGCAAGCTAGCTCGTTCGGTCGGCGACGTGCGCGTGAATTGGAGGAGCTCAAACAAAAAGTTCGCGACGCAGAACGTGCAGTCACACGCGCCCAGGAAGACAAGGAGGACTTTGCCTCGTCCGAAAAAGAGCTCAGACGCCAAAAAGATGACTTGGAACGGCGAGCAGCACAAGCTAACGAAGAAGCTGCCGAGGTGCGTGTGGCGCTCCGTCAATTGCGCGATGCTCTGGACGACAGCGAGAAGCAAGCGCGGGACCTGGAGAAGGAGAAGGCTGACCTGCGGCGCGCATTTGATGAGACGCAGAGCCGGCTCGAGAAACTACAGAAGTCGAGCAAGACCATGTCGGATGAGGTCAGAGCGTTGAAGACGCGGGCAGCAGATTCCAACGTGCAGTCATCGAGGTCGTCGCTCGAATCGTCTCGGTCACGCATCACATCTCCAGCACCCAAAGGCGGCGCGCCCTCTGCACAAGGCAGTGACGGAGCCGTGGACTATGTCTATCTGAAGAATGTGCTGTTGCAGTTTCTGGAACAGAAGGATAAGAAGTACCAGCAGCAGCTCATCCCCGTGCTGGGGATGCTTCTGCACTTTGACAAGTAAGTGCAGTGTCAGCATGATGGTCTCTGCCGCTAACGCCGCGTAGGAAAGATGAACAGCGATGGACTGCGGCCATTTCGGCAAAATAGTAGGGCGTCCCAGAGCGCAATGTGTGCAACATGGGTTCTGCTCCGTGGCGTCGATGGCATGGTGTTGGGTGCGCCTTTATTGTTTGGGGCGTTTCTTGGGTGTTTGTGTTGCACAACGACGGATTATTGTATGCGATTAGCAAGTGAAAGCTGGGCTGTACTATGTAGGTCTCTTCTGCTATGGATGTAGCGCATTGTCCGAAAGCATATCTTGTATTAATAGGACTGGTTGAGGGGCGAGGGGGAGGCAGTCGGAAATCAGCCACTGGGCTTGGTCACGGGACCGGCCAGGCAAAGGCTCAACTGTGGACAGGGAGGAGTCGATAGAGTACTAGATGGAAAGTTGGAGTACTGCGTTGCTGCTCCTAGGGCAGCACATGGTGCTCAAGCGTCGAGGGTAGCTATGTAGGTGGTGTGTGGTGGCGCCCCGCGGGCTTGAAGGCTTGGAGGTTGGGTAGCGCTGCTGGGCCGGAAAACCAGCTGGTTGCATCATACCGCCCCAAAGCCTGCGAGCTAGCAGCGTTTCGTGCCATTGCATCGCCGTCGAATGCGAGCGTCTGCCCTCGTCCCACCAGACGCTGTTCCTCGTGCTCGCTCACAGCGTCCCTCCGCCGTCTTCCGCCCCGACTTCATAGTGTTGAGTGTTGCGCGCACACGGAAACATCCCCTCCCCCCACCATCTCTGCCAGGGGTGTGCGGCCCAAGATTGGCCGACAAACGAGCGCTAGAAGCCCATTGCAAGTGAAGCACGACGACGCCTGCTCTGCTGCGCGCGCTGGCCTTGCCCGACACTCGCCCGCACCGCATCCAAGCAGCGCATGCCCGATGAACTGAGCCCGCCTTCGCAGCCCACCCGCATCTCAACTCCCTCGGCGCCCGCATCTCAGCGCGGACCAGCCTCGTTGGCGCTTGCGGCGGGGACAGATAGACGCAGGACACGATGAACGGCGCCGACATCAAGAAGGCCGCCATCAACAAGGCGAAGCAGGTCGCGCAGGCCGCGAACGGGAATGGCGGCAAGAAGCGCAGAAAGGCCGACCTCAAGCCCATCATCACCACGTCCGACGCTCACCAGCAGGAAGAGGGCTCGGCCGCCTTTCACTACAAGTGCGTGCAGTCGCCCTGTCCACGGCGCCCCTTCCCCTTCACCTCCCCGCAGCACCCACCTTGCCTGCGCCTGCGCGCGCTTCCTGGGAACCTGCATCTGAATTTTGCTGACCCGCCACAGTGTACAACAACCCCCCTCCACCGCGTCCCCGTTGGGCCACCACAAAATGTACGCGAACCAATTGAGCAACTCGCCCTCGAGTTCGTCGTCGTCGGTCGACGAGGCCGACAACACGGCCGACGAGGAGGACAGCGAGGACTACTGCAAAGGCGGCTACCACCCCGTCCAGGTCGGCGAAGAGTACAAGGACGGCAAGTATACCATAGTGCGGAAGCTGGGCTGGGGCCACTTCTCCACCGTGTGGCTGTCTCGCGACAACACCACGGGCAAGCACGTCGCCCTCAAGGTCGTCCGCTCCGCCGCCCACTACACCGAGACCGCCCTCGACGAAATCAAGCTGCTGAACAAGGTTGTCGACGCGAACAAGGACCACCCCGGTCGCGCCCATGTCGTCAGCCTGCTCGACTCGTTCAATCACAAGGGCCCCAACGGCGTGCATGTGTGCATGGTTTTTGAGGTGCTGGGAGAGAATCTGCTGGGTCTCATAAAGCGCTGGAACCACCGCGGCATACCCATGCCGCTCGTCAAGCAGATTACGAAACAAGTATTGCTCGGCCTCGACTACCTCCACCGCGAGTGTGGCATCATCCACACCGATCTGAAACCCGAGAATGTGCTCATCGAGATTGGCGACGTCGAGCAGATTGTGAAGACATATGTCAAGGACGACCTGAAGAAGGACAGCGAGCGGAATAATCCAAATGGACGGCGGAGGCGTAGAACGCTCATCACCGGCAGCCAGCCGCTTCCTAGTCCCCTCAATGCGAGCTTCAGTCACTCAGACTTGGCCAGCTTTCCCGGCAGCACACAAAGCCTTAACAAGGTTGTTAGCGACACCAGCGGCAGTGAGTCACCTGCAACCAGGCTGAGCCCGCCTACGCAAGACGGAAATGTAATGAGTGGTGGTTTAGGCACGTTGTCACCCGCGGCCCCTCTCTCCATGTCAGAAAGACTTGGTCTCAAACCACCAGCAAGCGACGAAGACGTGCAGAAACAGCGGGAAAAGACTGCGTAAGCCTATCCCCTCCATACACACATCACAACTAACGTATCGCATAGTGATCTGCTAACGAAAGAAGTATCGGGGATAAGCCTGGACAAATCGAGCGGCAGTTCCTCTAAGAACGAGACAACCGCCGAGAGACTTGCCGAAGACGTTTCTTTCGAGACTATATCGGTCAAGATCGCAGATCTTGGTAACGCGTGTTGGGTCGGGCATCATTTCACCAACGATATCCAGACCCGGCAATACAGGTCTCCGGAGGTCATCTTGGGCGGAAAGTGGGGTGCGAGTACTGATGTGTGGAGTATGGCCGCTATGGTACGATGATCCGATGCTCAACCCTGTTTGGACGTGAAATAACAATTACTAGGTGTTCGAGCTTATAACAGGCGACTACCTCTTCGACCCACAATCTGGCACGAAATACGGCAAAGACGACGACCACATCGCACAGATCATCGAGCTCCTCGGCGCTTTCCCCAAATCCCTCTGCATGTCCGGCAAATGGTCGCAAGAAATCTTCAATAGAAAGGGCGAGCTGCGCAACATCCACCGGTTACGTCACTGGGCCTTGCCCGACGTGCTCCACGAGAAATACCACTTTTCGAGCGAGGAGAGCAAGAAGGTTGCAGAATTCTTGTTGCCCATGCTGGAGCTGTTGCCCGTGGACCGGGCGAATGCAGGAGGGATGGCAGGCCACACATTTCTGAAGGATACGAAGGGGATGGAAAGCGTCAGTCTGGACATCGCGGTGGGCAGCAAAGGGGACGGGATCGAGGGCTGGGCGACGGAAGTGAAAAAGACAAGATAGACATGATGCTTGCGGTGTTTGTGCCCATCCATCCCTTGAGCGCAGCTCAACGCTTGTGTTGAGACACATGTGTGACGACGAAACGATCAATTGCATGGCGGTCTGTCTTTGCGGTATTACGAGGGTGGTTGCGGTTGTAGGTACAGTGAGTATAAGGCAAGAAGACGGAAATGCAACGGAATGGAACGAATGGAATGCTTCTTTCTGTTTAGCGGGTCGGCAACGGCGTCTCTTGTGTGCAAGTCGACTTTTGCTTGGCGCGGCTCTTTATCTTGGGTGTTTAGTCAGACAGATATTGAGTCGCCTCTACCATTCCTTGATTTTTCACTCGCATGTACGTGGATATGTCAATCGTTACTAGATCATAGCGTGGGTCTGGGTGTTATGAACCTTTCTTCCAGGGTCTCTAGTGCGGGTGCTTTGTGTATGTTTTGCAGTCGCCGGTCAGGATATCGCAGGTCTGTGGCATGGTTTCCTGTGTTTTCAGTTCGGTATGAGGTATATCACTATCCTACCCACTCAGCAGTGTAAGATTGCCAACCACTTTCAAGTGGTACGACGCAGACTGCTTGATGACGAGTGACGTCTGGAGGATTATGATAGCATGTGATACCATCTTCTGACGATATCAAGTAGAAGTGTCAAAGTCACCGTGACGAACACCAAAGGAAGGGAAAGATTCGGCTCATCTACAGCGGCCAGTGACGGTCAGGCCCGCCTCACCGATCGTCTTGACCACACAAGTTTAACTTCTCGGTCAGGTCAGTCAGTTCCGCGATGGACACTCCACTCGGTGCAAACAACTCACATACGGTATCTCCGCTAGGACCTCGAAAATGAACTCGGTCTATGCAATTTCACCAGCGAGATTACGTCACAGCGCGGGAGGTTTTTGATTCACTCCGTTTGCCAGTGGCGCAGCGTAAATGAAGCCCGCCTTCATGTCTGAATAATTCTTCTCTGCCCACCCGACCATTCCATTGCACCCAAGACACAACCACCTTGCGGTTCCTTACTCCAACTCCTTCTACCATACTCACACCCGTACCGGACGGACGCCATCGCCATGGGTCACAAGAACTCCAAGCCCGAACCCCCGCCGCAGCCGCCGCCGCCGTCCCAGCCCTGGCTGCCCGGCAACTGCCCCACCCTCTTCGAGTGCCACCCCAACTCAAAGCGGTCTGAAGGTCTGCATATCTTCCCACTCATCCTGGCCCTCATGTGCTGAACTTTCCGCACAGTCATCAAGCACGCTCTCGTCAAGGCGTACAAGCACAATCCAGGAGCTGCTCGCTGCCTCATGTGTCTTCTCTTCCTGATGGTCGTTGTCGGCATTGGCATCACTGGCTGGCGCGTTCTCTCCAAGCGGCAGGCTCGCAGGAAGCGGATGCAAGCTGCGCGTGTTGAGGCCGAGAAGGGCGGTACCGACGGGTTCGCTGATGATATTTGAGAGTATGAGCGTGGCTGTGCTGCTTCCACTTCAGGTACTTCGTATGGTGGTTTGGAGGCTCATATGAACGGGACTAATCGTCGTTAGGACTTGCAATGTGGGTGAAGGAAGGACGCCGCTTCCGGACGAGAGTGTGGGCTCTGTTCTCATCTGAGTATGATTAGGGAGTCTTGGAGTTCATGGAAAATACAGCAGTAGACATGCTAGATGTTTGGATCTTCACTGTAGTGTCTGCGATACCATGGCACCTTACCCGAGATAGCGAAGAAATATACTATCGGTTATCCCATATCCGTGCTCTTGAACTTTTGATACTGCATGCAATCAGACTAAGAACAACCATGCAAGGCTAAAATTTACGTGATCACGATCTGGGCTACGGAAGTCAGAGCGTTTCGACTATGCAGTCTCTAAGTATTCGAAATGTAGAAGAAGCTGAACAAGCTGACGTCAGGATTGCGAATTATAAGAGATGAACGACACACAAGCAATAGCTGTGTACCCCGTTCGTGCAGATAATTCCCATCTGAACTCCGCCTTTTCACGCTTGTGATTTTGTGAAAACACGGGCGCCGATACAGGACTTGGCCGTTTCACGATTGATGCATGCATACCAGCGAACTCGAACTCGAAGTCGACACAACTGTCAACCACCATACCAGTGACCACACGATCAACGTGTTCATTCAGGCTTTCCATGGACCGATTCGGGGACTGCATACTAATCAAGCACAGGAAAGTGCAAACCGAGGAGCTTTAGTCAGTGCTTACTGATGCATCGATAGTGGGCCTGTGGCTATTTACCGTCGTCCACATCTAGTAAATCGATTTCACGAACCTAATACTAAACGGTAGTAATATAGTCTAGCCTTTATAATATAGTATTATAGTCTAGACTTAGGCGAGTGGAAACATTGCCTTTCCGTATTCGGAGCATCTACACCAGGCTAAGCAGACCAGATGATGTATGTTGGGTGAAAGAATGGCAAGCCGCAACACAGCACGCCACACTGGCCCATGGAACACTGAGAGCGTAAAGACTGAGACGGCAAAAGCAACCTACACATGACACACGCCATGCTTTATCAAGTACCCCTTACGGCTCAGTAAGCATTGCGGCTTACCTAAGTGGGTCCAAGGTCAGCTCTCGCTACTTCCCGTGCAAGTGCATCAACTGCAGCGGAACAATTGAAAAGTAACCGCCTCATATTCTGTATAGCAACAACCGTAAACATACAGATGCATGACGTCATGATAATTGAAAAGTGTAGCCACCTTGTGGACGCAACACCACATCTGAACGATAACCCTCTGAGATGTCCCTCCCAATTCCGCTCAGTATAAGACGGGAGGCAAGAAATATGGTATAGCATAAGAGTCCCGCCGTATAACGCCGTGTGTCAAGGATTTCCGTTACCGACAGCCGCGGGCTGCACAATGCATGAAGTCGTGAAATAAACAAAACATGGAGACAGCATGGGGCCAGTGGAAAACTTTGGCATCTCGAAACTCCTCCTAGCGGTCTATGTACCCAAGCGATTGAGGAGAATCTGCTCGGCTTGGTGCTATAAGCCGTTTGGGTCGGTGGCTCCTGCTGCTTCTAAGCATAAGGATTGGGGTATGGTGACTGAAATTGCTGACCTGAAGCTGGAGAATCTCCGGTCTTCTGGCGCTTGTCCGCATAGTCGCCTGAGAAAGGCGAGCCATCATTGGGATGCTTGCCATTGCTCAGAGACGGACCGCCATGCTGCGCAGCGGCTGCTGCTTGAGCGGCCATCTGGAGCTCCCCAATCTGCCTATCTGAGAGGCCACCGTTGTTGCTGTTGTTGTTCGCGTTCTGTTGCGATTGTGCCTGCTGGTCGGGCTGAGGCTGCGGCGGGGCCTGGTTCATGTTGGGGTTGGGCGCTTCACCGTGGCGTGAGAGGTCGACGCCGGCCGGTGCCGGTGGTACCTCGCCCTGGGTCTCCAGAAGGCGGGACTGAAGGTTGATGATGTAGTCACGCAGCTGATAGTTCTCGGTCTGGAGGGTCTTGTAAAGCTCGCATAGCTGCTCGAACTCTTTGACTTGGTCCTTGAGCTGCTTGATGTACTCTTCTTTGCGCTGGCGGAAGGCACGCTGGGAGAGTCAGTGAAGGTCGGGGTGACGAGGTGGTAGTGCAGACCTGTGCGGCGCGATTCTGAGCAGCGCGCTTCGATGTGCTCAGCTCACGACGGCCTTTCGCGTTGCCCTGGCCCTGGTCGCCCATATGGGCCGTCTCGCCCTGGGTCATCTGGTACTGCTGGCCGGCGATGGCGGGGTCAATGGCGTGTTGCTGAGGACTTGGGTGAGGGTGTTGCTGCATGGGTTGGGGCGCACTGCTCTGGCCGGCGCCAGCAGCAAGCAGATGCTCTCTTAGGCCTGTACAGCGGGCGTGTTAGTAATCGGGGCTCGCGACGTCGTAGCTTGGACGACGGAAACGGGAGGAGTTGACTAACTCATCTCGATGGTGGGCGCCTTTGGGTCCTGCGACAGTCAGCAGATGTCCATCCATGTACTGCGGGCCAGGTCAGCAAAAGGGCAATGGCATGCTTACGTGAGTGGCGGGCGGCTGCTGCATGTTATAGGTGCGGATGTTTGGAAAGAGCGTGGGCAAGGTGGTCGGCATCAATGGAAATGGGTAGAGCGGGCGAGGACGCAGCCTGGTTCACGCCAGCCGGCAAGGAAAGCGAAGCGCAACTGGGTGCGTGGTGTGGGAGCCGGATCGCAGAGGTGTGGAGGTGGCAGGCGCTCTCGTGGAGGGCAGCGCGGCGGGCAGGCAGGCTGGCTGGCTGGCGGCGGTTAGCTCTTGCCTCGCGGTCCATGCAGGCAGGCACAGGCAGGGGCCGCCGTGCCCCGCGACCGCAGCGGACTTGACGTCCGTCCATGAGGGCAGAGGTGGATGGCGGGCGGCGCATTGTGCATTGCGCATTGGGGCCGAGGGCACTCACGCTCGCGAATGATGGAATCGGGTGGGCTTAGTCAATGGTTGATGACTGATGGGTGACTGTTCAGGGTTGGGGAGCAACCGCCTTAAGTAATGGGGTTGCGCGCGTCGCCCTCGGCCCTTCGGCCGTGCCAGCCGCCTCCACCCCAACCAACAAAAACACGCCGACGACCAGTGCGTCCATTTATTACGCGCGTTTAGTGATTACTCCATGTCCTCCATCGGGAAGCAGGTCGCCAGAGCCTGCAATCTGGACGGTTGTGTACGACGGCACCAGGCCCATGCTGACCAATACACTCTCTTTCACGGCGCTGGCCTTGGCGCCCGCCGGACATTGTCCGTATCCGGCTGTGACCAGATGGAGCATGCGACATGCCACATGCAAGCTCCGCCGGTAGGGTGTGCTTCGCCAACACGCATGCCGCATGCATTGCACTATGCACGACGGCAGCAGCAAGTTCCTGGATCTGAGGGCATTCGCTACTGCTCGCCCGTCGCTCTTGCTGTTCTTTGCTAGCAGCTTAGCTTGGCTTGGTCGCATCGTGATTGTGTTGCTCTCTACAAAGCATGTCGTTACCTTTGCTCTGTGCCTCGCTCAGCAAGCACTACATCATGCAGGCAGTACATCAGAGTTGTTTTTGCAACGACGTGGTGGCTCGTTGCTCTGCGGGGCGAGTCGGCGCGCCCAATTCCATGGCCGACTTCACTCGCTTTACGTTGCAGCTTCCGTTCATCGTCTCCCGCCCTGCCCACAACGGCATTTGCCTTCTCTGAGACCGCTGACATAGTCCAATTTCTATTCCGGCCCCTGCATGCGTGCTGCATCCCTCTTCGAGCAGCCCTAACGGCAGTTGCCTTTCTTACTGCTGTCGAAACACGCCGTGGACAACATTCGCAAGCATGTTTGCGGCGCAGCCTCAGTACGTCTCACCAAAAGCGGATGGAGCGGCGCATCTGCAAACCCCTCATGCATCTCTACCACGACCTCAGAACCTAACCTTCCTCTGACATTCCGTCCAAGGGTCTTCGGACGCGTCTTGCGCGTCGGGCCGTGTGCGCTTGTACAGCGCCCACTCCAGATTCCAAAGGGATCGATCCGCTTGAACCCGCGCGCACTTTTCGAAGCGAGCCATTATCGTCACTGGGTGCCAGGTGCTCCTCGCTCTCTCACAACCACCCACCCTTCAACATCTCCGGACAGAGCGGATGTTGAAAGTGATCCATTTGCCGGAGTCATCTTCTCCGCCAAGCAACCATCCGACTTACCCCAGCGTCTGACGAAACTCTCAAACTGGAAGCTGTCGCCGTCAAACAAAGCCATCTCGCGTCAATTCACTTTTCCTGGCTTCGCTTCGGCGTGGCGCTTCATGTCTATTGTTGCGGATGAGTGCAAAGCCAAGCGACATCACCCGTCCTGGCATAATCTGTACTCCCAAGTCACCGTTGAGTGGACTACTCACAAGCCGGAAGGGCTCAGCATCAAGGATGTTGAAATGGCCGAATTTTGTGACCGGACTGCTGACGAAGTTGGTCTCAAGATGTGAACCGGGAGTCTGGGTTCATAAAGTGCGTACGGTACGAGCTAACAGGGTCGATTGAACAAGGAGCATCCTCTACAGAAGGTGCGAGCCAACCATGGCAAGGTGTTTTGTTCGGAGCCTATACGATGTGTTGGTCCACACGTACCCCCGTCCGGGCCCCGAACGCCCTCTCAGTGGCGTCAAAGCGGGAAAGTGGCCGCAATCGCGCGAGTAAGCACGACTGTCGGACTCGGTCTCTAGAGCTACTCAATTCTACTACATTTCGGTACCTCGCGGCTTAGTACAAAACGAAGAAAACGTCTTCGAGCTACTATCCATGGACTCATCTTTGGCCTTGTTTTTGGGGGATATTGTTTACTCATACGCCGACCGATAAATTTGCGCCGTCTATGCGGATTGAAATGACTGCACCCGCGTGCGGGCCCCATTCCTAGAAATATACGTAATTAATCAGGGTACGAACGACTGATCATCACTCGACCCGATACACGGTTTCTACCTTGTATCCGTGATCAGATAGATCGCACAAACCATGGAATCCTCCAATGAGTTACACTCGATTACGAACGTACCAGGACTGCACACCATCTCCAGATATAGCCCCCAATCCGTCATCACTAAGAGCTGAGTCATGTATGGCGGAGGGTGCATGTACGCCCGCTCCAATACGATTGTTGTGCCTCGATTGGCAGGAATGTAGGGCCCTCGATATTGCTCCATGTACTCAATCGCACACAGAATCTGAAGATGCATGGGATCGACGATCGACGCTATATAGCTCGGAACCCGATGGATCCGCCTCACTTGTCACACTTATTGGAGGTATGCGACGGATAAAGACAGCAGAACTCTCTATTTTGGTGATACGCAGGAGGACTGAGTGATTGTCCGCAAAGTCAGACCCCGGAGTGTAACTGCCAGGCAGGATTTCGATCAAACACACTTCAGTTCGCTCCCGGATGCCCCAAAACCTTGTCCATCACTACATGTATATCAAGTATCAGACTACGGCAACGAAATATCCACACGATCTCCCAGCCCACGCAGGACTTATCTCCGCATGCATCCGCTCAGTCTTACTCAGCCAATGTGCAAAACCAATCTCGTTTGTCCACCGTGCATAGTGCACAGGTACCTGCGAGGGACCTACGAGATACCTAGCACCGTCTTACCTAATAATCATTCTCAGGACGTACACCTTACCCTCCTGGGCCGTCAAATGACCTACCACCAGCCACCCTTCACATTAGCATCCTAACGCAGTTAGCCCGTGCTTACTCAACTCGCTATGGGTTTATCTTCTCGCGCAACGGATACCCTGAGAGGAGTAGCTCCGTCACTGCTACATCGCGTTTTCCAAGATAAGACACACCGTCCTTGCATCTACACGAGTCCGTATATGTAGGCAAGCAAACATGCACGACCTAGGGCAGACACTGCAAGAGTTTGTTACTGGTAGCACGGGGAAGCATGTGTATATGCATTTGGTAGGCGGCTATGGAGCCCGTCAATACTTTCACGAACGCACCTCCGCTGTCTTTCAGCTCACTTTATCCATTGAATGCATTTCATAGGCATATTTTGCCGTCATGTCTTGAGTGTATGTATCATATAGTCTGTGTCTCCTAAAAAGCTACGTGGTATCATCCTCAGAAGCGCAAAATAGCACCTGCAAATGCGTGCTCTGCATCAATCATCCCCCGAAGTCGTCTTTTGCGTCATGTAGTACCTACTTACGCAGCCGGAGTGGCAACCTTCGCCAGCGTCCCCGTACCCCTCGAGCTGAAAATAGCCATGATACCGAAGCTTCCGTAGAACAGTACCATGGGATACGCCACCAAGCCTCTCATTGAAGTCATGCGTCCTGCATCGAGTTAATTTTTCTTTCATCCCTCCTACGGTTTGCGCGCACTTACCAACAACCGTAAACATGGAGCTAGACGAGTAGGAGCACCACACAATTGCCAAGCTCGTGAGCAGATAACCAAGGAAGCCATCCAGCGGCACGACAATGCCCAGAATCGCAACAAGGACCAGCGGTAACAGACAATATCCCAGCACCGAGGCGGATCGCGGGTATGTTAGAGACGAGGAAAAGTGCGAGTTTTCGTGCTGGCCATGGTCTTGGCTCGATGCTACCTCGGCGGCGGAGAGGGGTGGAGACATCAGGGAGAGGATGGTGTGGAGTAGTATGGTACCCAGAACCGCGAGTCCTGCTCAATTGTCAGCATCACCCATACGCAAACCCGCAGCACAACTTACCGTATATGTACCCAAAGTGCAGCTTCCCACTAAGCAGCAGACTCGTTCCGAAGACAAAGAAGAACAGTATAGGCCCCGCAACATCGCTGTCATCCATAATGTGCTGGTCGATCCTCCCAAACGGATTAAGCACCGCCAGCGTCTTCATCTTCATGTGGCCAAAGTTCACGCCCAGCTCTTCCAACAGCGGCGGTTCCCCGTCGTATCCCTCGGTGCCAAATGCAGCCAGCCATCCCGTCCGCAGCCCAGAAGCCCCGACGCCCATCTGCCCGCTCACGCCGGGTGCGCTGAACCCTGCACCGAATTGTGCTGGATATGCCGGCGCCTGTGGAGCTCCATAGTTTGCTTGGAAGGGTGTGGAGTGTCCAGAGACGGGCTGGTTCGAAAACGAGGACGAGTAGAACTGAAGGTTTTGGGGGGTTTGTTGGCCGTAGGGCGGGCTCTGTCCGTAGCCGTACTGGGCCATCGTGGCCGGACTGCTTTGTGCGCGGTAGGGGGGGTGCGGTGGGTGGACGAGGAGGTGTCTAGCTAGAAATGCGGTCGCGGGTGCCTGGTTGCAGGTGCCCCGAATTACGTAGCTGCGCGACTGTAGGAGCGAACGTGGGGCGCGGAGAGGCCAGTTGGCGGAAAGCTAAACTTGCCAGAGGCGCAATTAGGCGGGGCGTGGAAGGATTTGAAGTACTTTTGCGTTGTTTTGTTTTGGTGAACGCAGGCAGTGGTGTAGAAAAAGCGACCGAGTGTTTAATTGTGTCGCTTCGGAACTCACCATCGCTGCCTCGCAGAATCCGCGTCACGTGGCCATGCACGTTCCGAGGGTCCTCAGGTTTGCCCATTCACCACACGTATATTTTACATAAAGTTGGATATTCACAGCATACCAGTACTACAGCAAGACTTGAGGATGCGAATAAGATATTTCCCACTTGGCATTATTCCGCATCGCCGCATTCAACTGGTCTCACATAAGGATGCAAGCAACATCTCGGTAGGGATTGAGAGGGGTATATTATATCAGCAACGCTATGAGTAGAGTATGCGAGACGTGATTTCGTCCTCGCTCGTTCAGCAGATCCATCACACCATTGACGTGTAACCTTGGAAGCCATCCAAACGACCAAAACGCCAGAGCAATGCTTACAGGTCGGCGACACCGCTGAGCATATCCATCGAAAACAAACAAATCAGAAAGGAACCGATCGACCGTGGACGTGGGATGCGCGACCTGGGTACATGCAGCCAGTTGGCTCCCACTGTCTAGTCTAGTACATCTCGACCGTTCTTCTTGATGTGTAGTTACACCAATCGCACTAAAAAAGCTTTAGTCATACTTGAGGAATATAAAAGGTCTTGTAGATCATACCTTGGTGGCTGAAGACGCGTCGTTGTCTTCTATACAGTATTCGCTGCGGCAAACCGTGCACTTGCGGATGAATAGCTCCTTGCAAGTAATGCACTGGAAATACTGATCAGCAAGACACCCCAGCAAGAGATGGACGGCTAGCATACAGTATGGCCACAGCCAAAGCAGTCTCTCCTGACGCCGATGATCTGCAAGCCAGGTGTCAGCCTATCTCTCGTACAGTCACCGAGCACATACCTCGACGCGCCAGGTCTGGTTTCCAATGGTGGTTTTCGATGCTGAAGTTGGTCGGGCTCCCGCAAGCCAGCTGTGGAGCTGGTGTCCGGAATCCAACCACCTCGACCTCCAAGAAGGACCATTACTAGCACGCCGAGGGTTTGTATTGTTCGTAAAATCATCCCCACATGCCGTTGCTGCCTGCGCCGGCCATCATCTCGCCGACCAGGCAGCTGTTAACGCAGAGACCCATATGTACCTTGATGGATTGCTTGGGAAGCATGTGCGCAGTCCCGTCGGTTGTGGCATTCTCCATGAATTCGGTTTGCTGTAGCTCGGTGCGCTGTGCGACAGCAGAGACGGTGTAACAATCCTCATCCCACCATTTGTGACAGCGCTCGCACCAGCGGCCCTTGAGACAATCTTCACAGCGCACAAAAAGAGGAGGTGGCTTAGAGCCGTCGACTGTGTGTGGTATTTGCGCTGCTCGCAGAGAGCTAGAGTGAAGCGGGATAGGATTCAGCAATGGCAATTCAGCGCTGGGCGATTGCCCGAATACGGCTGGTCTCTCTGGGCATGAATGACATGTCTCGCAGCCCTTTGATCCCAAGGCAACAGTCGCGACGGCGGGGCTCAGGTACGAAGCAGGGTGCGGTAGTCCTGACGATTCGCTGTCACTGTTGCTGATGAACGCTCTAGCTGGATCATGGCGTGGGCCTCTGCAGAGAACTGCGTCAAAAGCGATGATACCTTCACACGCTTTCAGTGTCTCTGCCCACTCGAGGGAAGCTCGCTTTGGCATCATTCGTCCGGAGCATTGGTACCATTTGTCCGAAGATGGTGACAGAGCAGCACTGAGTGCTTCCGAAGATTTGTGGTTCCATTCTGCGCCGATCTGGGCTCCCTGCGAGGACGTGACACCTTTGGGTGAAGGCGATGTGGACTTTTTGTTTGTGGTATTTTCTTTTCGCTTCTCTTGAACGGCCTCACGCTGGCCGAAGAAGTAGATGCCTTTGATTTTGGGGGTGCCTGCAGGCCTGCCTGGTCGGGCGGCGTAGCGCAACACCTGCTGCAGCTTGCGCTCATTTAAATGCTTGGCCTCCCGGATGGACAGAATACGGACGTTGAAGGTATTTTCGGCGATGATCTCCCGGACGAGATCTGCAGGGACGCTCAGGCCATCAAGCACCAGTGTCTGCACGTTGTGTAGGACGTGGCGGCGCTGCAGCTTGGAGAATATGCCGCGAATCGGACCGGAGTAGAATTCGTCCTCGGTCAGCGACTCGTCGATGCGTTCGGCGCGCCAGCTGATGCCTCCGGAGTCGAGCGGGGCGTAGGGAACAATGGCCGACTTGACCGTGGACAAGTCGAGGTAGCGGAAGACATCAGGACTATGGAAGACTACATGGTGGAGGGCTTTGGAGGTTGCAGCGAGGGCAAATATCGAGGCCACGGGCAGATAAGGAGCCGTCTGTCGGAGGACGAGGGAATTGGAGAGGAGGTCGGCCAGGCTGTGAGGATGAGCGTTGTCGAGGGTGAGAGGACCCATGCTAGTGGCGGTGGAACAGGACGCGGCAATGGATGGATAGGAAGCTGTGGGTGGAAGGCAAGAGGATTCACCAGACTTTATTGCGACGTGTGTCAGCAGTTGGGCACGTGCCCGACCGCTGTTCAGGGTAGAGTGTTTCTCGTGGAGATGGCCGGCAGGCTGCTGAGACGTGAAGAGTAGCTGTTGGTTGTAGAAGGGTGGGCTGGCGCGCATCATCCTGGGGCCGATCCACCAAGGCCATCAGGGTCCAAGACTAGGCCAAGCGCCTGGCTACACGCAATTCTCCGCCGCCGCCGGGGCTCTGCGTGGAGATGGTGAGGGGAAGTCCAGTGTCTGCAAAGCCGTACATGCTTCAGTGGCCATGGACAGGAAACACGACGCCAAAACACCGATGGCGGGCGTTGCACGAGTAGCTATCGCGGGCGTGGGGCAGCTCTACGCGACCATTTCTGAGTCTTAGCGAACACAATTACCATGCGTTACGAGGTAGGGGGGATATGCTCTGAGCCCGCGATTGCATGGTCGACACTACGGCTAAATCGACGCCCGGGGTGTATCTTACGTGCTCGGCCCAGTCATGCCTCCCTCCTACACAGACCAGCAACAGACGCACATACGACAGTTGTCCACAGTACTGTGTACTCCATACCCTGTGCGCCTACGGCCTGTGCGCCTCGAGGTCGGGCCAGAGCCTGCATCCGCGGGGATAACTAATCGATAAGACCGCAATCCTTCTAGAAGTGAATCGAAGTGACGTCGGGCTCGTCTGTCAGCAGCATCGTGTTCTGTGTCGCTGCCTGTTCCCCACCCTTCCCTGCAATAAACTCGTCCTTGCTCTTCCCCTCACCGACCCCAACCATGGAGACGGAGCCAGAGACCCCCGAGTTGGCCTGGTCCGCCAAGTTTGCCGTCGCACACTCGTCGCGGGCCACGCAGCTACCCGGCGACAAGATCCTACTGCCGCCGTCCGCACTCGAACAACTGCTCGCAGCAGCCCCCGTAGTAACCACCGACTCGAACACAACACACATAACATCCTTCGACCCCTACAATCCGTATACCTTCGCCGCCGAGCGGCAGGCACGCGCCCAGTTCCAGGACCGCCACCAACAACTGCCACACCCGCTCACATTTCGCCTCGTGAACCCAAGCAATGGGAGGGTCGTGTATGCCGGCATTCGAGAGTTCTCGGCAGAAGACGGCCAAACCCTACTCAGTGGCTTCTTACGGGAGGCTCTGGGCTTGGAGGCAAAGTCCACCGAGTCTTCGAGGAAGACCAGTCCAGATGGGGATACTGACATGGTAAATGGCGTAGAACAACTCGAAGTCAATGGCACATCGTCGGTGGATTCAATACAAATAACAGTTCACGCGAAGCAATTACCCAAGGGCACCTATGTCAAGCTGAGACCGCTGGAGGCAGGATACGATCCAGAAGATTGGAAGTCGCTTCTCGAGGAACACTTACGGGCAAACTTCACCACCCTCACAAACGGTGAAGTCTTGGTCGTCTATGGTGGACGAGCCTCGAATGGCAAACGAGAAGAATTCCGATTCCTGGTGGATGGCTTCAAACCAGAAGGAGATGGTGTATGTGTGGTGGACACGGATCTGGAGGTCGATATTGAAGCGCTCAACGAAGAGCAGGCACGCGAGACGCTGAAGAAAATAATGGCCAAGAGACAAAAGGCACCAGGTACTGCGGAAGGTAGTTCGGCTGGTGGCAAGATCGACATATTCAAAGCGCAGGAAGGCCAGGTGCTGGATGGCGAATACGTGGATTACGAGCTCTCGTCATGGGACCGCACTCAGGGTCTCGAAATATCACTGAGCGGGGTTGACGAAGGAGACGAAATAGACCTCTTCGTTAGTCCTTACTCCTCTCGCCAACGGGTCCGGCCTCGAGAAGACGAGCATGTCTTCGCAGACGTCTCTAGCAAATACCCCAAGCGCATCCGGTTACAGCCAACAAATGTGGAGCTCGAAGATGCAGAAGCAATATACGTCTCCGTCCGCGCCTATCCTGCAGACGAACCATCAACTACACCGAAACAGTTTCAACTCAAGGCGTCCATCTACGACCCTCAATCAGGACCCGTATCGGAAGACACAAACGGTATCGAGTCCCGTCCAGATGAAGTCCAATGCAAAAACTGCCTCCAATGGGTCCCCAAATCCTCGCTCTTTCTCCACGAAAACTTCTGCCTCCGAAACAACATAATATGCCCTCAAGGCTGCGGTCAGGTCTTCCAGAAGCGCTCTGAAACATTCAAGAACCACTGGCACTGCCCGCACGACACATTTACGGGCAACACACCCCTCTCCCACAGCAAGCACGACGCCCTCTACCACACGCCACAAACATGCCCGTCATGCGACATGGCCTTCCCATCCGTGCCGACACTCTCTTCACATCGCGTCACCGAGTGTCCAGGAAAGCTAATCCTCTGCCGCTTCTGCCACCTGCAAGTTCCACAAGAAGGCGACCCAACCGGGCCTCCAAATCCGGAACTGCTCCTCTCCGGCCTCACGCCCCACGAGCTCGCCGACGGGGGCCGTACCACAGAGTGCCATCTCTGCAGCAAAATCGTGCGTTTCCGCGACATGGAGACGCACCTCCGGCACCACGACCTCGAGCGCCTGTCCCGCCCTGCGCCCCGTCCCTGCCGCAACGTAAACTGCGGCCGCACGCAAGACGGCGTGAACAAGCTCGGCGACACCCGCGCAGGCACGCGGAAGGGCCAGGGCCCAGGCAACGAGATCGGCCTGTGCAGCGTGTGCTTCGGGCCGCTGTACGTCTCGTTGCACGATCCCGAGGGCAAAGCGCTGCGCCGCCGCATCGAGCGCCGATACCTGTCGCAGCTGCTCACGGGCTGCGGCAAGGCCTGGTGCAAGAACGAGTTCTGCCGCACAGGGCGCAAGAACGTTTCAGGGGTTGACAAGGCCGTCCCGACCAAGGATGCTATTCCCCTAGTGAAGCCGTTCCTGGAGGGTATGGATGGCCGCGGGTACGAGACGCCGCTGCATTTCTGCACGGATGAGGCGAGTCAGCGAAGGCGGGCGCTGGGAGAGATGCTTAGCGCGGAGAAGGGACTAGAAGGGAAGGGCGGATATGGTATGGAGTGGTGTGTTGCCGCGTTGGAAGCAGAAGGTGGGGATCTGGATAAAGCGAGGGGGTGGTTGAAGGGCTGGGCGCCGCAGAGGACTGAGGAATCGTGAAGCGTATAGATGGCGTTGGCGAAGTTGATTCAGCATAGAAAGATACCCATGCATGCAATATAAGACTGGTGAGCATATGCTCACCACTGTGTACACCTTCCCCTTCAGAAGTCAAATTTCTCAGAGACGAGTAGTGATGTTATATATTCACGCACGCTAAGATTTCTTCAAGTGCCAACTGGTATCTTACATACTAATCATGCTTAGTATCCAGATCGCTCTCACCCCAAGTTAGAAGCCAATTCTGGTAGGCCTGTATGCAATTTCCCCCCTCAACGCCGCGCTTGAAATGTGAAACCGCGTCTCCCAAAGCAGAACCTAGTAAAATCCTCGCAAGGACTGATGCGACCAATATCTCCAGGTAGATCAAAGGTTGTCGGGGTCAAATGCCTTGTGTATTTCTTCTCGCTTGCTGGCCTCTTCCTCGTCCGGCGCCCGACCGGAAGCGTCAAGGTAGTCGATCTTGGGGAACTCGTCCACCATCTGAACGCGTCCTGGTCTCCGCGCTCTGATATGGGTTTTCTGCCCTATAGGGTAGAAGAAAGCCGCCTTCTGTAACTTGCTATCGCGCAAGTGCTCGTCAGTGTGGATGTCAGGATCGTGAAGTGCGAGCGCCACGGTGTCGCCATAACGGTCGTCTAGATTGCTTAGTTGATGGTGTGTCTCGTATGTCCGGATGTTCTCGTATCTGAAGAATTTCCTGGGGCGTCCTTCGTCGTCAACAGTCTCCTCAAAAGCCAAGTCCGCCGAATCGGGATCGTTGGTTGTGAAATGACGCTTGATACCCGCCACCTTCTCACGGTTCGTAGGCAGGAAGAACTCGTAGTGGAACTTAGGGAGGGGAACAGGTCCCGACGGGTCCTGTTTGTATGCCTCTTGCGCTTGTACGTGTGACTCGCGATCGTCAACCGACTCGCCTGCCAGGCGGAGGATAGAAACGTCGACACGCGGATCGTATGCGGAAGGATCCACCTGGTCCTTGACAGGCGCGTGTTGAAACTTGAACATGGCATAGCTACCAGTGTCCGGAAGCGCGTCCCAGTCTGGTAACAGCGGATATGAACCAACAAGTTCCAGCTTCTCGTTGCGAGGGTGCTTGGGGTTTTTCCAGGCGCGCTTGTCCTCAACACTGATTTCTGCAGGCCGCAAGTTCTCGGTTGTATCCGGACCTGTGTAGGCGTCTTCTGGGTATGCGAGGTTGAAGCCCTTCAGGATGTTGCGAGTGATGTAGATAGGGTCGTCTTCCGAGACGTTTTCGCGCGCGCGTTTCTTTCGCAACCGCATCGTGTTCGATGAGGTACTCGATTCGAACGTGGACTTGCTGCCCGCCGTGCTCGATGTGATGTATTCGGTGCGACGCAAGAATGAGGCATTGGAAGCGCTCGCCGTGGATTTGCCCAGCGCATTAGGCGGTCGCATCAATGCGCGGTCGGCGGGATGCAGCTGTGAAAGTTGAGGCAGCGCCTGGATAGCTACACATGTATCAGCAAGGTAATCCGGCGCAAAGGCAAAGCAGCATACCAGATTCATCGCCGTCAAAGACCCCTGGAATTCCGACCAGATCGATGGGCATGCCGAGCTCTGCGTCCGCCTCAATGTTCAACGGCTGTTCTCTCGCCAATCTTGACGCGAATGCTGCCGACGTGTACTGTCCACTTGAAAGGCCTGTATTGGGTATATCGAGAAGCTTCGGGGGGCATGGTGGCGGTGGCAGCGCGTTGGAGAACCGTATGCGCGCAATGTAATCCTGCTGGTAGGTTTGCGGCCTCGACATAGTGCCAAAGAACCCAGGAGGAGTGGTCAGTTGAAGGGCGGGCGTTGCGCGAAAGTAAGTGCTGAAGGTCGAACCCTATTGTAGGGCCCGTGCGTCGTTGGCGCGTGCGTTTACAGATAGCTATTGAGGCAATCCCACTCAGTCGACATTTAACGCCAAATCACCAGTGATTGCTTGGGAATGTGAAGCCTCAGAGTATCTGCATTAAGAAGCAAGACTTTTTTGCAGAGCGAGCGTGACATGTATTACGTATTGACATAAAATGTTCCCTGCAGATTCCCATCCATCTCCCTTCATCCGTCCATTACTAAATATTTACAGCTGCTGGCAGCCAACATTGACAACGTGACCTTTCTAATGCAACTCCGAGCATGACCCAAAACAATAACACCTCCCCCAACATGGGTAGGCAGCTCAAAGAGTAAATGCGACGTAGACTCTGCCAGCACGGCATCTCATGTCGACCAAAAAGTACCCTTAGGCGGACTTCTTCAACGCCGCAAGCTTCTTCTCCCGCCTCTTCTTGGAGGCCTCAGGGCCAGCCTCGGTGTCTAGGCAGTAGTCCCACCACCTGAAGCTGCTCGCGTAGTTACCGATGAAGCGTTCGTGGTGCACATCGTGATGCTCAGCGCCAGCCCAGAAGGGAAGGAAATGGTGCAGGCTCCAAGGGAACTCGTAGCCGCTGTGCGCATCGATAGCCTGGAATAGACGGAGCACGATCCACACGTACATGGTCAAGAGGTGCAGATCGCCCGTAATAGCGCACCAGAGGATAGGTGAGCTGACTGTGCCGAGACCGAGAACCATTACCTCGATAGGGGAGGCGTATTCGGCGGCGAGACCGAAAGGAGCGGAGTACTGATGGTGGATCTTGTGGATGTTCTTGTAGAGGAAGCCGTAGTGCATTGCGCGGTGCGTCCAGTAGTGCCAGGTATCCTCGAGAACGAAGAAGACTGCGATCTGGAGAGCCATCTTGTAGACGCTCGGGAACGGAACGGTCGTGCTGAGACCAAAGAATTGGCACATGGGGTGAAAGAACCAGATTTGCGGGAGCTCGACGGTGAAGTGCGAAAAGAGGACGAGGAGAGCACACTGGCATTGTTCCCATGCGGTGGGGATTTTGTTCTGGGACGTGTTAATGTTTGCATCGCGTCGTACGGGTATGGTGAGCATACCTGCTGGATCTTGTATCTCCTGAACCAAGGGATCAAGTCGATTATGATCCACGGCAGCGAGCGTCCGAAGTACACGGCCTCGTGCATGACGAAGGACATGATGCCGGTGGCGAGAACATCGTTCTGCATGTATGTGTACCAGGCCAGCCACATGCGCTCGGCGTAGTTCAGCGAGACATTGTACTTGGAGACCTCTTCGAACGAGCCCCAGTAGGTGTCCTGCGCCATTGGCGACAGCACGGAGGTCGAATTCCTAGACATGTTAGCGTTGCAAGCCCTCGATAGGAAGCGCATGGGCTGGCGTACATTGTGGCGCGCTATACAAAGGAATGAGTGCAGCACCAAGAACCCAACGTTTCGAGCGGAGAAAGGGAGGGCGGGCCTGCGGGGACGGTGTAGGGTTGAGAACGTCCAGGTGCAGTGCAGGAGGGAGAGGAGGCAAAGGGCGGGTCTAGTTTAAGGATGCTGATGGAGGCGATCGAGCCACTTTCGCCTGGCTCCCAGGGACATTTCCGGGCCGAGATTTAGCGCAGAAGGAGCTAAGATCACCAGGTCCTGCCCAATCACCATCCGCTCACCGCCCTGCCCTACGGCCTCACCGCCCTCGCCTGCGTGGGGAGATTTTTCTGCACCGGCTGCAGCTTTCCCGGACGTGCGGCCAGAGGCTCCATCAGCAAATGATCGCGTCACCGTGGGCTCACTTGCTGGGCGCTGGAACCATTCTTGCCCGTCTACTCGCCGTCTTCCGCGCGGGTCCATCACACGCAGCTCGTGGCAAACGGTTGCGCGGCTCTCCATTGATCGCCAGGGGAAAGGGGCTGCCTAGCTCTCGACCCCAACACTCAATCATCGCGATGCCGGTGGCTTATTGTGGACAGCGGTTTTGCACGACTGTAAAAGGTGAAATCAGAAGTGATGGCCATGGCAATCTGTGTATTGTATATGATGATCACTATGAGGGCGGGTCATACACAATACTCGTTGTCGTATGCGCCCAATCGAGCATCCGCCGTCTAGCATATCATAGCATGCCCGAAAGCGATCGATTTGAAAGTTCCTCGCCTTGTCCTTCGTTCTCTTGCAGCATCCCTCACCACGCGAACATACACTTGTTGTTCAGCAACCGGCTTCCCAGCATGTCGTATTCCGCCTTGCTAATCCAACTGTCGTTACCCGCAGAACTCAGCCTTCCAAACACACTTCCTCCCTTCCAAATCACCACTTGCGGGTCAAACTCCCTGGGGGGCGGGCCAACCAAGATTTCCTTCCCGTAGAAAGGTCTCTGTTCTCGGAGTCTGGTCTCTAGAAACTCGCGGAGACCAGGCGTCTTACTAGCACCACCGACAAGCATAATACCACCTAGGAAATCGCGCAGCTTACGCTCATCGCCGCGCGCTCCTTGAGTGACCGACTCCAGGATAGCTTGGTCAAGCGGTACGATCGGAAGCGTTCTGTCGCGCTCCTCGGCGATCTTGGTCTTTTCGAGCACGGGATCCCGGAAAATGAGCGTTTGCTCGCCGTCGCCCATGGGTGTGTCACGATCTGGATTAGGCGTACCTGTGCCCTCTGGTGCTGGAGAACCAGCTACAGACGACCGTGGCGTCTCGTTGTCGTTGAGTCGATTCAGCGGGTTCAGTTGCCCTGGACGCTGCGGAGTAGACGCCACGGCTGGCGTGCCACCAGATTCCTGTGCTCCATTGATTGG
Source organism: Karstenula rhodostoma CBS 690.94 (assembly GCA_010093485.1). Taxonomy (NCBI): domain Eukaryota; kingdom Fungi; phylum Ascomycota; class Dothideomycetes; order Pleosporales; family Didymosphaeriaceae; genus Karstenula; species Karstenula rhodostoma. The sequence goes on from MU001500.1 coordinate 855,497, forward strand.
TTTCCCCGCCGCCGCCTCGAACACTGCAATCTGAGCTTGAGAGATTGGATCGTTTGGGGATCCATCATACAGGTCAACTGATCTCGGGATTACCGTTCTACGGCCATCTAGCTTTTTCGAATGATCGAAGATCGAAGGTTTGAACAGGCCCTGGACAAAATTAGAGAAAGTGGCAAACACGAACGGCATGATCTACTCACCATGACAGACAGCATTGTCTCGTCGTAAGTCTTGAATGTGTATTTCCTCGTGTCCTGACCCGAAGCCCGCAGATGAAAGTCCCACGTCTTCACGGTCACCGAGTCTTCGTCCATCGAGCAAAACTTCTGCTTCAGTTCTTCGGCAAGTAAGAAATCGTATCTTCTCTTGAGGTTCATGTCCGAGTACGGGAAATGTCCACAGAGCATCATCTTTATGAACGTCTCCGTTACATCTGCACCTCCCATCTTGAGATTAACACGCGATTCTTCGATGCATAGGCCTTCGTCAACGCAACAAATCGATGACTTCTGCGCTCCAATGTCCACAACACAAGCGATACCGTAGCCGGCGCCAAAGGTAGCGGAGAGACTCTCTTGTTGCAAGGAAACCTTCCCAACGCCTAAGTCGCGCATGAGGATGTCCAGCATCATCGTCACGTAAACACGCTCGTAGAGATCGGGAATGATGAAGACACACTTGTAGTTCGCGAGATCTTTAAGTCTCGTGATGCCAAGCTGGGATCTGAAAGCATCTTCGACTATCTTCGAGAGATCATGATAAATCTGGTTTCGGCCAGTGTAGTCGACTTCGTTAAAGGTTCCATTTCGTATTGGCCAAAAGAGTTTATAACGAGGGTTCGAGTTTTCTGGTATCCGCAGTGCTGCTCGTCCGGTGAAGTATTCGGGTGCTTTTTTCGGGTCGTTTGGAAGTTCTGTCCAGTCTATCCTATCCATGTCGTTGTGCTCGTTGATGATATCGGGCGGAGTGCGCCGATTGAAATTGGTAACGAGGTCCTTCGAGTTTGGCAGCACTCGTCGCTTGTTGGATCGCATCCTTGTTCTGAGTTCTGAAGACATTGCCATGTACTGATCCGCAAAATCCTCTCCAAACCACTTCTCGGGTAAGGCATCCGCAGGAACAGCGCCTTCTAATTTCAACCTCTTCGGACTAGGTTCGCCGTCGTTCTCCTCCGACTCACTCTCCTTCCATCTCCGTGCTATGACCATGGGCACTGACTTCGGGAGCGCGTCAGAGCCGAGCCCGATCCTGAGGTTCTGGCTGCCGACGTGCAGCACAATCAGTTTCGATGGATCATCTCTAGAATATGACAGTCCAGCCTCGTCCGCGGCTTCATCTGTGGCTTCCGTTGTCGACACTCCTTTCGCTAGCGCACGATCCTTGTCGCGGGCTTCTCTTACCATACGAGCGCGCTCTTCCTCTTGGGGGTATCGAACTGCGAGGTACTGCTCGTCGCGCTTGAGGAACTCGGTGTAGTAGTTTTTCTGATTGATCATGCTCACAACCGGCCATGTCGTCTGCTCGAGATTGTTGTCCGTCCGTTCGAGACCTACAAACGTTGGTCAGCCTTCTTTCGAAAACATGCGTCAAATGCGCGTACCCTCCTCCCTAAGTTGGGCTCTGCCGGACTTCTTGCCAACCATGATGAACGTTGGGAGACTTCAAGTCTTGTTTCCACGTGTGTTGAAGCGCGGACGTAACTTGGCGGCGCTTCGAAGAAAGCTCAGCTGGACAGCGACCTTTCTCTGGAGCAAGCGTGCTGGCACTGAAAGTAGCGTCAAGCTTGCGTAGGCGCAGGTCAATAGGCAGTCGGGCCAGGCGGCCTTGATATGCGGGAACAGGTCCTCGAGGATAGTTTCAGCGTGAGATGCTCAATACCGTGGGGTACAAAAGCGGCGTCGGGGGTGTTGTCCTCCTGCGGTGAGGCATGCAACGTGCGGCGGTCCTCCCTTTCAATGCGCAGTCGTACTGCAGACGGTGGTCAAATGCGCATGATCTAGAATCCGTGGGTCAGGTGCGGGGGATGGGTGGCACTCGTGGCTGCGCCGTAGCTGTGCTGTAGACGTGCGCGCGTCGTGGTGGTGAGCTCTTTGGATTCGCGGAAGCGACGATCTTCGCTTCGGCCTGGGGCCTGGTACCATGGTCAAGCGCGCCTGGGCCGCATGGCTCAGGGCTGGGCTAGACAATAATAGCAGCGAAAATAATCGGTGGCTGGTAGTGATAGGTGAGTCAAACTTCCTCAGGCTTGACGGTTCACTTTCAACAGATCCCAAAGTGAAGGTGAAAAGTAGCGCTCGTCAGAGAGGTGTGAGCAGCCGATGGTGAACTCTGATTGGCGGCAAAGGTCAAGGTCACGTGTTGATGATCATTCCAGAGCTCCAGGGTTTCAGCAATCTGATCTTGCGTCTCATAATCTCAATAATTAACGTGGGGTGTGCTAATACTAAAGTCCTGCAAGGTCAAGGTCACAATCACCCAACACTCTTACCTAACCTTGTTTGTCCACTTACAACGCTTCCTTTTGTATCACTTTTGGACGGCAGTCCATGTTTGTCTATCACTTTACGGGACACTACTTTGTAGTTCGAGTCAACAATCAGAAAACCACAAACACATTTAGTGTGAACGAAGCAACGACCTAAAAGTCGGGTGCTTCTCCATTGTGCTTCTCTTATTGCGTTTTCTCGGAGAATGGCCCTCAGGTGGCCACTAGTGTCTGCCGATGCTGTGTATTTTGCCGTCCTCTTGGCGTCATTTGTGGAACTATTTTGTGCTGGCATTGAGTGAAATTGCTGCAGTATACAAAGTCAACTGCGTACAAGCCACGATATCGAAAATGTGGATGTATTTCTCTACGTTCATCTGTGGGAGCTGCGAGTCAATAACAAGTACTCTGCGTCCTCACTTTTCACGGGAGATGTAAAACAGGGGGGCGCTGTAATTACGGCCCAAAAAAACGGTTTTTTGAGAATAACAAACATATGGCAAAACTATGTTTACATGATGACTTTCTGGCGCTGTAACAATATGTGTCATTGCCAAAACAAGGATCCTTGCAAAAAGATGCGGATGTATAACCGCAGCGACACCCTATTTCCTCATCGAAGACTCCAGTTTATCACATCATTTTTAGCTCCAATTCGAAGATTTCACCCAAGTATTTTTGAGATGTGGTCCCACAAAGCAGCATGTAGCATTCACAAATAGCATTTTATTTCAACAGGTAGATGCGGAGGTATCGTTACATTTATACGCAATGCTTCATCTGTCGGGGAGCTCAAAGGTATATTGTCCATACGAAACTGCGAGCGGTGGCAGCCGAAGCGATGCTAACGCCCACGGTAATGAAGGCTTCATGTGACATTACGTGTTCATCAGTGATGGCAAGAATATGCTCCAATCAACCTGCGCCGTTGATGATCGAGTCCACCAAAGAGGCTGTATGCATCAGCGCTTCGTCCGCATAGCGGTATCCAACCAACTGCACGGAAATAGGAGCGTCCCTATAGAGCTCTGGTCCGGTATCTACATAAGTTAGTTTCATCAATGAAGTGTTGAAGGGGCTTTCGTGAGTACATACAGAGACTGTATAAGCGGGCATCATCAGAGCCGTGTTTAGCATTGCTGATATCGTCGGAAAGATCACACGGGCGAACAACATCAACTGGAATTACAACGGCCGGATAGTCGAGGTAATTCCACAGACCGGTGTATGAGGCTGAGGTCCATTGATCGGGAGGCAGAGCTGTATGCGGCGCGGGCGGCATGAGTATCGCGTCGATACCTTGGCTGCGGAACAGTCGTTGATAGTTTCGTGCGGCAGCTTGGCGACGTACGTTAAGTTCGAAGAAGCCGAGCAGGTCGGTGCTCTTCATCGTTGAAAGGCCAATGGCTTTGAGAGAGGGCACTTCCGGCTCACCTGTTCGAGCGAAGAGCTCAAGGTAGTTCTGCAAGGATATTAGCGCGAGCGAAACAGTATTGTCTTGGGATATCGAAGGACCTACCTTCGCTCCATCCAACGTAAAGTACTTTAACAGGTCACTGTAGTGCTCTTGGACGTTTGGTAGAGTAATCGGGATGACCTCGATGCTTTTACTCTGCTTCAAAAGGTCATAAGCTTTCTTCAGGCCACGTCGAACGGGAGGTGAAGGGGTGTGGACTCCATTATCTAGAACAAGGCCGATTCGGACTTTCTCCTTGAGCGATTGGTTTGTCCACGGTATCGATATCACAGTACTGTCATACTGCCAGGTCATCGTCTGCATTGTAGTCCTCAGAAAAAGAGCTACATCTCGAATTGAAGTCGTCAGAGGCCCGACAGATGAACGTACCCCATCTGTCCCTGGCAACGTTAAGTCCCTCACGCCGCTGTGCGGCACTAATCTTCAACGTTAGCGATCCCAGACGTCCACAGGTAAGAGATGATACGTACCTATTCCAACGCTTGGCCGGAATCCGTAGAGCCCATTACAGACCGAAGGAACACGAACACTCCCACCAATATCCGTGCCAACACCAAGTATGCTGCCTCGGAGGGCAATTAGAGCGCCTTCTCCACCTGTGCTTCCCCCTGCTGTCAATCCAGTATTACGAGGATTCAATGTCCTGCCAAAGACATTGTTATCGCTATCGGCAGTCATGATCGATTGAGGGACATTAGTCTTGCAGTAAAGTACAGCTCCTAGATCAAGTAACATTGCTGCCGTAGCACTGTCTTCCTCAGCGGGTTCGCCAACGAAGCATGCCAATCCAGTCGACGTGTCATATCCTGCCACCTGGAAGCTATCCTTAAGAGATACGGGAAGACCGTGGAACGCGCCGAGGGCTCGCGTGGGGTTAACTTGTCTTTCTCGGTCAAGATCACGAGCCCGCTGAATTGCCTTGTCGAAAAAGATCTCCGTCAGGCAGTTTGTCTGGTATCGGAGTGAGCTGGCGATTCCAATGCTTGGGAGGCTGCAGTTGAGCAGTGATACGAACCAGCTGATGAGCAATGGCTGCTCGCTTACAGAAAGCGACTGTGACCTGTTCCGCAGACCAAATACCGCTCCTAAGCTTCTCTAACAGGGACGTAGCATCATGACTCGAGGTTATGTGACACTCCAGGTCACTCAAGATTCCGCAGGTGGCTGGCACGTCCATCAGATTGGTGACTCCATGGTAGCTGTCGTGAAGAAGCCACTCCTTTGGGATCTTGCCCTGCCGTTGTAGTTGTTTCTCAGCGGCAATAATTTGATAACTCTTGAGTACAGCCGGCATCTTGGAAATGAGAAAAGAATGATTCGGATTCTGTTATCTGTAAGTTGGTGCGCGTGTTGGTCATATTTGTACTTCAGCGAGTGGTGAGCCATCTATTCCACAAGTAGCGCAAGATAGGATACTGCAGTGAGGTGGGCAGAGATCCATTTACAAAACCCTCCGGTTCCGGTTCCGGTTCCAGTTGAAAGCCAACTCCAGCCGCCATGGACGCAAAATAGGGCCGGCACAGTAGAATACAATACTGGATGTAAGAATTTTCGCCTTACTTCATTAGCACCAATTAGAAATTACGACCATGCTGCATGCTTGCACAAGTGTTTGCGTTGTGCATCGCAAGAGCCGTGAACCAGCACCGGCCCGATTCTCGCCTAGCGCAGTGTCTGTTTATGACCATCAGGATGCTTACTTGCTCCAACAACATCTCGAGGGACCATAATACACCATTCAGCGCCTTAAATTACCGGGAATTGGCTTGGAATTCTCCCGATATACAAGCCGTTATTCCTCCAGCCCATTGATCGGCGTGCCAGACGGATCGTAGCTTCCGTGTGGACTCGGCCGTTCCTACTTTGTCGCTCTTCTCCATGAAAGGAGCAGCGTACCAGCCTATATATGCCACCGGAGCATTGATATGGTGAGCGCTACAAGTCTGGTACGTGGTGTTAGGACGGCGTGCGATAGATGCTATCAGCTCAAAGAGCGCTGTGAGCGAGTGTCAACCACCGGTTCCTGTGAAAGATGCGAGCGGCTGGGGCAGGTGTGCTTGACCGTTCGTCCAGTGCGACCCATTGGTCGGCGAGCAAAACACCGAGGCTTGTCAGCACAGAACACCTCCACTCTGTCCAAATGCCGCTTGCGATCTGTAGACCCTATCGGCTCCTGGATATCAAACGCTCCTGATCTGAACCTGGACGAGAAAGAGCTGATATTGTCTCTTCTCGGCGATTCTCAAACCCTCGAGTACCCTGTCGTCAGTCCACGCTTCCAACAAGCAGAGCAGAAGTCGCTTGCAAACCCATTACAAACTGCCTGGCCTGTTCTAAAGGATGCTTACCTCGCCTACGCGGGAGTTTTGAAATCACTTCAACCCGGCGGTGTATCGGAAACAGACGATGCTTCAAAGCTCCGCTACGCGACATCCGCCATGGAGGCTTTACGAAGCCTGACTATCACCAAGGCTGAAGATGCGGAGCTTTGTCTAACATTGGGGTTTGCCTTAGCTTTATCTGTATACGGAGCGATTGGCGTAGGCGTAGCCAAGATCTGCCACTATTGCCTCAGTATCACGAGGCCTTTTATCGAAGCCGACACTGTGGGCCTAGAAATGGAGTCCCGGATAAGCATTCTAGTGTTGCTGGAGACCATGGAGTGCATCGTCTACCGACGAACACCGACTCTAAGAATTGAGCCGCGAGCACCTGGGATCGTAGACCGTCATCTCGGACTGTGTCTGTCATTACTACCATGCTATTACGACCTCTGTTCCATCAGCCACTCACTTGCCAATCACACCAGTACAACACACACGGAACTCCTTCATCGGCAGCTCGAAGAGATCCAGGCTCACGTGGAGAAGTGGCAACCTTCTCATCCAGAAGGATTCCTTCGCGAGTTCAGCACAAGCGAAGTGGTGCAGCTGCTCGCACAAGCTAGGGTATATCGATTGGCAGCTTTGCTGATGATCCACCGCTTGCGACACCCATTTGGACGCAAGGATGGGCAAGCTGACATCTGGTCACGCGAAGTGATGATGGAACTTGAGCTGGCTCAGCGTATATCAGACCATCCGGTCCGCTTTGTGGCTCTGCCATTCATCATTGCGGCGGTCGAAATTCGAGGCAAAACTGAGCGAGAAAAGGTACTCTTAAATGTAAACGACTACGTCGACCAACTTACACCAGTCGTGCAAAAAGCGACCAAAACCTTCCTGGGGCGAGTTTGGAACGAGCGGGACGTCCTGGTCAACTGCTCCTGGCTTGATTCAATTCACAAGCCATGTGTGGTATTGGACTCCATTGGAGCCATGCTCCCGCGGGATCTGTTCAACATGCAAGGTATGGCACCAAACGACTGTCCAAAATGAGAACAATTCGCAGCAGTTGCTGATAAGGCCGGCTGAAGGAAGGTCATGAAAAAGCGAACAGCTGCCACTTAACATCCCGGCCGAAGTTTCTCTTCTACGATCGTTAGCCATATTGATAAGACTCTTGTCCGATTCAACTATTGTTTGCGGAGCACATACCATCGACCGAACTTGTACTGGTAGTTGTCTGTGATGGGTGGACCTATGCTTAGATCTTGACTTTCCGTGTGGTTTTACAACCACTGCCTTGAGCGAGCAAGTGTGCCCGCACCTTATGGTCATTTGGGCGATTCACACAGTTTTAGGGAGATCAGATGGACGGGTATCATTTCCCAAGCAGTATTGTTGCTAGATCGAATGCGAGATGACTTGTGACGGTACTACCGTACGGTTGTGGAGAAGTTGTTACGTCCCTGTACATTTTACCCATATAATTTCCTCTATACTATCTCTTCACCGGTCCGATGTATTTCCTTTGATGAACAGATCTCCACCTACTAATGACGATATGTATCGTCCTGGAGAAAAGACCGCCAACTACCAAATCATGCTATGTGGGAAATACATCGCACCCCAACGTTTTTGAAACGTCCGAAGCCTCTTATACAGGTGAACATCAGGCCTCACCGTATCGTTGTCCTGTTGCAGACTTATCATCTTGCGAGATTTGCTTCTGCGAGATCTTGTGTTACAGTGCTTGACACCCAACACCGCGAGAATGGAACGCATGAAAGTTGTCTACACTGTTCTAGACATCGTTTGAAATAACATGCGGCATACCTATATCTATTTGCGCATGAATCTTTGCATATACTTTCCCCAGCGAGACCATTTGCGTATGGCACAAGTTTGCGTATTAGATGTTTCACCACTGCGCATGTTCACATATGCATGCACCAGTAAGCTGATAGATTGCACATTTGTACATGCGTATTACTTACCTACATTAGTGTCCCCTTTCGCAGGAATCCTCACGTCAGCAGGTGTTTTCCGATCCCTGCCTAGTCCCTACCGTTTAATGCACAATGCATGTTTCGCATATAATGTTTCACTGTCCGTGTTTTCAAGCTGGGATGCGCAGGGATGAGCGGATGTGCTTACGCACACGTGGGAATCCATCCATGCAAGCTTGCATGGCGCGCGCTTACCGGACACCGTGAAAGGTCTGATGGCCAGGACACGGAGAAGGCCGTTGGTGAGATTGGGCTCGTACGGTAGTTTAGTTGTGCGCTTAGCTTTGCAGCGTCTGCGACACAGTGCCTATGGAACCATTTGGGTGTCTGGCTTCCCTATTTCCAGAAGCATCGCACCGGTTTCTATCATACAGTAGCAGGAATGTGCTACTTATCCTGTTCACTTCGCTTTGGAGCTACAGTCTGGCCCCTGTGCTGAAACAGGGATCGTTCTCGTCCTTCGTCTGTTCGTAGATGATTCTTCCAGTTGCTCCATTCCTCGTAAACCATAGTGTAGCTTTCTTAAGTATCATCTTTCCTACATCCACACATGACCATTGGGGCTCGTTTTTAAACGTGTCATCTTTCTTGCGTTTCCCAAAGAGGCCAGTTCTGTGTGTACCCACCCATTGGCTACAGTTGGGGAAATAAACCCGCTATCCAAAATGTTGAATCGCTAGCTAGCTATGAGTTTTCATATTATGGACACGAACCCGATAGTGTTATCTCGTACTGAAGCCACGAGCCGCAAATATGCGAGCCCCATAGCTTGCTCCCCACAACATGCTTGTATTAATAATTGGGAGTTGAACATTGCCAATGAGCACTACCCACTCAAATCACGTTGGATATTTGCTACCTATGAAGATTAAGTAATACTTAAAGAAGAGAGCCCTTGAAGCTCACGTGCATCTGAAAAAGTGGTACACAGCTGGCGTTGAGTGAGTGTACCAACGATGAGAGCGGAAAGACCGTCTCGTAATAAACGTGCGGGTCCCACAGATATGCGAGCGCAACTACTGTTGGTAGCTGAAGCGAGCCCGAAGCTTCGGTTTATAGGGCTGAATTCAGAGGGTTTGTTAAGCACCAGCGGTTTGGTACGGTAGTATAGCAGGGTAGTAGGGTCTAGTATACTCATAGCAGTGGTACCCAGTGACTTCCTAAGGGTGTCGTATATCGAGAAAGAGAAAGATAAGGGCGGTTGTCTTCTGAATTGCAATGGTAGGGATGTGTCATGTTGGGACAAAACGGAGCCTCAAAAAAGTAGATGGGTCACATGATGTAGAGTGCGCACTCTGCTGCGCGAGAATTGTAACAAGCAATGCCACCATTGGAGCTGTTGATTTCCCAACGGGCATACTGTACCGGACATCGACTACGGCAATAAATTCCGCACATGAACTGTTCCACTGCGTGTGATATTTCCATCGGATCATTTCAATGGGAATAAGGGGAAGCATATCACTATTACCTGGTAACGATAGTGCCAAATGTCAACATGCGGCTTATGGGTTTAGTCCAACGGCGCCTGAAAGCCGATCCTCGGATGGTGACCGAAGACTAGGTTCGCAGCTGCCTCAACGAGCACTAACGATGTGAAAGCACGCGGCCAGACTTTGCCACCCCCCACGAAGACGTATTTTGTTCATGATTGTTTCTACTGTGTACATGATAAAGCTTGGTATGGAGCCCTTGATAACTTGGCATCATGGCGCGGATGTGAGTCCTGGATCGAGATGTTTCGAGATTCAAACAGCACTCGCATTCGGGTTTACTAGCGTACCACCGATTGTGACTTTATCGACTCCATGGGTGCAGGCCAACCTTGAGGTAGGGATTTGCAAGCAAGTGGAGCGTACCAATTCCAAAAGGTCAAGGGGTAGTTAGCCGAAGGTGTAAGCGTGGTGGACATGTGGGGAGCAAAGCCAAATACTGAGTTCGCGCTAAAATAGGATGAGTTTCAATCGTTCTGTCAGGGCATCCGCCGCCGGTCGAGAGCTCAGTGAAAGGCTAGAGATACAAGCTTTGTCGGATCGGAGTCGGCTCATGAGACGGTCGCCCGCGGACCTTGCGGGAGCACGATTGGTTGCCGCGAGCCGTTGTTCGCCCGGTCGCAAGGTGGTGTGCGCGAACTGAACCACTACCTTTGGTCTGTATGCTACTAGATCTCGCGCGACACGACGTTGAAACTTTGTTTCAACGTCATTACCATGATCGCTTCACGGAGAAGGCCCGGAAAGAACACGTCGGATGATGTGACGCTTCCCAACGTGTGCATGCCAGCGTGGGCGCGCCGCCGTCTGACTCGCTCGGTCAACGGGTAAGGGTGGAAGGAGAATTGCGCAACCCCATGGCAGATAGCCGCCAGGAGAACATTGTCATTGAAATGGAACACCAGCCGAGCTGCTCCACTGGCTAGCGTAGGCGATTGCCTTAGCACGAGCTGCATTAGTGGACGAATGGGGAGAAGACGACCTCTCTCGGCGATTCTACGGGCGTTCAGGGGCTGGGTTGTAAACTTGGCATGTTCCTACGTAATAAGATGTATGAGAAGAGACGCAGGGCAAATGTGACGAAGAACTACCTCATCACGAGGAGTGCAATGTATGAGGAACAGGAGTGGGGATTCTCGGAAAGTCGCACTAGTGTACCATGTTTTCACGCTGCCTGCGCTCTCCATGCAGGATATACTTGCCCAATTGAACTATGATTTGGAAGGGCGCGGGCAACATGGCTAATTTCTTGCTTCACTCGGTCATACGTAGCGTCATCAGATGGACGCGCAAACTGTTGTAAGTTTCGAAGTACGGACGCGAGGCGCTTAGGCTGCACAGAAAGGAATCCGAACGCGTACGAAAAATAATGCGCGTGGCCGTGATTGCACTGTGTGCTGTGTAACCCTGACGTTATCAGATGAGATCATCTGATCTGCACCAACGTTGAGTCGAAGGAGCCGTCGACCGTCAGTCAACGGTCAGCGGATGCGCATCTACAACACACCCCCATGTTTGAGACGTCGCTCCTGAATCCTCGCAGCCGCGTGAGTCGTGGCGGCACAAACCGCCCTTTGCGCGGCTGTGCTCCATGGTCACAATTTCAAGCGAATCCGCGGAGTGGGAAAGCACGCACCCTCGGCTCAAGCTGCAGGTAGCGGTGAAGCGCAATTTAGACGTGGCCCAGCACGCATGATGTTCAAACATGTACGGCCTCAGGCTTCTAGGCGGCTTCTAGTGGAGGAAAATTGGCAATGTCGTTCTCGAGATTAAAACTCACCCGGAGGTGCTGTGCAGATGGCAGTCGTCAGCGGAGGAATGCGATTGGAAAATACGGCTCGCAGGATCAAAGTCTCGCGTGATTGCCACATGGGCTCAGCACAGCAAACATGAATTGTCGGAGGCTGGGATTGCTCGCCGGATCTTGGCGCTTCCGAGGAGATTCTGGAAATGACGTTGGTGAGAAGACTCACGTGTGTCGACATTGGTCGTTCGTACACGGCGTATCGTGGTAGCACGGCAGGAGAATCCGGCCCTCCGGATCTTCCTGGGTGTTGAGCATGGACCTGCTGCATGCATATGAGCAAGGACAAATTTGCCCATCCCGGTTCCATGAGTCCCATCCGGGATATGATTGCCACGTGAGGGTGTCGGTCAAATAAACCCCTAATGAGACCGAAGCCACAAGACCCACTTAGACCTTGGGGCCAGGCCCCCCTGTACGTGCCACCCGCAACCAGGAATGCTCGCCGGACTTGTTCCTGAGAAAGACCTTTGCAAGATGAATGCTGTAAATGTTTTAGCCAATAGCCATTGAGACGCGTTGACAGTGCCTTCGTGAGGCTTGGGTCAGGCGAGCTCTCCAAGGTTGGTACATGCCACGAGGTCGTATCCTGGAGCCCATGGAATCTCACCCTGAGTCTGGGCGCTCCCTCGCGTTTAGTGCATCTGGTACGCAATGAGTTGCGTACCCTTTGAACCGTTTTTCTTTTTTTGCAAAACACACAGATGCCAATGTCTATGGTATGTCTGTCGCAGGCAGGTTTGCAATGCCGAACAGTTCAGCCGATTACTATGCATACACACCTATATGAGCACTACTTATGCTCCCGTCCCGCTCGACGGCGCAACGCATCATACAAATAGCGCAGTCTTGACGCTCATCCTGGAGTCAGATCAAGTCTGTGAATGGACTGTTCAATCAGACTAAAATGCTTGCCACACTCTAGCTTACGCGGGCCTGATTCAAAGTCCAAGTCGTGGAGGTTGGGTTAAGGTTTTGTGAAACAATCCGCCTCTACGCCGGACGGCGTTAGGTCTGGGTTTCGGCCACCAGCACGAATACACCACAATCTGTACCCCGGGATCGGGTCCCAGTTCGCAATCTGTCAGCTGTCGTTGCACGATGCGATGGGAAAGTTGTCGGATGAGAATTGGTCGGATGATTAAGTCCGAGACGGAGGCACAGCACACGGGACGACATGATGACGCCCACAGTTGGAAATAGGAAATTGTTGTGCTTTCGCAACATGATCCATGTCCGAGTGTACATCCATGGACAAGTGGTTCGGTGAGCAGCAATCAACGTGGCTGGAAGACGTCCGCCGGAATGGTCGGATGTGAGCTGAACAGAGTTCCAACAAATCATAGGTACGTTGAGGGGCTTTCAAAGGCGGACGGTTCCGTTCACGTCGAAGAGGGTGCATCCGGCAGGAGGAGACGAGGACAGGGCCCCGCTTTTTGCGGCATATAAACGGGTTTTGCATTGCACCTCCTCGTGTCATGCCAGGATGGAAAAGCAACTGTAGCACCGCAGCGCTTTGGTTTGACACGCATCCCCAAAAGGCTCTCGGAGTCGTGGTCTGGCTGCCTTTTCCGGGGTCACATTCATGTCAACACCAAGGACTACGGCATCGTGTGAAAGACTGAAAGGGAGGGAGCTTGCAGCCGAAGGCTTGAAGCGGAATCTGCGCACTCCCGGGAGGGTCGGTATAGACGAGAGCATCCCAGTGGGTCCCCGCGCATGCAGCGCGACGAGGCGCGGCACAGTCAGTCACGTCGTCTGCAGTGCCATGTCAGAGAGCGACTCATCGGCGGGAGGGCATGTCAGAGCTAGGCGGTGAGGATGCAGTGGACGACAGACGGACGCAATGCAACGCAGAGCGCCCGAGACGCTCAAAGACGGGGCATGACGAGTCGTTGGCGACGAGTACACAGTACCAGGAAAGAGGCGATCTGACCCGCTCCACATGCGGAAGCTGGCGCTCTGCTCGCTGTTGTCGCCTCGGCCACGCAGGCCGCGTTCACCTTCTCGCAGGCCGCACAGTTCACTGCCGCTTCCGTCTGTGTGTGCCGTTTTCCAATATTGGCCCGCAGGTCGTCGGGTTATGTAGGCGCTCCGGCCAGGGCCTGCCCGCGACGCGCGGCGGGTCGACAGCGAGGCGCGTGGGATGTGGTGGTGAGGAGGAGGAGAGGCACGCAAGTCCACACACACAGTAGTATAACGGTAGTATCACAGTAGTATAGTAGCATACAGCGTCGCGCTGCAAAGGCCCCGCGCCAACGGCCACTGCGCTGGGAGATTCTAGCGGCAGGCTAATCTCAGCCTCATCTCATGGCCGCCAGCTCTCCGCAGGCCCTGGCGATGCACGGCGAGCGAGGATCAGGCGCGTCGTGGCCTGTCCGGGGGGGCTGTGGGCGGTGGGCGGTGGGCTGTGGTCACTGGTGAAGGCACAGGCGTAGGCAGAAGTAAACAAGGCGGAGCTGAGTCAGCAGGCCCTTCTTGAGGCCGGCGGTCTAGCGTTTCCTCGCTCGCTCCCTCGCCACTCGACGCTTTCCCGTCTCCGCCCTAGGCTGCGTCGCGAATCTCATTCTCAACCCCAAGCCCCCAGCATCTCGCGCTGCCTCGAACGCGTACATACACAGTACAGTACCGAGTGTCTCTCCAGCTAGTGCACATTGCAGCGTGTGAGCTCTGCCCAGCGCCAGCACCAGCTCCCAGCACCAGCACCAGCACCAGCACCAGCACCCGCACCAGCTTCGCCGCCCCCGGTGCTACACGTGTGACGGCTGCAAGGCTGCCCCCCAAACAACACCGCGCGCCCTCTCTGCCAGGCCGTCCCCCGACGCTTGTCGGAGGTCGCATTGCCCACCCCGGACGGCACTAGGACGCGTCCAGCACCGTCAGCTCCATCGTGGCAATTGCCGCGGCCACGTCCCGCGCAGCAGCAGCAGCAGCAGCAGCACAGCACAACAGCAACTTGGGCGAGCAGTGGAGCCCGCACGGAAAAGCGGCCGGACGACAGGCTGATCGCTCGGCAGCCCTCGGCACAGTTTTCTTTGCGAAGCGCAGCCAGCGGCAGCCAGCAGCCAGCCCCCAGTGGAGCCGTGGAGCGCAGGCCCAGCATCCCTCGACCGACGACGGCCCGACTGCGCGCTGCTCTGCACGCAGCCTGCCAGCACCAAGCACCCCCAGTGCGCTCCCCGAAAGTCGCCGTCCCCAAGGTCACCAAGCTTCGCGCGCGCTGCTAGCGGCCACTCGCCCGCCCAACCCACCACCTCGCCGGCGACGTCGCGCTCCACCCAGAACCGCCGGTGCTCCTCATCCGCCAGGCCCGCCACAGCTAGCCCGCGCTAGAGTGCGCCACGGCTAGAGCTTTCCATCAGCACGGGCTCGGCTCAACCGATCGCAGACACCCCCCGGCCCTTCACCTGGTCGACGTCAGGCAGGCTGCCCCGGCCGCCATTACTTCATCGCCTCACCCAACCCCACTAAGGCCGCCTGGGCAAGCGGCTGTCTTCCTCGCCAGCCCATTGGTGCCACTTTATTTCCTTGCGCACACGCCACCCCAGCGAGTGCGAGTGACTGGCCCGACGTGCACCATCTCGCGCCCCCAAATCGCTCCCTTGCCCGCACTGCGCAGCCATTCCAGCGCTCTCCCACTACCAGCTAGCACACTACTCGTGCTACCGCCTGTTGCACCTCACGCTGGTCTGCGCGAGACCCTCCGCGATTCAAACCTCACAAGCCACTAGCCGCTCCCGCCCCTGTCCGGTTGGCCTCGAGCTTGCGTCTTCTGCGCGTTATCTTCGACGGTGCAAATCTGCCGAACGCCCTGTCCCTCCACCAGGCCTCTGTGGAAAACAGACCGTCTGCACATCACCCGCGTTTAAGGTCGCGCTACCGCGTCCTCGACCTGCTCCATCCTCCGGTTCTTTGGCTGCCCACCACCCTGGTCCCGTTCGCTTTGTGTCTGCCTCTTAGCTGCCTGTCTCACAAGTGTCCGCCGCAAATCATCCGAAGACGGCTGCCAAACCGTCTTATCTGGCGCCCTTTCCTCTTCCTCTACAGCGCGCAGCCAACCTAAGCTCCCTAAGCTCAGGTGCAACTGTTCCAACCACCGCGCACTACAGTCTATGGACGGGAGACAACCGGAATATTCGCAGACAGGTTTGAACTCGCCCTATCCATCTTTCCCTGAATCGCCTTCTGAGGACTCCAACGCAGATCAAGCATCTGCTGCGCAATATCCTCCACAAGGACAAGACCCGCGAGCCTCAAACTTCTCCTCTTCGGCCACTCCCTCTTCCGAGTACGCCATCAATCCCTCGTCAGCTCGATCGGGGTCCTTTCCGGAATACATTCAACGTTCGTACCAGCCAGGCGCTCAAGCTGCAGCTGCTGGCGGTATGGCGCAACCACAAAGTCCGTCAATGCCTCTACAAGATGGCCAGAACAATGACCATCAAGCCCAACAACTCAAGTCTGACTCGGATGTTCCTATAGATCCATCAATTGCGGCCGCGACGAGCCCTACGTATCCTCAGCATCAACAGTACTCGCCGTACACCCCCCACCACGACATGCAACACTACCCGGGGCATCCTGCCACCCCCATGTATGCCCAGCGACCTGAATGGGCTGGGCAACATCCTCAGCAGCATCAGATGCCCTACGGCTACCCCTCCTCCTCGGGGCCACCTGCTCCTGCTATGGTGTCTCCAGTCCAACGCCCCCCAAATGTGAGTTGATTTTGTCGCGCGTTTTGTGGCCATTTTACGCGCCTAATCGCGCGTATCGTACGCCATGGAACCGCCGTGCTCAGCGCGACTTAGGAGACGCGTCGCTAACAAACTCCCAGGGCGGTCACCCATTGTCCACCGTATACTCATTCGTCCCCATCCCGGGTGCGCAGCAGCATAAGCGGCCCCGTCGCAGGTACGAGGAGATCGAGCGAATGTACAAATGCGGTTGGAACGGCTGTGAGAAAGCCTACGGCACTCTTAACCATCTAAATGCACACGTCACGATGCAATCGCACGGTGCGAAGCGCACTCCTGAAGGTACGTTCATTTTCCCATGTTTTAGTCTCGACGCGCCAAAATCGCGCGCTAGGCTAGCATCCGTGATCGGTTTTGGTGCGTCGCCTACTTGAATGGTGTTCCGCTACAACGGGATAGCCTCAAATGCCCGGAGCTAGTCGCTGACAACCCTTGCCTTGTCTTGCTTGGCGCGCCTCTTAATACGTTCATTATAGTTTACTAATATGCCTTTGGTAGAATTCAAAGAGATCCGAAAGGAATGGAAGGCCAAGAAGAAGGAGGAAGAAGCACAGCGAAAGGCCGATGAGGAGCGAGCTCGAGCTGCCGACCAGAATCGCGGCCATGAGAACGGCGTCGAGGCACCTGGGTACGCCCAGATGCGTCAAGCAGTCGGTGTCCCTGGTCAAGCGCCCGGACACCCCCAACTTCCTCCCATCGGCTACCAGCCTGCTGCCTCGGGCAACTCGTCCGGACCGCAGTATGGGACACAGAGCCCAGGACTAGCGGAGGGCATGGCTCAGTATTCCACCCCCACCGGCAATGCCTACAACAGCCCCAATAGTAACAGTAGCAGTTATCCGCAGTCACCCTACGGCTCGAACCCGCAAATGTACCAGCAAGGTCACTAAATTCGAAACATCTTTACAATACGTCGACAGTGAAGCGACGTTTCGGCAGCGGATGATGCGATATTGAACAATCCTCAGTACCCACCGCATCAAAAGAGATCTCTTCTCCTTGTCTTGTTTCGGGCGGCTCTTAACGAATTTCGATATTTTGGAGGGAGTCTGCATGACCTGTCAGGGATGCATGGGATGGTGTGTTAGCATTCTTTAGCTCTGTCTCGACTGCATTTTCAACGGGCGGTGGCTGTATGTTTCTTCACGGTGTTTACGGAATCGGCAGTAAACGACTTTCACAATCGAGACTCCCCCAGGCGACACGACAGCTTACTCTCGTGGTCTACATGGAAAAATTGAGGGGCGATGAGAGGATAGAGTTACGTGGAGGTGTATGTGTAATGGTGGCTCTTGGGTCCCCAACCGTTTAACGAGGCCGAAATTTGGGTTTCAATTTCCCTTCTTCCAGGCCTAGACACATGCATGCGGTATGGCGCTTTGAAACAATTGTATTTCCTTCATCTCCTTCGCAAACATTGTTTCTGTGCTCGGTCATCAGGTCAGCTGCAAGGGCATCACACGTTGGGTGGGGTTTGAGGAGGTCAGGAACGGTGAGCCAGCAGAGGGGGGATGGTGCAGCGTTTCTCGAGAACGGAAAGAGCCGATGAATCAGAGCATACCACTCTCATTTTCTGCTTGTTTTACTTTACTTTGGTATCACCATGTAGTTGGCCGTGCAATGCCCATCCCCTGTACACATACACACAGATGGCACCTTTGAGCATTTGCACATTTGACTTGGCTGACCGCACAGTGAGGATAGCGCGCCTCGTATTGCATGCAGGACTAACGGTTACGAGGGGCGCGACGTGGAACGAACAACGGCGGAGCGCCTGGTTACCTCAAGCCCCTCGTTTCCTTGCCGACCCACACTACGTGGCGCATCAGCTCCTTGTCGACCTATAGACTTGGGTGTGGATGCAGGCAGAGTATGTGAGGGGACGATTTCCGGCACCGTCATCGATGAGGCAGGAGCCTTGTGTCGGAAGGGACTTTGCACTGCACACATACATACAAGGCATCACAAAATTGGGGCTGAGGGCGCGCATGTGGTATCTGTGTCAAACCAATAGGTAAGATGCTGCCTGTGCTCGGCTATCTGGATAAATTGGTGCGCGTGTGTTGCGCTCGGAGGAAACATGCATCGGATACGAACATGCAGACAGTTTAAAGAAGGTGCCCCGAGGCCTGCACATCAACAACAAGCCAAGGAGTTGTTTGCGTAACAAGCGCTCGAATCGATGGAAGGCATGGAAGGCCTTGGCGATATCTCGTCCTCGAGCACCGAGGCGGAAGTACGATGGCAAGGCCACGACCGATTGGACGGTGACGGCGCCGTGGCATGCCAGCTTCGTGTGCAATACCTCGCACACGCAGTTCTTACTGCTCTGTTCTTAGGGAGGCCGGGGCAACGACTGACTGCATCATCGGAAACAGGCAAGCGGTGGCACCTCTGTGCGGACAGCAATGTGCAGCGTGAAAGGATTTTCGGTACGTGCAAAGTGTTTGGTTTTGGTCGAGGAAGCCAATGAGACGGGCGATGGGGGGTTGATTGGGTGTCCATGACGCATGATGCGGGGACACAAAGCTCAGCAGCTGTCGGAGATAGCATGAAGCATGTGGGACGAAGACGCGGTGGAGGGGTGATGCGGCAGTCATTCGCTCCGCCATGAGCGCAAGGCTCTGGCTGGAGAGTGTGCGCAACCGACTCAGTCCTTGCATGAGAAATGGGTCATGCGCCGAGCTGAGATTGCTTGGATGCTCGCTTCTTTGGCTGTATGCAATTGTTGCGGCAAGACGTGGACAACACACACATGTCGGCCGGTATCCGAGGCCGCATTGGGCGGATGCCAACATCATGATTGCGATCAGGGCCGGAGATGGCGGAACCACAAAGAACGGGCAGGCATCTGGACAGGCCCAAGGCTGAAAACGACCATGGACGCAAATGTAAACGTGGAAGGACGTTGAAACTAACATTTGGAGGATGATGCGAGATGGCCTCTAGCGGCCCATGGTCCCAAGTAGCCATGGAGCCAGGTAGCCAGGTAGCCAGGTAGCCAGGTAGCCATGGGCAAAACTGGGCCTTTGGTTTTTGGGAGTCGGGCGTTGGATGACAGGCCAACGGCAGCTAAAGATGCAGGCTCGCCTGGACCGGCTAGGAAGCGTGGACGGCGGACGGTGTGGTTGCACGGCAGCAGGACGCGGTCCCGTGCAGAGAGAGCGCAACGAGAAAGCTTGGCCGTCGCTCGCAGCTCGTCGGGACACAGGACGAGGACGAGGCTTGAGACTGGGCGGCGGCGGGCTGTGCTGTGGAAGAGGTGGTTGTGTCTGTGTGTGGTCGGACGGGCCGGCCATCACACCGTTCGCAGAGGCAAGGGCAGACACATGGGACGACAACTGTTACTGCAACGGGGCTGCAATACGGCTGCTGCAACGATAATGCACCTCATCACCCGGGGTCACGCAGACGCCGAACGACTGGACCGCGCTCGCGTCGTGTCGCACGCACCGTCGTCCTGAGGCTCAGAGGCTACACAGGCTACGCAGCAACGGCGGCAGCAGGATCGACGACGGTCCTCGCACCAGCAGACCACTACTGTGTACATGCGCCTCGTTACCACCCTCGCGGCTCTGCATAGTACAGACGGACAATAAGGCAGCTCGTCCCGCCACGTTGGCCGAAGGAATGGCGGGTTGCCTGCCAGATGGCGGCGTGGTCGCTCTAAGCCGCGAGTAGATTGGCCATACGGTCCAATGTCTCGCACTGGCTAGGCCGACAGCCAGCGCTGATATACCCTCCCTGATACCGAGCACGCCCTGGCCCGCATCTCTCCCAGCAGCCCGGATACCGTGCACAGTAGACAGAGCCTTCGCCGACGGAGCCTACTTCCCCCTTCCCCTCCCTGCGCCTGCGGCGGTCCGTTTAGGGTGCAACGTTTTTCCTAGCCGCCGCCCGCCCTCGCTGGCTGCACAAGCGAGCGCAGCCCGCCGTCAGGAGCATGGCTTGCCGTGGCCCCCGCTGGCGTGCGACGGGCTGGTCGAGGTTGATGTTGATGTTGACGTTGATGTTGACGTTGATGTTGACGTTGATGTTGACGTTGGTGTTGATGTCTCCACTTCGGCTTCGGCGGCCCCCTTAGCTTCGGCTTCGGCTTCGGCTTCGGCGTCCTCCTCGGCTTCGGCGTTGCCCGGCGGCTCGGAACAACACCCGGGCCGAGCTCCGAGATCCCTGGCCTGGGCATGGACACTGGAACTTTTCCCCAAGCTGCTGTAGGCAACTCGAATCAGCATACAGTCCGCGCATCCATGCTGCATTGTCGCGCCTGCTTCTCGCGATGCATACGGGCACTCGACACGGCACCCCTGCAGACGCACCGTCTCCGCCGTGATGGTCTCTCCGCGCTCGTTGCGACCCAGGAGCGGTCCGCGAGCTCTTCGACGTCCGACGCTCCCTACGTAGCAGCCCGCGCGCGGGACCGCCCAGACCTGCCCTCGAGGCGCAGGGCGTATGGAGATCCTCCGCACAGCAAAGATGCGTGGGAACGGTCGCCGGCCGCGAGTCATCTCAAGAGGCGCGAGTATCAAGCGCTGCGACGCCCCGTCGACAGAGAGGCCATGAAGAAAGAGCTTGGGAGCGGAGAGATGTGGCTGGGCAAACGCGACCCTCGGATGACCCCAGCCGAGTGGGATAGGCGGCGGAGGGAGCTGCAGCATCTCCACGATCCGCTAGAAGTCGCAGCCTTCGTGAAGCAGGAGCTCGCCAAGGGCAAGACGAAGGAGATGCAGCAGCTGGTCCGCATGGCCAGTCACTCGATGCAAGTCGTCGTCAGCTGGAACCACATCATCGACCACCTCATGAGAAGTGCGAGCGTCTCGGAAGCTTTCAAGGTGTACAACGAAGTAAGTTGGTAACATCATTCTCCCAACAGCAGCTTACGTCTTCTAGATGAAGAAACGTGGCCAGTTTCCCGACTCTTACACCTACACTATCGTCCTTCGAGGCCTGTCGAACAACCCAGACCAATCTGGTGTTGCGAGCAAAGCCATCGCCGTTTACCACTCCCTGTCTGCGCCGAACTCCAGGGTAAAGTCATCAATTATACACACAAACGCTGTCCTTAGCGTATGTGCACGAGCACTCGATATGGATGCACTCTGGGGTTTTGCCGCAAAGATCCCGGAGAGCGGACCGGGCGCGGCCGATGCGAGGACGTTTACAATCATATTGAATGCGATTCGGCAGAGCTTGCTCGTGGATGCACCGCTCGGCGAAGGAGAGAACGAACTTGCCCACCGACGAGAACGAGGGGTGGCTGAAGGCAGGCGCATGTGGGAAGATGTCGTTGGCAAGTGGAGAAATGCGGATCTCGTCATCGAGGAAGAGTTGGTGTGCGCGATGGGAAGGCTACTTCTCGTTGGAAGCAGGCCTCGCGATTGGGACGATGTGCTCTCACTTGTTGAACAGACTATGGATATACCACGGCTCGTGCCTCGACTGGGAACCATAGCGCGAGAGGCCCTACCACGGATTCGAGCGCCCAACACCCCCCCGGAATTTAAGCCTGAGAACGAAGACGATGGCTCCAAGCGCGGAAATGAGTTCCTCGCACTGACCGAGGATGGCAAGAAGTCAAGGCCCCTCACGTACGCAACGCCGTCAAACGCAACCTTGTCAATGGTCCTGGAAGCCTGCCAAAAAGTTGTAGCCCCCAAGGCTGCCGACGAATATTGGGACGTGCTGACGGATCCTGGTACTTACGCCATCGTACCCGACAACAACAATCTTCATCAGCGCTTGCGCCTTTTGCGTACAAATCGCGCGTCAAGTGCTGTTGTTCAAATGCTGCAGGAAGAATCTTTTGCCAAGCAGTTGGTGGTCAAACCAGGGACGTTCAGGTTAGCGATGAGCACCTGTGTGCGCGATAAAAACAACCATAACTCGCTGAAGAATGCGACCCAAATCCTCCAGCTCATGATGGAGGCTCTGCCGGACGCGGATGCAAAAACAGTCTACAAATATGCAGAGCTTGCTGTGGACTTCCCGCTTGCCAAAGGCGAGGACCTCGTGGAAGCTCTCACGTATCTCCAGCCTGTGGCTAATAGCATCAGAGTCCAGCTCAACGTAGGCACGGAGAAAACGTACGGTGGCCGGAGTTCCGCTGGCACAAAGGTGTTGTCTCCTGAGGCAAGGAATGACGCCATTGCGGCGCTACGCAAAATCTATGCCGTGTTCGATAGGCTTATTCTGTCAAACTTGATTCCGGAAGAGCAGAAAGCCCCATTCAAAGCTGAGAGAGCAAGGATGTCTGCCTTGATCCAAAGACTCGTCTTCAAAGCTTCTGTCAAAAGTGGGCCTAGAGCGAGTGAAGGAGCTCAGAGTGAGACAGTTGACCCTGCTGAGGAGGGTAACGTAGCGCCTGCACAGAGAAGAGAGAAGCCGAAGTTTTCGAGGCCCAGTGGTAACTGGCGGACGAGCAGGGCGGCGCCTCCAGGGGAGAGGAAGCCATGGGTGTCTCCTTCCACAGACTGAGGGATGACATTGTCACTTATGACCTAGATCGCTCCAAGCGGGAAATATCGGCGTTCTACAAGATGAGCAGGATTTAGGACCGCTCACTGCTTCTCTGTACCATAACTTCTGCATGACTGTTGTACCATATCATAGACCTGTAACGTAGCACCTACTTCATCTTGTATAAGATACCATCGTTACTTAGGTTTCTCGATGTCAGAGAGCATGAACACAGTGAAGTGAATGTATCCACAGAGCGTTCCATGGTTGATAGTACCGAACGAACGACTGGTCCGTGCATCACCTCCATCCATCGCGACAGCCACACCTTACACCAGACCACTACCACCCCACAACCACTCCCACAATCTACACTCGAACCGCTCACCATGGGCAACGACGGCGGCAGCATCCCCAAACGCCGCGAGCTCGTCAAAGAAGCCGCCAAAGCCCCGACCGCCGCGCAGATCAAAGAAGCCCGCGCCGAATCCCAAGACCACGCCTGGAACCACTGCCCGCTTTCCTCGAAACCGCTCGCCGCGCCCGTCGTCTCCGACTGCCTCGGTACGCTGTACAACAAGGACAGCATCCTCGAGTTCCTGCTCGCGGAGGAGGGCAGCGCGGAGAAGGTCGAAGGCGAGAAGGTGCTAGCTGGGCGGGTGAAGGGGCTGAAGGATGTGGTGGAGGTGAAGTTTGAGGTGGAGGGAGAAGCGGACAAGGGCGCGGGGAGGAAGGAGAAGTGGGTGTGTCCTGTGACGCGCGTGGAGATGGGGCCGGCGGCGAAGGCCGTGTATGTGGTGCCGTGCGGACATGCGTTTGCGGGGAGCGTGGTGCGCGAAGTCGAGGAGAAGGTTTGCGTGCAGGTATGTCGCCAACGTGTGGTGTTCTTCTCATTTGTTTAAATGCAGGAAAGCTAACAGGAAGCAGTGCAACGAGGCTTACGCCGAGAACGACGTTATACCCATCCTTCCCACCGTGCCCGCCGATATCGCGCGGCTGAACCTTCGCGCAAAGACGTTGAAGGAGAAGGGTCTCACCCACGCGCTGAAGAAAGCGCCCGGCAGCAAGAAGCGCAAGAAGACCGCCGACGCCTCGTCTGCCGAGGCAAAAGCCACCACCTCGGAGGAGGACAAGAAAGCAGCGGCGAAACCCGAGAAGAAGGAGCGACAAGCAGACAACGGCATCCAGAACGCCAGCACAGCGTATCTCACGAAGAAGGTGCTAGAGGAGCAAGAAGAGCGCAACAAGAGGCGGAAACTGGGTCAGAACGACAACGTGAAGAGTTTGTTCTCAAAGGGAAACAAGAAGGCCGATCTGGCGAACAGCAAGGACTATATGACGAGGGGGTTCAGCATCGGTGGGAAGTGAAGCACTTGATGCATGACCTGCAAAGTTACGCAGGGCACCGAGAAGGTCTCGGGAGGGCATGGCGTTTTATGATGGCATCACGGAAGGCGTTCACTTGCAGACACGGTACGGTCTCTTCAACTTGTTCTATCTTTTGGTGTCGCTGACGGGTCGGAGATACCACATTGTCTTATGTTCGAGTCGGACCGCGCCGTAGAATCTAACCGACCCTCTTTATGACTTTGACTTATACCCAAGTCAGCGTCGATATCTTTACAAGCCCAGCGGCATGTTATCAACTGACATGCTATACTTGGGGTCCAAATGGTGAGTACCCTTGAGGATCTGGTTCACATGTCCTGGCGTATCTCAATTGCAATAAGCAAACAAAACGCCCAAGCTTGATTCTCACTTGGCTCGCAACCTTGCGCTTTAGAGACTGGGCGTGGAACTACATATGCCTGCCGAGATACAAGAGCACATCGGTTTCCCCGATCATTCTGTATAGCTTCGAGCGGGTGGCTTCGGCTGCCCGTCCTGTTCAGACATGGGAAATAAAATGGTACACTTCCATATGATGGTCCATTTGGACGGTGGTCACCTGCCCCATAGCCAAGTCTCCATTTTGATCGATGATGCATGGTGAGTTGCAGGCCAGTGCGTTTTCTTACTCCACGTTGATTGAATTTGCTTCCGTAAACATACATCGACCGCTGGTACATAGTAGCTACATATTCATGCGCGGAAGCATGATATTGGCAACGAACAGTATATATACGCAGCACTGTGGGAGCGGATAATCATCGTAAAATTCGTTCATCCATTTGACCGGGAAACCGAAGCAATGCACCTTACAGAAAAGCTGTTATATGTTCCCATGATCCCCGTAATTTGTTATAATTATATCAAATGTTGGCCTGCGCACAGACGCTAGGCGCGCCTTAGCCGCTTTTTTGGTCCCCCTTTGTTCGTGCATTGGCAAAGCACAACGCGCCTTTTTGTCCCCCCTACTTAATTCAGTTACCCTACCTCATAGTGAATCTCTACAATATATATATCAAATGAGCCATAGCCATCTCCGATAGGCATGTCTGGGAACCGGATCCGTGATCGAAATAATTGCAGTAAAAGGTCCCATAATACCTGAACGGAATCGGAGGGCGTTCAAGGACCTTCTTTGTTCAGAAAGTGGTCAGGATCAATTGGAATATTGATCTTCATGCCTTCCACAAGCGGAGTCGAAGACTGTAGCTTTATGGCCGAGATACCCTGAAGGTACCGGTCCATTGCATCCTTGGACAGAGCCTGACAGACGGTCTTGTGCATCTTCCAGTGTTTCTTCTGGCATTTCTTGCTGCAGTACTTCCGATCCTTGCACCCGCTGCAAACCTGGTATGCAGAGCCCGAAGCGCCGCAGCCTCCGCAGACATGGTAGGGATAACAAGCAGTAAGAGCAAGATCATCGTCGGTCGGGACTCCAACGCATGAGGTGAGCAGCGTCTTGCCCTCCGCGATGACCTCAATGACCTTGGTCGGACCAACATCCTTCACTATGGTCGTGCAGCCCGGCATTGACATGCCGCCGGTCGCCATCGATTCGTACATAGACTTATTGCCGTACGAGTAGGGGCGGCCAGGATGATGGTTCTTGATTGCTTCCAACAGTTGTTGTCTAGCAAGAGGTGTCGCGATATAGCAGTTGGGCTGAGGCTGACGCAGCAAGACGAAGGCCTGGTAGATAGGACACACGAGTGCCTTTAGCTTTGGCAACATTGGCTCAGGCAGAACACATCCAAGTGTGAGAACGCATGCTCCCAGGACGATGTACTTGGTCACATCTGTACCATCCCAGCAGCGGTCTTGACCGTATGTTTTGTCGTAGTAGCTTTGGAGAACACCCGTGTCAAGATAGTTGCGAACGATCTCAACCGAACCTTCTCCGAAACAGAACTCCGCGTTGATAGAGAGGCGGTTAAGGAAGCAGTCCTTTTTGACGTCGAGACCCGCGTGTTTGTGGATCTTGGCTCGAAGCTCACGGAGGCCGAGCTTCTCGTCGAGATCGATCATAGTTTGATACTCAAGATCGGTAGTGAGAATGCCGCTGCCCCTGCACGAGGTTAGCTTCCTCGCAAAAGCTGAAAGAGGCCAATGGTTACCAATCACCGTTAGTAGGGGTCTCTTCGACTGACATGTCGTACAGGTCGTGTTTCTCGCCGAGTGACCGCAGTTGATCGCAGAGGTTACACATCGCGAGTCTGCGAGCGCGTTGGGGAACAAAGCCGTTGGACAGTTGCAAAAATTGAGCGTGTAGAGGGACAGCTTGGGTGAGGGGTGAAGAGCGAGGAGCGTGGGTTGGGTGAATTGATCGAGATGGTGTTGGAGGGAATGACGTGTCTGCTATAAGTGATGAAAGTGAGGAAGGAACTCGCCCACCCTGTTGCACCTGCCTGCTGCTCAACAACTACGGATGCCTCCCCGCTGAATAAGGAGAAGGAACATTAGTGCAGAAAGAAGATGTATTTACTAGAATGGAAGCATGTACTCTGCAACGCCCTCAATCGATGGTATTCAAGAAGCACGGCAGGCGCGTATCAATTGCCCTGTCTTGCACGCGGGATCCGCATGTAAAGCCGCGAACAGGACGTAATGAATCAACAAATAAAAGGAATAAGAAGAAACATGGACACCGACCCAGCATGTAACAAGAAGCGTCATTTTCAAACCGTACACATCACCCTCAACTCTCAGTACCCAAAAACCGGCTCGTCCAACAGACTCTGGCTGGCCACATAGCTGAAACCGCCGAACGGGTCCTTCTCCAGAGCCGCGTACTCGTCCTCCAACTCATCGTACCCGCTCTTCCTGCTTACAACGGTTGACAGCGCCAGGCTTGTGAACTCGTCGCTAAAATTCTCCGCCAACTCCGGGTCCGTGATGAGAGGAATGATCGGTGGCTCTAGTTCCCTGGCCTGAAGCTTCTTCCAGTCCAGCTTGCGGAAGAAGCGGTGCGCGCGGATGGTGTTCATATCCTTGGGCATGTTGTAGCCAAGGCGTTTTTTGGGCTCTTTACGCAGGAAACGTGTCAGTAAATCCTTGGCATCTTGTGAAAGGTAGTAGGGCATCGTGAGCTTCTTTTGCAGGATGTTTTGTTGTATCTTGGCGTGATTGTTGCCGTCGAAGGGAGGCGAGCCAGTGAGCAAGTCGTAGCCTAGAGCACCCAAAGACCACCAGTCTACAGCCATACCGTAATCGAGGCCTTGGATGACCTCCGGAGCCATGAAGTCGATGGTTCCAGCAATAGAGTTGCAAGTTTGATCATCCACAGCGACTTTGCTGAGCCCAAAGTCGGTTAGCAGCAGGTGGCCTTCAGCGTCAAGAAGGCAGTTTTCAGGCTTCAGGTCGCGATAGACGATGCCGACGGTGCGGTGGAGATAGTCAAGAGCAAGCACCATCTCACCCATGTAGAAGGCTGCAGTGTCCTCGTTGAACATACGCTCCTGCGCAAGATGATGGAAGAGCTCTCCACCCTGCGCGTACTCGAGGATCAAGTAGAGCTTCTCGTGGTCCTGGAATGCATAGTACAAGTTGACGATGAATGGATGGCGGTTGACACTCTCGAGGATAGAGCGCTCCGTCTTCGTTTGTTCGATGAGCTTCTTGCGAACCGTGATGGAGGCCTTCTTGAACTGCTTCTGCGCGTAAAGGCGACCCGTCTCACGCTGCTTGACGAGGAGAACAGTGCCAAAGCTTCCTTTGCCTAGGCACGTAAGCGTGTCAAAGTCATCTGCAGTCATCTTGCGCGCAACACTGCTTGCAACCATGGTCGAAGGTTTTGAGTGGACTTCGGGGCTGACAAAGTCCTCGTTGAGGTCGACCTCGTAGCTTTCCATTTCCGTGCGGTCACTGTCACTGAAGTTGGAAACACTGGCGTTGCTGGAGAGGCCAGATCGGAGTTGGCCAGGAGCGCACCCGCACTGCTTCTGGGGAGAATCGACGCGCGGGCCGATGTTCAAGGCCTCGAGCTGCTGCCTGAGATTGCCGATAACGCCAGCGGCAGAAGTTGGTCGAAGAGCGGGACTGCTCGTAACACTGGGGTACGTAGACCACGAAGGCCCAAAGCGAGGAGTGGTCGCGATAGAGTAGTCCGACTCTTCCCCACCGGACGCAGCAGGCGTCTCGAATCCACGTACCGTGGTCCCGGCGAGCGCAGCCTTGGAACCCTTCT
Organism: Karstenula rhodostoma CBS 690.94; assembly: GCA_010093485.1. Taxonomy (NCBI): domain Eukaryota; kingdom Fungi; phylum Ascomycota; class Dothideomycetes; order Pleosporales; family Didymosphaeriaceae; genus Karstenula; species Karstenula rhodostoma. The sequence goes on from MU001500.1 coordinate 883,871, forward strand.
TCTTCTTTTTCCTGTTCTTCTGCGCCTTCTTCATGACAGCGTCGAAGTCCAGCTTGTCGGTATGCGCTGGCTGCTTCGCTTCCGCGTTTGGCTGCACAAGCCACCGCGGGATCGGGGACGCAATCGCAATGGGCGGAGTGCCCACATGGGTGTGCGCGGCGGGGACGTCGACCTCCATGCGCTCGTCGATGTCTGGGAGGTGCGCGTGCTCCTTGGGCGCAGCAAGCGGGGTGCTTTTCGCGCCCGCCGCTAGATGGGCCTCGTCGTCGAAGGTGAACAGCGCCATGTGACGGGTTTCGATGGCCCGTACGTCAGCGAAGGAATTTGGGCTTGTGTCTATTCCGTGCGCGTCAGCAGACGCTTCCTCGGCAGCCGCGAGGACGCGCGCACCTACAAGTCCCAGCAGAGGGTTCTTCAGTCTGGATTACCGTCCGCCCAGTTTAGTCAAGGCGGACCTTCGGCCAGTAGTTGGCCCAGCAGGTCTGCAAAGCTCGCGTCGGTTTGAGACAGTGCAAAGGGGCGCGCAGAGTTCCGAGTCGCGGTTGCAGCCACGGTGCTGTCGCGGGGGATAAGAGAGGCGGTCGCGTTGTTGACGGCAGAGCCCATAGATGGCAGCTTCGTTGTTGGTGGTGTCTGTGAATAGTGCCAGGTAGCTGTCCTGGCTGTGGTGTTCTCGGCGTCTGCGGTGTTGCTGGAGTTGCTTGTTTGGTCAAAGAGTTCAGGCCACAGGGAAGCTGAACTGTCCGGTAAAATTAGAGTCTGCGCCGGGTCGTCGTACCACATCACATGCATTCGCGCTAGGCCATCTCCAGCGATCAGCACCCTCCCCAGATTCTCCACCCCGAACATGACATCGCACCCCCACTGCCTGGCAATGCCATCTCGCTAACGACTGCATTTCATGTCGACAGCCTGCCAGCGCCTCCACCGCAGCATCCTCACACCTCGACGCCGCAGACTGTCTCCTGGTTGATCGTGCTTCTACCTGGCGTCGATCATGAAACTACGGAGGCGCCATTTCCGGCCATCATGCACGACATAAGCAATCGGAGAGCGAACATTGGAAGGATTCCAGCAAGTGTAACACTGGTCGTGGAGCCGGAACAAGCATTGGATACCACCAGGCCATTAAGAACTAAGAAGACATCCCGATTCATGGCTCTCCAACGAAAGAGCTGTGCGCTCATCACTTATGATGCGCCCTAAAGTGGTTCACACATGCAGTCCCAAGGGTAGGCTCGTTTCTTCACACGCATGCAAATCGGTACGATATTCATTATGGATGCATCGCTGAAAAGCACGTACAATGCGCCAATAAACGCCCGCCGCCCCGCCCTTGCTATGCACAATCATCCCTAATTATACAATTGGGACTCATCCCGCATACCTTCTATAAACTACCCTTTCAGCGGGAACCATCCTCACTATCCTTCTACGAGCAGGTGCCGAATGACTTGTTGCACCCAGTTCCGCAGTATGCGGTCGTAGAGCCGCACCATCCGTACTGGGAGCAGCAGTTTCCGGATGTGGAGCCCTGGCACGTGAAGCCAGAGGTGCCAGCGCAAGATCCATCAGTCGAGACTTTTTTGGTGGATGTTGCAGAAGGGGTGGCAGCAGACGACCTGAAAACACAAACAAACAAAATCAGTGGACATCCCATCGGCATCGGCATCGAATCCACATGAATCATAAAAAGAGGTATTCCTTACGTCGAGATGGTGGAACCTGGGTTGGCCCGGTACCAGTTGGCGGCATCGTCACCGAGGCACTCGCCAACAGTGACGGCCTTGTACCCAAGAGAGGTCAGAGTGGATAACATGTACTCGGTGAGGTTGTAGGCAGTCTGGGGGTGAATGTCGTGAGCTATGGACAACCACTCGTTGTTGGCCGGAGTCGCGCCACCGGCAGTGATGTTGCCCCTGAACCAGTCCTTGGATTTCTGGATCTGGGTAGCTTCGAGCTGATTGTAATCGTCCGTGTCGACATCGAAGTAGATGATATGGTAGCCGAGATCGGACATGGTGTTTTCGCAACCAGACTCTGCAGTGCAGCTGCTGTAGGGCGGGCGCATGTATGTTGGGAAATATCCAAGGATATTGCGCAGGGCCATTTCGTTCTTGACCATCTGTGCCTTGCGGTCCGTCTCGGAGATGGCGCTCAGATCCAGATGTGTCCAGGTGTGGGACGCGATCTGGTGACCTTCGCTGGCCATACGCTTGATTGTGGCAGAGTGGCTGGCGGTGGTATCAATCTCACCCTTGTTGATGTTGTTACCCGTGATGAAAAACGTGCCCTTTGCATTATATTGCTGGAAAAGATCCAGCACATGGTCGGTATAAGTGTCGAATGGCCCGTCGTCGTAGGTCAACGCCACAGTACCCGGAACTGTGCATTGGTAGACACCATTACCACCATACTCCACAGACCCCGACTTTGTTCGGGTGACGGAAGATGTGTCGGCTCCAGCCGGGGTTATGTTCTCCGGGCATCCAGGGCCGTACTGGTAGTTGCAGCCGGGTGAGTAGCAGTAGTCGCCCGTGTTACCACACCCTGTTTTTGGTCAGTGCCCGCAACATAGATGATTGTGCACCATGGCATTGGGGGATAGTAATAAGATCCTCGCACAACTGGGGTGCGCCTGTGGAAACCAAGATTGGGAGGCCCTGGCAGAGAGCGTACGTCACAAAGCTTGTCCAGTGTCTTTGCTACGCCCTAGTTGGTAAGATTTAGAGAGGAACTTACATCCTGAGCCACTGCAGCAGTAGCCTGCATCACAAGACCCGAAACCCGCACCGCACTGTCCATCAGTGCCCCCTTGACGAGGTTTCAGGCTTGCGTGCTCCTCGTGGAGAGCATTCCGGGTGAGCTCTGCAGCACGAGCTCTGATGTTGTCCATCAGGTTCCGAGCCTTCAAGTCCCTCATGCTCAATCCGGCGATTTTTGGGATCCCTGGCCCGTCGTGGCCGCTAGCAACGGGGAGGACGGCTGCAGCGGCAGCAATGACTGTGGGGAAACGCATGTTGGAAGGCGATTGGATTTGATTTCGGTATTAATATCAAGGAAACTAATCTCCTATGTGCGAAGAGAAAAGAAAGGTGGAGCGAGTGACTGGTGGTAGTGCTAGGATCAAGAGGCTGTTGGGCTGGGTAACCCAGGGGGCCGGCTCTGTAGAGGAGCGGCGCGTTGCTTGAAGTTTAGGTGACGATTGCGACGGCGCGTCTTCTCGTGAGAGTCATACCGAGGTGGTAGTGTTGACTACACCGAATGACCTTTCTTATTTCTAAAGAGGAACTGATGCGACGGAGGGCCAGGTAGGATGATTATTAGACGGCGTAAGAGGTTAAAGAAGGAAAGAGCAACATAGGGTAGGGCCCTTGCCACATTTATGTGAAAGTTAGGCTGGATGATCGACTGTAGGCAGGAGGCAAGAGCTAGCTTCCTCGCTACCCATGTTTGACTCGGCTCTGCAGGTTAGAAGAGACGGCGCGACGACAGCGGCCAGCCCTCCCGCCGAGATGGCTAACTTCAGTCTGAGGTACCGTGGATCTTTCCTCGCTGACGGGACGAGTTTCGTCGGCGACTCATGCGGACTGGTGGGCGCTGCTGTGTTACGACAGGCATTTGTGTTCTTGAAATCAATGCAGGAACCTGGGTCTTGGCCAATATCGAATCAGATAACTACTGGGCTTGGTATGGATCTCCTTCATAGTCAACGCTCTAAACACCTGGTCAAGAGGCAGGAGGGTCTGGGGAAGAGTGAGCGCGGCGTACGAAACAATGACAATGAGCTGGCATGCATCAAAGTTCCCTGGTCTGGCTTTGGTGTATCTCTGTGAGTTTCCACTGTTGATGGTGATGTTACCGTATTTAGCCACGCTCGTTCGACGGCACGTCCAGGGTAGGGTTGTCCAAGATGGATCACACGGAACAACCACGGATTCAGCAGCCCGGGCCGCGGGCAAAGGTTGAACGAGCGCTCTCAGCATGAACATCGGCTCCTGCTCGGCAGTCCCTCGCGCTCCAATTTGTGTTGAGCTTGTCGGACGAAGAATCCTCAGGTCAAATGGCTAGCGTGCCGTGGAGCTGCGGAATCATTGCATAATCAGGTGCAACATTGGGGAGCGTGGTTGCGGTGGCACCAAGACGTGGAGCTAGGTTGCATTGTTGGAAATATGTGGTGGCGCGCTACAGCTGTTCCATGGGTGAAACCAGCACCGTTCGTCTTGATGCTCGCGCCGCTGCTCTGGGCATATTGATATTACAAGTGGTCTGAAAATCTGGGGGCAAATGACCCATAAACTCCATCGCTGACGAGGTTGTTTCCTTCTAGCGACGATCAAGGACACGATGGTGCGCGAGAATCGACGATGGAGATATACGTACTGTGTAGTGATGTAGGTGGTAGCCGAGGTTGGCTGTCGCGCATCAGGTCTTGCTACGGGGATCGGCAGCGGCACGAAACGAAGGCAGAAGAGCACATCGCCTGTGATCTCCTTTCGACATTCACGACGCGGTGATCCAGGCCATGTGTTTCACCCACCCCGCCTCGTACAACGTACGACCCTTTTCGCACGCAAGCATGCGCTCATTTTTCCCTTGTCGCCTCCGAAAGAGGGCGTGGAGCCCATCAAACACCCCCATCTCTCACGCACAGAGGCACCAAAAGCAATACTTGCCCCTCGATGCGCAGGGCAGAGCGTCCTCTCATCCCCTCGTTCTCGTCCAGACCGCCGGCTCGGCGCAAGAAACGCGAGTCTAGTCCCTGCTAACCGATTGCTTGTCCCCTTTGCATTCGACGACGACGCCGTGTCCACTGCCCCATCTGGCAATGCCAAGTGTGAAAGTTCGTCGCTTCCCGCAGTCCCGGACTATAACAATGGTTGGGAGAGAACACGCAGCGCCGCGTATTCGCGCACACCGATTCATTCTTCTTTGGCGCAGAGCGTTATCGACTAGTCTTCGTACATCCCGGCAACGCCGTGTGACTGCGACGAGATGCAATGATGGTTTGACTCACGTGGCACGGTCATCTGGAGCACTGCATGTGAGGCGAGACATCGGAACTGCAAATGCTATCACAGCGACTGCTCCCAGGGGAAGGTGACGTTGAGCTCGCACTCCAAATGTTGCCGACCAATGCGGGACGTCTGGCTGCGAACCGGTCGCGGCAACGGTCCGAGATGAGCATTACCATGCGATCCGCTGCTGTACCAACATGCAATCTAGATGTTGTGCAATGGCGTCATGGTAGACGTCTTTGCAGTTTCGTCCTCCTACGTTATCGTTTGGTTGCTTTTGGCTGTCGCATGTCAGTCGCACGATTCGTGACACGTAGCTCCATTGCTGTGGCTGACTGAACACCTGAGAAATTCTACAAGGGGTATCTTTTACAAAAACAAAATGGTATTTACAAACGAAGCAGACCACTGTCTCGACCTCCGTGCGTTGCCAGAAGACCGAGGACTATGTGTTTCTCAAGAAGGGCCATTTCAGCCATGACGGCACTCAAGCGCCGAACCCCTACCCAGTGATGTATACGTTTTTGCCGGCCCGCGCGTTATTGATCGCAATCGCCAGGCTGATGATGTCGTAGTTCCTGCCCACGTTTTCTGGCTTGTCATACGGGAAGACCGCAGGCTTGTCGCGGACGCCCACCGCATCAATGTACAGCACATTAGGGAAGCTCTCCGGCGTGAACGCGTTGAACGCATCGACGAACAGCGGGTCGTACACCGAGACCGCAAGGTTCAAGATCGCCTTGTCAAAATTGAGCACGTCCTCGGCTTGCTGTGTGAGCGTCCAAGAGAAGATGTGAAACTTGTCTTTGCGCTGCGCGTCGTCTGCAACGAGGTTACGCTCTGCCTTGAGCTTGTCGAGCTGGTCTTTCTTCATCTGCTCGGCATCGTTGGAGTTTGCGTAAGAGTCGTAGATCGGGAAGTTGTCTTGGTTGAAGAAGCCTTGGTTGGCGTAGTCGCCAAGCGAGATCCCGCTGGGCAACTGTGCGAAGATGAAGACAGAGGCGCGATCGGTGATGAAGCTTCCAAGGGTGTCGCCGCTGAAATCATGGCTTCCAGGGTTGTCAGCAGTGAAGCGGTTGTTGACTGCCGTGAGCTTGTCGAAAAGCTGGTTCCACTGGTCTTGCGATAGGTCTTTGTAGTCGTTGTCTGTATCGAGCGTGTGACTCAAGTTGATGATAACGAGTTCCTTGTACTTGGCCGTAAAGTCATTGACCTGGTTGATGATGTCCGAGAGCTTTTCTCCATTGCCGCCCAGCCAGATATCCTCGATCTCGGAGTAGTGTCCGGCTTTGAATTCTCCACCGGATAACACAGGTCGCAGATCAAAGTATCGTGATCCAGCCACGAGCTGGTCGTAAAAGTTGAGGACTTGAGTCTGGCTGTTGGTCCAGTGCGCGCCGATGGTGCCTGCATCGAACGAGCTCATGCCAGCGTCGTGCGAGCCCGGCATACAGATCTGCTTCAGTGTCCTGTTCCCCAACGTTCCGAGACTTTGTTGCATCCAGTCGGTGAGATCTCCAGCGTTTGACCACCAGTCGCCAAGTTCATCGGTGCTTACGATGAAGTCCACAGCATGGTCATGGCGGAAACCCAAATCGATGCTCGACCCTTTCGGGCTCTGCTTTGTTGCTATATTATCCAGATTGATGGTAATGTGGAAGTCGTCTGGTTTCTTTCCGATGACCTGAAACGTGTCTGACGTGCCATCGATGGTGTAGTAGGCCTCGCCGGCGTCGTCCTTCTGTCTGCCTTTTTGACCCCACTCGACATATACCTGCGCAGCGGTCCCAGCCTTGACCGTAGGCCATTCCCATTTATCCATCTGGTAAGAGTGCTGGCCGCTCACGACCCAATCCTTTGGAGAGCCATTGAGGAGAGTAAGAAAACCGCCTGCGGGAGTCAGCTCTCCTGGCTCATCTAGATGGTCCGATAACAGCCATAGTCCAATGCAATCGGTGTGTTTGTTACCCGATTTGGGGCAACACATTGTTCTCGAGCATTTGCCCGAGTGCTGAAAGGGGATGCTGTCTTACCGTAACCCATAGTGACGACCTTTTCGAAAGAAGCTTTGACCAGCAAATTCTACGCACTCAAGTTAAAGAAGCGAACCTCGAAAGCGACTGTGCCTCTCTCATGCACGCGGAGGTCGCCCAGGTATATACACAAGCTTTCCGCCCCAGTGGCACCTGCACATGTTGCCTGTGCGCCCGCCCCGGCTGTCACTCAACCACAAAGACATACCGTGACCCAGAGCCTTGACCCAATTCGCTTACAGCTACCCACCTTTTACCAAGACAATTACTTCGAAAATACCCGCTAACAGGGGCTCGTAGTTGCGCGGGGGCGAGGACTGGTGTTGTCGTTTCGCTCACATGCCTGATTAGGCTCAAGTCGCGTTTCGCCTGAAAAATAGCCAACCAGTCCGAAGTCCGCGAGACCGTGGCACTATCCCCAGCGGCTTCCTATCCCAGTAACGAGCCAATGAAGATGCTCCGTCAGCGTTGAGATACATGGCGCAGGCGCTGGAAATCTGACGCTGGGGCTGTGGCTGTTCAGATATTCCTCATCCTGGCCGATGTTTCAAGGCTGCGCTGTAGCAGCGTCCGGTATTGGAGTGCGCTAAATGTAGAACTCGAAAACGGATCCGAAGAAGCGGCACACCTGGTCCCAAGCGTATGGCGGCGTGCAGCTTGTAGAAGCGGAAGAGGCGTCAGGTTGTGGGGACAAGAACGGAAGGTTGATGTTGTTTTGGAAACATCGACCAGGTAGCGAGACATACATGCTGCATGCTATGGAACAAGTGACTGGGTTGCTTCGAGGCGCAGTACGCACGTTGCGAAGAGCGAAGGACGCCAAGCTACCTGTCCGTGGGCGGGATCGCCAAATCTCCGCCAGGAGTACGCCTACTCACCAGGCCTCCAGCGTCACTCATACCCGAAGAAACAGTCTCACATAAACATCTTCGTAGCATTGTCCAAAAACATGTCACCCACAACTGCATCTTGGATCAAGACGCATCAGGCGATGCGTCAGGCATTTTAGCTCAACCACCAACAATAGACAACTGGATGGAAATTCATTGCTCGCTTGAAGAAACAAAACGGGTTATATGGATTGAAGTCAACATGGACAGGGGATAGTATTCTACATAGGGTCTACCAGCTCATTCACAACTGTAAACACCCCAGTCATGCCACACTGGCTGCAGTCCGAGGCTTTCTTCCATATAGACCCAGCACAGCATCAAAGAGATCTCGGACGGGCGGCAGTGCATGCGAAGGTCCGCTGTCGAATATCTGCTGTAGTTGTTCCGAACTGACAACAGGCTTGTCGTTTTCCGAAGCGCGCAACAATTCCTCGCTTGCGGACAGTTGCAAGTCAGATGCGTTCTGCAATGCCGTCTCCTCAGTGTCTTCCGAGTCGTCTTCGTCAACTTCCGTATCTTCAGACACCTCGGAAGCGGACTCAGCCGGCGGGCTGGGGAGCTGAAGCGTGGCCACTGAGGGAGTGAGAAGTCGGATGTTTGAAGATGTGTCAAGCGCAATGAAGCCCCGACTTCCCTTCGTCGCCACCAATCCCAGAACAAGAGCTTCCGGTATAGTACAGGACCAAACCGGTTCAGATGAGACAGGGCTGTATACTGTGACCTTGGTCGCGATCTTGGTAAAGCGCTCATCTTCCGGTTCCTTCTTTTGAAGCCGCGGTGTTGACACGGCGAACGTGCAGTCCCTCTCATTTGTCGCAAGGGACAATAATTGACTATGCGTGGCAATTCTGACTCCCGGAGTTTTGTTCGGGATGGAGTACACGAGCCGGTCCATGATCATGTCCCAAACGACGACTGCGTTGCCAAGCAAGATTAAGTGACGACCAAGGATAGCCACGCCGGAGAGTGCGGTGATGTCGATCTCAGTTATAGAGCGACGAATGCTCCCGTCATTGGTATCGACGATGTGGACTACACCTGGATCCTCGTCAGATGCCCATGACACACCAGCGGCGAGAACAGATCCATCCGCGGAGAATGCCAGGCGACATGTACGAGGAATGGTACTCTGCGCTGCTTCGTGAGCTTCATCGACTTCAATCTTGTCAGCGAGCTTTACGGCGCGATCCAGAGACCAGTTGACAAGACCACGCATTCGGTCTGCGCCGCGCACAATGACACCATCTCGCATCCGCGTCTTTGGTCTCCAGATGCGCACTACACGATCTTCGCCAACTGTAGCAAACCCAGCGCCAGAAGGGTCGGCAATTAAATCGAATACGCGGGCATGTGCAGAGACCCCATCGATGAAATGAGGAGCGTCGATGCGTGCGTCCAGCACCCATTGTGCATTTTGTTCGTCTCGTCTCCAAATCTTCAAATATACCTCTCGACGTAGTGTTCGTTCCTCTACGTTCAACGCCGATATACCCTCTTCGATATACGACAGGTCTGCGACGGGAGGTACCCATTCGTCAACCGTAGCAAGCCATGCACCATCGTGGCTAATGCGTAGCAAGTTGACGCTCGGCTCCAGAATCGGGCGACCATCAGGACCCATGTTCGGGTCAGTCGCATTGTTTCGAGTCAAAGGCTGTCGTGCGATCGGTCGCTGATTGGCAAGATCGAATGTCTGGATATATGGTTCTGATCTGGATGCACCTCCGTGTCGAGGTTGCGAAGAGGGCGTGACGAAAGTGATGTGACTGTTGTTATTCGGATCGATGTCCATAGGTACTAGAGTGAGATATTTTGGAGAAAAGTGTGGGTTGGACAGCCGGTGGAGCTTTCCGGCACTGATCCTACGGGTCTGAATACCAACGACATTGGTCTTGGCCTTCAATTCCGATGTTGACAAGACGATGACAGAGTTGTTTGCCAGCGTCACCCCGTAAGATGCGCCAGATGGAGAGATTGCGATGCTTTCGATTGCCGCAGTCAAATGCGGAAGATGTTGTTGCTTTCCGGTCGCCAGCTGCCAAATGGTGAGAACAGTTTCGTCACCTCCGGAGATCAAATAATTGCCTGTGCTAGTCAGTCACAATACTCTTCTCGAACTAAGACTCATCTCACCATCTAGCGAATACTTGAGTGATCTCACGGCAGTCCTATGCCAATGTAACCGCTTTGGGGTCAGGCTTTCTGGTCCAACTTTCTTGTCTGAAGCGTCCTTCTGGCTCTTCTCAACAGCGACGAATCTGGAGATGACATCTTCAAAAAGGTAAATGGCGCCTTCCTCGTCTCCGACAGCAAGATCAAGGTGATCTCTGGCATCCTCCAATGCCTTGTCCTTTCCACCAGATATCTGCACGAAGGCATTGAAGGTAGTGATGCGCTTAGACATTTCAAACTCGCGCCATGTGTACTCAAAGTCTTGCAGTGCCGTCTGCTTGAACTTCCTTCGCTTTCCGACTATCATAGAGTTTGGCGTGCTCAAAACTATGAGCTTGCCTTGCAACAAAACCTGCATCTCGGTGATGGGACGACTGGTTCTCAATATCTGCTTTACTTCTGTCTTTGAGGCTTCGTCTCCAGTGTACAAAGCGTGTACGTTCACAATGTGTTTGCTTTCTGCCTCATGTGTAAAGACGAGGTCCCGGGAAGTGGTTGGCTGCTCGACAACGACCAGATGCTGGACGTTCGCTCCAATGCCCCAGCGGCCAAGTTTTGAGCCATCGGTCCAGTTCCAAAGAGAGATGATCCCGGCTGTGTCTGCCACATAAACGAGATCGGAGTTGGTGGATGAGAGAGCATAAGCTAGGGCCAAGCTGGAGGCGCCTAGAGGCAGCGATCTGACGAGCAATGAAGTGTCGGCCGCGTATACTTCCAATGCCTTGAGCTTGCCCAGGAGCAGATACTTCTCGTCGGGCGAGAAAACAGGATCTTGTGGCAAGAACCATCCGCCTTGGGGGGCTGAAATGGACCATGGATGCGGGCTTCGCTCTTTTTTGAAGATCCCAACCTGTTTCTGTGTCTCCGCAGCCACTGCGGTGGATGATGGTGCAACATCCTTCTCGTCCTCAGCGAGGGCATCCGCGCCAGTTTCTGACTGTGTCTTCGGTGTCGATTTGTCCTTCTTTCGCGGGATCGACGGCGTGCCTGCAGCGGGGCCTGCGGGAGTTCCGTTGGTGTGCGCATTATGTGGTGTTGGCTGTTTCTTCTGGTCCACCTTCGCTTCTGGCGTGACAGCAGACTTCGGTGTCGCTCTAACTGCGGGCGTGGCACTGTTCGTCTTGGAGGGCGTCGCTTCTCCACCAGCGGCCGGCTTGCTCTTGCCCGTTTTCGCCTTCTTCCTCTGCGCCTCTGCGCCTTCTCTTTTGCGTTTCAGCTGTGCGGCACCATTGACGTCGGCCATGTTTACTCCTCCTACAAAGACACAAGCGAAAACAAGAAGAGATCTAGTGTTTGGCCTCTTTGCGCACGCAGCCGCCAAAAGTTGGAGATAATTTTCGGCGCAGCTGGTCCGAGCGCGGCGCTACTTTGGCCTTGGCTCTACCGCGGCCTCGTCGAATTTCTTTGACCGCGTTGCAAGGCACAGGCACGCTCCACAGCTGCACCCACCGAGGCCTCCCTCCCATACCACCCCAGCCCTCTGCCCTGCAAGCGCAACGTTGCACACCTCACAGGAACGCTCGCCCTCCCTCATCATGATCATCCCCATCCGCTGCTTCAGTTGCGGAAAGGTACCGCGCGACCTCCCCGCTCAAAGACCAACACGCTGACAATAACCAGGTAGTAGGCGACCTCTGGGAGTCCTACCTCGAGAAGCTGGACTCTGGCATGTCCGATGTGTATGCGCCGCCCGCCTCTGCCTACCCAAGTCCACCGCCCGCGTGCTGACCACAACCCACAGGGACGCCATCGACGCTCTGGAGCTCCGCCGCTACTGCTGCCGCCGCATGATTCTCACACACGTCGATCTGATCGAGAAACTGCTCAAGTACGTCAACTCCGAAACCCAGAAGGACTGGCGCCGCGCCTTATTTGAGAACGAGAAGAAGAAGCTCGAAAAGCTCGAAAAGCGCAATGAGCGCAAAAACTAAGCTCTGCTCCTCGCTACCCTCGATTGATATGTTCCGGTCAGGAACTAACAATTGCTAGATACAACGCGAGTGAACGGGAACAGGCGAAGGCGTTGAGGCGGTAATGATAACGGGGACTTTGATACTTCACATGAGAAACACGCGCCAGGCGAGCCAAGGAAACGGAATACGGCGTTTACAAGATGCATGTATGGCGTTATTAGGAGCCATGCCTCGGGAGATTTTTCAAGATACCAATATGACGAGCTTTTCAGCGTCATCACCTTTTGCATCTTGTTGCAGTCATGTCAAGCCCTTTGCGAGAAGTGTGCCATTTTCTCTGCTTTGTCTTCTAGAGCTAGTATACTTCCCAGTCTATCTCTCCGCAGTAATCAGCCACCCATCGCTCAGAATCCGTCCTTCAGCATCAACTCCACCCCAAACGACGACACTGGCCCCGTCGACCTCCGTTCCTTTCGCTGCCGCGAATCCGCTTCTCGAGCCGAATCCCTTTATCCCGTTCTTTTCTTGCGCCAACTCCTCCCCCCTGGTATCCGTGTACTTGCACCCTACCTCCGCCCAGTGCGCTTCGCGCGTCTCCCGCCTCAAAGCTTCTCGTACCGCATCCTTTGCAATCGCCGCACTGGCGTGCTCAGACGGCAGCTGGAACGCCCAGACATCATCGAGTAGAGTGATGTTGTTATCCGGCGCTGGCGAAGAGCCCCCGAAGAGCAAGAGGTAGTGCCTCCCCTGCCCTGTCGTCACGTCCTGCAACCCCGCCGCAAACCTGGGTGAAGGAGTGAGACTTGACGAACCGTTCGCTGCCGAGGGCGCAGAAAGAGAATCCCAAGCCCAACCGCTAGCAAGCGGCGTAGTTCCGTCTTCAGCATGCTGCCACACGGACGATGCGTCGAGAACCTGCGTCGTTGCCACCGCACTTCCTCCCGTCTCAGTGGCTGTCTTTCCTCCAAATAAGTACAGACTGTTACCCACGAGCGCGAGGCTAGCTCCCTCGGTCGGTGGTCCGCCTGGTGTAGGCAAGTTCGACCATGTGCGCGACCGCACATCGAAGGCCAGCGCGTCTTTAGCCAGCTCTCCTGTTCCTGTTTCCCTTCCTCCAGTAAAAAAAATGGTTCCCCAAGAATCTTCTTCAGCAGGTTCCGGCACGACTTTTGCTGGGTCGGCAGGCTGCTGCGGTGCCTTCTCCTGGTAAGTGACAATCCTTGGTGCTGGCAGACCACTTGCGGCAGCCGCGTGACCTGTACGATGGGCCGGCACTGTGGTGTCTGGCGATGGATCGAGGTACGACCAAGTGTTCCGTAGCGTCTGGAAAATCCAGATCCTGCCATTCTCTTCCTGTACGCCTTCGCCGCCGAAGATGTATATACTGTCTCCTATCACCACGCTCGAGTGTCCTTTGCGTGAGGCGGGAACAGCTCCGCCGACAGTCTCTGGGCGTGCTTTTAGGGTGGTATAATCTGCCTCTAGAACGCCCGAAGATGGCAGGATGATAACGTGCATGTCACTGTCCGCAAGTTCGCCAGGTGCTGTCTCGCCTCCGAATACGTATGCTCGGCCTTTGACGACGGATAGGGTATGGCCAGAACGTGGTAGGGGTACGGAATCGATACGGGTGAGATTGGCTTTGAGAGGAAGGGTCGGATGGGTAATCCCTTTGACCAATGCTGCTGCACCGGAGAGAATGTTCTCGGCGGCATAGAGGGCGCCTGCTGCTGCGGGTTCCATGGTAGATCGAGGCAATTTGCGGCGATTGGTTAGATGATCTATGCTGGCAAAGCTGGAGGATATAGCTAGAGTAGAGATGCAAGTAAGTAGGGTTGGGAAGGAAATACGTGTCTGTCGCTTACTCCAGTTAGGTGACGCGCGCCAACTATGACGTAGCGTATCCTTACGCATCGGCTTGTCCCATTGCGGAACGGTTCCTTGAATTATTTACATTTTACTGAAACATGTCTAGTGCCTCTTATGTGTACATCGTAACAGTGTAGTGATGGCCAGAAAAATCGTGTCGTGACATCTAAACGCGAAACTTACGTCCCCAAGGTGTAGGGTGGTTGCTTGCATCGGGTAAGATCGCTGTAGCTGCAACGTATCGTATGTATCATTCTAGTACGCCACCCGCCACCAGCGTCGGGACGTTCATGTCCAAAATAGCTAGTAGAGTGTGATGACCGGCACCTGGTGACCTGGACATGCTCCATGATCTGAGCTCGTTGCCCGAGGTGGACGACGTGTTCATGTGTACACAGCAATTTAACCGTGGAAAATCCGGGCAATGCATCTAACAGGGGTGCATCCATTGGTTACTCGATGCAACAGTCTGCTGCCGAAGCTCTTATGCTGGTATTTGTTGTAGACCTAAAGATTAGGTGCCAACTGGTCATATTTTACACATCTTTCAACCTAAACTATGTTAGCGAAGGAGTGAGCCACATTATGAGTAGGGCCAGCTTACAGATTCAACAGACGCCTGAAGGAAGCTGCGGGCTTCAAGACCAACCCAGACTCTGAGCATCGAGAAGTCGCCGCCACGTATCATAGCAGAGCCGCTCTGAGAGCCAACTTGGCGCAAGATAGGGAGCGCCCTATAGTTTGATTAGCAAGAACACTTGTGCTTCCTGTCCACATGAGTACATACCCTGCAAACAGATCCAGGTTTGGGTTGAGGCTCCTTCCAATGCCCTCCAATAGCAATATGCTTAGCACGACATTTACGAAATCGCCCTCCAAGCGGACATGATGACTTCGAACCATTGATAAGACCTCGTTGAGAATATCACCAATCTTGATGTTGCCCAGGGCAAAGGTCCGGCTCTTGACACCGAGGACTAGGTGTTGCATACGCAGTGCGAACACTTCGGAATCGATAACCGCCTCGGGCTGTCTGCATCTTTCAACCATGAGATGCCCAGCCTTATAGCCGTCAAACTCAGCTATTGATTTGAAGAGATCTAGGAAGTTGGCTCGGTTGGTTGCGTTGAGTTCAGTAACCAGACCTGTATCGATGAAGATGATCTGGGGCCGGTACCCCTCGTTATCAATCTCTTGAAGGCGCTTGTTCCATTCCTGGGTGTCCTTCCTGTATGGGCGGAGCCTCCGGAGTACCTCCTCGGTCACATCTGGCGAGTCCTTTGGGCCAGTTGTACGGTCTTCTTTTCGCGTGAAGAGCCCCACGTCAATTTTCTGCGGCTGATAGAAGCGTACCATGATGTTACCCGGGTGCAAATCGGCATGAATGAAGTTGTCGATTAAAAGCATGGTAAGGAAAGCATTGAGGCCTTCGTTGGCGATATCCGATTGGAACGGGCCTCCGCCGTTTTGCAGAAAATCTTCCATGGGGATGCCTTGGGCGAACTCCTCAATCAAAACATTGCGCGTTGTGTATTCTGTGTAAGGGTACGGGAACCAGGCGGTGTTGCGCTCCTTGAAATGCTGACGGAATAGAGTTAGATTGGCAGCTTCGATACGCAGGTCAAGCTGGAGCCTCATCATCTCACCAAACTGCTCGACCTCGTCCGGAAAAGACAGCCACTCCATGGTCGGTATAGCATTAATGATAGCGGCAAAGAAACCCATGATGCGCAGGTCTCTACGCACAATCCGCTCTACATTTGGATGCAGCACTTTGATTGCAACGTGGCTCGAGGGTACCCTGTGCGGCATATCTTTCAGTGCTGTGTCCACATTCCTCCTTATCCGCTTGCGTAGATTCGGAGGCTCTTCCTCGGTGTTCTGCTGTAGCGTGGCAAGATCTGGCTTTAGCTTGGCCTTGTAGACCTGTGCAATAGCTCCCACGCCCAACGGGCTCTCGTCAAACTCGTCAAAGATGTCTTCGAATCGGCGGCCGTCGAAGGCTTTCTCTATGGTCTTCTTCGTGATGTCAAGCGAGTGCGCCGGGGCGTGGGAGTGGAGGTTAGACATGGTCTTGCACATCTCAGTAGGAAATATATCGGATCGGGAGGCGGCCCATTGCCCAAGCTATGTACCGTCAGCTCCAGAGAGTAAGATCGAGCGGCAAAACTCACTTTGATGAAGGCAGCACCCGCCCGTTCCATGCTTGCGACCAAGAAGCCATACCACCACAGTGTGCCGCTCCTCTCATTGTCCCTTCCCGGCTGCCTCTGGCCAAGCCATATCGAAGGTATCGTGACGATTACCGGGACGAAGATGACGACAAGATGCAAAAAGCGAAGGCCAGTACAGATGGGTTCAATGATGTATAAGTCGACGAAGAAGTAAATGCCCCTTCGATATTTCTTCGAGTTCCTGATGGCCTTTGGCACCTGCTCCTTCAGTTCCTTCCTCGACGCCTCCAACATGGCCTCTTCATGTGTCTTGTCTCCAATGTTGGTTCCATCGTTGCTGATTTCGACGAATGCGAGGGGGCTGAGGAGTGTTCCGCCGGCCGCAGCTGCGCCTGCTCCAGACCATAAGATGGTTTTGCGCGGGAATCCAGGGGTTGCGATGCGTCTGCGCAGGAAGGACTGAGCGCCCGTGGTGAAGCGGCGCGTCGAGGCTTGCGTGGCAAAGGACGCGCTCTGTCGGATCCCCTGAGGAAGACATTGGCGACCAAGCCAATAGGCTGACCTCATAGTACTAGCGAGGGTATGCAACAAACCCGGAAGATGGCCATGGGCTTCTTCCTGAGCGTGGACGACGAATTCGCGTCGCCGTCACGTCACGGGCAAGCCGCGGTCCACTCCCAACGGCCCGGGCGACGGCGACGTCATGCACCAGTAACGCGGAAGGGCCCTATACCACATCGGGCCACAGTGCACCTTCACCTCGTTGGTGAGTCGCTTTCGATGGAACAGCTTTCCCACCAGCTCAACATACGACGAAAAGATCGATTTGGATATCTGGAAGGAACATTGTGATGATATACAGCAGGCAGTCCCTCCGACCCCTACGCCGTCACAAAGCCTTGCAGTCCGTTGTCCAACGACTCCCGACACTCCTTCTCGTACAGCGGGAATCCACCAGCATAATTCAGCTGTTCGCGAGGCTTGCCTGGTATATTCGCGCCCATGTACCATGATGACGTTCCTGGGAACAGCGTCTTGTCGGACAATTCCGTCACCTTTTGGCGCCAAATTTCCATGGCCTCCTTGGTAGCGTCGCAGTACTGGATGTCGTCCTTCTTGAGCTGAGTCATGGCTTCGACGATCCAATCGCCCTGGACTTCGACACATGTTGGGCCGTTGCTGAAGGCCGTGGGCCCTTGAGCACCGTATAGGAAGAACATATTCCTACGTCTGTTAGCCATTTCCAATCGGAGGCAACACGAAGACTTACGGGAAGCCAGCGCAACTCATGCCCAGGTACGACCACGTCCCTGACTTCCAGAGCTCCGAAAGTGGAGTCCCGTCAACATTCCGTAGGCCCATGTTATTCATGCCACCTGTTACCGAGTCAAAGCCGGTAGCCAGAGCAATGATGTCGAACTCGCGGCGCGTTCCGTCCTCTGTTGTAATGCCGGTCTCGGTGAACTCCTTGATTGGAGTCTTCTTAACGTCAACCACGCCGTTTTCAGGCTTATCCATCATCTCATAGAAGTTCTGCTCCAAAGAAGGTCGCTTTGTCCCGAACGCGTGCGGCGGCTCAAGAGGCGCAAGAATTTCCCTCTTCCTCGGATCGGTGATACGGGCCCGCGTCTTCTTAGCCCAGAAATCATACGCTGCTCTGTTGGCCTTCTTATCGTAGAGCAGATCCTAAGAAACCGTCAGCCGACTGTATCATTGCTTTATTGAAGGAACCGAAAGCTTGCCTACCTTGTAATTCGCGAGCCAGAACTCGAAGCCGCCGTTCTCGTACATTCTCTCGTAGGAAGCCTCGCGTTCTTCCTCGGTATCGTCAAATGTATTCTTCTGCACAAAATCATACAAGAAGCCACCGAATGTGGTGCGCCGGAGCTCGTACAGACTTGGGTACTTCGCTTTCGCCTCTTCCTGCTCTTCTCGGGTGAGGGGCTTTTGTTGCATCGGAAGACATAGATTAGGCGTCCGCTGGAAAACCGTTACTTTGGCGCCTTGATTCGCTGTATCCTGTGCCAACTGAATGCCAGTTGAGCCAGTTCCGATCACTGCAATGCGCTTGCCCTTGACATCGACGCCCTCTTCCGGCCAGAAGGAAGAATGGTGAATAATTCCCTTGTAATCGTTAACCCCCTTCCAGTCTGGGAAGTGTCGCTTCGCAGCGAACCCTGTTGCCAGCAGAAGGTATTTAGCTCGCGCGGTTCGGCCGTCTTCTGTTTCAATGACCCATTTGCCGGATGGCTTATCGAACTGTGCGCCAGTGACCGTAGTCTCGAAGGCAACATCCTTCTTGATGTCCAACTTTTTCTCCACGTGATCAAAATACTCTCTGAGCTCCTCCCATCCGGGATATCGCGTTGACCACGTCCAGTCCTATGTCGACTCTCAGTGAGTTGAAACACGTCACTAATACTTTGAGCGCTCACCTTCCAGATTTCAGGGAACGAATATTCATACACGGGTACCTGAGAGTCGACTCGGGCGCCGGGATAGCAGTTCCAATGCCAGATGCCACCCAAATCTTTTCCCGCCTCGTATATCTTGCAGTTGAAACCCTGTTGGCGAAGCTTGTGCATCAAATAAATGCCACCAAACCCAGCGCCTACAATAAGGACATCAGTCTCAAGATTGTCCTTGTAGCTATCCGTTGACCCAGCAGGGTTATGTCTACCCGTCGAGATATCAGTCTTAAGACCCATTGCGAATTTAAGAGTGGAAGCGTTCAGTTCGAAGGGTCGCCAGTATATCGAGCACTTTTACCGATGCCCTGTCAGACATGGCGGATCGGCTCTATATACCATCGCAAGTATACGTACCCTTTGCGCCGGTCACCAGGACTACCCGCACACCACAACCTAATTCCTCGTCCATCGTTACACTACTCTTTGTCCCTACCAATCAGTCCCTGGGCTGTCTCCCTACGATCTCCAAAAACCCGATGATCTTGTCCGTCTGCCCTCCGGGCCCTTTTGCCCGCAGCCCCTCTTTGCAGACGCATACACTAGTTGATGATCCAACAGGGAACTTTCAACAGCCATCCAACCATTTGGCATCATCGTTATACCCCGCGCCCACACCAACGGTACAATCATGCGGGGTACCCCGAGAACCATCGCCGCACGCTTCGTAGTCGTGACTAGGGGACGACTAACCCATTCGGCTTTCCGCTTTCGGAACTCCCGGGCGGTTTCACGCATGGCAATAATCCCTACGAGGGCACATGGCTTGTTAGCGTGCTTGGTCGGAGACGGTCCGGGGTCGTGGAGTACTACTGGGAGGCTGGATCACAGGAGAGATTTGAGTTTCAGATCTGCTCGCAGGGACGAGATGGAACTAGTTTTCAATCAGCCTGGTTCAATAACAAATGATTATGGATGTCGTGGGGCCAGGTGCTTCGGAACTTCAAGCAGGAAAGGTCTGGAACCTGTGCTGAAGGGAGTTTCTGAATTTACAACATGGGTCCTACAAGGTTATCTGTATACTGATAGAGGCTACAAAGAACACCAACAAATGGTCATGAATAACGTCATCGTCATGATCCTCATGCCGACCATTAGCATGCAGTATATCTAGTGGCGGCCTACCTGGATTGAAATCCTCACAACAACCATCCATAATCTTTGTGTTTTTGCAAACCTTCAAGGCTGGCATACTGGCTCGACGAAGCCCACTGCTTTCGAAGTTTTCACGTCATAAGATCATAATGTCAAGCGAATGAGCAACAAAGTATCTCGAGTCCATCTGCATCGTTGTAGAGATGTAATCCAAAACGTTCGAGTTCCGCCTACCTTTGCTGCGAAAGCAATGTGGGGTGGCGGTGATTCCTCCATTAAGAGCCCCTCGTCTGTCTTCGGAGTGAACGTTTTCGGGGGGCAACTCTTCTGATCGAGCCTAGTCGACCAAACTGAGTCGGCTATATACTTTGATCGACAGGTTATTGTCGTTGAGAACGCCGAGGTGATCTTCGAGGGTCCCTGAACGGTCCCCCAATCAGAACCACTGGAAGACTCATGTTCGGGCCCAGTTTGATCAATCATGCTGCGTACAAACGTACCACGTACCGCTCACTTCTTCACATCGCCATCCAAAAGTATCTCTTATTATTGTTATCGCAAGCGACACCCATTGAACGCACTCAGCTCATCATCCACTCACCAAACGTAAACTGCACCGGACTCCGCGTCCAATTAATAACATCTTCTGTTCTCAGTCGATACCGATGAGCCGAATATCTGTGAAGGTCGGTGAAGATAGAAGTATCACGATACGCGTTGTTGAATACGCTAAAGCCTGCCCGATGCTGCCCTTTTTAAAGCCTTCCCACCAGTTCTTGGAAATTATCAATCGAAGTTAATCGAGTGTAAAGAAATCGATCATCGTCCTAGAAGAGCAGGTCGATATTTATAAAGGTTTACTAATATTCTATAGCAGAAAGTCTGCCGTCAGCATCCAATCTTCCAAGAACCGCCCATCCAAAGTTTATTAGGGGCCCTTGAGACGCGTCTAAGTCGTTACTATCTTGCCAAGTCATGATTCCAGACGTATTATCATAATCCAAAGCCCGCATGGAGCGAACACGGGGTAACAACGCATCGTAACCACGATAAAAAGACACCCTGTTGTTCCTTGCATCTTCCAACAAGGTGAGGTAGAGCGAAGGAAGGTGTCGGTCGCTACGAGTATCTTGAACCAACGCCAGATGAGTCGTGAAGCCTCACAAGCCGACTCTCGGCGGCTGTATTCCCCAGGAACAAGGTGATACAGTGCGGATCCACTGTGAAGCCAGACACCCTGCAGAAAGTCGCTGACCGTTGCCATCTGTTCGATCTGCCAAATATGCAATGTATCCATGAACAACTGTTTGTTGCCGCGGAGTCGGTTGTAACGTACGTATATCCTCGATAGCAGGAACGCACTTGCGATACGTTCGTACTCAGTCGCTGAGAGTCCAATGTTGGAATGGCATGCGCCCGGTTCAGAAACGACATCCAATAGTGCCAGTACTCCTCGCGCATAGAATCTTACTAGCTCATCTATCTGTTCCATTGCATCTGCCAGCTCGAATAGTACCTCTAGGGAATCGGGTCGTACGAACATCCAACGGTTGAGCATCAACGAATTTCCCACGTGGTTGATGTTTCCGAGCCATTCCACAAAGTAAGCTGGTTCGAGGTACTCTTGCGGAACCGTGTCGATGATCCATAATATGCAAAGGAGGTTCCCAACCAGACACGGGAGTTTTCGCACGATGTCTCGAAGATATGTTTGCGGGTACTTCAAGAAGAGGCCCTTGATATTAGGGCTTAATTTGGCGAGGTGGCGAATGGATGTGAGGTCGCACTTACACAGTATAAGCCTATTACATCGTCAGCCATCTGGTTGCGCACAAGCGTCGAGGGGGTCATTTTTGGGCATTTGGAGCTCTGGTGCGAGCTTTTCAAGAGGAAACGAGAACGGCATACCCAAATTTTATTACGTAAGTATGGTGGACGGGGTGGTTGATATCTCGAGATTCTGGGAACGTGACTGCTGCCTGGGTCACATGATCCGCTCCGGTCGTTTTATCGCGCTGTGCCAATATTGCCCCGACCTACCCAGCGTACGATGATTACTTAAAAAGCTGGGAGGCGGGCATATGTATTGATCAAATAACGTTTCCAAAGTGATGGGTAAGGGGATGTCAGGTAAGAGGAAAAGCACGCCATGCAATTTGCTATTACAAACACAATTCATAGCCCGTCGCATACCACAAAACCTTCCATCTGAACCAACTCATCCAAGGCTCTACCGTGCGGATTCGTACACACGATCGAGTATATTCCCTACATATTTTTCCACCGCCTGTCGTGAAGAGAAAAATGAGCTTCCCGGGA
Source organism: Karstenula rhodostoma CBS 690.94 (assembly GCA_010093485.1). Lineage (NCBI taxonomy): Eukaryota > Fungi > Ascomycota > Dothideomycetes > Pleosporales > Didymosphaeriaceae > Karstenula > Karstenula rhodostoma. Next base: position 905,825 of record MU001500.1, read on the forward strand.
AGAGACACGCTATGCAGACGGAAACCCAGAAACGCCGATGTATGCCTGCAAGAAAGAGAAACCCACATAGTGCGTCAATACAAAACAATAGCAATGCAATGACGAAAAGCGGATTAGCAAACTAATCCCTCTTGCTGGCGAGAGCAGAGTACTGGCCACCAGCTCCAGCCCAGATGAGCTTGACATCCCTCACAGCGGTGTTATCGATGAGAGTCGGAGTTTCGATATCATCATCAGTACCTTGACCAGTTTGGTAATTTGCAGAGAAGCCCCAGGAGTACGCCTTGCCGTCTTTGTTGATGACGATGGTGTGCTCAGGTCCACACGCACCTGTCACAATGTTGCTCAGGCCAGGGATGACGGTAGGCTCGATGAGGATCTTTGGCTTGCCGTTCTCCGACTTCAGAACCCGGTCCTCATCATCTATTGCCTCCAGCTGGGCCGGAGGAATACCAGTCTGTGACCCATCGCAGCGGCCCCAGATAAGCACTTCTCCGTCTTGTGTGATTGCGATATTGTGGTGAGACCCGCCCTCAAGAGTTGTGACACCCTTGCCTTCCAAACTGGGGATAATGCGAGGTGTGAGGACACTGGCGTTGTCTTCTCCGGCGTTCTCTCCGTGACCAGTCTCGCAGTAGTTGTTCGCACCCCACGACCAAATGTGGCCGTCCTCAGCAATCGCGAGGCCATGGTAGTCACCGCAAGCGATCTGCGCAATTCGCTGGCTGGGTCTCTTGAAACCGGTGTCATGGAAACCGAGGCGACTTGGCACTAAGGCTTCGTTGAGGTTGCGCTCAGTCACACGACGCCCAAGCTGATTCTGTTGCCCGTTGCCCCATGCAAAAACGTGGCGATCCTTGGTAAGAGCTAGGACATGGTTTGTACCGCAGGCTAGCTGAGTGACCTTGGTGATGCTGTCGATATATACTGGTGTATTGGCGGTTTCGTTGTTCCTTGCGAACCCAAGAATACCTTCATTTTTGCGGAAGGTACCCCAGCCGTATACGGCACCCTCAGTGGTGAGGGCGAACGAGCAACTGTCTCCGGCGGTGATGTCGACAAACACAGTATCCTCGGGGAAATGATCTGCGCTGACGGCTGTTGGGGTGGCTTCGAGCGGATTCAGACCGCCTGTCTCGTCGTCGGAATCAGAATCGGAATCTTCGTCGTCGCCTTCTTTCATGTCCTTTAACTGCTCTCCGCTCGAAGTCTCACGCCCCAAAGCACCGTTGTCGTTTACACCCCAGGTCAGGATCTTGTTGTCCTTGGTCAAGGCAACTACGTGCATGCCGCCTGTGGCGATTCTGACAATATCCTGATTGCTCAGCGCCTCGTTCCATCGCGGGCGTTTGACATCGATGGCCTTTTTGGTTGCGCCCAGGCCCAGCTCGCCTTGGCCTCCTTCGCCAAAGACGAAGACTTTCAGCGGCTCGGTGTAGCGGAGCGGGTTGACCTCGATCTTCTTGCCTTTGGGGCGTCGCGGACCCTTGGGCGGGTCGCGTTTCGGCGTCGGGGCGGTTGTGGTTTTCGCCTTCTTCGGTTGCGGCTCCATATCGACATCACCGTCCGCGTCTACTGCAGCTTCCTCGTCCTCGTCCTTCTTGCGCTTGGGCGCAGGCTCGTCAGTCTCTGCTTCGGATGCATTTTCGGCTTCTTTCTTGCGCTTTGGCAGGGCTTTGGGCGCGACTGCAGGCGTGGCGTCTTTCTTTGCGCGGCTTTTGGCAGCTTGGGGGCGTTTAGCGGACAAAGGTAACGGTGACAGCGCGTCAGACTTACGTGGTGCGCTCTTTCGTTCTTCAGCTACGCCGTTGACTGCTCGCGCTGCGCCTCGTTGTGGACGCGTGTTATCTAGATTGCCGTGGATTAGCAGCTGTTGCGAAAAAGTGAACGGTGTCGGATGCGCGCATGACGTACTGGTGCTGGTGCTGGTGCTGGTGCCATTGACGGTCGGCGTGGCTTCCTTTGCAGCGGCAGTGGCCGCGCGGTTGGCGCGAGGAGGCATTATGTGTGCGTCGTGAAAGTGAATTCCGACGGCGGTTGAGGGGAGAGAAGAAGAGTTGATGGAGGAGGCTGGGTTGCGCGTGTTGTGGTCTGTTCAAAAAAAGCTCAGGAACGCGATTCATTTGTACGCTTACGCTGGCTGCCATCAAGCGACAGGCAGCAGGGACAGGGGCCTGAGCTCAGCCTTTCAGGTCCCCAGCCACCGCACCAGCCGCCTGATGCTGCTTAGTCATCTGGGCATCACGACACCGACGATCGAAGGGGTGCCCGCCCGTCTCGAGTCACCAGCCTCCTTCACCGCCTCAAACCCGTCAGTAGGTCGGCTGGCATCTTTCACCGGCTTCATCTGTTATCTTTCTGCTTGCTCTGCGTCTTGTTCTGCTACACGGCGGTGAAACGCTTCATCCTTCACCACCAACAGCCCTGCTGGAGCCTTGCAACCTCCATCACGTGTTCGTCTAACCACCTGCACCTGCACCTGCACCTGCACTTGCACTTGCACTTGCACTCGGTCACCCGAGTGCCGGCAACATGAGCCGAAACTTACTTGTCTCTTTGATTCTTGTCCACGGCACTTTTGGAGCCCAGCCTTCAGCGCCTGCGCCAAAAGCCGCACCGTTGCGCGAGCTGCCATGGGCCCAACTGAACTTCCTACATACCACCGATATACACGGATGGTGGGGTGGGCACGTTCAGGAAGCATCTTTCTCCGCCGACTGGGGTGACTATATATCGTTTGCCAAACACCTGCGCGATCGTGCCGACGCCGAAGGCTCCGATTTGCTGCTGATTGACACTGGTGATCGAATAGAAGGAAACGCCATCTATGACTCTTCAAAGCCCCGTGGTAAATTTACCTATGAGATCGCAAAAAAGCAAAACATCGACCTGATCTGCTCGGGCAATCACGAGCTGTATAAAGCAGAGTCTGCGGACGGTGAGTTCCTCCATACAGTTCCGGACTTCAAAGGCAACTACCTAGCTTCCAATCTGGACATCATCAACCCAGAAAATGGGCAGCGTCAGCCGCTTGCACCACGGTATAAGAAATTCAAAACCAAGAATCAAGGCATTAGAATTCTGGCATTTGGTTTCATCTTCGATTTTACCGGGAACGATAATAACACCTTCGTGATCCCCGTCGAACAGACCGTAAAGGAAGCTTGGTTCAGGGACGCGTTAAAAGACAAAGACATCGACCTGGTCCTCGTGTATGGCCATGTGGATGTCCGCTCCGCAGAATATGCTCTCCTCTATAAGACAATTCGATCCGCCCAGTGGGATACTCCAATTCAGTTCTTCGGCGGTCACTCTCATATTCGAGACTACAAGATCTTCGATTCAGCTTCGGTTGCCTTAGAGAGCGGTCGATATATGGAGACTATAGGATTTATGTCCATCAGCGGACTTCGTACTGCGAGTTTCGACAAAAGTCCGGCACAGCAGCAGAAAACAAAGGTGTCATTCTCGCGAAGATACATTGATAACAACCTGTTCTCCATGCATCATCACACTGATAGGAATAAGACCACATTCCCGACTGAACATGGACTGAACGTTACGTCTGCGATCGGAGACGCGAGAGAGTCACTAGGCTTAGGCGAACGTTACGGTTGTGCACCTCACGACTTGTGGGTTTCGCGCCGCCCATACCCCCATGAAGAAAGCATCTTCACATGGCTAGACACCCAAGTCCTTCCGCAGTCTATCAAGCCGTCAGAAGAGGACAAGAAAGCTATCGTCATTACCAATACGGGTGGTATCCGTTTCGATGTCTTCAAGGGACCTTTTACAAAGGACACCAAATTCCTCGTCTCTCCATTCACCAGCGGACTACGATATATCAAAGACGTGCCATATAAATCCGCAAGCCAGTTGATCAAGCTTTTGAACAACGAAGGCCCGATCCTAGACGCTATGAGAGGGGGTAATACTTATTTGCAACCGCCGGAGCATGTTGCCGCGCAGTACAGACCCGAGCTGTATGCTGCGGGTCAATCACAAGAGTTGAGTTATGCTGCTCATGAACAAACCCCGCTACTGGTAGGCCTTAAAGACGAGCTGTTCCCAGGGTACACCACGCACGATGATGCTGGCAAAGATGGCGATGACACAATCCATTCAGCTATCCCATTCTACCAGGTGCCAAACTGCGTCCAAGCCAGCATTGGATTCGACACCAACGACGAAGAGATGCCTGGAGTCGTGGACGTTATGTACAATGAATTCATTGAAAAGTGGATGTTGCTCGGGTTGGGCTACCTCGGAGAGAACTTTACTTCGGATGATACGCATTCGTACGCTGATGGCAAGAGCTTTACAAACATCATGACGGACTGGGTGAAGGAACACTGGAACGTAGCCAGTGAGGAATGTCCGTGATTGTGAAAACTAGGCATGTATTGGTGCACTCTGTCGTACCCAAGGCGAACGCAAGTAATATATGGCTAGAGGAAAACTCATCGTAAATATTCGCACAAAGAATTTAGGGAAAAACTTCTCATGCTCAGGGACGCATTAGCCTTGCCTAGACTTCTGATAAAGTCGTGATGGTATCACAAGGTATCTCGAACTACATAGTTTGAAACTGAATGGGTATATGAAAACTCGGGTGCCAACATCCAGGCCTGCTAACTCTCCCGTAGGAGCGGCCCACGTTTGATCGGCTCTTCCACCTTCCACTCCTGTCTCTGCGGCAATTTATCGGGACACCAGTGTATAGTACCATACCTCAACCAATGCGCATATGTCCCAGGAACATCATCCGAGCCATCGTTCGCTCTCCAAAGCGACCCAAGCGTATCTCCAAGAACCCTAATGATAAGACCATGAGCCAACTTGAAACCGAAGCTCATGCTCAGACATCCTTCCACTATCTTTCTAGCGTCGCTCTGTTCCTGCGTCTCCTCAAGTCCACTCTGGGGTAGCTGAAGAGACATCAGCTTGAAGGCTTTCGGGCCGTCCCAGGCAGTGAACTCGTTGATGAGCTGCGAGCCTTCCATATAATCGATCGCATAGATGTGGTTAGCGCAGTATGTCGGCCCATCCCATCCGTCCTCATCGTCGACAAGGCTCATCGCCATAGTCATAGCTTGTTGCTGAATGACATAGTCCGTGAGCATCCGACCAACTCCTGCGGCCTCGATCGTGGACCCGTCTTCATTAACAATCGCAGGTAGCGAGAAATTCTGCCCCATGTGCGGCGCGCCTTTGAGCAGAGGACTGTCGCACATCCCGTCCGTGCTCGTCTTTCCACCATCAGCGGCCCAAAGCGCAAGAAGCAGCCTGTGACAGCGTTCAAACAGTCGGTTGTTCTTCCCAGAACAGAGAAAGTAATTCGTCAGGCTACGGCTGGAGGGCCCGCCGGCGTTGTAGGAGAAAACTTCCCAAGGTGATTCAGGATCGCCTATGGTCTTGTTCCAGATCGTATCCAAGTCGCCGATCTGCATTAGTCCAACATCGGCGTAGACACCACCGTACTTCAGCAACAGAGGCCATCGCACAAGGTCCGACGTGTGCTGAGGAGCGTAATCGCCGCCGATGGTGCCGTCGGTGAACGCCATGGGGAAAGTGTTCGTATCCGTGATGTCCAGGAAATTGGCAATGTTTAGAGGAGAGTCCGGCTGGCGATCAAGGACTCGGATCGTCCAGCCAGATTTTAAGAAGCGCCGGTGCCAGGCGCGGATGTTGCGCTGGGTGTACGGATACATCTTTAAGAAACCACTATGCCAGAAGAACCATATGTTTTTCTCATCTGTAACAGATGCCGGGTTAAGGATATCGTAATCGACCAAAGTATCGGGGCGCAAGTCAAGACCGGAGGCGGCCAACGCATGCACGCCTTTCGGCAAGGCGTATGGGGGGGAGTCCATGGCGGTTGCTGTGTTTGTCGGCGAGACTGTGGTTGTTTCTCGCATCAATAGAGATTTGTGGGAAGAAGAAGACCAGAAGGCGTTGACTTTATATCACCTGGGTAGCCACCGCTGTCCTTGGGGATATCGTACAATAGCCAAGCTATCACTGTACAGTAGAGCGCGCGTTATAGCGGGCAAGTTTACACGGTACCACTTACGGCCTAGCTTCGCGGGGCTCAGGAATGACAGGATTCGACTCATCGTGTCTCCCCAGCGTTCGCCCTCGCAACTCACTCAAAGCTTAGGAATGCGCCTTGATGAGTCGAACTAACAACGATATACGAGTGGGGATGCAGATATCCAAATTGCCAGATTTCCGAGGCCTAGCTATTCATCATGGAACTCCGGAAAGCCATCCAAAGGCAGCTGCAAGCGAGTGGCTGCAAGTTAGGATCACTACGGATCCGGATGCGCTTTGCACTCCAAGTTGCCGAGACCACTTGTTGCATGTTCAATGTTGTGCCTGTGCCAGACTCAGGCGGGATGACGTAGGAAGATGCCCGGTAGAGATGAAAGGCACGCGCCGATACCTAGATTATTCGAGAACAGCTGAACAACAGACTGTGCTAAGCTACGTTCTATGAGTTGGACAAGGACGGCAGCAAACAAATGTCGATCTCAGGGTAAAAAGGATTATGGTGGAGATTTTGATGTTCTTGTTCTCGATGTTTGGGTAGCGCGGCTTCTGATTCGCGACTTCCAGAGCAAGCGGGTCATTGAGTACCTCTGGTGTACCGTCTATATGCAGGTAGTTAGACCGCATGGTATCAGTATAACACACTGCATAGCTAGAGCATTGCTGCAGACACAATTCCTCGCAACCTCTCCCGACCTTTCAAACATGACACAAGATCTGAAACTATCCCAATCATTTTTCTCCGATGGCTGGACCATCAGATACGGCGTCTTCAATGCAGAGAAGAAGCACGAACAGACAGTTGTGTTTGTTCACGGAACACCGTGGTCTTCCGCCGTGTTCAAGCCGCTTGCGAAAGCGCTCCTGAGCAGAGCTGGCTACCGTGTAGTGTTATATGATTTAGCAGGATACGGCCAGTCGCAGGACTTCTCCGAGGAGAGTCCCGCAAAAGATGGCGAACTATTCGAAGGTGGTAAGTTTGTTTGCACTAAAAAACCTGCCGAGGCAATGCGTTAATGTTGATTAGATACGTCGGTACGAACGCAGGCTTCTATCCTGGCTGCATTACTCAAACACATTCAACTCGATCAAGACGATCCCCGACAAAGACCAGCCTTAGTGGCGCACGACATCGCCGGGGCCATCGCTTTACGGGCGAGCTTGCTCCATGGCTGCAAATACCGCAGCCTGTTGCTTCTCGATACGAACACTGTTCTCCCATGGGGCGATGGCTTTTACAAGCTGGTTCGCTCCGAAGCCAAAACATTTCTCCAGCTCCCCTCCAGTATCTTCGAAGCGGTTGTGCGGGCGGTGATTCGTAGCGCTTCGCATTCGCCAAAAGAGTTTAGCCATGTGTGGGAGGACATTCTTGCCGAACCTTGGATCGATGATGACAGCTCTGTTGCTGGCGCAAAGCAGAACAGTTTCGTAAGACAAATTGCGCAGGCGAACGACGCGGATGTTGCGGAGATGCTCGATCATAATCTTTACGAAAATATGCAATGCCCTGTAAAAACCATGTGGGGCGAACAAGACCAGTGGATACCGAGGGAAAAGTTGGAGAGCTTGGCTGATATGCTGAAGGATTCATTCAAGGAGTTTGTGGTTGTGCCGGATGCTGGACATTTGGTGATGATTGACCAGCCAGAGAGGGTAGCGATCGAGACTTTTGACTGGCTGACGAAGAATTGATTGTGAGCGATCTTGTCGTTTGGCTGGCTAACATGTTATTCAACTGTCTTCTGGTCGATTGCTTGCGTCAGCAACAGCTGAAAGCGCTTTGGAAAAATCCGCTCTTAACCAGGTGCCCAATGTTGAGAATAGAACTCTGTCTTCCTCTTGCACGTTTGGGTCGGTAGCTAATGCAACATACTTATCAATCAGGTGCCCCACTTTGCTTACTTCGTGCCGAATAAGCTGATTTCGAAAGGTGCGTTGCATTTGCGGGTCATCGATGTTGAACCCACCCACGGTGACCGCTGACGCTTTGATTCGGACACATCTATCGGAACCCTGGGGAATACTGGGCGGTGGTGTCTAGTCATACCAAACATTGGTTAGCAGTTGTGCTGCGTTCGAATTCCTACCGTCCTTGCGGATAATGTGCAAATACCTGTAAGTCATTTGCGGCATTAGATTGTTACTTACCGAGTTGTCAGATGGAGTGTTGGGTGACGGCATACTCGTAGCTTCAGGCACGCAATAAGCCGTGTCACCAGATGCTTCACGGTACCACCACAAGGCACGAGAGATAAGGGACGCGTACATCATTACCTGATGACCTCTTTTCTTCGCACAATTGCAATCTACCAGGCGATTGAGAGACTCTATCGCCCGTCTGGTAGCCTGAAGAATGTCAGACACATCTAGAACGATGGGTCCATCATCTGCGAACATCCGCTCTGGAACAGAGAGTAGGTGGATGACATCGTTGGATTCGTGGTAGCATCTGTGTCGGTCACCCCATAATGGAAAATCAGTCGGAGGCCAGGTAATGGACGTTTGTGGCAACGACAGTTGGATGTCTTGAGGAGGCGTGATGCTGATATCTTGAGGGTGCGTAATGCTCATGTCCAGGATGGGATCGAACGTGCTATTAGAACCACTGCTTTCTGCGGCGAATTCTTCTATAGCAGGGCCTCGATATGCGCCGTTCGCTTGAGGTGTCTCGCCGCGATCAGAAAACCTCGGACCTATATCAAGTTTTCTTCGCGGGCGCTTCCCAAGTTGCTTCGAAGGCCCGTACACACAAGCCAGGCTCATCGAACTGCAACGACCACATCGTGGTTGGATTCGATCGCACTTTGTTTTGGCGGCTCCGCAAGCATCACATGATAATCGCAACCTCCGAGCAGTGTCCATGTGTGCGCTGTTGAACTCTAAAGCCACGCGTGTTGAAACAAGAGGTTCAAGACGCGCGAGTTTGGTTGGTCGGTCTGCGTCTTCTCTGGTTAGTCATTGCATGATTCTTCTGATCGCTTGGAACACCCACCAGCACCAGCGGCAGCCTTCGTCATTACGACCAAGCCCGAGGAAACTCGTTCAAACAGAATCCACTACGAAGTGTAGCGATGGAAACGACAAATGTTCATCGAGCCGTATCGTGAAGGAGCAATGGAGCCCTCGTTTGACGGGGGCTTACGGTGCGATACTAGTGGCTAGCTAAGCTTTAGGTTTCCACACCAATCAGAAGCGTTCCATGTCTCCCGATGACTACCCAAGAGTCACAAATCGCCCTGGATTGCAAACCCAAACAAGCCAACTTGAAATAACAATTCAGATCATGAACTCTGGAAAACCTTCTCGAACACCTCAAAGTTCTGCATACCCACAGGTCCAGCGGCGAACACCGCAAACGGTAAGTCCTCAAACCAGCCTCTGAACTCCTCCCTTTCAATGACTTGCTTCATCTCCTCAGCCACTACTCGAGGAGGACAGCAATACGCACCGCACCCCATAGCTCCGAGCACAAGCTTAGTCACTCCGTTCATGGCCGCCATTCTCAGCGTCAATATGATCTTTTCGCGCAGATCCTCAAGGTCGCTAGCGACCGCAAACCGCTCCCCGTCTTCCGTAAGCTTCGGGAGACAGGGCGCTGCCATCGTAATGACGGACACCAAGTGTCTCTCGGCGGCGGGCAGCTGGACGAGCTCATTGCCGATTGTGTCCTTGAACACAACGACATCGGGCGAGAAGATGCCAGCACAAGAACCGGGTCCGGTATTCGGCCAGGGATACCATTCTGGCTTCAGTGTTGGGTAGAGGGTCGAGGAGTAACAGAGTGCTTCTTCTTGTGTTTTGGAAAGAGTATAGCGCCAGCCGCCGCCGGGTTGTCCATCGCTTGCTAGATTTAAGACGCCGACTTTGCCTCTGCTGAGATATAGTTTGCGGGCGAGCTCGAAGGCGTCGCTGTTGTGGATTTTGATGGGTTTGAGGGTGAGAGCTGGGAAAGCGGGATGCTGATCGTCGAGAGGGGGTAGCTGGGAGGCGATGAATTCGCTTTTGAGGGAGCCTCCCGGTGTCTCTTTGGCAACAGATGCGGAACGCGAAATCGTGTCCTCGCAAATCTTTCGACGAGTTGCTAGATCTAGCATGGTTGCTGTTGTCGTCGGAAACGACTGTGCGAGGTTCCAGGTTTCAAGGACTTCAGAGTACAACCACTGCAAGGTCAAATAAACAAGTGGAATAAGAAAGAATCTTTCTGTGTTAAAACTCAGTGTATACACGTTTGTCTGGAAGCTGGTCAGATTTACGTGGAGAAAGTGGTGTCTTATAGGTATTGCTGCCTAGGGTGAAGGCCTAATTGCCCGAGCAGGCTTAGCGTGATCCTTAAACGAGGCGCGACCCTTCCTCGCCTCATTTGATCCACTGCAACGCGAAAGTGGTCATAAAATCAATGCTACATCAAGTACACCCAGGGTGGAGTACACGGCATTACTCAGTATTTAAGTCCTTCTCAGTGCATGATCATAGACAATCTTCTCCAAATAAACAGTGAGCGAGACGTTAGACTGCAATACATCACACAGCTCACTGCTTTCGAAGCAGGGATGCCTCTGTCGACGCCGAATACACTATTCCTCCGTATCATTCGACGCTTGACCCCAAAGATGATCTAATACTAATGATGCCCAATAGTGCGTCCGACTGTTCTGCAACTATACGCCACTTTCAAGTACGTAGATTTCATGTTACACTTCGTTTCGGCCAGCTACACCTAATAACCGTCTCCCCCTTCCCTTGCCAACCTCTCAAACACTCTTGGTGGCAACTTGTACCTGATCAGACCTGCGAAGACCATAAGATCCTTCGCCTTCTGCGCCAGATCAGCCGCCAGAGCTTGCCGAGTGGGATCTTCGTAAGCGCCCTTGAGCAGCACCTCGCGATATTTCGAGCAGCAACCGATAGACCACAACAGCACGTTGCCAATGTTGCGGGCAATCTCCGGGGCGAAAGCCGAGAAGTTGTTGGCAAATGTACGGATATCGGAGAGGTTACCCCTGGAATCGAGAGGAAGGATGCGTAGGCTTTGTATGATCTGTTATTATAGTTAGTATATTTTTAACGCGGTGAACAGGGAGGACATGTAACTTACGTCCAGAGCTTGCGTGTATTGCTGAGCTTCAATTACAGACTTCGCGCGATTAAGCATGAACAAGATCTCCAAAGTCTGGCGACTAGCTTGCGAGATATTCCGATGCCATAACTGGTTGCGGTCGTACATCTCCGACACTCTGCGTGTGAGCTCGACAGGATCGTCAGTGCCAAGCAGGCTCAGACTGGAGCCTGCGTCCTGAACCTGCTGCTGCTCCAAAGCGGGAAGTCGCGGCTTCAGCGGCTCAAGGCGCAGCGGTGTTTGACCGATCTCGACGGAGAGAGCCTCTGAAAGGGCACGGCACAAGATTGAGACGACATTCTCATACTGTTCGGCCAGATGATTAAGCAGCACAGCATCGTTGGTGCGACCAGCTTCGTCAGCTTTCCGGGCTGCCAGACTGGTGATAGAGCTGATCAGAGCATCGTCATCTGTTAGTTTGATGAGCTTGATGCGATCTTTGATAAGCCCGTCAGTGGCGTGTCCGTTAGATCTAACATCTCCGAGGAGCGTCGCGAACTCTCGTGTTTCAAGGACAAGCTCACGCAAAGCCTCGTAACATATGTCGGCCTGCTGTTTGCCCGCTTCGCCGGGAAGATCTGCATTCAAACAGATTAAGATCAAATACTCAGCAGCAGCGTCGGCCCTTGCAGCTCTGAAATCGGCAGTGTAGCGACCGATCACCCAAGCAAAGTTGAACTGGGGTCGCTGTTGTGGCGTGTAAGTAAGGATTTCCATGCCTGCGTCGTTGAAGTTTGAGACTCGCAAGAGTCCGTAGTAGTCAAGAGCGACCGCGAAATGTACGGCGGTAATGTAGTTGTGCTGGTAAAGGAAGCTGACCGCCGACTCATACATTCCGGCGAGAACGGCGAGCCAGAAGTATACGCCGTGTCCGCCAGCGGCTTCAGCATCATCGTTCAAGAAGTGGCGTTTGCCAATGTCGGTCACCGTCTGCCGAATTTCGTCGAGTCCGTAGGCCTCGGTGGCGGATTCTTCGGCACGGTTGCCTTCTCGTGCAAGATTAAACTGCAGCCATACCCAATCTTCCATACCCTGGTTGATCGAATCCAAACTCTTTCGAGTTAGTTCGCAACGGCCGATAATCTTATAGCAAGCCATGCGGTAGGGATCATTGGATGGAGCTATTCGTTGCCGCTGAGAATGGACATGGGTGATCTTCTGCTGCATGTCGGGCTCCAGACGACGATCTGGGCTCTGTGCATATTGGTCTACCGCACTCTGGAAATTTCTGTCGGTGTTGTGAAAGAAGTTTCGCCTTTCGCGAACATATGCGGCAGCGTCTGTCACCAGGCCACCTCGAAGAAGGTAAAATAGAATGACCCAAGGGTAGTCGTCGCTTTCGCCACCAATCTTTTGCAGGTGTTCGATTTCTGCACCCAGCTCTTTCTGGGCTATTTTGGCCCTGACAAAGCCACGGATCTTGCTGACCATAGTAGGTTCACCACCTGGTCGTGCGTCCGCCGCATTTCGCTTGAGGACATCCTGCACGTGCTCTAAGAACTTCTGTTCCAGATACGTGCGAGAGCCATTGAGAATTCGCTTGCGACTTTGAACGCTGGACAATGCGTTTGGCTGGTCGTTCAGGTATTCTGCATGGAAGCAGCGCTCCTTTGGCACGAACGGTGTGCCCTGGTTTGACGGGTCGGTAGTAACAATGTAAGATAGCGCACGATAAGCCTGGACGAAATGGTCGGAGTTTTCGCCCTCTGCATCTTGTTCAATCTTTCCAAATTCCTCCAGGATAGGGAAGGTCTGCTCTGTTTGTCTGCTAACATTGAGCCTCTTGACCACCCCCATGAACCTTTCCTGTTTCTCACGGGTGTGACGATCCCCGAAACCAGTCTGCCCAGTCAGTATAGACTTGTCTGGAGAATCCCCATTGATCGTGCTCTTCTGGTATGGCGACATGACAGATCCAATGACAGGTGGACCGGTGGAAGCAGCAAACGACGCGCCGTTCACCGATCTGGCACCCATGGAACGGCCTTTGCGTGCAGACCTTCCGAACGCGCCACGGGTGGCCCCGCCGGCAAACGTAGCCTGTGAGGCCGCTAGGTCCTCGCTTTGCCTGCCTAGACCAAAGTGCTCGTATATCCTCTGACGTTGCTTGTCCCACTCGATCTGCACATTGTCTTCCAAAAAGGTATCGAAATCCCGCTTAGACTGTTCCAAGCCTTCTTGAATCAAAGCCAGAGTCGATTGCGCGTGAAGGTTTGTGATGTAGCTGTCAACATCCGTATCTATGAAGTTAGAGGCAGGCGCTGTGGAACTGACGCCTGCTTGCGTGGAGAATTGGTTGAGGTCGCGGAGGGTGCTACCCAACTTCACGCCAGAAGCGGAGAGCAGGTAATGTGCTGTACGATCTTGCGCTTGGTCCGCCGAGGGACCCCCTTGACCCAGATTGCGCACCTTGCGTGCAATATCGCCCAGTCCCAGCTGCAGTGTTGGCAGCTCACCAAAGCCGCCAAAGCCATTTTCGCCAGCGTTACGTTTGCGGCTCCTCTCGAGGAGATGGTCGAAATGTGCCGAGGTGCCCGCGTTTGACTGTGACAGAGGTCCACCTGCTTGCTGTTGCTGCTGTTGTGGCTGCGCGGATGAGGCACCGAATAGGGTCGATTGTCCAAGGCCGCCCGTCTGCTGGGCATTAGTTGTGCTGCCAAAGCGATTGCTGCCGAAAGCACTCGTCAAAGCTGGTGGTTGTGTGCCGGCCGCGCTGGTTGCGGTGCCTGTATTGGCAAATCGATTGCTAGCAAACGGATTTGTAGATGCTGGCTGCTGCGCCGTCGATTGCGGTTGAGACGATGCGCCTCCTAGCGAGGGAAACAGCGAAGAGGTAGGCGCAGCTGACGAGGTTCCCCCCCCGAGACCGGAAAAGAGCCCCGATCCGCCGGCAGTTGTCGTTGTCGATGCGCCTGCGGGAGCGTTCGTAGAGGTGCCTAAGCCTCCGAACAAGCTGGGCGTGCTCGCCGTGGATGCGGCGGGGAGGTTGCCAAACAAAGACTTTGGCGCGCTGGACGCGGGCTGGTTGCCGCCCAAGTTGCCGAAGAGGCTCATGTTCGCCGTGGGTTTGAGTTGTGCGTTGGCGACGGCGTGTTGATTGCTCTCCGCAGCTCGAAAACATAAAACGAGATCACGTTGCGACCGGGAGCTCGGGCCACACCTGGAGCGGCAAGGGCTTAAGCGCGCGGCTAGGTGTGAGTGGCCGCGTCCAGGCACAAAGCAATGGAAGTGACGACTACAATTTAAGTGGGGCTTTTGTTTGACTATCTCTCCTGCCTGCGACCTACAGCTCAAGGCAGATGTAGTTGCGACCGTTGTTTGCTTATGGAGTACCTAGTTCTGCCAGCGGTTGTTGCTTATGTGCTCACTTGACCAGACCCCAGTAGTACTCGAATGCCACTTTAAAGTGCTGGCGTTTCGTGCCTTTTCTATCCATAACAGCTTGTTTGACTTCCTGAATCAACATATTCCTAAGCCTTCGCAATGCCATTGCCACCTGGATACTCTTACAAGGGCTTCAACGGTAACCGTGGAAAACTAGCGCCAGCAGAGTACGTCCGCAACTATCATACAGGTGTCAAAGGATGGGAGCAGGGTGGAGTACGTCGAAGAAAGGTTAAGCCGTACTATCACTTGGTCTGGCCCAAAGACAAGGACAGAGGCAACCTTGGGCGCTTCAAAGACATTTTGCAGGGCAAGGGTCCTGATATTCATCTTTCCATCAGCGCCCAGAAGCACGACTACATGGTGAACCGCCCGCTGCGCGGGAGATGGTCGAATTGGGAAAGACTCGATCCCAGGTTGTCAGGTCCTAACCCATGGCCGGGTCAATACAACGCCCTCAAAGCACCATGTTGGGTGGGGGATGCATCGAAAAAGTACAATTTCCATACGCGGAAGTACGAGGATTTTCACCATGGAATGTGGACCGACGCAATTTGGCAGGGGCCAAACAAGAATTCAGATTGGCCTGATCAATATCGAGATGTATATGGAGTGTGGCGACAGGACCGTCATTGGCAGCCGCGTGCTCCAGGTCAAAAGATGAAGAACATCTGAACATGCGCAGGTCAGCGGGACCGCGGAAGATTCGATATCATGATAGGCATCCCTCGTGGAAAGGCTCCCAAACTGTCTCAGACGTCTCGTTGGCGCCTGTAGCCTGGCGACACCTTCTAGCAATCGGCTTCGTTGTATCGTCATCGAGCATCCTATTGCATTTGGCACACTGGAGGCCTCTCACGGTTTTGTACGCTGCAATCATGTCCTGCACATAGTCAGTTCTGTATGTTGTGGTGTGTACAAGGAACGTGAATTCAGCGCACCAATAAATACTTCATATCATTCGGGTTCGGTCGTGAAGCAAGGCATCTTGTGACAGCTGTGAAAGGTTCTCCTGTACCGTCGCATTCGGCTTGGACAGCCTGCGACGGATTCGCATCTTCCGAGATCGTGACTCGAAAGCGGTACCTGGTAGAGTCGGCAACGAACGGGATCAGCAGCTGTTTTCCGTCGTTCTTCTCCTCCATTTTGATCGAAGAGTATGTCTGCCTCCACTGTTCTATGATCCTCCCCCGCTCCTCTTTGGTAATTCGAATGCCCAGGTCCTCAGCACGCTCTTCGCCATCCCCATTGCTCTTTGCTGCCTGCCTTTCCTGCTCCTCTTTCTCTATCCAGCCGTACTGCTGAACCTGCGCGCCTGCGCTCAGATCCGGGTTCGCTGTCGCACTCTTCCTGGCGTGTTCTAGGATGGTTTGCGTCTCTTGGCTCTGCCATTGCGACTTGAAGGTTTTCATGTTGCGTTGCTCTTTGATCAAGTTTTCTTTGAAGGCGTGGAACATCGGAGGCTTGGAGGGCATGTGGAAGGGCTCGATGATGCGCGGAAGTGTGAGTCGCAAGTCATCCAGCTATGGCAATCGATTAGTGAGGATCTTATGCAGACAGCAAAATGAAGGCAACCTGCCTGATGTTTCAGACGCTCTAGCTGCGCCAGGGCTGCTATGCACTGCGCTTCATCGTAGTCTTCGCTAGGCGGTGCTGCTTGGGGTGCTTCGGCGGCAGCCATGGTGAGCTGGGTAAGCGCAACGACGGAGCAGGAAAAATATGTCGAAAGGCAAAAGCGCGCGAGGTTGTACGGATTAAGGAAACAGTTGCGTATGTAAACGCTAAATTGTTGGGAATGTGAATGTGGAGGCTCTGTCATTGTACCGTAGGACAATAGCCTGGTTGAGAGGTCGCCAAGGCCTCGAACTTCACCTCAAACGCGGTAGCACGTGGATCCTCTCCTTCACCATGACCTGACGCAAAAGCGACCTTAGATTCCCGAAAAACTCTAGCATCCATTGCCGCCTATGCTAAATTATCCAGCTTTATCCTATGCAGATGCTCCTGAGGATTCGTCATGTGACTTTTCAGCTGTTCCCATCTAAACCTGGAGAGCGTTGCACGTCGTGCTTTCGAGACGTAGTACGCCGTCCGATCTCCCAGTCGATCGCCTGCAGGAGACTATATTGTGTGTGTCTCATGCAGCAATCTACATCGCAAAGCCTAGGAGTCCTAGCCCCACCAACAACGTTGAACCCACAGTTCCCATCGAAGGCGACATCGCACCCACGCTGTTGTGCTCAGGCGACTTCGAAGGCTTCGGATTCGGCTTCGGCTTCGGCTTGTCCAGCACTTGAAACTCGGATGCGGATGTGACGGTGATCGTGGCATTGTTCACCTTCCGCGTTGCCACATAGAAGTAGCCACCGCGCACGTCCAGGTCGTCCGGCACCATCCAATCGACTGTACCATTCACAGCATTGTCTTCCCAAGATCAGCAACGCTCGTCGTGGGCCCGCATACAGCACGTACCGATTACATGATAGGTCTTATTGGTGAGGGTATCGAGGACGGTCACATTTGTAGCCTGTGGAGCTCTTAGCAGTGGGATGAGCGTGAGCGGTACGGTGTGCTTACAATTTGGTCCTTGGGCTTGTAGTGGAACTTGGTGGTCGCGCCTCGGGTCACGTTGCGTTGCTTCGGGGTCAGCTCGATTGAGAGCGAGAGCACAAGTGCAGGCCAGGCCAGCAATGCGATGATGAAGGCCGGAAGCAACATTTCGAGTGTTTTTATCGTAGACGCGAGAACAAGTTCGACGAGGTGAGTGGAGTGTGGCTGCCTGGTTACACAGAGCGACTGCCTTTTTACAGCAAACGCAACCGCGCTAGCCAGGTAAAGCAGTCCACGTTGAGTGAATGTGAATGCTGCCAGGTCTCATTAGCAACGCAGTTGGAAAGGCGCGTCCGCATCGGGACATTCAACGGCCAGGGTCACCGGGGTGCCCAACCGTACGACGAGGGCCGTTTTACGAAGGTGACAGTGTTGGTTGCACCCGCGTGAAGAAGCGGACAGGCCACTCAACGGCCAATTGCAGCAAACCCAACTGAAAAGCTCGGGCTAGTTCAATGAAATGTTCATCGAAAACGACACAAAGTTTGATCCCCAACTGATCCCCCGAGACTTGATGAATATTTAAATTATTAAAAAAGCTAATACGAACGTCTCAAAGAAACAGCTATTCAAAGATTCTTGGATGCACAATCCAGAGAAGGCATCACGACCAGGCACACCTGGCAATCGCTGCAGCTTACTCTACAGCCCCACGATACCAAGTACAAGCAGTACAGTTGCCAGCAATGGTCCAGGCCCAGAGCCGCAAATTTCCTTCGCCCCGTTCACAAATGTACTACCAGCCGTTGCGTTCGCCGTGATATTTGTGTGGAATGTGAACGTATCATTGGGAGCAGTAGCGGTGCTGATAGGAACGACAGATTGCGCATGGGTCGTCGAAGAAGATGAGCATGGAAGTGTCGATATTTGCACGCTTGCATGGGGTTGTTGGAGTGTCGAAACTACTACGGCTTTCGAGGTTGAAGTGGGAAGAGAGGAGTTTTGCGTTGTCGTTTTGACGACTGTGACAAATATCGGGGTCTCTACGACCGAGGAGCCCTCCGTGATCACGGATGGAAGGACCGGGGCATCGGTGCAAGGGGTAGTATCAGGTATCAGGCTCGAGATCGTCCCAACGGTCGTGTCCATGATGGTGGATGCGAATCCATGCGATGATGTGACGCGCGACAGCGTCAACACCACGGTGATGAGACTTGGTGAAGTTGCCTTGACCGTGGAAGGAAAACTACTGAAGGGAGCCGAGGTATAAGTTGTGCAGATAGTAGTTGACGTGCTTGAGATTACGGTCGCATCGACTGCTTCTGGTAGGAACTCTGAAGAAGAGGCAGTTCCCAATAGAGCGAGAAGAGGAGCAACTCGGCGGACTCGAAACATTTCTTGTCGAACAAAAGAGGATTTGCATATAGCTGAGGTTTGGATGGCGCATTCGGAAGGGCGAATGGAATGTATTTGTGACTGAACATTGAGGCCGTGCACATGCAAAGTGGAACAATATCGTCAGAACATATTAGACGTATGGCAAGACGGGATCACTAGTAGTACCCGTGCGGCTCGTAGGAGAGAGTGTGATGAGCGTTGTATGTGTCGTATTTTGGCTGGGAGGACATTTGAAACCCGTGTTCGCGCTTTACGAAGTTGGCCACCGAATCGATTGTAAAGAGACGCTGCCGAGGAACTTGAGGAGAGTGGCAATGCCGAGTGTCGTCATCACTTGTAGTGCAGGCATTTTGCCTTGACAGCAAATTGCTTGAGATGAATGGACGTTTGAGTTGCGGATCGGGTTTCAAGAGGAAATCGACTGGAGATGTACGATCTCAGAGTGTACGTGGGTACGAGTCTCATGGATCAAGTATTGACGGCAGGAACCGAACACAACCACTTTGTAGGGCAGACCCGCAACGGTTAACACCCGAGTGGGTTGTTTCTGTGGCTTTAACCGCGCGATAGCGAGCAAGTGGGCGAGAAGGGCATACGTTGTCTTGTACATTCAATCATAGCAGCACCACCGAGTGTAGGTCCCACGATTGAGGCAGCCGCCGCTACAATCACGAGTGTTTCGTTCACCGGAATTTCATACTCCTCGTTATCACAGATAGCGAAGTCACAGAATGAAGCTATGCATTATGTTCCTTAATGAAGAAAGCTGACCGATAATACTTGGCTTCCTCTATACTTTCCAAGATGTCGGCCCTCGCTTCATGCAGCATCTTCTTCTTGGGCGCTTTCTTCAGCACCTCAGGGGGTGCCCATCGGCGGGCGGCCTCTTTGATGCTGGAGACGTCCAAGATCCGGTAGTGGAGGTAGTCCGTGACAACGCTGTACGGCTGCTTGACCAAGAACGACTTGTCAGCATGAACCGAGTTACCAGCCAGCAGTGCTGAGCGAGCATTCGGCACATGTTTCTTGATGTACTGCAACAGGTTTTCGGCGGCCTGCTCGGCCGTGGTGGTGGAGTCGATGCAAGCTTCAGTCAGTCCCGAATCGCCATGATGCTTTGTACACCACTCGCCCATGCGGTCGAGATCCTTTTTGCTGTGATGTATAATTGCCTCGTAACCATCCTCGTCTAGGATGTTGAGGTCATGGTCAGTAATGAAACAGGCAAGAGACATTATAGTCTCGTTATCGGGATCCAGGCCCGTCATCTGGTTCTGTCAGGATAGCTCATCGCAGCAGTCGTGTGACGCACTTCGCAATCGATCCAGACGAGGGGATCTTTGGAAGCCATCTTGGCGTGTGTTTGATGGCGTGTGGTGGTTGGGGCATCTAGCGGCGAATGAGGGATGTGATTAGCGAGATGACGCGATTTAGCGCGTTGGCCCAAGCGCCCACTTTACGCGAACCAGCGCGTTGCGCGTTCAAGTCTCGCGCTCTTCTCCTTACGCATCCCCGCATGAACACAACACCACAATACGTCGACTTGTTGCCTTGTATACTCCCCGTTTGAGCTTATTCCCCCATTTATCGCATCATGTCCAACCGCGCAGCAGCATTAGCGGAGCTGCGAAAGAATCGCGCTGGTGGAAAGACGCGTCTTTCATCGTACCAGGTCGCCGAGGAAGACCAATTGTACGATGAGGTGGACGAAGAAGGCTACAAGAAGGTCGTGAGAGACAGACTAGACCAAGATGACTTTATCGTCGACGATAATGGCGAAGGATACGTCGATGACGGAAGAGAAGACTGGGAGGTCGATGCCGCGACCGAGAGCGAAGAGGAGGACGATCGCCCGGCCAAAGGCAAAGCTGGTAAGCCTTTGAAGAACACTTAGTTCCGTCTCTGCATGTCTTAACCATAACAGCAAAGAGAAAGCGCGAAGAAGACGAGGAAAGCAAGCGAAAGCGAGACAACGGTATCAGCAAGTATTTCGGTGCGAAAGCCGCTGCGCAGGCTCCGAAAGCCAAGGTAGGGCTGCATCTTTCCCTCGAAATTTACGGGCTCCTACTCACATAATCAGCCTGTGGCCACCGCTGCCGACCAAGACTTCATGGCCGATTTGCTCGGCGAAATCGATACAAACAAGTCACGATCACAACCCCGCATGCGCCCTATAAAGAACGAGTCACGAAGAAAGACCCGCGTGCTATCTCCACCGATATCAGAAAACCGACAGAGCGTAAACAAGAAGCCTACCAATGGCTCCGACGCGTATATGCCCGATACCCCTCCAGCAGAAAACGCGTACGATGAGGATCCATTGCCTATAATGGACGACGATGTCCCCATGAGCGATCCACTGCCGTCTTCTCCAGTCGCGAAGGCCGTAGAGCGCAAAGCGCAGCCTTTGGTCAAGGTTGAGGAAGAAGAGGAAGACCTGCTGGAAGTGGCACAGCCCATTGGTCGTACCGGCATTTCGTCGACCAGCGTCAACATGACAGGGAAGCGACCGGTGGCGAAGATTTTGAAGCCCGAGTATCCCACACCTGCGAGTTCGTCTCCGCCCCGCCCAACTCCTTCTGCCATTGATGCGTCTACGTGGAACGACGTCACGAACAAGCTCAATGTCCAGAGCAGCCCGGCGCCTGCTATTACCAGTAGCGTCGGTAAACTGAAGGCCGAAGCCGTGCTAGAAGAGGATGGCAGTCTACGCATGTTTTGGATCGATTATACCGAGGTTCATGGAAGCCTGTGCTTATTCGGGAAAGTCAAAGACAAGAATACGGGCAACTACGCAAGTTGCTTTGTAAAGGTCGATAATATCTTCCGGAAAATGTACTTTTTGCCTCGCGAGACCCGTCTGAGGCAAGGACAGCAGACTGATGAGGAAGTTGAGATGAGCGATGTTTATAACGAGGTGGACAACCTCATGAGCAAGCATCGTGTCACCATGCACAAGATCAAGCCATGCCCGAAGAAATATGCTTTTGAGCTGCCGGACATTCCAAGGGAAGCTGATTACCTCGAGCTATTGTACGGATACGATAAGATGCCCCTTGCGCAAGATCTCACTGGCGAAACATTTTCACACGTCTTCGGCACGAACACTGCACTTTTCGAACAGTTCGTGCTCGGGAAGAAAATCATGGGGCCCTGCTGGCTGAAGATCGACAACGCGGACTTCAATTCTATCAATAACGCCTCTTGGTGCAAGCTTGAAGCCCTCGTCACTAAACCCAACAATATCACCGTTCTAGACAACTCCGACAACGTAGAATCGCCCCCTCTCACAATGATGAGTATTTCTCTACGAACAAAGTTCAACGCCAAAGACAACAAGCAGGAGATCTTGATGGCGAGTGCTATGATCTACGAGAATTTCTCGCTCACGGATACAACGCCAGCGGACCAACTACCGTGCAAGAGCTTCACCATCATGCGACCGAACGGCGATAACTACCCAGCCGGTTTCAAGATGGAAGCTGAGAAGCAGAAAGGAACCATCGTGATGAGAAAGACCGAACAGGACCTGCTAAGCTACTTCATGGCCATGTTCCAACGCCACGATCCAGATGTCCTTGTTGGCCACCGTCTAGATGATGTGGACTACAGTACTCTCCTCAACCGTATGCGCGAAAAGAAGACCCCTGGATGGCACCGCATTGGCCGGCTTCGGAGGAGTGATTGGCCCAAAAACATGGGCAAAGGTGGCGGTAGCTTTTTCGTTGAAAGGCAACTGGCTGCTGGACGTCTGCTCTGTGATCTGGCCAACGACCTCGGAAAATCCCTGATGACCAAGTGCCAGTCATGGAGCTTAGAAGAGATGTGCCAACTCGTGCTCAACAAGCGTCGTCAAGAGCTTGACAACGAACATGCCTTGAGTTCATGGGCGACCACCAAAGACGGTCTGATGAACTACGTCAAACACTGCCAAGCTGATGCTTTCTTCATCGCTGCCATATCAATCAAAGTTCAGATGCTACCTCTCACTAAGGTTCTGACTAACCTGGCGGGCAATTCATGGGCTCGTACCTTGAGTGGAACTCGTGCTGAGCGGAACGAGTACATTCTGCTACATCAGTTCCACAACGAGAATTATATATGTCCGGACAAGGTCTGGGGCAAAGGCAAACAAAAAGAAGTGGAAGAGACCGCTGAAGGAGAAGAAGGCGCCGACGCTAAGAAGAAGGACAAGTTCAAGGGTGGTCTTGTTTTCGAGCCAGAGAAGGGCTTGTATGACAAGTTCATCCTTGTTATGGACTTCAACTCTCTATACCCCAGCATCATCCAGGAGTACA
Source organism: Karstenula rhodostoma CBS 690.94 (assembly GCA_010093485.1). NCBI lineage: Eukaryota > Fungi > Ascomycota > Dothideomycetes > Pleosporales > Didymosphaeriaceae > Karstenula > Karstenula rhodostoma. The sequence continues at coordinate 928,622 of MU001500.1, forward strand.
ACATTTGCTTCACCACTGTCGATCGTTCGGATCTTTCCGACGAAGATGACAAGGTACCGGAAGTTCCAGGTGAGGACCTGGAGCCTGGTATCCTTCCCAAACTTATCAAGACGCTGGTCGATCGTCGCAGGGAAGTGAAGAAGCTAATGAAGGACCGCTCCGCCACTACGGACCAGCTTGCGACGTGGGACATCAAGCAACTTGCCCTAAAGCTGACTGCCAACTCTATGTACGGATGTCTCGGTTATACCAAGTCGCGGTTCTACGCACGACCGCTCGCTGTGCTCACCACCTATAAGGGTCGTGAGACTCTACGTCGAACGAAAGAAATGGCAGAGGAGAAGATGTTGCGTGTCATCTATGGTGATACCGACTCGGTAATGATCAACACCAACGTCGACAATATACAAGACGCTTTGAAGATCGGAAATGAGTTCAAGAAAGAAGTCAACGACAGCTACAGGCTTTTAGAAATTGATATCGACAATGTCTTCCGCCGCATCCTTCTTCACGCCAAGAAGAAGTACGCTGCAATCAACATGGTACCCGTAGATGGGAAATACATTGAGAAACTAGAAGTGAAGGGTCTTGATATGAGGCGAAGAGAATACTGTGCTTTGTCAAAGGAGACCTCGACGTAAGTAGTGACTGCTCGTCTCCTCATAGTTCAACGCTGACACCAACTAGTGAGCTTCTGAACTTCCTGCTCTCCGGTGAAGACCCAGAGACTGTTGTTCAAAAGATCCACGAATACTTGCGAACGCTCAGCGAGAACATGCGCGCCTACTCCATTCCTGCCCGCAAGTATACAATCTACACACAGCTCGGCAAGAACCCTAAGGACTACCCCAATGGCAATTCGATGCCCTCCGTACAAGTTGCTCTTCGTCTGCTGGAGAAGGGCAAGCACGTCAAAGCTAAAGATGTCATGAGCTTCATCATCACAGGTGACAGCTCTGGCAGCGCCGAAGCCGCAGCAAAGAACGCATACCCTGTCGACGAAGTGCTCAAGGAGGGTAGCGAACTGAAGCCAGATATCGACTACTACTTGCACAAGCAGATCTTGCCACCAGTCGAGCGTCTTTGCGCCCCTATCAGTGGCACAAACATCACCATGCTCGCTGCCTGCCTCGGTCTTGACACTTCCAAATACCGCGTCTCAACTTCTTCCGGCTCAGGAAATACGCAAGATGTCGAGATCCAGCCTCTAGAGTCCCAGATCCCCGATGCCGTCCGCTTCCAGAATTGCACACTGCTGTACCTCCGCTGCCGGGCTTGCCACACCGCATTCCCATTTCGCGGTATCGCATCGCGTACATCAACAACCACGCTTGGGCACAACGGCATCACGTGCCCGAAGGCGGAATGTAAGCAGGTGCTGCCCACACTGAGTATTGTCGCCCAACTTGAATCTTCCATTCGCCAAACTCTCGCTTTGTACTATGCAGGCACGCTGAGGTGCAACGATCCCGACTGTTCCTGCACCACGCGCTCCATGTCCGTGTACGGACACCGCTGCCTGGGTCCGAAGGGTCTTGCGAAGGATTGCTTAGGCAGGATGTCGTACGCTTACTCTGAGCGAGACATCTACAACCAGATGCTATACTACCAGTCTCTATTCGACGTCGAGCGTGTGGGCAAGGAGGCAAACGGCGTCAACGGTGTGAAAGTAGAGGGGGAGGCAGAGAGCAGGGATAAGATGAAGGTGTTGGCGGAGGTCAACAGAGAGAGGTTAGCGACACTGAAGGGAGTGGTCGGCGGGTGGTTGGAGAAAAATGGAAGGCAATGGGTGCAGATGGACAGGCTTTTTGGATTTGTTGCAAAGCGGCCATAGCGACGGGAAGATAACGAATGTGGTGTGGCGTTCATTGCATTTTCTGGTGTTTGGGGCTTGGTCCGGGCGTGGGTGGACGCTACTTGGGTTTTAGGATATGATTTCTTTTCGAAGTAATGTACTTTTCGAAACATGAGTACCTGCGACTGCCGTTCGCCCGGTAGAAGAAGTATCCTCTCCGTTGAATTGTTACGCCAACCAAGCCTCCTCAACCCAGCGCAGCCTCTCGTCAATCGGAAGAGCGGTTGAGCTTCTATCCATATCAACGTCGAACCCATGATCCCCCGACGCAGTGTCAAGCACAATCTTCGTCGCGCTCGCATTCTTCTCCACCAGCTCCACCAAACGCTCACTTCCCCTTACTGGTACAACATAGTCATCTTGCCCATGCGCAACCCAAATCCTCCCGGGCAGCCTCACGCCTCCCTTCTCCAAAGCTCTGAACGGATACGTCTCCTCGCAATCCTGCCCCACCAACTCCGCCACTCGCCCATGCACAAACGCCGCCCCCGTCAGCGGGAACGTCTGGCCCGTCCCAGGCTCCGTCACCCTGACGGCACCAGGCTGCATCTTCGCTAGATACTCGTCGACGATGCTCTCCGGCAGCGCCTTCAGCATCTCAAACCAGCCCGTGGTCGGCGTCCTCACTTGGCTCTTGCCATAGTGCTCATCCGCGATATCGACCATGGGATACTGCAGCAGCAGCGTGCAGATGGCCTCAGGCCGCTTGATGCCCGCCCATAGCGCGCACCAACCACCAGCACTGCCGCCCATGACGAGCAGCTTCGCGGTGTCGGCCGTGAGGCGGAGCGGCGCGGAGACGGCGTGCTCGTCGAGCAGCCACGCGAGGAAGCGCTCGATGGAGGCGAGCATCTCTGGCGTCTTGGACTCCGGCGCGAGAGGGTAGTCTGGCGCCAGCACCAGCGCGTTGTGCTGCACCGCGAGGTCGAGCATGTACTGCTGCCACCACTCGTCGCGGTCTCGAACGCCGCTCATCAGCCCGCCGCCGTGCCAGTTGACAAGCACGGGCGGGTGGGAGTTGGCGCGGATGTTGCGCGGGATCCACATGTCCATGTTTACGGGCTCGGAGCGGACACTCCAGTAGGGTATATCAGGCAGGCGGAGGAAGGGGGTGAAGCGGGGGTGGTCTTCGGCGGGGGGCGGAGGAGTGGCCATTATTTTCGATTGGGCGTGGTGTGTAGATCGAGTCGGTAGAGAAGGGTTTGGGGGAGCAAGAGAGTAGGAGAGTTCAGAGTGTAGAAATGGCGTAGCAGGAAGAGAGGTGGAGAAGACAGGGGGGGTAATTGGACGGGTTGTAGCAGGGACCTGGTGCTCCGCATAAGACGGTATGGTCAAATAGAGTTAGACAAAAGTAGGCTCATACTAATATTAGTTATATCAAAGTGAGGTGCAACACCAATAAAATGGTAAGGCTGGTGGAGCTCCACATTCCTATATAAAGCTAGGGCGATACCTGCCGATGCAGGAAACCACCTGCCAGCTCGGAAGCATGTGCCACCAACAGAGTTGCAGCCTGCGGCACGAGACTCAAAGACGTGGACGTACACGTCAACATTGCGAGACACCATAACATTGGTCAAAGGCGATATATGTGACCAATTCCAGGAAACGTATGGCTGCTTTTATTATTGATCAAAGACTGAAGCTCGCTCGCAGGCAGGACTAAATTCGACCCTACCCCTCTTCTGCCTAAACGGCATCATGGTCCCTGGCGGGCCACAGGAAACCAAACCCTTGAGAGCAACATGACACCCACTCTGGCTTCAAGAAAACTCGCCATTTGAAGCTTGCTTTTAGCCGACATGTCTTACAGAGCTCCTGGAACCGTGTATTGCTTGAATCGATATCTGCGCCGGATTTCACTTTGTAGACAACTTCTGAAAGCTGAGATAGTGTGCTCCAGCGCAACGTGGTCCATTCGAGGACCTGTTTCGTTAGTCAGGCATACTGAAGGTGTCTTATGCTCCGAATGGATGCAGCCTTGCTAATGTGTACGGTCGTGGTTGATGACGGCGCCGTCGAAGCGTGCTACCAATGTTGGGCCAAAAGTACACTACGTGCACAGCTTCCAGACAAAGACACAGTCGTTTCATTCGAATGGATCAACGAGGTTTTGGGCGACCACATTTCCACCTCGACCCCGAAGGATGTCTCGAACAAGTGCTAAAGATAGACCAGCAACACCACCGCAAGCTGCATCGCACCATCAGTACTTGCACTCACACTGCGGTGGTACCGCACGAGGTGACTCAAAGAACGCCTTCATCTCCGCATGTTTTGGGGGCGGATTGCGGCACGCCTCACGCCCCATTCATAGCCATCCAATGCCCGCGCAGCACCGCAGCGCTCCGCCACCAAGACCTGAAACACGAGACAGCAGGCAAACAGCGACGGATCGAGTGCAGTATACATACGTACATACATAACCAGTCAGCCCGCACGTAGTCTGTTCTGACAAGCGCTTCGTCCCGCTACACACCCCACCCACGGCATCATGGCCCCCACGTCGACATACATGCCCCTCCGCTCCGGCGAGCACCACCACCACCGGAAAGACACAGCGGCCTGGATCCGCGTCCTGTGGTTCTTCCAGGCCGGCGTCGCGTTGCTACGCATCTGCTTCGTAGCAGTGACACTGGTCGTCGCGCTCCTGCTCTGCTCCATGCTCAACGCCCCGGCGCTTGTCTTCGTCGGCATAATCTTGTACTTCACCCATCTAATCATTTCCCCGCCCCTTCTACATGCCCCTAACCTTGACCGTGACAGGATGTTCGGCTTCGACATCCTGCTCGCCAGCTTCATCTTGCGGCAAGTGTGGAAGCAGCTGTTCCACATCGTAGACAAGCGGACTACATTGCGGCGAGAGGTGTACAAGGCGGTCATCGCGACGTGGCTGTTCGTGTCGTTTGCGAGCCTGCCCAAGGATGTCAAGCCTGCGACGGAGCTGGACGAACAGCAACGAGCGGTGTTTGAACTGTTCATTAACAATATTTGGGTTGGGCAGTTGTTGGTTACGGTTGTGATTGTGTAGGTTCTGCCGTTTCCTTTTCCCAGGGTGTTTTGCTTGGGGTGGGAAGTGTGTGCTGACTGTTTTAGTGGTATATTTTTTCCGCCGCTGTGGGTGGCGTTTAGAGAGCGGAACGCGGAGAAGGAGGGTACAAATGAAGGCCGCGGTGAGATTGAGCTGGAGGATCACGAGATCCAGTTGCTGGGAAGGACATCGGTGGATACGCTTGATGGGTTGGCTGAGGAGGATGAAGAGAATGGCCGCGCGAAGTTCAAAGTGTGAGGAGTTGAGGTGATGAGGAATGGATGCAAACATGTGGATGATAACATCGCATGTTAGAAAAGGGAAGGATGAGTAGAAAGTTTCGAGACGGAGTAGAGGCAGTAGAGAAAGGCATAGTGCCAACAGACAGAGGCGAAGTAGAGGTGAAGAGTAGGGTATATTAGACGATGGTGGCGTTCTAGTATTATAATTTGATGTCGAAGCTGGTGCCGCAGCCACAACTACTCGTCGCGCCGGGGATGCCCGTCACCTTGAACTGGCTCCCTATCAGCTCCATGGTGTAGTCGACTGTGCTGCCATTCAGCAGCTCCAGGCTGCTCTCATCGACGATGACTTTTGCGCCCTTGTCTCCTTCAAACAAGGTGTCTTCCTCGGTGGCCGGCTCCTTGCCCAGATCGATCAGAGACATGAGATACTGGAAGCCGTGGCAGCCGCCGCTTTCGATTGCGACTCGCAGTGCGAGGTTGGGGTTGTTGTCTTTCGCGGCTATGGTATAGAGGCGATGGATAGCGCGCGGGCTGAGGGAGATGCGCATGGGCTCGCCAGATTCTGTTGTGCGGGGATGGAGGACGGCGCGGGCGGGTTGCGGGTCCGATGGTGATGGGGCAGGGGAGGCAGCTGTCGCTAGGCGTCTTCGGAGCGGAGGTTGAGGCGGATGGAGTGCGATGGCTGCGGGCCGCCTGTGTGGTTGTCGCATGGGCATGGCGGGCGCCAGGAAGTCGAGGAAGAGCGGGCGTGGGGTGGCGGTGGCTGCCGTGTATGAGCGCGACGCGGCGGCGGCGAGGGGGCTGGCAGCACGCATAGCTGGCGTCCGGGCAGCGCGCAGGCACGATGCGCACATGGTGGATGGCGAGGCCATGGCAAGTGGGTGGGAGGGATGGCGCGGTGGTGGCAGGCGATGGAGGGTGAATGCTGGAGGGTGAATGGAATGACGGCAAAGGCAGAGGCTGACCAACCAGGACGCGGCTCAACGGCGGCGGGTCTAGAAGCTTGGCCGCCGTTCCCGTCGACCCCGCGTCACGTCGGCCGTTGGTGCCCCGCAGCAGCTAAGCTGTTTCACGCTGCATGAAACATGTAAGCGCCGTCGAGCTCTTACACAGTACACAGTACACATGCCCATGCCCGCCTCTTTCCATTTCTGCCTCACCCACTCGCCACACAGGCTCGCCCGCCCGCCTCCGCCATGCCGCAATACGCCAACCCCTACGTGGCCACCAAGGACGCCGACCTGCTCTCCGAAGCCTTCGCCCGCACCGAAGACGCCCGGGATCCTCTGAGCAAGCTACGCGTCGAGTTTGTCATCCCAACAAAGGGCGATTTGCGCAACAAAAGATACGGCCCGCTAGAGAAAAACACACGAGGCGCAGGCCATGTCTCGCCAAACGACGACAACGAGGAATCCATATACCTGTGTGGAAACTCCCTCGGCTTGCAACCCCGCCGTACGCGCGAGTATGTAAACCGTTATCTGGACACTTGGGCCTCAAAGGGCGTCTTCGGCCACTTCAAGCCACTCGACGGTGGCCATCCGCCGTGGCTGGACCTCGACGATGCGCTCAAGGAACAGACGGCCAAGATCGTCGGCGCTCTTCCCAGCGAGGTGGTCGTCATGGAGACACTGACGGCCAATCTGCACCTGCTCATGTCGAGCTTTTACAAGCCGACGTCTGAACGCTACAAGATCATCATCGAAGGAAAGGCCTTTCCCAGTGACCATGTGAGTATATGCACTTCGCCGCGATATGCCATGCAACGCTCACACACCACCAGTACGCCGCCCAGTCGCAGCTCGCCCACCACAACATCCCCTCCTCCGCCCTTATCACCATCACACCACCCTCTGACGACTCTCCGTACCTCACCACCGAGCATATCCTCTCCGTCATCTCCCAACACAACGCCAGCACCGCTCTCGTCCTCCTGCCGGGCATTCAGTTCTACTCGGGCCAATTTTTCGACATCGAGCTCATAACACGGCACTGCCACAGCCTGGGCATCATCGTCGGCTGGGACCTTGCACATGCAGTCGGCAACGTGCCCGTCAAGCTGCACGATTGGAACGTCGACTTCGCCGCATGGTGCAACTACAAGTACATGAACGGCGGGCCCGGTGTCATCGGTGGGCTATTCGTACACGACAACCACGGCAAGGTCGAGAAAGCCCAGGTTGTCGGCAACGCAGAGCACAACAATCACACACAACTTCACTACCGCCCACGTCTGAGCGGCTGGTGGGGCAGCGACAAAAGCAGTCGCTTCCGCATGGAGAATGAATTTGTTCCCATTCCAGGTGCAAGCGGTTTTCAGCTGAGCAACCCTAGCGCTTTGGACATGACGTCTGTTATGGCCAGTCTGGATGTCTTCTCTCTGACTTCCATGGAAGCGCTCCGTGCGCGGAGTCTGCGCCTCACCGCATACCTTGAACAGAGACTCCTGCGGTATGACAACAAGACGCCACCGTACAAGATCATAACACCTGCCAACCCCTTCGAGCGGGGCGCACAGATCAGTGTACTACTGAATCCAGGTCTTCTCGATCATGTTCTGCATTACATTGAGAAACACGGCGTGGTCGTCGACGAGCGGAAACCAGACGTCTTGCGTGTGGCGCCCACTCCGCTATACAATTCGTTTTGGGACGTCCATCGCTTCATTGTGATTTTCCAGGAAGGATGCCGCAGAGCCATTGCACGACAGGGTAATGCATCCGGAAAGACGCCCAACGGCGCTGCCTAATCTGTAAGACCTCAGGCCGGGACCTCGACTTTGGCTATATTCACTGGTCTATACCACTCGAGTATGTTGTACATGTAGGCCAGTATCTTCGTAGTTTGTTCTGCGACTTTTTCGTTTCTGTGACATCACATATACCCAGGCAAAAGTTTAGGTGGCAGCACACCGACTATAATTATTGTTTAATACACTCCTCAACCATACTTCGCATCATATGTTTGCCTAACTCCGGCTTCTTCATCCATGCCTACGACTATTGCATCAACATTGCGCTCCGGCACCGCACTGACTGATGCACAAACGCGATGACGCGGCTAGTACGAGATTACTAGCATCGGGTATATATACCTAGACTTATACGCTTACTTCTACAACCATATCCTCTTAGCCTCTCACCTCGGTTCCAGCACGAATATCTATACCCCAACCAATCTCGCCATCCTTTGCCACGCCAGCCTTGGTAGAGGGCATCGTACTTTACGCAAACCGAATTGTCGAGGTAACGGTGGTCTCGTGATACTTTTGTGTGCGTGTTGTGCTGAGATGTCCCTAAGCTGGTACCACTGGCAACGATATCTTTACCGAGTCAGTTCACTGCTGTGCTCCGTAGGAACTGTAGTATCTCGTAGTACGGAGTGGCACTAGGCATATCCTAGCATGTAACGTGGTATCCACACGGCTCAATGGTTTTACTCGTGTTACGAGGACACTGTTTCCTTCGCTCGTGATAAATGCGGTTTCTCCGCCACTTCAGCACACAGCTCCAATATATCTGCGCAAGGCGTATCTTGGACGTACCTGAAAAGATTAGTGGAGGTATGAGGAGCTACATGCCAGGTTTGTGGTGTTCTGCAACGTAGTAGACTTTTCGCTAACGCGCAGGTACAGACACTCCACTCTGTTGACTCTTGTGCCTCCAGCGTTCTTGATCGCAAGACGTTCGTCCGCAATCTCCACAACGAGTTCGCTGTATCATTGCGTGTCCGCATAGTACAAATGGTGGCGTGTAGAGTTGAGGAACTCTCGGCATCCACGGAGACCATGCAGAGTCCCAGAACCGTGGGAGAAATACCTGCAACGCCAACCAGCCTTGTAGCAACGCTCCGAAGCTCGCTAGATCCAACGATAGCCACGCAATCCACGTTGGTCGAGCCTTACAGCAGCACATCGCAAAATTCTTTGCCAACATTGACCCCTGAGAGTCGAGAAGTGTTGTCAACTGGATCATGGATCGGACTATGTGTTGGGGTTTCCATCGGGGTGTTGTTGATCGTCAGTGTGGCAGTCCTATTTACCTTGCGCAGACGCCGAAAACACAAGGACGCCAAAGAGAGATATAGAGGGCACGTGTACCCTCTCAAGTGTATTTTTGACGAAATAAGGGTGCATAATTTGTTAGACTTATCCAGGTATAGAGGGCTGCCGAGCCTGACCTGAACACTTACTGGATCACAAGAAGGTTGGGTGGTATGAAGACATGGACGAATCTTACGAGGCGAGATATGAAATATGGAGCGGTAGTGTCTAATGAGAGTTTCACGGGTCTGCGAAGAGTTGCGGCCTGACTGAATTCTGGGAGGTGGGGAGGACTCACGGCAAGCCACCGTCTCACGACAGACCAGTCCACATCTTGCTTTCGCGGAGCTTTGTCAGAGCAGATGTAACTTCTGTCCAATCACTTTGGAGTGTTTCAATTAGTATTTCCTCTCCACGTACATGTTTTCGAAAGGTTGGGGTTGCGCATGCAGAACAGGGTGTTCGCGCTAAATTAGCCCAGCCCCGGCTCGCGGTTTAAGTGCACGGGCCGCCCAACCTCGCAAAGGACGAACACCAGCCACCTCAATCTTCCTGCCATCATGATAACCACAAGGCGCGTCGCCACCATGTACAGTATAAGATTCCAACCCTTGCATCAGGGAATATCTGTTCTCTACGGCTCTCGATTGATATTGCCGTTCTACTCCTTGCTTCACGCTCACGACCCTCCTTAACATCTTCCACCATGCAGCTTACATCGCTCATCACCCTACTGCTCTCAACACTGGCCTCTGGTCTACCCTTGGAGGGCGCGCTGAACCGCCATCTGGCACCACGCTCAAAAACTTATGCAGTTGTCAATGTAGATGGCGGCTCGTCAACAGCAGCACAACAGGGGACGATTACCATAATCGATGATCAAACCAAAACCGTCCAAGTCACGAATGCTGCCTCTACAATCACCACCACGGACGTACTGACAGCTACCGTTGCACCTGCTCCGACGCCGACAAGCTCGACGGACTCCATTAATTCCATTAGCTCGAGCGAGTCGAGCAGTGGACCTGAAAGCTCAAGTACCAGTTCGTCCGCACCGTCAACTTCGACCCAAATTTCAACTATTCCTACGGCTACGCCCACGTCGCCGACCGCCACCCAATCAGAGCAAAATCCAGGAACGAGTTTGGTCACGGTGACCATTACGGAAGGTCCTGCACCAACCGAATGGTACGATAACGGGCTCTGGCACACGAGATACCCTATCAAGACAAGGTGGGAGTAACTCGGCTCCTCTCAGCCACGCAATCTGGTGCTCTTACACAGAGGCTGGCGATGGAAATGTCGGGATGTGCTTTTCTAGAACATATTTGAAACGGGTGGTTTGAAAGAGCAAAGTGTGGTTTCAAGGAGTAAGGTATAGTTCCAGGATGAGATATGGATGTACGACTCGATGCATCTGGACGGCGTTTGTCATGATAATGCAGTGCGCAAGAACATGGGCTGGAGTAATAATCTTAGTATAGCAACATAGACCAGTTAGGAACATTACTATGTAGATTTGCGGGACCTCTTCGCACATCGTTAGTTGATAGCTTGTGCCGATCCGCTCATATCAACTCGGCCAACTGAGCCGCTGCTTTGGTCTCTGCCTCTTACCCTGACCCGCACCGAGTGTGGAGGGGGTGGGGATGATCTTGGATATGTCAGTTGGGTGGTATCTCGCGTGTAAACACCCACCCAGGAGGTTCGGGTGCGTAGCGTGGTAGGGATGAGGTAAGGGTGATCGGACCTCTGTATGATCTTTTACGCACCCGAACCTGCCAGGAAGGCACCGTGGGTGTATGCACGACTGAAGTTTACCTGACTAGGGAAAGCGCTGCCCGCCACGTCGTTGCTCCCCACACTCCTTCTTTCCCCATAGTAATTCCTTATACCTCGAGGCTGAGATGTTTCACCGATGTGAAATTTTTCCATTTCGTACTGTGGAGTGCAGAGCGGCTATTGTTTTCCGAAAGCCTTCTATAGTGTGCCGACACGTCGGTTTAGAACCCTGTAGCGTAAATCTTACGCCTTACCTTTGAGGGTATTAATTGCAGAGTTTTGATTAGTGGAGCTGCGATTTGCAATAAAATCACCTATTATAAGGAGAAAACGCGCTACAGGGATCCAACCCAACGTGCAAAGACGTCACTCGGGTTAGCATTCTCCCGCAAGCGTTAAGAAAAGGCTCGGCAGCGAGTTCCCCACACGGGACATGTGCAGATCTTACCCCGGAACCCCGGAGTAAAGCGCACATGGGAAGACGGTGTGGTACTGGATGGGATGCCAGCCACAAATTGCTGGGACACCGGATGGCTTATACGTACTCACTGCAAGCGACATAGCAACTGTACAACCTAGACGTAACGACCACCCAGGGAAGCTTGAGACTCCTTCAGACTGCTGCTGGACGTTGTCCTCAAGGCGCCATCATGACTGGATTTGCTCGCGCAAAGGAGGACAGGCCTACCCCGCCGGAAGTCGTAAGTCTGCCCACCTTATACCGATGAGCCTTCACCAACAAGTAGGTTCCTAGTATAACTGGCGGGTGTATACCATGGCACTAGTGATCAGCATGGGCGTCCTGACGTATGGCTACGACTCTTCGTTTATTGGCACGACGATCACACAAAAGAGCTTTCGGCGTGATTTTGGCATGGATAAGATGAGCAAGAAAGAATTGAACGACGTGTCGTCAAACCTCACCTCGATTTGTTAGTCTTCAGCCCTTCCCAAGGTGGAGGTAAGTGTTAATTATCGTGTAGACTCGGCTGGCGGTTTCTTCGGAGCCCTATTTGCCTTCTTCTCACTGGAGCTTCTCGGTCGCCGCTGGACCGTCATTCTGTCAGATATCGTCTTCATAGTCGGAGCCCTTTTCTGCACAGTGGGAACAGTCCCGTCCAAGTCCCTTGGCCTCATCTACGCAGGCCGTCTTCTTACCGGCCTCGGTGTCGGGGGCATCGCAGCAGTATCACCAATTTATATCGCCGAGATCTCTCCACCAGCTATCCGCGGCAGATTGACAGGTTTCTTCGAATCGTTCTATCAAACTGGGGCCGTAATTGGGTTCTGGATCAATTATGGGATTGTGCATAATCTAGACACGAACGACTCCAACGCGTGGCGGATTCCTATGGCTGTTCAACTGATCCCGGCGGGAATTCTTGCGCTCATGGCGCCGATATTGAAGGAGAGCCCTACGTGGCTGCTCAAGCGTGGCCGCGAAGAGGAAGCGTACCAGGTGTACAGCTTCATTCGCAAGCTACCGGCTGACCATGAGTATATCGCCGAAGATGTGCACTTCATTAAGGAAGGGATCGCAAAGGAACGCGCAGCTCTTGTGGGCTCGGCCAACGCCACATTGGGCCAGGTAATGAAAGGTGCCGCAAAAGAGGCTTCGCTGAAGGGTATGCGGAACCGCTTCTTGCTCGTATTCCTCATGTTCATGTGGCAGGCATGGTCTGGCGCCGCAGCCATCAACTGTAAGTGCACCCTGGAACATCACCATCCTGCTGCACACCATGACCGACCAATCGCGCAGACTACTCGCCGACAATCTTTACTTCGATTGGCCTGACAGACGTTACGCTCTGGACCGGTATATATGGCGTCATCAAAGCTGCGGGATCCATCGTTTTCTTCACTTGGTTCATCGACAAGTTCGGACGAAAGTGGCCATGGATCATATCATCCCTTGCCTGCGCCTTTTGCCAGTACTATCTCGCAGTCTACATTGCAGTCGGACATCCGATGACTGGCGTTCCGCAATCGGCGTCAACTATTGCGGGCGGCAAGGGAGCGACAGCAATGATCATGATCTTTGGCGCGGCGTGGTCTGTAAGTCACTTTGTATTCACTCTCCTCCAGCCCAAGCTAATGGGGAAAATTCAGTTTGGGGCCAATGGTCTCCCGTGGATCATCTCGGCTGAGATATTTCCTTCTTCTTTAAGGTCTATATCTGGGGTGAGTACTACAGCAGAACTATGGTAGTATCGAGAGCTAATCACACCGTTAGCCTTTTGCGGCCATGAGCGTCTGGCTTTGGACGTATGTGGTCACGAGAGCGTTGCCCAGCATGTATACGTCTATGGGGTGGGGCGTGTATGTGTTCTTCGCCACGTGCTTGGTTTGTGCGAGCATCTATGCCTTTGTCTTCATTCACGAGACGAAAGGGCTGCGTGTCGATCAAATGGATGAGCTCTTCGGCTTCGAGAGCCAGCACCAGGTAGGTGCACCGGTGGCTAAAGCTGTTGCGGAGGACGATGATGGCGAGGCGACGAAGGCAGGGGTTGTCCGAAAGGAGGTTGTGTGATTTGAGTATGTAGTCAAATCTCAATGTAGCGACGGTAGTCTCAACAGATGTGCAAAAGCGCGCGAAGAGTCAACAATCGGTTTGGAAATTGCACGCTTGGGGTGATGTTCCGGACAGTGGTGAGGGTGAACGATGACGACGCTTGGAGCTTGGGAGCTGATCCCTGTTCCCCGCCAAGCCATTGACACGGGCAGGTGCATCCCACATCCATTGCGCTACCCCATCTCTCCGCACACTGCGCCCAGATCAGATCCCACCTTTCGACACACACAATGGCGACGTCGCCGCCGCCGGTCGAGGACCAGGCGCGTCTGCTCGAGGACGCGCTCGCCGTGGTCCGCCAGCAGACGATGCTTATGCGCCGCTGCCTCGAGACGCCCGGCAAGCTGATGGATGCGCTCAAGTGCAGGTACCGTGCAGCCCCTCTGGACCGGCGCCCGCATGCTAACCGCGCGCAGCTCCACGCTCGTCTCGGAACTGCGGACTAGCAGCCTGGGACCTAAGCAGTACTACGAGCTCTACATGTCCGTCTTCGATGCCCTGCGCCATCTCTCCGTCTACCTCCGCGAGAACCACCCCGTGAACCACCTCGCCGACCTGTACGAGCTCGTCCAGTATGCCGGGAACATCATACCGCGCCTCTATCTCATGGTCACCGTGGGCACTGTTTACATGGCCATTGAAGATGCGCCCGTCAAGGAGATCATGAAGGACATGATGGAGATGAGTCGCGGCGTCCAGCACCCCATTCGCGGCCTGTTTCTGCGGTACTACCTTGCGGGGCAGGCACGCGACTGTCTGCCTGAGGGGGACGGCGATGGTCCGGGGGGGAACCTGCAGGATTCAATCAGCTTCATACTAACCAACTTCGTGGAAATGAACAAGCTGTGGGTACGGCTGCAACACCAGGGTCACTCAAGAGAGCGGGAGCAGAGGACCAAGGAGCGTCAGGAGCTGCAGCTCCTGGTAGGCAGCAACCTGGTCCGTCTCAGCCAGCTGGTGGATCTACAAAACTACAAGAAAATCCTGAACCCGTTGTTGGAGCAGATAGTGCAATGTCGAGATGTTCTGGCCCAGGAATATCTCCTGGAAGGCGAGTCAAACAGCTTCCAAGACTTGAGCGCAATCATGTGCTAACCTTACGTTTAGTTGTCACCCAGGTCTTCCCCGACGAATTCCACCTTCACACCCTCGACCAGTTCCTCTCCGCGGTCGCCCGCCTGAACCCGCACGTAAATGTCAAGGGCATTGTAGTCGGCTTGATGGACCGCTTGTCTGCATATGCGCAACGGGAGTCTGAGTCAGAAAGCCCGGATCAACGCAAAAAGACGGAAGAGGAGGCGATAGCAAATCTCATGGAGCAATTGAGAATACAAAAGGAGCAAAAGCCTGCTGGATCAGAGTCGCAGCCAGCACAGCAGAATGGTGATACATCCGACTCCGAAACCGCTGCCGATTCCGCGTCGATAGCCACTTCAACCACTGCTGCGGAGCCTCTCGAATCAGAAGCGCCCGAAGCATCTGAAGCACCTGAATCCAACGAAGCAGCCGAGACAGACGGCGAGATTGAAAAGCACAGGGGCATACCGAAGAATGTGAAGCTATTCGAAATCTTCCACGAACAGGTGGCATCATTGGTGAAGATGCAACGGCTTTCGATCCAGGACACTGTCGGTTTGCTTGTTTCGCTAGCCAATCTTGCATTGTGGGTTTTTCCATGCACGATTTGATCATTTGACTGATTTCAGCAGAAATATCTACCCCGAGCGCCTCGATTACGTTGACCAAGTACTGGCTTTCGCGAACCAGAAGGTCACGGAATTTGCGAATAGTGCAGACCTGCACTCGCAAGCGTGTCAAAGCCGGATTCTTAGCCTGCTGCTGGCACCCATCAAAACATACGTATCCATGTTTACCGCTCTCGCCCTACCCAACTTCATCCCTCTTCTACACAACCAGCCATATCCGACGCGGAGGGCGGTAGCGGGCGAAGTTGCGAGAAGCCTGTTACGGAACCAAACGCACATTACTTCTGTAGAGAACTTGGAGAGCGTCTTGGAGATCCTGAAGGTTCTCATTAAAGAAGGAATGCAGCAGGCAACTGGTTATCCAGGCGGTCCAATTCAGCGGAGAGCCCAGGAGACAGACGAAACAATAGAAGAGCAAGGCTGGTTAGCACGGATAGTGCACTACATCCGTGGAGCCGATAACGATACCCAGTTCAAGCTCCTGCAAACCGCTCGGAAGGCCTTTGCGGAGGGTAACGAACGTGTCAAGTTCACCACACCAGCAATCATTACCGCATCTCTAAAACTTGCGCGTCGGTACAAGGCCCGCGAACACTTCGAGGACAACTGGCAATCACAGTCATCTGCCCTTTACAAGTTCATGCACAGCACACTTTCGACTTTGTATACCCGGGTCACAGGTTCTGCCGACCTTTCACTTCGACTTTTCGTTGCTTGCGGACAGGTTGCTGACCAAAATGGTTTCGAAGAGGTCGCGTATGAGTTTTTCGCACAAGCCTTCACAATTTACGAGGAAGCCATCAGCGACTCAAGAGCACAGTTCCAGGCGGTCTGCGTCATCGCAAGCGCACTGCACACTACCAGGAATTTTGGGAAGGAGAACTACGACACCCTCATCACCAAGTGCGCGCTGCATGGAAGCAAGCTCCTCAAGAAACCGGATCAATGCCGTGCGGTGTATCTGGCTAGTCACCTCTGGTGGGCGACGGAGATCCGAGCTTTGGGCGAGGAAGACCCGAAAAACGTGAGTTCAATTACAAATACTACATGTTCTTATATTGACCTATCGCAGCTCTACCGCGACGGCAAGCGCGTGCTCGAGTGTCTGCAGCGTGCTCTCCGTGTAGCGGATGCCTGCATGGATGCCGCGGTATCTGTCGAACTCTTCGTCGAGATTCTCAACCGCTATGTCTACTACTTTGATCAAGAGAACGAAGCAGTAAGTATTTCCATCTCATGCTCCTGTCGGGCAAAACTGACGACGTCTAGGTCACTACGAAGTATCTCAATGGACTCATCGAGCTGATCCACTCCAACCTTCAATCCAACGAGAACGTGTCCGCGCTTGAGAACCCGAAACGACATTTCCAGCGCACGTTGGACTACATCGCGAGTAGAGAGTACGAGGGCGTTGTTACGACGGCGAAGTAGGGCGCCGAGCGGGGTGGTCAGTGAAGTAAGGGGTGTTCGCCACGCAGGGAATTTCTTGTACTAATAGCTTGCGAAGTGAGATTACGAGGCATAGCGATCGTGAATGTTGTAGAGTGGTGGTGAGGCGGGAGAGTAGATAAGAATTTTCTGAAATGGAGACTCGACATAATATTTGCATGATTCAAAAGTTGTGTTTCTACGTAGGCCCGTCATGGACGTCTACAAGGTCAGTGGTAGCTTTGAGGGGGTGATGAAGGGCCTTCAGCTTTGCGAATCGCTGATGGTATTCAAGAGTGAAACAACAAGAGTGAGGCGGACTTGAAGAAGGACCCGCGGGCTGGATCGTTCCTGTCACGCTTTCTGAGGCAAGAGCACCGTGAGACTTCGTCTTCTACGAGCCCTGCAAACTATGCTTGAAGGAGAAGGTATCCGTGGCATGTGACTGCAGTGCACTCATCGCAAGAGTGTCCTAGTACACGTGAGGTACGAGATCTTGATCCGATTATCAGCGCATATTCTGCACAGTCGCGCTGTTAGCAACACCCTCTGACCACGACAAGCGCATCCAACCACCTGACTCTCTCTCCGCGGTAACGTCGAGCATGTGCTACATCGTTCTTCTAGAGATACTGCGGCACTGATCATGTCTTCCGGCGCCATGTCTTTTGGCAATGGAGTGCTTGAAAAACCGTCTTTGCGCAGTAAATACGAAACGATTTTCACCTCTGAATATATTCGATGCAATATCCATCGGACCTAAAAGGCCGCATCATACCACCTTGAAACACTTGGAACAGTCGACAAGCCCGGGCTGTTATGTCTGTACCCGCCTCCACGGATTTCCGAGTCGAAGTCGAAAGGTGAATATTCAGTCTACAGGTTGTTTTCCATATCGAACACTGGAACGTTCTCGATAATGGAGAGAGATGACTCTGTTTCGACTCTCCTTCCTGCTTCGCTTATAAGTCTGGGCCCGGTTCTGGGTCCAATTCCTGACACTGACCTTGATTGCAACTCAGCCCCGGGGGAAATCGGAAATATGAAGCTTGGGAGCACACTGAGCTCTCTCAGAACCTCGTGAACACTTCCAATACTTAGCAGTTTTCAGCATACTCATTCTCGCTCTGCTGTTGTCTGTGAGTATACTGAACTACTTTGAAATCAATTTCATCTAGCGTGACCATTTTTTGTGCGTTAATCCGAAGTTGCTGATACCGTACCGCATCAAAATATGTCACTCTCCTTAATGCCTGTGGTCCATCCCAGGTGATAACGATATAGTATAAGGGTATTTACTACCAGCGGGCTCCACCTTGATGCATGGGAGCTGGAATGGTCTTGACGAAGTAAAAAAACATCACGGCACAGCAGAAATCACTCTAATCGACAAACGAATTGCATCATGTTATGCTTCTATGGGGTATGTGTAAATTTACAGCACCGGGAATTCCGTCGCCGTGATGATCTATGCCATGCTGTTAACGCCTCCTGAAGTATGTTCGGAAACCAATCGCGTCGTTGATGCCGCGACGTTTTGTACATGCTGACGTCGTGAGAGTAGAAAAGAATACAGTAAACCGCTTAAACGCCTGATACCAGAATGCCGCCTTTTGTTGCGCCGCCACCTCCCTAAATGAAAGAAGGTTCCAGACCGTGATATAGAAGCTACCGAAGCCATCGCGCCTCGAAACCCTGATGTTGTGCTCTTACGCTTCTGCATCCTCCACCACGATATGCACAACCTCGCTCCTGCGCCGCTGCGACAGAGCCGGATTGACACTGACGTTGCACTTCCGCGCCGCGCGACTCATGCACGGAATCTGCAACACGCCCACGACCGCCATCAGCGCCGAAGCCCACCACGCCAGAGGCGTGAAGCGAATATCGATCGAGAGACCGTAGAGCAGCCCAGCAATCGGGCTGGCCATAGTTCGACACGCTGCACCAGTGCTCGCGGCTAGTCCGTTGATCTTTCCGAGGTGGTTGGGCGCGGGTGCCGCTTCTTTGATCATGATGAGGAGAAGTGGGTACGCGACGATGGACGTGATGCTTCGAATCGTGAGACATACGTAGATCCCTGGGTAGACTAGGCTAGCCGGTAATAGTGGGAGGAAGGGGACGACAAAATATGCGATGGGGTGACCGACGGTGACGAGGATGAGAAGACGCCAGACACCGAAGAATGAGGCGAGTACGGGAAAAAGAGCGCCCTGGATGAACAGTTGGATGAGTCCGTTAACGGACATGATGATGCCGACGTTCTGGAGCGGAATTCCGAGCCCACCTCCGAGGGCGTTCGGTGAAAGCGCCATAGAAGACACATCATCTGCGCGTTTGTCTTGGAGGAAGATTGGCAGCAAATGGTCGTACGTCATCTTGAGGGGGTCAGCTCAGTACAACGCGTCAAGATCGCGCTATACTTACGGAGTGGTAGGTGAAAATACCCAGAGCAATAACGAAAGTGAGGACTGTCTTTGTAATGACCTTCTCGTGCAAGGGAGAGCTCTCCTCAATCCAGTCGCCGTTCGACTTGACACGCCACAGCTCGTCGTGGTGGGTGTCTACATCACCGAAGGTACCGTAGCTCTCCGCTGTCAAGTTTGCAGGTGCATTAGCAACGGCACCCTGGGCTGGCAAGAGCGGAGTTTCTGCAGTGGTGGCGTCGAGATCGGCTTGACTGCTCCACGGCTGCATGTCTGGGTGAGTTTCATCAAGCAGAAAGTAACCCGCGATGATAGCAACAATAAGCAAGCCAGTGCAGAGGAGATTCGGCAGCAAGTAAGGGAACTTCGCGAAAATGCCAGTGGAAGAAAAGAAGGACGGGAAGTTATCTGCCGGTTCGGCAAAGTATCCACCGATCGAAGCTACGAGATCAGCAATGCATGTATTGTAGAGGGTGAAAAGGTTGCTTACGTCCGATGATGGTACCAATGCTCCATACGAAAGGCATCACTGCGTATGCTCTGGCTGTTTTTGGTCAGCATCCGCTGACATCATTGACAACATAGGATACTTACGTTCATGCTTGGGGTTCTTGACCAGCTCACCAACCATGGTTTGGATCACTCCAATGTTTCCGTTCAGCATTCCGCCAAGAATTCTGCCTGCAAGCGCCATCCAGAAGCTCGATGAGAAACCAACAACCAAGAGGGAGGAGACAGTACCGAAGCAGCCCATCAAGAGTATCTAAAGTTGTCAGTAAAGTTCGATATGGCCCGGCTTCGGCCACTACGATATTGAAGGTAACGTACTGGCTTCCGACCTATCCGGTCAGAGAGACCTCCCCAATACATGCCGGTGCATGCCTCGGCGAGAGAGAAAGCAGAGATGAGGATGCCCGCAAAGAAGGGCGCTTGCGACTCAGATGCTCCATAGTGGGCAACGAGCTTGATAGCATAGGGAAAGATGGAGGTGAGCGCAATGGGCTCGGCAACTCGTACGAGCGCTGCGACAGATGTCAACGACAATTCATAGGATCCGAAGGCGCGACCACGAGTACTGACCAAGGAGAAAGAGCTGGACGACAGGGAAATCGTCTGGGTTCCGCGGGCTTGTTCTTGCTTTGGTGAGTCCAAACATCCTATAGCCTGACTTGATCCTTACGATTACGCCGAGACGCAAGCAGTGGCGGTCGTGGGGGGCTGCTATGTGAGTATCTTCGTGCTTGCGTGTGGCGTCAAAGAGTCGTGCGTGATTGCTGGGGGCCGAATGCAGTCCAAAGAATGAAGCAGGGTGTGAATTGGCGAAAAAACGGATTCAGAATTAGTGTTGAGGAATGAAGTGAAGAGGTTGAAAGAAACGGCGGCGACAAGAGCAAGTACATGGGCGGGATGGTCCAATGGGAGCTTCAGATATGCGTTGGGCTCGGGCGAGACCGTGCGTCCATCGGACCATCGGCAAAGACCCGATAGATGTCCATCCGTTTGCAGCCATTTCATCACGCGTACTCAGCTACGTATGGAGAACATTTCCCAGGGACAACACATGAGTTCAATCGGACGTCAGAACAGTACTCCATTGTGTGCTGCGGTTGCTAAAGACGGACTTCGCAGGGGCGGAGGATCCCTGCCAATTGCACTAAGACAGGCAGCCAAGCGAAAAGCTAGCAGCTAGCGCCCACTAGCGTATGTGGGGAAAGAACGCCGGGACCGCCGCCTGACAATTGCCATATTGCCTCACGGTTTCGCATCGTTTCGCACGCGACATACCCTCGACGTCATCAAATCTCATCTTCAATCAGGTTCTTGGAGACAATCAGAACGTTTCGTTTTCTAAAACAGACACAGCCTATCTGGCGGATGCAGCGAGGTACGAGTACCCTAAGTAACAAGCAAACAACGGTCTTCCGATTGGACGATGCGAGGTATTGATAAGTACCCGCGAGCAAACACCAGGAACCTGCTCCATACTGCAGTAGGGGAAACTTGACCGAGATGAGCAGAGCTCGAGGCAATGTTCCCCAGCCTTAAAGCAGTCACTCCGACACTTCAAATAAGCCGAAACCCAGGATCATTCGAGACACCGAGGATTCTCCTGGACCAAAGTCTGTAGAGATGCTAATCTCCGTATGAAATGTGCCAACACCAACTTCTCCAGGTATCCCTACGGGGAAGAACACACCACTAACGTCAAATTCCTTAGGACCCTCATCTTTAATCCTTACGTCGAGGACTTCATCTCCCGCGTTTGCTAGCAATTTGAAATCAAAAATGAAATTCGTTCCCC
This sequence comes from Karstenula rhodostoma CBS 690.94, assembly GCA_010093485.1. Taxonomy (NCBI): domain Eukaryota; kingdom Fungi; phylum Ascomycota; class Dothideomycetes; order Pleosporales; family Didymosphaeriaceae; genus Karstenula; species Karstenula rhodostoma. The sequence goes on from MU001500.1 coordinate 950,011, forward strand.
TGTCAACGTCTCTCTCTTCAACTTGGCGTCGTTGTACGTGAGTTGTTTCGAACGACACCTGGTCGTCTTCGGGGTAGGTGAACTCAAAATTGACGCTGGTTGTACACGTGACTGGAGCAGGGGTGGTTGTGCTGTTGAACAAAAAGACACTGGGATCAAAGTCGACGTAAGTGTTGAGCGACTTGCCGGGCTCAATTGGTTGCGCGTGGTAGGTGCCGGCAGGGCAGCCACTTCCTTCGAGAATGTGCAGGCCCGCTTCCATATACGGGTGAAGCCAGCCTCCCAATGTGAACGAAAGTTGGTTGGGAACACGCGTTATCCATTAGCAGACAGTGAATGCCTCTTATAAGGGATTCCATTCAGGACCTGTATCACCAAGCGCCCTGTCTCAACAGTCGTCGTAGTTCCTGTTTATACATTGCCTTATCTTCGTCTTCAACATCCTCCCAGGTTCCTCCGCCCCCGGTAAACATTTCTCCACTCAGTTGTAACACTTCGACGCCCTTGTATAGATCTCCATGTGTAGATCCCATCGCCTCTAGCCACAAGTGGCAATCGCGATACACCTTCCTCGCAATCTTTTTTGGTGTAGGAGTATCTTTCCTCTGCCTTCCTCCCCAGGGAGGGCCGAAGTTTCTCGACAAGCGGTTGATGAAATATCCCATATAGCAGTTGATGAACAAACTGGTCAGATTGGTCACCCCCTTGGCGGCAAGCATAGCAATGGCGTTATAACCTTTTGATTTTCGGGATCGGGTCGGAGTCCAGCTGCGAATCTCGATTGAGCGTATAAGCTTCGCCGTGCGTGGAGATAGCTTTGCGGCGAAAGCGAACAGACCGTCAACATCGGTGAAGACTAGGGGTTGCGCGTATATCATGGGTGCTGCTTCGTCGTACATTTTTTTGGACGTAGCCAGGATGTTAAACCCGAAGGTTATGGGACCAGCCTTTAGTTCTTCACTTTCCGATTCCGAATTATCGTGGTCATTGCCGCCGCGATTGCCGCCGCGATTGCCGTGGCCACGACCCGTTGGTAGTCTGAGTGCAGGTCTGGCAAATATGCCGCCATGTTGAATCCTATCGAGTTCATCCTCCTCAATCAAAGGAACATAACCGATACTTCTCTTGTAGGATCTTTTCTTGAAGCGTAACCAGATTCCCTCTCTGTTTCCGTCGTATCTTTCCGGTAGCTTGGTCGGAGAAGGAATGCATTCTTCATAGATTCGATTTCGCAGCTCGGCCGGAAGAGACATGAAGGGGAAAATCTTGTGTTTGGGGAGTGGCCTGGTGTTACGCGCACGCTGTTGTAGTGTTGCGTAAGCATAAAGCGTCGTGAATTGGCCGACATGGAATCAATACCTTCACTGGCACATACTCCAATTCCGAATCATTGTCTGTGTCTCCGGCATCTTCATAATCGTAGTGCACTTCAGCACGCTTCCGTTTCGGGTATCGTGGTTCCGCTGGTTCTGAGGCTGGTGCGCTACCTTCAGGTCGAGTTGCCGGAGTAGGAGCACTGCGATTGAGCAGGTTGCCAAACATGATTACTTCTGGGTTGATAAGAAACACGTCTGCGACGCGCTGTCATGTACATTTTATAGATGTTCCCTATTGATGGGCAATGCTCTTGGCGGAGGGTTGCTGCCTGCATTTGAACTTTAGCGCAGGCAGCAGGAGCGCGGGGACCAATCACTTGTCGCGCGATGGTAAAAGTTGGACTTGGCGCACGGAGTTTCTTGCCAAGCCTTTCCTTAACTGACGTTCTGGTCCATTGGTACGATTTCCCGGCTTTCGACATCATCGGCGTCCTGCGTTTCGGCGAAGACTTCGACGCATTAAAAGATTCAGACCATAACTTCTAGATAACAAATTCACTCTGTGAGTTAATCTTTGTCAGAATGCTCAAAGTGTTTCTACCCATTTACAACGCTTCATTTTTTGTTACTATTGGGCGGCAGTCGCAGTTTATATTGTTGTGGAGGATTTCTGCTCCATTATGCGGGCTTCTTTCTTGCCTTCTTCTCTCTCCTGTGTTGTCTCTTGGTGTCGTTGACGTGGCCGTTGCTGATACTAGCCGAACGAGATCATCCTTCTTCCATCTAAAAAGTTGCCCACATTTCTCTGCACAGCCTCGAAACGAACAGCTCCGCACGTTTCGCTTTCCAGATGATTGAATAGCCCGGCGAGTGCCGTGAAATCCTTCGAGCATGCTCGTCCAGGACAGTGGTAGACCTTCTGCCTATGTGCAGGGCTGTTCACATGCTGATTGAGTCCGTGCAGGCTCCCGAACTCTCGATGACACATGTAACACTCGAAACCACACCCATTCCAGGTTGCGGATGTAGCTGTGATATGTGTCGGAGCAGAGGAAGAATGCGTAAGAAGCCTCTTCGTAACGACATGGTGCGGGTCAACGCGCCGAATCTGCTCGAGGATGGTCGCATGATTGACGCCGCGCGCCTGCGGGCAGGATCCGGTCTCAAGGTGGTGGCAAAGGCCGGTGGCGGTTGCAAAAGAACGCTTGCAGAAGGGACACGCCATCTTCAAGCCTCTGTGGATCCTGGAATTCAGATGCTACGGTTCATGTCAGCCTATTTAAGACACCGCTGGCTAATCCTCACGTAGTGAGCTCACCTGTCGCAAATTGTTCTCGTTCTGAAAGCCTTTCTCGCAGCTGTTGCACCAATGATTCCGCCAGTGATTACGCGATTCCATGTGTTGTCTCGCGGCATTGAAGGAGTCGAACACCGCCGTGCATGCCTCGCATTCGAAATCAGGAGGGACATCATCGTCGTCCGTGTAATACCCGCCTTGGGGCGAAGGTGAATCGGATGCCCAATGATCAAGTGCATCCATATGCTGCTCTGCAGCATGCTCGTTGACGAATTCGCGGTAGCATGTCTGGCACTCGATCATCGTTCCGATAGAACCTTGCGAGTAACCTCAAGGGATCCAAGAGTCGTAGATAGCTGAGCACGACGTGGAAAGAAAGAGTTCGGTCACGACTGTAAGCAGACTGCCGAATCTTCTGGTCTGACTGCTGTGTGACATTGACACGGTTTAATCCCCTTTCCGGGGACGATGAGAAGGCGAGCGGGGAAGCGGGACCAAAGCGCGCTATCCGCCATCCACAAATGCTACTTCCACACAACACGTTTGATGAAAAGGCTGCACTCCGGCAAGTTTAGAGTTGCCAGGTTTTAGCGAGACACACGAGCTCGGCGGCTCGAGATATTAGACTACCAGTGACAGGTAGTACGCGACGTGCACCCCAAAGCGCGAGATTGTCGCCAAGTCACGCGCATCGTAATGTCCCAGCCCCACTCCACATCCGCGGTCCGCTCCCACCTCCATAGCTAGGCATCGACAACGGCTTCTCGATCAATCTACTAGACGCATCACAACATGACGCCTGAAGAGTATAATCGGGCCAAGAGAGAATCGAAACGATATGACCACTATTTCGATTCAAATATGGACCGGATCTATTTTGCGGAGCCGCTGAGGAACAAGAATGGCAAGATTGCGGCACGACAGCCCGAGATACCCAAAGCAAACACTCCTTATTGGAAGGCGCAGTGCTCTTTCCGCGGTCTCAAGACGAGCGGTACGATCGAGGACCTGCAAGCGAGACTGAGAACTCGCAACAAGTCCAAAGATGCCGAGATAGAGAAGAAGTCCACAGAAGCTTCCACTTTGGTCCACCAGGAAGACAGAAGAAGGGCAGCCGCGCAGGCTGAAGCTTGGTGGATCGATCCATCGAGGACTTTTCGCGAACATCTCGAAAAAGATTCTCATCGGGCCTTGAAAGACAACCTGGATAAAGGGGGTAGTTTGAGCCGCTCTTATGAGCTTATCCCAATGTCTTACCTTTTTGACCTGCAAAAGCCAGCGTTGGATCTTGGGCTGAGCTGGCAGCGTGTTCATGCACCGTAAGTTGGTCGATATGCGCTCTGTTCGATTCGCCTTACTCACCATTGACCTGACTGACACTCTACATCAGGGAGAGCTATCGAGAGCCGAACAGTTACAGGGATGTCACTGTCCAGATTGTCGGTCAGGAGAAAGCAGTGAACAAGAAGGCGAAGGAAATCTCTGCTGAGAAACAGAAAGAGGTTCGAGAGATGGAAAAGAAGCGCCTCGTAGCGGAGAAAGCACAGAAAGCAGCAGATAAGGCCAAGAAGCAAGCAGTACTCACGGAAGCAAAGAAGATGGATGACTGGGATTTAACTGGAGGATGGGAAGTTGAATGCGACGATCTGGCCGACTACTCGAGCGAGCAATCGAGCAAGCTCACCATGAACGTCTGGTGCGACCATTTCGATCCCACCAATCCTCGTGGAGCAAACACCCCTTTAGGCGACGCATATGATAACGAGGAAGATGATGAGTTTGACCAGGATGAGTCTGGTGAGACGGATTACGATGATTACAGCGATATGGAGACTGACGGGTACGACCTTCTTGTAATATTATTGGAGAGTGATGAAGCTAATCATATCAACTTCAGCGAAGAAGAAGACGAGGAAGATACGTATGCCCGCACAAAATCGACAGCGAAACCAACTGCCACTGCACGCAGCAAAGCGTCCCAGCCCACAGTCAGCCTCCCTTGTTTTGGCGCGACCTTCTCCTTCGGCGTCGTATCTGGCGTAATGCGGCTGTACCCCGTCCAAACTCCCAGGAAGAAGAGTAATGCGAACTTCAAGGTTAAGAACAACAAGACGTTCGAATTCATATGGAGAGGTCGTGAGACAGGAGAGAGCCAGATTCAGATCGGCTCTGATAAGAATGCCTATGAGATCACTTTCGGTAATCACGGTACGACGTTCACCGGCAAATTCAGCTGCAACTATGTCGGCAAGGTAACCATAAAAGGCACCAAAATGTCTCATGGACATGGCCAGAAAGGCTCAAGTATGAGTCGCTGGGAGCAGCTTTCAGAAAGAGCTCATGACCAAGAGTCGCGCTCGCGCTGGGGAAAGTGGAGCTGGTGAAGGGTAGCCTCATTGCTGCCACACCATTCCATTTGCTTCACGGTAGTCATGGGAGCTCGACGTGTCGTTCAAGTATGGGGCAAGAAGGGGTAGCGTATACGCTTCTAAGGGGGATTCAACAAATTGAAAGGTGACGTGGTCGATATCGATAAACAAAGTTCTTAGCTGGATAAAGTCAACGCGTTCCGCGAATGATTTAAGCCATTGGATTTTTTTGTGGATACGTTCGCCGACAGGTTGCTTCCCACGAGACCCACACCAAACGACCAGAAGTTAGGGCACGAGGGCCTTCACAAGTATCTAAGTTACTACATGTTTCTGCGTAGCGCAGGGTTCGTCACAGCCACGGTATCGACAGGCACCATCGCTCGATGGCCAAACCACTCAATTCATTCCTCCCAGCGAAAGGACTAACGAGCGTAACCATCTTTCCCCCCCCCCCATTCCCAACTCAGCTACCTAACGGTCCCAACTCTACCACCTGCACTGCAACGGATTGCACCTGGTCCCACACTTGCACCTGTGAATATCCGTCTTGCACATCCCATACCCGCCCGTACTCTTGCAGCACTCGGTGACGCTCTTGCTGCAAGAAAACTCTCTGCCGCAGTTACAGTCGCGTGCGGCGAGCTCGTTGGAGCGGTCGACGAGAGCGGTGGTGGCGCTCGAGACGAGATCGCTGGGGAAGCGAGCGATGATGTCGTTCGAGGGATTGGCGTTGGCGTCGGGGATGGCGGTGGTGGAGGCCAACGTGGCGAGGAGGAGGGTGAAGAAGGTGGTGGTGAAGTGCATTTTGTATAGCTAGTCTTGTTTTGGTTTGAAGAGTGAAGTGATGGTCTGGTTGTGATGATGTGCTTTAGAGTCGATATTGCGAAGGCTTCTTATACCTGAGAACGGAAGTTCGGCATCCAGAGCAATTTGGGAATTCTCTGATCGTGTTGCACGGTTGAGGTGTTAGCACTCCCAGACGACTCTAAAGGGACCTTAGCCTCCATGTGGTCGACGAGTGAGGGATTTTGAAGGGTGCGGTGTGGATTTATCTTACGAGTTTTGAACCGCTCGATTGGATGATGTGGTTCATGTTTGGCTACACAATTGATGCCACGGTAGACTAACACTCACACAAAGATCCACATTCGGAAGATTCAGGCCCCCATGTGCGGCCTTACAATATAGATTTGGGGCCGGTACCAGACTTGAGTAAGAAAGCAGGCAGATACCGGAAGTTGATCTTTACTTGATATCCGGGCCTGACTCAGTTAGAGAGAGCATCTTTCTCTCAATCATATGGGCAACATCTCGACCCTGTTTAGTAGGCTATACCGTTCTGCCTACTACAGGACCCAGTCAACCAATTTAGAGATATCTGCAGATACATTTGTGGGCCAACGCGAGCGTAGCACATGTGTGCAAGGGATGAGCGTAAGCTGACATAAGGTGTGACCGTTTGCCAAACGGATAGATCTGTTGAGCATTGTCCCTTTCGAGTACCCAATAAGGCAAGAGATGTGTGTTAGCTTACGCCTTGCATGAAAAACAAGAGTATTCTACGTTCAGAGTTCTCAGCATACGGGCGGTGTGGTTGTGGAGGAAGACCCAGCCTTGTGCAGCACGCCATAGTAATCGATTGGCGACAGAAACCTTAAGAAGAGACATGATTCAAGTCAGAAAGCTTTCATTTCGGATCCACCTGCCTGTACTATCCAGAAGCCGCTTATTGCGGGATAACTATAATACAAATGCGTGCAGTCATTCGATCGCTCCGTCATGTCGATCGTGCCATACACGCCCCATAATTCACTCCACCGATTTAGTAACATTGGATCCAATTAGCGCCTATTGCCTAGAACCGTGCGGCCAGGAAGGGCAGGATCACGATCACCACAACCCATGCGGGCCAGGGTTGAGTGTTGCTGGCGCCGTTATGGCCAAGAGACTTTGTGGTCGCACCTGGGTATGATCCCGACACTGTACCAGTGCTACCGGTGGCAGTAACCGTCGAATTTTTGCCCCGAAGCGCGACGGTAATAGTCATGTGAACCTTGCTGATCGTGCCGTCGACATGGCCCTCGTGCTCCCCATCATGACGCTTGACCGGAGCCGCAGTTGGATGCGGCGGTATATCGGAGGAGAAGAAGGTGCCGTCAGTCGATACCGAAACCTCAGCTGTGGGGAAATCGGGTTCGATGGTAGGAAAAGACTCCATGTCGGTCATGGTGGACTCCTCAACAGCGGGGAAATCGGGCTCGATGGTAGGAAAAGACTCCATGTCGGTCATGGTGGACTCGTCACCAACAATAGACCAGGAAGTCTCCGTGTCGGAAGGCAGCGAAATGAAGTTGTCCGATACCGACACCGTGAGTTGGACAAAGCCTGAGGTAGGACGGTCGTCTGGCATTGTGACGTTGAGGAAAGCGGACGGACGAGGGTGTCCAACGGGAGGCAGACCTGGAGTGACTGAAGGCATCACCAACGTGAGCGTGGAGTTAATCATGGAGAACACCGAAGAGGAACCGTAGCCTGGGATTGGCGGAGTGGGGATTGGTCCAGTGACCGATGGCATGACCAGCGTGAGTGTAGAGTTGACCGCGGAGGACGTGGCGATGCCATCAGTGGACACTGAAGCTGCAGTCGACGTCGCGTGCGGCACCATCGTCAAGTAAAGAGTAGAATTAGACTCCGTGCCAGAGGACGACTGTGAGCCAGCATCCGAAGTAGTGGTATTCAACCAGATCCCAGAAGCGGTGGGTGACGGACGGAGAGGATTGGTCAAAATCAAGCCAGTGGGTCGAAGAGAGTTGGTGACCGTGACAGGGGAGTGCAAGTTTGGAAGCTCAGGATTGGCGCTCACAGTCTCGAGGACCGTAGTTGTCGAATTTGAGGCCACGTGCACTGTCGTAGTCGGCTCTGGATGATTTTGAATAGGCACAGAGGGCTCCGTGTAATTAGGCTTGCTAATAGCCCTGTTTGTGTTAGTATCCTCGTACATGTTGCAGAAAATTAATATCGGGTATGGTAGCGACTTACACCTCAGCTGAAGAGCTCACGAGAGAGTTGCTGACTGGGACGGGAGTCTCGCTGAGCGAGGACGAAGTCGGGTGCTTGCTCATGATAGTCTTGGTGATGAAGAGGGTTGACTTGCTAGTAGCAATCAAAGTCGTCGTCTTCTCATCATCGCCAGGACTATTGCTGTTAGTGTCCGTTCGTCTGCTGCGGTCGTGGGCGCACTTACGCAGAAGTCGAAGCCGTCGGAGGCTGGCTCCCACCGTCATGCACAGTGACAAAGATGGTCTCAGTCACCTGGACGGTCTTCGTCTCGGGACAGAGGTATGTGAGATGGGTAGTTGTGCCCTTGATCACCGCATCGTCTGTGCATAGCTTTGGCATACAGTCGCAGCTATCGAGGCAAGAAAAACCAACGGGGCTGGGGGGAGCAGGAGTCTTCGGATTGTCGGCCGCTGCAAAGGTGACGGTAGCTGTATAGGTCAACTCAAGTTCTGCATATGCGTATACAAGCGGTGGCTTACCTGCGACAATGCCGAGCACGACGTTGCGAGCGTACATCATGGTCGGCAAATTGGAATGACTGCTGTTGTGTAAGTAGCGTCGAGTTTGCTGTTATTACTCGCCCTAAGTCGGTCGACAAACGCGTTTGGAGCCCAGCTCTGATTCAATGCCGAGAAGTACCTCCATCAATACACGCGCAGGAGAATAGCAAGCAATGGGAAACAGGGGAATGAGAAGCAGACAGGAGGATTGTACCTACACTTGAAAGACTGACTGTGGTGAGTAGTCCGGTCGGGGGTTGACAAGAGCGAGCGGATGAAGAGAGAGTCGAGTGAGCGAGGGCAGGGCGCGTTTGTATCAACAGCGTCGCCAGCAGAGGCACTAGCGCGCTCTTAGCGTCGTCACAGCTCGTCCATAGAGCGACGGTCGTCGGCGATTGCGAGCGGGGACGAGCTCTCGCTGCGTGGTGAATGGTGATATGTGATAGTGCGGCTAGACTCGGTGCAGGAGCCGTATCACTCGGCGGTGGACTCGAAACAGGCAGTCGCAATGGCAAATGCGTGCGACTACTGTTTTCGTGAGGAAATGCCAGGCCAAAACAATATATCAGGGCATACGTGGGTTGAGGTGTCGGATATAGCTTTGCCTTCCACCAATCTCAAGAGAATAATTCAGGTAGGGATCAACCGTGGTAAAGACTTCATACAGAGATATGCACTAAAGGCACATATGAGTATACAAAGAAAGAGAGCAACACGTACCCGATCCGATTTAATCCCCATACAATTCCATCAAATGATTCAGCATCTTCCTTTGCAACTCGAGCAGCTCTCCCTTCGTAACCTTCTTCTGCTCTTCTTCGCCCTCGTCGCTCCCGTCTGAACGCAAAAACTCCGACCTCAGTCCAAAAAAGGGTACACCCAAGCCCTTCATCTCCTTGGACTGCAACTCCACCATTCTCTGAGCCGCCCTGTACACCTTCTTCGCATACATCTCCAGCTCCTCCTTCTCAACCTCATCAGTCCTCAGCGGCGAGATCTTCTCGCCCATGCCAGGCAAAGACAAGACAGCGAGATGCGTCTTCTCGTTTTCGCGCTTGACGGCTTGTTCATCAATGAGACGCTGGCGTCCGGATTCCCAATCTTTGACGTTGCGCGCCTGGTCAGCTATGAGCTTTTGGATGGCTGGAACGAAGGTTGGGCTTTGGGTCGCGATTTTGTTTACGCAGCGGAGACCATGCTTCCATTCTGTGATTGTTGCTGGGTCGATGGTTGGGGTTGCCGTCCGCCTTTGGGGAGGTGCTTGGCGGCTGGAGAGGGTGGTCTGCGGGCGGGCGTTCAGGCGAGGGTCCTGGGACTGCTCCTGGCTATACGGGATGCCCGTCTGCGATGGATAATGCGACGCGGGAACGCTGTTAAGTTGAGCGCCGAATTGGCCTGGGGCGTGGAACTGCTGTTCAGCCGGCACCGGAGGGATTGCGGCCTGAGGCAGGTTGGCCAACGTCGCCAGGATCTGCTCGAGATTGAGCTCCGGGGGCAAGCTGTTGTCCGCCATCCTGTTCTATAACTCTTGATGCAAACAATGGCCGTGTTCGATTCTCAGATAGAATTATTGGTAATTTTGTAAGTGTGGAATGAGCGTTTGGTTGTCAGCATATGCAAACATGGCGCGTCAACCAGTCAACTGCGCTTCAGCTGGGTTCGCAGAAGCGGTCTTGTTAGCTTTCTAGAAGCTTTCTAGTCACTTCAGGCACTGGACTCATCTTGAATCTTGCCCTGAATGCGTTGGGGGGAGCAACGCATCGCTCAAGGTAGTTGTCCAATCACGGTTCAATGTAGCGCCGGCTCCCGAATTGCACTACTTTTGCCGCATCGTTCGACCTCTCCAAACCCCCTCGTCCCATTCGTCCTCCCCCAGTCCGCTCCTTCCCTTCTCTCCAAGATGTCGAAGTCGCCGCGGGAGTCGACGCGCTTCACAGCGACGGGAGTATGGGCGCACACCAGGCCCGGTGGCAAGGCGACGACGCTGCAATTCGCAGACCCAGCACCCAAGAACGAGACGCCGCAGCAGAAAGTCAAGCGATTGAGAGAGGCAGCAAACCGCGCGAAGCTGGCACAAGTCACACGGTGGGATTATGCATATATGTATGGCAGGATGGCCGCGGATGCGGTGCATAGATTTACGGTCTATGGCATTATCTTTGCCACGGGTACGGCAATTCTTTCCTACTTTGAACCATTGGTCCATGTAGGGTTATGTGCAGATGAGAACGGATTCTGACAGCTAAATAGGGTGCATTGGAGTCCTCGCTGTCTTCTCGATAGGAGACATGGTCGTATACAACCGCAGAAAACGCGCAATTTTCTTCGAAGACCAGGAACTCGAACAAGCCAAGATCCTCAGCATCGCGAGAAGCGCCGTCATGGAGGGCCGTGCAACCCCGGCCCAGGCTGCTCTTGTAGAGGGAATTGCAGAAGAGGAACGGTTGATGGACATCAAGAAGGCTGAACGGAAGATCCCTTCAAAGATGCTCTGGTGGTTGCACGGCGACTGGAACGAAGACAAGGCGCTGAAGGAGCAGAGAAGACTCGCTGTTGAAGATTTCCAGAAGAAAGAGATGCAGAGCTCGGGTCAAGGAAGCGTTACGCAGGCAGTGCAGGCAGCGCAACAAGCACGATCCGACAACCCGCAACCCACGGTCGGCGGCCCGCTCGACCAGCAAGCCGCGAAGGCGACCGCGTTTGCAGATAATACGACCAAGGGTGCAAGCAGCGGCTGGTTCGGATGGATTTCGGGCGGATCGAAGAAAGAATAAGCTCAGAGCAGGGAAACAAAAGGACGGCCGTCCGTGTACCATATTGAACTCCCAGCATGTAAAACGCTGTGTCACTACTGTATTGCATCATGGCGTTGGGAAGCTGTATTTGGGTGTAGATGCTCTGGTTGGGTATCTTGACGTTCGTGTCTATAATTCACACCTATTCCGCGATATCCAAGAACTCCGTAGTATAAAGCAAGCGAGTCTAAGCAAATCATGTACAATTCATTACTGTTCCGATTGCGTTGAGACAGGGATGTAATTCCGGCGCTGGCGGGCTCTCTGTGACGGTGTCAGCTTCTGCACCTTTGAAGTTCGTTCGTTGCTTTCAGATCATTATCTTCGAGCATACATACCTCGGCCCACTGGTCAATCCAAGGTCTCACCCCCGCATAGCTCAGCAATCCCGCTGTAGCTAGAATGAATATCCAAACGACCGCCTGATCCTTCGCAGAATCCCTTTCTGTATACAATCAGCCCTGTCTTCTCCCATGTTCCTCATATCACGCGCAGATGTACGTACGAAAGCACATCGTAAGTATTTGATCCTCTTTCACGCCCTGGCAGGAGGAATAGCCCAGGCAGAATTGGCGATTGCAGTCGTTGCATGTCTTCTTGGTGGCGCGTTCAAGGAGGTTGGGCGATGGCTTTTGCGATGCCGCAGGCGCGTCGAGCGCGAAGATGGTGCTATTGCCGGCACAGGTGCATTTGCAGAAGGATGTTGGTGCTGGAGGGTCAGCTTCTTTCTCGCAATCCTGTATATTGCAGACGTACTTTTAGCCAGGGTAAGAGAGAAGAGCGACAAAAAGGCGAACAGGAGTAGCCATGACGCGCGCTTCCGCATGGTTGCAATTATGTGTAGCTCATTACGTCTGTCGTCCAGCGGCGTTCACGATGGTTGCGGCGGCGCTAAGCCGACCGGCGCTAGAGCTTTTGCTCGAATCCTTCTGTCGGCTCGCTCACGACACCACAACAGCCGCGGGCAGAGGCGCATACGCAGTATTGCTATCTATGAACACTCGCGCCTGAGTCACCTATTCTATTGGCGCATAATCTCCCCGCGAAAAAGCGTGCGACCGCAAGAACCGCCGCGCTTCGATGCCCGCAACACCGGCGGCTACACCAAAGCCCAAGCAGAAGGCTGGAGCTCCCACTTCCAACGCCAACGCCAACCCCGCGCCGAACACACCAACATCCGCCCAGCCTAGCCCAGACGACAAGGACAAAACTATCAGGCTACACATTACGCCCTTCAACCCCACTCTTCTCAAAGCCTACATCCCGCCTTCGGTGCTGCCCGTCGCGAAAAACATCTCCTACCACTCCCTCGAGACGTTCCCTGAGAAAGGCTTCGGCTACGTCGAGCTGCCCGTCATGGAGGCCCAGAAGCTGAAGAAGAAGCTCCACGGGCTTACGCTGAAGGGGTCCAAAGTCAGGATCGAGGAAGCGAAGCCAGAGAAGCGTAAAGCCGGCGACGTCGTGGACGTTGAAGCTGAGGAGGCAGAGCGGGCGGCAAAGCGCGCGAAGAAGGAAAAGAAGAGGAAGAGGAAGGAAGACGGAGTGCTCGAGGGCGTACAGCTGCCCGAGGAGCGCAAGGTCCAGCGCGGGTGGACCGAGGTTCCGGTGAAGGGCAAGAAAGAGAGGACGGAGAAGAAGGAGAAGAAAGACAAGAAGGAGGAGAAGAGAGAGCGGAAGAAGTCCAAGTACACCAAAGAGCCAGAACTGCTGTTCAAGGCAAAGTTGACGCCCGTCGCAGCAACCGAGGTTGCGCGCAAGGAGAAGAAGAAGAAGGATAAGAAGGACAAATCGAAGCTGGAGGTTGTCGTGCACGAGTTCGAGAAGAACACCAAGACGCCCAGTTTCCTCAAAGCCACTGCGGTATCCACGGAAAAGAAGGTCGCGCTTGATTACGTGAACGACAAGGGATGGGTGGATGAAGACGGCAACGTGGTGGAGCCTGAGGCGGGCAAAGCAAAGAACAGAAGAGTGAAGGAGCTCGTCGAGCCCGGGCCAGAAGCACCCTCGCCAAAGTCCAAGAAGAAAGCCCCGGTTACACCCTCGCCAAAAGGCTCCCCAGCGCCCAAGTCAGCAAAGAAGGACAAGAAGAAGGCCAAGAAGGCAACTCCCCCACCAGAATCTTCAGATTCAGAGGAATCCTCAGTCGTCTCCTCATCTTCTGACTCCGACTCCGACTCTGATTCTGAAGCCTCGGCTGGCGCCTCCGAACCCGCCTCTCCAGCACCCGCATCCACTCCAGCGAAAGCCAAATCCAACACCCCCGAGATCGCCATCACGCCCTCTTCCCCCGCTAAGAAGGAAATCCACCCTCTCGAAGCCCTATTCAAGAAGCCTAAACCCGCGCCCCTCACGCCCTCCTCAAACCCGACCTCCACCCCTGCAAAAGGCCTTGCCCCTATCAACACTTCGTTTTCGTTCTTCGATGGCGAGCCCGACGCAGACGCGGACGTCGACATGGAAAACGGCGATGACGCCGCCGTGCCGTTCACACCGCAGACCCAGCGCGACATCGAGTGGCGCGGTCTCCGCAGCGCAGCGCCCACGCCGGACACTGCGGCCATAGGACGGCGGTTCAGCTTCCCGTGGCGCAATGGCAGTCAGGAGGCGGACGACGACGAAGCCCAAGACGCCGACGCCGACGTCGAAGCATCGACGCAGCTGTCCAACAACACCAAGGCTAATGCTACGGCGTCGCAGCTGGCCGATGTTGTAGAAGAAAACGAAGAGGATGTCGAAGGGGTTACTGGCGGAGATGAAGAAAAGGAGGAGGAGGAGGAGGGAGAGAAGGAGGAAAGCGAGTTCCGCAAGTGGTTCTGGGAGAATCAGGGCAATCTCAATCGCGCGTGGAAGAGGCGAAGGAAGGATGCTGTGAAGACGAAGAGGAGTGTGGAGAATAGGAGGGCGGTTGCGGGCGCGAGGAGGGGGGCTTGAGAGAGTGAAGTAAGGTAGTTAGGTAGTAGTGAAAAAAGGCATTTGGTATTTGTAAAGTTTGGCATGCTTGTGTGATGATGGGGTTGGGTCGTGATCAGTGTGGAGGAGATGGCTGCAGGGAGTGTCGAAGCTAAGCGGTGGGGTCGGCTGTTGGCCCCTGTGCTTGTTCTCGACTGACCTCTCTCGTAGCGTTCGGAAAGGGGATCTATAACTGTCACATCGGTAGGCATAGGTATCTAAGTAAGCGTATCTATATTCATCCGATACATGACATACGGCCAGAGGAGCGTTTTTAAACTGTCAAATGTATCAAATGTGACACTTCGCACGCTTTTGCAAGCCGCGGCAAAACGCAGGTTGTCAAATGTATATTGGGTGGAGTAAGTAGAGGGGTGTGGCATTCTACCTAAACTTCAACATCAAAAGACTGTCGACTACCTACGAGAAAACGAAATGTAAAAGAAACACATACCGAAACCAAACAAGATACTCCGTTCACAACATGTCAATATCAAAAAACGATGAAAAAGATTCGTCCTCACGTCCAACATCCTCTCTCGCCTTCCGGATCTTTTCCCTCAACTTTTGTGCCAGCTCCACAGCTGGGGTCTCGCCCTGAGCTGTCGCAAATTTGATAGCTCTCTCGAACTGTTTTTCTCCAGACTCCGCGTCAAGTGTAGCCCCACAGATCGCACCAGAAGCAACATCATATCCAATCGGCCGAACTCAGTCGCTGCTTCAAAAGCAGTTCTGCCATGGATTCTGGCCGGGGATGCATTCACATCGGTGCCTTTTTCGATCAGGAATTCGGCGATTGGGATAAATCCTCTCCTAGCTGCGAGTTGCAACGCTGTGAAGCCCTCTAAAGGTAATATTGGCGCGTTTCTCGACCAAGTAGTGCACCATGTCCGCACGTCCACACTCTGCGGCCACCTGGAGTGGTGTTCGCTTGGTTGAGTTGGTTGCTGGTTTGTTGATATTCGCGTGGTACTCCAACAGCAGGTCGATGCAAGGTTTCGAGTTCAGCAATACCATGAAGACACCGCCGGCACCTTGTTGAACATCGATGCGCTGAGTCTCAAAGTGCTCAAGTATCTTCCGTTGTACACCTTGCCAGACTTGGAACGGAAACCCCACTGATCTTGATCTGATTTCATCGGCATCGAGAATTCGATTCGTCATCTTGTCCGTGCACGTTTTTGTGCCAGCTCCATGCGCCACGGCGTGGCCTTAGACGCCTGCCCTAATAATCACATATGTCCCTTAGACATTATCGAGGTAAAGACGGGAGGAGTGAGAAAAAGGTCTTATAGTGACGGTGTACAGGATAATGGTGGCCAAGACAGCCCAATACTATTATCTGTGTACCAAATACCAAGACGCGCCTCCCGGAAATGCTTCGCTTTGAACAAGGCTTTTGATTAGACTGTACCTGAGTGTTTGTATCTCACCGAAAAGAATCAAACTTGTTGATTAGCCCCCGCATCAGCAGCGCTCTTCACGCCAATAGTAGTGCCGATATCACCATCGTGCAATTGAGCGAAACCTCGCTGACTCCATTTATTCAGCTTCAGCTCCTGCGCATTCTGTCGACTGGACGCTTTCGAGCCATCTCCGCTCGTATGGCCGCGGCTGGTGGTGTTGGACCACATCTGGACAATAGAGGTCTTGATCGACTCGGAACAGTGTCGATCGATGAAGGCCGGGAGGGTGGACGAAGATGCGCAGATGATGCCAACGTTAGCTTCGATTACGCTGCCAAAATTAGTACGTGACTGTGGTCAGAGCCCAGAAAATACGCAAGAAAAGCACCAGAAACGTGATCTTGACCGTGCATGAAAGGATTTGGAAGATGTATTGCCCAACAGTGAAGTACTGCCAGCTCTTCTCAGTACAATACAAAGCTGCAAACTGAGGGTGTAGTGAGCATACCTTCAGTGCTTTTGGAACCCAGAGTGGGGGCACAGCCCACATATGCCGTCCTATGCCCCAACTGTAACCTATACATGTGATCCAGCGCCCCAACTGCTTGGTCGAGTGACAATGACTCACTTGCAATAAGTAGTCCCGAAAAGGTGACTGAAAGAGCCCTGCACAAACCGCATTAGCATAGATTACTTTAAAATCCGCACATTATCATACCCAGGACAACACAGAGAGACCTATGGCTTTTTGTTAGTAATACTAGGTATATGGCAGTGAAGACTTTGTGGGCATTACAGTCATCGAGGCCAAGCGACGCTTTGGTGATGGTGGGGCGGGTGTATAATCTTATCGCAACCATGGAGGTCATAATGGTAAGACATATGGTGTGAAGCGCAATGTTCGCACCGAGCTGGCTTTTGAGATCCACAATGTTGGGTTCGACACCTAGAGGTGGAGGAACCGCACCTATCTACCCAGTGGCCATCACGTATGCTGGCTTGGCAGGATGCGAAGGAAGAGCAAAAACAATGGTTGTGGAGCAGACCGTGGTGGGAGCGGCGTCTTACTCGCGATTTAAGACGCAACTTGGCAGCACCAACACACCGTTTCGGCCCCCTTCAGAGAGATGTGCGGGTATTGAGACATGCATACATATCATATATTGGCGTAGGCCGATTGGCCTGTTTCCGAGCGCCCGGCGGGCTGAATCCAAATGCAAACGGTATTGCCAATCTAAACTACGTGTCCGTGCACCCGACGCGCTAGTGAGGTGAAACCGAGCATTCAGTACATCCATCACATGCCCCTCCCTCCCAGTTTATCGTATGAAGTGGGTTTCCTGCCGTGAGATCAACGACTGGCGACTCTATACCATCTGCGCGTGAACGTAGCGTAAGGTATATATAATGGAAATGACTGTTGAGAGCTACCAGGTCAGCTTTACAGCTAGTAACCCAGTGCTCGTTGTAAGCGTAGCCTTCTTTGTGGTACGTTTTTACAAACCTTGGATGCTCATGAAGGGTACTAATGTTCCTAGTACCTCTTAACCAGAATCATCTACGATCTGTACTTTCATCCGCTGTCGCGCATTCCTGGCCCTGCAAGCTGGTCATGCTCTCGCCTGCCCTTTGTTTGGGCTCTTCTCCGAGGCACTATAGTCCACGATATCGAGCTATTGCATAAAAAATATGGGCCAGTCCTAAGGATTGCGCCAAATGAGGTTACATTCGCATCAAGCGAGGCATGGGGAGATATCCACCAACCTCGTCCAAATCATCAACCTTTTCTTAAGGATCCCCTATGGTGGAGCTCACAGCCAGGTCATCCAAATTCTATCATCAACGCGATCGACCCTAAGGTACATTCAAGGATCAGAAAAGCTCTTGCCCCAGGCTTCACGCCTCGCGCCCTCCGCAGCCAGGAGCCTTTCATACAGAAATATGTCAACCTCCTGGTGGAGAGATTGAAAGATCAAGCACCTTCTGATCTATCATTTGAGATTGATATCTCACCTTGGTTTAACTATACCACGTTCGACATCTTTGGTGACTTGGGGTTCGGAGAGTCGTTTGAGTGCTTGGAGAAATCTACTTATCATCCATGGATTGCTCTTCTATTCAATAGTGTTAAAGCTGCCGGCTTCGTCGTGTCCGCGCGATTCTACCCCTGGGTCGAGTTTATACTCATGAAGTGTATTCCTCCATCTTTGAAAAAGGTGCAAAAGGATCATTATCACCAAATCGTGGAAAAGGTGGACCGCAGACTTAATTGGGAACTAGATCGACCTGACCTTATGTCCCACGTTATACTGCGAAGAGCCGAAGAGACGGGATTGCCACACGGAGAGATCTGCGCTACCTTTATGGTACTTACGACTGCTGGGAGTGAAACAACTGCAACAACTTTATGTGGAGCGGTGAACTACTTGACGGCGCATCCTGAGAAGCTGGCAATACTTAGTATGGAAATAAGCTCTACGTTCTATAACATGGAACAGATTACCCTCGCTGCTCTTCAGGATCTCCCATATCTCAACGCCGTCATCCAGGAAGCCCTGCGGCTCTGCCCCGCAATACCTTGGGTGCTTCCTCGAAGAGTTCCCACTGGTGGAGATACAGTGTGCGGGTTCTGGTTGCCCGGGGGTGTAGGTTCACTCCCACCCATCCTTAGAAAGGCGCAATTATGATCTAACACCAACAATACAGACACCAGTATCGATACAAGCATGGACACTCAATCGTGATCCTTCCTACTTCCATGACCCTACATCCTTCGAACCCGAACGATGGCTTCCCGAAGCGTACAGCAAGAAAGGCTCTCCGTTCTACTGCGATCAAAGACAAGCAATTGAGCCATTCAGTACAGGTCCGCGGAGCTGCATGGGCAAACATATAGCGTGGGCGGAGATGCGCCTCATCCTTGCAAAATTATTATTCACTTTTGACCTAGAAGCCGTTGCAGGCAAGGAGTTCAAGTGGGAAGAACTCCGAACATTCCTCCTGGTAGAAAAACGTCCAATATATGTACGATTGAAGCCAAGGGCGGTTTGAAGTAGAGGGTGGGATTTGTACACTACTACTATCACCGCCATAGAAAGCATACCGCCCCTTCAGCGGCAAATTAGTCGGCGTACCCGACGGAGAGGCATTATTATGCAACACGCAAAATCGCACAAGACTGTGCCTTTGTTTCGTTCCTATCACGGAGCCAAATTCTGCCTTACAGACACGACTACATGGACCAACCACGACCAAGAACGCCGTGCAACGAGTATGTACACGAGCGGCGAGCTGAACCGTTGGAAGCTTTACATTTGTGGCGAACACACCACTGCCTAGAACCAGCAAACCACAGGCGCATCGAGGAACAGATAGCTGCGCAGCCGCAGCCGCAGGCTTGCTCACGGCGTCCTTCGGTGTCCGAATCCAAGGCTGACTTTACTTCGCGTGCTGGCTCCTAGAAGAACTGGGGAACAGCAACGACCAGCACTAGATATCACTCATGAGGACAGATAATCATACTTCGTCCTTTGCTGCGAAAGTCCCAACGCCATAACACCTTAGTTCCAAACCCCCAACACAACAACCCTCGACCCCTCAAGCATCCGTCCCCTTCCACCGCACATGCCTACACACATCCTCCCTAACCCCATCCTCTTTCCCTTTCTCACCCTCATCCACCTTATCCTCTGTAGACCAACTCCCAGAACTTCCATTCGTGCCCATCATTCCCTTTTCCGTCGCGTCTATTATGGCTTGCGGTATAGATGCGACGGCTAAATCAACCGTCAGTACAAAACCACTGCCCAAGTTAGTGCTGGAAAGAGACACATACGGGGATCTTGCGAAGCAGACAACGTATCCTTCCCCACTTCACTCTGGGTCGAAGGTTCCGGGACGCGCGCAAGCATGGTATCCATAGCTTTCAGTACGGCTGTACGTAGGTAGGTGTTTGACGTGAGACCAACCAAGCAATAAAGTAGCTGTATGTGCCTGCACTCTTCTTCACTTGGACAAATTGGCAAGAACAGTGTTGGAACGCAGAGGGACTACCCTCTCGATATCATACATATACCCCCAAGCTCGTGTAGCCGTCGCCATAAATGCCGCACCCAGGTCGAACACTTGTTTATCCCCATGACGTAGACACGGAACGCGGGGTCCAATGTCCCACAGACGGCCGTCCCGTCTCCCACTAGGATCGATAACACGACCACCATATACGTGTTGGCGTACTTAGCACGGGATTCGGGCATAGCCCAGCTGCACGAAGCTAGGAGCTGGGGAGTGCTGGGGAGTAATGTGCGAGCTAGCGCGCGGGAGCGGGAAAAGCAATACATCGATAAGCTTGCGTCACGATCTTATACAGCATATGCATTGTTATGAAGAAAAAGAACGTCGAGAGTGTTGTGGGATGAGAGATAGGGAATAAGGGTTCGTCTATTCATTCAGTCATAGTGATCTTGCAGCTACCTTGCCGGCGCCCATTCGGGATCCCATGTCTTCGGCTGTGAGTTCTTGGTCGAGTCGTATCTTTCAATCTTCGTCTTTGCATGCGCAAGTAGGCGTTTTGAGGTCACAAACGCGCACGCCCACCCCCGTCCACAATGCCACGCCTTGGTTATGACGCAAAGCATCGTTTACACCCCATGAACTGCTACGCAGCGGCATCAGCCGTCGCGCTCGTCGCCGCCGCCTCAGTGCCAGTTACTGCAGACGTCGGTGCGCCAGTCCTGCCCCTCTGTGTGTCCACTGCATCTCCACCCCGGAGCGCCCTCTCCAACTCGCGGATTCTACTCTTCAACACCTCGTTCTCGCGTTTTGCCTCCTCGAGCTCTTGCCGGTAGTGCGCGACTTCTTCGTATCGCGGTGTGCTGACTACGCTTGCGCTCCTCGCTTGCTGTGCAGCCGAAGGGTCGCTCGTCGCGGGTTGTGAAGAGACGGAGTAGCGGTGGTGCGGGATGGAAGCCGTAGCAGGATTGAGCGGAATGCCGTAGGGAGCATTTGTGCTAGTGCGGGAGACACTTGAAGAGCTACGGTGACGGCGCACGGAGGTGGGGTGCGTAGACCCGATGATATCGTGGTCAATATGTACACCTGAAGTGACACTTGAAGCCGTGGAGGCTACTGATGCCGAATGGGCGCGCAGGGCCGAGAGCTCGCGGGTCAGACGGTTTACGACAGCTTCCTGTTCTTTCTCCAGCTCGAGATGTAGCTCGGCCGCCGTGAGTGGGCGTGGATGGCGGATGGGTACGCCTGTTGCGTCAACGCTGGGGGTATTGCCCGCGAAGCCTGGGCTCAGAGGCGCAGCATGTGCATGCTGGGTGGTCGCCGTGGGTATAGTGCCACCCGGAGAGGCGAAGGGTAACGGTGGAGGGCTCATAGGGTCTAGATGTGGGTTGTGGTCAGTGGAGTTGCAAAGTAGACAGTAAGTGGAGACGGCGATGGCTTGTCGTTATCGATAGCTTCGAACTTTGGATACAGCCCGCGCGCTTGTTTCGCGGAGCCGTCGGTGGTGTACAATTCACGGAACCAACGACGAGTGCTTTGTATGCTGCGGCACACCGTGCCAGGCGTCGGGGGTTGACAGCGAACGTAGCTGGGCCAAAGGCCCAGTTGAGGACGACCACGCCTGGCGCCGTACGACGTGCGCCATTCAGTAAGAGAGCAGACCAAGATGCATACTTACATATCTGCGAAGCACGCCGCGAGGCTGTTGTGGACGACTGCCGCGAAGCCTGCGCCGAAGTAGTAGAGCTCGCAGCTTGAGGGTTCGACGTCGGGCCCCTCGGCGAGACGAGTACTGAGTTGAGATCAGGCATCGCGTTGGCTTCCCGCGTCTCCGTGCCTCTTTGCGCGTAATGTTATCGTGTTAAGAATCCCGAGTTGTGTTTCGAATTTCGAGCGGGTGCAACGAGGGGCAAGCGTGTGGGGAGATAACGTGAAGGCAACCGCGACGCCACGGTAGAGAGAGAAGGTGCGATATGCCGTTTTTACATTTCTGCTGATGGTTGTTTTGGCGACAAGGGATTTTGCTCGCCCTGGGTCGGATTTACGGGTCTGGCATGTGGCCTCTGACAAGTGGGAGGGATTATTTGGACGTGCTGCGCTTTGTTGTAGTCAGTGTGCAGGGCTGTTGCCAGAGGAAGCCCGTCGTTGGTCCGTCAGCAACCATCTCGTCAATCTGCGGCTCTCCTTTCCACGCTTCAAACAGTCAAACAAAATAAACAAGAAGACCTAAGCGCCTTGCAGGCACAATTTTTGTGCATATCTTGTGCTTCATGTTTCCCGCGTGAGATCAGCCCGCATCGGGCTGAAGCGTCAGGTACAGTACTGCAGGGCCCAGAGCTACGCTACCAAGACCAAAGTCTGAGTGCGGTTGGCCTACGCATTACTTACCCTGGGATAACACAGTGTGCTCAGACTTTTGTCCTGGTGCTGTATGCTTGATGAGCATTTCGAATTTCTTCAATTCTTAGCGCAAACAATTACCCCTCTACATATTAGGGGCTTCTATGAGCTTTCATTCTCCTTCCACTCGCACCGTGCCTGGACCATGACAGGTCCTTGTCCTTCTTGTCGTGACGTTCCGGGTCGTTACAAACCGTAGCTAGACAGCTTCATGCCAGCCGTGGGTTGCGTCCTTCATGTCCCAAGTCATGCTTTCTACACATCCCTAAAATCCCGCCCAAACTCCAAGCCGCAATGCTTTAGAAGTAGTTGATAGATGCGCCCTTCGTCGGGAAGTCCTCCTAATACGTCCTAGCCAGGTTGCGCAAGTACCAGTCGACAAGCTTACGACCCACTTTCACCTCAGAGACGTGGATGAGGTCCTGGTTTCTGTTAGTAATGCGAACTCGGAAATTTTGGCATGTGGTACGTACTCCTTCCATAGCATAGTCAAGGTCGCTGCTGTGCGCAACATCGCCCTCCAGCAGTCCACCCTCGCTCCACCTCAATTGTCGGTTCCTCTGCTTGTTGACAAGCAACCAGCACCTCAGCTTCTCTGGCTCGACCTCAAGGAAACCGGCCAGCTTCTTCAAGTCCATCGTGGAGTACAGCTTGAGGTAGCTCTTGACAGTAGGCGACATCATGGTGTTCTTGACCTCATCCATGAAGATACCGAGGTAGTGCTCAACAGGGTCGACGTTGATCTCCGGGTTATCAAAGTCTGGCGGGGTGGGGTTGATGAACTTGGGGCATGCAGATCGGAACAGCTCCTCAAAGAGGGGCAGGTTCTCAGGACCACCGCGCTGTAGCCTGTTGAACTGCTCTCCGTACTTCTCGCGAAGCGCCGTGTGAATGGTGTCGTCCAACCGGGTAGGGTGGAAGGCCACGCAGATCATGATGAGTGCGTACATCTGGTCGTTCTTCTTGCTGGTGGAGTCATACTGCGCGTTCTTCTGGAAGTTCTTCGTCCGCGAGACGTAGACAAGGATGTGGCTGAACATGCGGATGGCATCGGCATAGCGGCGCATCATCATGTACGAGAAACCCACGTAGTAGTAGGTAGTGAATTGAGCAGCCATGACGCGAGGGAACATGGACTTCTTGTTGAGCTCAATGTCATCGAGCGTCTTGAGTGCCAGGCTGAAGTCTCCAAGCAGGCAGTGCACGCGCAGGAGACCGATAACAGAGAAGTACCCAAGCATCTGGTACAGTGGCCTTGTGCCGTACTCTCCTGCATATTGTTTCGCATCTTCTCCTCGCTTGACAGCATTCAGCTGCTCGCTTATTTGTGATCGCTGGATGAGCGAGTATAGGACGTTGAGCACACTGTAGCATCCCCACGTGTTGGGGTTCTCACGCAGAAGCTGGATCTCTTCCGGGTTCTCGTGCTTGAAGGCAACCTTCTGGCGGTAGCCGCAGAAGCTGTTGAATTGGTAGATGAACTCGTCGATCACGTCCCAGGCCCACGAAGACTTTTTACGCGTTAGCTACGCTCCGTATCGCGGATAGAGATTCCTCACGTTAGGGGCGTCGATGTCAACAGGCCCGTCTGAGTTCAAGATGAAGTGGAACAGATTGCAGTAGTTGTCGTAGCTGGCAAACTTGGTCTCGAGTGTCGCTTGGAACTCGAGAGGTGTTGCTGCGGCTGCAAGCTGTGCCTGAATATCTCCGCCGCTGCCCATGGACGGTACCCGGTCCAGGTCGTCCATTCCGTCGTACTGAGCCGCCTCGCGGTACTCGTTCGCCATGACTTCCTCCTCTGCGTCAGACATCTTGTTGCGCGCGCGGGTTCGTTGTCCTGGTAGTTCGGGGGCAGGCCTTCTCGCAGGTTCAGAATCGCACTTCGGCCGGCGATCCGCGTGGCGTTAGGGGGAGAAATCGGCGGTAGTTGGCTGCGGCGTTGTCGTGAATTTCGAATGCGGGCCAAATCTGAATTCGCTTGTGGGTGGGTGGCTAGTGCAGAAACCGCGCCACAGGAGGGGCAGGGACGGCCGACGCGACTTCCACCTCTTCTCGCGGGACGATCGATAGTTCCCTCCTGGTCTTTATAGATGGGAAAAGCTCACGGCGAGAGCCACAAAGCAACGTCTAATCAAGTAAAGCAGATAAAATGTGGACGACAGTTCAATCTTACTTACTAATAGCGACCACCTACTTGCAAACATTTATAAACAGTCCCAGCTAAGCTTTTCTTTTCCCTCACTCGCAGCTTCTTTCCCCAATCATAACCTACGTTACGCTCCTTTATTTCAAGCGCAAGCCAAGTCTCACTCCCGAGCAGCTCAAAGACAGTGAATGAACGAAAGGTGGGTGTTCTCATAATGAAGTCCGTCCTCGGTCAATTGGCGCCTCGAATACATCGACGCTGGTACCTCGCTCGGATAGCAAGATCTCTGGATGTACACTCTTAGCGCTGGCAGGTAAACCAGAAGGTTTCAATTACGACTGCATCACGGAGGTATCATGCAGGAGCGAGGAGGCAATTCATGGGTTCAACAAAATGTACGCGTAACCAGGGGCTAGGGAGATGCTAGCAGAGGACGAAGAGTGGTTTGTGATGAGGGAGAGGATGAAAGCTGCATTGGAGAGGAGGTCAAAGCAGAAAGGCGTTTGCAAGCCCTAAAATGCGACACTGCACCTGGGGAATTTGATAGCCTTGTGAATATAGAAAATATAGCCCACTGTAATAGAACATTCTTCGCAGAACGCTCTACGTATGTAGTTCCACTGTAGGAACCTGCGGCTCATCATAGAACATCCATCGTTTCGCAGAGGATCGTTCTATAGCGGCTCCGTTTGTAAACGAGATTTGATATCGCAATGAGATACCTCTAGTGGTGGACAACAGCCGGTCTCTGATTGGCGGATTTCTGAATTTCCCATCCCGCAATATCTCCCCGCATACGCTTGCCTCCTTCCCCAGATCACACCCGCGCTCCAACTCCACACAGCTAGACATCTACGCGTAATGGCTTGTTCCACCGAGGCAAAGCTTGTCCGTTCTACCGCCGATCCGCTGGACGGTGTGCTAGCTCGGTCGCCACAGCCAGAACCTGGTTGAAGGGACCTTGCATGCTCATCTAACTATCCGTGGGATTGGGTGGAAAGAGTATATTATGCCAGGGACCCTCGCAGTCAACCGAGAAAGGCCAGCGACCTCAAAACCAGGATGCCTTCAATATCGACTTCGTTGTCGTGGCTCTCTATTCTCGGCTTGCTGTTTAGTCCGCAGAGCTGCCTGGCTCTGAGCAAGAAAAACCGACTAGCATGTCAAAAGGCGACGCACGACCCGCTAAAAGGCTGTCCGAAGCACACATTGCTTGTATACGCAGGCTCAGCTAATGCAACTGCAAAGAAGAATGTTTTTCCGAGCATACAATCGGCGGTCCTGTCTCTCCCTCACGACAACTCAACCCAGTACATCCTGATCCTCCCTGGCCAGTATACGGAGCAGGTCAATGTCACACGCCCCGGCCCACTGTATCTCCTGGGTCAGACGAGTGATGCGGCGAGTCTAGCAAAGAACACCGTTGAGGTTGTCTGGCATAATGCAACCGGTACCACCACTACCGGTTCTTACGACAATGCATGGACCTCAGCCTTGACAATTGCGCCGACGTTCAACTCATCCACGACAGGATCGGGACCCACCGGTAACCCTGTACCTGAAGACACCCCTTTCGGCAACTTCGACTTCCGCGCATACAATCTCAACTTCACCAATGACTACCTACCTTACGCCGCTGGACCCTCGCTTGCACTGTCAACTTCCTACGCCAATACGGGATTCTATCACTGCTCCTTCAAGTCCTACCAGGACACCATCTACGTAGGCAAGCTTGCCAACAGCTACATGTCCAAGTGCGAGATCGCCGGCCAGACCGACTTCCTCTATGGCTTTGGCACGCTCTGGATCGAAGATTCCGACCTCCTCATGCGCAGCTGCGGTGGCGGTATCATTGCATGGAAGGGCACCAACACCACTTACGAGAACAAGTTCGGCGTCTACATCCACCAATCAAACGTCGTCGCAGCCAACTCTTCCATTGCTCCGGCCATGGTCGGAAAGTGTGCACTAGGTCGCCCTTGGAATGCACAACATCGTTCCATCTTTGCGAATACATATCTTGATGCTTCGATCAGGCCGAGCGGGTACATTGACTGGAGTACGACAGCTCCACGGGTCAGCAATTACACGTTCATGGCGGAGTATAAGACGTATGGCCCGGGCTGGAACAAGACTGGCAGGATCGAGGGTAATGTCACGCACATCTTGACTGAGAGGCAGTGGCAACCGTACTCTAGTCCTGCAAAGGTGTTCCAGTTCTTCAAGAGTGGCAAGGCGGGGAACACTGCTTGGGTGGACTGGAGTGCTTGATCGCAGGCAAAGCACTGCGACGGCCGCCTCGATATACCAGCTACGTAGCAATACAAACCGTGCCTGAGACTCTTCCGACTATGCTTCGACTAAACTACACTACGTGTTCGATGCTCTCTTATCCTATGACCTGGCCATCTATGGATCAAGCAGATCTTGTTGTAGCAAGTCACGATCGTACGTAGCACTCATGCATTGGTGAACATCATCATCATCGTTTCTTTAGTCTCACTCAACGAGGTACCAAATTCAGAGCTAGGCGCTGCCATACACCCAGCCCAACAGACTCCTGAGCCATATTATCACCTGTTTTGTCTTTTTTCTTCTTTTTCTTCTGTCCGCGCATGCTATAACATACACATCGATTTGAGTTACCCGACCCGCATGCCGCTCTTCTTCATGATGGAATGGATGCTCTTTTGAGCTGCCTACAACCAAAAGCCCGAGTGCTTAGACACCAATATGATTCATATGACCTTCATGACGCGCTCCAATCCGACCATGCTTTGGTAGCGCTCCTTATTTTGGATCTCTTCACGCAATCCATCCGCCATAACGATTTTGGGGAAGAGTTTTGGCTTACCAGCTTCCACTCCGCCCTTCTCCATGTGGTCGTCTGAGAAAATCTTTTGATCGGTCCCGAGGATCGCAGAAGCAGCCTATAGATTCGCGGCACAGTTGGGTTTTGTTGCCGTTTCCGCTCATTACAGCACCAAGAACAATTGAAGAGCCACCGAAGACACGTTACTGCATGATTCCATTGTTCGCTGGATTCTAGAGCCAGGCTGCATATTTTACTTGACATGGGAAACCACGGGCACCGTGTTTGGTTACCCAGCTCCCCATTGCTCTTCTATATGAAAAGAAACTGCCTCCAGTTTGATTGTATGCGAACATGGCAGATAAGTGGAGCATATTAACAACAGATGTGTACCTTCCAGTGCGTTTTATTGCTCGTTAGAAGTGTGAAGGAAAGAACGAGTGGCGAAGGGATAATATTTATGTCGAAAATGTCTCGTCAGGTTGTAGTTTCTTGCACAGGCTGCACAGGTCATGCGTTTCATCTTCACGCTTTTCTGGTGTGCCAGCTCCCTCGCTGCTCTTCCCCATGGCGACTGACACGATTCGTGCCTGATACTGTTTTGAGTAGCGCTCTCTCAAACCTGCATATGGCATGATTCCATACCATTTTTGGTGCACGACGGGCTGAGCAAGAAGTGCTCCATGCAGTGTTTCGTTGATCACTTTTGTGGCTCAGTCGATCGCGGAACGTCATATCGAAAAGGATGTCGAGTATGTAACAGAATTCAATTTCGCGGTGAAAACTATCCAGAAAGGAATAGGTGTACTTCGTCTGTGAGCAAAGCTCCGAGGGAGGGGGACATTTTGGTTTCTCTTCATGTTTTGGTGGTCGACCAACCGAGAGAAAAGTCGCCCATGAAGTTCATGATTGCACTGTTTACGTGGATAGTTCGATCGCGGTGTGAGGCGTAGAGAAGAGGGCGGAGTATGCAAATTAGCTGTAGACTGCAGCGAACATTGCACTTCTAGCTGTTCATCTCAATCGACAATTGCTTGCAACATCGTAGCTTAGTATCATGACTTTTATATAACATCAGACCCAAATGCGGTTCATATGTTCTGAGAGACTACATTTTCAATCGCGATCGCCATGTGAAATGTCGCGAAGGGGACTGATTATCCGATTGGCAACCGTACCAGAGCGGACAGAGGATTTGGACAGCCGGGTTATGGTACAGCAGCTTCCAACAAGCGCAGGTAGCTGACTTAAATCCGTCTCCCCGTCAAGCACACATGACTAGCATGTCGGCAAACTTATGTGCATCGATAATCCACACTTCGATCTCCACCCATATGTGCATGTATCAGAAGTTTTGGGACAAGGGTGCCACGATCTCTCTTAGTGCCGCTTTGTGATAGATGAAAGCTGCCGCACCTAGGCCTTGATTGCGCGGGCCTTGAAAGTTCAAGACGCGCTGCAGCTCTAGTGACGTGCATGAGCGTGACGCGCGTGCCCAAAAACACATGTGCTCTTTTCCTGGGAAATTGGACTGCAAATTCACAAAGTTTCCAAGCGAAAAGCGCCGTTTCCACCACATAGAGGTACTTTCGCTGGCTTTGAGTACTGCAGCAGTCGGAAAAATGGCATCTTGTAGATATGCTTTCATGTTGAAAGAAGGACACTGCCGAAGACATGAAATAACGCAAGTCAGCATTTTTGAGAGACGTATTCGTCAAGAAGGAGTCGTGCCGCCTTTTCCGCACATGAACTTTCGTATCTTCATCTTTTGTGGATACGCTTCCTCAAGCAAACCTCCATGAATCAGTCGATTATCCGATTTGATCTCCTTGCCGGAGGAAACACATGATATGAAGCCAACAATTTTGGGGATCACTCGAGCAACAGTAGCATGAAATCTTTGAAAGACGGTTTTTCATTTCCCTGTTTCTAACAGAAACGGAACTCCCATATAGTCTTTTGCCACCAGCTTTGGTTCCAATCGATTGAAGTTGTGTTGTGTAGGTCAGGAGCTAATGCTATCTATCAAACGATTTCTTTTATGCGCAGGGTTGGACCATCTGAAGAGAAATGAGCCAAGCAGAAGAGTGATGCTATTCATCATCAGTGCTTCGTACCGGATAGAGTCGAACATGTCCAAATATGCAATCGTTCCCACTGCGTGCCCAGAGGTAACGATTAGCTGATATTTCGTGCACTTTCATCAGCTTGAGCGACCTCGTCAACTTGATGGCTCGATGCCCATCAAAGTTCGTTGTCAAGGGCAGTTCTTCTTCAATGAAACCTTGGGTACCCCAGAGGGTGTGTCCAATTCGAGGCCGTCTATCGGCGTTCCGGTCCCAACTTAATTTACCGCGTTTGTGTATACACACGAGTGACGTTTGTAACACAAAGGGTACTTGTTCAGGCCTCATCCACATGTGATAAACTGCGATAGTACACTTTCCCTCAAATTGCGTTCTGTCTCCTGACCAGAGTAGATTCATAGCCCGACTCTCCGCTTATCTCATCCAAACTTACTAAGAACAGCGTCGGCACTCTTCCACTCTTTGCAGATGAGATTCTCCCTTGCCTCGCTCCTGACCTTGAATTCAATCTTGCTTTCCTTCGGTCCCGTCAAAACCGCATCTTTGAATCCGGTCTCAACATTTGTGTCCAACATGGTTCCAGCTTCAGGCCTACGATGCACGTTAGATGATGTCCCTTCACAACAAGTTGCCTTCAAAAGACTCACCGCATATCAAAAGCCCAAAGCATCTTCGCCATAGACAACAATAGACTCCTCTCCGCCATCTCCTGGCCCACGCAGACTCTCCTCCCCGCACCAAACGCATACGATCGTCTCCTAGAAGAATCCTCGGTAGAGACAAAGATAGAGTCAGAGCTGTATCCAGGCAGCGGAGCGCTGCAGTCTTCCACGAGCCAGCGTGCAGGGTCGAAGGTATCGGCCTTGGGAAAGTCCTCTTCGTTGTGGTTGATCGCCCACGTGTTCATCAACGCTGTGGTGCCGGCTGGGATGAAGTAGCCTTCGTAGATGTCGTCTTTGCTTGTAGCGTGGGGAAGGCTGATGGGGAAGCCCGGGCGCCAGCGGAGGACCTGGTGGAGTTAGTCGTACCTTCCATGTCCATTTGATACAACTCCACTCACCTCCCATAGAATGGCCTGAAGGTACGGCAGCTTCGCCGCATCGATGTTCGTTGGCATCCTCTCCCCAAACACACCATCGACCTCTACCTGTGCCCTCCTCTGCACATCCGGATGCGCCACCATCGCCAGTATAAAAATTAGTGAAGCCACTGCCGTTGTATCCGCCCCCGCCTCGACCAAAACCCCCGCAATATACACCAACTCAATATCCCTAAACCCCTCTTTTTCCTTCCTCTCCAGCAGCTTCGCCAAGAAACTCTCCTTCGCCTTCCCCTCCCCAACATTCTTCCTCCCCCGCTCAAACAACTCCTTATAATACCCCCCTTGAGCCTTAGCCAACTCCGCACTCCTCTTCCTCCACTCGGGCCACGGCGTCAGCACACTCGGCACATACCTCAGCCACGGAAACACATCCAACGGCGGCATAGCGCCCATATCCAAGACCCCCGTCCACTCATCCTGTACCTCGGAGAAGCGATCCGTCATTTCGCGCGTGCCCCGCACCCCATACACGCTCTCGAGAATCACGGAGCAGAACGCGCGCAGGACATGCTTCTCGAACGTCGCCGGCTCCTGCAGTATCTCGAAGACCATTTGCGTCGACTCCGCCTGCTGGATCGGGCGCACCTTCTCCAGTTCCTCGTCCTTCAGGAAAGATACGAGAGCCGCGCGGCCGCGGCGCCAGTTGTGGCCGTGCGGCATGAAGGCGACGTGGTAGGGACCCGGGACCACGTAGTCGACGATGGGCATGTATGGACGGGATGAGTAGATTGCGCCGCGCTGGTCGAAGAGGTCGCGGACGGCGCGCCAGGTATTGAGCACGACGACGGGTTGGCGGCCGAAGCGTAAGCCCAGGATGGGCGCGGAGTAGTCGCGGGACCATTTGGTAAAGGTGAGGAAGGGCTTTTGGAGGGGGACTTGGTGGAGGTTTCCAAGGAGGGGGAGGGGCTTGGGGCCTGGGGGGAAGGGGAGGGCGTTGGAGGGGCGTCGAGTGAGGTTTATCAGGGTGGAGCTAAGTAGGATGATGATGCTTAGGATTGTTATGGAGGCGAAAGGGTAGGATGTCACGGTTGTGACGAGTTTGTTGGTACGGATGCTAGCAGAGGTCAGAGATGAGGGGTTTGAGGTGCAACAGAGGGCTTCTTACTCCATTGTTATGGCAGGCGTGTGGGACGCTTGGATCGCTGTTGCAACTGCGAAATGTTTATTAAAACAGTACAGGTTGAAGCTTCGCTTTTCTCGATTCAAGTAGCAGCCCAACTTACCGACTTGGCCCAAAAAACCTTCACTCACCAAACAGTCGTTCAGACAGAACTAGCAGCGCCATCCATCCGCCCCAACCCAGTATTTATCCACTTTCCCCGCTCCGCCCAGCAGGCCAAGGACCGGTGCACATATACGTTGTGCGACCCTCCCTCCCTCTTAACAAGGCTGCAGCCCACCGATCAGTCCCCTCTGCACCAATCACCGTGTCTGTCATCATACCGTAAGCAGCCACCCCCGGACGCATGCGTCTTTCGAGTACATCTTAGCACTTACCGCACATCTATCTGCATCTGCACCTCCACACCATGGGACCCAGTGCGTTCCCCCGTTTCGCTGCGTCGTTCAGACATTAAATTAGTCAGCGCGTGTGGAAAGTCTTTTATGCA
Organism: Karstenula rhodostoma CBS 690.94; assembly: GCA_010093485.1. Classification (NCBI taxonomy): domain Eukaryota; kingdom Fungi; phylum Ascomycota; class Dothideomycetes; order Pleosporales; family Didymosphaeriaceae; genus Karstenula; species Karstenula rhodostoma. Next base: position 981,874 of record MU001500.1, read on the forward strand.
AGTCGCATGAAAAGCGTTGATTCGCTATATACAACCCCCTCTTGTCGGATAGATGCTGCAAATGCTACCAAAAGGGGAACCCACCCGGGTGCTCTTGCACAGGGGTACAACGCCAAACGCCGCCCATGATGCATGCATGATATGTCTGTATATACAAAAGCTCTCGCAGGGTGGCGGGTGTGCTAATGCAACAGCCGCTCCGCCGCACGGTCCAGGATCTCCGCCGTCTTCTTGATCTGCCTCTCCGTTTCCTTCCAGTCCTTCGTTTCGCCGAACGTGTGCCGCTCGATGGCGTCGCGGATGAAGGGGAAGATGTAGTTTGTGTCGCTGGCGTCGTAGCGCGAGGGGCCGAAGATGATGTGCTTGAATTGCGTGCGGCCGGGTAACTGTTCTTGTTAGCTTTCACCCCTACAATAGTAAGAAGAAGAGTAAAGGTAGGGCTTACGCCATGCTCCTGCTCGCCGTCTACGTTTCCGCGCTGCACATCCAGCAAGTCCGACTCGAAGCCCGATATCCGGGCATTATGCGCTACCCGCTGCACGGTCAGGCCTTGCGTCTCGAAACCGCCCGTGCCGACAATCTGGCTGTACCACGCCGCCTCCCACTGCTCGAATTCCTGCGCTTTGCCGCCAACGTTCGCGAGAGCATCGACCAGCGGCTGGAACATGCCGATGTCGTAGTCCCCGCCCTGTTTCTCCGTCCACTCGAGGAGCTTCTGGCCTTCCTCTTGGAGGGAAGAAGCGTAGTCGTCGACCTTAAGCGGCATGAGGGGCTCTTGGGCGAGCTCGAGAACGATGAGGACCCAGACCTGTGTGAGGAGGTTGTGGTATACGAAATCCGGGTCGACGTATTGGGACATCCATTCGAAAGTCTCGTAGCAGCTGTGCGCCATGTCGCCGTGCTTGGGGCCGGAGAAGCCAAAGCTGAGGGACGAGCAGCCAGCTAGGTCCTGGAACGCCGCGTAGTCGCTGTCCACACCTAGACCACCAAACTTGCCGCCATGATCCTTTCCCCAGAGCTCAAGTAGGGTGACATTTTGGCGCGGATCCGCCACGCGGTCTAGCACACGGGTCCAGGCATGTTTGAAGATGGGAGATCCGTTAGCCCACAGCTTGTCGCCCGTGACGCCGACATCGACGTTCAGGTATGCGATGGCGTTTGCGCGGAGTTCCTCCATGTTAGCTTCAACGTGCTCGGTTGATCCAATCATGTTGTACTCCTCGGCATCCCAAGATGCGAATTCGATGGTGCGGAGCGGATGCCAGCCTTGCAAGCGCAGCTCGCCCAGCACACGCGCAACTTCGAGCATGACAGCTGTGCCAGATCCAGGATCTGCGGCACCAAAACACCACGAGTCGCGGTGGCTGCCGACAATGATCTTTTTGGCTGTTTCTTCTGAACCGAGGAATGAGCCGAATACGTTTGTGATGCGCTGTCTGTCCACCTCTTCTTGGTTGTTTTGAAGGTTGACCTTTGGCGACGTTTCATGATGTCCAGACCACCACTTTTCGCCCACATCAGGAACTCCGCCGATCCACTGCTCGTAGTTGCCTTCCGGGGCCATTTCTTCGCCTAAGCCTTGCAGTGACTGGAGGAGCTTCTGCGCGTTGCTCCAGGAGATTGGTATGCTGGGGATGGTAGGTAGCGCGGAATTCTTGTCCTTGGGCATGCGCTTCTGGTCCTTTGTACTGGGTAGTCCAGGCGTGAGTGGATCGCCAATAATCATGTTGGAGAGGGCTACGGAGCCTCTCTGCACGCTGTCCGCGGATCTCCACCGGCCATCTGGCCACGTCTTGCCTTTCTTAAATCCATCCTCGGCGGGGTCCGAGTACATAAGAACACCCGCAACTCCTGCATTTTGCGCTGCTTTTACTTTCATAGCCCGGTCAGATTGAGAGCCGTAGTATCTCATCAAAACGACCGCCCCCTGAACATCAATTCCGCTATCCCACAATGCCTTGAAGTCTTTCTTGTCGCCGTAGTTGACGTATATCAGCGGTCCCGTAACATTACCGGAAGCTGAATATCCATGGAACGATTTGGTCTGCGCGCGCGGCGGGTCATACGCGTTCCCCTCTTCCAGCTGAGCCTCCCACTTCTTCTCTTCTGGTTCTACGATAGCGACCCGGCGGCCTTTTTCTGTTGGATAATTCAAGTACACAAAGTACTCGTCGTGGGTATAAGTGTCCATATGCACTTCCTTGAACTGCTCCTCTATCCACTGTCCCAGTATGTAGCTCCCCTCTGTGCCTGCCACGTGGTCATACGACGTGACGTACCTGAGATTGTCTTGTATTCTAGAGGTGTCGACATTCTGCAGCGCGAACTGGCGCACCCACTCGGGGTTGAAGGGTGCGCCGAAACCCGCGCCACCCATGGGCACCACCTCGCTCACGACCAACAGATAGACCAGCGCCACGATTAATATAAGCCCACACAATCTTGCTATGACCGACCATCCTGGCCTATACTCCTCCGGTATGGTAGGCAGCCTCGACCGGAGAGAATGAAACATAGCGCCAGGCGACGACGGCCAGGGTATCCGCGGGAGGTGGAAACTGGACAGCGAGTTGGTGATGCTGTAGAAGCGCTTCGAGAACCGGCCTCGAGAGCGATTCCTCCTTGCGCGCCCCCCCTCGGCGCTCTCCGGATCCAGGATTTCCATCTCCTCCATCGTCTCCCTCAGCTCCGCCTCCTCGTCCGCATCCACGGGGCTCCCGAGCCCGCTGTCGCCATCGTCGTCGTCGTCCACCGACTGCACCGAGGGCGGGTGGTAGTATCCATTGCGGCGGCGCGAGTTGGACTGCGCATTGGAGCCCACGGGCAGGTCGTGGCCGAGCAGCGTCTGCCGCTCCGCATCGTCGGAGGCTTCCTGGGGCCCGCGGCGCGAGTACGGCGGGTTCGACGAGGACGTGGCTTCTTCGTAGGTGGGGATCGGGGGCTCTTCGCGGATCTCGTAGAGGTGCTTCTCGTCGGCCATGGCCTCTCAGCGGCGGATCGGATCGGACGGATCCCGGAAGCGTGCGCGAACGAGGTTCGGAACGGGGGCGATAGGGGCGTGTGGCTCGATTACTAAGGATATGTTGGTGTACTACGGAATGCGCATATACATGGTGAGCAATGAAAAGAGAGCGACGAGGGTCGGGAGGGCAAGAAAAAGGTGTTGTGGCTTCTGTCGCGTGAATGTGTCTGGAGATAGAGGTGGTGGCTCGGAGACGCAGTCCGCCGAGGCTTGGAAACTGGAAACTTGGGGGGTGGGACGAAACAACACTCCCTCTCTTCTTCGACACTTGTCCATTCACTACTCGCGGGGAAGGACTCGATTGTGTTTGGGAGACTTCCAGATTCGCTAACTATATACAGCACCGAAACGTATCGTCTCATCATGCACGCAGCCGGTCCCTCGGACTTGTACAGTTTGCATATAGCAGTACCATGCCATCGGTACCATCTACATGTTCCGACCACCCGTCACCATGATGGTCTGTCCCGTGACATAGCTCATCAGCGGGCTCGCCAGTGCAAGCACAGCACTCGCTGCCTCGGTGGCGTTACCTGCCCTCCGCAGCGGGATGTCCAAGTGCTGCTCTCCTGCGCTGGGCTCGGCCGCCTTCTGGGCTCCTGGTATGCCCAGCGCAACCTTTGTGCCATCTGGGGTCGTGATGAACGCACCCGCCTCCTTCGCCGCCGTCAACCGGGTGAGGATGTATCCAAACGCGACCGTGTTCGCCCGCACGCCGAAAGCCGGACCCCACCTACCCAAGTCAGCGTCGTCCTACAAACCAGTGGAGAGAGACGTACTCCTTTGCGACCGTCTTCGTCAGACCCGTAATACCCGCCTTCGCAAGCGCATAGTTGATCTGTCCCGCATTTCCATTCACACCCGAGGTACTCGAGATGTTGATGATATTCCTCGGCTCGCCGTCCTTGACTCGGAAGTACGGCGCCGCCGCCCTGATGATCTTGAAAGGCGCAGTGCCGTGGACGTCGACGATTGTGTGCCATTGCTTGTCCGTCATCTTGTGGATGACACCGTCCCAGGTGTAGCCAGCATTGTTAACGATGATGTGGATCTTGCCGCCTCCGAACTCGGCGGCCTTCTTGATGAGGTCCGCAATGTAAGCGTCGTCGAGGACATCACCGGCGACCGCGATGGCGGCGCCTCCGCTCTGGTTGATCTCATCTGCTACGGATTGTGCTTTCTCTACTACCTGTTAGCTGGTGGTACCATCATGCCTGCGCAGCAACATACTCGCATCCACGTCCGCAACGACGACTTTAGCGCCCTCGTTTGCGAACAATCTCGCGGCTTCGGCGCCAATGCCCTGTCCGGAGCCTGTAATAATAGCTGTCTGGCCAGCCAACATACCCTTAGGGTAGTTGAGATGGCCTGCGATCTGATCAATTCGCTTGGAAGCAGACATCTTCACTAGCAGCTAAAAGAGGAAGACGATGGATCACGACTAAGCTGCAGAAGCGGCCGGCTTATAGAGTCTAAAACTCGGGACGCTCAAGATCATGAATTGCGGAGGGGCTTAACCGATGGATCAGATATCCGCTGCCCGCATAGGCCGAGGTTCGTCGGGAGATGCGCTAGACCGGTGTTGGGGTAGCGTACATCGAGGGGAACTACTACTCGTCGACGTAAAGTCTCAAGCAATTACTCGTGCCACGCATTGGCAACGATCTCGTGAGAACGACAAGGAAACGGCGATGCTGTTACATGGAATGGATAAGCGTTTATCCAGTGAGCAAGTGGCGACCAGTTGGGCAGTAGCGTTTGACGTGACATGCATGTCAAGGATGGAAAGTATAACTAAGGTCTATCTAGGTCGAGGACTAAGAGGAGAGATGGGTGCAAGACTGACTACCTGCCTCGACTTCTTCCGCGCAACCTCCACCCTCCATGTACACGATTTCCTTGCCTGTAGACGCGTCTGAACGAAGATCGGAACCGCTATCAGAGCTGTGCATGGATTTACGAGTGTTGCGAGGACCGTTCGAGCGAAGACGCAATTGTCTCCGATCCTGATACTCTTGATCCTCCGAGAAACCAAAGAGCCCGTTAAGTGCGAGATGAAAATCTGTGTTGGAACGCTTCGTTTCTCGAGTGACCTGAGGATCCGTGCCACAACGCCGGGGAGCGTTCAAGGTGTTCGACCGACTGCTGTAAGGGTCTGTGCCGGCACGCTTTGGTGCGTTGAAGGTATCTGAGCGAGTAGTATCTGATCGAGTGGTATCTGATCGAGTGGTATCTGATCGAGTGATAATTGATCGAGTGGTATCTGTATCAACGGAAGAGCAACGAGCTGTTAGGGTCAGCAAAAAGTGTCATGCAACAATAGCCCATGTGAGATGTTGTAGAGCCTTAACATTGTCTCATTTCCACTTACCAGGAATGGTTTCCGGCAAGGATCCTGGAACGGCTATGTCATTGCGATTCGCAATAGTCGCTACTGATGCGCAAGATTGCATCCTCAGCCATCACACCGGAAGCCAAAGTCAATAGTGGATGGCGAAGAACAAGAGTAGCAGGGTTATAGAGGCCGTTCTAACGCTTGGAGGTCGATGGGACAGCCAAATCGACTCTATCTGGAACAGTTTCAGAGTGAGCTGCAGGCAGGCCGTTACTCATGTGATTCCCTTTGTTCCAGTGACCGGGTTCCTCTGGTTCGGGAGACCCATCGTATTGAGCAGTTGGATAGTCTAATTCATTAGCAAGAGGGAAAGAAACAAGAAATAACTGGCGATGTGCAGTAAAGAAGGTATCAATATGTTGTGTCGTAATGCTGGTGGCATCGGGAATCATATAGGCTACAAATGTGTCAAGTGTTCCCCTATCTCCTCATTCCAATCTCACCATCATCAACCCGGGGATCAACCCTGTTTCCAACATTGGTCGAGTGAGGGCCTATGTTTGTGCTTCCGGTGGTGGCGCCGCGGTTATCGAGGTCTGAGTCGAATCGCGGGTCGACCTTGTTGCCTACGTTCGTTCCGTGCGGGCCGTAGTTTGTCGAACCAAGAGTTGCGGATTCGCCTTGGGCATATCGGTTCACACGCTCGCGATCGGTGTCTTTTGGTGTGACGCCCGCTCCAGTTCCGTGGTAGTGGCCGTGCTCGAACTCGTCGACCCCGCGCGCAGCGATGTTTTGCTGGCGCTGTGCGGACTCACGGTCACCAGTCGCTGAGTCTACTGCCGCATTTAAGTTCCCACGGATTGCTTCTCCGGTACCCTTAAACATGTCAGTATGAGTAGTAGAATACTTTGTGGGGGAGTGTTGTGTAGAGGGAGGAAAGAAACAATAAGGCAAACATACGTGAACCATTCCGACGCCTTTCTTGATAGCTGCGCCGAGGCCCTCACCAGTCTGGGATCCAGTTCCTGTCATCTTGGATGTTTGTAGGAGTGTCGTTGTGATGTTCGTCGATAGTAATTTGGAGGGAGAGAGGGGTTGGACAGGTTGTTCAGATGGGAGTTCGAGCTTTTATGAAAAAAAAAAAAAAAAAAAGAACACTTCAGGTGACCCAGGTGTGACGAAAGAGACGAGCTCGGGACCTGTTATCTGCGGCGAATATAACATGCGTTGTTAAAGTCACGACTTCCCTATGACATCATCCGGTCGATCCCGGTTGCCGGATATGGGGCACCACAGTCGCATTAAAATGGCAAGGACAACAATTTTTTTTCTCGAAGACAACTCAATGTATTTAACATTTCCGTTGCAAGTGTACTCGATTCCACTAGCACTAAATGCCAAGCATACTTGATGCTTTTGATATCCTAAAATCTCATCCAGTCATAAGTTCATACACCAGTCCCGACCTTTAATTGCAACCCACACGAACAAAACTCTTCGCTTTCAACAAACATATATCTACAACTTTCCAGCGGTGTAGAAATCCTCAAGCGCGATCTCAACACGCTTGGTCATGGTCTTCTCGCCCTCACGGACCCAGACGCGGGGATCGTAGTACTTCTTGTTGGGCTTGTCCTCGCCTTCAGGGTTGCCGACCTGGGTCTTGAGGTAACCCTCGTTCTTCTTGAAGAAGTCGCGGAAACCGGTGCTGTATGCCCACTGCAGGTCAGTGTCAAGGTTGACCTTGACAACACCATACGAAATAGCCTCGCGGAAGTCATCGACGGAGCTGCCAGAGCCACCGTGGAAGACAAGGAAGACAGGCTTGTCCTCCTTGGTCTTGGTCTGCTCCTTGACGTACTCCTGGTGCTTCTTGAGGAGCACGGGCTGGAGCTTGACGTTTCCGGGCTTATAGACACCGTGGACGTTACCGAAACCTGCGGCGATGGAGAAGTACGGAGAGATGGCGGAGAGGGTCTTGTAGATCTCGTAGATGTCTTCGGGCTGGGTGTAGAGAGAGTTGTTGTCGACATCCTCGTTGTTCACACCATCCTCCTCACCACCGGTGATACCGATCTCCATCTCGAGCCACTGCTTCATGGGAGCAGCACGCTTGAGGTACTTGGCGGTGGTCTGGATGTTCCAGTCTACGGCCTCCTCGGACAGATCGATCATGTGCGAAGAGAAGAGGGGTTCGTTGTGCTCCTTGAAGTAGGCCTCATCGGCGTCGAGCATGCCATCGAGCCATGGCAGGAGCTTCTTGGCACAGTGGTCGGTGTGGCTGAAATTGTGTTAGCCTTGACAGCGTATAGCGCCTCAACTGCTGACTTACAGAACGACGGGAACGCCGTAAGTTGGGGCAATTGAGCGGATGTAGTGAGCGGCCGCGACGGCACCGGCAATGGATGCAGCCTGGTCCTTGTTGTCTACACCCTTTCCGGCGAAGAAAGCGGCACCACCTTGCGAGGTCTGGAGAATGATGGGGCTCTTCTTGTCGCGAGCAGCCTCGAGCGATGCGACCACGGTGGAGCTGGTCGTGACGTTGATGGCGGGGATGGCATAGCCGTTCTCCTGTGCGTGCTGGAAGAGCTTGCGGACATCTTCACCGGTGATGACACCGGCCTTGCGGGAGAGAACGCTGACGGGGTCAGTAAAGATGAACGAGGCCAGTGCTGCCATTGCGTCTTCGCCAGGCCCAGCGGGGGAGGGGCATTGACTTACTCTTGGGCACCCATTGTGATTGTAGTTGTGTGGTTGGTTCGTGGATATAGAAGTGGCTGTAGATTGTTGTGTCAGGAAAGTCGGAGGCAAAGGATGTAATAAAGGGAGAGAGAGCTCTGATGTAATTGCTCGATCCACCGGTGGTGAGCTGAGGTGGGGTGCACCTTCGCACTTTCCTTGCGAACCCCACCAAGCCGAAGCCGCCGGCGCGCACAGAAGCAACACGCACCCTGGCAACGAATCACGAAACAAGGCGGGCTTACCTGATAAGAGAGAGTGGAGAGGCAATGGAAAAGTCTGAAGCCACTGTGACGTGGGTTGAGCTTGGATTTAGGGCCTTCGAGTCTGTGCCTTCACGGCCGCGCTGTTGTCGTCGTCCGGCGAGAAGCTCGGCTCAACTACTGCACGCCCTCCTGTGCCCGATTCTCTCCGCATGTAGACGGCTGTGCCTCTATGGCGCGCCTAAGGCGATTGGTGGCGTGCATGTCTCTCTACCTCGATCCGTGCTCGAATACTCTAGAATGCCAGTGGCTCTGGTCGAACCTCATCACGCGTGAACATCACGACACATCCATCAGCCAATTGGCACGCGTCTCCGCCGCTTCACGAAGGCTGTCGTGCTCCCAACGCCGCCTCACGTCTCGTCCACTGGCCCGAATCAAGAACCTGCCGGCAATGGCATCTTTTGAACAATGTATGTTTACAGCGGACGGAGACATGCCCGCATCCTCGGCCCCGCGGTCCCCGTCTCCCTATTGTACATGTGCAAAGTCCCCATGGAGTCAGATGTAACGGGACAACATTCGGTTGAATCCAACACTCTCTTAGAACCATCCAACAGTCTAGCCGTGTTATCATACACCACCTCTCTCAGCACCAGACCTTCCCCTCTTGTAGATGTGTAGTACAGCTCGCTACTCTTTTGCCCGAATCCGAACCTGTCTCGTCAGAGGCTGCGCGGCGCCCGGAACTCCGATCTCCACCTTGAACATGCCCAACTGCTTCACCTTGGAGGTATCGCCTTCTTCGTGGCCACTCACAAAGTGAATGTCGTTTTCTGAGAGGTGGACACGGGCTGCCTCGTCGTTGTGTGCAAGTGCGGACTTGATCGTCGCGACGATGTCTGCGGTCGAGACTGACCCGTAAATCGCGTTTTCCAGGGGCTTGGGCTTGCTCGCTGACATGGCCGCGTTCAGAATGTCGGCGGCATTGGAAGCACCGTAGCGCTTTGTGTCTGTCTTCTCTTGTTCGATGAGCTGTCGTGCGAAATCGATCGTGGGCGGTACGAAGGTATCGATGAGCTCCATGGATCGCTCGGCCTGCTTCTGTCAGGGCACATTCACAGCATGACGGAGAAGAAGGCATACACTGAGCTGTTCGATCTCAATTGGCCGCACATAGTGCTGCCGTGGCCTTTGCGCGACCTCGATCTCTTCCTCGGCTTCCTCCAACGTGATTTTGACTCCGAAAGTAGCATCGCGCGTCATATCCACATCCTGGGCCTTCAATTGCTTCAGCTGCAGGGCGGGTACATAGTCGGCGACGCGGGCGGGAAACCACTTATTCCGCATAAGCGCTGGGTTGATGGGAACGTACGAGCCTGTCCGTCATGGTCAGTGGTCGCTAGGCAGCGCTCTCAGCCATCGTACCTGCACGTCCAAACCGCGGGATGTCCTCTCGCAGCTTGACGACGATGTTGCGCTCCGCCTCCTTCGCTGCCTTCGAGATGTTGCGCGTTTGCTGCTGCTGCCCCCATTGATCCAGCCCCCGCCGCGTCACCCTTCGTATGCATGACGTGCACTGCGGCAGCAGCGACGGTCTGATTGTGGATGCCATGGAGCGTTGTGGTACTGCGGAAGCCCTGATGACCAGAAAAAGTGCAGCCGAGCTTAGAATTCGGGATACCTTGCGAAGCGGAACACAGCGCGATGCACCCTAGCACGTGTCTAGCCGGTGTGGGCCTAGTCGGCAGACTTCACGTAGCAAACGGCAAAGGCTATGATGGCTTACAGCGGTCCACCGCGAAAGAGAGCCTTTAAACATGGCAATCCGGGGAAGGCTTCTTTCGTCTGCTGTCTGCGCCTTCCTCCAAAGCCCAACAACCCCGGCGTCCGCGCCCGCTCCCTCTCCAGCTTGCGGCAGTTAGCGACATCGGGCCTACGTGCTTGCCGCGGCCCACCGGAGGAGGGCCCTGCGATTGTCCTAGAGTCTTTCTCCAGTTGCTGGGCTCTCGGTCGCCTTTGCTGCAGCATCGCGCCGCCATGCACGAGAAGCCGCTGACAGTAGCGAGCTACGCTGCCGGAGCCTCTCTCGCCGCCATCACGCTTGTCTACGTCTTTGGACCGACCTTCTTCCTCGACGACGAAGCATCGAGCTCGCGCAAGAAGGGCGTTGTGGGCCTGAGCAATACTGCCAACGACTGCTTTATCAACTCGGTCCTCCAAGCCCTCGCCGGCCTCCCCGATTTACGCATATACCTCATTCGCGAGTTACACAGGCGGGAGCTTGACGGTCCGGAACTCTACCATGTCGACCCGGAGAAATTGACTCTCGAGAGGAGAGCTACAAAACCATGGAAGTTGGAGGGACTGCAAAAGGGCTTGGTCACACATGCCCTGAAGGAAGTTTTGGACAGCCTCAACGAGCGACCCATCTACAAGAAGACGATATCCCCACAGCCCTTCATCCGGGCGCTGGAGCACGCTTTCGGCACGCGCATTAGCAGACAGCAGCAGGACGCCCAGGAGTTTCTTCAGATCGTGACGGAGCGCCTTTGCGACGAGTACCATGCCGGAACCAAGGCGCGACGGCAAGCACAGAGGATCGACTTACCGATCGACGGTGATATTGCGTCAGAGAGGCAGGAGATTGCCGATCAATTTGATATGGCCCCGCTGGAAGCTTCAAATCTTCCCAAAGATGATGCAGCTGCGGAGCCGGACACGGATAGTGACGACTCGTCAGCTATTGAAGAGGGTTTCCCCTTCGAAGGTAAAATCGAATCGCAGATCGAATGTCTAACCTGCGGTTTCAAACCTAAGCCATCATCGTCCGCATTCGTCACGTTAACACTTAGCGTACCCCAGACATCTTCGACATCACTGAATAAATGTCTCGACGGTGTCTTCAAGGTGGAACACATTGACGACTTCAAATGCGAGTATTGCCGCTTGGATCACGCTATCAAAAGTAAAACCAAGGAGCTGGGACGGGCGTCTACCCCTGAAATCCAGCGCGCATTGCAATCCGACATTGACAAACTCCAAGAGGCGCTGAAAAGCGATCCTGAAAAGCCGCCGGAGGGCGTGGAGCTGCCGGACTCGAGCCTGGCTCCCAAACGTCGAATTGCTCGCCACATGTACATCTCATCGTTTCCCAAAGTTCTCGCTCTGCATCTGTCACGTTCTGTCTTCGCAATTGGCACCGTTTCTTCAAAGAATCTTGCCAAAGTAAACTTTCCCGAATCTCTACCTTTGGGAGGCATACTCAATCACAAGAACTACCACCTGCTAGGGATGGTGAGCCACAAAGGCACGCATAATAGCGGGCATTATGAATCGTTCCGACGCCAAGTCCAACCTGTACCATATTCTACTCCGCACTCGTTCGGTACAGAAGGAGTGTATAGCATGCATGGCACCCCGAACCCATCGGCAGCGCAGAGTCCACGATTATCGGCTGTCAACCTTCCCAACGGTACCGGTCGTGGATCACCTCTCCCTGCAACACCGATTCTAAATTCTCCTTCAACCAGGTCGTTTTCATCACAATCGCGGTCCTCAAATATCTCGCCTTCGATAGCACCGACTTCCACACCACGCGAAAGTTACTCCCCAAACGCTTCTTCATCCCCCACATCAGCAACAACAACGACAACGCGACCAAAGAGCTTGAAGTCCATTAAAGGATCGATCAGGGAAAAGGCTCACGACGCAAATCCACTCAAGAAGAGATCGAAACGAGCCAACAACCGCTGGTGGCGGATCAGCGACGAAAAGGTAAAGGAAAGTAAAACCAGCGAAGTTCTAGGCATGCAAAAGGAGGTCTACCTGCTGTTTTACGAGCTCGATAGAAGGAGTGAAGGGTAGCGACATCTAGCCTGCATGGCATGATCTTTTTGCGGCATTCATCACATGGTTTCTTGGAGTTTTGTGGCATATTGACTTTGTTGGCAGCACGAGAGGTTCCTCTGCAATCTGCAAATTTTGTGTATATACCAACGTAGAAGTAGATGTCTCGGATGGCCCAGGCATGCCCTCTGTTGATATGGGATTGGCTGCTAGCGATTTATCAGCATAGCCTTGATTGGCCGATAACCTCGAGCTTATATCAAGCATTTGAGCGATCATACAACCCCACCTCCACCATATACGCCTTCGTGTATGTGATGCAACGTCCACTGTAAACTTACGTTACACGAAGGTCGCAGTAGCAACACGCTGCAGCATTGTTGTTGATCATTCCAGCCTTGGGTGCCCTCGCATGTGCTGGAAATACATGGCAGTAGACAGCTGCTGCCTGATATAAAAGTATCCCACATCACGGTCTCGTTTCTGTCTTCGAAGTACCGGGACATTTATATGGGTCAAACCCACCCCAGACACAAATCACATCAAATCGAATCGCCTCTACCGCACAACTTCCCTTCCTTCCTTCCTTCCTTCCTTCCTTCCTTCCTTCCTTCCTTCCTTCCTTCATACAGAATACCACCCCAACATGCCCCCCGCGGCCACCACGGCCTCGCCCCCCTCCGCCTTCGACCAGGACGTCTTCCTCAAAGCCCCAGGGACTCAGCTCTTCCTCAACCCGCCCCGCATCCTCGTCATCGGCGCCGGGTCCCGCGGCTCTGCGTACGCCGCCGCGGCGCTCTCGTCGACGAACAGCATCGTCGCTGCCGTCGCGGAGCCCGTCGCGTACAAGCGCGCTGCTTTTGGGCGGAAGTACGTGTGGGGTGGGGGTGGGGGTGAGGCGGAGGTAGGGCAGGCGTTTGAGGGGTGGAGGGAGTGGGTGGGGTATGAGACTGGGAGGCGGGAGAGGGAGAGGAATGGGTGAGTTGCCTTTTTTTTCTTTTTTGTCCTTGGTTGGGCGTGCTGACGGGAGACAGGGAGCAGGTGGAGCCCGGGGTCGATGCGGTGTTTGTGTGTGTGCTGGATGAGATGCATGAGGAGGTTGTGTGTGGGATTGCGGGGCTCGGCGTGCATGTCTGCTGTGAGAAGCCGTTGGCTACGCGGCTGCAGAGTTGTGTGAACATCTACAGGGCGCTGCAGGGCGCGAAGCAGGATAGCGTGGATGGGGAGAGGAAAGAGACCATCTTTGGGATCTGCCATGTCCTGAGGTATAGCCCGCATAACATGATGTTGAGGGATTTGGTGCTGGAGAAGGACGTCATTGGCGATGTGCTGAGTGTTGAGCACGTGGAGCCCGTTGGCTGGTGGCACTTTTCGCATGTGAGTGGGGCGTGGTTTGCGTTGCTGTGGTCGCTGACGAAAGACAGAGCTACGTGAGAGGCAACTGGAGGAAAGAGTCCAAGACAGCGCCGTCGCTTCTGACGAAGTCGTGTCATGACATTGACTTCATACTGTGGATGCTTTGCTCTCCACCGGCGAAGTCTGGGCTGGGGCCGCATCTTCCCTCATACGTGACCTCTACTGGTTCCAGGAAGTTCTTCCGAAAAGAGCGAAAGCCAAAAGCGGCCGGAGACGCAACGAATTGCCTCTCTTGCCCTCATGAAAGAGACTGCCTCTACAGCGCTCCCAAGATCTACCACGACAGACATCTGCAACAAGGTAACACAGACTGGCCTGTCAAGATTGTGAACCCGGAGATTGAGGAAATCTACAAAACCGCTGGGGCAGCAGCAGCTACAAAGCAATTGTTCAAGAACCTTGGTGAGGACTACGCGGCGGACACTCCAGTCGCTGAGGTCGAGGCGAGGCCTTGGTTCGGCCGGTGCGTGTGGGAAGCGGATAATGATGTTTGCGATGACCAGAGCGTGACTATCACTTGGGACGATGATCCACTCCTCTCAGAAGATGACGGTCGACCGGTCCTCAAAGGACGAGGAGCAAAGACGGCGCAGATTCACATGGTCGCCTTCACAGAGAAGATCTGCGAGAGACGTGGACGAATCTACGGTACGAAGGGCGAGATCGAGTACGACAGCACGACCATAAGGGTTCACGATTTTGCGACCGGCAAGACGGAAGTCCACAAACCGCATCTCGCAGCCGGTGGCCACGGAGGCGGTGACGAAGGCCTAGCGCGCCAATTCCTCATGGCGGTCGAGGCCGTCGATTCCAAGTGCATGTCTGCGGCCGACGCCCAGCGCGAGTTCCTCGGCTGCGACCTCGAGGAGGCGTTCAGAAGTCATGCCATGGTCTTTGCGGCTGAAGACGCCCGGACGAAGCGGCAAGTTGTCGACTGGAAGCAGTGGTGGGCAGACCAGGTGGAAGCGCAATTACACGGATTGTAGTACGAAGCGCCGACGGGCGACGGACGGCGGCTTCCGTAGACGATGGAGCTGGGCGCGTACGAACGCATAGACGTCTTGAGGCTCTGTCGAAACCGCGATGATGCCAGTGTCGCTCCCCCGCGATGCGTCGGTCGTCTGAGCAGGTTCACGAAGGATTCCGTTTCTGGGCAATTAGCGGTAATTCCTCTTCCCGCTTCGGAAAGAAAGTATCCGGTTCGAGGTTATTTTGGGATATATCGAGCAGTGAATGACACTAATATATCCATTTCGGGAGCATGGGCGCTTAACCAGGGTGGTTTGACAGTGACACATGGCACCTTGAGGCTCAACGGAGGATAACGCAAGCCTTCCTAGATGCGGGCGCCAGCCCTACCGTCGATGAGCGTCTCCGGGTGCAACGTCTGGAACAGTGTCGGCGCTTCGTGGGCATTGTCGATGGAGCCAATGGCGAGCGCTGATATGTCGTGGACCGCGAGAGAACAAGACGGGCGCAAACTGGCGTTCCCGCAGTCCCGAGGGTCGGCGTGAAAACAGGGCGAGTACGGTCAGCGCATCGATAGCGCTGGGTCGAGACTGGGTCGGACGCAAAGGCGGTGGGCGAGGCCTCAGACCCGGAAAGGCAGGAGTACACACAACGCGTGCCCGACGCGTTCTCTCGTGAGCGATTTACGAGCGTGTTATAGTCGTGAAGTGCGTACCGGGTCGCCGTCTGTGAGTCACAAGTGTCGGTATGCAGGCTGGCCTTGGTGTAGGGGAGAAACGAAACTTTGCAGCGTCGTGGCCCAATCGCTAGGCTGGACAGCGATGACTCTTCACAGGTGCATGCGAGGGCGGTGGATGGGGCTAGACACGTCGGCGCTCGACGGTCGCGGGGACGCTGCCGAAGCGGTGTAAACATGTCTGTGCTGCGGTATTGGAGACATGTGGTTGGAGAGGCGGCGTTTCTGTGCATTGCGGTGAATTACACCGTGTAAGCATTGCCTTTTCCATGTCGGGAAGCGAGCCGAGCGCTAACGCCCATCCACAACATCCAACCACGACACCTCACTGGGACGTGCAGCTGTAACTGCCGCTCGCGCCTATACCATCCCTCTCGAGGTAGCTCTTCTCTCTTGCGAACGCTGCCGCTTCTTCCCGGTTTCAACTTAGCCAGCCATTATGCAGCGCGTCGCCGTGCTCTTCCTCTTTGGTATAGACGCTTCTGCACCTCACCGCCCCCCGGCCACTGAGCGTCAAGAATCCCCAGAGCCTTACCGGGTGCAGGATGCATGGAAGCAAGAATAGTAGTAGCGTTCGAGGAGACCGGTTCAGTCCGTGTACTCGCCCACGAGCCGCTTGTTTCACGCTCCACGTACACACGCTGATACCACCCCCCTACTGCTGTATACCCTCCACGCCGGGTCTTGGGAACTCGACGAGATCGTGTTTCAGAATGTTTTAGCGCTAGGCCGCGCTGGGGCTGCGCGCTCGTGGGCCAGTCGTTGCGTGAGCTTCGTCCCGGGAAGAATAAGAACCCAGAGCTCCGCCGCACAACCACACTTCACTCCAGCATTCATCATCGCGAGCTTGCACTGTCTACGAGCTCTCCGTTCCGTTTCTCTTGTGTCTTGGACCCCACGGAGCTGGCTCTCCATTTTAATTCCTGTTCATAATCGTTTGTTCTTTGACACTCAGACGTAAGTCGTTGGATATCAACCATCTCTTGTCGAGCAGATTCTTATTTCGTACAGTCCGGTAGTCATTCCACTTCCACAATGTTCAACCGACAGACAACACCACCGACCACTAGCTTCAGCTTCATGCCGGGCAGTGTTGGCTCAGTTTCCGACTGCACCTACTACTCACATAACGCCTCGCCTGCTGCATCCGTCATGACTGCAAACACCACACCGCCACGATCACCAATCAGGCAACATGGCCCGCTTCTCCTCCCCAAGGTCCGGACGCAAGATCAGATTGCCGAACCTACTGGTGGTCCCGTGAGACATCGCCGGACGACGTCTACCTCCAGCAGCCTGGGCGGCTACGGTTCCGCATACAGCCCCTACTCTCGCCCCAGCTCCATGATCCGCCGCGGTTCCAGCCCCTTCAACCACCATGCCAACAGCACCGTTGGCTCACCGGTTTCGACGGCTTCATACGACTTGGGCCTCGCCACTTCGACTCTCAATTCCCCCATTACCTTCTCCCTGGAGTCCCGCAGAGCTTCCTACGCTGCGCATGGCCGCTCGCGATCTGCCAATGCAGTGCCCCGTCACGCACGCTCTGGTTCCGCCGGAAGCATCGACGAGTCGCTCATCACTCGCTTTGGCTTTCCCACCTACCGCAACTTGCCCTCCTACGTGACTTCTTCAGGCGTCTCTCAGCCAACCATGATCACTGCCATGCCAACCACAACCTACAGTGAGCCTCAGGAGGTTACGTACACCGCCACGACCACCCAGGACTACACCTTCACCGACTTTGATCCCGCCCCAGCAGTGCAATACCCCTTCAACACCGAAGTCAACTTTGACAGCTTCCCTCCTCTGCCCACCTCTTCGCTCTTGGAGTACCTTACAGCGCCCAACCCCTCCCCTGCTCTAGTGAGCCGCGTTGCCAGCGTGCCCCGCGGCACAAACACGCACTTCTGGTGGGACGTCCGCAACCTGCGCTCCTGGGAGGACTTCAACATGTCCACCATCACGTCCCTGCCCTCGGTGCTGCCCCTCCTCGAAGTCCCAGTGACGTCCACCTTCCTCCCCGAGCCCTCGCGCCAGACGCTCCAGCCCGAAAACCAGTCGGCCCTCCACGACATGTACGCCAACTACTACGCGACCAAGATCAACGCCGCGCTCGAGGTCGCCCAGGGCAGCACGCACATGGTGATGCGCGCGCTCAAGTCGCACCCAGGCCTACGCCCTCAGCCCGACTTCGTCTCCTCGTACCCGTCCGACTACGAAAAGACCATCTACGGCGACGCCCGCGGGCGCGTCGTCGGGCTCGTCAAGTGCTACGACCAGTGGAACACGGGCATGCGCGGGGAGTCGCCGCCCAAGCAGGTGCTGTACCTGCAGGGGCTGGCGCACCTGCAGCGCGTGATGCGCGAGCACGGGTGCCGCTACGGCTTCATCATGACGGAGATCGAGCTGCTGTGCGTGCGTGCGGGCGGCGCGTCGAGCACCAACGCCATGGATCCCACCACCGTCAACGCGCAGACGGGCGTCCCGCTCTTCGGGTTCCTCGAGACCAGCGCCCCCATCCGCCTGTCCACGGCGGGCTTCTCGCCCGACGGCAGCTTCCAGATGACGGCGCCTCTCGCGCTGTGGTATCTCCACATGCTGGCCAAGGAGAACCCGTTCGAGGGCATGGGCACGTGGCGCATGGACGTCGGCGGGCCCGCGGCGTTGACGAGGCAGAATTGCCTGGAGAAGGACGCGTGGGTGCCGAAGCCGCAGCTGGGGGAGAAGCGCGAGGCGAAGAGGGTGCGCGGGTGGGTGTTCCCCGAGGAGCCGTTGAGCAAGCGGGAGTGCGGCCGGGGGAAGAGGAAGGGCAATGCCTGAGTTTGGTTTCGTTTGGCTGCCATGTGCTGGTTGCGTGGTGGTGTGGTTCGCCTTCTTTTTTCCTGTCTCTGGTTTTCGTCCGAGATGCATCTTGGTTTTGGATTTGGGTTTTATGATTGGACGTGGTTATGATGCATTGGATGGCGTCTTTTTGATTGCATTTAGGGAGTACCCATATGGCTTAGCTGCCTGTCGTTTCAGACATTAATCGTATTGATTGTTCACATCACGTTTACATCTCTCGTCCTTCTCAAAGCAGCTACTTACCTAAAAATCCCAAAGTCTGGTCTTGGACCATGTACAACTTAACTTCAGCACTCGTTGCCAGTGATTGGAACAAAGGAGCCTGGGTCAACTTGACTCGCGTTGCGAATCTGCACGTCGCGTCTGATATGATTGGCTGCCGTCACTCGATGAGGTCTGCACATATGCAATTCCCAGGTCCTATCCTGACGTTTTGGCGCTGCAGACACGGTACATTTTGGTGGGATTTGGATTCTGACGGCCGGGTCATGCAACAAGCATACCGAGGCGGCTTCTTTGTGTGTCAGTGGGTATTTTGTACAGGCGTAGGATGTCATGGGCGGATTATTGAAGGTTCGCCTCCTCGGGACGATATCTCGCGCGAAAAGAGAAAGAGGTCGAAGTAGAGGGACATGCGGGAACACAATGCACACGAGGAGAAGAACAAAACTGCAGGCTTTGTGTCTATTTGTTGCCTGCCCTCGCAACACTCGATAAACCATGACGGGTGGTGACGGGGCCTGTTGCCCGAAGATGGGTGGTGCCCGACGGGAGTCGTGATCGGAGGTCGGAGAGCTAGACCCCATCGGGGCGCTTTTACCATCCCGCGCCCCGCTTCTGCTCAAGCTGGACGCCCGATCCTGGCCTCTCCGACTGCGAGCTGGAGAAGGGTTGAAGACAGAGCCTGCAGCGCCCAGTGCTGCTCGCACGTACAAGCTACGGTTACGAGAAAACAGCAGTGGTGTGCAGATGGGAGGGTTTGGTGTCTGCGTGGCGGGGAAGCTCGCGGGGTGATTGGCCCCGGGACCACTTAGCGCGTGGCCGTAGTGCGATAAGGGACGGAACGTCATCCGAGCTCACTAATAGCTAGCAACAGGCGGATAGACGCGGTCTTGCGGCTGCGCGTGTAGGATTTTGGTACAGAGCGCGCACACCGCTCACGTCTCTTCTATTCTCACTGTGTACTGTGTTGCGAGCAGACGTGCACTCCATCCCATTGTTGACCTTTGTCGGGTTCCTGGGTTGCTAGCTTTGCTTGCCTCTTATCGCCGCCGTCGCGCGCTTTCGCTGTAAAGGCCCGAGAAGACAGGTAAATTCCCCGAGCAAGACTTTGTCCGTCGCGCTCCAGTGGCAGAATTGACTTGTATCCAGGAATCACTTGGTCCAGCTTCGAATTGGTGCCATTGAGCCCCCAAAGCGGCCAACATGCGCCCCGCAGCCCTCAGAGCAGCTTCCACGCTTGCTCGAGCCACCCGCTCGCCGCGCGTGGCCTACTGTGCTCCGAGCCGCTCGCTGAGACTCTTCTCGACATCACCCGCTTTCCGCAATGCCGCCTTGAGCCCTACCGCCGCGCGAGACTTCAAGGCGACCAGCCCGGGCGATGTGCTGGAAGCGAAGCAGGACCCTTCAGAGACCGTCTTGGCCTTCAACGATGTCGACACATTCCCCCGCCGACACATTGGCCCATCTGCATCGTCTGTCCAGGAGATGCTTGCCACTCTCGACCCGCCAGTTGCCAGCCTGGACGATTTCGTCAGGCAGGTCGTTCCGGAGAGCATCCTCTCTGGACGCTCCCTCGAGATCGGTCCTATCAGCGAGACCACTTCCAAAGCAACGCAAAAACACTGGACCGAAAACGGAGTCCCCGAAAGCATATTCCTCAGGGAAGGCCAACGCATATTCGACCAGAATCAACCTGGCGTAAGCTACATCGGGCAAGGATACTACGGCACCAGGGTTCCAGAAGTAATCAAGAGAAATGTTTTGGAGAACCCAGCGTGGTATACCAGCTATACGCCTTACCAGCCAGAGATCAGCCAGGGTCGCCTGGAGTCGCTGCTTAACTTCCAGACAATGCTAACGGACCTCACTGGCCTTTCCATCGCGAATGCCTCCGTGCTCGACGAACCGACCGCCGCCGCCGAAGCAATGACCCTGTCGTTAGGGCAACTTCCGACCTCGCGCCAAAAACGCCAGAACAAGACGCTCTTCGTTTCCGACCGTTGCCACCCCCAGACCATCGAGGTGCTTCGTTCTCGAGCCGACGGTTTCGGTATCAAGATTGAGACTGGAGACGTTCTGGCAAACAACTGCAAGAGGGTCGGAGAGATTGGTGATGATCTCGTGGGTGTCCTTGCGCAATACCCCGACACCGAAGGCGCCGTGGAGGACTTCCGTGAGCTGGCGGACAAGGTGCACAAGCACGGTGCACTCTTCAGTGTGGCAACGGATCTCCTTGCTCTTACCCAACTTACTCCCCCGGGAGAGTTCGGCGCCGATATTGCCTTTGGAAACGCGCAGCGCTTCGGTGTACCTCTTGGGTTCGGTGGCCCCCATGCGGCCTTCTTCGCTACCTCTGACAAGATCAAGCGAAAGATGCCAGGACGTATCATTGGTCTCTCCAAGGACAGACTAGGAAATCCCGCGGCGAGATTGGCGCTCCAAACACGTGAACAACACATTCGTCGTGAAAAGGCGACCAGCAACATTTGCACTGCCCAAGCTTTGTTGGCAAACATGAGTGCCATGTACGCAGTATATCACGGACCGGAGGGATTGAAGAACATTGCGAGACAAGTCGTTGCCATGACTCGAAGTACGCAGCAAGCCCTGATTGACTATGGCTACAAGACCGGACAGCGCGGGCGCCTGAACGATGCGCCTGCGGCGTTTGATACCTTTGTGGTCGCTACGGGAGAGAAGACCAGCGAAATCATTTCGCTGGCTCACTCCCACGCTGATTGGGTCCGCAAGCTTGACGACCAACATATTGGACTTTCATTCGGTGAAGCTTCAACCAGCGCAGAGGTCATGCATCTGCTGAGCCACTTCCGTAAGGCTGCTGGTATCGAGAAAGAACAGAGCATCATTGGAAAGGTTGCTGTCGATCCTCCAACCGGTTTCAAACGTACAAGCGAGTTCCTTACCCACCGAGTCTTCAACTCACACCATTCCGAGACAGAGTTGCTACGCTACATCCACCACTTGCAGTCGAAGGACCTCTCGCTGGTACACTCCATGATTCCGCTAGGATCGTGCACCATGAAACTGAATGCCACTGCTGAAATGGCGCCGGTGTCATGGGCCACCGTCAACAATCTGCACCCGTTCATGCCGTTGGACAAGACCGAGGGCTATCAGGTCATGATCAAGCAGCTGGAAGGAGACCTCGCCAACATTACAGGCTTCCATTCTGTATCGCTTCAGCCTAATTCCGGAGCCCAGGGAGAGTTCGCAGGACTGCGCGTTATCCGCAAATACCAGGAACAGCAGCCCGGCAAGAAGCGCGACATCTGCTTGATCCCTAAGTCTGCACATGGCACCAACCCGGCCAGTGCCGCAATGGCAGGTATGCGCGTTGTCACAATCAACTGCGATACGGTCACGGGCAACCTCGACATGGCCGATCTGGAGGTCAAATGCAAGAAGCACGCTGAAGAGCTCGGCGCCATCATGGTCACGTACCCCAGCACATTCGGTGTTTTCGAGCCCCAGATCAAGGAGGTTTGCGACATGATCCACCAATACGGCGGCCAAGTATACATGGACGGCGCCAACATGAACGCTCAAATCGGTCTCTGCTCGCCGGGCGAAATCGGCGCCGATGTATGCCACCTGAACCTCCACAAGACTTTCTGCATTCCTCACGGCGGCGGCGGCCCCGGTGTCGGTCCCATCGGCGTCAAGGAGCACCTCACGCCTTACCTCCCCGGCCATCTACGGAACGAGACGGGCGGCGACAAGGCCATATACCCCGTCAGCGGTGCTCCGTGGGGCAGCGCCAGCATCCTCCCCATCAGCTGGGCTTACATCAAGATGATGGGAGCCGTCGGCCTCACCCAAGCCACCAAAATCACCCTCCTCAACGCAAACTACATCCTCGCGCGCCTCAAGCCGCACTACCCCATCGTCTACACCAACGACAAGGGCCGCTGCGCGCACGAGTTCATCCTCGACATCCGCAAGTTCAAAGAATCCGCCGGCATCGAAGCCATCGACGTCGCCAAGCGCCTCCAGGACTACGGCTTCCACGCGCCCACCATGTCCTGGCCCGTCCCCAACACGCTCATGATCGAGCCCACCGAGAGCGAGAGCAAGCAGGAGCTCGACCGCTTCTGCAACGCCCTCATCAGCATCCGCAAGGAAATCGCCGCCGTCGAAAAGGGCGACCAGCCTCGCGACGGAAACGTCCTCAAAATGGCGCCCCACAGCCAGCTCGATCTGCTCACCGGCGACTGGGACCGCCCTTACACCCGCGAGCACGCCGCCTACCCGCTTCCCTACCTCAAGGAGAAGAAATTCTGGCCTGCCGTCACCAGAGTAGACGATGGTACGTCTCCCCCATGAATCTAAATCTAGGACAATCGCTAACGCTGAAAACCCACAGTCTGGGGCGACAGCAACCTCTTCTGCTCGTGCGCGCCCCCCAACGACGACACAGAAGACATCAACAAAGCCATCGACGCCCCGCACCCCACGTAGCCTAGCCTAACCTAACCCACCCTAACCCTAACCTTACTTACCTCTCTCTCTCTCTCCCTCTCTCCTTTTCCTAACCCAGGATCGGCTTTCAACCCCCGTCCCATCTAATCGATATACCTACCTGTAAATATGAAATGGATGGCTTCTGGGCATTTTTCACTCTTCAACAGCGCCGGCGTTTTGGGTGTCCGTCTTGTCGCATCAACTTTTCTGGGCCAGACCGGGCCTTTTCCCCCTCATCGTTTTCAACACGTTGGGGGAGAGGGGGGTGATTGATGCGTGGCCATTGAATTTAGACCAAAAAAAAAATAAAAAGTTTTTTGGTTCGACTTGTTCGATTTGGTTCAATGTTTTTTTT
Organism: Karstenula rhodostoma CBS 690.94; assembly: GCA_010093485.1. Classification (NCBI taxonomy): domain Eukaryota; kingdom Fungi; phylum Ascomycota; class Dothideomycetes; order Pleosporales; family Didymosphaeriaceae; genus Karstenula; species Karstenula rhodostoma. The sequence goes on from MU001500.1 coordinate 1,005,049, forward strand.
TTTTTTTTTTTTTTTTTTTGGTTGGTTGGTTGGTGAAAAGTCGTGATTGTGATTGTGATTGTGATTGTGAGGTCTGCAACGAAAAGAGAGGGTGGGATGATGAATGGATTCGGAGAAACCAACCAACGTACATGTATGCACGTGGAAAACAACGACAGAGGCAGGGAAGTCTAACACGTGTTTTCCATCTATAGTATATCAAGCCATCTAACCATCTACCCATCACCGACGCACCCAAACGCCACGCCGAGGCAACGGGCCGCATAAACATCAAAGTACATTCTGCCGAATCCTCTGCCAAAGTTGCGCCAACAACTTCTTTTCCTTTGCGTCCTCTTCCCCATATTGACCCCCACTCGATCCCTCAGATGCATCATCATCATCATCGTCCTCTCCCTCCTCTGCATCCCCACCGCCCTCCCCGTCCTCCCCGTCCTCCGCCAAAATCACACTCCACTCCGCCACCGTCCCCCCCGCACTCCTATTCCCACCCCCCAAATTCCCACTAATCCCCAAATGCACAAACCTCCCGCTCCACACGCGATCCTTACCCAGGAGCGAAACATTAGTCTGGTTCCCTTTCACGGGCTCGATCACCGTCGCGCGCTCCGGATCCCACGGCTCGCTGACCTTAACAAGTGCTTGGCTAACGTAGTGGACGTCGTCGAGGGCGTCCACTGCAAATCCGGTTTCCGTAGTCGGGATGGAGTGGTTGGAGACTAGGACCTCAAAGTAGACGGGCGGCTGGGCGCCCCAGTCGAAGAGGATGTGTGCGATGGGTCCGAAGGTCGTGGCCTGCGTGTCGACCGTCATGTAACTCATGCGTGTCGGGTTTTCGGGTTGCCATTTGGTAGACGAGGCGCCATCGATGGCGGCGATGGGGAATTGTCCCGGCAGAGTGCGCGAGAAGCGATTCGCGATGACGGGCCTGCATTGGAGAATGTTGCCGGCTGCCGTCAACGTCTGGCCGAGCATGCGGTTCGGCACAATCAGCTCCTCGTCCGATTTGAGAGTATATGATCCGGGACGCGTTCCGAGGGTTACGGGAATGCTGGAGGCATACGCGGGATTTGCGGTGTCAAGGATTCTTTCAGGCAGGCGGACGAGTGTGGTATGGGTGGCATTAGAGGTGGCGTTGATGCCGTACCCTTGCCAGTAAAAAGTGCGGTAATTTAGATGGGGTATCTGGGGTGGAAGGGAAGGGTCGATGTCGAGCTTGTCAACGAACATGCGGAAACCGAGGTACCCAAAAATTCCAATGCGATTTGCGCCACCCATGCCGGTGAGGAAAGGGAAGCCGGGATGCGTGCCACCATTCAAGATGAAACTATCAACCGTTTGTTCGGAATATTGGAACCACGGAGCTCGAATGTACGGTTGGGAAGATAAATGATGATACGTATAGCTCGAACAGCCCGAAGGCGATATCTCGTTGGCGACAATGCTGAAGGTAGCGTAGGTCATACCAGGTCCGTCCGACGATTGTTTGTTTGCGTAATAGTCGAGATCTACAAGACTGTAGGGATTTTCATAATTCAGTATGTCGTCGATCAAAACAACGTCCGCCTGTTTGACCACTATTGATCCGTTCATCGAAGCATACTCCATCACTATACCAGCCTCTTCATGGACGGGCAGACGCATCTGTGCGGATATTCTGTTCCATGTTTCGTTCTGGGGCAACCCAAACAATCTGTTGAGTTCATTGGTTTCGTTCAGAGTCCGTTGGATCAGTGCTGAGGTGAAACCGACATGATCGACATTGTTTGCGTACTCGTCTGGGTCGGTGGCGTTCAAAAGCTCGTAGTATCCTGAAGTTTCGTTGTAATCGACCAGCTCGCTATAGAAGTAGGCAATGTCGTTTGCGATGGGAAGGAATGTCTCTTTGAACTGCTTGGCATCCCCGGTTACGATGTACTGGTTGCGGAAGGCTATAGCGATATCGCCATTGACATGGTATTCGTAGTCGAAGCATGGTCCACTGGCAGTGCAATTACCAATTCTTCCCGATGTCCACGGAAATACACATCCCCCAGTGAACCTTCCTGTCTGGTTCTTTGAGGAAGCAAAGGCAGTTTTAATATTCTCTTTCGCCTGCGGATACATCTCGACGCGATAGTTGACAACATTGTCAATGTGCTGGGGATGGGATAGCTGCAACCCAAGTCCCATCCACGTCTCGGCATCCCAAAATATAAGCCCGCCGTAGCAATCAGATCCGAGGCCGCATACCGGTATGCTATGAATATTTAGGCGAGGGTTGTAGCCCGCGGCGGCGAGCGCATTGGGACCAATCGTGTTCTGAAGAATCATGAATGGATTGGTGACAGACGTGATTTGCAGTTCTCGGATGTGAGGGTCTTCAGGCAGTGTGTCGTTTGGATAGTTGTACCTGTCGACGGAATCGTGTGTCATGATAGATTGCCACTCCGCGGTGTGTGAGAATTGGAGTTCGGGGAACCCTGCTTGTGCTCCTAAATTCGACGCCTCCATCGCAGTTTTCTTCGGATCCTCAAACGCATCCGAAGAAGCGATTCCGACGTATTTCCTGAAAAACACATTTCTATTGCGCTCCAGCTCCACGTGAACTGACTGGCCAACAGACGCTAAGTTCATACTACTGAAAATTTGGTCGTTGACCTCGAATTGGGTATTGAGTTTTCCGAAATACCGGTCCCATCGCAGCGTCGAAACAACGTACGCTATGACATCAGTGACATTATGCGGCCTAACTGCAGACCAGATGGTACGAGATTCCTCTTCATAGCCCTTGTCCACGAACTCGGCACGGACGGCGCTGGTGCCATCGATAACATCGTACACGGTGACATTAACATCGCGATTCGATTCGAGTCTGAGCTCGATGGCAGCCTGGTTGACGTAGAGCTTGTGTACAAACATCTTGTACTCAACGTTGATGAGAGTATCATGGTCAGGGTGCCAGTCGAATTGCCAGTGTAGAATGCCGCTCTTCATATCGAGTCTCGTCGAGAATTTGTCAATCTCTCGCCCGTCGGTAGAAGCGTTTAGAATGGCGCCATTCACGTTTACGATCAGTCCTGCCCAGTGTGGGATGCCGCTCAGAAAACTGTCGCCACCGTATTGACCCAGCCAAGGATAGTTGGTCGCCCCGTCCCTGTCATCAACATCATAAAATCCAGCTATTGTCGCAAATGTTTGTCGGGGGTTGAACAGCGGCCAGCCGTTGTAGTTGTCTTGCATGACATCAGGCGTGTCGGCTTCAAAGAAAGGCCCGAGAGCCGCAAGGTTGATACCCAGATAGCCATTCGCAAGTGACATACGAGATTGATATCGCCCTTGATCAAGCCCTATAGTCTCGATCTGCCAAGAAGTATCGTTCCATTGGATGCTATCGGCAGTGGTTATGATCTGTGTCGAGGCCGCGAGGGGCATGAGTGCTGATAGGAACAAACGACGTATCCGCATCTTGGTGGAAAGCGATGTTGGTCCAGACAGGAAAGTTCCAAGTCAAGCAAAGCGAAAGTTGCAGGGTCCAGATGATATTCTCCGTAGTTTCCGCTCCCAGCGTGGCCTAGAGATAAAGTAAGCAAAGCAGCGACAGAAGGCTGCATAAAGTCGGAAGAATGAATGCGCTGAAGGTTGAATGCCGGCGGAGTGAAGGTTGCGACTGTGAAGGTTGACAGTCGCCCCGGACGGAGAAGCGGTGAGATGTCGGCCTGCCTTCGGTAGATTCTTTCCCTTGGAATGAGACTATCCAGGCAGCTTCCTGGTTGATGCGGTGGCAATTGCGTGGCTCGAAGAGAAGTCACACGACACAAATTAAAGAAGCAGAAAGCTGCACAGCGGAGAAGAGCCTCAGCGGCATCCATCCCAGGTACAGACGTGGCTCTGGGCCCACTTTGCTGCCGAGACATTGGGGGCGTCAGGACCGAGCGTCTGGATCGACATCACCTGCACACCTACACACCTGCACACCCGCACCGCGCGGGACGGTAGACTGCCTTGGGCCGAGCGAGCACATGCTGTGGCAAGTCTCTGGGAAGATTGACGCGGGAATGGTGCAGACCATGGTTTCAAGCGTGCAGCGCTGCCCGTGTACTGTACAAGGTACGATAAGTACGGCAATATGACGTCATACTTTCACGTGCAAGAGCTACACGGTCGATACTAGTCATTTTCTGATTGTCGACACCAACTACAAAGTGGTGTCCCGTAAAGTAATGCACAGGATTATGGTCGACTGCCGCCCGTTGATACTAGCATGAGCTCTACTCAGCCGAAATGGGGAGAGATACCCTCATCCAACACCATCACGCAGCATTGCACCAACCCGAGATACTATTCACACATTGGCAACGTGTGACTAGATACTCGCCCTTCTGGGCGCCATGGTCCTCCTCAGATTCTTCTCCTTCTCCGTCTCCTCGCTGACAGGCAGCACGCCCTTCTCCCTCAACCCAGCCAGATATTCCTTCCCATACTGGTAGCCGACCTGGTATATCTCGTCGAACTTTGCAAAATCCAGCGTGCCGTAGGGGTCGATTGGCGGTCGCATGTACCTGCAACCAGGCGTATTCTTGGCCCTCTCCAAGGCATCGTACGAAGATACATAGGCGAGGCGGGATTGGATCTCGGATAGCGTGGGTGGATTAGGGTACGAGCTGAAAGGATTCCAACGGTTGACCAGCGCCCAGAACCCAGAGAGCGAGTCGCCAAAAGACTGAGGCGTGTCCTCATCGAGAGAGCCAACGTCAACTGCGAAGATGACGTCTGCTCCCAACGACTTCATGTGCGTGACAGTCAGGTTATCAATGTACCCGCCGTCGAGCAGCATATTGTCGTTGTCGCAAAGTGGTGGGAGAAGCCCTGCCAGAGACATGGACGCCCGCACATACCGCCAAACGTAGCCGCTGGTGTGCACTTCAGAGCGACTTTTGCTGATGTTGGTTGTGTTGCAGTAGTACTCCAGCCAGAAGTCTTCGATTTGTGAGTTGCCAAACGTCTTGAAGATGCCGCGGTTGAATTCGTGTCCGGTCGTGTACGATGCACTGTGCTTGTTAGTCACTTGTCATCATGTGAAAAGTACCCAACTGCAACTTACGATGGATACGTGAGGTCGAGAGCAAACCTCCACATGCTGCCCATACGACTAGCGAACTTTTTAGCCCTCCCATACATTGGGACGACATCAGCATCCCAAGCGTACAAGGCCCCGATGAAGGCCCCGATGGACGTTCCGCCCACAATGTCAATAGGTATGCCGGCTTCCTCAAGCGCGCGGATGATGCCAATCTGTGATATGCCTCGCGCACCACCTCCCCCCAGAACCAACCCAACAGACTTGCCGCACAACCTTCTTGCAAGACGATGAAAATCGCCCTTGAACGGGGTGTCCGCCGAGTAGAGAGGCGTTTGGCGAACCCTTCGTGATGTGTATTTCTGGATCTCCGCCTGTAGCACTTGCACACGATGCTTTAGAGCAGTGCCAAACCGACGTCCTATTGGGTGCACCGGCTCGGCGTTGGTACGAAATGGCATCTGCACGTGGTGATGGCTGCCGTTCACCCACGGACGGTTGCGCAACCATTTTCGCGTAAGCCCGGACGGACAATACCTCTCAGAATGTAGCAAGACGAGTTCCTTTCGAGCAGTGGTCTTGGTTGTGAGGAGGAAGCGCTCGTATTCTCCAATATTAGGGGAACCCTCTGCTAGGCCAACCAGCAGGATGCAATCAGCTTGGCTTATACATGTCTGCGTCCATTGAGATTTCACTGGCGTGTCTGCGACGTATAGGACTAGGCCATACTTCTCTTCCAAGTCAGCCAGGTATTGCGACACCTTCAACTTGCCCATGCGATTGAAAGCATGACGACCCAGGTGATTAAGAAGAGCAGCCTGATTGAGAGATACTACTCCATTCGGAGTGCCAATCTGGTTCAAAGCTGTCATCAGCCGACTGGCGAATTCCACTACCGGGACTCCAGCTGTCACAGGGAGTATAGTGACGGTGCGAAGGTTGACTGTTGATGAGACCTTGCTCCGAGTAGCCGTTGAACGAAGCTCTTTACTTTGCTCATGCAGAGGGTCCTCCATCAATGCTCGCATGCGGGAAGCGATGATCTTGGATATCTTGATGGTGATTCCAGGATGCTCCAAAGCGAGACTGTTAAACAGCGTTTTGGGAAATTTCGCCACTTCTGTGTCGCGTATAGCATGCAGAGACCCGGGGCGTGTCGACTCAGTAAGCACCTCAAGCTCTCCAACACTGTCGCCTTGTCCATATTCGCCGATGACCTTCACATTATTGTTCGCGCCATCCTTGATCGCTCGAAGACGTCCATTGAGGACAATGTAGATGGCGTCGCTTTCGTCTCCTTGGTTGTAGATTACTTGGCCAGAGTTGACCTGGACCCACTCCAATGCGAAGTCGATGTGTAAGATCAACCTGGGAAGTAGAGTCGTTAAGCGCTTAGCAATAGTCAGTAAGACTACCGGGTATCGATCGACAATCCGCTCAATAGACGCTCGGGGTAAGAATCCAACATAAACATCTGTCTTTGCTGTGACATCTACAAAAGATCTGTAAGAGGAGACAGTCCCAAGATAACCAGCAAGGCCACCTGGTTTAGTAAGGAATAGAGATTTTCTTGACTTCTTTCGCTTTCCTTGTTCAGGAAGGTTCAAGTAAGATGACGAAGCGGTGTTAACCGACCGTTTGAGTGTCGGTCCTCCAAAGAGTTCAGCCTCAGTTGTTCCTGGAGTTGATGGAAGGGTGCCAAGCACATTCGGTTCTTGGTGATCTTCCTCAACGGGTACGCTTACGTCAAGAAACCCATCGATGACATAGTAGAGGCCCGGGTTCCTCTCACCCTGCTCGACGAGCACAGCACCTTTGGGAAAGTATACGATTTCAACATCATTGACGATCTCTTCTAAAAGATTGTGGCCCGTGACGCTCATGGTAGACTGACCAGAAGCCGAGATCATCGACTCAGTATCACCATCACGGGACGCTTCATACGGGTCGATGAAACCAAAAGCGTTAGTAAATACGGCTTTATGTCGCTTCGCATCGAAAGATACAAGACGTGGGGATTGTTCGACCGACATCGATTTTGGTAAGGGGTTGTCAAGATCAGTCAATCCGATCGCTTTGAACATGCAGTCGAGCACAGACTCTCTGAAGACAGTAGCTTCGTCAATAGACTCTTGACGATGTAGCATAGCCGGCCTAGCTAGTGGTGAAGCGAACGGATTGAAAGTACCTGCGTCGAGCGGAGTCTTCGCATCCCGCCGATCTTGGTGTACCGGTCGCGAAAAGCTATAACGCCCGGTTCTTCCGGTGCCTCGTGGAAGATGTGAATTTGTTAATAGGTCGCCCGCACTGACTCTATCCGGGCCATCAGCAGGCTCCGCGGGTTGTGCCGTTTTGTGAAGGTTTTCGGCACTGATGTCTACAGACGATCCACGAATAGCAGCGAGTCGAGCATGGCCAGCTGTGCCCTTCCTAAAGTTTGAATTCGATCTTCTCCGTCGACCGGCACCAGGATTGTGGAGTGCTATTCCTTTCATTTCTTCTTCCGGTCCGGTGCGTTCCGTCTCTTTGGCAAACCTGTCCTTCAGTCTCTGCAAAGCCGAGTCGCGCAAAAAGCCAGGCATGTCATAGGTAGTGTAAGTATTCATGAGTTTCTCGGTGCGTAAAACTTCGCTCGTCAGACCTAAGTACGCGTGGCCAGTTGCAAGCGTAACTCGCTGTAACCGAGTCAATATCACCTGCACAATATGCGCTGTTGCTTTCGGATAGACGCGAGTCAGGCGACGGAACGCTGTAGCGGGAATTATTGCAATAGTAGTATCCTCTTTCGCTCTTGCAACTATATCAGGATGAGCGGATTTGGCCTTCGATTTGGAGCGAGAATGAGATGATTGCTTGTCTTTTCTGTTATCGTGAGCATGTCCACTGGCAGCGTTGGGGTCTAACGAGAATGGAGGAACGCTTTGAAGACGGCCGCTTGTTATGCTCGATGTCCTGCGGTGATTCTGCCTGCCTGGAGGCGTCCCAGGCGAATCTGCCGGGGTCTGGGGTCGCGAATCGTCGAATGCGAAACTGCTGTTTCTGGACAGCGAAGGGTGCACTGGTCTCTCAAGCGGAGTTGCTGGAACGCTCGAGTCTACACCGTCTTCCGAATCCTCATGGCGCAACTTCACGTCTTCCGTGAACAGAGACAATATTGAGAAGAGCGAGGACATGGGTGCGCCGTTCTTGACTTCGGTGAGAAGCTGATAGCCTTGCCGATCTCTAGGCGCTCCACTTGGTATGTCCTCGTCGTCATCGGAGTCTGCGCTGTCTCGATTTGACTTGACAAAGATCTGAACCAGTCCATCCACCACCAAACAGAAGCCCTTTTCTTCCTCCAACAAGATAGTCTCTCCGGCAATCAGTTTCCTGGTCTGCATTGTCCGCGTGAGTTCGTGGAACACGGGTCGCTCCAGGTAGCCAAAGACTTTGATGGCGCTGAGGAACTCGTCGAGGTAATTGGACAGGCCTCTCTTAGAGTCGCCTTCTAAGGTGTCGGGAAACACTTCGACTTGTGGCTCGTCGCGTTGGGGTTCAGGAGGAAGTCTCGTGTACATGGTCATGAACCGGTATCTAGCCAGATAGCTTACAGTAGACACGACGAAGACAGCTATCAGCACTCTGCCTTTGGTCAGCGGTGCTCGCTCACTATATCGGGGCGGAGAAGCTTACAAAGTAGTGAAGTTCATAGTGAATGTCAGGCTCATGGAGAAGAGCGTGAATAGCCATGTTGGCAAAGTAATGGTGGTAAAGGTGATGATCCAGTACAAGGTGCCCGGCAGCACCCTCAGGACGCGGAGGATAACCCGTGCAAGCAGGCCAAAAGTCGAAGAGGGAGCTGGATTCTCGGCAGCCTTGATTGTAGCTGCCGCCGTCTGCAATACGTCTGCTGCACTGATACTGGTAGAAGATAAGCTGCCACTAACGGAGCTCGCAGCAGAGCTCATGGCTGCTGCGCTGGACATGGTTGAAATGGCAACCCCCAAACCAAGTTGGAATCACGGGGGACCGTCAGCGAGTGATGGAGTCGACGGCAGCCGCGGAGAAGCGTGCATAGGCATACGAGGCATGGTGGGCAGCGAAGTGCGGCGGGCAAGGAATCTGGGTAGCGGGGACGTGGAGAGGTGATTTTCTTGGCAGCGAGCGACTCCAACCGTTCGCCGCGGCCCATCTTCACGCGCTTTCCTCGAAAACGCGCTCACATCGCGCAGCTCATTGGCCCACCATGCCGGCCTTCAAAGATGAGCAGATCATTGTATGACCTGCGTCGCCTGCCTCTGCAGTTTCCACAGCGCTAATTCTTCTCGTGCAGATTATCGCGCCTGGCTCGGAGACGACGGTCGCGCAGCTGGGCCTACCCGAGAGCTTCACGCCCGCCCGCCTGCGCGTGCGTTCGCGCATGTTCCCCGCCGAAAAGCCTGGAGAATGGGAGCCGTACAAGATTCGCAGGCGGAACGACAAGCCCGAAGCACCTGCCGCCGAGCCGCAGGACCGGGCGCCAGAAGGCGCCGTGAGCAAAACAAACGGCACCGAAGACGCCGTCTACGAAGAAGACCGAGTGTCTGAGGAGGGCGCCGTCTGGCCCATACAGGAGGGAAAGATTGTCGACTGGTCGTGCTTCTTCGCCCTCATCACTCACGTATACAACGCGCTTAACCCGCCGTTTCATACGCCGATACTCCTCATTGCACAACCCGTGTGGACGCCCAAGGAACACGAAAAGCTCACGCAGTTCTTCTTCGAGAAGTTCAAGACGCCCGCTTTCGGGCTTATGGATGCAGCGCTCGCATCCAGCTGGGCATATGGTGTACACACTTCCACCGTCGTAGACGTAGGCAAGGACAAGGTCGACGTCACCGCCATCAGCGAGTTCATACCTCACGTCCAGGGACGCACCTCGTCTTTGGCCGGCTGCGGAGGCGAGGCGCTTACACAGAGTCTCTTCGCGAAGCTGGCACCAAGAAGCTGGAGTCGGGAGATGTGCGAGCAGCTGAAGAAGAGTCCCATATGCGAGATTCTCCCGGTTGGGACTCCCATGCCAGGCACCAAAGAAGCGGGCGAGGAGGAGAACATAACGAACCCCGCGGCTGCTGCGTCGACAGGTGCACCCGGCTCAGGACCCGCGGCTGCTGCCTCGATCGGCAATATTCCACGAGGCCCAGGTGCAGACACTGAGGTCGGTGATAATGACGCCGACGAGGAGGGCGTTTTGGATGTAGCGAGCATCGTCACCGGAGGCAAGATGGAGGAGTACCTAGCCAAAAAGGAAAAGGAGAAGCTAGAGAAAGCCAATGCGAAGAAAAAGGGCGGTACGGATGCTGCTGCCGCTGCGAATGCGAATAAACCGATTAGGCTTCCTAATTCGCGACGCGAGAAGGCAACATTCTTCTACGAAGACCACCGCTTGCTTGACAACCTCAAGAACATGAACCTGGGAAGTGAAAGGTTGGCGGAAATGCAAGTTCAGCTCGACGAGGGTCCGCTGAGGCATGGCGAAGGTGCGAACGGCGAAGTAACTTCGGCTGCGGAAGCCAACGCTAGTGTTGATGCAGGGAATGCGAATAGCCGGTCGGGCCCAATAAGAAGGGAGCTTGAGGTTGGCACAGAGCGTTTCATGGGAGCCAGCAATGGTGTGTTGGAGAGAATAGCGGATGCTGTGCACCGAACCATCTCGTCCGTCGATGAAGTGAACAAGCGCAGTGAGCTTTGGGATTCCCTGATTATCTGCGGTAACGGATCCAAAGTTCGAGGTAAGTCCACATACATGATCCAATCTGATCAATCTCCACTAACTACGTTGAAGGTTTCAAGGAGGCTCTCCTTTCCACCATTCAAGCGAAATACCTCATCTCACCCTCCTCGGCTACAATGTTCACCTCCGAAATCCCTTCCAACATCTCTACGCCCACCGGAACCGGCGCCAACACACCCCAGCCGCAATTCGGACCCCACGGCGGCGCTCCCTCGCATGTCAACCCTCTCCTCTACGCCGCCACTACCGCCCAGACACAGCACCTCATGCCTCACAACCCCACCTCCCATCTACCGGGTCTATCGCACAACGCGCACTCGTCACACGGCCAGACACCCACCTCCATCAAATTAGTGAAGCCACCGGAATACTTCCCGGAGTGGAAGGATGTCGGCTTTGACGAGTCGGCATTCTTGGGCGCCCAGGTCGCTGCCAAAGTCATCTTCGTCGTAGACCAGGGACAGAGCAAGGGGTACATGACAAGGCCGGATTACAACGATCAAGGGCCCACTGGGATTCACGACTATGCGTTGTGAGCCCCTTTCATTGTCGTGCTGAGGTCGGAGTTTGGTGGGCACTGGATATCCTTGACTGGCTTTGGTCTTTAGCAGCTGGAGAGATTAGCTTCTCCGCGGGGCGTTCAATATTCTGTAGAGAAAAAGTATTCGGAGTTTCTCAACTTTCAAACGGACGAGTAAAACCTACATACCTACGTCCCAGTCCATGTAATCCCGTGAATGTGCAGTGGAGGTTATCTCTCGCCTTCGGCGACCGCCGGCCCTCTTTCAGCCACGTGCCCACACATTCCCGATCCGGCAACGCGCTAGCCCGAATCCCTCGCAGCTGCAAAAGCAACTCCACCGAAGAGCCACAGGCAAGCCGCGGCGGGCGGCGACATAGATAAACCTCCCACTTCCCTTTACACTTTCGGGTCGCTACGCAGTTATGATACCCTGATTTTTTCTCTTTCAACCATAACATACATTTCGCGAAGGTAGCGACGCTTGTGTAACACCACTCCCCTTGTCATTGTAAACCTTGAAGGCTATCCATCGTCATGGCGGCTTCCGTTCCCGTTGAAAAAACGATATATCTCGGTGCTTTTGCGCATTGTGTTTCGCTCGCGGAGTTGGAGATTGTGGAGAAGGGAGCTCTGGGTGTGAATGAGCAGGGTGTGATAAGTTTTGTTGAGAAAGAGGTGGACGTCGAGGATGTAAGGAAAAGACATGATGGGTGGCATGATGCGAGGATTGTGAGCGTGAAGGATGGGTTCTTTTTCCCGGGATTCATTGGTAAGTGTGTTTCTTCTTGAGGGGCGTTCAAAGAGAAGGACATGGTTTTAGGAATGGCCGCAACCTGAGAGCTATTGTATGTCAACATCGATGCTCGGTTTTCCATCGCAACTCCACCCTGTTTTTTAGTCTACCATGCAGTCATGCTGACGCTCCCAGATACACATACGCACGCACCGCAACATCCCAATACTGGCCTGTTCGGCAAAACCACCCTCCTGGACTGGCTCGACAAATACACCTTCCCAATGGAATCCTCCTTCTCCTCTCTGGACAAAGCATCCCGCATATACACCAACTTCGTCTCACGCACTCTTTCCCACGGCACTACTACCTGCGCTTACTATGCAACACGGCATGTGGAGGCCACCAATCTTCTCGCCGATATTTGCCTTGCTCGTGGACAACGCGCCCTCGTCGGCCGCGTATGCATGGACCGCCTGAGTCCAGAGTACTACCGCGATGAGAGCGTCGAAAGTGCAGTGCAAGACTCCAAAGCCTGCATCAATTACGTCCGCAGCATCGACGCAGAAGGCTCAATCGTAAGGCCCATCATCACCCCGCGGTTTGCCCCAAGCTGCACCGCATCCTGTCTAGCGGGTCTAGGCAAACTAGCCCAGGAAACAGACGCCTTTGTCCAAACACACGTCTCGGAAAACACATCAGAGTGCGCGCTCGTGAAGGAGCTCTTCCCAGATTCGGAATCTTACACGCACGTCTACGAGGAGGCGTCGCTCCTTACACCGAAGACGATCCTCGCACACGCTATCCATCTCTCGGCCGAGGAGCGGAAACTGATCAAAGAAAGGGGCAGCAAGATAAGCCATTGTCCGGCTTCCAACACCGCGCTGACGAGTGGGTGTTGCCCCGTCCGGGAACTTCTCAACGAAGGAATTACTGTAGGGCTGGGCACGGATGTGAGTGGGGGGTTCTCGCCTTCAATTCTCGAAGAAGCACGGCACGCTATTTGGACGTCACGGTTCGTCGCTATGGGTACGCCAGCGGCAGCGGCTTCCTCCCTCAACAACGCCGCTAAATTGTCCACTGCGGAAGCGCTATATCTCGCTACACGCGGCGGGGCTGCGGTCGTTGGACTGAAAGATAGAGTCGGAGGGTTCGAGGTTGGCAAGGAGTTCGATGTGCAGATGATACGGTTGGGCAGCGTGCCAGAATATGGTGACAAGGAGGGTGCTTTTGGAGAGAATGGCGCTAGTGGACCGGTTGATTTGTTCGGATTTGAAAGTGCAGAGGAGAAAGTGGAGAAGTGGGTTTATAGTGGGGACGATAGGAGCTGTGTTGCTGTGTGGGTTAGGGGGAGGTTGGTGCATAAGACAGCGCGGTATGAGGCTTAAATGTTGGGATACACATATACTAGAGCGTGGCCGTTCATTCGGGAGGTTCAATCAGATGCAATTAAAGCAATTGTACGAACCGCGGTAGCATTACAGTTCTAAGACAAAAATCCGAGTACAACCGGCGTTTGTCTTGCCTACCCTAGGGCAAAACATGTACTCAACTCTGTCCTAGCGCTGTATTAGCGAATATGCTAATGCGTGAGCGAAGTCCGGCATCAAGTTCAGGTAGCTCTTACGATACGCCTGACCTTTCGTGCGATGCATGAGCATATTCCATAATGCTGTAACTCCTGTGTATTTCGTGTTGTCTGTTGCTTCACATTCGGGCTTTGCTACCCCGACACACCGAAAACCACACCACCTACGGTAATGCGTGTGGGTGCAAACAATTTCATGAGCCGCCGACGTTAAGATGAAACGCCAAGTGTAGGTCAAACAATGCCTAGAAATCCTCTAAGCGATGGAATTGAATTTCACCGGAGTGTGGCTGGTACACCTGCATCTTCTGGCAACACCACACAATCAAGCAAATATCTACTTCAAAAGCATGACCCTTCCGTAGTGAGCAACATTTAGGATATACAATAGATACTATTAGACATTCAGTACGATACGAACACACCTTAAGACAAAGCTACATCAACTCAACTCGCTGCGCGATTGAAACTTTGAAGTTCCGACCTCACGAACTCTAGCCACGCCGCAGTTACAACAGCCACCGCACGTCTCTCATACAGTGATAACGCTGCGGGAACGAACTCTGCAAGCGCCTCGGCCTTCCAAAAGAGGAACCCCCCGTCATCTAATTTTTGAGACCTTCCCATTTCTAAAGATCCGCGGACGTAGTGTCGAGTAGGCGCGCTGGGCAGGGTCGACTGTCATCTTTCTATTCTACATAAGGGACACGAACCATGGCGATTCACCACTCCTCACGTCTCTCGTTCATCGTCTACCTTCGTACCTTCACATTCGTTAGATCCAGGTGATCTTTGTCATTTTCCGACCCCTACCTTCGCTTTTGACATCATCACCCAGAAATCCTTCTGTTCGAGATGAAGTTCACTCAAGTTCAACTCGCAGTCCTTGTGGCTAGTGTCGCATCTGCGCAAACTCTCAACATCCCCACTCCGGCTGGGAGCGTTGTTCCGCTCTCTGAGCCTTCCGTTATTACTGGCAGCGAGGACTTCGGTAACAAGGAGTTTGATCGAGGCCAGGCCTGTGACTCTGATGAGGACACCGGGAGTAACAACGCTGTTTTTATTCTCGAAGACGGTGCAAGCATCTCCAACGTGATTATCGGCGCAGACTCGCTCGAGGGAGTGCACTGCAAGGGTAAGACTCTCCTGCAGGATCGCCAGCTGTAACTAACATGCTCAAGGCTCCTGCACGCTCACCAACGTCTGGTTCCGTGACGTCTGCGAGGACGCCATCTCCATCCTCGGCACTGGCGATGCTACCATCGTCGGCGGCGGAGCCCAGGAGGCCAAGGACAAAGTGGTCCAACACAACGGCATCGGCACTGTGACCATCAAGGACTTCACGATCGTCAACGCAGGCAAGCTCTACCGCAGCTGCGGCGACTGCACCGACAACGAGGCCAAGTCCCCCCGCAAAGTCATCGTCGAGAATGTCCGCGCCTACGGCGTGACCAGCGACTTGATTGGCATCAACTCGAACTTCGGCGACTCTGCTTCCATCACCGGCTCGTGTGGTACCACCAAGGCCGTCTGCCGGGAGTACAAGGGCGTCAACAAGGGCGATGGTAAAAGCGAGAAGCTTGACACCAAGGACAGCTGCGGCGGGGATCAGGGCAAGCTGGAGAAGCTTCCTGAGTGCGGTGCTGCTGATGCGCTGCCCGAGGTCGAAACTCCTGTTGATACCACCGCTCCCTCTGCTTCTGCTTCCGCAGCTCCCGTCGAGGAGGCACCGGAAGAGACTGCTGCACCTTCTCCCGTGGAGACTGAGGCACCGGCTGATGACGAGGAAGTCGAGGCGCCCATCGCCACTATTGTCCCTGAAGTCACCGCCGCGCCAACAACTCTTGTCACCAAAGCCAAGACGGCTGCGCCCGCAGCGACTGGTGGATCTTCCAGCGGGAGCGTTGCCAGGTGGGGACAGTGCGGTGGCTCTGGGTTCACTGGCTCGACTTCTTGCGCAAGCGGTGCAGTCTGTACCGAGATGAACGCTTACTACTCCCAGTGCTTGTAGATGGTGGGGTCCGAGTGGATGCAGCTACCGACTTTATATGATGGGTGATTGTAGTGATGGAATGGGCTCATATGTATATATTATTCTCAATCCACCTTTTTTAACTTCTCACATGAACGTTTTGAAAATTGCGATTGAGACTGTGGAGGAAGACCTTAGAAAGCTGGTCAGGTCCATATAGTAGTAGAACCTTTCCCATTATTATTAGGGCGCATACCCACTTGGCCTTTCAATTCCGGCTACAACTCTAGGGAAATGTTGCAACTGCATTTCTTGAAGGTTCCTCGCGTGGTTTTTGTTGCCCCCTAGCCTATTCTGGAGTAAAAAGGTGGGAATGTCGGCTGGAGACTATCAACACTTGTAGATTGCTGCGAATCTCTCAGGTGCGTGAAGTATATATAGTGGTATCAGGTGATATGTCCATTCCTACCTAGCTTTAAGTCTGGTTACAGCTTCTGCCGACCGCCTTTATTCCCGATGGCTCTGCCTACTCATCCTATCACGTAATCTCAACCTCACTAGCACTTTCTACGCGCCGAGGACGACCCATCGTGTAATCGTATTCTCGTGGATTGGGTGAGAGGAACGACGGCCTAGCTTTTGGACGAAAGTTTCAAGATTCCGGCTCGCTTATCTGAAACTTGCCTTCTGGTATAGTTGCAGTTTCGCAAGAGCGCATGTCAAATGTCGCGATAGACCTATTGCGGGCATGTAAACGAGATCGAAGAACTTCATACTATGCTAAAGATCATGTTTATATTTGCCGATGTAAGTGCCGGGAAATAAGCTGCTGGTTACAAAGGCGGTACCACTAGCGAAAACATCCATCGAGGATGAAGATATTTATGAGGACGTATCTGGACGCCGTGGGAACACCCCCGTTGCCTTAGACCACTTGCCTTGCCTGAGCCCCTTCGTGTGATCTTCCAGTAGTGCGTCTCAACGAGTACTTTGCACGCGGCTGGTAGCCGCTCCTCGCAGCTCCCATTTACATATAAATGCCTGAGAACGAAGTGGGTACAATGCATCCTCATCAGCATCCACCGCTTCTTCCGTTTCTTCCTTCCTTTTACAACTTTCCATTCTTTTGGCTGGTCCATCCACTCGTTTGCGCCTCTTAATCTTTTCAAATATACTTGCTTCTACACACCTTCTTTAAATCCGATTTAGAGTTACTGAACAACAAGGACCATGAAATTCTCCATCCTGCTTATGATCGCGGCGACCGCTTCGGCGGCAGTCGTTGCGCCTAGGCATCATAAGGGACGAAAGGGCGGGAATTCCGCAGCGCAGCAGGGCCAGGCAGCGCAGACTGGAAACGGAGCCACGCAGAATGCCCAGACGGGCAACCAGGCGACGACGGGTGGAGAGGCAGCTACTGGAAATAACAACCCGGCCGCGACAGGTGGCGGTGCTCTTGCGAGGGGCGCCGCCACCATTGTCTTGAAGGAGACGCTGGGAATCCCGGGCAACGAGTGTATCACCTTCCGCAACAACGGTGAAATGGTAGATGCTGCCTGCGTCAACACGGCAGCTGATCGCCAACTTCAAGCATCCACCGTCAACGGTCAGCCTGTGCTCGCAGTCCAGCGCTCCTTCACCGCAGGCTTCCGTCAGGACCTCGTCGGTGTAGATGCTTGCGTCGGAAACAACGGCACCACCTTCCTCGCGCTACCTTGCGATGATGCCAGCTTGGACCCCGTTACTTTCTCGAATAACAACTTGGTTGCTGCCAGTGGGGCGTGCCAGAGCGGTCATGACGACGCTGCACAGATAACGGTTGACCAGTCAGGTCGGAATTGTGCTGAGTTAACGAGCACTGACACCGCGGCTACTCCTCCTTAAATGAGAACTGCAACGGAAGTGGGGATGTTAGATGGGTGGGTGCTGGATGGGCGATGAGGTAGCAATAAAGTATTGTAAACTAGTCGACGCGATGCAGTCCTGATCACTCGACACAATATATCAATGATCCAAAGTTTAAAAGCAACTTAGTGACTGAACTCACAGAACCTTGCGATCTCAACCACCGTTCCTGTAGCACTAAGTCAAATTTCTGTTTATCGCATTGCTCCTCCTGGAGTAACACAGTGCATGTTTTATGAGCTTTTTGCATCGATGGTATCGATAACTCTCCTGTTAGCATAGGTTTGTAGCCACACTTTTGTATCACATATCTTAGCTCTTCGTACCTAGTTGAGTGTGTCATTCTGAATCTCTAAAGTGGCCCGAGGAAGTTTTATCAAGGCGTCAATGAAGCTTTCGACATCGAAGCTCTAGGCGATTGAAATTACTTAGATAGGAACTCGACACCCAACCTCAAGACGATTGATGGAACTGAGAAATTACTTTCAGAGTGCACCAGGCATTTGCAAAGTGTCGGATGTCTCATGTTCGAAAGTGGAAGGAGATTAGAAAGCGTCCAGGTAGGAGTAGCGTAGATCATACCGCGCTAAAGCCGACCAGGATGCATGGGGAAAACATGCTCACCTGCATCATCGTCATCGTCACCGACAGCAAAACATGCTCACTAACATCGCACCCATGCAAGCGCAAAGGATCGAGCCTCGTCCCCGCTCACTGCGGAGAAACGTAATCCCAGTCGTGCCATTTCCCCTGCAACGCTCAATGCCACGTCAACAAGCTCTCAAGATGCTCAAGACATAGCCCACGGCCTCGAAAAAAAGGACATTTAAATCCTCGTGGGCGAGTGGACGCTCGAGAAAAAGCATTTGACCTCTCGATCACCCATTACCCATCTCAATAAAACACAAACGCCCTAACCTCGATGCTCTGCCTCGGAATCCCCGACCCTCGCGCGCCCAGATCAAACGAACAGTGCGGTACAGCAAGTTCCTGGCCCTTCTCGGAATCATATGCCTGGAAGATTGTAATCTCAGAGTCCAGCTGGTCTGGCACCCAGTACCACCTATGATTCGGATTGTGGTGGACCTGGTACACCTCGTTGGCAACCGTTGGGAAGACCTCGTCGACGAGATAGAGGTCTTTCTCGCGGTCGACGGAGCGGGGCTCGAGGTAGGCCATGGGGAAGTCGCGGCAGGGGCCTGTGAGGGGTTTCCAGATGCTGCGTGGAAGTGTGAGCAAGACTTGCGTGCCGAACGCTGGGGAACGGCGAGCGTACTTGATGACTTGGTATCGCGACTTCTTGACCTTCTCCTTGTCTGCACCGAAGTATTGCTCTAGTCGACCATCCAGTTCTCCCGTGGTGTAGTCTGCATCTTGTCGGTCCTTCGCGACTTACAAAGCGTGCGCATGACTGTTACTTACCAATATGTGCACTCAAACTCGGCTGTGCCTCATCCTCATTCTTCTCCCCTGCATTCCTCTGCGGGAAACTCACCGCCCTCTTTCTCAGCATCCAGTCGAAGATGGTGACATCTTTTGCACCCAGCGCTTTGCACAAGCTGCGGTGTAGCTCGGGAAGGTACACACTTTCTATCCATGCGTCGTCGTCGAACAATTCGGGTTTCATGCCTTCGCTGTTAATACTGGCGAGTTTTATCCCGTTCTGGGAGTAGGTGAGGGAAGAGTTGCGCAGGTCGTGCATCTTGATGTTCTTGTAGGGCTCGATTTTGAAGTTGTTTTGGGGGAATCCTGGGGGCGCGGCATAGTGGAGGATGTAGCCTTTCTCGTCGGGCGGAGTGGCGGGGTCTTTGACGATGTAGCGGACTGAGGCTAGGAGGTTGTCGGCCATCGCGGAGGATTAGGTTCGAAGATTATAGTAAGAATTGGGATTTGCAAAGTGTGCGAGGAGCCAGGCTAAGAACATTGATACTTCGACGAGCATTTTGCGTTGTGGTGCTCGCGAGCTCGTATCGGGAGGGTTAGTGAAGCTCGTTACAGCTTGCAGGCCAAGCCCAAGGGTCTGCATTAGAACGCATGAGCACATTCGAGTGCTTTGTAGATACATTTAGCTGCATTTCTACGCGCATGTGGTGCCCTCGTGATGAGCATTGTGTACTTGAGTTCGAATGATGCAATCTGCAATGAAGGTTTACGACACCAATCAGTGCTGCTTGATACACGAAGGATTGCACCTGAGCATGAGCAGGTTTACGGTAGTCCTTGTGACTAGCGATTGATTTGTTCGTATTTCTATTCAGTCCTTTTTTCTTCCGTCGTATGTGAGGATGTAAGTGCGGCACTCCGATATTAGCTTGGAGGTTGTTTGAAGAACATCCAGCAATCAAAACCCACTGCCATGAACAAGGCAAGTTTCATGTGCTGGCTGTATGCGCACATTAGAGAAAGAAAATGCAGCATCCCTACTAAGATGCCACACTTGACATCTGCCGACTAACTCGGAACGTGGACCAACACAGAAGCAGCCAACGCAACACCTCCTTATGCTACAATACAAATAACCCTCTGCTCACCACCTCAATCTCACCACAATCATTCAATAACTACTCTTACAACTCCAATATCAATAACACTTTTGAACAAAATGGCACCCACGCAGCAGCCCTGGTAGGCAGCCTAAAATTCGCATTTGTCTTTCCACCATCTTACAAGTACACAGGAAGTCCGTCTGGCCCCCGGCCGAGAAGGTCGCCGACCAAGCCGATGTCATCCCCGAGGGCATCTCCGCCGAGGAGGTCACCAACCAGCGTGCCTACGGCAGCCATGCTTCCAACACCAAGGGCCGCATTGTTCACCTCAAGAACTGTGAGTTGTTCTCGGAGATACAGTCGATTGATCAAGACTGACCTTCTGAGAAGAAACAGATGGGATTTGTCCCAGGCGGGGAGACCGTACCGTTCAAGGAGGGGATGGAGGAAAGGGTTCAGAATGTCTAGCTACCTCTGACATTAATCAACACCTGAGTCTCATATTTGTACTTGTGCCTATGTCTCTCAAATTGTATCACTGTCCCATCCCCTCCCCAGCCCTCTGCCAAATCTCCCTCACGAAATTTCCCATCGGCTCCCTAATTGTCCGATCTCCAGGCGGGAATACTGAGCTTCCATACCACCCCGCCATACCAACGTCCCTGTTCCCAACCCAAAGACAGTTGCATGCGCCTCCCCACGTCATCGATGTGCGTCTTTTGCGAGCCATGTATTGTTCTTAAATGCTCGTCGTCGTCAGGGTGCCTCACGTTTAGACTGCAGTTGGTAGCGCTAAGATATCACCGAAGACGAGGAGTACGAGGACGGGAAAGTCGGACATCCTCACCGCCGAACATGACCTCCGCTGTACCGATCGCGTTAACAAGGTCCCTATCAAATTTGATACTTCGCGCGCTCGGGCAAGCCGCGGCAAAACACAGTAAAGGAACTCGGTGGGGTGCCAAAACACAAAGATTTCAAACAGCTCAGACAAGGTCCCTATAAAAAAGCCATAGAGAACTCGAACACAAAACCCGGTGCTTAGTCATCTTGGAAGATCAATATCACTTAACCACGTTCATACAGTGAGAAGCTTGAGAACGATGAACTTTCTTTTTATGTGCCAGCAAAGAACCACCCACAAACACCCCATCAGGTACTAGTGTACACACCCACCAATCGTATTAGAAGAAGACAAAACCAACGGAGCCCATCTTTCAAGTCTGCGCGTGCACGCCCTAGGAGCGCAGATATGCGAAGCATCGCCCATGCCGAAGATGAAGGACACCGCTGCGGAAAGTTTTTTTTTTTGGAGACCATGATATTCCCAAACCCAGGAGGGCAAAACCGGAGTAACAGACTGCGTACTTGTCCCGAAGAAGCCCAAACTGTACCCAAAGGTCCAAGATCGTACATAATTCCATAACTGGTCACCACTGGCAAGGGTAGGCTAGAAAAGCACCAATCGACCGAGATACCATCCTAGTTACGTGTGCCAGTGAGCCTTATCATGTTGCGTGAGCTCATTCTCCCCGGACTGGCGGGATATGACTGTGCTTCCATCTGGCAAAACGTTTCGATGAAGGAATGTAGCACGCCTCACGCCTGATCGATTCGTGTCGGACTCCTAGTAGCGACCGCGAGGAGGATAGTCGCCCTCGTAGGGAGGGCGGCCTACAGGGGAGCGGGGTCGTCCGCTGGCACCACGAGGAGATGGCGGGCGAGCTTCGTACGGAGGACGGCCATGGCCGTTCGCGTACGGGTCATCGTAGCGGCGCGGAGGGGGTCCACGAGACTCGTACGGGTCTGCGTCATAGCGAGGACGGGGAGCGCTGAAATCATCAGCGGGACCTCGGCGGGGAGGCGAACGCCCATACCTATCGCGACTATCATAGAAATCACGTGGAGGAGGAGTGCGACGGCGGTAGTCATCGCGACGCGGGCTGTAGCCACGCGGCGGGCCTCGACGGTCATAGTAATCGTCATACGGCGCCGGTGGGTAACCACGACGGCCCATAGGAGAGCGCGAACGGTACCTGTCACGACCGCGATCGTCTGGCCCACCTGGCCCACCACCGTAGGGTGCGCGAGGCTTGAACGGAGGAGGCGGGGGCGGGTCAGATACATCCTGGGTGCACTTGACCTCTTGTCCCTTGAACTCACGACGATCGAGCTTTTCGACAGCCGTCTGGAGATCGGTGGCCGTCTCGTACTCGACGAATCTGCCCTGGTCAGAGAGGAGCCTGCGTTGGGCTGTGGTAGGCTTACCCAGTGCCGTCACGTTCGCGGCCAACTTCGGAATAGACGACGTCCAGTCCAGACTGACGGGCAAAGTCTTTGAGATCCTGTAGACGCGAGGTTAAAGGGAGTCCAAATCCAGATACGCAGGAACGGGGAG
This sequence comes from Karstenula rhodostoma CBS 690.94, assembly GCA_010093485.1. Taxonomy (NCBI): domain Eukaryota; kingdom Fungi; phylum Ascomycota; class Dothideomycetes; order Pleosporales; family Didymosphaeriaceae; genus Karstenula; species Karstenula rhodostoma. Next base: position 1,027,465 of record MU001500.1, read on the forward strand.
CACGCTGAACAAAGCCTTGCCAGATTGCGGGTATACGGCGCTAACCGGAAAGACAGGAAATCCAAGAATCGGGGTATCTAACCTGCCAGCTGGTCTCCACGGGAAGATTGGCAATCCTCATCCTGAACGGAGTACGGCGAGGGCGCGGGGCGGCGCGCTCATTGGGGGTGAAGTTCTCGTTGCGACGGGATCCCCGCGCGAATTGGACGATGAGGCGCTCGCCCATGAAGTCGGAACCATCTATGACAGTCAGGTGGTGCAATGGGCGTCAGCGGCTTCTGTACATACGGAAGGCTGGCGCAAGTTAGCATACATCGATCGAGGGATAACCCAATGTCGCTTACCAGGGACTACGTCGCGCGCGTCCATCGCGTCCTTGTACTCGATGAAGCCGAAGCCATTCATGAGTTTGATCTCGGTGATCTCGCCAGTGCCATGGGTCTGGAAATGGGCCTCGACGTCGGCCTTGGTGGCGTTGCGCGGGAGGTTGCCCAAGTAGAGGCGGGTGCTCGAGACCTCGGTCATGGTGGCTTTGTGCGGTCCTTGTCAGCGGTAACCTAGCCTGGAGCTGGAAGTGAGCGAGAGGTGCAAATGGAAGGAGCCTGTGCAGAATACAATCGAGGACTCAGGGCCAAGCGGGATGGGGCTGCGACAGTAAAAGATGCGAAAGCAAGCGGGCTGGCCAGACTGCGCGGAGGCAGGTTCCCAGGAAGAAGCGCGAGTCGGACATGGTAGAGAGCAGCGGCGTGTCGTACCTTGGAGAGCAAGTGAGGGCCTGGGTGGAAAGGATGCGACCTGTAGAAATGGGCAGGCGACACGGGAGAAGCCTTGCACGGCGGGGCCTAGATAAGTTTGTGAGTGTTGACGGACAGAGCGACACCAGGCAAGACCGGCAACGGGGTGGTGAGATGAGGCGGGAGGCGGGGGTCGATGGTTCGCTTTGCGCGGCCGATGAAGAGACGGGCGGAGCAGGCGAGACGTTGACGACCGGTTGAGTGAAGCGATCAAAACCCCAGACTTGGCGCACGTCACGTGGACGCAGCTAGCGAAGGCGGCAAGGAGCTGAACGATTCTCGCAAACTGGCGCCAACGACACGTAAATATACGAATACCGAAGATGCATCCCTGCATATTAGGATGACGCATCATACGGCCACGTCTGCCTTCTCTGGCGCTACCTATTTGCAGGCTGCGCACACGGGGCTAGCTTTGGGCATCAAAGTACGGTTTGCTGCTCAGCCCGTCTGGGGTGCCGGGGTCAATTCAGTCGCTCTAGCGGGTGTGGACCAGCCCAATAATACGTGCACATACTGGCAGAGCACACGTGCAACGAAACGATTTGGATCGAGGTCTGGCCGGTGGAATCCGGATTTATGCATTGGTCGGTGGAGTCCGGTATCCAGATACAGCCACCGTAGAAATCCATGCCTAGTATACAGGGTCTCAATTGAACAACAGGTATATCAATAACTCCGCGTATTTCGAAAGCCAGGAATGCAGTACAGAACATGTCTCTCAACCTAGGTCAATACGTACTTGGGGCCCTCGCCACCCTGGGGAGTGACCCAATTGATGTCCTGATCCGGTACTTTGATGTCGCATGTCTTGCAGTGTACGCAGCTACAAAACGTCAGCCTTCTCATGCACATGATACAGGGCTGTCAACTTACTTTTGGGCATTGATCTGAAACCTGACGCCCAGTTCCTTGCTGTCGTCCTCGACATACTCGTACACTCCAGCGGGGCAGAATCGGTTTTCGACGCCCTTGTACTTAGGCCACTCCTTTTGAGCATGCGCATCCCAATCCTTGACTTGCAGGTGGACGGGCTGGTCTTCTTCGTGATTGGTGCCGCTGCGACTGACACTTGTCAAGATGTCAAAGCTGATTTTACCATCTGGCTTAGGATACTCAATCTTCTTGCACTCGTCCGCCGTCTTTGTGGCGGCATGGTCTGGCTTTCCGTGCTTCAGTGTCCAAGGCGTTTTACCTCGCAAGACATATGCCTCCAGACCTGAATATGCAATACCGCCATAGAAACCGAGTGTATGGAAGGACGGTCGCATGTTCCGCACCTCCTTCAACTCTGACCAGATGGTCGAGTTGCGCAATTTGTCCTCGTAATCGTACAGGAACACGGAGCCCTCCGGGTTGCCCCGCAGAGCATCCCATGTAGCTTCCGCTGCAAGCATGCCAGACCGCATCGCGGTGTGCGTGCCCTTGATCTTGGGCACATTCAAGAACCCAGCGGTGTCGCCAATCAGAGCGCCACCGGGGAATGCGCATTTGGGTATCGACTGAAAGCCACCCTCTACAAGTGTCCTAGCTCCATATGATATGCACTTGCCTCCTTCCAGCACATCTCGGTAGAAGGGGTGGTGCTTCATTTTCTGGAACTCGCCATAGGGCGCCAGCCATGGATTGGGGTAGTCCAGGCCTGTTACCAAGCCAATGCTCACCATGTTGTCTCCAAAGTGATACATCCAGCCACCGCCGTAGGTATCCTTGGGCAGGGGGTATCCCATGGAGTGACATACCAGGCCCGACTGGAACTTCTCTGGTTGTACTTCCCATATTTCCTTGATGCCAAGTGCGTACGTCTGGTGCTGGCTGTCGCGCCTCAGATCATACTTCTTGATGACTTGCTTGGAAAGGCTGCCGTGGCAGCCCTCACCGAGCAATGTCACACGAGCGTGGAATTCCATACCGCGCTCGAATGAGTCTTTGGGAGTGCCGTCTCTGGCGATGCCGAGGTCGTTGGTCGCAACACCCTTGACCACGCCTTCGTGGTCATACAGGATCTCCGAGGCCGCGAAGCCGGGATATACCTCCACGCCAATCTCTTCCGCCCGCTCGCCAAGCCATTTCACCAGCTGGTTCAGGCTTATTATGTAGTTGCCGTGGTTGTTCATCTGCGGGGGCTTTGGCAACCAGATGGAACCGGTCTTGGTGAGGAAGCGCATGCGATCTTCCTTGGCCGGTGTGATGTGCTCGTAGCGGTTGGGGTTGTCTTCGGACTTCCAGTCGGGAAGAAGCTCATTGAGGGCGGACGGCTCAATGACATTGCCAGAGACTATGTGGTCGCCCAACTCTCCAGCCTTCTCCAGCACCAAGACTCGGAAGTCTTCGTTGCCGGCCTCGTTGGCCAGCTGCTTCAGCTTGATAGCAGCCGACAACCCTGCTGGCCCGCCACCGACGATGCAAACATCGACCTCGTCTGCTTCTCGTTCTACCTGCCGTGGGTCGTCATCGCGGACTTGGGCAAATCGGGTGCGAGCGGAGGAGGATATGGCCCTTCGCTGGCCAGCAATCCGCAGCGCGGGACGGTACGACCCCCGCAATGACTGTGTTCGCTGCGCGGTGCAAGAAAAGGTGCGAGGCGCAAACTTCGCGGCGCGTGGCGACGGGAGGAGGCGTCGTGGCAGCGACGCTGCGAGTGATCGGGAAGCCATTGGAGCAGGCGCGGTGAAGGCGCGGGCGTGGGCGGAAGAAGGAAAGAACATAGAAGCTCACGACCCCATTCTTGAATTCACAGAGCACTGGCCGTTCATGACGCTGTTCCCGGCTTCGGTTGCTCCTCCAGAAACCGAGGTTGCGCTAAGCGGAAAATGGATCGCTGGTGGTAACCCGACAATACGCGCCTCTTGACTGGCCAGTTGACCCCTTCGTTCTCAGGGCATCTTTCAGGAGCCGCGTTTATGGAAGACGTTACCTATCAATTCTCTGCAGCAACATACATGTTGCTGGAGCCCAAAGTGCTGCAGCACTCCCAGGCAGAGTCTGCCCCCATTCTTCGGTGGGCTTTTGTGGTTTCGCCGATATTACATGTTTTCACCGACGAAGGAAGATGGAACAACCTCCTACGTCCCAACTCTCCGTAACAAGTAGATGGGAGCATGAGAGGAGGTGCCGTCTCTCGGTTTTTGGGTCGAGTGCCGCCAGCAGCGAAATCTCTGGACGAGCGCTGTCTCGGAGTTTTTGGCTATCCGGTTTCAGTCTTGGCTCCTGTCACCGAGTGCGCACGCTTCGCATCGCTTCCTCCCAGCCACGACCCTTGGTGCTATGAGAACTGGGTCGATTCTCACAGCCGTTTACTGTCTAGACGTGACAGAAGGGACGGCCACCTATCAGCTTGCACGGCCCGCCTCCGGGGATGGGAGCCTGATCGAGCCATGAACATGGGCGTGAAATGAAACCCAGCCTGGGGCAAACACACCCGCACTGACAGACGTGGAAGCTGGATCATCGTTGTTCTGCATGTTTGTTCAAAATGACAAATTCCTGCCCTTCATTAGAGGCGACGCGTACGCGTTCGTAGAGACCAATGCCCTGACAGACTTGCAACAGCACACGATACAGACTGTGTAATCACCTCCCTACAAACGCACCTTTGTTTGATTACAACGCCATCTCACATGTGTGCACCTTGGTGGTCGACCTGAGGCTCCCAGTTGTGACGCTCTTCCCAGAATCGAGCTACCTGAAACTGGGTAAGCTTCATGAACCCCTGATCTGCTGGGTGCAGGTGCCTCAGTCACACCAAACTCATGCGTTTGATCAAGCTTTTTCGCTCGCCCCCCCGCATCCTGGCCTGTCTGTTACAACATCTCCGACAACGGACGTTGGGGCTACAGTTTGACATCGCTCGACCGTATTGGCCCGCTTAGGTCCCGACAACATCACTGGCCGTCCATGGCCCTGTCCTGGCGTCATCCAGTGCTCTCTGCACGTTATTTTGTGCGGCTCCCATCCTAACCCACATGTTCGATGTCTAAGCTAAGCTTTCGTTCCTGTAAGAGAAATTGGGGGTCTTGGGGGTGACTTCCCTTGCGAGCCTAGAACCTCAGGGCTTCTCAGGCATGCAGTGTTAGATGCACACGGGATCTGCCCAAACGAGCATCTGGTAGAACATGACCGCGGGTTGCTTCTAAATATGCACACCAGGTCAAAGCGGCTCGAGGGTATATATCCCACCGCCAACCAACCCACTAACAGCTCCTCACTCCATCCCCACGCCCAGTCCAGTCTTTCACTTCTTCGGTGCAGGGCACTTTCCATTACATTACTTTCTTCTAGAGCTGAGCTCACTGTTCATTGTCTTTAACTTCCAGTTACTTTCTTCATCACCACTCCTTCGAACATTTTCTTCATCATGAAGACCTCAATCCCTCTCCTCACTCTCCTTTCCGCGGCTCTCGTCACCGCAGCTCCGGCTCCCTTCGTCAAACCTGGACCTGTTGTCACAACCGGTACCGAGAATCTCGCTATCCCACAGCCCAACATCGGTCGCCGTGAGCTTGTTGCCGACTTTCAAAAGCGCACACTCCGGCTCCGAGATGCTCTTGTAGCAGCCCGTGGTAACAAGGGCAACAACGCCGATGGCGCAGCCGCTGGCCAGGACAACCAAGCAGCCGCAGATGCCGCCCAGGATAGTGCTCAAGCCGGAGATGCCGCCGACCAGGATGCCGCTGATGCCGGTGCCGGTGATGATCAGGCCCAAGCTGGTCAAGGAAATTCAAAGAAGGACAAGCAGAACCAGGAAGCTGCACAGGACGACCAAGCTGCACAGGACGACCAAGCTGCAGAGAACGATCAAGGTGCACAGAACGATCATGCTGGAGCACAGCAAAACGCCCAGAACGATGGACAAGCAGCACAGGATGCGGCGAATGCCGAGCAAGGCGCTGCTGCCGATCAGGGCAAAGGCAAGAAGAACAAACAGAATCAGCAAGCCGCCGCCGACCAACAAGCCGCCGCTGATCAGCAGGCCGCCGCCGACCAAGAGAATGCCAATGCAGGAAATGCCACCGATGTCGCGGGAAATGCCGGAAATGCTGAAAACGCTGGTACGTACCGCCTGGCTACGAGGTCAAAATGTCCTATACATAGAAACCCAGTACCAGCCTCTACTTCTCGGTCATTTACTGACGTCGCACCTTCTAGGCAACGGAAAGAAAGGCAAGAAGAATAAGGGCAATGCTGCCGAGGACCAAGCTGCCGCAGACCAAGCTGCCGCAGACCAGGCTGCTGCCGGAGCTGCTGGAAATGCTGCTGATGACAATGACGACGCTAGCAATGGAAAGAAAGGCAAGAAGAACAAGGGCGATGCTGCCGCGGACCAAGCTGCCGCGGACGAAGCTGCCGCGGACGAAGCTGCCGCGGACGAAGCTGCCGCTGATCAGGCCGCAGACCAGGCTGCCGCCGGAGCTGCTGGAAATGCCACTGATGTGACCGGTAATGCTGGAAATGACAAAGGAAGTAGGTTGCTCCTACGCACCCATCCTTCCTTGAAGGGTGTGACATGGTTTTCCCGCACATGCACTGACCAGCTCTCCAGACGGAAAGAAGGGCGGCAAGGGAAAGAAGAACAATGGTAATGCTGCGGATGCCGCCGCTGATGCCGCTGCTGGTGCCGCCGCTGGAAGTGAGTAGCTTCCTCGGAATTCTGCTCCAAGAATTCGCTGACAATCTCCCCAGATGCTACCGATGTCGCTGGAGGTGCTGTTCTCGCCAACGGCACCGCCGCTGCCGCCAACGAAACCGCAGACAACGACAATGGAAAGAAGAACAACGGCGACCAAAGAAAAGGCAACAAGGGAAAGAAAAACAACGGCAACAACGCCGGAGGCGCTTCTGCTCTCGAGGAAGCTCTCGCCGCTCTCCAGGAGGGCGCCGGCGGCGCAGGTGCTGCAGGCGGTGCCAGCGGCATCCTCTCTCAGCTCACAAGCACGCTCTCTAGCATTCTTGGAGGAGGTGCTGCTGGAGCTGAAGCTGAAGCTGGCGCTGCGAGCCAGAAGGGCGGCCAGTCTGCTGGTCTCCAGCTCGCCGGCTTGAACATCGCCGGCCTGGGCAAGGACAGGGACTAAACCTCCACCCTTCCTTACCACTGGTAAAGTCCAGAGTGGACCAGCACTGTATGCAACGGAGTACATATCTTCTTTCGGGGATGGAGACTTAGGCTTGGAGATAGATCTTTTGGACGGGACGGGCATTGACACGCGGATCCCTGGATGGGCCGTGGAATACTAAATATAAACATTATATAGAAAATGTCAGTCGATCTGACGGTAATTATCATACCACCATCACCACCACTACCACTTCTTTTCTTTTTCGCTCTAGTATTGATGGCTAGTTCGGCCGCTGTATATGGCGTCACCGGGGTCGAACGATGCCAGACACAAGATGCTTCAGAAAAAAAAAAAAAAAAAAAAAAAGCACTGGCCTGAGGCGTCGTAAGCTCCGCGCTTGCAGAAACGGGCCACTGGAAATTTGCGGATTGGGTACGAGGGCTGATGTTCGTGTTCAAAACAGGGTGAAACTTGGGGACGGGGTAAATAGGTTAATGCCGTCTAATAATAACAAGTTCCGGTCCTACTTTATTAGAGTAGGGAGATGCGCTCGCGAGGAGGATGGGGATTAGAAGGTAGTGATTATAATTGGGTAGTATCGCGTTCGTTGAGTATGGTGTTGGGTGTATTATTGGGGGCCCGTGGAACGATAGTGCGTACGATCCCATCAACCATGGCATGGAGATATCAAGCCCCCACTCACATCCTACTGAGGTCGAATATAATTTCTCGAATATTTGCAGTCTGTTCGTCCGCAGTCCGTTGCTCGTTTTGACATGCGTTATGGAGGCCACTAATTCGAAACTCCTCCTCCTCTAACACTTCAAGCCCGGAAACATCAACCGATCATCCTCAGGAATCTTAATCCCCTCCCTATTAGCAAATTCCGCCCAGTTCAGGCAAGGATCACACCACTTCTTCGTAGACACTACAACGTTCTTATGCCTCCTCTCGACACCATCCCCCTTATCCCTTTGCCTCTTCCTGACCACAGTCTCCAGGTAATCGATAGGTGAAGGTGGCTCCGCACTCCCCTTAAGACACCTCGTCAAGCATTCGATAAGCCACGGCGGCACATACGTTCCTGTGAATTCAACCTCATTTATCCCACTCAGAGCAGTCAAGCCTTCCAATCCAAAGATATACTTATCATTTTCATCCATGGAGCGCATAGCGACATTGCCTCTGCCCCGCGGCATCCGTAGAACCCTACAGCCATAACACCTTTGGCGGGGCGGCGTGGCGGCGTGGCGTGCCAGTCTACCTTTAGCTTTCTAAGCAGGAACTTTTGCTCCGAGTCGTGCGAGTACATTTGCAGCTCTCGCACAAATCGCTGGAGGCGCTGTCGGTGGTGCTCCATGGCGAGAGGGGAGCCGTCGTCCATATTAATGTGTAGTGTGATGGCACGGAGGTCACGAAGGAGGTGCTTTCTGGCAGGGTCGTCGAAGAGGCCGAAAACGTTGGATCCATCTAGTCCTTTGGAGAAAGCGTTGGTGTTGATATTGATGTTGATGTTGTATGTGTTTTGTCCGTAGAGAACCGCTGAGAGTCGGGTTAGTGTTAATTTGGGAAGGAGAAATTGGAGGAATTCAATTTTGTAGACCAGGAGTAGACTTACCACGCGCTTCATTATAGATGACCTTATTGACGAGGAACATACTGAGCGCAACCGGTGGGAATCGATGTTCTGTTGAACGCATGCGAGCGTGATACCCATTTCCCAACGGCTCTTGGAGTTGCCCCTGGATTAAATATCTGTACAAATTTCCCTTCTTGTCGCTCGTCGTAGCCAAGACCAATCTGCTTCTTAAATAAGGAGTTCTGTTGTCATAGAAGATATCATAGCCGCTGGGAATCAACTCTTGATAGATTTGATGACGTATCTCTGAGGGTAGCTTCAGGAAAAGGAATATGTCTTTCCTTTTCAGTGGAAGCGGATCCTGTGTTAGGTCGATAGCAACTCCCTCTGTCTCGCAAGCTTGTTACGTGAGGAGGAAGCGGGACTTTCATAAGGTGGCTTGTAGGATCGCTCTCCACTTGTTGTCAGATTGACCACATCGTTCTGCGCTGTCGTGCCATCAACAGCAGCAACTACATTCATGCATCTCGGGTCTGACTGATGGTGAGCATCGGTACCGCGCGTTGTCCCTGCGTGCGGCCGCTTACGCACTCTTGACGATGCAGAAGTAGCGGCCTTCTTCTTTTTAGACGTAGATTTGCGCACCGGGGGCATCGTTGTAGGCCGATGAGCCTTGAAGGCGAGTTTGGATGTGCGAGCGAGAACCGACAATGAAGTTACAATGTTTCTGGTTGTTGTTGTTATTGTTACAGTGTACGGTGGGAAGTGGATTATGTAGAGGATGCGCGCACCGCGCTAAGGTTCCACCCTTGTTCAGAAATTAGGCAACCATACGCAGATGATAGGCACACATGCGGCGGCTTCATAGTAGAGCTGCCCGCGCTGTACGTTTTTCTATTACTAACCTACGAACAATTACAGCCCACCGGCTTTCTCTTCTGGTACGAGTCTTCATGTCGAGCCTGGCGCATCAAGACGCGGGCGCAGCCTTGCACCTACAAAACGAAGTCCGGCATGGCGTTTTCTACGGAACCCATTGGAGGCTTTATAGATTGTTGACTGTTCGCGCGCTTTTGCAAGCCACGGCAAAACGCAATACGTGAACTCTGTGATTGGAGGCTTTGTGAGTCGCCAAGGTAGACTATGGAGGACAGAAAGCGTTAGCTATCCCTTGCTCTAGGCGGTGAGGCTCTGTTAAGTATCCCTCTTATCAAAATATGCCGCATTTTGCTGTTGAAATAGTTGTAATACCCGTAGAGTCCATGCATATCTGCAATGCCAATGAGAACTCTATCCATGCGACTGAACCGTCTGCACAGGTAGACAAGAACAGGCCCAGAATATGTACAAAATCAATCCCAATTACCAACCTCCGACACACTCCAACTGCAGATGTCGCCCCTAAACACCAACTCCCTTTGTCCCCAGCCCTTTCCCTCCATCCACTCCCTCTCCCGCCCCTCCCAAAAATGCACCCTCAACATGCACAAAGCTCGCCGGAATCGGCGCACTAATCCTCCCTCGCACCTCCCTCGGTCTCCTCAACGCACTCCACTCCTTCTTCCACGGCACTGCATCATGCCCCTCAGCTCCCGTAGACGCCTTCGCAACCCTTTCGCTGGGCAGACTCTTCGGTGGCAAAGGAGCTGACCGCGAAGGTGTGTAAGAATCTGTGAGAGGGGAGGTAGGTTGGATCTGCGAGAGGCTAACATTGGTAGGCTGGAAAGCTTGGGCATGCGGAACGGGCGTTTCTTCACGGCCGGTATCGTTAGAAGACCGGCAATGCGATGAGGTGTCGAGACGCGCGAGCGCGGGCGGGCCGAGGAGGATTGTCTCGCTGGTCCCGTGCTTGAATGTTGGGCTCTTTTCTATGGTGCCGAGTTCGGTTCCGGCGGTTGGGTCGTCGAGCGCCGTGCCAATGCTGCGGTGTTTGGAGGATGGGGATCTGAAGATGGTGTTGGTGCGGAAGATGGAGGTGCGTCTGCGGGGAGAGCGTGGCTGGTATTTGTCGGCGTCCTCGAGGGAGGTGAGTTGAGGAGTGGGCGGGCGGCCTTGGTGAAGGGCGCGGTGGTAGAGGTGGCGGAAGAGGGATAGCCAGGCTTGGAGCATGGTGTTGCGGAAGAGGAGGATGAAGATGGATATGCCGACGAGCTGTTGAACGTGTTAGAAGGGTACGTGCGTGCGACAACCCAGTTCTTGACTCTTCGCGAGCTTCTGCAAGCCGCGGCAAACCGCAATACAAAAACTTTGGGTGCGACAATATAAGAGCAAAACTGATTGTAGGATGGTACTTACTGAAGCCAGAATTAGCGAGACAAGCACAGCTACTTGATCCACTGTGAAGTCTTGAACATACTTCCTGCACTCCTGTTTGTCGCCCATGCTCAATATCTGGCAGATGATCCAAGTCTTCACGACCATGATGTTATTCGGATCATTGAACACGCGTCCTAGCTTCCCATCCTGCGTCCAAAACACGATGAAGAAGCTGATACTGCCGATAATTACGAAGACGCTGACCAGAATGTTGCGCCATTGCAATAAGAACAACTTCCTGACATGACTCGAGGACTCCAGCTTCCGCCTCACCTGGCCCCGTTCGAAAGAGTCGATTGCCGACTCGCGCCGCATGCGCCGCAGAGACCGTACGTAAACATAGAAGCAGTACCCCGACGTGAAGGTCTGCAAAAGGAAGGCCAAGACAGCGAAGATGATGAGCCAGATCCAGAACGTCACTATAGCGTGTTCGTGGTTGGGCAAGCATGTCTGCCCCATGCGGTAACTCAGTCCCGTTACGGACAGCACCGCGATCAAGGAGAGCAAAGGCATCGCTGTACCAAAAAAGATGCTTCCCCACATATAGCTCTTTCCCGGATCTTTGTCCCAGAAGATCCGGATGTGCAGCCACAGACTCCGGAGGAAAACCCAGACGACGCTTCCCACGCCGCCGAGGACCACGAGAGAGCCTGTCCAGGCGCATGACAAAGATGAGCGCATGTCGTGCGGTGTGATGGCGTCGAAGCACATGTTTGGATCTGTTGTCACCGGAATGGCGAAGGATAGCGAGATGAAGAGGGCCGGGAAAAGGAGGCCGACGGAGAGGTAGTGGCGGTGTGTTGCTTCCGGGGGAAGCACGGCGAAAGATAACATGAGGAAGAGGCATAGGGTCACGGACAGGATGGAGAGGTAGTTTGGGATACGGAGGTGGTCTTCCCAATCTGCGAGGCTTGTTAATCACTGTTGCGTGCACAGCCGTGGGTCAAAAGTTTTAGTACTGCATTGCTCCTCGTGGGGGTAACACAGTATACTCAAACTTTTGTCAAGGCATTGTAGAAGGGCAGTAGTTGTACTTGGTTTGTACAGCCAGTCCTGAATAGGACATGGAAAGCAACATGTCGTTCCATCTTCGAAAGATCCGAGTCCGCAGTACCGGCCAGCAGCATCTACAGGCTGTGTTAGCGTGTATTCAATGGCAATCTAAGCATACTTACAGCCGCCTGACTTTGAAAAGGTTGCTAGGTCGAGCAAAGGTGCCGTGCAGTTGACGTCCGTCTGATTCGCAAATTGTCCCAGCGGCATGGCGATGGAACTTGTGTAGTCCCAGACACAGCGTGGTTGTACAAAATACTACAGAACATCGATCTTCCATTTCTTGCATATCTAAGTCGTGATATGATGACCTTGGTCTTTGTTTTGCCATATCACAAGCCCCGTCTTAGTGAACTGTCTATCCAGTGTAGCTGCGATATCGAGATCATGTTCCTTTATTAGCTCAGGGTAAGTGGCGTTCCTGCCCGTTGTTGAGCCTCGTAGCCAAAGTCTGGTGCGGCATCATGTGGCTAAGAGAGACAAAGGAAAAACTGAGACACCGAACAGCGACATGACCCTAAACAGAGATGACTAACGTTTGAAGGGGACTAAGCCACGGTAATTTAGAGAGAACACTGCGCCAAGTACTTATTGTTGGAGGGCCTAAACAGCTGCAGCGTGTTTCCCATGACAATCCTGCATACGCCATCCCATGACACGCCTTTGGTATCTTACGCTAAACAAACTCTCCTCTCGTCATTGACCCAAATTAAACCGGAACGCCTGAGAACCCTATCTTGAGTTTCGGCCGGGCACCGTCAACCGTTTCCGACTGGAATTGATCTCTCCACCAGGTCTCGTCCTGCTTTGCTTGCACGTAAGTGTCGCGTGCTTCCGGTTCCATTGACTGAATATCCTCCTCTTCCAAATCAGGCAATCCGTTGTTTCCAACATCAAGAAAGTCCGCGTCTGGTCCTGGCAGTCCTAAGCTCGTATATAGCGGCTTCTGAACAAGCGTGTCAACGACAAAGTAGTGCTTGCGGACAAGCGGAGGCACGTCGCTCTCGTCTTGCAGCACTTCTTCCCACTTTGCGTGAGTCGGCTGTGTGGTCCTCGGATAGGTCATGAGGTTAGTATGCGGGTCGTAGATGCCTTGATTCAGATTTGCTCTTCGCAAAGCGGACAGATTCGCATTGAAGCGGCTATTAGGAGTCAGCGATGAGGATTTATGCAGAAAATGCAGGCTGTCTATTTACCTGGAGGAACTCGCGTGCTCGAACTGCCAATTGGCGGACGTGATATTGACCTTCCGCTTACCAGGCAATGGTTTACCATTTGCCAAGGGTACACTAGGAACTCCGGTGTGATAGACGCTACTAGCACCGTGCCAAGCGACATACTGGTTTTTGTTGTAGGGTTCACCAGGTGGTGGCAGTTTATCGTGCGGTTCTGCTAGCTCGCCCTCGACATCGCCTCTCTCGCGCGCTGCGGTCTCATAGTAATCGTCGATGACCTTCTTGCCTCCAATGATGATGCGCGCCCCAAACTCTCGAAACACTGAGCGAGCTGTGACCACCCCAATGGCTCGACCCTTGTACGAGTGGGGGATGATTTCGCGATCAATCAGGTCCCGCTTCTCTGTGTCGTCGATGATGATCTTGTAGAGCTGCATATGCTTGGTGAAGAACAGATAACTGTCTCGGAAACCACAGCATCGCGCTGGCTCGGTCGACAGCATATAAAGCCTGTCTCCACGACCGCTGATTGTGAAGACGCGCACACGATAGTCTCGGCCATCTTGCAGATTTCCCAGCTTGTCGACTTTCTTTTCACCCTCAGGGTCTTCGGATAGATCCACCTCATCGTTCACCACGTCCATCATCGTGCCCTCTTTGTCGATAGCAACACGTGTTGCCTGCACTGGGCCGCCTTTGGGACGCCCGCGGAAGCCTCCACCAGCTGGTCGGCCACGCTTGCGCTTCACGGGAGTGCCTGATTGAGAGCCATCGTCGGGTATGACGTTCCAGTCCGGCGGGCGATTCTTGGGTGGGCGGCCAAGGCGCTTCTTGCGCAACACTTGAACAACAGGCGTAGCGGAGCGTTCAGAGGCTGCCTTTTCTTCCTCTTCGGATTCTTGCGCAGGCGTGCCGGCGTCCTCTTCATCGGCGGGGGTCTCGGCGCGAGATTCGGCGGCAGCATCGACCACCTCTTCCATTTCGTCGTCGTCGTCGAAGGTGATTGGTGTCGCGGGAGTGCTGCGACGAGCGGCCGCGCGGGAAGGTCGACCGCGCGCCATATCGTCCAGTCAACTCTTGGCAGGCTAACGCAGCTCGAGTGAGTGCGACGCGGCTGCAGTGAATGTAAGAGTGAGAGAAAGCGCAATGGGTGACGGTGAAGGTCGAACGGGATGCGCGCGCGCAAGCTAGGAGCGCAACGCGCCGTTTCTTGAGCTCGGGCCACCAACGGCGAAGTCGTCACGTGTGGTCCCTCTTCACCCTGACCTATGCGGGGCCTCCCAACAACATTATACAGGGTTCGATGATGAATACGGGGAAGGAAAATTGGTAATCGTTAGATACAATGAGCGACTTAATCGGCATTGCGTTCAGTAATGTGTGGCTAATACATTCGTGGGGAAGGCACGAACGAAGAGGGTTGGAATGGCGAGGAGCTGTAGCTCATTGAAAGAAGGAGGTAGCATGGACACTTTCCGTTACTAGCAACACGGAAGCTGCAAGCGCAACAGGCGGGTTGACGCCTCAAGTCCTACCAGGCTTCCGTGCTTTCTCACCACCCGCACAAGTCAACACCCGCGGGGTCGACAGGAACAGCTAACGCAAGATGACGCTCCACCGCCTCGCCGTCCGGACCAAGAAGAGTCTCTCCGGACTCTATTCTTCCCAAAAAGAGAACACTCAAGCCTCTTCCAGGTACTGTTCTTTCATCGCTGAACAGAAAACCCGTTAACACCTACGACTCCAGCCCAGGAACTCCTGCCACCAAGCAGGCCACTCCTACGAAGAGCGCGTCTCCCACCGTCGATGAATTTGGTATCCTGCAAAGTGACGACGATGCATCCCCTGGCAGAGATAGCCCCTCCAGACGCCATCGTCTTCTCGGCTCGCTGCGAAGCATGAAGTCTTTGCGAACTTTGCGTTTGAGCCACAGCAGCTCCAAGAAGAGCGAAGAGGAGCCTGTTAGAATCGAGACTCCGCAGACACCAGTCAAAGAGTCCCCTTCAGTCTCACTCAACTTCGAGGCGTCTCCAGCAAATGTACCCATGTTCGGACCCATGACACGTACAACTTCATGCTCCTCCAGCCTGCGAGTTCACCACTCATCACCCATCACTGTTCCTATTGCGAGTCGTGAAACCACTCCGATGGCCCCAGATACCCCGTCTGGTCTAGGAGCCTTTCTGATTGGCACTGTCCCAGACTCGCCCGCTCCTTTACAGAGAGCATCTGTACAAGAAGCCATCATCAGGAACGCTACAAAAGAAAGCTCTTGCTCCGCTTCTCCAGATGACGATATCGATGTCGAGCGATTTCCCACGCCCATGCCCGGTACCAATCTTTCCCTTGAGGACATGATAACTCCGGGTATCATGATCACGTCGCCTTCAGCCCCATACATGCAAGGACATGATCCGCCAGACTATTTCGACGGTGTCCGTGTTCCTGCTGAACACGACTATGAGCGCACTAAGACCTTGGACACTGAGAGCGGGTTTCCAACTTTGGACGACGCATCTACTGATGTGGAGGCCAGTATTCTGGGATTCGATTACGCTGTCGTGCCGGGCCATGCTACGATACCTGAAGTCGAGCCAGCTTCTTTTGACCAGTTTTTCCCAGTGGCACCATTGGACGACTCTCTAGCTTCTAGTGCTTCCAAGAAACCTTCTGGCTCAAACGACTACGGTGAAAACGTTGCATACATCGTGTACGACACTCTAAGCGCTTCTGATGCGGGACAGAAGCGAAAAGCGTGCCCTGGTCATTGGGGTCGCTTGACCAGCCAATGCTCCGACCATCCTCGCTACGATGGCACGGGCTATGGTCGTAGAGAGGCAACTTCGAGCTCCCACTACTGGACGGACAGTACTGAGCCATCAACGACCGATTCGGCCGAGCTTACCCAACACAGCAGCCGTGGAGAAGCGGCTGCTTCAAGCAAGCTGATGGCTGCAATGGAGGATCTTGACGTTGCTACGCTCCCTGCCAGGTCGCAGTCGCCTGTAGACGATAAGAATTGTTTGCAGGGCATCATTCGCGCTTATGCTCACGTCGGCGAGGGTACGGATGATGGTACAGGTGGGTTCTTGTTCGCAGAAAGGCCGGAGGGTATTACGCAAGAGATCAAGGACGAGGTTGAGACGTCTATTCGCGTTATGAACAGGAGCTTGGGAGGCTAATTGGAGGTGGACTCGAAGGATGCCATGAGTGAAAAGTGGGATCGGATAATGGCAGCGTCGGTTGTGACGGTTACGACGCGGTTTCTTGATTAGATACGATATTCTTTGCGAGCGCACGAGTTTTAGCCGTCTTGGTACAGCAGAATTAGTATTGTCTCTATTCGCATCTGCTCGCACGTGCAGTGCAATGGTTTCATGGGCGCAGTGTATCGTCAACCGTTTCGCCAGGTCCTCGTCTCAGAGCACACCATGTCAGGATCGGTGAATTGGTCGGCATCGCTCCCGCACACGCTTGGGTCCGATGTTTGATTGAGCTCTCCAGGTTTCAATATGTACGGGTATAGGTATTCCTCACACGTGCATGGAAAGAGTTGCACGCCCGCCTCAGGTGGGCTGCTCGGCACAAAAGTCAGGCCATTGTCAAACCCGGTTTGGGTCACGCGTCGTGTGCCGAAGCGAATCGCGCCTGCTCTGCGCCCTTGGCCCACCGTACCCACGGTAAAACTCGTACGATGCGTGCTGCACACGTCTAGATGCCCGTTTGAAGAACGCAGCACGGCGCAGCAGATCAAATCATGCTTACGTAGGGTTAGCCTCAGGTCCACGATGCCGGCGTCGCGGGTGCGGTTGTTATAAAAGTAGCAAGCGTGTGTGGACGGTGCGTCCCCCACCTCATTGCCCCGCGCGACGATTCCGAAACACAATTGTTGACTCTTCGCGACCTTCTGCAAGCCACGGCAAAACGCAATACAGGAGCTCGGTGGGGTGCCAAACACAAACATTTCAAACGGCTCGACGATTCCGAAATCCTGCGCTTCATAATGAGCACGAGTGCGAAACCCGAGAATGGACGCGAGGGCGATACTGTGATACTGGGCGCGGGAATTGTTGGCCTGTCGACGGCGTATTATCTCTCAAGTTCTGGGCGCACGAGGCCGGAGAGTATACATGTTGTCGACTCGAGCGCGGAGCTGTTCCAGTGCGCGTCGGGGTTTGCGGGGGGTTTTCTGGCGAAGGACTGTACGTGCATCTCTCGACACATGCTTTTGGCGGGATTGGCTGATTAGGGAACAGGGTTCGCGCCGTCGAGTGCTTCGCTCGGTGCGCTGTCGTTCAGACTTCACCAGGAGCTCGCCAATGCTCACGAGGGCCGGACGACGTGGGGGTATGCTCCCAGCACGGGCATCTCGCTGAGTTCGGTCGAGGACAACGAGTCGGCGGTTGGGGGGAGCGGAGCGGACTGGTTGGCCGATGGGACAAGTCGGGCGCAGGCGACCAAGATGGAGAAGAGCTTGAGTGCGAAGGGCCCGGTGTGGTTGAAGATGAAGGAGGGCATGGAGGTCATCAGCCAGGACGGGACGGTGGCGCAGATGTGAGTGAATGGCTGTGAACGGGGGAACATGGCTGAGCTAACACCGTGACAGAGATCCGCTGAGGTTCTGCCAATGGCTGCTGGCGAGGTGTTTGGAGAAGGGTGTGCAGGTGCATCATCCTGCGCGAGCTTTATCCGTGTCGAGGGATGCGGATAGTCAGTTGAATGGCGTCAGAATAAGCAAGAGTGGCACAGAGATGGAGTGTATGTCCCGCTCTCTTTTCAAAGGGTATCTGCTAACAAGTACAGTACCATGCACCCGTCTCGTCATCACCTCCGGCGGTTGGTCCCCTCGCGTTTTCTCCACCCTCTTCCCCAAATCTACAACTCGGATACCGGTCTCGTCTCTCGCTGGCCATTCCCTCCTCGTACGCAACCACCACCACAGTCCTGAACAGGCAGACGCCGAAGTTTGCCATGCCCTGTTCGCAACCGACGACGTAGGCTTCTCACCAGAGCTGTTCTCGCGGGTAGGCGGAGAATTGTATCTTGCAGGCCTGAACAGCACTATGATACCTCTACCAGAGCAGTCTTCGGATGTCAAAACCAACCCGGATGCAATTGAGCAGATGAAGAAGTGCGCTGCGGGGATGATAGGGGCCGTGGATGGGAAGGAGATGGAGGTTCTGAGGGAAGCCCTGGTAAGTTTCACATGTGCTCGGATTGAGAGAAGCATGCATTAACTTGATGTTAGTGCTTCAGACCTGTAACAGCAAGCGGACGCCCTCTCATCTGTCGCATCCCAGATGCCAAACTCGGCGGTGGCCTGAGGACGCGCACAGGCGGCGACGGAGGTGTATTCCTCGCAGCTGGCCACGGTGCCTGGGGCATTTGCCTGGCACCCGGGACGGGACTGGTGATGTCGGAGCTGATAGAGGGCCGTCCCACATCGGCGAACACATCTGCCTTTGTGCTGCCATCTTGAAAAGCTCTGACGGATGGCATGGTGTTTGGCGTCGGGCTATCAGCCAAAGGACACAAAATATTCTCTCTTCCAGGGTGGGCTTTCGATTTTCTGGACGGCCTTCTATGTAGTATAGATCTTAATACCAACACGAGCTTTTCTCCCAACCACCCGCCCTGTTTGAATTTCGAGTCCACTTCGAAATCATCGCGCTGCAACACCCACGGCACGGCCGTCATGCAAGCCCACAGGCGCCCCACCGCTGATCTCTCCGATCCAAATCGCGACGTCCGTTTTCCAATTCGCGGTCAATCTCGCGGCAGCTTTGTGGGTCGCCTTTGCATCGCGGTTTTCAAAGGTCATAGTGACGTCAGTTCCACCCACTCGCAACAGCTGCTATAAGAGAGCCTGAAGAAAATGCTCGCCAGCCTACATCACCCAATTCACAACTACCTGCCACCTTACGTCTACTACCACCCTTTCACAAACCACATACCAATTCTACCAATATGCCTCGCAACGGAGACGGATCCTCGGACAACGGCCCCATCGACGCGGGCGAGATCGTGCACGGCGCGTCCGGAGACGTACGTTAGCCTTCCTTCCTTCCCTTGCCTGGCCTACCTATCCTCTGCATACACTCCTCCCTTTACCTGCCTCCATCATCCCAGGACCACACTAACCCACCCTGACAGACAACCCTCAAGCACACGCAGAATGTCGCGCCCCTCCCCGAGGGCGAGAAGGGCGCCGCCATCGAGGGACTGAACGCGTCCGGCGGCGGCTCCGCAGGCACCAGCCAGGGCGCCCACGCAAACGACAGCAACAAGCCCCCCGTCGTCGACCAGGTCACCAAGTCGTAGACGCTGCCACCGCTAAACACACACGCCTGTAATGCCACGGTTGGCTGGATGGGACGTGCTGAGCCTTTGCACGCGGCTGCGTCGCAAGTAGGGCTGGGATTTTTTTTTTTTTCCTGGAGAGGGATCGACTACGTGAGCGACTCTACTACGCGTGGACCTGGAATGGACATGCGTATGCGATGCGATGCGATACGAACCTGCTATCTACGAATCAATGAATGAATTCAAATGTAAAATGTTTCTCGACGGCGTCCTCAGCTGCTATTTTCGTGTCATGTTGTGCTACGCTGCTTATCAGCAAGTGAGCGTCGGGATGGTGGTGGTGGATGGTGGTAGGCCGGGTCGGGCGATGGATCTAGCTGCTGACGCGAGAACGAGTGGGACCATACACCCGGACAAGCGAATACGCACAGAGTGTGCATCAGCTGTCAGCTGAGAAAAGCCTCGCATGCGGAAGGATGCGAAAAGAGGATACGGGCGTTGCGGGCTGGATGGAGGCGAGAGACCGCGTTCCCCGAAGCAGACCTGAATAGCGACACAAAGAAATCGGAGTCGCGAGCGATGAAGCTGTCAGATTAGTATGGTGATGAGAAATTGAGGGTATAGCACGATGCAGAAGAGCGAATTTGAGTGATGTGAAGTGTGGGTTGATTTGCTATAATGAAAGACCCAGCTCTTGGTCCTTTCCAGCTCGCCCATCACATCCATCCCAACTGTTGTACAGTAGAGCACACGTCAACGTTAAAAGCCCAGAACCCGTCATGACCCAACGCTGTTCAGTAAACGAAAAAACCCTCTCCTCAATGCCAAAGACTCCTTACGCCGACCGTGTGATTGTCTAGACCGAAGTGACCGTGAACGCCTTTTCATGCCGCCCTCTGGGCTGGCTCGCCGCGCGCCCTTGAATGACCGAACGACCTTCTCGATGTTAGCACTACGCTGCGAGAGCCTCGTCGCAAGCAGTGGCTGCGCCAGAGGCTGTCTGCAAGTCATAGTGCTTTGCATCAAGGTGGTCAGAAAGGTCAAAGTCGGGAGCGTGGTGGCCGCCGAAGAGGACGGGCGTGAAGAAGGGATCGCTGTCAACAAGGCCCGTAGTAGTTCCCAGCTCGGTGTTCTGGAACTGGTCGAAGTCGAAAAGGTCGTCAATAGGCTTGTTGTCCATGGGAGTGTGAGGTTGAAAAGCGAGAGGAAAGCCCATATCGCTAGCGAGGTCGTGGGCGCTGTATTCGACCGACACTGCAGGTCGCACAATATCTCTGCAGGATATCGTGTCTGGTCGAAGTCAACGGCGACCTCGCTGAAGCTAGGCGTCTCGGGGGCGCACGACGAATCGCGCGGGGAGTCAAAGGTGTCCATGGTCATGGAGTCGGGGCTGGGGAATCCAGTCGATGAGGTCGTCTTAGCTGGGTTGATGGTGTCTGGGCTCGTGAAGGCGCTGTACTCGGAGACGGAGGTGTTGTCGAGGTCGATGTCGAGGTTGGCCTCGGGGACCTCGCCGGGGTACTTCTGGCGGTAGGCCTTGAGCTCCGTGGTCATGGCGGCGATCTGGCGCCGGGCAGCGACAAGGTCTGCCTCCATCTGGTCCTTTTCGGCCTGGAGGAGCTCATACTCTTGCCGCTTACGCTCGCGCGAGTTGTGGGCGGCCAGGCGATTCCGCTTGACACGCTCGATGCGGCGCTGCTCCTTCTCGTCGGCGGTCTTGGCGCGCTTGCGCGGGGGCAGGTTTGTCTTGGGCTCTGGGAGCACCTGCCCCCACGACTTTCGCTTCTTGGCCGCCTTGCCCTCGTGAGAGGTGGGTTCTGGGCTCGATGTCGACGCCGTTGAGGGCGGGGTGACCGATGTGAAGGGGGTCTGATGGAGGTCCTCCATCTTGATGGTGGTGGTGGGGTCCATGGGCGGGGTGAGCGAGGCCATGATGGCAGCGGCGTCCATTGCGGTTGAGTGGGGGAGCTGAGAAGAAGTCGGGTAAGAAAAGTCCATCCCCGTCTGGTAGTGTGTAGTCGATGCGTGGTGAGTGCTAGTGCATCTAGGCAGAGGGGAGGGAAAGTCGAGAGTGATAAGCCGTGAGAGGGAGTTGACACGGTGGCCTTTATGTTAGGCGACAGGCCGTGGAGCGGCAGGGGCGCAGCGGCGCTTGTCCCTTACGGCAAGGACGTTAATCTAAATTAGGGCAGCGCACCTTCCCCGATCGTGCACGGGCATGCGACCTGATCTTCGCCTTCGCCCTGTAACGCACGTTGCCTCCGCCTAGAGTGCTGCCGCGACCCTGGAATTGCACCTCGTTCCGTCAATATTGCCTGTGAGTACTGGATAAACTGCCTCCGGATCCCTCGTCGATGCCCACCGCACGCTGCACGCTGCGTCCACGACGGCGAATTCCTCAACAACCATCCGCCGCGTACCGTGAAGGCGACGAATGCCGCCCCACGCTCCCTTGACGGTCGGGCCAACTGTGTTTCACGCTCGGGGACCGCGTCGTAGCTGGCCCAAGGAGGCAGTTCCAGCACGTCCCCAGTCCCCAGGGGTGCTTCTGGTACATTCCCGCAGGCCGACTGCCCCAGCTACGCCTCGTCGTGGTGGGTCGCTGTTGAGAGACTGCTGTTTTGTTTCGACTCTCCCACGCCGTAGGCTTTGCAGTCTGGCTCAGGGGCTCCTCTGCATACTCCACCCCGAAGGCGGAGCGCTGGAGGGCGCGCACAGGAATAGCGCCATCGCCATCATCGATAGGGGTACCCACCTCGTCAGCGTTCAGTGACGCGAGGCGCTGCCGAGGGATCCACGGGTGGCGTACGAGTGCACGAAACACGGCTCCGTGCTGAGTGCGCTGCCTTTACTCTGAGGACGCCCCCACGTGGTACCAGCTCTGAGCGCGCTCAACAGTTGCTCTGAGCCTGCTCCCTTTGCTGTGTAAATCGTGAAGCAATCCCGCCCTTGAGCCGCCTTGCAGGCCACGCGCACAAACACGCTCAAAATTCATATGCACTCGGCTCTGCCCTCGCATGCAGGGAAGCAGAGCGGGACGCCTTCTCGAACCCTCCATACCCCATATTCTTCATCTATTTCTCCGGCGCCTTAATATCCCCGTCTACCCGTCCAATATACAACACCGGCTCTGCATGATCCCAAGCCGAACAAAGGGTACGTGCTACGGTACAAGACCGGGAGATTTGCGCTTTTCCGGGGTAACAACCCTGTCGAGGGGGCACGAGGCCAGGCACAGAGTGATAACCTGCCCTTGATCGTGCCGCCGCACCGCAGCCATCGCGTGAACATAACCATGGGTATTTGGTAATTCTGCCTTCGAGAAGCAGCTTCGCAATCCAGTTTAGACTCGCCATTTAGACCCTGAGTGTTGCAGCCCACGCAACCTCCGGGACGGCTTGTCGAATTTCCGCACCGAGGACCCTGTAATTGCGGCGAACCTGGCTGGAATAGGCAGCTGTGTGCCGTTATCGAGCAGTCTTGGTCCACACGCAAGACCCAGTGGACCTCTGTATCATCCGTTCAAATCTAGGCGTGTCGCCATCGGATTCGGGGCGTGGGGCGTCATACATAGAAACTGTGTTTCTCCTGTACGAGTCACGCATGTTCTGGTCCCCCTGGGCTGGACGCCATCGAAACGAACGCGCGTTCGGCGAGGCAGCACCTTTCCGACGTATAGAGCGCCTCCGAATCCGGCTGCCTGAACTCCTCTCTCTCATCGCGACCAAATCTCCTCATCCACTATCTATGGACTTCGAATGCACAGTCATTGCTCAAGAGAACAGATCGCAACTTCGTGCATGACGATTGCCCGTCGTTCAGGCTTACAGAACCGGCACGCGCTGGCGCCTCGACGCAGAGTATGACTCCGAGGAGACCGTCCAGGGGCGATGGTTTTCGCGAGGGAATTGCATGTGAAAGAGCTATCGATGAGCTTCGCTGAGCGACGTGTCGCACAGTGATGAAGTTGTCGTCATTAGGCGGCCGACTTGCTTCCTTCTGTTTCTCGCTCAAGGCCGGGCTGGAGACATGGACGCCGCCGCGCTACGTCAATGACGTATCCAACACAATCCTGCCATCCTTCCAGTTCACCATGTTGGAAAATACGTCAGGGACATCACAAATCTGATTTCGAACCTGCAATCAGGTTTCTCTATGGATCTTACCTCATGCTGACATGGAGCAGGCGGTGAGCACACTTTCAATGTATGTTTTTCTAGTAAATCAGGTCGTCCAGGACATTGGAGAGTTGTTTGCAATTGACTACTTGATCCAAAATCATCCCAGTCAAATGTATTCGTTTCGTCAGGAGCGGCCCCCATCTCTAGCAGCCGATTTTCTGGATGCAGTAAAGGCTTGAAATAGTAGAAACGGACGCCTTTTTTGCATTATATACCCTCGAGGGTTTAAGTAGGGTATCTGCCTTTTACTTTTACCGTGTACAGACCATGTCTACCGTGCCTTCTTCCCAACAACAACATCATCTAGTCACTATTCGACGCGCCGCCGCAATCATCACCCAAACTTCAGCAACGCGCCGCTCCTCTACAGAGCCGGCTCTCCGGGTTACCCATCCCAACAGACTCCTGCCTACCGTCCCAATCACGTTTTCTTTTTCGACGCTTATGTTCCTCTCGTCCCTATATTCATCGCCCATCTTCCCTCACTATACTCTACCACTCACTCCACGCATGTTCCCTCACTTCTCTTAGAACCCGATCTAACCAACCTACATATATCTACTAGTTCCTCTTTCCCTCATCAAATCAGTTCAACTCGGGGCGCGTGGTCCAGTGGTCAGGACGCCCACACAGAGCAATCGTCCCGGCATCGAGCCGTGGAGCCGGTCGGATCAGGGTGGACACCCCTTTGAAGCGGAAGGCCTGGGGGCCCTACGATAACGTAGGGACCCCACGGCCGGACACTGGCGGGCGGGGGACGCCCCGTCCTAGGTTTCCAGTGAAGCGCTGGGGCGATCGTGGTGCTGTGGGAGGCTTCGGTTCGAATCCGGGCGTGCTCAAATCGATCTCTTTTTGGCCGATGATCAGCCTGCAGGGAGGGCTTTGTGTAGTTTGTTTATTATGTATTGTAGATACACGTGCTGATATCAACTTTTTTAACTTCTTATATCTATCTCTTCTTCTCCTGTCGGTCTTCTCTCCCTAGTCTTACCTGCTCCTATACAGTTGACACGTCTACCTACGATCGCATGGCGCTTCTCTTCTACCAGGAGGCCTATTTCTCCACACTACATATACGCCTTCCTACCGCAAAGTTCTATCAAAGATCCTAGAGCGTGTGTTCTAGTGGTTAGTAGGCTGGGTGATATAAGACGCACAGAGCTAGCCGCGTATACCCTACTATCGGTTTATAGAAAGAGCCTAAACACAGTCAAACGCGCACAAACGCTTCTCTCTTTACTTGGCCTAATACTCCCGCACAAGACATCATTTCATCCACTAAAAGTTAATGTTAAGGGGATATGCCCTGTTTAAAGATAAGACAAAAAAATATGGACACGGTCGGGATCGAACCGACGTCTCCCTCATCACCCAGCCCTAGCTTTACCTTGGAGAAGCAGCTCCTGGGCCAGGGGAGCTACTTTTCCAAGGATGCCAGTGGGTCTGGAGGCGAGGGCGTCATACCGCTAGACCACGCACCCTTGAGATTGATACTTGCTTTGGATCCGGAGCATATATATAGACACAGGTCACATATGCTGTCTTTATTCATCTACGGTGCTCACATCTATGTGGTGGAGGGGGCAAGCAAACAAAAACTGAACCCGGGTGGATTCGAACCACCGGCTCCCTCATCGCCCAACACCGTCTCTGAAGTCCCCTCACGCTCACCATTAAAGCGGTGCATCTGGCCTCTTTAATAATCCGCCTAAACTCTGTCAATCATTTATCCTAGCTAAAATTCGCTTTCTAGAGCTGGGGCAGACCAGGGCCGGTTTGGCCACGTTGGATCGCTTGGCCAAGGCGACTTACCGTTGGACTACGCGTTCTTATTGATGAGCAGATATAGAGCATTAAATCATAATAGATGTAACAGGTATGGGGGAGAGGCGAGCCAACTTCTTGGGACGGAGTGTACGCATAGCAAACGTTGGTACATGCCAGACGAGACAGTATTAGTTTTGGGATCGAAACTTCCACAAGTTCCAGAAGAGCTCGTGAGCTGATATAGACTCCAACAACGTCCGCACTCTGCACGATGCGGAAGTGCAGAGGTGCGACCATGGCGTAATGCACGTTGCCGCTGGTACTACAGCAGCCGCTTCCGATTCTTTATTGATCATGATTTCTTTCGCACATGAAGAGTTCTTGAACCAAGAAGCCTTGCACAGTTTATTCGTGAGAGTACGCTTATAGCCGAAAAACCAAACGTAAGAGCGTTCCAAGCTTTCAACTTCCCAAGTTATCAACTCATCAATCTACGCAAACAATGCTCTGCACCCAAACCCCTAGTTCCTTTCAATTAAACATACACGGCAGATGTCTACTCTAGCTATATATGGCCCAATGCAGCGGAGTTCTCAATCAATCAAGAACGCGTGGTCTAGCGGCATGACGCCCTCACTCCAGAACCCACTAGGACGAACCGTGGGTAAACTCCCTCTGTCCAGCAGCGAGCGGTCACCCGCATCTTTGTTGGAGACAACGTTGATGCGGTGCTTAGGCGGGCATGGCGGCTCTAAGGTGGGACTAGGGCTGGGTGACGAGGGAAACGTCGGTTCGAGTCCGACCGTGTTCTGAGTTTTTTGTTTGTTGTCTATGACCATACAGGTAGGCCCTTGATCTTGCATTTTTCCCTCTTAGAGCTTAACACAGGGTTGGAGCAAATGCTGTTTACGTAGGTAACGTGTATGTTCTGTGATACAGGTAGAGCTTCTTGAGTAACGTGTATATCTTATGATACACAGGTAGAGCCTCGTGAATAACGTGTTTTATGATACATAGGTAGAGCTTCCGCATCAAACACGAAGTCCTGAATCAACGTATCAAGTACTGCATCTCTCGCTGTGTACGTCCTTTATGTTAAACTGCTTAATAGTGACAAACCATGTGAACAAAAAGTCACTTAGACGAAGAACACCAGAAACTCCCCCGAAATTGTTTGTCTCCTGCATGATCCACATCCCGAGAAAACCATCTCCAAATCCAAGCCCATATAGAAACATTTCTTCTAACCCCTTCAACAACAACTAACTCAAGGACACGTAGTCTAGCGGTATGACGCCCTCGCTCTTGAACCCACTGGGGAGGACCGTACGCATGCCCTCACAAGGTATGCTCGCCCTGTCTGCAAGCGAGTGGCCACCCGCATCTCCGTGGTATCCACGACTGGTGCGGCGCTTGCAGGCGAATTTGGAAAGAAGGCTTGGGCAAGCCGAGTATGGTGACCTAGGGTTGGGTGATGAGGAAAACGTCGGTTCGAATCCGACCGTGTCTGTTAGTTTTTTGTTTGTTTGTTATAGATGTTAATCTACACGTTTTAACGTGTGTTCTTCTGCGACTTAATCTCTTTTTCAGCTGTACGCAATTCCCTGCTGTAGAAAAAGCCACATGTTTAAAATACCAAGTCTACAAGTCTATACT
This sequence comes from Karstenula rhodostoma CBS 690.94, assembly GCA_010093485.1. Taxonomy (NCBI): domain Eukaryota; kingdom Fungi; phylum Ascomycota; class Dothideomycetes; order Pleosporales; family Didymosphaeriaceae; genus Karstenula; species Karstenula rhodostoma. Next base: position 1,054,345 of record MU001500.1, read on the forward strand.
AGTGCAAGCCTACCTTCCACAGCCCAAACCCCATCTCACCCCCTTCCCTCCACTAATCATACAAAACCAAACACCTAACCTCCACACTCGTCCTCAGCGACCCACTCCCTCCTCCCTCCCCCGCACCCTCCACCCGCACCGCCCCATGCGCAACCCCACCCAACCGCCACCGCCTCCTACTATCAAAATCCACAAACACCAACGCCTCCCCCTCCCCCATCCCACTCGCATAGTAAAATCTATACCCAGGATGCCACCGCAGCCCCCTAATATGGCTCTTATAGTTCCCGCGCGTGGCCACGGGCTCCGCGAGCCCCGTCATGTGGATCGGCGTCGAGCTGGGATCGAGCAGCGCGAGGGGCATCTGGTGGATGGGCGCGAGGGGCCGCCAGACGTTGACGATGGCCCAGCGGCGGTTGGGGGCCGTCCAGCGGGCTGCTTCTGCGGGGGGGAGCTGGCGCGCGAGGTGCGCGTGGGCGGTCGCGGCGTCGTTGTCGATGTGCATGTCTGGAACGGGGGTCGTGGTGTATGTTTTTATTTTCTCGGCGGTGTCCGTGGGTGGGGGTTGCTGCTGGCGGTGGCGGTGGTGGAAGGCGTGGACGGTGGTGGCGCCCGTTAGGCTGCGGATGAGGGATTCGCATTCGTGGTAGTAGGTGGGTATTGCATTGCTTGGTGAGGGGTCTGCTTGGGTAGGAGGGAGGAAGGCTGATTCGGGGGTGCAGGAGGGGAAGTCTGCTCTTTGGAAGCCGTGGGATTGGAGGGTCGGTTGGATGGCGAGTGTGCGGATGTCGTTGAGGTAGATCTTTTGCTTTACGGCGGGAAGAAGGTTTGATTCTCCCGTGGCATAGTCTAGGAAAGCTGGTTTGCCGTCTTTGGTGCCCGCGAAGAACTGCGCTGTAGCGTACATGATGATATCCTGTTATGTTGTGTGTGATTTGTGCGATGGATGAAAAAAGTATCATACCACGCTTTCAAAAGTCTATATAGGTGGACCCTCTCGCATTGAATAACACGTTGGCGATGACAGTTGTTGTTGGTGGCGGTATGTTGGTCTTCATTAACGATCGATCTTAATCCTTGTTTCGGCTTCGCCAAAGCTTAATATGAACTGTGCAGTTGCACGAAGTGCTGCAAACTGTTTGCTATTATTCCAGAGGAACCTATAAACCGAATCTTAAGTCCGTGTCCTCATATTGAACGCGCTTCTGGTGACATGAAGTAGCATTTCCGCTTTCGCCTTAATGCTGACTGCATAGCTAAGAGCTCGTATTGGGAAGGAGACCACACCACCTTGTAAGACAGCTCAAAGGAAGTAAGCAGCACTCCACGTTTCCGGTTAGCGTTCAGGCACACGGTCAGGAATAGTTCAGTAACTAGTTCCGACTCGGCACTGACAACATCTTCAATCGTCTTTGAGGTTGTACAGCGCAATGTCCGCCAACCCAACATCTCCAGCCATCTCACCGGTCGGCAATGGGAAACGTCCAGTACCACACAGTCTACAACAATTAGTAGATGCAGTAAGACCAAGAACGAATGTTTGTTGGGATTCAGCACGTACTCTACCGTGCCATTTGATGTTGCCCTCTTCATCCTCCTCCACATCGTCGCTCGTCAAAGTCTCGAACACACGATCTTTCATCGCCTTTTGCAGTCAGCACAGTTTGATCTCCTAGCATCACCTCTTACTTGTAACTCATCCCCTTTTAAACTCGAAACCTGCGACATCGTAGCGAAGCGTTCCCAAATCTGGTCCCTAGAAAGTCTAGTCTCGTAAGCTATCTCATCTTCTCGCAACGGCCACTCAAAGAGCTGCTGTTGCTCCGGCCGAAGCACATCTTTCCACTTTAGCTCCCGGTACAGGTTGATAGGGTTCGGCAAGCTCCGAATAATAGCCTTCAGTCGCGCTTCGCAGGGCGTGGATGGCGTGTGGTCGATGGGCGCGTTGACTGCACATCCAGCCGCATTAGCTCGTTCGTTCCAAATCCAAAGCCAGCGTAGAAAAGCACAAACGCACAATCATCCACGTTCCAGATCATCCCCAAGCCCCCTCCACTCGGCTTCAACACCCTCCGAATCTCTTCGAGTGTCTCGATCGTCGCGAACCTACCCCCATCAACTCAACTCAGCTCAATCCTCAACAATACACCCATAAACATACCAATGGAACGCCTGCGCAACCACCACCCCATCCGCCCACCCCCCCTCCACACTCCCCAGTTCCTCGCCCCGATCCCCCACCACCCTCACCCCACGCAATCTCTTCCCCTGCAACACCCTCCTCATCTCCTCATGCGGCTCCCCAGCCACGACGTCGAACCCCTCGCCCCGCGCCGCAAGCAGACTCGTGAATTTCCCCGTGCCAGCGCCCAGCTCAACGAGCCGTGCGCCGGGGACATCGGCAATGAGGATGGCGGCGAGGAGAGCGGAGACGGCCTGGGAAGGGTAGTCGGGGCGGTGGGTGTCGTACGAGGTGGCGGCGTGGAAGCCGTGGGTGGCTTGGTGGTGGATTTGGGGCATTGTGTGGGTAGGTGTGCCGAAGGTGCTGTTTTAGGGTTGTGGGATCAAAGTTCCAGTATTGATCAAGGGTTGGAAGAAGAGGTAGGCGGGGGAGGGGTATGTGGGCGTGGAGACATGGGTGTCGTGGTGTTGATCAACAGTGGCGTGCCGACTACGCGATTGCGACATCGCCGGGGTCGCCGCTAGGCCATCTGGGCCCACGCAGTGTGGTAGACATTGCCTAAAAGTTAAAACTCTTGCATAGACCATGGGTCTCTTCGCTGCGTACCGGTGTGGGAGAAGTAGATATGTCTTTTGGAGATGCATTGTCCCTGTCGAAACAACCCGAAGGTGTAGAGCGTCCGTACTGTTTGTGAGCAATGACAACTGCATAGCCGGCCACATAAAATCATCTATAAGGCATATCAGGGAACACTACTTTGACGGTGTGATAAGAGCATGCACGGCCAACCGTGAACATCTTCTTCCATTGCTTACTGAATCAGAGCAAGCTCTCTGATTCTATGCTTATTGGATTTCCTGCAGCCAACACGGCATGCAAACCCCAACTTCAACTCCACCAATGCAAACTCCAGGCACAGTTGAATGAGGGTCTTTCCGCACCCTTACCGCTCTGCTTCATCAAGGGAAAGCGCCAGTCTGGCAACTGGATCGCGCACAAAACATGGACACGCCTAGCAGCGTTCGTCCTCCTGAGAGGGGGTAATCATATGGTCTTTTCCTTTCCGAATCCGCAAATGCAACGCGAGATGTAAGCCGTAATGCCGAACATATGGAGCATATCGGCTGGTGTCAATAAAAAAATGTAGATGTAAAGAAACTCCCCCAGGTGCATCTGCTCGCTGACGCGCTGACGCTGATTGGTAAAACGATTTGTAGCCGACAAGGAATGGTAGCTGGAATGTGTGGCGTACCCACAGTATTCTATTCGTTGCGTGCGTGCGAACCCGTGAAGTACGCAATCGCAACGGCGAGAATAACGGGGAACACGGCTAGTCAAAGAATGTTGCATGCGCTGCCAGAGGGCCTGGAGTGAGATCTCGTTAGCTTTTGTAGAAGGTAAAGACACGGGGTAGACTGGTCGGTTGAGGCTAGCCTGGGTGGCTAGTGCGAGATGTCTGACAGTGCTTCATCTGCAGAATGTTGGCGCCGCAAGCCTTGTACAACACACACAGTGTCACCGAGCCGCACCGTTTTTCCTCTTGTAGCACTTCATGACGCAGTCATGCATGCCCAGAGCCGATTATGTTGACTTTTGGGGGGAGTACGTACCATCTCTGACCCCGTATCCTCCTAATCCACGAAAACACAATCTTTAGGCGCTCGCGGACACGCGTAGTCCGCAGCAATGCGTATTTCTCCTCTTCGGCAATCGGAACGACGGATGCGAACCAGTAGGGGAAAAGAGCCGGATCTTCGGGTGGTTCGCCGTACACTTGGACAATGCGTGCACTTAGCCAGGGGGCACTGGCATCTCGCATCTGGCGGATAAAGGCCATGCAGTTGTCCAGCAGCTCTTGTGTAGAGAGCTGGTTCACAGCGACGTCCAAAGGGAGGGGCATATCTTGATTGTCCTGCTGGAAGCGCGCAGCGAAGTCCTTTGCAACAGTAGTCTCACTTTGCTCCAGAATACCTTCTTCGGCCAAAGAAAGATCCTCTACTCGTTCAACTCGAGCGACGTGGTATCCGTCAAGCAAACCGTGCTTGCGAATCCTGAAACGACCGATGCCCCGCGTTTCGACAAAGCTCCGTCCGTCACGCAGTATCTCAATGTTGACGATCTCGAGAAGGGTACCATACTCGAGGAATTGTGTAGACCCCAGGTCACCCTGTAGAGCAGAATTGTGGTTGTACATGACCATGCCAAACTGTCTGTTGCCTTCTGCACAACGTCTCATCATCAAGCGATACCGAGGTTCGAAAACGTGAAGGAACGTAGGCATTGTCGGAAGGGACAATGTGCACACGAAAAGTGGAGTATTGAGATCATCGTCAGCGCTTTGCTCTTCGGCCTCAACAGCCTTGTTTCGGGCTTCGACAAGATCCGGACAGAGGGCATTCAGAAGTGCATTGAGCAGAGCATTGCTGGGCTTGTTCTGCAACGAAGCAGGAATGTGCAAACCCCGTCGGCACACGGGACATATGCTGCTGTGGTCCATGACACGGACAAGGCAGCGGCGGCAGAAGGTGTGACCACACGAGGTTGTCGTCGGGTCCAGCATCATGTTATAACACACAAGACAGTCAAGCTCTTTCAGCGTAGCATCTCGCAGCCGCTCCAGCAATACATTGTCCAATTCGCGGTATTCGTGGGTATCTGACAGCGGTTCGTATTCGACCTCGGAGCTATATCGCAGGTCACCCATCTCAGCCATGATGAAAGTGGAGATCAGCCGGCCGCCCTGGAGCACTCTCGAATTTCCCTTCGCCTTCGTTTCTTCCTTCTCTTGCATTGGTAGGTCGTCATCCCGCTTCAACACCTCTTGCAGGTGTATAGGCATGGTTTCCACCAGCGGCAGGTGCTTGGAGACCTCAATTTTGATCAGTTCCATGAGTTTCGTCAAAGTCACGTCCACGCTGCACTCGGCCGCGGCGTGCTCGGCCTCGCATAACGATACCGGACAGAATATTCCGAGAAGTCGATCGGGCGTGTTCGGGTAGGAGATGTTGGCGCGGGCGACGGGGTCGGGAAGACAGCTGCGGCAGACCGTGTGACCGCATGGTAGCGTCACGGGAGCGCTAAAGGGTTTCGAGCACTGTGGACATTGGACGAGGCGGACGAGCCCTCGCGCATCAGCGTGTGCCGCTAGATCAGCCTTCTCCGAGTACTCCTGCGGCACAACATTCTCTACCATCAAGGCTTGTGAGGGTAGTTGTGAGTGGCAGATGTGGTCGCCGTCGCGGGCGAGGAAGAGTTCTTTCCGACGTTGTGAATTCATACAGTTGGCTTTACGGCGTGTCTGCTGCTTTTCTGGTTCGCATGCGCAGTCCGCAGTTGCGCCTGCTGTTCGTGTATGTGGGCAGGAAGGAACTCTTTGTGGCTTCGCGGGGTAATCCGGGGGGGTTCGAGAGACGGACGCAATGAGCGAATGGAGAAGTCGGGTTGTTGGGAGGCAGAGGAGCCTGAAAGCTCGACTCTAGGTGGACTGGAAGGGCGTGACGGTGCGCAAACGTGGTGGTGATGAGCGTCACAGACCAGGCTTCGTCAGCAGCAGACGCAGGGATGGCACGAGGGACGAAGTTCAGGTGCAGCCGTTGTGCCCGTATATGAATTCCGCAGGGCCGTAGGTGTCGTAGTAGGTGGGAGGGAAAGGCGGGTCAAGGAGTGCTCCGCTCGGGGAGTCGAATGGGTCATGGACATCAGTGGCCATGTTCCCGCACGAGGCAGAATGCATGATACGTAGCCGGGATGGGATCGGCGATGTCGTCGTGCGCCCTGTTGACATGGAGGGCGAAAGTCCCTGGTTCCGATCACACGCCTCTATCCTCTCAGCGCCTATCGAGCTGTGGGCCTCCATCGCCCACCGCTAGCCCCATGCTGGCTGCTCGTCTATCAAAAGCTGCACGGCCCGCGAACAACATGGAGAAAACTTCATGCTCCGCCGCGTGCTTCTGGTCGCTTCTGCGCTGCGCCCGAAACCCCGCCGTTTTGGTGGCGTTGGCCCAATTCCAGCGCCCACGGCCATTCTCGTGGACTTCCTGCATCGAGGACTGCCGAGCAGTTCCATTTCACGAGGCAACCCGCTCCACCACCCGTAGCAGCCGTTGCAGCACATAGGCTCGCTCACCGCAAGCGCTGTCGCATCTCATGCGACCATGCCGCCACCATTCCTAGCCTCCGCTGATGTTGTGTACGCGTTGAAGATGCGCATGCAGCTGTGAAGGCGTCATCGATGTGGTCGAATCAAAGGACATGCTGCCCAATCACCGCTCCGCCCTAGCTTCTCGTAGGAGTCGTCCGTCAAAACACATGTGCCACTGGAGCCTCCGTCTTTCCGCCAGACCCTGACAGCACCGCTGGCCCCGCCCGTCGTACCTTGCTGCTTTGGTGCCGTCCAGTCGAGTGCGCTGCTCTGGAACGCTGCCGACCAGTCCACAGCAGGCCTGGTCGCCTCCTAACGAGTCAATCTTGTACGAAGCAGACAGGTGTGCAAGCCAGACTGCAAAACAGCCTCTTCGGTCAAGTTGTTCGATTCGCTTGGTCGCAGAAACACTTCTTCTCGCTAAATGATGCCCAAAAGCGTTGGCCCCTCCCCTTGATGCCGTCCATGCTAACAGCGGAGCACCTAAACTCCGTATGCAAAGAATCCCCGTTGATCGCCCTCGGAACGCTCAACCCTAGCGAAAATAGTGTACAAAGAACACGCTTGTTCCAATCCCGAACGCCGCCAAGGCCCCACCCCTCGTTGCGAAAACATAACTTTGGTGGTACTCTCTCGGTATCACCGCTTCATGGAATTCAGGCGACGCCGTTCGCGCCAACGGCTTCTGCATCCGATTCCGAGTCAGTGCTTTCGTCGCTCTGGTCTTCTTCTTCCAGCACTATCTGGGGAAGTACAGATTTGTCAAACAGATCTAGAACAAATCGGCATGCCGGGAGACGGAAGTGGTGTGCTTCAAGAATTTGCATGACCTTGTGAAAGATTGCAGGCTTCGTGAAGCCAGGTGCCCTTTTCGCCTTGATCCTGTTCTCATGTTAGAGTGTCACCCTCCACTGCCAGCGTGATTGAATACGTACGCCTGAAGGTCGTTTGCTGCCTTCTTGGCTAGCACTGTATTGCCAAGGTCGGTCGCAAGCTTCAGAATGCGCGCGTTCAGAGGATCGCTGTCGGACACAGCAACCTTTACATCCGCCTTGCGCTTCCAGCTCATGTGGTCCGATTTGGCTTTCCATGGCGTCATCTATTCATGTAAGCGGCTTTCGTGGACGGAGCACTTGATAGCAGACATACCAAGAACATCTTCTTGAAATCCAAGGGCAGACAGAATCCCAGTGCCTCCCCGGCCTCGTTGACGACACCATCCCAGCCGTATTCCAGCAGGATCTCTTGCCCGTGCAGACTTCTGGAAATCAGTCCGAGCACGTAGAAGGCTGTACCTCTGAGCGACATGACTTCGGACATCTCTGCTATCTTCACAATCCATTTCACGACGTCTGAGCTCTCAAGAAACGGTGCGCCGAGCTCCATTGAGCCAACATTGCCGACAGCCCATAGGCAGCCTTTGACTTTTAGTATCATCTCGGCATCGTCCTTTTCCATTGCAAAATCACGTATATTGGCGACGAACTCGTCAAAGTGCCCTTTTTGTTTGAGTAGTTTACACCCTTCTTTGGTCCGGGTAAGTTCGCGATAAAAGTGGGGTGGTACGATGCCATACTCCTGGTGTTCAGGGGTGTCATCGTAGGACAGCTGCGTTTGAGGTTTTTCGGGAATGTCAGCAAGCGCCCGAGCCATGGATGCTTCGATCAATGCCACGTAGGTGTCATTCCTCCCTAGGAACCAGTCGTCCATCTCCCCGGTGATGTAGTTCAAGCCGTCCAGATAGTGGTAGCCTACTGATGTGGAGAGGAAACGGAGCAATAGTGGCGCACCGATTTCACCCAGGTGGTCCAACGCTGGGCGACACTTTACAACGTATTCCAGGGACTCTGTTTGGTTGCATGCCTCTTCTAGGATTTTGATGGCGACCTCGCACACTTCAACGTCGGGGTCGTACAGTTGCGTGACCAGCGACTTGATGGCCCACTCCGCAACACTTGAAGAGTCTGTCGGCTGAATGGGTCTCGTAGCGTACTTTCGCAGGAGCCTAGTTGCGAAGATGCGGACCTCCTTAGAACCGGAAGTCATGGCTTTGGATATGATGATGCGTAGATGTCCGTCCAGAGTGTAGTCCATGTTGCTCAACAAGGTTTTGATGAGGTCATCACGGTCGTTCAGTTCTATGATGTGGTAGAACATGTTCAGAACTCTCCAACGTTCTAGAATCTGGATACCCTTGGGATCTTTTGTTAACGCACCAAGAAGTGCGAAGTAGCCGCCAGTGAGGGTTTCGTTCATCCTGTCCTCCTGGAACATGGGCGATTCAGATGTCAATCCACTCATCCGATCAAAGTGAGATAGACATTCCGCAAGCTGTCGGATGAACTTGCTGTCGCTCAGGTATCGTACGCCATCGGGATTTTGTAACAGTGTTCGCATCAGGGCGCACCCGGCACGAACATATCGCTGGTTCGGTTTTGTGTTCTTGACTTCGGAGAACCGGTACTTGAATGGACGATAGAAACCCAGCAAGCGATGAACGAACTTCGTCACCTTCGTAGCTTCGTCTAAGCGCTTAGCGTTGAGCAGCGGCCCGTCGATGATGTTTTGAATTAGGTCCCACCTCCACTTCTGGAACGTGACAGTGCCTAGAACTTGCGTGTCCACCATCATGGCTCGGAAAGTGGTCTCATCCATCTGCATGGCAGCTTGAGCTTTCGATTGATCGGTCTGTCTCGCAGATGAAGCACTGTCAACTGTTGTGGTGCCTTTGCTGGGTTGATTCGTCGCAGTCGCTGACCGATATAAAGTCCTGTTGACGCTGTCCACTTGATAGATGGTGCCAATCGCAACAAAGCGGGCTTCGGTGTCAAACTTTGCAGCAGATCGGAGAAGCTGCGGAAGTACTTGCAGCTCTGAGCTCCAAGATGGCGGCAAGAGCTCGTTGGCCATCTTGAGTACCTCGCCAAGGAGGAGCGTGGTTTTTCGTTTTAGGGGAAGACTCAGCGGATCTTCTTCAGCTTTGAGGAGTGCCGGGACCAAACCAGCATGGAGGAATGCAGCCAACACCATTGCTACGTAATGCTCCAATAGATTCCACTTGTTCGTAGGGTCTGTGCTAGGGCCTGAGTCGTCCTGGATGGCTTGGTTTCTCAGGTTCGTTACGCGACCGTAGGTGGTCAATCGACGACCAGCAAGGAAGGACGTGGACCATGAAGGAGGTTTGATTCTGAGGATATCGAACAATAGTTCCAATAAGACGTTACGCACATGGGGTGTCGGAATCTCCAGCGATATGAGCAGTGATCGAATGGCAAGGAAATCGTTCATGCAGAGGGATAGAAAGCCAGACCAGCTTCGCAGCAGCGACGCAATGACCTTGGCGTTTGCTTTGAGCTTCTCCTCGTGCAGGTGGCTATGCGCAGTCCCAGCATCCGTGAACATGGCAAAAGGTGCCTCGAGCTCATATCCAGAGCGAAGGAAGCGCCGCCTTTGGGGTGTGTCCAAAAGATAGACGAAAGCGCTCCCCACACTCTCTGCGGCATAGTAATTTCCTTCTCCAAGCGCGTCCGTTAAGGTCCCCATTCCACCAGATTCCACCAAAAGAGCTGGTTTCTTCACAAGGATCTCGGCCAAGGTAAGGATCGCGATATTTCTCAGTCGATCGTCGGTATGCTCGGCTACAGCAACTATTACGCGGACGACGGAACGAGAGATTTCCTCAACGCCACCTTTGACGTCCAAAAAGGCGCGGACGAATTTGAGCGATTGCTCTCTTTCCACGCTTGCTTTGCTTTCTTTGACCAGAGACAAGATGACGAGATAGTCGGTGTGAAGGGCTCGGATGATCTGCAGCGATTTGCGATCCGTGAAGGTATAGCGCATGATGCGATAAGCAGCAGCGACCACCTCGCGGCTGTCACTGAGCAGCATCGTCTGCATCCTCAGGCCAAATATCGACCATGCCAGTTCGTACTTTAGTGTAGGATGCCGTTTGAACAAATCTACAAGGGAATTTGCCCTTTCCACGTAATACTCGGGCTGCATCCCAGCAACCTCCAAAGCCCGGAGTATCTCTGCGAGCACGAACGTGGGCGACTCGGTCTCGTCTTCATCGGCTTCCAGCTTCGCGATGTGACGCGACGGCGACCGGGACAAGTTGCGACGGAACAGGTAGGAGAGCCTGCTCTGGGCCTCGGCGGGCGGTGACTTGATCTCCTTTGCTCGTTGTATCTCGGCCGCCAGTCCGGACTTGAGCTGGGCCAGCTTCCTGTTGGAAATGTTGAGCTGTTCCTCGACCTGCAACCTCTGGTCTCTGGTATTTTTCGCATTTTTCGCGTTCAATGCCTCGAGCAGGTTCTCGGAGCCGATCTTGATCTTTGTTTCCTTCTCGATCTGGTCCTGGAGGTCGGCCTGGCGCTGTTCGGTGGTGGTATCATTGTTGTCGCCGACGATGATGGCGTGGGTGTCGAAGTCGGGCTTCAGTCGGCCGTCGTGGGATGTCGCGGGCCGCAGCTGCGAGCTGAAGCTCCCGGGGGCTTCTCTCGCGGTCGCATAGGAAGCCTGGGCACGCGAGCCGGCCATGATGCTGCTGGCGGGGGCGGGCAGCGAACGACCATCTCTACTGCGGACGGGCGCGAGCAGAGGCAGAGGGCGCTGGTCGCCTTCGGCCGGAGCGTTGGCGGAGCGCGCGGGTGGCGTCATGAGCGGGCCTTAACCATACGCCTCCCAACCGCATCGCATGTCGCTGTACAAACGGGCGCCTTTTCTTTCCTCATGGGCCGTTGCGCGCAGACATGGAATCGAGGGGACGGTGCAGGCGGGTCGAGCGGGGTCGCGTCGCCGGTAGAACGAGGCGCGGTCGCGCGGAGGGTGGAGGGTGGAGCGCGGGGCGTCCAAGTCAGAGCGCCAAGTCAGAGCGGATAGAGACAGGCCGGCCGTGGGGATGCAATGATTGTGGTGGTGAATCGCGGCCTGCACAGGATTCCCAGGCGTTCAGGGACGTTGGCATCTGGAACGCCGGTGCCCACGTTAACGCCCGTGCTGGTCTCCGCCGCCAGAATGCCAAATGCCACGGCCATGCAGGCCAGACCACGCTGCGGAGAATGCTGCAGCGTCTCAGCAGCAGCAGCAGCAGCAGCAGCTTGCTACGCGACCGCTTCTACTTGTACAGCTCGCTTGTGTGCCAGACACGCCCAATTGCTGCCTGTCCATCCATCGCGCGTCTCCATCGCTGAGCCCCGCCGACGAGCTCGCCAGATCCAGGTCACGTGCACGCACACACCCGCCGGCCAATGGGAGGCCTTCTCCTCGGAGCTGGCCCTGTGCTCTCGTCGGACCTCGCCGGCCTCCCCCAAGCCTCTGGGAGCAACGCCCGCTGTTTCTGCCTTTCCAAACGTCTCACGCCATCCCATTGTGCATTGCATCGTCTGCCGCCCTGCCGCACGCTGCCGTGTCCGCTTCGGCGAATTCCGCTCGGCCAGTGGTGGAGATAAGGCTTTTGCTTTTGAAGTATATCTACTGCATAGCTCCCGCGTAACACATCTCCCCCTCACCACTGACCAAGCTTCTCCTCTTCACCTTCTCACCTTCTGTGTCTTCCCTTTGCTCTTCACATTGTGTTGCCATCCGTAACCCTCGAAATCATCCAGCATGCCTCAGCTCAGCTACGCCAAGTACGGCAAGGACAACGTCCGCCTGTACAAGGTAGATAAGAACGAAAAGACGGGCGTCCACACCGTCATCGAGCAGACCGTCTGCACTCTTCTCGAGGGTGACATTGAGACTGCGTAAGTGACTTCCTCACTTTGTGACTGCACGCGCCTAACCTCTCCAGCTACACCGAAGCCGACAATGGCCCCGTCGTTGCTACCGACACCCAGAAGCAAACCATCTACATCATGGCAAAGCAGCACGCCATCGACCCGCCTGAGCAATTCGCCGCGACCCTTGGCAACCACTTCGTGAAGACGTACCCGCACATTCACGCCGCGCATGTCAAGATCATCCAGCACCGCTGGACGCGCATGACCATTGACGGCAAGCCGCACCCGCACTCGTTCTTCCGCGACGGCGAGGAGATTCGCGTCGTCGAGTCTGTCACCCGCGAGAACCAGGGTGTTGACATCAAGTCCAAGATTGAGAAGCTGCTCGTGCTGAAGAGCACCGGGTCTGCCTTCTACGGCTTCCACCGCGACGAGTTCACGAGGCTGCCGGAGACCTGGGACCGCATTCTGAGCACCGAGGTCGAGGCGGGCTGGAAGTGGAAGACGTTCAAGGATGTCGCCGAGGTGAAGAAGGTGGACTTCAACGGCGCGTGGCAGCGGGCAAGGGACATCACGCTGAAGATCTTCGCCGAGGACAACAGCGCGAGCGTGCAGGCTACCATGTACAAGATGGGCGAGCAGATTCTCGCCGATGTGCCGCTCGTCGAGGAAGTCGACTACGCGCTGCCGAACAAGCACTACTTCGAAATTGGTACGTTTTAACCCTGTCTGTACGCAACTATCTATCTAGCTAACAACCCCGACAGACCTCAGCTGGTACAAGGGCCTCAAGAACACGGGCAAGGACGCCACCGTCTTCGCGCCCCAATCCGACCCTAACGGCCTCATCTACTGCACCGTTGCCCGCACGCCCAAGTCCAAGCTATAGAGTTGCCCACGCTCTAGTCACGACTTTACGATTTTGTAACATACGTCAAGCATCTTTCGGTCGTCTCCTTCGTTTCTCGTACATTGTTTGAACCTTACGGCTTGAGGGAGGACTTATCGCGCGAGGGGAGGGGTCGGCAGCGCACTGAGAGTAGTAAACGCTATATACCCAGGGGTAGATCTAGCTGATCTAGAATGACATGAGAGAGTAGTTTACCACATAATTGACGGGCCTGAACGATTGTGACCGTGACCCTTGCGACCTTGTGTCCGGTGAATATCACATCGCGAAGTGCATGGTGCGATCTGCCGTTGAAAAAACAGAATAGCAACGGCACTGCATCAGCATCGAATAGCTGCAGAGCACGCAGCAAAACTCTTCTATTTGAAACCGGCCATGAACCGCGCAGTTTCACACTGCTTCATATTCCTGGTCATACAAATACTGTACAGGCAGTCACCCGAGGCCTCCCTCCCAGCTCGCATTATGTAGATTCCCTCAGCCATGTTATACACAATCCCAAACGCCGTATCCGATGCACACGCCTCCGGTCTCCCACCCCATCGTTCGTTCCCTTCGACTGACTACAACCACCCCGTCGCAATTCGGTCCGCGCGTCGTCTTCTTCCTTTGCCATTGTGTTTTTCCTCTACGCGGGTAGCAGCATCTCCGCCCAGCTGCTGTGCAAGAACGTCACGCCGATCTGCATCTCCGTTAGCCCAGCCCATCGCATCCCTCTTCCGTTCTCCCTCTGTCTCTGGGACATCTTACAGCAAACATGCCAATGGCAGTGACAACGCTCCTGTTGTCCTTGCTCAGGAGCGTCTGGTACGCGCCGACGGCGAAGTTGGGCTCGCCCTTGCGACCGTTGACAGCTTTGGGGGCCATGGCTGCGGCTCTGCGCGTGTCAGCGGTTGGAGGTTTGAAAAGCGGAGGGGACGCTACGGACTTGGTAGTTTTGGATCTGGGGTGGGTAGGTTGGGTGGCGGGAGCGTTGGATCTGGTGGTCGTGCGTGATGGGGATGGTGATGGCATCGAGAAAGTTTCGGAGCTTGGACGGATCGAGGGTTAGTAAGAGATTATGTAAGATGGTCGGCGATTTTGGGTCCCAAGCATGCTATGGATTTCCTTTCATCGAAAGGATGGGCGATAGGATGATGCTGATGTTGTCGGGAATTAACTCATACAGGAATTTTGTTTTGCTGTTCGAATGTTCGGCTTGGCTGATCCTTTGGGCAGCACAGCTCCCAATTCACCCCGTTTTCGCCAAGCGAGAAACAGATTCATTGCGAATAAGAAGCTGTCGAGCACGAACAGGGGAAAAGTGATATGCTTCCAGCTATATTTCCAGCAGAAGCAAAGGTCTACCAGCTCAAAACAACTCTGCTCGTTCGAAATCGATCGTAGGCTTTTCACTGTTGTTCAGGTCACAGTATCATGAGTCATGGAGGCACGATTTATTTGCAAACAGTTGTGTGTACTATCTGGACCATGTGTCGAAGTGGTTTTGGCCAAAACGGAGAGTGAATAATATCTCACAGCAAATTAATCGAGTGCCACTTACAAAAACAGTTATGTTTCTCTACTCATTTGTTCGGTCCATCTAAATACCTACGTTACTTCTTTCATCTTACAATAACGTCCATCCATACCCGTCGTCATGTCGAACAGTCCGTTGCCGTCCGTTAACCCTCGTTCCCCAGATGACAGTGAGCAAGCAAATGAGATCACCATCATCGCCGACTAAGGGGCATCAGCAATCTGCCATACATGTCTTTGCCACCAGCAATCAATTCCAATGCGTATGCTAGGATATTGATTATATGCGTGAAAGTAGTGAGGGAAAGCAGTGCGCTGGCAAGCCGACCACCGGCAATACGAAAGAGTCCAAGCGGTAAGGATAGATGTCACCAAAAACACATACTTTTGGAGAAAGTCCACTAGACGTACATAATTTGCTAGAGGCCTTTTGTATATTCGACGCCGGGTACTCACTGCTGACGGTCCACAGTCTCCGCAGTTACGACGTTACCGTCATCGCCGGCTCTGAGACGCAACAAAAGCACTCAGGGACTGTGCACTCTGGCAACTCTTTCGCTACTCCGAGTACGTTCGCAGCCAGTGCAAAAGTCTTGAGGAATACATCAACGCAGACGCTTTCCAGATGCTTGTCCACTTCGAGAAGAAAAGTCTACTACAACGACATAGACGACCTCGGCAACCACAATTGAATACGCCGCAGCGCTGAACTCTGGGTTCTCGCCGACTATCTAGTCGGACCTGTGCGCGGTCTGTTGCAGATATTCGCTATCAACGACCTGTTCGAAGCTTTCGGTCTGGGAGCAAGCATGTGCCCTAGGCCCGACAATGATTAGCTTTGCTTGCTCCGAAATAGGCCAGGACTCGCCTATGTACAGGATAACCCCTGCTTTTTGTTTCCAGAACTGGCATGAGGAGAGCCGTGTGTTATACAGCAGCGGCGACAGGGGAACCAAGATGGAGTGGGAAGAGGGTTGGGATCGATTTCCGGCGATTCGCAACGAATTGTTGGTCGAACTCAACCAGGCTGATTCAGTGCAGCGGTTCTACGGATCCGATCTTCTTGGGTACTTGTATAATAGTGAGGAATGATACGGAGGACGCTAGTCGTCTGCCTATATAGTATTGTGTACGACCCGGTAGAGGCTAGGGTACACCTTATGTAATACACACCATGTCCTAAAATGCGCACACCAACAATCGAAAGAGCACAAGGAAATTTGCGAGCGTCAGTGCAACGATAGGTGTGATTAGGCTGAACTGTTATGGCTCGGTGAGCTCTGTATCCCGTCTCCCTACCTTAGGTACTCGGACCCTTTTTGCCTGGACAAAACTATACTCCCTTGGGAGTCTTAGAACAGAGTCCAGACTGAATAACAGCCTCGCCTTTCTCCTCCACGAATGCCATCAGTAGGAGCTTTGCCTGTGGCCGACGAACACAATCGACCTACGAGTGTCAAACTGCCAAGCAGCAGCGCAGCTCCCACACCGTTTCGAGCCTTTTCCCAGCGCACATCCGTCCCCGACCCGAAGCGGCATTTGCTCATCGTTATTCGACGTTCTCTTCGTAAGCAGCAATCTGTGTGGGCATGCGTCATTCCTTGGCTTCCCCAGGTGCCCAATTATGTCGACTCTTCCGTCCCAAATCCGCCTAGTCGCGCTCTTCCCATCCTTACCGCCCCTCCTTCTCTTCTATTTAAACTGTTCCACCTCCACCCCACAACCTTTTTTTCGTTGCATCTTCTCCCAAACATCTCCAAACACTTATCCACACCCGTCGCCAACTTTTCGCACAGATCCGAGATACCTGCTTCCTGACCCCTTTTCTGCTTACTTCAGCAACCTCCTTCCCCCCTTTGCTATCACCGCCTCACTCACCATGTCGGACGTCACCATCCAGCCCGGCACCACCATATTAGTGACGGGCGTGAACGGTCTCATCGGGAGCTACATCGTCGGCTCGCTCCTCAAGAAAGGCTACCACGTCCGGGGCGCCGTGCGCGACGTGGAGAAGAGCAGCTGGCTCCTCGACCACTTCAACGGCACGCAAGATGCAAAGCTCGACCTCGTTTCCGTACCAGACATGACAATCGAAGGCTGCTACGACGACGTCGTCAAGGGTACCCTCCCTCCCTCTTGCACCAGCTTTCACGCAGGAACGACACTGACCCCCCACGCCCACCAGGCACTTCCGGCATCATCCACGTCGCCTCGCCGCTCAGCGGGGCCGACCCCGAATCCACCATCCCCATCGGCATAAGCGCCGCGCTCAACGCCCTCTCCGCCGCCGCGAAAACGCCCTCCATCACCCGCGTCGTCTACACCTCCTCCTCCATCGCCGCAACCTTCCCCACCTACTCCGCCCCCAAGCCCCTCGACCAGTCCTCCTGGAACGAGGAAGGCATCGCCAAAGGCTGGCAGCACCCCGCCGACGAACCAGCATCCCGAAAAGGCCTGTACATCTACGCCGCGCTGAAAGCCTCGAGCGAGAAGACGTGCTGGAAGTTCATGCACGAGGAGAAGCCCGGCTTCGTGCTCAACACCGTCCTCCCCAACTGCAATTTCGGCCGCGTGCTCGTGCCGCAGAAGCAGGGCGCCCCGAGCACCATCGAATGGGCAAAGTACGCGTGGGAGGGGGCAAATCTCGAGGCGGTTACTAAAATCATCACGCCGCGTATGTCTCCCACCGCCTAACCCTAACCTTCTTTTATTTTCCTTTTCTCTCCCACGTCCCTTGGGATGGATGGATGCATGCATGCATGGGTACATAGGCTAACGCGCTCCATGCCAGAGTTTTACATCTCCACCCAAGACAGCGCACTCCTGCACGTCGCGGCTCTCCTTAACCCCGCCATCGCGTCCGAGCGCATCTTCGGCTTCGCAGAGAGGTGGGACTTCAACAAGCTGCTCGCCGTGTACCGCGCGCGGTATCCCGAGCGGCAGTTCCCCGCCGACATCGAAGGGCTGGTGGACGACAAATGCGTCCCGCCGTCCGAACGCGCCGAGGAGATCCTGAAGTGGATTAAAGACGATGGAAAAGGATGGGATACGCTTGAAGACATGGCGGGGGAGATGGCGGAGCAGTTCGCGAGCGGGGAGCTTTGAGTTAGGTCCGTAGAATGGAAGGGAAGAGTGGAGACGACAAAGTACTTGTTAGCGGATCTGATACGCCATATATGCAGCGAAACGGTGCTTGCAATCGTTATTTGTGGCTATTCTGAACTATGCGTCCACACAAGAGCGCTGGTTAAAATTCCATATCGTGCAAATAAGCAAGGCACAAAGCCAAGTCCCAACTCCGCTCTGTATGCCGGGGTATATGATGCAAATAAACGCCTGGGGATGCCAGAAATAGATCACCCGCTTGCACCAATATACGGTACTGGTCCCAAATCTCGGGTCGAGAAAATCTTGGAGATGAATCATTATCGCGTCTCCCCGTGAGACTCCTCGGGGTAGAGAAAACCCAAAAGCAACGCCCTCTCCACACTCTCAGAATTCATAATCGTCTTCCGGGTCGAAACCTTCCGCATCGTCTTCCATGTACTCTTGGTTGGGATCCTCCTCATCCGAAAACTGCTGCTGATCCTCTTCCTCTTCTGCCTCGTCATCACCCTCACCAACCGGCACGACTTGATAGGTCGGCTGTGTCGGTTGTTCAGTTGCAGGAGTCGCAGCTTGCTCCGCAGGCGTTGCAGTACCCGAGGAAGCGTCGCTCGCAGTAGGCATAAGGTCTTTGAATACGTCGTAGTTGATGTGGCTACTGAAGTGCTTGGCGCGCTTCTGGAGCATCTTTTTCGCAGCCTCGTCCGCGCTAGCAGCGGGCTGACCATCAAGTATGCTGCCGTCGCCCATTTGCTGCTTCCGCCGCTTCTGCTTTGGCTTCTTGGGGTTGCCTCTTGCCTCTTCGAGGGCTTTGAGGAGTATCTTCTCTTGCTGTTGGCGCAACCAGTCCTCGTTCTCGATCAACCAGATCCTCTCCTTCGCCTGTGATTCCTCGTAGGAAAGTTCGCAGAAGTCCACGTCCGGGTCGCCCTGGAATTCATCTTCGCCGATCTCTTCCTCGCTGTTCACGTTGCGATCGGGCTTGTACAATTCGACGAGTTTGCGTGCCTTGTCAAGACTATCGATGAAGGTAACGTGGTTTTCGTTCTCTTTGAACTCCATGAAAATGTCTTCCCACTTGGACATGGCTTCTAACATTTCTTCTTCGAGCTCCTGCTCCACTTCGAGATCTTCTTCGGGGATGATCACTGGCGCGCGCGTCTTGCGCGGGCGTCCGCGCTTTTTAGGTACGACAATGGCCTCTTCGTCTGCGGCAGTAGCATCTTCAGCATTCGCTAGGGCGTCCAGGCCCGCATCAATATCGTCTCCTGCCATAGCAGTCAAAGCGTCAACGTCTACGACAATGTCTTCGGCACCTTCACCGTTTGCCTGATCAGAGTCTTGGGTTTGAGCTGGGGTGGGCAACGCCTCTCCGCTGTTGGATTTTCGCTTTTTCAACATCTCCGCTTGGCGCTTGGTAGGTTTGCTCGGTACCGGCGGCGTTGCGCCCTCTGGAACATCCTCTTCTGCATTGTCTAACTCGTCAAAATTTACTGACTCTCCGTTTTCAAGTTCGGATGCCTTTCGCTTTCGTGCCTCTTCCCTCTCTTCCCTCTCTTGACGGAGGTAGACTGCGGGCGGAGCAATCTTGGTTTTCAACAGCGGTGCATATTCTCGGAACTGCTTCACGCTAAGTTGTGCACTTTGGGTTCGTCTGTACTCATAAAGGCGTTGGTTAATGGTGGTGTCGGCGACTTTGACGACATAAACGACTTCTCGAACGGTGCGGCGGAAGTTGTTCATGCGCGCAGCAATGATGATGCATGCGCCACACAAGCCTGCAGGGTTGCGTCCTTGTACCATCCAGTCTCTGGACATACGCTTCAAGATTAGGCAAGCGTCGGCGGCCACTCTGTGCGAGTCTTGGTCGAACTCGAGCCTCTGGCAAAACTTCAGCATGAGCGGCTCTATCTCAAGGACGTTGTTTCCGTTGATGCCTGAAGAGTCATCGGCCATCAGGACCTGGCAGAATGTCCTGTACACGGTTCCGAGATTCCAGACGTTGACCTGGATGCTCTCGGCCAGATCCATGAGCAGCACGGTGCTTCCTTTGTGTCTCCGAGAGGCGAGGTAGATTGCGGCCGCGGCCACTTTGAAGATTCCGCGACCCTGGACGAAGCTGTGATTGAGTGCGAGCTGGTACCATTTTTTGGCGTTGATGGCGATGACTCCGTCCGATGGAACGTTTATTTTGGAGCAAATGCTGTTGATGGCGCTTTTGCCTCTGTCGGCGGTTGTTTGCCCACTGTCTCCGCCGTTGATTCCCGAAGCCTGTCCACCCATACTGTTGGCGTGGCGTTGGTCGTTTCCAACGGTGCCGCCGTGAACCATTGCCCGACCGCCGGAAGTCTCGCCGAACGTGATCTCGGAAACGATGTTGCTTTCGTCGTGGACTGTAGCACAGTTGAAGCAAACGGTCCTCCCATCATCCTCGCCGATCTCGGGGCTTTCGCAGCAGGTGTGCTTGGGACGCTGCGCGGGCTGCACAGGTGGCGGCGTGGGACTCGGTTTGGATTGCTGCTGGAAGTTGGAGAGGCGCACGCGGGGCTGCCGCCGTGCTGGCACTACGGGACCTGGCATGGTCTTGGTGGTCGCAGTCGCAGTCGCAGTCGCAGTCGCATGAGCGGGTGTATGTATGTGTATATGTGCAGGAGAGGAAGATGTTTGGTGTCGGAAGTTTTGGATTCGGGCGTCGGACAGTCGGTTGGGGTACCAGTGACCGGCGACCTTCGCGGAGCATTGACGCGCTTTGGCGGGGCGCTGCGCTGCGGGAGCCGAAGCGAGAGCCCGCCAAATGCGGGCACTGGGAGATGCGGCCTCTCCAACAGCCCCAACAGCCCCAACAACGTGCTCGGACGAATGTTGGTGTCGAAAGAGCGCAATGTGTGAGAGCCCGCTGGAGGCGCAATAGCTTTCAGCTGCGTTTTCTGCGCACCCGACCGGTTGTTCTCTATCAAAATCCTGGTCGGCGCACCCGCCGCGCGCATTCCGTCGCCTTCGCCTGTTCCTGCAGCTTGCGCCAGATGCAGGTGATGACTACCGTCACCTCGCCACGACGCCCATTGGCTACGTCCGTGAGCTCGAATTAGCTCGCGAGTGTCCCCTTGCTCTGGCCTGCGAGGTGGCTGGGTCCCAGATGTCGCTCAACCGGTCCCCACCTCCTCCCGAAGCTCACCTCCAGCCCAGCCTCACTCCATCCTCTCCCATCCATTCCACAAACCACAAACCACTCATCCCACCCAGCACAATGTCCACCCGCAAGAGAAAGCAAGAGGCCGAGGAGGAGGAAGAGCTCCAGGCTCTCCCCAGCGACGAGTCTGACGAGGAAGAGGAGTAAGTGAACGCCTTCTTGACGTCATATCCCATCGCACCACATCATCGCAGACGCCTGGGAACGCGTCCATTGCAGTCGCCTGTTATCGTTGATTTGCATTGATGTTTTTGTTTTCTTCCATCGAGCTTCGTCGTCGCGGCGCATCTGGCTTCGGACACTTGTCAGCCCGGCTGATCCTGACTACCCTCGATGAATATACGTCTCCTCTTGCGTGGTCCTATCTGATGTGTCACTGAACTGCTGGCATCCGTTTGATTTAATTGCATCTGCTCGATTTTTGTTT
Source organism: Karstenula rhodostoma CBS 690.94 (assembly GCA_010093485.1). Lineage (NCBI taxonomy): Eukaryota > Fungi > Ascomycota > Dothideomycetes > Pleosporales > Didymosphaeriaceae > Karstenula > Karstenula rhodostoma. The sequence continues at coordinate 1,075,541 of MU001500.1, forward strand.
GCGCCATTTGATATGCAGCTACTCGGCGCCAGGCTGACCTCAATGCCCGTAGATATGAAGAGTCGGACGGCTCCGCCTTTGATGACGAGGACGCTTCTGATGAAGAAGCTCCCCGTGAGTGATCCGCGTGCTATGCTGTGGTTGTTCCCCACTGACACCATGTGACAGCGCCGAAGAAGAAGGCGCGCCAGACCCGCAAGAAAGACGATGACGAGGAGGACGAAGAAGAGGAACTGGAAGACGAAGGGGACGAGGATGCCGTGCCTGAGCCTGGCGACCAGGACGACGGCGACGAGGATGCCGATGTCAAGAAGGCTCCTGGTGCCGAGAAGGACCGCAAGGTCAAGACCACAGACCCCAAGGACAAGGCAGCCGTGCCCGTAGTTGCTGACGAAGACGACGAAGACGACGATGACGAAGCTTAGCTTTCGATCATTGGCACAAGTCAGCGTCTGGGGTTTGCTGTTGTTGTGATGCAGACAGGAGGTCCCGAAAAGTATCGTACACAATGCAACGGTTCGCTATTAGTAGCGACTTGATCTACACCCGCCCACAATTTCTCGTCCAGGTGTCCAGGTGACTTGTCGTGCAGGTGACGTGCTGAGCATGGCTGGCAAGAGCGTCCTGCGCGCCTTCCATCCGATGTTAAGATCGTCAGATGGACCCACCAACATCTTCGTTACATCAGCAACATCCAGTCAGGCAGCACAAACACCAGCAGAGAATGGGCTTGGCTATTCAAAGTACATGTAATAACAACAAAGTAGCCCTGAGGAGCACTCAGATCAAAATTCGCCAGTCTCGCGGAAAGCCATGGTTCACGACTCCACAACGAGCGTGTCAACACAGCGCAGCTCGCATACCACGAGAGAAGGCCTACCGCACTCGCATACTCCGCAATCCCCTCCGAGTCCTCCCGAGCACGGGCAACTCCGGCTCCGTGACATTACTTCGCCCAGGAGGCCTGTTGCGCTCCTGAAACGCGAACCGTTCCCCGACATCCCCACCCCCAAGCTTCACCAAGCCCTGCGTCTGGCTTGACAGATGCTTCACCCATCCAGCGCCCTTCTCATGTCCCCGTGCTACCCGCGCTCACCAAGCACCCTGCGGCCTGCTCCAGCACAACCCACCCCCTTCGCGCACCTGAAACTCATACTCCCGCCTGGAATCACCCATCGCAGCGCCTGTGTAGCGTGTGCATGCAGTTGGTTTCGATGCACCGGGTCCTGCACCGGGTCTCACAAAGTGCAGTGCCGTGACTGCATCCTACGCGTTTGAGCGGCGGAGGAATGCCGAAAACAAAACCGTCTGATACTCGCGTATGCGTCTGCCTGTTGACCCATGTACGCATGCAGGACGGTTGTAACCGTTCTGGAAGGATGCGGTGTGCCTGGCGCGAGATGAGCCGCCTATTCAGTATGATGGGCGGGTGAAATGGGCGCAGGGGTCGGGGCGAGTGCGCAGCTGAGCTGGCGTATCAAAGTGACCTGTTAAATCGCTGGGAATGATGCAGATGCTACGTGGATAAATGCACAGTAGCTACGTCAGGACGTGACAAGTATGCTTGATTCGTATAATTACGTCTTTCTATTCTTGTAGAGAGACAGGGATAAGTGTATGTCTAATGCAGACGCTCAACAGTCCGGCTGTGAAAGTAAATAGTACGGAATAGTCTCTCCATGCTCGCAAGGCTATGTATAAAAAGGGAACAAATGCTCGCTGATAAGCAACATATCGGCATTACATCAAAGGGGGCGTGGGTCAGAGTGGACGTAGATAAGCAAGATATCGTGAGACGTCCTACGTAGATGGTGATAACGAGTGAAAGAAAATCGGTGCGGTCCTCGTGGGAGATGAGGCGCGGGTATCTCAAATCTATACTTCTCGTACCCAAACCTAAATTAATAATATTGAGATTAGCCCCTGCTCCATCGACTAATATTGAGAGACTGAGATGGAAGGTTGGAGAGGAGGGACAGGAATTGTGCTCTGTTAGGGGACAATGGTGAGCCATACCTCCATCTTGGGTATATCAGAGCCCTCCTTGCGGGCCATGCTCTTGGCATTTTGGATAGCCATGTCCAGGTCGTCTTCGTCTGCCATGGTGATCATGTCACCATCGTCCTTGATCTCTACCTTGAAGTTTTGGCGGATACCAAACTTCTCGCGGATGGACTGCACGAAGTCTCGCATGGTCGAGTTGGGGGTGACAAACACGTAACGCGTGTCGCCCGCGTGGACCTTGACCCTGATCTTACCGCCAGTGCCACTACGGCCCGAAGAAGTGTTCGAACGAGTAGGTGAACGTCTCCGAGTCTTTGAGCGGGACACCATCTCAAAGTCAGCATCATCAACGTCGCTGCCGTCATAATCATCCTCGTCTTCCTCATCGATATAAGCAGGACGTCTCTGCCCTCTAGATCCACGACCGTAACCAGAACGACTTCCGCGCGATTGGTACATGTCGTAGACGTCTTCAGCAAAATCGTCTTCGTCTTCTGACCCACGGCGACGAGGTGGCTCGCGCGAACGCCTCCCGCCCATGTCCCGTTCGCGGGTATCGCGGCCCAGGTCACGGTTTCGCGTTGATTCTTGTCGACTAGGTGCAGGACGCTCTGAAGCAGATCGCTGAGTGCCTCTCCGCTGTGGTGGCTCGTCTTTGCGGTCATCGCGACGGTCATCCTGACGGTCGTCCCGGCGGTCATCTCTGCGGTCGAAAGCAGCACGTCCAAGGTTCAGAGGCTGTGGTTTAGGGCCCCCACCACGAACAGACTGTGCACGGGACATTGGTGCGTTTGGATCAGCCTTCTCTTTGGATCGACGGTTATCCGACTCTGGTGGCGGGGTCGGAGGGAACATGTTACGGTTCATCGGGGGCTCAGACTGCTGTCGCGCTCTGCTCTGGAGCTCTGGCTTGACGAGATTTGTTGCGGCAAACGACAGTTTTTCTTCGGGTCGGTCATCTTTGGCTGCGTTGGCCAACTTCTTGATCTCAGAGCCAGTGAATCCAGTAAAGGCATTTTGCCGGTCGGAAGCAGCAACGAGACGGGCTTTCCCAAGGTAGTCCTTCGTCTTCAGGTTCCTAACCTTTGCTTCATTGGGGCGGTAGACGATGCCAACGGGAATCGAGAAGACTGTGTAGCCCTCTGCCTCCTCTCGGATGGCCTCGTCTATCACGTCGTGGTCGGGAACGACCTTCTCTTTGGCGGCGAAAGACAAGTCCTGCATACCCAATTCCTTCTGCTGGAGGTAGATGTAGCAAAGACCACGGTTGAAGAGGACCTCGCACGAATACAGCTTGAACTTCAAGCCCAATTGCTCGTAGTCGATGTTGTTGTTGCCGCGGAGATACCCTAGGGTATCGTTGAAGTTGGCAAGTGCTTCCTCAAAATCGCCCATGAGGAAATTGGAGACACCCTGCTGAAAGTATGCGACGGCGAGGTACTGGTCCAGCCGCACAGCGCGCTGGTAGCAATCGACCTACATCGGCGTGAGCACGTGCGGCCTCTGCGAGGGCGAGAGTTTGGTACTTACCGCCTTCTCATGCTCGCCGAGCGTCGCATGGATAACACCGCAGTTGAACAGGATCTTGGACGTGTCCGAGATCTGGTCGAAGGTCTTCAGGGCCTCGTCAAACTCGTTGTTGTCGTAGGCACCTAGGGCTGCCACCCAAGTCTCGATTTCCTACCCCGCGGTGGTTAGCGGCGACTCCCAGAGGATGGGAACAGCGGTACTGTGCATACCTGTTTCAGAGACATGACGAAATTACTAGTTAGTTACCCGGCAGTATGGTGTCGTCAAGCCTCGTCCTTTGCTCTTGCCTACCGCTCCACGGCTGGTAGAGAGCGCTTCCCTCGTTTCGTCCGGTGCGCGACTCGTCGAAATCCTCCTCTCGCTTCTCGTCAGATCACGGCGCAGCCACCTGGGCTTTTGGAGGGTGTGCGCGGCAGTGAATGTGTTATCGATTGTGTGTTCGCTACCTTGGCTATTGCTGGTGTAGTGTCGATTCGTGGTCGTCGAGTGCGGGGAGCGGACCAAAAGAGTGACTACGGCGATGCGGCTCTCGAGGGAGGAATGCAGAGTTCGGGGGAGGAGGGGAGGCTTTGAGGACTGCACGGCAAGGGGACAGGGCACAGGGAGGATGCAGCGGGCGGCTGGAGACTGGCGCAAGTGGGGAGACCAAATCTGAGGAACAGCGCGTCTGAGATGTCGAAGCCAAGCCAGACGCATTGGCTGCCGTGATTGGCTGGCCGAGGGCTTGACCCCAGCCTCCACAGCGCTTCGACGGCCGCCGCGACACTTCGTCCCAACCCATTCGAGCATGACACCACTGCCAGGTGATTCTCCAAGACTGCCCGCGCCCAGCCGCTATCGAAATGCCATCCAGGGCGCTTTTGCCATCGACGAGCGTGGCGGGGAAGCCCTCCGGACACGGCGCCCTCTCCTCCAGAGGCGACGACCGACGGCGTTTGAGGTTTGTTACATGGCCATTCTGCTTTGAGGCAGCCACGTGACAGGACAACTACCTGAGGACGCCATCAGACTGCCCAGGGCTCAGGCATGAACGCATGATGCTGAGGCTCGAGAAACCACTGCCATCTTCCGTGTCACGTAGGCAGCGTTTCGGCCTAGAATCCAAGGTGCAAGCCTCGCTTCGCGCTCGCCAGAGCTGGCAGTGAAACGAGTGATTGATGTCTAGACTCTATGTGAGCCCTGTACACAAGATGCAAGGACCAATCCACGAGAACAGGAAAACCCGCCTAGCCACCGCCGATGCCCTCTCCACTATTCTGCCTTCTCATAGCATGCCCCTACCGACTTCGTCCTTGCGTTCCTGCCACACGGTCTTCCCGGAACATGAACATACCGTTTTGTCGTTCTCCCAGACACCCGCACTCCTGGCCTACGTCAGAAAGCTGTCAATCAGAACGAGACACGACACGCTTACCGAGCAATGACTCCCACAAGGGTGTCCGGGTCATTCTTATCAAAGGCACCGTCCTGCTGTCTCGCTACGACGATGCTGCGTCCGATCATCTCCCAGATCTGGATTGGCTTGTCCAGGAACACGGCACCCACGCCACCTTTGCTCACTTCGACAGTTCCAAAGACGCCGCGGCATGGGGTCCCTTCTAGCTTAGCTTTGGCCGCCTCCCAGATAGGCCCCGTAGATTCAGGGCCGTCCGAGATGTTTCCTGCCTCTCGGATCGTGGCATGGTAGGTTCCAGCAGATAGTCCTCGAATGCTGAGGTCGATGATGGTGATAGTGGGCGCAACTTGGACCATGCGCACCAGTCCCCGCACCTTGTTCTCCACGTGTGGCGCGAACGACTCTAGTATGCATACAGCAGCGCCTGTAGATATTCAATCAATACCATACAACCATGTCGAAGCCAAAAGAAGTCTATTGTGACAGCAAAAACCTGCTCGACGCAGTGCTGTCGGGAGGGACATACTATTTGACTTGCCAGTTCCCCGCAGGATGGCATCGCGGCCTGTGCTTTGTATAGCCTCGACGATGGCTGAGGGAGCTGCGTTGCCTTCGATAGATACTAGTTGATCCTGAAGACTGGCGGTGACCTTTTTTATTCCTGCTCTTGTCAACGAGCTATCCAAGACCCTTGCCGCGTCACCGTACCACTAATATGATGCAGGGAGCCTTCGATGTCTTTGATGCATGCTTCACACGTCATCGGCACCGCGAAGGTCGTTTCGAAGGTTGGGATTGTCATTTTTGGTATCTTGCAGAAGTAATCTGGTGTTTGACAAAGCGGGATTCGAGCTGTTGTGTTGGGTTTTAGAACCACCTCTTTACATTTACTCGCTTTGAAATCGAACGACATCGGGCGGGACTCGGGCGGGACCATGGAAAGCCGCCGACCAGGGCGCACGTGACACCGCCTTCCAGAAATTAATTGCCAAGCATCTCGGAGTGCAACCTCACAAAGCGTATCGAGCGGCCGCATCTACCTACGACGCTACCTGGAGCCTGCAGGGACGACACGCACAGCGCAAACAGCTCCAGGACGTCTCCACAACACATCAACGAGCCATTGACCTTCGACCGCCATGTCTCAAGTCGTAGGCAAAGTACGTCGCCCATCGGACCTCCGCATCTCCATCCACGATCCCGACCGCGATGATCACGAGCTTCACAGGCGTGCATGCGCGCTCTCCACCTGTTCTTATACTAACACACTCCCCAGACGCGCCTTGCCTACGCCCGCGCATGGCACCACGTCGACGTCGCTAGCGACGAACGCGCCCTCGGCCGCCTCGCCTCCTCCATAGCCATCACCCTCATGGGCAAGCACAAGCCCATCTTCGACCCCTCCACCGATTGCGGCGACTACGTTGTCGCGACCAACTGTGAACACATCCACGTCACGGGCAAGAAGCGCGCGCAAAAGCTATACCGCACGCACACCACGCGGCCGGGCAGTTTGCAGGAAATCAGCTTGGAGAACCTGGCGAAGAAGTGGGGAGGCGGTGAGGTGCTGAGACGGGCGGTCAGCGGCATGCTGCCCAAGAATCGGTTACGGAAGGGCAGGCTGGAGAGGCTGAAGACGTTTGAGGGCGAGGGCAATCCGTACAAGCAGAACTTTTTGAAAGTGAGCAACGGGGGTGGCCAGGGAATAATAGACTTTGCGGAGGTGAGGAAGACGTTGCAAGCGGCGAAGGAAGAGAAGGTGGCCCCGCCATCATAGTGGGAGGGAGAAACAGCGGTGGTGTGTTGAATATGTGTTTGGATATGCCGGATTGCATGGCATGAGGGGTTCAAACAACTCGGGTATCCTCTTGTATCATATGGGACTGTATGTTTATTACCAGACCAGAGACATAACAATCGTCCAAAGGACTGTCACGCAGGCGTTCTACATCCGCGTTCGTGCCATCTGTCGGCTCCTCTCCAGCACCACCAAAATATGTGCGTCGACCTGCGCATAGTGAGGTCGCAAATGCTCGCTCTCCCAGCCTGTTTCGCAGGCCTAGCACTGGCTACACAACCCTAAGCGATCTGCAGGCTCTGGAATGTATCTCCACCGTAAAGTATACCTTCGCCACCAGACACCATCCACTTCCCCTCAATCACCCACCACTATGCAACTCTTCGTCACTCTCCCGACCCAACCCCTCCCCACATTTCCAGTACTTTCCCTCCTCCTCATCCCCATCCCCATCCTCATCCTCCCTACCTTTGCCCTCCCCGCCCCCTCCAACCCCCTCCCCATAAACACCACCACCACCATAAACGCCTACGTCGAAAACAACTGCGCTTTCCCCATCCGCGCCCTCCAGTCCTGGTGCAACGGCGCAGGCGGCACCGCACACATCGCGCCGCGCACGGGTGTCTGGGTGAGTGCGCCGCCGTTCTCCTTGCTTCGCTTTTGCGCTAACGATTTGGGGAGCAGTTTGGGCATAGGTCGGGGAGGGATGGGTGCGGTGTTTTGATTGCGCTGAAGGGGGAAGGTGAGGGGCTTGGTGGGCGGATGTTTGAAGTTGGGTATCGTGTTGATGGGGTGGGTGGGGTTGTGTATGGTTTTGAGGGGGATGCGGGTGAGGGTGTGGTGGGGAGGTTGGAGGTTGAGGGGGGTGGGTGTGCGTCGGTTTTCCGTGGGGTTGGTGATGCTGAGGCGGGTGGTGGTGTGCGCAGCGAAAAGAAATGCGGACAAGCAGGTGATGTGCGGTTCTACCTTTGCTGAGAGTTGGAAGAGGTGGTTTGCGGAGAGCAGGACTGGAGAGTGGATTGAGCGGCGGCACTTGGACAGTGCTATCTGTGTCCTTACTCATGTGCGCTCTATTTTGCTGGTTATGGGTGTAATGATTATGATGGGGGCTATGGACGGAAGACAAGACAAATTTGGAATTAAAGTCCAGAGAATAGTACAATCTGTTGAGCCAGAAAAGATAAACGAACATCAGAGCGGAGGAGTCGCTTCGTTCTCCAGCGTAGATAAGACGTGATTGGGAAGACAAAAATTTACAAAGTTGAAGAAAAAACATCGCAAATCCGACAGAAATACATATCTTACAATCAAGCCGTGATTCGTGACGCATAAACGCGAATCCATGATTGACCCATTTGTACATCCTCTTCTCTTACTCCAGGTATCGCGAATCGCTCAGAAACTTAGTTATACGACCTGCTCTTCGCAGTAAGCTCCTCTTCCTGCTTCTTCCTCGCCGCCTCCGCCTTGCGCACTTCTCTTACAACGCCCCCAGTAGCGGTCCACCACGTGTCCGTCCCCCATCTTACTAGCCGCTCTGCTGCACTCCTCGGGCCATCAATGGCTGGTCGAATATCCAGGAAGAACACCGGCTCGCCCGTCGGCTCCGGCTCACCCTCATAGTAATCGATGACATACCGCACCTCCTCGCACCCCTTCTCATTGCAGCGCTCGACAAACCAATCGTGGCGATCGAACGGAGGGGGCGACGCAAACTTGCCAGGCCAGCCCCACGCAGCCCATTGCAGCATCTGCGCCTTGGGGGTGAGTTCAGTCGGGCGGCCGTTGAAGCGGAGCAGCTTCGGGGGCTGCACCGATTTGTCATCCCAGGTGGTGGTATCGAAGGGGTCTTCCGCCGTGCCGAGCACCTTGTTTGCGTTCTCCTCGCCGCGCTTGCAGATGCGGTAGCCTTCGACGATGCCGCGCGAGAAGCGCCGCTCCCAGCCCATGATCTCTGCCCACGCGCCCTCGTTCAGGAAGTTGTGCACCGAGACCATGGATTCGACGGCATCGATGGGCGTGTCGGTGTAGCCCTTCCGCAGCATCGCGTTGTACATCTGCTGGGGCGAGGGGTACTCCCAGAGCGAGCCGTCGGCTTTTGGTATCGTGGACTGTTCGCGTGATAAGGGCAGATCTTGGGTTTGGTTTTCGGCTCGATCGTTCTCGAGCGAGTAGAACATGTTGTTGAGAGGGTTGAGGCGGGACAGCAGGCCGGCCTTCTGCGGCGGCTCGGTGGAAGTGGATGCGGGCGCATTCGAGGGCTTTTCAGGAGGGACGTAGGGGCACGCGCCCTGGGGTGTTGAGGGTGGCGCGGCCTTGCCCGATGGCGGGGGCATCTTGTTGTGCATCGGACATGCTGGCTGTAGAGTGATTAGACGCTTATGTTGACTATGGTGAGCTGTGAGCATACTGGAGGTTCCGCGTTGCCTCCTCGCGGCATAGGGTGTGGCGCAACGCGCGCGACGGGTGCCAACGGCGTGGTATCAGCCCAGAACCAGCCCATGATGAAGTCGTAGTATTAAGGAAGAATTAGGGTATTAGGGAAGAGCAAATTCGCTATATGAGCAATGATGGGGAGGCGTTGCGGAGATTGTCGGAGGAGAAACTTTTTGGGTTGTTCGACGTGCACGGTCTTGGTCAATGACGGTCATAATAGGAACCTTCTCAGCTCTGATTGGCTACGCCGCATTGCCCGCTTCTACACACCCCAAAGGTCCAAAAGGCGGCCTTCGAAACCAGCTGCTTAACAAAGGGTTCAGTGTCAACTCATTGCCTTATGCACATGTTCTTCCTATCGGTCATTGTTGGGGCCGTCGATCCTGACTCTACCCACATTGTAACTAGATTTACACTCACAAACCTCCGCGCGTCTTCTGACAGGCATAGCTAGTTATCGAAGCCACCCGTATACTTGATAACTATGGAGACCTCGAAGTGCGTAGTACCTTCGCAAACATGATGTCTAGACCAACTCTCCTGTCGTAGTCCCATCTGAAGCATTGAGGTTCCTCGTTGTCGAGACAGAAGGCAGCCTTGGGGCACTGGTAGTCTGGATAGCCATCGACACGGTAGGAGTAGGCGGAGTGATAGACACCATCCTTTCAGGGGGTCTAAAATACGTCATTAGAATGTTTGTGCTTGAAAAGGTTATCCTCAAGCTGAGTCCAATTAGTCGGCGAGCTTTGCTTCTGCAAACCAAGCCCAAGGTCCGGAGATCAAGCGCGCGGCGGACGGAGGGGGGGACGTTAAGGGTAGAGAAGTTGAAAGCACAGAGAGGATAGATCATAGGATATCTTGGAAGGAACTGAACACAAGGACTAGCCAGAAGGGACTGGAAGTGAAGGCAGGCTGGTTGGCCCGTCTCGGGGCTTGAGGCAGACAAACGGAAGCGTCTGGAGGGGCGTACAATTATCTGCATCTAGAAAGCCTCTAGATAACTGGCGGTGAAAGCTACCGCATTGAGGACTTATGGTGCACTGGAGCTGAACAAACATAAGTCCAGCTCCCTAGTGAATACACTCATACTTAATTGCGCCATATACGATGACGCTCCGCGTATTTTATGAGGCTAGAAATAATCCCTCAAAACTACCAAGCATGATTTGCCTTTTCTTCTTCCGGATATCGTCAGATAGACGCTCTGCTAAGTACACAACGTTTTCAAAAAGCACAAAAGCTTACAGGTATTAAGGACGTCATCTGAACGTGTATCTAATTGGATAGACTAGGCTAAAATAACGATCTCATGCACGAATACGTTGCGGTGGCGCGTAAGTTAGGGTGTGCCTAGGTACGCGACAATTCCTGGAAAGCTGACCTGGACACATATTATGAACATCTACGAGACACATGCGCCAATGATAAGGAAAGGATGATACTACCCGTCGCAAAAAACAACACCATATGCCATGGACCCGGCCGGACTCGAACCGGCGTCTCCCCTGTCACCCGACCCCAGTGCATATTCCTCCCTTAGGAGCCTTCTGATAGATAATTCAGCCTCTTAGGAGAGCCGTACAGACAATCAAATGTCCGTTCCAATCTTCTAACCCGAGAGAGGGTCTAGATACGCCATCGGGTCTGAAGGTAGGGGCGTCTTACCACTAGGCCACGCGCCCTTCAGATAGTTTGATGGTAAAAGGCGACCTTAATGAATATATATATTACTGTTAGCTTGTAATGAGCAAGACTCGACTGGCAAGCGCCTGTTGAAAAGATTGGGACAAAAAACCAGGCCTCTAGGACGCCACAATGCAAGTAATTCCAAGTACACAAAAATATGGACACGAGAGAAATTAAACACTCTACCTTCCCCATCACCCAGCTCCAGGCACTAACAGGGACCGTCTCTACAGCCCCTGCCCTGTACACGCGTTAATATCTAAGGGAAGATTCTGGTGGGTTCTAAGGAGGGAATATCCTACCACTAGACCACGCGTCCGTTGATAATTTGATGTTGAAAGTGACCAGTATAAAGTATATATACTACAAAAGGTACGATCAAGGTAAGGGACCACAAGAAGGCACTCACGAGACCTGGGCAGTTCATAGTCCACATGCATAAGGGCGTGCGTGTACGTTGATCGAGGTGTAGCACGCTTCGGATCTGAACAGAGACTCGACGCATGGGAATTGTGTTTTCAGCCTTGATGCAAGATAGAAGCTAGCTTGGTCACGATGCGTGTAAACACAGCTTCCACTGGAGCAAGAGTAGACAATCCGTATGAGTTAGGAGCGCACACATCTCTACAGAACGGAAGGTGGGCAATGGACTTTGGGTGGCGAAGAGAAGTTCAATGAGTACGAAGAAGGGACGTCAATGGTGCACATATTCTTCAGAGCAAGGTGTCGTACATTGGAACCGTGATACTAACAACAACCATCCAAGATTTCGTGATCATCCCTATTGTCACAGCCTATCTATAGCATAAGCCAGTCCGACTAATGCCTATTTCTCCCACAAGTTACCATCCCACACACCTCCGCTATCCTCAATCGCAACTCGGGCTTATCATTTCTGGGCTACGTCGACTGATATAACGAGCGGTCCTCCCCAGTAAAGTTCAACTCCGCATAGAACCCGTTGGACCATCGTGAGCTAATAGAGAGAGAATTTGTATGGCCTACGACGAAACCATACAGTGCGGCTCCATACTTCCTCCCACGAAAGCACACCCGTCTGAGCAGGAAGCACCACTTTGCGATACCTTTGTCCGACGAGGTAGCTTGGGTTGTGTACCGTTTGAGCGAGGAATTGCGGGACATTATCTCCGTTGATCTGGGCATAGCTGTGACGGTCGAAGAAGTCTTGGGAACCCCGCACGTTGCCTTCAGACTGTTTCTGAAACAGTCCACGAACGCGCAGGGTGTCGATAGGTGCATCTTGGACGACGTTGAGAACCTTTGACCAAGAGCCGCTGGTAAGCTTGACTTCTTCCAGTTTCAAAGTTGTCAAGGAGCCGTGCTGCTTGAAAAAGTTCCTCAACTGCAAGCCATCCACAAAAAAATCGTGAATGTGTAGTGAATGTAGGTTCGGGTACTGATGACGGTAGAAGCACGTCTTCCAGAACTCCCGACAACCGAAACACACACGTCTGCGGTGGAACGGTGGAAATAGTATGCACCCCTCCAGCTCCAGTGTGGGTACCATCCGTGTGACTTCCACGATGCTGATGAAGCTTGGATAAGGGACCTGAGCGGGGGTTTGCCACTCGTGATTGGGACCCTGAATGAAAGCGCTGGCAAGGAAGCTAGTGTTACCAGTGACACCATTCCATGTCCGCTCCCAGTCACCCTCGAGGAGGCCAGTCTGAGTTACTGCTACTTTGGCGATGGGCCGACCAAAAACCGAATCCTCTAGAGCTTGTAGAAGGATGTCGAAGGCGCTGGTGAAAACGAGCTCGCTAAGGTTCTCCGCTTTCTTCAGCTCCAAAAAAATGTGGAGCGCGGTATAGTATAGCTCCGGTGACTTTTCGTATGCCATGACTTCCTGGCGCATGATTGCCTCGGTCTGGCTGTAATAGACAAGGCGACTGTCCGTAAGATTGTTCCCAGCATCCCAGTGATCGCGTATATAGTAGAACTGGTCTGCGAAACCGTATACTTCTCCACCCACAACCACAGACCGGCCCGTGTCCTTGCAGAAGAATGGGTAGACTGAAACTTCCTGGGAGCGTAGCTCAATCGTCTGGAACCTATCACGAAAATCTCGATTGGACACCATCCACAATAACGTTCCAAGTCCTTTAGGCGAGAGCTCAAAGACTGCATTCTTGAACAGAGCAGAATGGTACGTGCAGAAAGTGTGAATAGTCTTGGCGTAGATGGTTTTGCAGGTCAGACGTAGCGCATGGAGAGTAGTGTCTTTGGTGATCTGATCATCGACCCTAGCATGCTCTGCAATCTGCTGCAGAAGCTCGGTAGGGAGGTCGGGAAGATTGACGCCCATGATATGAGATGAACTTCTATTAAAGGTGTGAGTGTTGTGGATACACCGAAAGGATTGGAGGACTTACATGTCTTTGGCTAATGCTGTACTCGAGGAAGATATTTGTATGTTCGGGTCGAGTTTCGTTGACACAAGAGTCTTGAAAGTCCAGCGCGGAGGGTGGTTAGAGGAGAGGTATTGGTATGGAGTTATATAGGGGCAGGTGGAAGGCAGTGACCGCAATGGTCTACGCATGGACCTAATGATATGCGAGCGGAAGGGACTCGACCGAGCTTTGACCTTGATGTGAATATTTTTGGTGGTCCATGCTCTAGGTTTTGCGTAAGGAAACGTTCGTCTGGGCCATATTCTTATTCAACCTCCCGGTTGCGTTCATATATGCGCTTCGCCTTATACTCTAGAATTTCGCTTCATCCTCACCTTCGCCGCCGCCAGCATAGAAGAATCGATTCCAGTAGAGTAGAGCTGTTTCCAACTAGCGAAGCAAAGGCGACCGGAGTGTTGAGATGTGGGCGTAGATGCAGCGCGTATAGTTTCTATAAAGAAGCGCGAGAGAAGAAATAAGGTGAGTAATTTGTTGACAACAATTACAGGAAAGACGAAGGGGAAAGGTGGCTGGGACTCCAAACGATCCTACCAAGTCGTCAACCATTCCTGATGGCGTCTACAGAAGACTTGGCTTGCGAAGTGGTTCCCGTTTATATTGTTCCCTACGCATACGTTTGTACATGTTTGGATATCGTCTGATTGCCGTTTTTCAATCATAGTATTCATTGTCCTCAGTTCATTGTGCGCAGACACAAGCTGACTCCGTCCTCCACTGGGCCCGGATTTTTCTACGCTCACAAATCCAAGGTTCCTATCCTGCTACCTGCGCCTCCATCAACGCCCCACGGTCCCTCACTGACACGCCGCCTAACCATCTGGAGCACATCGTCCCTGCTACCGTCTTGCTCCAGCCTCTGTCCCAGCGCCTTTAACGCATCGAAGCGTGCCATCGCAACCTGGTAGGCCGCATTCTCTGCGTCGCCCCTCCCACCCACGAGATTCGAAAACGTCGTCGCGGGCTTCAAGAGCGCAGGCAGCACACTCCCGCTCCGCGCGGGATCCAGAATGAGATCGAGACCTGTGCGAGGAAAGTTTTGGAGGTGGACGTACGTCCTATCAGAAGCGGGGATGAGCTCTGGGAGAGACGTGGTCGACCATGATGATGTGATGATTGCACGAAGCAATGTAAGGGCTGCCAAGGCGTTCTCTTTCATTGCGATGGTAGAGGCGTGCGTGACGAGGTCCGAGAAAAAGGAGGGGTGTCTGGTGTAGTATTGGGATGTGAGAAGGCGGGCAAAAACAGACTCAATCTCTATGCGTTTGGCGTCGAAACCGATAGTTTCTATTTGGGGAAAGGTGATCTCCTGTTTTGGAGGCCCATGGAACACGGCGGCCAACGTCTTCAGTGCATCCGGGTTTGTGCGCGTAACAGGGATGTCGAGCAGAATGCATTCATCCCACGTGAGGCCCGTGGCACTGTGGGGGATAAGTGTAGCACGTGGCATCGCGGCGAGTATGCTGAGGTTGTGTGGCTCGCAGTTGCGGATGTTGCGTTGCAGATAGGCCCGGATGGTTGGTAGCTCGGCACTGTTTTCAAAGTTCCCTGGGTAGGTGCTTGCATACTCGCTGATGTACTGCGCTGTCCGTGGGCTTAGGAAGGAATGGTCGAGGCCGGGACTGTCACTGGTGTGGAATTGGATGATCTGCTTGTGTATGTTTTGCTCCTTCAAAAAGTCCAATGACAAGCTTGAGTCATAGTGTCTGGGACTCGTCAGCTGCAGTCTGGTCGGGCGTCGCATGACTACATACGTAAGATGAGGTTTTGTCTTGACCGTGACGATGAGGTCACGGAAGAAGTTGATGAGCGTCATATGCATTAAGATATCATCCTCAGTGTCCACCATTTTCAGAGAAGCGTAGTGAAGTAGCCCTTGGCCTTCAGCTAGCCCGACCTCCTTTTCAATGTCCAGCCCGTGGCTTGAGGTTATGCTGCTCCAGTCCAACGCCCCAACCTTGGGTAGCCAATTCAAGAGACGTGCCTGTGAAATTGTCTTGTCACGCTTGCTCAGCAAAGGTAGCGGCGGATTTGGCAGAGTCTTCAAGGAGGTGTAGTGGTAGTATAGAGCGATAATATCACGGTCGGCAAACAACCGTCTCCACATCGGACCGGCGCCGTAAGTGTGCAGTGGTGCTTCCCCCGAGATGGTGGCGGGCTCGTTCTTAGATGCGCGCAGCAACGATGTGAGGAGGCCCTCGGCTTGAGTGGCAATGCCAGTATTCGACGTGCAAAGCCACAGGCGCACGACAGCGGCCATGACGGTTGGTCGGTTGGCAAGTGCCTGCGCATCGTTGCTTCCTGCTGCGGCCTTCTCCAAGAGAGTGAGAATGAGAGCATGAACCGGTGTTGCCTGCAAGTCCAGACCGACCTCGAAGTCGACGTCCTTGATATGTTCAAATCGATAGGGTGCAGTCAGCTTGATGACAAAGTGAATCAGTGGCGATGGATCTTGGTGAAGTTTTGGCAACAGAGTGGCGATTTGGAGAAACAACGGACCCGTTTCCTGCCATATTCGTGCTTGGTATTCGGGGGTGCTTGTGAAGAGACGGCATTTCTCCAGCAGCTCTGCGTCTAGTGTTATGGTTGGATCCTCGTCCACGGCCTGCAGGTGCGCAGAGAGTTCGGAGAAGGGGGTAGCTGGTGCTTGCGCCATGTCGGTAGAGCTACCTGGACGAAGAAAGTCGGTGGGGCTGGTCAAAATAGCAGAAAGTGTAGGTATCGTGCAGAGGCCGACGACCAATAGTAGAAGGTTCTAGCTCTTCTCATGTGACTGCGCGTTGAGCAAGGGCCTGGGCGCGTGCTAACAGTAGGCGTGCATCTGTGTCTCCCGGCGATGGTGCTTGTGGGGTGGGACCATTTGTTGGGGGTTTAGGGATGAGGCAACGTTGGGAGGCTGTCGACTGCAACCGGCATGAAAATACCCAGTGCGATGCTACAATAGCTGGAGTATGGGCATGGGTGTGGGTGTGGGTGTGTATGGGTATGGGTGGGTGAGGTGAGAGGGCGGGCGGGGCATTCGGCGGTGGTGCCCCACCAAGTAAAGCCGCGGCTCGAGCTGCTGCAGGGCGCGCAACCTAATTTTTTGACTCGGCCATGAAATTGCCCAACGCGTTCTGACGTCGGCTGCGCGGCTTCAACACCTGAAGCGCGGCTTTTCTACAGTTCTTGCTCACTAAAACAACATCATCATGTCACGTGGAGGACGAGGAGGCGGCGCCCGCGGCGGTGGGCAGCGTAGTGCTCCCGGCACAGTCATGATTGCAGGCACCGAGATGGCCTGGGACCTGACGGGCATCGAGCTCCAGAAAGGACCCGGCGACCTGTTTCCCGTAAGTTGATTTTCTCGCATCTTTTCCAGCTTCGTCCAGGCCACCTGCTGAGACACCAGACAGAGCGCCCCGCCAGCACAGGCGCCTGCGCCAGACCATGGTGAGAATACGACCCTGAAGCACTACATCGCTATCGGCGACCGCGTCCACAACGGCGACTTCTTCACCGTCCTGAACGATGGCATGAAGACAGGCCTCAAGCGCAAGGCCGGCGACATGGCTCCCACCGACGAGTCGCTGTTTGACCCCTTCATTGGCAACGAGACCTACTCGGCCAGGTATCACAAGCGGATCCGCAAGGTGCCCAAGTTGGACGCTCGCCCCTTCGGTGAGTTCGCATGCATGCTACACCGGATGCGCGCAGTCACTTACAGCCCGTCGTAGTGCACGAGCTATTCTCACCCGACCTCCGCCGGTACCTCGATCGCGGCGGCAACATGAAGAAGCGCGTCCTCGCCGTGACCACCAAGATCAACGAGAAGTCATCTATCCAGCAGCACATTGAGCAGGAGGAGGGACGCGCACGCGAAGCCGAGGCGCGCGCCGAAGACGAAGACGACGAGTTCGACGAGGGCAAAGCAGCCGAGGACGAGGAAGAGAAAGAGAAGGGCGACGATGAGGACAACTGGTCTGCCGTGTCGAGCGACTCTGAAGAGGCGGATGACGACTACAATGCCGAGCAGTATTTTGAAAACGGCGAGGACGACGACGTCGACGACGCGGATCCGTATGAGAACACGTACGAGTAGGGCTCTGCTGGCAAATTTCGCCCGGGCCGTCGACCCAGGGACCCAGAGATGTCGCAGAAATTCATGTTTGGCGTGGGCAGTGACACGAAGGCAGCTCTGCATGACTAGCGAGGGGCGTTACGAGGTGGCATGATACCCATTGATGTTTAATGCGATACAACGAAAAGCAATGTAATTGATCACGAGTGCAGAGCGTCGTTGCAGCAGCTTGTGCCCGCGTGTTGACCCGGGCTACCTTCTTTCCCGGCCGACAACACCCAAGTATCACGATGCGCAACGAGACTGGCAGCACGCAGGAGAAAGTTGCGATGACTTGGAGTTTCTATATTGTATATGATCACTACGAGGGCACGTAAGTCAATGAAGCGGGGGACAAAAAGGCGTTGTGCTTTGCCAATGCACGAAGCTTGGAGTTTTCTATTGACCAAGTTCTGGTAGCGTATCGGGGTGTAACCTTATGCCACCATCTTCATCTTCATCCTCCTCCACCATATTAAAGGCATGCGTGAACGGCGACGCAGGTGGCGTAACAGGTCCGACCGTCTCCTCATCCTCTTCGCGCGTCAACTCCGGCACCACGCCACCATCCCTTTCCCGCTTCAGCGTCTGCTCCATCATGAGCCCACGCGACTCATTAAATCTTTCCAGCTCCTTCCAAAGCGCCACCTCGATCGGATTTTCTCCCCCAGTTGGCGGCCTTGGGCTCCTCTCCACAACCCTCTCCTTGGCCCCGAAGTTGATGTCCTCATCCGTGATGTCCTCGCGCAACCTGCTTCCCTTACCCGCCTCCTTACGCAGGTGATACGCACGCGCCGCCGGTCTGCTCTTTTCGTCGGGTGTAAAGTCAATTCGCATGTAGTAGCGCTTTTGCTTGCCCATCCACTTCGACTTCTCGAACGAAGGTTGTCCTTCCCTCTCCAAATCCCGTATCAGCAGTACGCGCTCGACCAACGCTCTTCTATCATCCGCCTTGGCCAAGTCGTAAAGCAGCACTTTCAGCGGCATGAAGTCGTCTTCTGCGAGCTCCCCGACGTATTCTGCCTCCACCAGCATCCTGGATAGCATCCTATTCCTATCCGCATCCGCATGCGCTGGGCCGAGGTTCCGTGCGTACAGCAGCGTGACGCACGTGGAGAGATTCAGGCCCCCGCGGATCTCGCCTTCGAAGCCGTATTTTTTGAGTCGGAAGATCTTGGGGCCTGCGCAGTAACCGTTTGTGATGAGCTCTTTGACGCCGAAGGACACGGAATCAGGAGCAGAGAAATCGGGCTGCAGCCCGAACGGCGCAAAGAGCGTGACTACCGCATCGAGGAGGTGGCCCCATTCCACCATCGTGTGCGCTGGTGCGAACGGCTCGAGAAGGTTCGACGTCTCTATGTCTTTCTGGAGGATCCCCAACAGAGCCGAGTCGGTCCGCGGCACCAGTCTCATCTGGCCAGATGCCGCTTCCCTTTCTTTCTCAGACTGGAAATTTGATACCCAAACGCACAACTCGGCGAGGTAGTCTTCGTTTATGACTCTAAAGGCGTTGGAGGTGAATTCTTGGGACTTGATTACGAGGACGGTGGTGCTAGTTTTACTACCTGCAATGCGCAGCGTGTAGGATAGGGGTGCGTTAGTGAAGGACATTATGGAGGACAATTCGCCGGTGAGGGTGCAGGGTATAGAGCGCGCATTGAGAGCGGAATGGAGGGACTCGAGAGTCGACGGCATTGTGGGTTATGATAAGAGCTTCGAGGCGGATTTGGTAGGTGGTGTGGAAGTGTTTTGAGTCGGAATTTGCTGTCTGATGAGGCTGAGGAAACTTTTGGCCTTGGGGGATAAGACTTGTAGGAACACATAGTGTGCCTGGGGTGGAAAGTTTGGTTCACGAGAGCCGTTGGGAAAAAGGTCATTTTGGAGTTTTGGTACGTCCCAGCAGACGCTGTGGACTACGACGTTGAGGCATACCAGGCTACGATGTCGATCCACGCCATATCGATCCATGGCCTCGCAATGAGCTTCGCCACAATGGTGCTTGTTTAAATGTAACCTTGGGTTCAAAGTGTATCCTAGGGTGCCTTGAGCGGCGTTGCGCTTCTGGATTTCCACGCCCTGCTTCAAATGCATCGTGGCCGAACATAATACGTTGGAGCGTTCGTGTACCATAATTTCAGACCTCAAATTGTAGAATATTCGTCTTCGGAATGTATCATGTCATGAAGGAACGATAGTAGGGTTCAGTGTAGTAACGAGACCTCAACGGGGCTAACCATTTCTAGCCTAACCAGAAACCGAATCCCCGTCCATCGGTACGGACAACCTGCTTGCACCCGTGGCCGCCATTACAAAGCGCAGCTACTAGCCTTGGTTGCATGCAAACGCCCTGGCCTAGCGAGTAATTTATATGAGCACATAACGAGCAATCTCCATGAGCACGTTTGCGCGTTTGTGATCGCCCTCGTGCGAGTGAGAGGCCAATGGCAGCTGGCCTACGGGGAGGCTATACCTAGATGGCTTGCTGTAAGGATCGCTAGGGTCACGAAGAACGATGGGAGTACTGGATCGACCGTAAGTCGTTTCAATGGGATTGCAAATTGCGAGGGGATACAGGGGTGCCTTTAAAGCGCTCGCTGTCACGTCGTCACCTCCGTTCCTTTGTGTTTCGACCCTACGCAGCTTCTAGTTTTGCGGTCATGCGTTCCTACCTGTTGTTGTCGCTGTCCCTGTCCTGGATCGCCCGCGGGCACTATACTTCGTATCCTCGAAAGGACACAAGAGTAACGCTGCCATGTGGAACACTTGTAAACGGCCTCGTCGACGCGAACTTGTCCTCCGTCCGTCAGTTCTTGGGCATTCGTTACGCACAGCCGCCAGTCGGGGATCTTCGTTGGGAGCCTCCTCTCGCTAACAAGCTCTCGTCGCCTGTTAACGCGACCGCATACGGGAGATCATGCACGCAACCCGAGCCCCTCACGCCCAATCTGGAAAACACTGATATTCCCGAGCTCGCTATCCAAAACAAGGACACTGGCGAGGACTGTTTGACGCTGAGCCTGTGGACACCTACGAACGCGACTAAGCTACCGGTTGTCATATTTTTCTATGGCGGAGGCTGGTACACGGGAGGGCAAGATGTGCCTTACACGATTCCGACACAGTGGGTGCAGAGGACGAAGGACTTGATCGTGGTGAAACCGAATTCACGCGGTAACATCTTCGGGTATCCGAACGCCGAAGGGGCCACGAACCAGAATCTGGGCATGCTTGACCAACGACTCGCTGTCGAATGGGTTCGAGACAACATAGAAGCTTTTGGTGGCGACAGTTCCAAGATCACGATCTGGGGACAATCGTCAGGTGCAGAACAGGTCGACTACTACAACTTTGCTTGGCATGAAGATCCCATCGTTCAAGGCCTCATCATGAATTCTGGTACTGCGTTCATCGAGGACGGTTCCGGTCCCAAATACTCTAACTTCTCGTATGTGGCTACGCAGGTAGGCTGTGGGAATCAGACCGGTGCGGCAGCTGAGCTGGCGTGTATGAAGAAGGTCGACGCCGCGAAGATCGAAAAGGTCATAGCTGATAACATGAATGGAGGCGGAGTGCCGCCGTTAGCTTTTGGCTCCTCGGCTGATGAGAAGATTGTGCCCTCGAATTTGACCAAGTGGGCACTGGAAGGCAAGATTGCAAAAGTGGTAAGTGGTATTCCCATGTACTGCGGTATACAATGACTGAGGCCGAAAATCTAACAATTTGCACAGCCTGCCATCATCGGAATCGACCAGAACGAGGGCGTAGGCTTTGTAACATACAACGCAGACGGACCAAGCGCGGAGGATCAAGTGTTAGCAGACTTCTGGTTCCAGACACTTTTCCTCTGCCCTTCATTCAAAACATCAAAGTAAGCATTTCATTGTGCGCTGATCCGGCAAAGATGCGCGTAGTCAATTTTTCATGCTAACAACCCATTTCACAGACTGCGTGCTGCGGCTGGTCTCCCCACATACCGATATATGTACGTCGGCAACTTCAGCAACATCTCTCCTCGGCCATGGATGGGGGCATATCACGGCTCTGAGCAGCCAATGCAATTCGGCACCCATGGCAACTACAGAGGCGCGTCGACGCCGTACCAGATCGCGGTTAGCGAAGCGATGCAGGACGCGTATCGAGCGTTCATCAACGACCCGCTATCCGGATTGAAGGGGGAGGATTGGCCAACATTCACGGAAGATTCTGGTGTTGTAAGGTGGTTTGCGAGCAATGGCACGGTGGCCAGGAATGCTGTAGGAGAATTGCAAGCATGGGAGGAAAAGTGCTAAAGACCACTTGGTCGGAAGCTGTACGATGAAGAACGCCATGTTCGGTCTTTATGCTTACTCGCGTATACGGTCTTATCCCAAATGCTGACATCCGCAAATCATCAGGTTGCAATGTGCGACTCATCCACATTCCCTTCGTTCAGTTTTCGTAGATGCGGAACAGTCACAGCACGCGCCGCGGACCAGATCACCGGGCCAGACCGCCATCTCATCGATTTTCAGGCAATCTGCGCGTTTGCGCGGCCAAGGGATGTTAAATGTCACACAACACGAGCCTAATGTCCCATCATTCGCGTATTCCCTTGAAAGATTTTTGGCGTCACAGCAACGCGCAACCAATTGTTGGGTGCACGGCTGCGCAACGTACGCAACTGGAACGTTTAAGACTGACCCTCATGCATTCGCATGACTCGCAGCATCATCACATCCGCTTCACGGCGTTGTCTTTCGACGGAGTGCAGATATCGCCATCGCGCCTAAGATCTTCCGTACTAAATCTGCGACTTAGATTTCTTTTGGGGTGCCGCCGGCAGTGAGGCCGATGTCTACTCCCCCGTTCGACAAGACCGCTGAGGTCGAAGCGACCATTACTTTAGCCTTCTTCCTGATTACAGCCGGTCTGTGTTTACACGAGGGGTCGCGGAAGATAAGGAAAGCTTGTCTGACAGCTTATGACGTGTTATTGTACTTTGCATACGCAAGCACTCACACTTCGCATCGCACTTCTGCGCTGACCAAACTAGGTGGACGTGCTCGCGAAAGACATCATCGCCTTATGGTGTAAGCATTCAAAGATCGTACCTGGGCTGCAATTGACAATCTAAAGTGGTCAAGAAGGGCGCATGTTCCGACGTCGCTTATCTGAACCAAAACCACCATGAGAAGATTCTGTTCGACAACGTACGATTTATTCCTGGACGTCATAACATTGAGGCTTGCTCACACAGTCTAGGTATTCTTCGCTCTCGCAGGGCTTCGAGCAGCGACCACAGTCTCCGTGAAACTCGCTGTCCTCTTCCTCTACAAACAGGTCTTCACCCTAGACAATCGCCGGTTCCGCATCGCCTGGTGCGCCTGCTTCCTATACTTGGTCCCCTGCTTCTTGACCATAGATCTAACCTTCTATGGCATCATCTTCGCGAACAAGAGAAGAACGCCTCATGTTCGTCTTGCGGACTTCCAGTTTGGAAAGATTGCGCATGTGGTCGTTGCGTGGCTGAATACCATAGCCGATATGTCCATCCTAACCCTGCCACTTCCATACCTACTGAAGTTGCGTGTCCAGCGCTCACAAAAAGCGGCACTAGGTGTGCTTCTCTGCATGGGATTCCTGTAAGTCGGGACGTCATCGTTGAGCGAGGAAGGCCGTTGACCATAAAACGCAGTGCGACAGCCGGGACGTGGGCTAACGCCATTCTTCTCTCAGTAGCACTGGCCAAGGGCCGTGACATGAGCCAGGCTTATTCCAGTACTGTGCTCCTAATTGCTTCAGTTGCAGAGTGCGCGGTCGGTGTCCTTTGTGCTTGCTTAGCGACATCGAAGCCCGCAGTGTCAGTTCTGTGGAGCTGGCTTAAGGCTGTTTCGCGAGGGGCGGAAACGCACCGCGAATTTACTGAGCTGCCACAGAGAGCTGACAATCCGGAGACTCGACCCGGTGTGAAGGTGCTGTCGGTCGAGGAAATGGTGCAGATGCGCTCGCGACCTGCTGGATGAATCGATGGTTCCCCCACAGGCACCTGTGGATACCACCACTCAACATAACGTGTCGTGGCAGGTCTCAGCGGCTCTAGCCCCGGCCAGTTATCCTATCGACTAATACGGAGTCGTTGGTGTCGAGGGAGCGGCCGTGACGCATTGGACGCTCGAAAATATTCTGCCAGCATGCGTTTGTGACCGCACACATATTGCGGTTTCGCCCGTTGCGAGGTCCCACCTTCGCCGACAATCATCGGCCCAAGATGAGTGCAGCATCGGTCTACAACTAGTTCCGTCTCAAAAAATGGCCTGCACTTGCGTCTCTACAAACAACAAGTCCGACGAGAGCCGACCATAGTCCTCTTGCGAATCCTGACCGACTTACACTTGTAAAGCCAGATCCAGCAAACAATGTACGACTGACTTCTCGCATTTCTCCTGGCATACACCCTGCTCGAGCACGTTCTCGTAAATCTTCGGCATGCGGATGTGGAGGTTGACAAGCAGATTTTGGAAGGAGTGTATCGAGGGTTTTGTGAGCCTGAAGGACAACTGTTTTCAAATGCTGGACTTCGAAACAGCAGAGGACAAACATTGCAAAAACTCTGGAAGCCCAGAAATTGGCCGGCGCCGTGATTCCGAGACCAGATTGCGTCTTACCCGCCCTGCGGGAACAAAGGTCTATCTTCTGCAATCTACCAGACTCCTCAGTGTTGTTCCCAGGCCGGGCCATCGAGAACGAAAAGGGCATTGCCATGTGGCAGCTGCTTTCAGCTTTCGTTGACCTTATCAAGGCAAGAGCTCGGTCGTACACAGATCGGGACAAGGTGAAATCGTACCACACCTATTTCGCAACGTGGTGCGCGGTGATAGACGGCATGGTGGTCGGTCCTGAAGTCAACACACGCAGGGATATTCACGTTTTCAGGACGGAAATATTATCGCAAGCAGAATAACTGCGGATACCGGTTCGGTCTATTTTCTAATGTAACGGTACACCGTACTTAGGGTACGTTTTTCATACCCTTGAAATATTGAATGTGCTAACCATCTCAGAAACGTGGATTGCTCATGATTGAAACTACTTCAATTATGGATCAGCGATTTAGTTTGGAACAAATTTTGTGGTGGGGATACGGTTGTGTAGTATGGAAGACCACTTTGCAACAATGCAATAGCACTTTCTTTGGATATCCACCATAGCCCTGGTCCACTCGATTCAAAATGGAGCTACTAAAATAAATCAATAATTAAGAAATACCCAACAAACACCAATGCTCCATAGTTTACTTATAGCTCTCAAATCGAAGAGTAATGAAATCGACACCCGCTTAGTCTTAATGATGAGCCCCACAGCGTACCATAGTTCATATGGCAGTGCACGTGTCCAACTTTTACCCGTGAATTTCTTACTTTGACTTGCGACACCGTGGATCTTTTAAACCTTTAGGCATGTTCTTTTGGAGCGAGAAGATTTTGGTTGTTATCCCCAAATCCATGTTGGATTGTGGCGTCGATCGTGATGAGCGAGAGACCGCAGCACCTCCCTCCTCAATTTATGTACTACGTCTGTGACTTATCTCGCTCTGTTGGCCCTTAGATTTGTCCTGTTCTATGGTGGTTGAGTGTTGAGATGGTTGAGGCGACGATAATCCCAGAGCCACGGTTATACATAACTTACCCTACTAATCAAATATGATACTTCGCGAGCTTGGGCAAGCCGCGGCAAAACTCGATAAAGGAACTCGGTGGGGTGCCAAAACACAAATATTTCAAACAGCTCACTTACCCTACTAATTACCCTAATACTCCCTCCTCCTCGCGGGCGCCTACGGGCACCTACGGGCGCCTCCCTATTGTCTTCCACGACTCCGGGATCCCCACATATCCCCAAATCGTGTTCAAAACCTTGCGGGTCGTGATGTCTCCCTTTCCAACACAAAAATCTCCAGGGGGTGGGAGCAAATTGCAGTCATGCAACATAGCTCAAGAGGACGACCGTGGTCCAGGGACCCTTCCGATTGCTCGGGTCGATGAAGGTATTTCTTTGGTGGATGAACATAAGGTATCTATTCCAATCGCCATCCCCCTAGTCCAATGCTTCTGCAAATTCCCAAGCATATTATGCTCACCAGAGAGGAGCAATGAAGCTCGGGCACTTGTTACTTATTGCTATAACCCACTTACCAGCGAGCATTTCCCTAATAGCACGCAGTCCTCACGTAAACCCCTCACTCCTCCAACCATCAACCACGAGCTCGCAGTCCGTCTTGCAAAGCTCCATCTAATCCTCGCGGAAATCCGGCTCTCATACGACGCCAGCCGCAAGCTCATCAAACTCATGCACGACAACGAATACTTCCTAGAACACCCTAAAGGTCAAGAGTACATGGCGGCGACCACATGGCAAAACAACCACTTCGCGGCGCTCATCCAGACGATAGACCGCGACGGTGCGTACTTTAGCTTGCCGGACTCGCCCTTCGATGTTCTTGTCAGCACGATCGAGAACTCCGGGCGCACGCTGCGGATATTCTCCAGCAACCTCGTTCGCTCGTGGGAGCTCGAGGCGGAGAGGCAGCGGCAGGAGAGGCGCAGCAGAAGTGAAAAGGATGCAGAGGATCCCGATGGGGATTTGCCGATGATATCGGATGTGTTTAGGCTTGGGTGGAATTTTGCTAACGCGGTAGAGTCGTATGATCGGAGGCAGTGGTGGGCTTCGTGGTTTTCACCACTTTGGAAGGCGAGCCATGGGTTGCGGGTGCGACTGAGGAGGGTTGCATGGGGTTAGTATTGTTTTCGGTGCATTTGGGTCTTCACGTGGGATCGATCACTGCAGCGAGGTTATTGCCAAGAGAGGCGACACAGGCTGCAAATATCTGCAGTGCGGGATGTGATGTTCGGCTTCACTGATAGTTGGGTTAATACGGACCGTGAAGCATTGTGTGGGCACGTGGCTATTGTGGGACGGTGAACAATAACTTTCATCCTGAACAATGTCACTGGGGATTCCATATTTTTGAAAGTTTCCTGCGGCTAGGACTCACGGTTATGACACCCAACTAACTTACTCAACCCCTACCAGGCTGTTACAACGATGCCCTTCACCGCGCAGGACTTCCTAGAGAGCGCTGCTCAGATCAAAAAGGTCACACATCGGCAGCCGTCCTTCTTCCGGGGAGATGATGGATGTCAACAGCAGTCGTCAGCCACGCCCTCGCCGCTTTCTTCGGCATCGTCTTCAGTGCTGTCCTCTGTGCCGCTTCCGTTATTGTCCTTAGAAACGCGACAACACACCGAATGTCGCAAGTCCTGTCGACACCGTTCCTGCAGAACGTTCCGCCCAGCCCACGCCGAAACATTAGGGGAAAACGAACCCCCACGGCCCATCGCTCTCAACCACTTGTCCATCAACCAACTCTTCAACCTCCACAAGAAGCTGGAAAGTCTGCAGGAATCCGTCGACGCCACCGAGCAGATAATCAAACTTTGCCGCGCACGCCTTCTGAAGTTCCATCCCGCAACGGAACAAAGATACATCCGTACCGGTAGTCAACGACGCAAAGATTTCGAGCATCTCCTGACCGAGATCCGATGCAAAAACGCATACTTCGGCCACATCGGTCTACCCGAGCGCTTGGACTTCGTCGACGCAGTTGCAACTTCGGGTCTAACCCATGAACAAGTGTCTCTGCAGCACTTGCTCATCTGGAACGATGTGGCGGAAAGCCTTAGAAAGGACGCCAGGAATAATTCCGAGTATAATGATGAGGATACTCTTCCTGACGAGATTCGAGACGTAGGGTTCAAGCCTGGATGGAGCTTCGAAAGTGCATCTGCTCGGGGCGGAGGCGAGGCGGTGGACGAGGAGGAGATTGCGCCGGATGAGACGGCCGATGAGAGTCGCCGGACGAAGCGAGCGCGGTCGCTATCACCGGATGTTCTTAACGAAAAGGTGGCGAGGGCCAGAACTGCCGAGGGGTTGTTGGCGAACTATTGAGTTTGGTTCTGAAGATAGCACCACTGAGCAAGTGCATTCCAGAAAGGATAGGGTATACTTTCGCCTTACCTGTTTTAACTCTTGCTAGCTATGGGCCACGTTAATATAAGGCCTCAAAGTGGCACTGGCGGTACCATAGATATCATCGATTTATCAGATTCGACTATTCCTATTTTGCACAGATACTCAATAAAACATGATTTAGTATTTCAATTAGAGCCATAGGTATCATATCCCCAACCCAACCCCAGACGTATCGAGTTATAAGCTCCCATTCCCAAACCAATACCAAATACCATTCGCCCTTTCAATAATGCTCCCACGTCCCAATCGTATGCCCTTGCACCCTCGCCTTCGTCCAATCAACCCCATAATTATACGGTGCCAGTATCGGCTCCTCATCAATCCCACAATGATCGTCGCCATCCCTCCCTTGAAACCACCCCAGCGCATACGTCTTCCCCGACGTCTCCAAATGCACCGTCATCTGCTTGCTATCAAACTTCTGCGTGCCGACAAAATTCACGAGCATCTTGCTCTGATGGATGAAGGCGAGGACCGACGCCATGGTGCCGACCTGCCGCGGCATGAACTTGTGCGAGCGGTGCACGTACACGATGCAGGCGACGCCTACGAGGAAGAATATGATGACGAGGGAGAGGATGAAGGAGGACCAGAAG
This sequence comes from Karstenula rhodostoma CBS 690.94, assembly GCA_010093485.1. Taxonomy (NCBI): domain Eukaryota; kingdom Fungi; phylum Ascomycota; class Dothideomycetes; order Pleosporales; family Didymosphaeriaceae; genus Karstenula; species Karstenula rhodostoma. The sequence continues at coordinate 1,103,583 of MU001500.1, forward strand.
GAGCGGAAGGTTTGGTCTGTGTTGGCGCGGTCTTCGGCGTCGTCGAAATCGATGCGGTCGTTGCCGCTTTGCCCCGGGATGAACTTTTTGCCGTCGACGGAGAAGGAGGAGACGCAGACTGTGAGCATTTCGGAGAGAATGGAACCGACGCCGACCAGGGCTACAATGTAGTGTCGGTTGACGAGGGCCTTGAATGGGAGGAGGATGGGATTTGTGCCGGTGTAGTCGAGGGTCAGGGTTTTGGCAGGGGCTCTGCGCTGTGCGAGGATGTGGTAGGGTTCCACGGTGCGGATGTCTCCGTTCATGGTGTTCCAGAGGAGTTTAACAACAGTGGCTAAGGCCGTCAAAAGGAAGGGCAGCTTCTTCGTGACGATTTGAGCACCTTCGACGAAGAGAAAGATAGGTAAGATGACGGCGAAGGAGATGAGGTAAAAAATGTAGGGTACGCCAGCTTTCAGACGCAGCATCAGAGGCCGTGGATCGGAGCCTGTATCTGGGATCTTCTCTTTGACGTTGCGGATATATTCACCCTGCCATAGGGAGCTCTTGTGGAGAATATAACGTCGGTGGCGAAGTTGTTTGTGGATCTTTTCGAGCGGCGCCGTGTCCAGACCATGAAAGTCCGCTAAGATGTGACTTGCTGTAGCCATGGCCGCGACACCGGCGATACCTTGGGGATTGGAGAGTAGGCCACTCTTTCTTCGCATCTCGTACATGAGCACCATGCCGAGGATCGCTACAGTGACTAGACAGATCGTAACGGATCTTGACCACCAAGGGTTAATGCGTACAGCTTTCCATTCGTCTACGTCGCGTTGGTCTTCATCGGGAAACATTTCCACGGATGCTGACTGAAGGATAGGAACCAGGCTACTTGCTAAAAGCGTGGCCATGGAGACGTAAATGACCGCATATTGTTTATGCCGTAGCGCGCGTAATGGCACTAGCAAGCTCATGAAGGTTAGATAGTCCATGTTCAGCGATTCGCTTGCTGCAGATCCGTTCTTCTTTGACAGTTGATAGTATGGTTCAAGGCGTTTGACTTCGTAATCGACGATTTGCCATAGTATTCCGTAGATGACGAAGAATAGAATAGGTGCATATTTCCAGGTGAAGTATTGTAGAACTGTCAATTCTTTAGCATTCTTGAATTTGACCAAACCTCCTTCATGATGCTCATCAGGGACATGTTTGGCCTCTTTCAGAGACAGCTGACAGAGGAATTCCTGCAACCCTGCGAGTGCGAGTGCGACGACAACAAGGAACGTCAGGAAAGGCCAACCCATCGAGAAGGGTCGCCACGAAGGCATGTCGGGGTCTAAACCACGGTCAGCCTATAGATTCCCGCCGTGGTTCACCGGTCACTTACCTGGAGGAAAGAAGTAACTCATTTCATTATTGTTACCACGCTCGAAAACAAGCGAAGCGCGGCTGTCAAAATCGTTCCCATGCCCCGCCATGTCGCTAATATCAACAGGAATCTCTGCGATCGCTACAATGCCACCGGTCTTCTCAGCCTCCTCCTGCGCATCCTTTGCGACAACATCAATAATGTTTGCATCGGATAACCCTCTCCTATGCCCACGTGCTGTATCGTCTCCAGACGGTGTGGCGGTGTGAGTAAAAGGCACTTCTGTGACGGAAGCCATGCCCGCCCCGAGTTGTGCTTCTAATCTCTCGAACTCGGCGGCATAGCCAGCTTCGTTGAGGTCGCGCTCTGCTTCCATTGCGTCGGCTGCAATCGGTATTTTTTTAGGCTGCCCGAACTGCTTCATTGGCACTCCACCATCGAAACCGCTCAAATCATATCCTAAAGGCTCGTCCACCTCTTCAACACCTTGCAGCTTCCTCCTGCCCGACTCTTCATCTTCCAGCCTGTTGTAGTCCCCACCTCTCGATCTGCCACTACGAAGCGAAGCAAGCCGGTTCAAGAGGCTATTGGTGCCGCCCCTGCTTTGTAGCGTAGACTGTGACCCAGTCGGACTGAATGGATCAGGCGAAGAGCTGTATGATGTATTATCGGAGAAGGACGGCGGCGCTGGGGCGCGAGGTATGCGGTACGATGGCTCTGCGGTGGGTATCAGAGGCGATGGATAGGATGTGCGGCGCGATAATGAGGGTGTGTCGAGAGGGCTGACCGATGCGATCGAGGCTGGCCGAGAGGGGAAAAGCTGGGATAGTCGGTCGGACCCAGACGTGTTCTGTCGCGTTAGAGCTGGGCGCGCTTGCGACGTGGGCGTCCCAGCGCGCAGAGCCGTGGGGACGCGGTCTTCTGAGGCATTCCTTGCTGTGACTGGGGAGCCCACTTTCAGTGGAGACGGAACCTCGTCCATGGCCGTCTATCGCGCGCCAGTTCAGCTCGCTCGGGTGAGTGCCAGATTTCGAGGTTTGCAGCCTGTATGCGTATTCGCTGCTCCTCTGCAAGAGCTACTTGAACGCAGTGGCCTTAAATGTAGGAAATGTTCCAGCTGGAAGGTGCACCTGCCTCGGACGCTCTTGGGCTTCAGCCTCGCATGGCACTTCGGCCAGCCGCCAAAACCCACAACACGAGCAGCCGATCAGCTTACTGAAATCTTCCCTGCTACCAGTTTTTGTAAATCCACAAGCACCGTACCACGTGAACACTTCTGTCGATGGTGTCGTTGTCCTCGTTGTGGTGCGGAATCGGCCCAAGCCAAAGTCGGGTTGTCCAAGCAGAAGCTGGGCATGGAGTGCTGCGAGCGATGCGCAGTCGCACAATATGCACAGGTCGTTGCGCAATGTCGTGAAATCAAATAAGAGTGAAGTCGCGCTTCTTCAGGACAGTCCCAGCACCGAGGACCTGCCGCGGTCGTGCTGAGTGGTGCTATTTATACAGCATAGCCGTGTTCGAGGCAGCACAGCCGAATACGAGGACGGACATTGGGGGCTGGATTTCGGGGCGGCATGTCGCGCGCCTGGCTGCCCAACGGTATGCTGGACGCTCATGTTGGCGTTTGAGATGGTGCAGAGGTGGTGGACGGCCCAGAAGGCTTTTGAGGCTTTGGAGATGTGCTCTTTAGCTCCGTGAGACGTGCGTGAGGTCGGCCAATGAAGCTTGCGCGTTCATATCCGCCCTTGCTGCAAGATCCTGACGGCTGGAGCAGACCGTCAGCCCGGCTCAAGTTTGTCACACGATGGTGGACATAAGCTTTCTGCATGGATCCAGACATGCCCACGTCCGGCGGCGACGAGCTCCATGGCTTCAGCTGCATGTTGTGTTTGACTTTGGCTTGAGCCTCATTCCTTGGCGTTCATTCGATCCGCAGTTTTGAATGTCTGATGTTATGGGTTGATAGGTATGCCGTAAATGAGATCCGATCACAGACAGCATTATTGAATCGCCTTGGGTGACATGCGGGGATCTCCTGAGACGATATTCTCTCGCTAACAAATAACCACTACAGGTACCATGTACTATTGCATCAGTAAGTGTACAGCAGGCCTTTATCGCTAAATAACAGTCTCATACTTCATCATTATACCTGTCTGTAGCAGTGATCGTGCTTTCAAGGAAGATCATGTCGACGCGATGGGAATTCATCACAAGAACCACTGAGCACACACTAGTGTATTTAGGGTAGGAACTTGGCTCCATTGGGAATGAACCAAACCTCACATCGGTTTGCTATCCGTCACTGCCACCCAAACGCGACTTGTGACACGGCACTCACCTTACGCGCGGTCAAGAAAGCCCGAGCGACTTATCTACAGGCTATCCTACTCAGCTATCTGAGCCAGGTTTTTACCACATTATTCATGCACACAACCGCGGGAGCGGCCGCACACCGCTAGCTAGCTAGCTAGCTGTTTGCGCCGCAACTGCGCCGCAACTCCACCCATCTCTTGCCTTGACCGACTTTTTAACCTCCTACTACGGTACTAGGACCAAGTCTAAAAACCATCATTCCCCATATTGTCACTAGGGTAACACACTCCCCAGTGCCTATCCTGGGTGTGCTCAGACTCGCTTTACGATACAGCCCGGCAATATCAATTGGTGAATCCAATTACCCTAATGGCGACCGGAAGGAGTTCTCCAGATAATCTCAAATGCTTCAGGGCCAAGGGTCCACACGGTCACTCGAGAAGTGCAAAAGTCTTGGCGAAAGCTGGCATCTGGATTGGTTATGCCGCCCCAAATAAGCACAATCTCTCGTTCCGAGGTCTTCCGTCCTTCAAGGAGCTGAAGGATAACTGCAAAAACATGACTCAACCATTCCCTCCGATGATTGACGGTGGTGCGAGCAATGGCACTCGAGTTGCAATATGCCGCGCGTGCGGCAGCGAGACATCCCCTGCGATTGACCTCCTCGAGATCCAGGTCATGAAGAGGCCCCTTACAGTAAGTTAAGAAGACAAACGTCGCGAGTTGAGCTTTCAATTTGACTAGAACAGAAAGTTACTATCATGCCTCTGCATGACAACGGCCAAAGCGGCGAGTTGTTTTGCATCCTCCTTCCGCAGCGCAACGACCGTTCTCTTCAGGGACTTGAGGTCTTCCGGCCTTATGAACTGGGTAATGATGGAAGCACCTTCACCAGCAATTTTGAGCTTTTGTCGGCGCGGAACAGAAGCTGGGTGCGTACCGAGGGTGAAGCGGTCGAAGCTTTGGGCATACCTTCAGAAGAAACTGCCGGTCCTACCCTGACACCATCACGATCGGTATCCCACCAATCTCCAGAACGGACTATGGCCGCAAGGCCCATGACAAAGACAAAGTTGAGGTCCGGGCGAGAACGATCAGCGACAGGTGGGTTCGTGGATCGTGCCACGCGCACTCAGCCCAGTTCACAGGGCGGTCTTCAAGACAGCTTTAATGACAGCTCTTTGCAAAAGCGCAAAGTTTCTGACTCTGTCCATGATGACACATCACGACATAAACGCCAGGCCACCGGGACTCCTGCACGTACGCAGGCTCCGACACCAATATCACGAGAAGTGTCGCACGCCACACCCGAGACACCCAGTAACGACGATACTACGGTGCTTCTAGTTCTCGCTGAAGAGCACGCTAAGCGAGTGCTTCTAGTCTGGATCGTCGTCGTGGACGATATTGAGTATGACTTCAGTCACACGCTCTATGAGTGTCCAACGTTCTCCAGTTTCCTGGACTTGGTACTCACCGAGGCTGCGGATGACCCTCAAGTCACCGAGAAGGTTGATGGCTCGATAATGTGGCGTCTTGCGTACCAAATTCCCGGTCAGCTTAAAAAAGCATTTACTTTGCGCATCGATGCCAACGACCAGGGATATGAGCGTCTCCTTCATTCTCTTGCGCAATCTAGCTTCTGGGACGACGTTCCACATGGCAAGATCAACGTCGAACTGCGGATTCTGGCTTAGATCTAGATGCTACAACTTTTGTGTTTATTGGTGACGTCTTCGAGTATAGTACTGAGACAAAAGTCCCAGTACGACCGGCCGCCGCATCACCTACCATGGAGTAACACACTGTATCCGAAAATATGTCCTGGCCCTGTACCAGACATCGACCGGTGCCTTATTAGGCTCTTTGCGGGCTTTATGAAGCCATGCTAAATTATTATTGGGTCTTCTGCAGCAACTTCCATGATACTTCAAGATTTCCGAGGTCTTTGGCGGATGACTACCTCATGTTTATCTAGCGATATATACCCACTACAATTCCATATATTTACTCATTTTCTCTCTATCCATTTGAAGCCTGCATATGCACCACTGTAAACAATGCGGAAATAGTACCGCTAACGTACACTTTTGATACTTAACTATCTACCAGCGATATGCTCCTTGACAGAGTTATTCGTCCATGAGAAGTCCGTACCGAGCAGAGCTATCTCTTTACAAGGACTATCTAATCAAAAGGCTTCCAAGGTTCGACGTATCACAGCCAAGCTAACGTTTTCCAGTTTGGAAGCGAAAAAGTGATAGCTCGTCTTTTCGGAAGCTACGTCTCTCGATGCCGCAACGTGATTTGCAAGCTCCGCTCGCGCGTTACCGTCCAATCACTTTGCAAGGCTTCAAGCTTCCACGCAATCAGGCCTCAGAGTGAGAGAGCGATTGCTTTCGTTTGCCGCGGACGCGTCGCGTCTGTGCGCGCGCTCTTGCCTTCGGTGTTACCTGCTGGTTTGTTTGCCTTCGGCTACACGACGACTCTCTTGCACTTATTTTGCACGACCACCTTGAACACACTTGACACAACTGGCCATATACGAGAAGGCAGTACCTCCGTGAATAGCGCGTGCTTACACGGCGCAATGTCTCCACCTGCGTCGATGGAACCCGTGACCTATGGCAAGGCTACGCGTCAAAACATATTCGAGAAATCGATATCTGCGAGCTCGGCTAGGTACAACCAACACATCCGTCACGCATTGGGCTTTCGCGAAACAGGCACTCCTGGTAAAGGCATGCCAATCTTTGCGTCAAAAAATGTCGACCAACTATACCATGAGCTCGACCAGATGGCCCAGAAGCTGCCAAAGCACAGTCACGAAGAGCTGAAAAGAGCATGGATAAGACGGACCTACACTAAGGACGTTAAACGCCTGGTCAAAATACATGGAAGAAAAATCTGGGGCGATGCTCTTGAGGTTCGCAAACTTTCTGCGAACCCAAAATCCCAGTTGTTGACCGCAGAGGACGGAAGCAAGGCGGGTGATCTCTTCTACAAGTATGAGCGTCACAGAAAGTTGTAAGTCAAGTCTTAACTTATTTCCCATGCATCCGGAGTGACGTACTGACGACTTGGACAGCATCGCTCTCCAGCTTGAGCACCTTCTGTTTATGAAAGCCATAGCCGTCTATAACAACTACTACAGGCCATCTGCACTGAAGGCGACAACGAAGCCTAGACTAGTCTCGATGCGCAACATGCATCCGAGAGCTTCTGATCTTCGGAACGAGAGCGATGGAGCCATGGCCGTGGAACATGTGTTGGAAGAGGCCAAGCGAACCATGAGAATGGACCTGGCGATACTTCTATACCGCGAGTTGTGTCACGAGGATGAGGGGTCCCACGCGAGACTCCGCGACGCCGAGTCGATGTTGGCGAAATCCAAACATTTGGACAGCATCATCCACAATCTGCGGAGGCAAGGCGAAGACACGCTCCGCACATATCTTGGAGCATCGTTTGAGCAGGACGCTCAGATACTGGACGCGTGGCTCTCTTGGAGGAAAGGTTGCTGGCTGCTCTCTGAAGCCACCGGGGTAAGTCAGCCTCTGATACAAAGACGTACGCCAATGTTTACTTCTCAGATTCATCCGTTCGGCGGCCAGCCAACCCCACGCTTCACAGTAGAGCAATGGAAGGAGATGTTTGGCGGGGGAGAGAAGTGTCGCAAGATTCACCAGACGCTTCTGAGTTACGGTCGACTTGCATCGAGCATCCGCGATGGAAAAGACAAGACGACCTCAAGCACGGCAAAGTCCTTGGCGCGGGTCTTTGCAGCGATGGCCGAGAGCCCGATGCTCGAAGACAGCCTTCCGGATCACATCATTGCCCACAACGAGTTGCTGTCGTCTTGGAAACTGGACTTTTGGTTGTAGGCGAGGTGCACCAAAGGGTTGCCGATGCGATCCAAGACATGTGCATGCGCCTATTTGATTTTCTCCTGAAAGCGGCTAAGACGTGTGGCGCAGATGTATGCTGGGTCGATGTGGCGAGTCGGGGCTTGATTACACCCTAAGGGTGTCGGAGCAGACCCGGGCTCAGGTGCTGGTAAGCTCATTATTGTCTGCACAATGTACGGAAGCTTTCGTGCGAGGAGGTAAGGAAACCACGGCGGACGCGGGAGTTGGCATGCGCTGTGGCGAGATGAAAAGTTTGTGTAAACTAGTGCTTGGATGAAATCTCAATTCTCTACGACACGCGTGTTCCAGCTTGGACAATGATGAGACGCAGCTGACACGGTTGGGAGTGGGTACTGGCTGACGAGGGTGTTTTGCATGGCGCAATGGACTTGCTCGTGATCAGCCAATACGACGGGCTGCGACCTCGTGTGCTGCATCGGATTTTGACAGATGTTTGTTCGTCGGCGTCGAAAGAACAAGATCTGCAGAGCTCTTGGCGGGCTAGTAAGATGTACGCGAACGCGCCATCCTGGGATGGCTCCTCCTGACTTTCTGCTTTTCTCAACACTAAACAGGTTGACCTCATCAAAATCGAAGCGCCGTTGAGGGCTATGGCCGTGACACCAATCGCGCACTGTTCATTCCTTGGAAAACACACACACTACGCGTCGGGCAATGGTAACGTTCGCCATTCCTTAGCGGCGAATGGTAATCAGTACCGGGCGAGATACCGTTGAATGCTCTACCCTGTCATTGTTTTCTCCCCACAAATTTTTCAACATACACTGTACCCGATAGTCTACATTGCTGCGACAACTCTACAGCGACCAGCACCATGGGCTCAATCGGCTATGCCACGTCCAAGGACTGGCTGGACATCATGAAGAACCGATCGAAGTTGCGCATGCACGAACTGATCGAGCGCTTGGGGCTACGCGCGAAATGGAGTCAGAACAAACGCGGCAAAACGAACTTCGAGAGCGCCTTGGTGCGCGACCTGGTCACGGACATGGGTGACATTGTTGCGACGGTTCCCAAAGAGTCGGATGATCTGGTAAAATTCCTGTCCGCCGAGAAGAGCCTCGGTGAGCAGGTCGAGGGCTTGTTGCAAAAGCACGGCTCTGCGATATGGGGAAGAGTGGGCGACAGGGAACACCTGATCAGCGTTGGTGAGCCCGGAGTCGAAGAAGAGCTATACCCCCGAGACCTCTATTTTGAGAACGAAGAAGACCGTGAACAGTACGTTTGTTGCGTTGTGGGTCTACGTGTGGGTTTGACTGACGAACAACAGCATACGGATATTGCTACATTGGTGGCTTGGAATGAAAGCTATCAATGTCATTTTGGCGCGCGACAGACTCGATCGGGAACGGAAAAAGAAGGAGGAAAACAAAAGAGCCAGAATCGAGATGGAAGTCCCACAAGAGGGCGCAAGCTCAGCTTTCATCCCCTTGGCACCCTTGAATACGAACACTCCTCCCGTACCCATCGCGGAGCATCCTCGTCATGTGCAACTCTACAAGGCGGAAACCACGTCGCGAGGCAGCCCGATCTCAGTGGGCATCAGCACGCCGCCAGAATCGAGTCAGAGTCCCATAGGTCCAGCGCAAGGCCAGCTGGGCGGTGGCAATGCAGGCCATTTCGCGACGGTGACGGTACACTCGTCGCATCCCTCGCAAGCACAGAGCATGGTGGATGGGGTATGGAGCCGCCTTGCCGAAGTGGGCATGAACGGATCGCGCAGCGGAAGCATGTCATCGCAAGCAGCAATTGGGACGCCGTCGTGGCCTGCGGTGAACGCAGGGACACAGGCAGTGGTGGTACCTCGACGGGCGTCATTGGCCGCCGAGGTACCATCGCAGGCAGCGCCAGTAGCAGGCGTTTCCGTGGCAGGCATCCGTCAACTAGGCGCCGAGATTTCTCAACTTGTGTCAGATCTTACACGGCAAGCTACTTCCACAAACGGACATGGTGCAGTGGCGGCGGTACCACCGGATGCGCAGCGCGCGGCGGTGCCGTATCCGGGACTGGACGTGGAGATGCTGTACGCTCTACGGGACTACATCTACCAGGAAAAGAGCGAGGTGGACTGGGACGAAGAGGGGCTGCTACGGCGGCTTGAAACGGCGTGGAGAGATGGCGTGCGGTCGGATTACAACCGCATGCTCGAAGACGTACCGGCGTTTATCGCGCGAGAACGGGCGTTCCTTACGTGGATCGAACTAAAACGGCACCTGGCCGACCTTCAGCGCGCGGGCACTCGTACGTACCTGGCCATTACCTTATCCGCCGTCGCTTATTTCACAATTTATGCGCTTCCATACTAACCGTGGCCTAGGATGGGGCGAGGAAGGGACTACCGCGCCCGAGATCGAGCGGCGCATCGAGCAGCACCGCACGCTGATGAGCGCGACGCGCGAGATGATCCGCAGCTTCGAGGACATTGCCCAGGTGGCCGGGGCGGGCGCGGACCACGACGAGCTGCTGCGGCAAGCGTTGGTGGTGCTGGCCGGCAACAAGTACGCGGTGGAGCTGCAGTGGAAGAGCGTGGAATTCGTCGGGCTCATGCAATGGCTGGCGCATGCGCTGGACAAGTACGAGAAGGAGCAGGAGGGCGACACGGTGTACTATTTCCCGTAGGTAGACGGCAGCGTCAGCGTCAGCGTCTTACTCGGGAGGGCGGCGTCTTTATCTTTTTCCGGCCAACGGTTACTCAAACGGTAGCCTTGGCCTAGTGCGTTGCGAGGTCGAGCAGGTGTAGCGTAGCGCGCATAGGCGTTTGAGGTTAGCCGTGGTGGCACCAGTGTGACTAGGGTCGTTGTGAAAATCTTATTGTTGTTCTTATTACAGGGCGACGACGTTCGGAGCTCGTGTAGGTCTGGGCGCCGTGGATGAGTAAAACTCTTCGGCCTCGTTGAGCGTCATGGCCGGCTGCACCGGGAAGGCTTGGTCAGATGGCCATTGGCCCGGATGGGTTGGACATGCAATCCATAATGTAGACGTGGACGCTGCATCGTCACTGGCGTGCTCGTCTGCACAAAACAGGCAATTGTTGGGAGGATGCTCGCTCGCTCGCGGGAGCGAACCGAGGGATTTGCCGCTACCAGACGCCCCTGTCGGTGTGTACGCACGTATACGGCGTGGGTGCGGCAGTAATCGCAATCGTAATCATGGCACACATCCGTCTCACGAGGCAATCGTCCCGAGGGCACTTTTCCATTGTTGCGCCGGCAGACGGGCGTGGCTCTAGCGTCGTATCGCGGTTTGAGACGGTGCTAGTTGGGTGTTGGGGTTACGGTATGGCCGTTTGGCATCTTGGGTTGCAAGGGCATGGGCAAGGGCAAGGGCATGGGATGAGAGGGCAATCTCTGACTCGGACGGGCTAGTCGGTGCGGCGTTTCAAGCGGTGCGAGCGTGCGAGGAAAATGTCACTGCCTCGGGCGACGGTATGGTTTTGGTTCACGTCGACGGGGCGGTGGAGCGGAGTACGTAGGGAGGTCATGCATCCAGGAGGCGGCGAGGGCACGTACGTACGGGCGCAATGGCAATGGCAATCTCAAGGCAATGTAATGTATGCATGTATGTGTGTGTATGTATGTGTGTATGTGTGTATGTGTGTATGTGTGTATGTATGTGTGTATGTGTGTGTGTATGTATGTGTGTATATGTATGCATTGCAGGTACAGTACAGTGGCCCGGGGTTACATCGCCGCGGGCGTGTGTAAGACAGTGGACTGTGCCACCTCGCATGCCAGAATCGATACTCCACCATGGGAAGGCGTGGGCGGACCCGTGCGACAGGCAATAAAACTTACGTTTGCAGTGTCGCGCTGGTGTTATCACCGACAGTGTAAGGCGCGGATCCTACAGGCTGCCTACACGGCGGCTCGGTAGGGGCGTCGTCATAGACGCATTCTCCCGGAAGCGGTTACTGACCGGGCGACGGGCGGCAGCAGATGGCGAGGCGCTGGCATTGGGTGGCGGGTGTGTGTAGGCGTCGGGTATTTTGGCCTCGGGGGGATAGTCCAAGTACAGGCGCGGGTGCATAGTGCATGCAAAGGGTGGCATAACGAGCTTGTAATCTCTGGCCTCGTACACGGAATAAGCAAGGGAGGCCAGGGAGCCAATGGGCCAATGGGCCCCAGTCGCTGTATAGGCGCGAGTCAGCCAGTCAGCCAGCTGGAGGATACTTTCTGGTGCGCCCACAAGCGCCGCTTCATACGCTGCAGATCCGCTTCGGGCCAGAGCCACCGGCGACATCTCAGCGATCGCACCAGCTGCTCAATTGCCATCCTATTTTTTGCCCACCGAGTCCTGACTGACTTTTCGCCCGCCGCTGCGCCAGTGCTCGCCGTACGTGACCCTAGCCGCCTCTACCTCGCAGCCTCGCATCTCGCATCTCGCACCGCCCATCCCGCATCTCGCACCCCTTTCTGCCTCAGTCCTCCTGCTAGCTAATCCACACGCCTGCCTGGATTATCGAGACTGCCCCCAACAAACCACGTTTGGCCCTCGCGTCGTCCCATCCCCCTCTGCCACTACAGACGCGCTCTGCCTGCCCATTCACCCATTCACCCGTCCACCCGTCCACGCCTGCCCATCTGCCCATCTGCCCATGCACATGCCGCCATGAGCCAGAGCTCCCGCAACTCGCCCTCCCACGCGGACGACGCGGGCGTCGCGCGCTGGGACCGCCCGCGCTGGATCTCCGTCTTTAGCTCCCACAATCCAACCATCCGCGAGGTCACCGAGTGTCTGGGCCTCGGCCTGTCTGCCAGCAGCAGCACCACCAACCGGGGCATCCCCAAGTTCGACAACCCAGAGTACCGCAAGCTGTCCGGCGACGTCACCCGCCTGTCCAAGGAGCTGCCCAAGGAGCGCGACGCCCTGCTGGACTTTGCCGCCGACCCCAACAGCCTGCACCGCGAGCTCGAGGACCTGCTGCAGACCTTTGGCACTCCCATCTGGGGCCGTAACACGGATCGCAGCTGCCTCCTGACCCCGGACCCGGCCAAGAAGACGTATCCCCGCGACCTATTCATCGAGGACCCTGAAGACAAAGAAATGTAAGATCAATCATGCAGATGCCCAGGTGCACATCATGGCACGTGACCTCTTCAACTACTGACCCACCCAGTCTGAAGATACATCTGCATCGATGGATCATCATCAAGGCCTGCTACTACATCAGAAACATGAAGCTCAAGCGGCCCTCGAGCGCCAACGACTACGACACGGTTGCCGACATGGAGGTTGACGACCCCATGAGCCCGAACAAGGCCCAGCTGGTAGTCACCTCCCCTCGCCCCCCATGAGTGAATCTCATCAAATCTAACCCCCCACCAGTCCCCGAATGACACCCCGCAGTCGCGCACGCCGTCAACAGCAGATGGCCTCACGACTGCCGGAGCCGAGTTCGCTGTCAAGCCCATCAACGGCAAGAAGCGCAAGAGCTCAGCCTATGCGTCGCTCTCAGACGGGGACGAGATGGACTCGACGCCTGCCGCAAAGCGCTACCAGAGCCATACGATGCCCAGCTCGCGAAACAGTCCGCGAAAATCCATCCTTTCCTTTGTTGCTGATGGGCCTGTCTCTGACAATTCTCAAAACGTCCCACCTGTGCCAAGCCTCCTTCACAGCCACTCCAATGGCGCACACGTAGCGACTAACGGCGCCACACCATCCGATTCTACTAGACCGCAGCTGACCACGTTGTCGAGTAATGATTTGAACGGCACAGCGAGGACGCCCAATCTTACCCCGCCAGCCAACGGCTTCACGCCAGTCAACACCGGAAGTTTTACGTCCATCAATGCCTCGCCTCCCGTCAGGGTGTCTCCATCACAGAAACCAGTTGCCCCTGCGCCGCCAACAAATGGGCGCAATTACTCCAGTCCCTACGATTCCAGCCCATTTCACGGAGGACCAATGGCGGCAAAAGCGTCTACCCCACCAAAGGCGCCACCTCTCGTAACTGCCTCGACGTCAGCTCCTGGGTTCCAAGCGATCAATTCGCCAGTCGTCGCCAACGGAGTCAGTGCTCGGAATTCGCCTACTGTGCAACACGTGCAGCCCCCTCAGCCTCCATCGCAGCACGCGATTCAGGCGCAACCTCAACCAACGAGCCGGTCAAATACACCAATCATGCACCATCACCACCACCACCATCGTACGGGTCTGACCCAGCAGCGCTCGAGCAGGTCCAGTACTCCGATCGCGCCATCAGTGACGTCTCAGCCGATGCAACAAGCTCAACCAGCTCTAGCTCCATCAAATCATCCACATCAGTCTCCTCGTCCGAGCGGTGCACCCATGATCCAGACTGTTGCCGGACCTACAGCGCAAGCTCAACCGCCATATACCCAGCCTACGCCCGCTACACGCGTTCATCACGTTGTTAATGTCCCGCCGGCACCACCAGTTCCCACCGTTTATGCGGCCCAACCTGCGCCCATATTGAGGAGCCATCCTCAGGACCCCGCCCAAATCCCACCCCCTCAGGCGCATGGCGAGTTGGATCTTGGTCTCCTCCAGTGCGAAGTTCTGGGCTCCCTCATGCAATACTTGTTTCCTAGAGTAACGTCTCCGCCAGACGAAAGCGTACTTTTGCACAAGATTGAATCTCTATGGCACCTTGGCACCGCGCATTACCGCAAGGAAACGGGCCAGCTGTACGATCTACATTCCAGGATATTATTGACGTGGATAACCGAACGTCGAAAGATACAGCAGTTGCGACATACATTTGCGTACTCCCCGGCTGTACCAGCCACAGAGATGGTAGAGCGACTGCTGGCCTTGAACGACCTGAGGATGATGCGGCTCAAATGGAAGAGCATGAGCAACGCTGTGGGACTAAGCACCGAGGACGTCCTTTGCCGCACATTTACGATTATGACGAACACGGCAGGGACTGAAAATCTGTTCAAAGATGGGCTAGACCGGCTCAATGAGGGTATTTTTGAATTCCTGCGGACTGAGGACATGCGCATCCTCATGCACAACAAGCGATAGTGGTGCCATGTGCCTTTGAACGCTTCCATGGCATGCTCAATCCGACTCAGGACTCATGGGGACGATTCCGATTACACTTTCCAAGGCTGGCCTTTTGTGTTCACTCGAAAAGTTTTAATAGTGGGCGGTATTCTGATGTCATTTTCGGCTCTGTTTCTGGCATTCCACGACCGGTATTCCTTTTGTCACTTTTGTTTTTGCCAATCCTCTATTTTTGGGACCTGGATCTTCATTCAGAGTTTAGCGCGGTGTTTATGGTATTTCCTCGCTTGGGGCGTTTTTGGATACCTGGACTTGGCGTGCTGTATACCTAATACCTGTCGGACGTTGCTCTGGCCTTAGAATGGTTTGCTCAGGCTGGGATGGTGGCAAGTGGGAGAGTGCGAGTAGCTTAATGCTCGAGTGCAATGCAATCGTGGAAGCTATCTTTGTCGTTTTGAAACGTGATCATACAGAAGCGTCTAGCTGGGTCGTCAAATCTACATCAGGCCTACTGTGCGCTGCCGGGTACGTGTACGCTGTACGCCGAGGATCACGTGGAGAGGTAGCGCCGGGCATCCCCAGCTACAGGCTCTCCGCAGCTACAAATGCTACATACCGTCAATCAATGGTCCTTCCGGCCCCCATGCTGGCCCCGCACAACCTCATGGCGCGGCGAATAACTCTCGCGCGATGCGGCTGCCTGCCAGTCGCTGCCCTACCTCTTGTGTCACGCTGCAGCTGAGGCAAGGCTGTCGTCCTGTCACGGGCCAGCCTTGCGCCCACACAACATGCCGAGCTCGCAGCCTCAGCTTTGAGACCTTCACCGGTTCGGGTGGCTGGTTGCTTATACGGCGTGCTCGCCTGCGCTGCGGTTCCTGCACAACTGTGCCACGCGATGGTGCTGCGATTATTTGTTCCGCCTGGTGAGTAGGGGCTTGCGCGCGGCGCGTGGAGATGCGACACTGACAGCGCTGCAGGAGAGGGGGAGCACCAGATTGTTCCAAAAAGACCAGACCCCCTGGGCGCGAATGCGACGCTCCAGTACGCTGTGGTTTCCTCGACTGCCGCCGCCGCGGGTTACGCGACCTTCGCTGCGCGGTACAAGCGGCGGGTTACGCCGAACAAGAAGGTCTCGGGCACTGCCCTGTTTATAAGATCGTCGGGGAGACTGGGACTATGGGCGATCGGGGTGGCCGCGGCTGCCAATGCATATTACCACAAGGGCTTCACGGCTATTGTGGTTTCGCAGGTGGTGAAAGACCCGGCGCCGCCAAAGCTATACGAGAAGACGGAGCAGTATACCGTGGAAGATGGATGTCTGGCTGGAGCAGCAGCGGGCTTGGTTGCCTTTTTGCCCACGCTGTTTATGCGGAGACCTACCGTATCGTGGTGGACGCGCATGATGGGCATGTCCAACATCGGCGCATGCGCAGGTGTTCTAGCATCACACGCATACTTGCAATACACCGGCGAGCGCCAAAAAGCAATGGAAGAGCTAGAGCGACAGCGGCGCAGACGCATGCTCGAATTCCACCACATCTTCTGGGACAAAATGCTCATGCAGCAATTCGACCCTCTCATCCAAGGCTACATCCGCCACAACGGCATCTTCCGCGCGTACAACCTCCCCTCCGAAGTCTTCGACGCCCCCGAGAAATTCGGCATCTTCTCCGCTCCCGCAGCAGATACAAGCACCGCCACAGACCCCGCCGCACCAGAGAACGCCGCATACTACATCCCCGCCCCAGACTGGACCCAGCACCTACAAGCCATGAACATGGACTCTATCCAAGCCGAGATCGACGACTGCATGCGCGAAAAGCACGCCCTCCTCAGAGAAGCAGAGTTCGTCGCCTACCACCTCTCCCAGAAACAGTACGCCTACGTGCACTCTGCGCACCCCAACGAAGACGACAAGCAGACGCGCATCCGCGAGCTGCAGCTCCTGGCCATCGCGTACAACCGCATTCGCGCAAATGCCGATGAGGCGGACCGCCGCATCTTCGCTGGCGAACACTGGCTTCGGCAGAAGGCGGCGTGGGAGTCGCAGGCTCCGCGCGAGGCGTGGCTCGCGGCGCATCCATCCATCGCGGACGCGGACGCGGAGAGCCATGATCCCAGTCTCAGCATTGCGGAGCTGAAGAAGCTGGAGGAGCAGTTCAAGCACGAGGTCGGCGTGTTTGAGAGTCGGGTGCGAAGCCAGGCGCAGGAAGATGTGGAGAGGAGGGAGAAGTGGATCAAGGATTTGGAAGATGCGAGGACCATGTTGAGGGCGGTGGATTGCATCAGCTGGGAGTTGGAGAAGAGGGTGCCGAAGAGGGAGGTTGGACAGAGGGCAGAAGAGAAGGTAGATGCGAGGAACGTGGGGGCGGGGACGGGCGAGGAACTGGCAAAGGCGGATGAACAGCCACCGCCGGATATCGGGGACAACGATGAAGGTTGAGAACACGTCTGAGGGAGGGGAGTCGGGAGACGCCGTGACTACAAGAACGTTGTTATCTTATGGTGTAGAGAGGATTTTCTGCGTTAGAGCGAATACAAGAGTGTACCATCCCAGACAAAGAATTTACCCATCAACTCAACACTCACCATTTGCGCCTGAACGCCCGTTCCGCAACACCGTCACTCCACGATTACTAAGCGCGACCAGCTTCCCAATCCTCCGCACCATACTAATGTCGCTGTAGTAACCGACGTCGCCAGCTTCCACAAACGCAACAGCGCGCGCATGTCCTCTCGAATTCGATTCGATTCGATTCGATTCGATGCTGCTCCCTCCCCACGCACCCACCAGCTTGCAGGTCTCATCCTCGTCCTCGTCCTCGTCCTCTTCCGGGGAAGGAGACAGCGCTCGCTTGGCTCGTCTGCGCGTGGCCTGCACAAGGTCGTAGCGTAGTTGTCCATCCATCGGGTGGTATGGTATGTGCCTTGATCCCCCTTTCCTCGCGAGCGCGTCTCCCTGCTCCAATATTACAGCATGGGAAGACACTCATCCTGTGCCTCGGCTTTGGCTTTAGCTTTGGGGGTATTCCATGGTCTCCATGCCATGCTGGTGCCCGGTGTTTTGTTGTGTTGGGCGGGATTTGCACGTGTCCGTGGACTGGTTGACGTTGTGGAATCTGGGGTGTGCGTATCTAAGATATTTCGTACCTTGCGCTGTTCGGTGTTGGGGCAGACATGCTGGTGGATTGATCATGGCTGCTAGTGTTTCGGGTGGAGGGTGGAGGTGGAGGGTTGGTGCTGCTGACCTGGTAGTTGGGTTGGTCGTTGTCCCTGGCGACGTCGGACTGCTGCGCATTGTCCTGGATAGCCACGTCAAGTAGCCTGTCTAGAGCATGGTGATGAATATATAGGTAATACGAGAGAAAGAATGTGAGGGTGAAGTTGCACCTGGTTGTTGCCTGTCTAGATCATGTTGATGGATATAATATATAAAAGAGAAAGAATGTGAGCGTGGAGGAACATGAGTTCCATGCTCGTACGGATTTCTACATCATCCCCAGCTATATACGCAACCCCTCGGTGTTTGTACCATCTTGGTTCCCAGAAAACAAGCTGCAAACCCCAAGCTTGCCCAATAAACAGTTGCAAAACGAAGCACAGGAAAATCAAATCTTGCCACAACGACAAACATAAACTTCGTTTTGGAAACAGCGAGGTAACCGCCTCTGCTTCGTCTGACTGAACTAGTGCGCGTTCCAAGACGAACCTGCCGCCTTCAGGACTCCGACTAGGTTTGCTTGCGGGCCTTGTGCACGGCTAGATGCGGTGGGATATTAGGCAAATCTCCATGGAGTGATTTCATGTAAGTTTGCAAGTCTGGAAATCTGGATCTGAAGGTAGCTCGTGCGTTGTCGACGGGCGCCGAGGCCGTCGAAGAGAGAGGGGTAGTGGTGGCGGGCCTAGAGACAAGTGTCAATAGGATCTTCCGAACATCAACAGATGGTAATCTCAACTGACTCATTAACAGTGGTTTTGCTAACGGTAATCGTGGAATCTGAATGGGCGCGGGGCAATTCTGTCGGCTCGGTGCGGTCGTCTGCGGGCACTGCACCCATGAGCTCGGCATCCTGCGCCGCCTGGCGACTCGAACAATGCTTCTTCTCGGAAGGAGTTTCCACCGTATCCTCGTCCTCTGTATCTCCTACGCTGGGCGCGGGTGGGGCAGCTTCCTCCAGGTCACGTTTACGCTTCATGCGACTAGAAGCATCAAGTTAGTGATCATTGTATCGTAACGTCAAATGACAGTAAAGAGCTCTCGGGAGTTGACATGCACTCAAACGAGATATACTGACCGTGTAGCGTTCACGTCTCCGTCGTTCTTGGCCGTGGTGAAGTCTGCTCCGTCATCAGCGACTTCGCGAGCCACCTGCTCGTCTGCTGAATCTTCGTGCTCGGAAGTTTCTGATTCTGCGACGTTAGACATCTCGTCCTCTACAAACCCATCGTCAGTTACGTTGTCGGTATCATGACGGGGTGTCAGGGCCTCACCAGCCGCCTTCGCATCCTTCTTCATTGCCTTCCGACGCCTACCCCGACATCTGTTCGCTATCTTGACGAAGACCCAGAGATGTATGAGCGCCTCGATCTTTGGTCGGTCATCATCGTTCTCTAACTCCAGTCGGTACGTGCAGCCTTTGCGCGCAGCGATGTCCATACCCCAGACACTAGGGCCGAACCGATCGAAAAGTAAGTCGTTGAGCTCGTGATTCAGGTGATACGGGTTGCAGGCTGCCTGTATGAATCTATCGCGCCCTTTATCGTGGAGCTTTCGGCCTACTTTTTCGCGGCTGCGGCCGCGGCTGACGGGCGATCGATCGAAGCGCTCGTCATGGAAAGTCTCGGAGAGTTCGTGGACCGCACGCGACAATTCAGTCAGGGTTGGGTTGTCAAAGCTGAAAACCCCCAGGTGGTTCTTGACCAACGCACCCGGAGCGACGAGGCCAAGACGGCAAAGTATGTCGGCCTGCCTGACGTTCCGATTCCAGACATGCTCCAACCAGTTCAGATCTGTCCACTTTCCGTCGACGTATAGGTCCAAGTCTTCCACAGTCAATCCGCGGAGGTTGCGCTTGGCCTTGGCTGGAGTTTGCGGGGGGTCGTGGATGGCAAGCGTGCTGTCGCCCGCTGCGGCTCCGCAACTGCGCTTCTTCTCGATCTCGACGGATACTCCAAGCGTGCGGTATGACTGAGGGTCGTATGATTTACCATGCGTCAGTGTTAGGGATGACGGAAGCGGGTCACTGCTGGATTGGTTCTGCATTGTGAGATCGGGGTTTGGGCCATTTGCTACGCCAGCAAAAGCAGGTTGACAACGGCCAATACTGGTAACGGAGGAGGTGTTGTTCAGTACCTGGCGCAGCAAGGCAAGGCGAAGCATAGCAGGATGCCGGATAGCATCGTCGGTGGAGCTGGCTTCCACCTCAAGGCGAGTAATAGCCTCGTGGATATCAATAGTCTCGTGGATATCGGCATTGTCGGACGCCATTTTCGGACGCGTTGGACTGTTTGGGAGTAGACCAGTTGGGTGATGTTGAGCGAGGGTGGTGCGGCGAGTATAGGTCGAACCTTCCTACCGTGGTCGAGTTTGGACCTATTTTCACAACCCTCGCCAGGTCACCGACCGCGCCGAAGGTGTTTCTGGCAACAGGCCCAACGCGCAATGTTCCTGCTTATCCCTTCCGCGACCATCATGCCGAATGGCCTAGACAACTCGCCGTGCTCCTCGCAAGCACCTCCATCTCTAGACAGGACACAACCAGTGTGGGCGCACCTGGCCGGGTCGTTTCTGGCGCCCTCGACCGTTCCCTCCAATGCTCACAATCTTAAGCCTCTCCTTTAAGCGACCACGACAGATCGCCGAACGCCCACTGTCCTATCTCCTCGCCTCATCTTCCGCCCACATCTTTTCATCTGCAATAGTTTGTAAGAGTAAGGCTAAGTGTGCGTACTGATAAACAGCGCCTAGAAGCCTGCAAGGTGAAGGGTAAATGTGAAAAGGGGTATACTTGATAGTGTTGGGTCCATGTAAGGGATATATACGTGTTACTTGCATTGATCCAACCAAGTGCCTGCCGCTGCTTGCTGCTGCCTGCCGCTGCCTATGCGAACGCCTAAACTCCGCCATGCTGGGGACTCGAAGTCATGCCCTCTTCCAAAATACGCCATGCCCAAATATCGCCGCGTGCCTACTGGTCCGAGTTCACCGTTTGCTATGCTTTGTCAGTGTACATTGTCATACAAGAGCGTCACTGCACCTACCACAAGCCAGTCCATGCCCTCGTCGACACCCCGGCCGTCAACAGCCGAGCATGCAACTATGCTCCAGTTACGGTCTTTCAGCTCTCCTAGCCGCAGCGCCTCGCTAATCTCGCCTGCGCCCTTTGCCCCTGGCTGATCCTGCTTATTCGCAAACACCAACAGGGCGGCATCCCGCAGCTCTTCCTCGTTCAGCATCGCAGATAGCTCTTCGGAAGCGGTCGAGAGACGGTCGATATCGGTCGAGTCTATGACGAAGATGACGGCGGCGGTGTTGGCATAGTAGCACCGCCAGTATGGCCGGATCGAGGTTTGGCCTCCGAGATCCTGGATGAAATGAGCAAGAGGGGATATCACGTAGGGTTGGGAGGCTCGTAGCTTACCCAAACGTTAAAGTTGAGGTTCTTGTATGCGACCGACTCCACGTTGAAGCCGATGGTGGGTATCGTAGTGACAACCTCACCAATCTAGCCCTGCATTAGCTCAAAGGCCCTGATTTGACTGGAGCGATTGTTTCCCACCTTTAATCTGTACAGCAGCGTCGTTTTCCCCGCATTGTCCTATTCACATTTGTAATCAGCGCCTACGCCGCCCGTGGTGGAGCAGGAGCGCATACCAGCCCAAGGATCAGTATCCTGATCTCTTTCTTTGACCAGATGAGAGCGCTAAACTTGGAAATATATCCGCCCATCTTGTCCCTGAGTTATGTGTATTCCTCTCGTCTTTGTTGCGGCTCGTGTCGGTGCGGTGCCACAAGGGCGTTCGTGAACTTGGAAGGCGGATGATGGAGAGATTATTGTGGATTGAAGAAGCGCAGTATGAATTACAGATTCGGGGTCGTAAAGTCGTGTCGAAAAGCAGGGGCTACTTTGGGTGGCGTGCGCGCGGGGCTCGAGTGAATGCTGCGTGTCTAGAAGTTGTCTCACGCCTGCCGAGGCCGCGGGCGTCGTCGGAGTTCATGTTCCTCCGGAGCCGGTTCCAACGACGACACGACAACCATGGGTCCATGACAGCCGTTGGGACCGACCCATCGGCCAAGGACATGTTATTTGGTACGCACAAAACGTTTTTTCGACGCTCCACCAGCGCTCCAACGTCTACCATGTAAAAGCCAGGATCAAGCTCATTGTTTTCAAGATGCGAGGTGCATCAAAGAGATAGTCTAGGAGATTTGAATCAGAACAGGACATGTACGAGCGTGAGGGTTTGTTCGTGCAGTACTGGGTATATGGGTTTCCCTCAAGGACGTTGGACCAAAATATTTCCCATAGGACCCATGTCTTGACCCTCGTATTCATCGCAGATTTGCCCTTCCTTGAGATATGTGCCAACGTATTGTCTGATATCCTCACTTGCAGCTGCTACTTCTCGCATGCATGCACTCGTCTTGACTCGCATTACGACGCGACTCTCAATATTCAGCAACGTTAGCCATAATGCCCGCTTGTGGACCACGAGGCTACTTCAAGCACGTGCCGTCTCTATCGGATTTAAGCGCCCTCAAAACCCATCTGGGCGCGGAATGTCGCGCAAGATTCTGCGCTGGTACACAAGAACTCGTTGATATCAGAAGCACTCGGTACCATATTTCGCCTAACCAGATCAACGCCGCAAAGCGCTGAATGTCGAGGAATCTCTGCTCTGACTGTTACCAGGCCTGAAAGTATGGTACTGCAACCTGGATGGACTCGGACCAAGATGCTGCGCTAGTGCTGTTGTAACGGCTGCTTATGCTCGACCCATGGATCGGAGATCCACTCGTCACTTCGTACCCCCAACGGCTATCCCAGTCTGCTGTAAAGAAGAGGAGACCTTTGCATAGTATGGCACGAGATATTCTATCCTGGATTAACTCAGCCTATCATCACGTCGGTCACGTCTGACAAGACTCATAATGCCCTCAACCTTGCGGTAGAACCTCCTGGACCAGCTCCGTGCGAACCATGGCACATGCTCACTCAAGCTTGGAACAGCCCTGGGCTAAAATATCAGTCAATACATAGTGGCGAACCGTTATCTGTTGGTAACGATCTGATACCAACGGTCATCGTGACACTGATGCTGTGGTAGCGAAGGAGTGGACCTCAACAACGATCGTGGCATTGAAGCTGCGGTAGGGAAGGGGCTTCTGGTCCCAACAGCTATCTCAGAATATATATAATTCCGTCGCAGATCCCCCATGCTTCATTCTCTCTATCCCATCTTCACACCACTCCAGGACCGAAGACCGCTACCAAAGCCACTTCCAAGACACCCGCAAGCTCACAACCACTCCCACCAACACCACCACTACAACCCCTCATCACTCTCAATAACACAACATTACTACAACCACCGCCACTCCCAAGAGTCTCTCAACTGCTCTCTAAAACTATCACAATGTCTCACATCACCGCTTTCAACCACCCTCTTGCCGCCGCTCCCTCCACTAGCAATGCTAGCCCTCTTCCCGCTGCTGCCGCCACCCCAGCATGCAACCAGCTCGCGGCCTTGAAGGCTAGGAGATTAACTGAGCTGATCGAGCTCGTCGAGCAAGTTTTTGCTGGCCAAGAGGACCTTCGTCAATCCACCCTGTCCTCTATCATGAACAGCACCAGGTCCGGAAGTGTTGAGCACCAGCTTGCAGAGGCCATCTACTTCGAGCAAGGGCACGCCCTTGCGATGCAGTATCGCATCGGAGACATGACTCGTCTCCAGCAAGAGCACGAGGCTGTCGCTGCTGGCATCGCCACGCCAGTTGCGCTTGGAGGGATGAGCGACTTCGTATTGAGGTTGCACTTGAGTGCCTGGGTGGACAGCCTGGGCATGGGGCCGATGGAGGTTGATGAGAGTGATCCCTCTCCTGCTTCTTCGTCATCCTCTGATGAGGATGACAGTGATTATGATCCCATGGACGAGGATCGCCATGACAGCGGGTATGAGACTGAGCCTACCGATACGGAGGAGGATTCGGAGGATTCGGAGGACGGCGATAGCTTTGAGTCCATGGACGAGGACACCGACGACGAGAGCGAGTATGAGAGCGAGGACGACGGCAGTAAGCGAAAGTACGTTACGGTGTGGAAGAAGGAGCTTGGCAAGTATGTCACGTTCGCGTACTAGCGACTTCAACAGTATGTCTGGCTTTCACGCCTGTCAACAAGCTGCTCACCCTCGCATAGAGTACGCTTCTAGACTGTCTTCGTCCGCACAACTTTTGGGATCCGGCTTTCTTATCGATTGTTGACTCTTCGCGCGCTTTTGCAAGCCGCGGCAAAACGCAATACAGGAACTCTGTGGGGTGCCAAAACACAAAGATTCCAAACAGCTCCCGCCTTTCTTATCATAGCTACGGATTCTGGAGTTCGCGTTGCAACTAAATTATTGTTACTTTGGACTCAGCTTCCGTCGACGACGCTACGCTTTCTGTATTCCGGCTTTCGATCGCATCGCCATATTTCCCACCGCTCACCTCCATCTACACTCACAACGGCAGCCAGGCAACTCCAATACGGAGCCTTTTTTGCATTGTCAGCGCTTTCTTGGAATGATACCCGGGGATACATCCCCAAAATGGAGTTTAAGTTTGAATTTGCAGGGCGTTTGTTGGAAGATACCCAGATATAGTACTTTCAATCATGAATCTATTCAGACCTAACTTGCTTGTCGCGATGTGATGTGATGCTTGTTCTGAATGTAGTTGATTCCCGTCCAGCAGAATTTGCAATCAGTTGTTAATTGCTTGTGAACGTATCAAGCTACTCCTGATGTGTATGTAGTAAGCTCCAAGTACACTCCGTTATAGGATATCGGAAAGAGCTCTGCCTACATGTCAACGCTTAGCATAACTGAACTCATGTAATAGTACCTCGAGTATCAAAGATGGTGTATTGTACGCTTGTATATATAGATACTCTACTCTATAGGCGGAGAACATCCAACCATGCTCGACCATTCTAAATAACCTCACACTCGTTTTCAACCCTCGATGAGGCGGCCCAGTGCCGTGTTAATGCTATGGCCCGCATTCAACCCTCTCACGCCTGCCTTTGAAAGGGCGGCGCTACGCGAGGCTCGAGGCTTGAGCGCGCTCGTTCATTGTCATTCTCACAGACCTCCCGCAATCAAGCAGATAAATCAGACCCCGCGCGCCCCTTTGATCCGCTTCACCCGCTGCACTCTGCCCGAGCACATCAACACGCACGCCTGACACCCCGAGCCATCCAACCTTTCTTGTTTGGTAGATCGTTACAGCCGCTCTACGTATACTTGACCCTCGACCGCGCAACTGGCCCAGTTACACATCACCCACACCTCCCTCGAGTAATCCTTCCAGAGAAGTCGACCCCATGTCCGAACAACCTGGCAAAACGCTCAAGTTCGGTACGCCGGAGTACAAGGCGTTCATGGTTAGTGTACCTACACGTTCTCAACCCACTTCATGTTAACAACTTATACAGGCAAAGCGGAAACCTGAACGCGAGGCCGCCGTTGTCAACGCCCTTGCCGCAGAACATCCGCCTTCCGCGTCGGGCGACACACCCGCTGCTAGTACTCCTGGCATCGCGTCGTCAATCTTCGCCTTGGTTCCACCCGCCACGTTCCAGTCCACCCCTGCGCCTGCACCTGCGCCTGCCCCTAGCATTGAATATGCCAATGGGGAAAAGGTTCAATACGATGACTGGACCCCTCAGTCTCCAGAGCTTTGCGGCTGGTCGGACGAGGACATTGCCCGCGTGCGTGACGTCGAATCCAAGTCTCCCCTTGCTGCTGTAAGTTCTCCCGCACCTGCTAGTCTATACGTCTGACATGTATCAGGCGGCAACCTTCGGTATATACCGGAGCGGCCAGCCCGCGTTCGGGTTCCCCTCAACGGGCAACGGCCCATACTACCGCGTTAACCGAATCTTTCCTAGCATCGACGGCATCTACCGGTCGAGTAATGGCGAAGAGTACCGTAGGCCGTCGTGGGGTAGTGCTTCAAAGCCTTCCCGCAAGGTGAGTTTGGGGTCTTCTTGCCCTAGATAATTCAACTTACACATCATATAGGTTATCCCGTGGCGCAAAGATCTAGAGCCAGCCAATGCAATGACTCGTAAGTTCCACTGAGCAACCATACAATTATTTCACCTCGCTAAGCCTGCCAAAGCAGATACGCAACGCACTGTGCCTGCAGCCTTCCCAAATTCTCCTCAGCGCCCTGTGCCGATTCCCCCAGGACAGCATGAGCAGTCAGTGGAATGCAGCCGTGGCAGGCAAGCCACCCAGTCTCAGCCTCCGCGATCAAAAGACAGCCCTGTTCTTTACCCCGTGTACCATGACCCAGTGCACCTACGTTACACGGAAAGCTACATCGCTGTCAATGACAAGGAGCTTCGAGACGAACTCATCATACGAGGTCTTGCTATTCCTAAACCGAAAAAATGGAAAGATCTTGTTGATGCCCTCACCGCCGACGATCATGAATGGTCCAAGCAGCTTCTAGCTCTGGAGTGTGAAGTTCTTAGCAAGCTCTGGGTCAAGGAAAAGGTCGAAGACTTCATGATGGACGATCTTCTGCAGTCACGTAGATGCCTCGAGTATGGCCAACTCACAGTACTATTGACCGATCACTATCGACGGACCCCAGTTGCTGATGAGCTTTGGGCTAAAGCTCGGCCTGAAGAGCAGCACAAGATGCTTCTGCGCATAGCCAACCAGGACGGCGTGGCGATGCGCCCAGCGATACCTGACGACCACCGGGATATCGCTAGAAAGATTGCAGATTTCCGCGCTCGGAAGGTTGCTGCAGAAGCCCCGGATCGCCCGAAGCGGTGCAAACCGCACGAGCGTCCACTATTCAGGCCGAATAATCACACTCTCAAGGATTCTTCACCCCTGCCGCAGGGGACTAAGCGTCAGCGAGAGGAAAGCTTAGAGGAAGAGGTAGAAGACGAAGCGGAGTCATCATACAAGAAGGCTCGATGCGACGGGCCCCCGGCTCCAATCGAGAAGACATCCACCACCGCCAAGTCTGGGCCCTCTGCAGGGTCGACTCCTGAACTGTCTGCCCCCTCCGAACTGGCAGAGAAGGCCGCAGCGGATGTAACTTCAGTCCATCCTCCTGTGACACGGGGGGAAAAGCGTCAGCGAGGGACGGATGACGAGGAAGAGCCAAAACTGGAGCATAAGAAGGCTCGACGAGCTGTTGCTCCAGTCATCAAAGCATCGAAAAAAGGAGAGGCCACGAAGACCACTACTGAAAAGTCTTCCTCTTCTACAAAGGACGTCGAGCGAGGTCCCAAACCTGAGTCAAAGGGTTCAAAGCGCCAGCGAGACGAAGAAGACGACGAGACCAAGCCCGTGAAGAAGAAATCTCGACAACAGCACCAAGACTCTTTTGCCTCAGAGGATGACAAGAAAGCAGCTGGTTCTGGTACCCGCCAGCGTAAGACTCGCGACTCTCGTAAGGCTGGCGGCACTGATGAGAAAGAGCCCAAACCGAAATGGGTAGTGATTGAGTACGAGGACGATGAGTTCAGCGACTTTATTGATGATGGAAGCGAAGACGAAGCCGCAACTGCGAAGAAGAAGCGACGGACCGACGATGAGAAGTTCAATCGCGCAAGGTTCAGAAGAGCGGCGAACCTTGTCAAAGATTGAGTTTACAGTGTCTTCCAAGGGCTAATCTTGGGTTTTAGAAGGCGCAATCCACCACCAAGGGCTTGGATAGCGGAAGCTGGCGTTTGTTTTCTGGATTTTGTGTGGATTTTGTGTGGATTTTGTGTGGATTTTGTGTGGATTTTGTGTGCAATTTGTGTACTCGCAGGCGCAGGTTAGACAGCCAAGCTCGACCAACCTAACACGCGCATCGAAGCCTAGCAAGATATGTCCCGATCAAAAGGGACTCTACTCAGACAACTGGTTTGCGCGCTGGGTCGGAAGGACCACAGGCAGTCTCCAGATACTCGGCCTAGGAATGAGATCATTCAGAGACAACGGGCGAGTACGCTGGTTGTCTACATCTGGAAAGACCGTCAGATGAGACTGCATTTCAGGAATCGAAGGCCCGCTCTACGGCTGCGGCAGTCTTTGGATTCAGGCTGGAGGCGAAGAAGGCTGCTTCGTGGTCCACTTCAAGATACACGGGCCTGGCTGGTCTTCCTCGCCCTACGAAGTTGTTAGTGTAGCGCTAAACAAATATGAATACAGTTACAAAAGCTGGGAATATATGTACGCACCGTAATGAATGAGTGAATGAGTCGTGCCTTCCCTATTGTTCTAACAACACGTCATAACTCGCGCTTCACTAACGCGTTCCTTCCCGCTCGCCATTCCCCTTCCCTTTCCTCACCTCAAGTCGCCAACTTCTTCACACCACCCAAGGAATCTTGTTGAAGCATTTGAAATCCTCTCACGCTCCGCGCATCAAGGCCGCATCTTCCACGCCACAACCTCGCGAATACAAGATGGGCGGAGGTCCCAAAGCCAGCGCGGCCAATCTTGAGCCTCTCGGAAAGCGCAGGCGCTTCGGCACTCCAGCAGATACCTCGAGTGTGAATACCCGCACGTCACCAGTCCCTGAGGTGAGAAGCGTAGAGGATATGGCTCCAGCTTCCTCTGGCGCCATTGACAATCGCAGCGCTCCGCTCCTGAGTACTGCACGAACAACTACTAGCTATACCGAGCCCGAGGTCAACGTGACTTCTCAAGGTTCCGATTTGACACAGGTTGGGAATCCAGGTGCTTGTAGCCTATCGAAAGCAGAGCCGCCATTTTTGAAGACGCGGGTGGCTGGTTATGTGGGTGTCGACAATCAGACTGGGCCAAGTGCAGCCGCAAAGATTGCGAAAAGGACAAGAGATCCTGTGAACAGTGCTCCTTCTCCGCGAACACGCCTCGAGACCAGCGCACGAGCTCTTGCTCTGGCACAGGAATGGCAAGCGAAGTTCAAAGCCCTTCCGAAGAAACCCCCGCTGCCAGATTCTCCTCACGAAACCGACGAGCGGGAGCAGATCAAACTAGACCGTCACGATTCACAGTCATTGCCGGCCGAACAGAGTGAAGTGGAGGGCTATGGGATCATCGCAACAGGCGAGATCGACGAGGAACCACGCAAGCGTCGTCGCAAGAGCGGTCCGGGCCCTCAAGCATCTACGGCGAATCTGGAACCCCTCGGGAATTGCAGAAGAGGGTTTTCACCCAAAGTCTCAGCCTACGGCAGTTTGAATACGTCAGAGCACCAGCAGCCGTCCTCTCAAATTACGTTAGTCAACATGCCGGCAATCGGAGTCCAGTATCCAAATCTAGACGCCGCGCTCGACACAACGGGCTTATCGCAGTCGAAACAGCATATGCAGTCGTTGAGTACCAACACCGTTCCAGCACCAGACAACGAGGTCCTAGGAAAGCGACTACATACACCAGTGGGTCGAGAGACGGTGGTCGCTCCCAAGCAACTCACGAGTAGGGTGGAAGATGTTGAGCGAAACGTTCTTCGAGAGTTCAAACATCCCTCACCGTCTCGCAACGATATACGCCTTGCCACGAGAACCGAAAAGTCGGGCAACCATGATAGGTCCGATGACGCCGTTCGAAAGCTTAAACGCTCCCCGTCTCCTTACCAGCGTCGTGGAGACTACAAGGAAGCTGGCCATCGGGAAATTCGCGGTCACAAGCGCGACAGTGCACGCGATAATGTGCTGGGCAGAGGCAGATCACCAGTAAACCCGAGAAAAGCATGGAGCGAGACGTACCCTTACGAAGCTCATCCCTCCCGTGCACCCGGCGCAAACGTTGATCGCGTTACCCACAGCGAGCGTGATCGGGCTCCGGCGAGGTACCCGATCGAGCGCCAGTACATCGAAGACTATAACAACCGGGACCAACGTGGTGATTCGAGACTAAGAGACGACCGTCGTGCCCATCGAGGAGACGACTTTCTCCGTGAGAGGTCTCACTCTTATCGCCGAGATCGTTCCGTGTCACCCCGTAGGCCCTATCATGACCGACAGAGCAGTCGCGACCATATTCGATATCGTAGCGACGACCGCCGTCATCGTGGAGAGGACCATCTATACTCTCGCAATCATATTGAGCGCCGATCGTGGGCTGACTACCAGGGCCGTGAGTATCGGCATGACACGCAGTCTTCGTATGATGAAGCATCTCGATCAGCTCGACACGAACGTCACGGGTCTGATCGCCACCAATCGCGACCGTCCGCTCAACACCCTCGTTCGGAAGACCGATCCAATTATCGTGGTCATAGCATGAACCGCAACGCTGGGGAAAATCGAGATGACCGATATCGTACGCGCGACGTCTACCGGCGTTAAGTGAGGTTATGCAACCTTGTCTGACCACTCCTCACGTGCTCTCTACTGTAGGCTGCCACGTATATTTCCTGAGTAGTTCGAATGAGCCTGAAGGAGACATTGAACAATAACCGGAAACGTTTCTTATATAGATATACAACGAGCATACACTATTTGCAGGGCTAGTAAAGTTGAAGCGGACAGATATGGGCAGAACGGAGAGAATTCAAATAAATTGTGGCACAAAGCAGACGAATCGCGTTGTCGTTACTTCGGTGCCGCGATGATGACACTCTGCATCCTTGCGTCGTACCGATGAACCTCGATGATCCGTAGACCAGCTGTATCTAGTAGCGTCTCGAACTCCAACTTCGTCCGCTCGACACCGCCTAGCGATGACATCATAACGAGATCCACTTTGCCAGTATTAGTTGGGGTTCGTCGAATGGTTTTCTTATACACGTACTCCATGCAGCCTGCCACGGCAGCTGTGCGTCTGGCAACACAACCTCATCGATCACAATGCGTGGGTCAGGTCCCAGAGCTGGAACTATTGCGTTCAGGATCCGGATGCTGTCTTCGTCCGTCCAGTCATGTAGAATATTCCTGAGGTAGTACAATTTAGCTCCTTTGATCGGCTGCTCATTGAAGAAATCGTGTTCTTGGAACTCCAGCCCCTCGACCTTCGGTGCGCTCTTGAGTGTCGCTTGCACGTCCTGGACGACAATCCTGCCCTCTGTACCAACGACCTTGTTCTTGAAGGCAAGCGCTTGCTGGCCGAAACCACCACCAATATCGACAAGCACAGCGCTATCAGCTGCGGCCTTGTAATCGCCTATAGCAGCCGCGACAGGGTACGAGTCTACCCAGTGAACCTCCCTCTGGATCGCCATCGCATGCCCCAGCGACTCCATCTGCTCGGGGTGCTGCTTCATCCACTCAAAAGGCTCAAGATCCGTCTTCAGCGCTTTATGGAACGACAGGTTCTTGTTGTCAGTGATTTCCCCGTACTTGTGCTCCGCAAGCCAAGCCGGGAGGGCGTAAATACTAGGCAGAAGGACATCGTATACGTGGGATATCGAGCCGGAGACGTGCACATCAGCAAATATGTGCGTGGTCCGGTTTGCTGCGAAGGTGTCGGCTGAGGTCTGGTCGATAAGACCGAAGGCTGCCATGTCGCGGAGGAGGTGGAAGAGCATTTTGGGGGCTGCGGATGTGCTGGTAGCGAGAGTGGAGAGGGTAAGGGGGTCTTTGGATGAGGAAAGGGTAGTGAAGAGGGAGAGGTCATTGCCGGTCTTTACGAGGGGCATTTGGACGGACTGGGGATGTTAGTTGGGGGTTGAGTGGGGGAATGCAGAAGCGAGGGGCGTACGCCGGATGCTAGGCGGATTACGAGGTCCCATTCGTTGTCGAAGGAGGCTTGGAGGTCGCGGAGGTCTCGTTGGATTTTTTGGCGGGTTTGCTCGTCGGATTTGGCGTAGAGAGTGCGGATCTGGGGAATGAAGGCGTCCATGGCGGGTGTATGAATTTTTGGGTATTGCGGTGGGCTTGTAAAGTTCTATTATGGTTGATTTATAGTGGTGCGATTGAATGTTATGATCTGTCGACTTGTCTAAACCCGCTCCATGAGCACTTCATCTTTATATGTATGACGTCGGGGATAGTGTCTCTCGCATTGTCGGCCGAAAGACGAAGGATTTCGGATACTAACTACATGTTGATGCCTAGTCCAGATCTTTGGGAGTTTCATCGGACGTCGCTGAATGGTTTGCACGCGAGGGCAGTCGGATGGATCCACATCGCAGGCAGGCCTCTAAGTAATCGCAGGCAGGTCTTTTACTTATCTAGGTAAAGTAGCTTTGTTGGCATAATCTATGTACATATATAGGTAGGGTTAGAGTTTCTAAAATATGTTAGATAATATTACTTCCTATACATAAATAAGTAAAAGGCCTGCCCGCGACGCGAATCCAGGGCAGTCGACCGTGAAGACCAAGAAAGCCGAATAGACCGATCATCACTCAGAACGATTAGCTGGATCGAAGGCTAGGCATCTTGCGCGGGGGAGGGCATTCTAAAAATCCCCAGTAACTGAGACTCATGCGGCAGTCTAGTTTTAAAGAAAAATTCTGATGAAAACACACGTGCTTGAGGTGTTGAGATTGCCAGCCAAAAGCCGCTAGGGATAAGTTTGGCTTAGTAAAGCACGCACTAGAGAGCTGAGGCAGATCGACGCGCGCAATCTTTCTACCCTTCGCCAACAACTTATGTATTCCATCATCTTTACTCCCGTGAATTGAATCTACCAGACATCTGGCCGAGCCTTGCCAATAACGTGGCTCCTTGTTCCACATACCTGGCTTTCCTATCTTGGCGATGTATCACACCGGCAGTTCTGCAAACGGTCTGAGTCAATTTGTCATTAACCACCTCTTCGAGCTTCATCGGACCATCAGAGCAGGTCTGCTGCATGAATGACCACACCTTTCCGTTGCGTCGGCGCGAAGTCAGCATATACGACCTTGGGTATGCAGGTTAAAGTGCGCGAACACGGCAATGGATGCGCGTCCCGTTCCGAATATGTGTGTATCGACCTATCGTTATGGCGCCACTTTCGCTATCACTACCATAAGTCCTGGGTCCAATAGACTTCCCCAAATGCATAATGCTTACACTGCATGTTCCTCTATGCGCAGTAGAATCTCATTAGTAGACTGGATGGCTTCTCATTGCGACGTGAGGGCTGCGATGCACGGCCGTGCGCCAGACGTAACTTTGCACTGAACGGTAAACGGCTGCACCGTCTCCGTCCGTATTAATCTGACCAGTCCTATTCGCAAAAACAATAGCCTTGAACTCTACAGAAAAGGCGGCGGGACCCGCGTGCAGGCAAATTGCAGATACAAAAGTGCCTCCTCAAACCTAGGTGATGTTTGGAAGCGCACACAATTCAAACTGTATCACGATGGTATCTCTCCGCGCTTGTTTAAGTTTTTTCGTTACGTTCAGGGTCATTGTCGCATATAAATTCCCATACGAAAGCGTTCAGCTCACCGATGCTGACGTTGCTAACAACTCCGACATCACGTTTGGTAGATTCCCTGGCGTTATCAAAGCACAGTGCAAGGCTTTCCCGGGTGACAGCAACTGGCCGACAACTGATCGATGGGATGTTTTCAACTCAAGCTTAGGAGGATCGTTGTTCAAAGCCATCCCTCCTGCAGCAGCTTGCTATTCAGGGATATATGAGAATGCCTCCAAGTGCGCCGCTTGGCGACAGCAATCCAGGAGCTCACTTTCCGTGTACGTTGGTTTGCCTTCCCCAGCTTCATTGTAAAGCTGATCGAAGAACAGGAGCGAAGATCCTTTGATACCATTCAATCAGTGGACGTTGGGAAATCCTTGTCCAGTGCCTGGTGCGACGCCTCCAGGATCAAACGTCACAAGTCCGCCTCTTTCTGCTTGTCATATCGAGTATTTCCCAGCCTATGTTGTGAACGTTTCTACGGTGAAGCATATTCAGCTCGCTATCAACTTTGCAAGAAACAACAACATTCGGCTCACCATCAAGTAGGGCAGTTTCTCAATCTAGTATCACTCTTACTGATGTCTACAGGAACACAGGTCACGATTGGCTCGGTAGAAATACTGGAGGTGGTGCGCTTCAGGTGTATGTGCATCATCTGAAGGATTTTGAGTATCTACCGTCTGTTCAAATTGGGAGATATGAA
Source organism: Karstenula rhodostoma CBS 690.94 (assembly GCA_010093485.1). Taxonomy (NCBI): domain Eukaryota; kingdom Fungi; phylum Ascomycota; class Dothideomycetes; order Pleosporales; family Didymosphaeriaceae; genus Karstenula; species Karstenula rhodostoma. The sequence continues at coordinate 1,137,418 of MU001500.1, forward strand.
GGGAAGGCCGCCAGAGTCGGTGTAGCCTTGGAGCAATACGAATTGTTTCCCCACATGGAGGAAAACAATATTACCTTGCTTGCTCCTGGTTCCTCGACAGTCGGTGCGTACGGTGGTTACATGCAAGGAGGGGGCTTTTCATACATCACATCTAAATTCGGGCTCATGGCCGATCAAGTACTCGCATTGGAAGTTGTGACAGCGGATGGAAGGTTCGTCCATGCTGATCCTAAGGAAAACGAAGACTTATTTTTCGCTATTCGAGGAGGGGGTCCGAGTAAGTGTTCTCTGTTCTCATCCATCTTTAAATCAATTATTGACTCTTCGCGCACTTTTACAAGCCGCAGCCCATTTTGAGATCTTCAATGCTAACAGCCTCTCAGGCAACTACGGTATTGTCACATCAGCCATTGTCAAAGCTTATGACTCAATCTCTGTTGCTCGCATGAACTTCAACTTCCAGACTGGCGTAAACTTTGAGCAATCGAACATTACCACATGGGTGGATAACTCAACCGTATACGCAGAAGCTACAAAGGAACCCTTCTGGAACGGCGTCGATGCCTACTTTGCGCATCTCGTGCGTATAAATGATGCAAAGGGTATCGGTTGGAACACTCTCTCGACTCAAGCTCCGAATCCAATCTTCAATAGAACTGAACGATTATTTTCGTTCACCGGCCAGGTCATTATACCTGGTATATCCGCGGGTGACTTCAGCAATTTTGTCGCTCCCATCACCCAGGACTTGCGCGACGTTGGGATCGATATTAAAGCTGCTGTCGGCTGGTGGCCAACCTACCCTTCATACTCGTTCCGACCCAACGGCCCCGGCGAGGCTGTTGGAAATGGCCGCTTCGTCTCACGTCTCTTTCCGCGCTCCATCTTTGAGGACGCCAACTCCCCAGAGTTCGTCAAAGCTATGGCTGCCATACGTACGTGGGTGGAAGAAGGACACTACAACTTCCATAGCGTCGATTATCACCCGTCTTATGCCACAGCGGGCTACCCGGGCCAGGACTCTGCAGTCAACCCGCATCTGCGGACTGCCATCATGCATGCGACAGGCTTTGATACAGGTAGCTACGGTCCCGAGCGTACGCCCGAAGAAATGATTGTGAGTCATGCCAGACTGAATGCATACGCGCAGAAGTGGCGCGACGCGACTCCTGGGAGCGGGGCATACATGAACGAGGCCGATACCGAAGAGCCTGATTTCCAGGAGAGCTTCTATGGAAACAACTATAACAGGCTGTTGGGTATCAAGAAGGAGAGAGATCCCTGGGGCGTGTTCTATGCCGTTACAGGAGTCGGTAGTGACGAGTGGAGGGTGGAAGGGATCGACGGGCTACCGACACAGCAAGGCAGGTTGTGCCGGAGATCCGAATAGACAAAGAGCGTATCTGTGGTAGAGCTACCTTGCTTCCAGATGCAAATAGTAAACGGTGCGGAGACAAATCTCGACCTTTAAACGCAGACATAGATTGTTATTCAGCTACGTACCTGGTTTCTTTTCTCCAGAATTTACGATCTAGAATTTGAAGCTTAGGTTCGAACAGTCAGACACATGGTTTTATATGTATACTAGGGCGATGTTATATTTGGTTAGTCGTTGCATGTTGACCTGAAGGCTCTCGTCACTCCAGTCCCTTAACAATTGATATTCGGCCGACAGCGAGCGTTGCAAGATGCCAAAAATCATAGATAGAATTATATAGGGTAACTAAGCAGATATGTCCTAGCAACACTCTCTCATCTTGGAAATTATTAGAGAAAGGTACACGCCACTACTACAAGGAATGCAAAAAAGGAACCAACACTCCCGAAGCCTCCCGTTCGGCCCCGCTTAGAGCTCACCTCCCAGCTGCCTAAGCTGTTTGGTAAGGGCAGAACCTACTGAGGTTGCTTCGGAAGTGAACCAAGTCCAATCTATCATCCCCTCATCCCCTCACTCATCCCAATCCTATCAGGGCACTCGGGCGGTCAAGGAAAGGTACTCGCTCGGGTCAAGGCCGGGCCGGCCCCTTCCCAAGCTCCAGCCAATCCCATCATCGTACTCTGACGGTCAGGGAAAGGCTTTTACTAAGGTCAAAGCCGACAGTGGGAATCGAACCCATGACGTTTCACACATCTGACGATATGCGAACTGGTTTCCAAAGCTTTGCGTGACCGTTAAGCCACACGCCGCTTTCAATGGTTACTAGACATCCTGAAAAAAATGATATATATAGTGGCGGTATTTCCTTGTTTCCTGAATCGCTGTCCGGACATTTGAATGGAGCGTGGTGAGAGTTGAAAGTGAGAGGTCAACGACCACTGTTTGAATAAACGTTACGCACCTTTCGACTGTTTGGGCACAACACCCGGCAATTTTCCTGAATATCTTATTTTCACGTCGCCAAACATTGAAAGCTTCCGGGGTCTATGTTGAGAGCTATACTAGTATCAATGCATATTATGTTGGCTTGGTACAATGGGTCAAGCTCACGGCATACTCTAGCTTTATTTACATGGCCATTGCGTTTTGCCGGCTTCCAGAAGCTCGCGAAGTATCATATTTGATTTACATGGCCAACATCATGATCGTCTTTCATTCTAATCTCAAGATCACCACATATGTGACTTATAGATACCAGGATTTTACAAAAAAAACATGAACGACATAAGTTGAGGCGCCCTCAAGTGGTCGTATCTAGCGCCATCACGGCTGCCTTTATGCCAAATTGACGTGTTGGGCTTAGGTTTCACCACGGCGACGCTTTCGAAGAAGCAAGGCGTGTGCCGTTACCTTGGTGAGACCATGGTTACCAAAAGTTAAGTACATTGGAAAATTCAACCCAACTTCGATCTGCGAGCGCGCCCAAGTTCCCGCTGACCGGTGAAGTCTTGTCGTTCACCTTCACCTAATTACTTAATCGAGCACTGACCTCTTCCGCTGCTGAACATTCAAATAGCAACCCGCCGCTGCGTCCCTCCACCGTATCGACGCACCAGACCGCTCTCGTGCCCGCCCGGGGTCGCTACTTGCCGACATGGAGCTGTCACATACCGCCGCAGTGTCGCTTCACCAGAAGCTGGTCGTCATGTTCACCAAGAAGCTTGCTCCGATTCCGAAGCTGAGCTTCATGGGTGAGCGCAAGCCAACGTAAGTAACAACCTACCAGACAGCGTGAAAGAGGCATCTTCTAACTTAACAACTACCAGTCTCGACGATTACTACAAGCTCAATGACGCCTGTTTCCCGGCCCGTATCCCTATGTCCGTCTCTCTCCCTTACTGCTTCGACAACTACAACCTCTTCGCCTCCAACGAGTTCTCGGGCTGCAAGTTCGAGGGCCGCTTCGATATCGCACGTGCTACCTGGTTCTGGAGTCTCGACAAGACCCACACCTTCTCGCGCCAATCGAGCCAGGCGCTGGTCAACTTCCTCCTCGCTGCCATAGTCTTAGCTAAGCCTGAAGATCCCAAAAACAAGCAACTGATAGAGTTCATTCACAAGTTCCGTGTCGCCTTTGTTGCCTATAACTTCCGCGTTCCCGAATTCGATGATCAAGAAGGCTTCCTTAGCTTCTGGTACCACAACACCAGATACGACCTCATTGAGTTCTCGAACCGTACTTTGAAGAAGATCTTCAGGAAGATCAAGGAGCTCAAGCACGGAGTGCCGTCATAAATGCCTTTCCACCCCGCCGACTTTCTGGACAAGGCTCGGCTTCAAGATCCTGCTCTCTTCTCACAATACGCTGTCGTCTGGGCGGTGCAGTGGCTGGTCGACATGAAGAAGGATTTCGAATGGGTCGATGATATGGAGAAGGGGCACAACGCGTCGGCGCGTGTCTTCGAGGATGGCCTAGCTGCTAGCTTGGCAGGTATTGGGATGAACAACGATGTGAGTTACCTGAGTGGCAATGACCTGGCGACAGCCACTAACGCTCACGTGTGCAGCTTCCTACCTACCTCACCCAGGAGCACTTCACCCGTCCCGAGACGCAAGCCCTGCTCAAGGATATCGAAGAGATCAAGCCTGCCGACGAGAAGCACAGCGTCATGTGGATGGACCCGAAGGCTGCTGCGGACCGAATCCTGAACAGCGACCTGAGCGCGATGCTTCAGAAAATGAAACTCTAGTCCTGTCCCATGACATACCTCTTCGATATATCAGTGTGTATACTGAATTACTCCTCCTGGAGCAACACAGTATACTCAGACTTTTGAGGAGGCACTGCATCTTTGGACTTGTTGCCAGAATTGGGTAATAGAGGCACTTCACGGCATCTTGGACGGTGTTTAACGGACTCGGGGTTACATAGTGTTCACGTTTAGTGAACAGCGATACCTGCGCATGATAGCCTTTGGTTGACAATCACAACTATGGAATGAGTAGCCCGAGTTATGAGGAATCTAGTATTCACGCATTGTATTCTTCCTTCAAATCCGTGACGACCCTGACTGTTACCGTTTATAGTTGCCCAACCGATCCAACAAAGGTCACATTGGTCATTTCCGTCGAGCAAGCGAGACTGAACAGAGCTGGATTCTTTCCTCGGCGCTCATGAGTATGATCTCATCCCTTATGTATGGAAGCCACACTGTGCAAAATGGCTCATCTTCTAATGTTGATATAAATCCATCGAGCCAATCTAGACGTGCCGAGATATCTGGAAATACCCGATTTCTCTTGTACCAATGTGATCGTTCGCGTCGAAAAGCAGGCGATATCATCGAGGTGAGGAAGTCTGCCCCGGTAATATCTTGTTTCAGGGCAGCATCTAAGAAAGCTAAAGCGCGAACTGACCATGGTTCGTAGGTGGTGGATCCGGTTCGGTGGTAGTTGGCAGTATGGCGAAGGTAGTGGTACATACCGATTTAGTATATTCTGCACACTCTGGACACATTGTGGCTCGCTCATTGGGATGCCAATAACTAAGGCACTCATAGCACCGCACTATCCCCAGCTGTATGGGGCTCAATGGGGCTCGTCCTAACTCGTAAACGTCGCTAGCGGGGCCAAGTAGACCCATCCACGGCTTCTGCACCATGGCAGTATTTTCGAATGGTGCAGGAGAAGCAGTTGTGCTGATACCGTAGCTACGTGGGCGCCCGGAGAGTAAATCTAGGGGTACCGGCGGTAGCGGACTAGGCTGGAGAGTTACCTCCAGCGTTGTCTCGAGGTTGGACGCGTGATTTTCAGGTCGGCCAAGCCGAGCGATTTCAAACTCGGACAGGGTATCTTTCGTAACTGCACTGTCTCCGAGTGTCGCAAGAGTGGAAGATGTCAACTTCGACGGCGCAGGAAGCCCCGCGAATGTCGCGAAAGATTCCTCAGCCGTGACGCTAACAAAACGCTGCCGTTTTATGTGCCTTCTTTCTGCCACTAGTCTCACTCGTTTAAACTCTCGCACGTCGTCTTCACCTTCTAGATCATCCTTGGCCAATCTTCGCTTGCCGGGCCTAAGTGGCCCGCTCAGTTGTGCAGAAAAGCTTGGCTTCCCAAATGCAGATGTCATTCTCCAAGGATTCGGTAAAGGAACAGGCGGCGGCGGTTCCACTTCCGTGACAACAGTGATCCGACGGAACCACATCAAGCAATTCGAACACCGTGTATCGGCGTCACTCGCGTTCGGGGACGAAGTCTGGCAGCCCGGACATGTACTGATATCTGTGCCCTCGTTCGCAGCTTCACTACTCTCGTGACTGTGAAAGATGAAACTCATTTCTATGCGCTGGCCAGGTAGGAACACTCTCTGCCAAGGGCGTGTCTGGTCGATGTCCCTTCGTGTAGCCTTCTCTTGGAGTCCATACTGCTTATCCTGGACCTTTTTGAAGCCTTGAAGATCGCGGAAGCGAAGCTCGAGCACAGCATTAAATGCTTCCCATGACGTAACGAATTGTAGGTGGACAGGTGCTATCCGGCCGATTGGGTCTTCCAGTATGAAAGGCTCTTCGATCAGGGTACGTTCAAGGCGACTTGAGAGAACAGTTTGTATGCTTACAATCGCATGATAGGTCGCAATATTGGTGGCTATTACCTTGTGCATGAGTGACTTCAAGTCAGTCCCAAGTTGGCGTAGCCAGTCGAGCCTCAGAGCATCCGCTATCTTACTTATGGATATGTTTCCCTGGGTGATATGTTGTGTAGCATTGTCGATGCGGCCCCTAACATCTAGCAGTAGGGCCTGTTGGCTTGAAATTCGCTGCTCGTTCTGTTGCTCGATTTTGTTCAGTTGGTTTTTGACATCCGTCTTATTGAGAGCTAGCAAATTCCTAGGTAGATCTCAGTATCCATTGGCAAAACATAGCGGCAGGTCTTACACATTGGCTGTCGCCAATAGCATCTGCAGGCTTGAGCTTGTCCCTACAATTTCCACACGGAATCGCTGTACAGCCTCTCTTTCTCCCACGCGCCATCGCACTCCCATTACTGCTTTCTTCACGATGTTGGGACTCTGACCGTCCTCGAACGAGTTCTTGTACTTCTTCACTCGGTCTAAGAACTCGGCCACCAAGATCTTACATTGATTCGACGCTCTCTGCGCCGTTTCGCACAAGCCTTGAAGTTCGGGTGTGGATCCGTTACCGTGGGTCCTTGTGAGCAAATCAATCTCTAGAAGGGCTCGGTCGAGTATCCAAAGTTCGCGGATTACAGAGCGGTACTCAGCCTTGGAGCCGCGTGCCTCATCAAGGGCGTCGACAAGGTCCTTGACAAGAAGCATACTGATATGATGTCGCCAACTGAGCCAAAAGTTATAGGCATTTTGTAGTGGATGCTGAGCTTAAGTGACAATGTGGTAGTAGGTTTATGAGTGTTGCGCAACGTTGGCTCAGCCTTCGTCGCTTATGCAAGGCAGATCACGAGGTTTCTGTGGCAACCTCGTAAAGTTCGTGCATTCGCAGCCTCATCGCTCGAGCCTGGATCACGACGGGTCAGACCATCAGCGCAAGCAGCGACCCATGAGGTCATTCTTCCACAATCGCTGTAAGCACGAAGCTCGTGCAGAAGCCCGCACCAAAGAACTTGATCGTCCCGGGTATCTCAATCTCATTCCAAAAGCCGCTCACCATGTCGTTCTTCACCTTGTCACCAAGGCTCTCCAGGTTTCCGCAATTGCCATGTTTCCCCCAGCCCCAGCTGATTAGTCTCCCATCTCTGGTCAAAGCAAGGACATGCTCACTTCCGACTGCTATTTGTTCGATAAGCGGCAGCTTGCTAGGCAATAGCGCCCACATGTTGTCTTTACCCCAAGCTGTGAGGCTGCCGTCTTCATGTAGTACAAATACTGCGTGCCATGTCGCCCCGATTTGTTTCCAACCTTTGATGTTTGCAGGCATGGAGCTACGTAGGGAAAACTTGTCTCGGCCAAGCAGATAATGTTCGCCTGTGGACGGATCCGAGGCGAGATATGTAAATTCTTTGCCGCACACAACTTTAACAGGTCGGAAGGGGATGCTTTCTTCGATGAGAGTAGGCTCAGTGATTCTCTGCTGTGCTGACAACTTCGGCCCTAGTTGGTCAAGCCTCGACTTGCCCCAGCCGAACACGTCGCCATTGGATAGGATGGCAACGTAATGCCAATTACCAGCCGCGAAGTCAATGACCGTATGAGGCAATACATTTTCGGCGAAGGTTCCCTCACCCCAGCGACTTGTGCCTTCGACTAAAATAGTCGTGGCTGTTGTATTACCGGGCATATCAGGGACCTCGTTCCTGATGTAGGCAGAAGACTCGCAAGCAGCCGCGCAGAGCGTAACACCCATCTTATCAGATATCTCGAAATGATCGATCCTTGGCTGTCCGGATGGTACGGGGCCCAGTTGAAGCTTCTCGGCACTACCTGCATGGTGCAGCGATCCGTCGGAGGCGATGATGAGTGTGTGATTATCGCCGCCACAGACGGCACTGATGCCTTTCTCTTCAGGCCATGAGTGCGCAATCGTAGGAGTCTGGACTATCTCCTCGGCCTGAATGCCGAGCTGGCCTTCGCCGTTGCTGCCGAAGACGTATAGTCGGTAAGGCATGTCGACTGCTAACTAGGTTTCGACCTTTTCCTCGCTCTGTCTGCGCGAAATGTGAAAACTCCAATCAAAAGCGCTGAATCAGCTGCAGAATGCGATCCTGATCTATGCTCATCGAATTGCAAAGTTATACGTTGGTGAGGGAAACGGGGTCGCTGCCGAAACGTTCTGGGAGGGTTGCAGGCTTACTAAGGCACATCGCCGCTACGCTACGCCGAAAGTTCGCACTAGCGCCCATTGGTTCGCTTAGCATTTTGCAACTTCCACACTTTCGACATCGACGAACCTTTGCTTCTACGACGACAGCGCTATCACCACCGCACGCAACTAACTACACAGTCGCCCACCATGTCTACCCAGAGCGTGCAATGCTTCGGCAAGAAGAGGACCGCGACTGGTACGCTCCTACTCTCCCTCACCCCTGCGCGCAATATCGCGAACCCAAGCTAATATCTCCCAGCCGTCGCCCACTGCAAGGTACATTGAATGCCAGGACCCGTGACGGCAATCATACTGATGATATGTCTAGGCTGGCAAGGGCCTCGTTAAGGTCAACGGAAAGCCCCTCAGCCTTGTGCAGCCCGAGCTGCTCCGCTTCAAGGTCTACGAGCCCATCCTGATCCTCGGCCTCGACAAGTTCGGTACGCGCACCCACACCCGCAGGAAGCAGGCATGAAGTGAAGTGAAGGGCATCACTAACACCAGCACACAGCCGACGTTGACATTCGCGTGCGCGTCTCCGGTGGTGGTCACACCTCGCAGATCTACGCCATCCGTCAAGCCATCGCCAAGTCCATCATCGCTTACTACCAGAAGTATGTCGACGAGCACTCCAAAAACCAGCTCAAGCAGGCCCTCGTCCAGTACGACCGCACACTCCTCGTCGCCGATAACAGGCGGTGCGAGCCCAAGAAGTTCGGCGGTCCCGGTGCCCGCGCCAGGTACCAGAAGTCGTACCGTTAAACGCGCCGCGGTCGCGTTTGTGCGGAGCGTCTGGCACGGAATGGAATGGTGGATGGCATATGGTGTTCATTCGTGGGCTTTTACATCTGTTCATGGGTCTCATTGAATTGGAGGAAGAGCATGATGGAATGCTACGGGCGACCTGATGGGACTCGGATCTTGTCACGATAAAAATGAACACATTGGTTGCAAGCACACTTGGCTTGTGACGAGACTTAAAGCGGTCCGATTCGTGAGGATGAGGAATGTGCATAATGTTGATGAATTCTTAGCGTACGGCGAGCAGATCGTGAGACGCGCCACCGTATTTGTCAAATTCCACGTTTGCGTGATGCTACACGTTCACGACGTACGCCTCGGAATGATTCCCCGTCCGCAGCAGAGTTGTCACAACGTTCTTATACCCTACTAAACATGTACCAGGGTATCCCTCTATTAATTCGACCGCTGAATAAAAGTTCTCGCACGTGGACGTTATGATCTGATTAGTAGCAACATTCGTCGGCCGTAAAGCTCGCCCCATCTCGTTGATATATCGCTCAACCATCGCTCCCACTGCTCCTAAACGCAGCACATAACGCCGCATACTGATGCGTGAGATCAAGTACATGCTGCGGCAGGCTAGTTCCCTGGATGATACTCCTGATCTTGACGGCGCCCTCTTCCTCGATGAGTTTGCGGATGGTGTACAGCAGGTTCGGTGAGAACTATTTTTGTTAGCACATTCCCCTCTTACGCAACAACGGAGAAGACATACCTCGGAGTACCACCGATACTGCCACGTGACTAGCCTGATCAATGCCCCGCATATATCTCTCACGTTCCCGCCATTCCCGTCCTCCAACTTCAGCATGCCCCTCATCGCCTTGGGACTGAACTTCATCTGCAAGCAGTTCTCATACGCATCCACCGCCTCCTCTTCATGGTGCAGCCTCTCCGCCAGCTCGCCCAGGATCTCCCACTCCTCAGGCGACTTCTTGTACAGCAGCTGCTGTGAGCGGTACTGTGCCATCTCGGTGCGCCATATCGTATACACGCGCAGATCCTCGTAGAGTACCATGAAGAGGTTGTCGAGCCAACGCTCACAAAGGCGCTTGTTGTGGAAGTGCGTATAGTTTTGCTGGTTGAGATTTGAGGGTGTGACAGGGTGCGGGTCCTCGGAGCCGGCCTTGACGACCTCAGAAGCAACCGTGTGGGAGGGTTTTTCTAATGCAGGTGGTGCAGAGGAGGACGGGCCGCCGTTGGGCGCGTCGTCCTCCGCGTCGTCCTCCGCGTCCGATGGGGCTTCTTCGACTTCACCGTGTACCTCGCCGTTGGCCTTGGGCGTCGGAGAAGGCGAGCGCAACGCGGTAACGCTCGCGTTACGCGAGGTGGTCTGAACGTGGGGTGCGGTTTGCTTTTCGTTGCGGTACTCTTCTTCCATGACGAAAACTTGACTTCGTATTTTGAGTAACTGGTCCCAGCCAATTTTCTTTGTGATCTCGGTGAGGAGCATGTAGGCTTTGAGAAACGTTCCCTTGAAGCCTGCTGCGTGGAGTTTGCGGAGTGTAGGATGGACGAGCTCAACGTCGTCTACCGGGCTGTCTATTATCTCGTCGCAAATGGCTTCCGGCATGATTGGCAAGAAGACTCTCTGCGGCTCGGGCATCCGCGGTGCGTCCTTGTCCTGGTATGTGAACATGGGACATGAGTTAAGCGTCAGCAGAGCCAGATCCCATTGCTCGAGGCTGACGTAGATTTCGGCTAAGCGGGCCCATGTCCCAAATTCGCTGGGTGCAGATACCACGCTTCTCTTCGCGATCTCCAAGGCCAGATCGCCGCGTCCCTTTTTATTGCAGAATTCAGCCTGACAATCCAACAATGAGTAGTCCATAGGCAGGTCTTGAATGACTTCATGTAGCAGTTGCACGGCCTTGACCTCCTCGTCGGCTTCGATGTACACCCTCGCTAACAAAGATGATATTTCGGGATCCTTGGTGCGCAGCTTTTCGAACAAATTAATGCCTGAGGCGTATCGGCCCGTAGTATGGATGTAGTTCAGAAGCCCAGTTGTAAGGTGGTTCGAGACGAGGTTGGGAACCTGGATCTCAGGATCGGAGCCTAGTTGCCAGCCATTGAAGAACAAGCGCTCTGCCGCGTCGAGGAACTTGTGTTCGCTTTCGGTGCTGGTAATGGGATTGAATCTCCGCACGCCAACTATTTTCTTGATTGTGTCACCCGAACCATCGTCGGCGTACGAGTATGCGCGCAGTACGCTGCAGAGATATGTTTCTAACCACAACTCGTCGGTCGCAACGCGCTTGTCGCCACGCTCGTCGATGCAGTAGCTCTCCACAGTACCAGGGATGTAGACCTGTACGCGCATGTCTAGTCGCGAAAACGCATTGTAGCAGCTACGCGCCGTCAGCCCAGTCCCATGCTTTTCTCAGATGCCGCATACCAGTATAAGCCAGAGACAACCTTGTGTTGCTTGTCGTGCGGTGAGAAGGTCAGGGTGTTGATGTAGGCTGCCAGACTGGCCGAGGACGAAGCGTCCATACCGGTAACATGGTGATAGACTCCTACCTGCAGCACGTCAGCGCTTCCTTCTCATATTTGGATTGCCCAGGACAAGCTCTACCTGTTTCTTGGCATCTCTAATTGGCTGCTTGATGAGGTGGACGAGATCTGGAGGGCCTAGTTCACGGAGAGTCTGGAGGGTCTCGGAGCGCGCTTCGATGGCAGAGTGCAGCTCCTCCTCGAAGATCCTATGAATTTCCAATTAGCAAGCTGACCACATGAACAATCTTACTGATTGCGGAAACTCGCGACATGATTTGTGTGCGAGTCGAGCTTTATTCATGGCGCCGCCTGGCACGCACAATGTGTGGCTGTCTGGGAAGCTTGGAGGGATGTTGCGTACTCAGGAACAGCTGGAGCCGTCACCATGGCTCACACGTGCAGCGGGGCGCGGGAGAAGCTTGGATGGGGAGTCGAGTCGACAGCAGCATGCGCCGGGCTGCAGGTGGGCTGTTGGAGGGGTCCGTGGGCGAGTGTCAGGGCTGTGTCGTTTCCTGGAGGACAAGCATGCGGCGGATCGGAGGTGCTCCCTCACTGCTGGCGCCGTGCTGTGGCTTGCTCGCGCCAAGGACAGCTAGCTCCACGACACGATGTATACGCGACCATCGCTCTCGACACGCCGCCAAAGAGGCTCGCATTCCCACGCACGGCGGCCTGCTGCAATCGTTGTATACTTCAAACTTCCCTCTGCGTTGCCTACGCGCTGACGCTCTTCTTTAAATGCACCGCGCAAACCTAACATCATGGTAAGTGCAACTCGCGGAGCTTCACATGCACTCACTGAAGCGCAAACCACAACTGCAGCGGTTTCGCTAACAGAGACAAAGTCGACCTGGCATGCGCTCAACGTCGAGCCCGAGAACGAGGAGGAGGTCGAGATCGACGACACCAAGGAAATCCAAATCGAAGAGGCTCTGAAGCTCTACCAAACCGCCCTCAAGCACCACGCCGAAGGCCCGCAATCGTTCGAGAGGACCGCCGAAGCTTACAAAGCGCTGTTCGAATCCGAAATCTTCAAATACCACGAATCGCTCTCCGAGTACAAGCGCCATGAGCTCTATGGAGACGAGTTGGTCTTCGACAGCATCCTGGATGACTTTGATGCTGGCCCAGTCCAGGCCGCTGGCGGCACCGAGACCGCACCGAACACGCTCCCGCAACTACTGCACCTCTCGTACAAAAACCATGGCCAATTTATCCTGGAGACAATGCAGCATTGGGCTAAGGAGCATGGCATTCCCTTGCAACAGGACAGCCCAGGACACGTAGTGTCCGCCTTGTCAAACTTTGCGGATGCTTTGGACAAAGAGGACACGGATTTGGACTTATGGCTACGGACCGCCTCCGTGGCTGCTATGCTTGGGAGCTCGCGCATTACCAGGTTTTGCCTCGAGGCTGTGCTGGATGGAAACGACGAGGCGTACGATAGTTTGCTTCGTCTTCCAGGCCTTGAGGAGGGCTTTGCTGGCCATCAGCTTCGCGAATTGGTCGGAAAACTGGAGGATTCGCTATCCCTTGAGATGCCCCCACTTGCGGCACTGAAGAAGAAGAAACTTTCCGAGACGCTCAAGAAACGACTAAACCCCTATCCTTGGGCCCCAGTTCCCTCTGAGATTTCGCCGCCCATAGCACAAGCTGTCGAGCGACCGCCTCAGCGCGTCATTCTCAGTCCACTCAAGTGGGATTGGGCGGGTGCAGGAGACGTAGTTCTTCGCCACTACATGGCAGAAATCAATACCGTAATCGAGAACATACAACCAGGTTGCGCAATCGCCCTCGGTGTGCCACCTGAAGCCACTATCATCGAACCCGTCGGGAACGTAGATGTAGAAGAGGTTGTGGTTACGGAGCCCCCGAAGGAGGATATCACACCCGAGCAAGACAAACTCGCCGCTTCCGCGAAAGAGCCAGATAATTCCGCAAAGGACGGCGAGGACACTGTGATGGCAGACCAGGAGAAGCCTGAAACTAGTAAAGTTGACGATGGAGAGTCAACAACACTTGCAGAAAATGGTCGGGAGCTTTCGCGCAAACGCTCAACAGATTCCGCCGGGCTGCCAGAAACTGCTGAGGGTGGTCGCGCCCGAAGTAAACGCCTTCGAGCACGAGATTCAGAAGCAGGCTTGGGCGCGGAGGCCATGGGCCAGGCCGTTAGCAACACACTTGAAGATCAGCTTTGGCCATTCACGAACGCTGATAAATGCCTACGCGAAGTGGTCAACGACCAGTTTGAGAGGCTTGGGGTTGAGGGTCTCGGAAAATTGGAGGAATTGCGTGATCTGGTCAGCAACTCTAGCACTGGAGCAACGGCGACCGACAGCATTGACAAAGCAGCATGCGACATGTACACGGCTTTACAAACATCAGGATCCAAGATTGCACCCGTGTTACTCAGTGCAGAGCCTATGGATCTGGGCGGTGCATCGCGAGAAGCTGGCTTGAACGCGTTTTTGGGCTACTCCAAGTCTAGTACTGCACAAGCCTGTATAAAACCAACTTTGCAAAGCGAGAAGCTTACCTCTTTTGTCCAAAGTATCAACAATGCCTGGCTTTCCACGCAAGAAGTCGCATTTTCCTGGGTTGAGGCCCTGTTAACTCCGGGTTTCCTTTCGACCACAGACAGTACGCAAAGCAGCAAGTCAAGTTATATACAATACCGATGGGCAGAGGACCTCAAGCGACAAGTGGTTCAGGTTCTTGTCAATGTTGATGAGTTCATTCACAGTCGTATGCTCGATCGCCTCGAAGCTCTCAATGACAGGATACTAGAAGCACAAGAGCAGGTGCAGCAGTATACACTCTCAACGTTTGATACCGCACAGATCGAGATAATTGAGACGATCTTTGAGCTTCATCTCGACGTCTACTCGTTGATTAAACATCCTAGCAGTGGCGTCAATCAAAGCACACAGACCGAGCAAAACGATCGACTATCGCGTTGGGTTTCGCTTGCACGTGAAGCTATGCAACTACGTTCGAGCTGCCAATCGAATGTCGGACCGCTCGACGAGCTATCTCTGCGCCATATATGGGCATCTGTCTTTCAACTGAGTGTCGACGATGAGGTTCTACCTCAACATGTTTTTTACGCAATGGAAGAGCTCAAAGAGATCTTCAAGTCTTCGGATGGACATACAGTTGAGGTCCAGAACAATGCAGTCATGCCAGAGCTTTCAGTAGCTGCGATAGATCGCGAGCTCGTCCGCATCAGCATGAAGGACTTTTTCTTGAGGGTCTTCGATACTGAAGAGAAGGATCCTGTTGCTGTCATTGAGAGTTTGGAACCGATCCTTGAACGATCGGAGGAAACAGATTCGGTAACCAATGGGCACGCCGACGGTGTAGGGGAAGAACATGGGGACACGTCAACGGCCGACGAGACTCCAATTTCGTCAGACGTGCAAAAAGCGCGTCCATCTCCCTTGCAAGAGATGAGGAAATTCCTTGATTCGGCATCTGTTAGCTTGAGGCTTTCGTTATGGCAGCGCCTCCGCGAAGCTTACGAGGCAATCGAATACCCGCCAAAGGTGCTATCCTGCTACCTGCGAAGTATTGAAACCTTGACGGGAAAGTTCAGTACCTCTACCTATCAGGAAAGCTCCGATGCTGACCGTCACGTGGAGCTCATAAGGTGTTTCCGCATTGTTGACGAGATCGCGGTAAAAGTTCTTCATATCATTAAAGATGAGAAGGATGCATTTGCTTGTCTGACTTACGAGCACATGCAATCGTCCATGTCGGCGATTTCGCAATTGCTGCGCATCTTATCTGCAGCAAACTCATTGCAAGATTTGATCCGCGTCGGACAGCATTCCATACCTCGGTACGCGGAAGGATTCCCGCCGTCTACCTTCGCCAACATCACCAACCGCCTCAACGATGTCCAGGTGCGGCTCTGGATACTCCAGTACTATCTCTTCAGGGAAGGCATCTCCCAAACGCTGGATAAATTCGAACTCCCCTCTGACGAGCAATTTGTATTCCTACGCCATGTTCATCATGCTCTTGGGGTACGATCTTGTGGCCATGCGGCTGGACGCCTCTTTCTTAGGCTCGCGAAAGATGAGATGCTATCATTCCAGGATATTCCTGAACCTGATACAATGGCCACCGAGTTATCCCAGGTGCTCTACGATCTTTATGGCTTGAAGACTTTCATCGACCCAGTGGAATGCCAAGAATATGGCTCTAATGCCGACATTCTCGACAGGAGTGCAGCGACGAAACTGATGACATTCATCCTTTCTCAAGCTGCAAGAATGAATATTAAGGACCTTGCGAAGCACGAGTTGAAAACCACAATTGAGCGGGTACATGGAGCTCTTGGAAGACCCAGAGTTCACGAAGACATAACACAGAACGGAAGGATACTGAAGGCCTATCTAAAGTCTCCCATAAATCCAACAGACTTGCTCAGCTGCTTGAAGGGCGTTGGTACACTTCCCACAAAACCAATCCTTGCTGATGCCTCCGTCGCTCCGGCCGCCAAGGGATGGTATTTTTTGATGGGAAATCTTGCACTTACCAAGTTCAAGATGCAGAAGAGGACCACCCAACAACCAACCGAGGACGTCAACTTTGCTCAGGCATTCTTCCTGCAAGATCTGGAATTCTCCAGCGAGCGTTGGGAGACATGGTATCGCCTTGCGCAAGCGAACGATACCCAGCTGGAAGAAGCTGTATCCTGGACCGCTGAGAAGCTCAACAGCAGTAGCGGAATAGAGCTTGTGACCTGGCAGCGGGCGGCAATACACTGTTATGGTATGGCAGTGAACTGTGCGGTTCGCGAAGCGGACCTATCCTTGGAAACGCTCGGGAAAGTTGCACGTTTGTACGCAGACTTCGGCAACCGTATCTATGCCTCATCTCGAGAACCTTTCAGTATGAATGCGTTTGACATTAAGGATACGGAGAAGAAGTTCTACAGCGCGCCGGACCATGCGCCTGTATACACGAATTTGCCATTCGCTCCATTGTTGTCCTACACCGCTTGGAAGTTTGCGGGCGCGTTGTTTAAGCTCGCAGCTCGAGGTGAGCCAGACAAGTGGTGGAACCACTACATGCTAGCGAAAAGCCTCTGGAAGATGCACTGTGCCAATGTGGACGAGATTCGGAGAGCTGCAGCAGCAGGCAGGCTGCCGACTTCGAGAAATGGCCCGTCCTGGGAAGAAGTCATCAAAGCTATCGTGAATGCTATCAACACACTACCGGAGAAGAAAGAGCGGGGTAGAGAGCCGGTTCTGGAGCCTCATTACAAGCTCGTCTCCGTTACCCATAAACTTGTCCAGCGCAAAACGATTGACATTGAGAAGGGTGTTGAGGTCTTGTCCAACACACCGTTCTCAGAGAACATCGGCACTCCAGAAAACACCGACGAATGGGAAGGATACATACTCAAGGTGCTGAAGTCGCTACGTAACGCTGACAAGTCAAGCTGGCACCATCGCATTATTGCTCGAGCGGCTCATGTCATATATGATGAGTCCAATGACCTTATGGTCGCTCAGGGCGCAAAACATGAGCTTACGCAGCAGATATTTACCAAAACTATGGCAGTCCAAGTATGGAAACCCGAACACGAGCGACCTGGCCGGCACTTCGTGTACACCAGCCGTTACACCAAGTTCTTCGTCCACCTGTTGAGTCAAACGGGCGACCAACCGAACCTGGAGGCGTTAGCCAGACGTGTTCGAAGAAAGCAAACGGATTTCTTCGAGCATACGAAGCTATGGCAGGAATTATGTCAAACATACCTCCAACTCCTGCGACGAATGGGGCAGATCCCTGATGGGCAAGAGGACATTGTCTTCAAAGCTATGAACTTCGAAGAGTACAACGTCCAGGCTACCCGTCTCGAAGCCTGGTGCCAGGATCCCCATACACAGCATCCCGCTCTTGATGTCCTGCGACACACAGTGGAGTTGAAGCGCGTCAACAATGGGCTCACTAAGGCTATCTCAATCGACGACCTTCTTGGAGATACTTTCGCCCTGCTCTATAACACGGTCGGTCCGACCCTGCCACCCTTACCTCAAGAACAAAAACAGCTCTCAACAGGGACAGCAACACCAGACGCCGGCGTCCAACCAGGATCCGGAGCGCCCTTCCTGCCACCAATGGCACAGGGCCAAATCGATGGCGCCATACCTTCTGACAGTCACAATGCCCCCTTCAATCTCTTCCACCCAAGTCAATTGCAACCGCAACCTCAGCCGCAACCGGTCGCCGAACCCGTCCCCAAACCTCGAGCCAAGACTGTAGGTCGCAGAGAGATCCAACGCCGCGCCGAAGCATGCGCGCAGAAACCAGCCGGTGCGGCCGCCCCTCCCACTACGTCGGTGATGCCTATTCGCTCCCCGCCTACTGTGGCATACTCAACACTTCCCTCGGCTACCACCGTTACTGCGCATACCGCTCCCTCGCCTGACAAATCTGTGCCACCCGAGCCCGCTCCCACACCTATTACCGGGCCTAGCGCACTGGAGCCACCCAACGTCTCCACAAGTGGCATAATCACGGCTGCTGCCAGCGTCACCGCCGACGAGCGCAGCGCCCCTGCCTCTGTGCACGACGACGCAGACGACGAAAGCGAACTTAGCGAGCTTGACGAGGATGAAGTGCAGGAGATGGGGCATCAGATCCATGGCGTAGGGATCAGAGCTATATCCACGTCGAGACCGAGCTTGTTTCCGAATTTGAAGAGGAGTATGGACAGGGACGTGAAGGATACGGATACGGAAGGAGATGGTGAGGAGGAAGAGGAAGAGGTGGAGGAAGAAGAGGATGAGGAGGAAGAGAGAGAAGGCGAGGATGAGGACGGGGATACAGAGATGAGGGACGGGGATGAGTAGCGATGTCGAGTTTCGTAAGGGAGTTGATTGTTCGTTATTATATGTTCATGGTGTTATTAGTAAGGGATAAAGATTTATTCATGGGGTGTACGAGTGCTTATGGAGTTTATGCGTTGGGGCTGGGCTGGGCTGGGCTATTGGGTACTACGGACCACGGGTCCTCGACGTGTTGTAGATACCCCTGGGTAGATTGTACGATATTCTTGTCCAAACGAGCATGGCATGCCCATATCGTCCGAATCCGTTTGCGCACGTCACAGACTCTCCAAGTGTTTCTCAGTGGATCGAATGCGGAGAGGCATAGTGTATGCTCGTTTTGGAATAGTCCGCGATGGGCTTCAGGCGTCTTAATGCAGCAATCACGCGTGCTCAAGGAGCCTGTGCAACGGTGGGCGAAGTATAAATACTGCTCTCATGACAATATTATATCTTCACACAACTTCTACTACACTGCTGTGGAGTACTAAAACAGGAATGAATTGAACGCATGTCTTTATGCTATTCCTGGCTGGGAACTAAAACACGGAACAATGCATTACGATGTCCTGGTTGTCTTCTTGCTGTGGATACAAAATCCAGGGGGGTTTTCAAATGTGGAGTCTTCCAGCCTTTGTCCCGAAAACAACTCCGAGCGAAGGTATGCCGGTGTTTTGGAGGGACTCGAAATGCGGCGGGTAACGTGCCATGTGGGTGGGGAGTACTCTACCCCTACCAAAATACTGAGATCTTGATTCCATGTATCCGGGATAGACTGGCTGCATTTTAATCGACAGGGAGGCGGAGTGTGTTTCAAAATGCCCTTTCGAAGAGTGTATGCCTGGTCTGCGCCTCGCTCTCTCGACGGAGGACGAAAAAAAGGCGAAACCCCCAACCATGTTTGCTGTGCCTCCCCTCCTTACGTATTGGTCTGGATGTATTACAGAATCACTCGGGGTGTACAATAATGGCCGGAGTTGGACGCCACGAAAAGCAACACAGCACGAGTTACATGGGCTGGGCATTGCGCATACCATGGTGTCATCGATCCGGGGCATGACTCGGGGAAGGCGTAAAAGCTGCTCAGCTTGCTGCATCGTTCCTCACACTATCTTTGTTTCTACGGAGGTCTAGAACGAAGGTTCAAGGTCTATAATGTCTTTGTTCCCCTTGCCGTCGCCAAGATACCATCTCCATGCGTCGTATGGCGGATTTGCTCTCCTACCTAAAATGGTCGCGCCCCAGCATGATGTGGAACTGTGGGACCAAGACACAACACATTTGACACAAGTGGTCCTCCACCTTGATTAAAAAAAACCCCCCCTTCATATCATACATGATATGTGAAGCACGCGTGTGCACCCGGCCAGTCCACTTGCAAAAGTTCCTGCAATACGTAGTCATAGGTGGCTCCTGCCCTCGCGCTTTCAAATAAATAGTCCTCACGATCGTGACAACCCTCACTAGGGAGTTGCATTCTGTGCAAGGCTATGTTAGAAGTTCAACAAGGTTCGCAGGATGGAGCTCTCGTACTATCAAAACCGAACGTTTAAAGCTTCATGGAGAACATGAACTTCAAAACAAAATTTCATGAGTTTTTCCAAATTGAACTTCAAGATTTCGATCGTATGTCTGGCGGGTTCCGGCTGCTGTGGACTCAAAAGACGATCTTCCGATCCGCATGTGGATTGCGCGTTTGCGCCGAGCCTCCAGGTTTGCGTAAGGTACATCGAAATATTGTTATGCGTGAGTCTACTGGATCCAAATCGGAGCATAGCCTTTCGATGACGAACGTCGGAGCAGCTATAAATACCCTGGACACAGGAGTGCCCACTTCACACCGACGTCCATTTTCGCTGAAAATACTAAAAATGCGCGATGTCTCACGCATGTGCAATCTGCGCTG
Source organism: Karstenula rhodostoma CBS 690.94 (assembly GCA_010093485.1). Taxonomy (NCBI): domain Eukaryota; kingdom Fungi; phylum Ascomycota; class Dothideomycetes; order Pleosporales; family Didymosphaeriaceae; genus Karstenula; species Karstenula rhodostoma. Next base: position 1,157,686 of record MU001500.1, read on the forward strand.
AATTAAAACCAAGCCAACCAAGTGCATGTGGGCTTCGGATTTCAATCCAGAAAAGACCAGTAAAAGCCTCCATGTTGGGATTGAATTTCAGACACATACCGTAGCTTGACCTGATGTGTTGCGAGCTGTTGCGCCACTCCGTGCAGATAAAAGCATTACGAACACCCTGTAATGGGCAACGAACACTCATAGAGAAATTCACGGCACACCTACCAGTATATAAATCTCAAGTCGGGCTCTACGTTCCTCACTGCACTATCAACTTCTACGGGGCACCAAAACATGCCTCAAATCGACCCCATGGGACGTTCTCGGTTGGACTAAAACAAAGCTTGCGATCTGCTATGTGTGCCTGCGGAAGGAAGCTCATGTAAATATATGCGATGTTCCCGTCTCAAAGGCTAGATTCACCCGCCCTACTTCTGCGGGGGACTACAAAACAAGCAAACCGAGCGTTAATGGGAACCTCCTGGCTAGACTAAGATAATACGCGCACGCTTGCATGTGTGTCTGTGTCGAGTTTGAGTGACGCGAATGGAACGATGCAAGTGATCGATGCAAACACCATGAGCATGAACCGAATCAGCTCTTCCTGGGAGACAAAAGCCACGGCCACAAATCCAATGTTACACTTCTTGGATTACAACCCACGGTATACCAAAAGAATATGTTTCTCTATGGAGCAAGCGGATTGCAAGGAGGGTTATATTGTGGATCTCAGAGCTCAAATTCAGACTGCCAAAATTGCACAACGAGACGTCACAAGAAACAACCCAGTCCGCGTTGTGGGCTCGGCTGAACTCAAACAACCGTAATTACGCTTAATGTCTTTGTGACCGACCTGCCCGCACTGCACAGTCAACAATATAAATCCCAAATACGAAAAACTCCCAGCTCGATCACACTGCGCAACCGCTTGTGATCGGGGACTAAAAGCTGGAAGCGCAAAGCTGTATGTTGCGTTTTTTCTTGGACTACAAGGCACTCGCAAAAAAAAGTATGTGTCTCCGTGGAGCAAAATTGGCTCCACTGGAGGATCATGTCTCCGCGCTCAAATCTGTGCAGAGCCAAGCGATACGACCGACGTTTGTGGAAAGTTCAAATCCGTGAAGAACAAGTACGATGTTGAGATCTCCATGGGTCAGAAGTTTTCATGTCTCGCTCTTGCTCGCGAAAATCTGTACGCCATCGGTACATGTGTCTGCGGGGACCGAATATAGCGGACGTCGACAATATGGGCAATCCATACGCAGAGGGCTATATGTTGAAGTCACGTCTGGACACTCTTATGCACTGCCGACCTTCTCGGGAGACCAGAAGAAACAGAGGAAAGGATTGATGTCCAGTTGACCAATGGACTCAACATGGACACTGTTTCGTTGCAAGGCCAGTAAAACCAAGGTTCTAGCATGTCGAGACTCAAGGTATCATTCTCTCTCCAAGAAAATGTAATGCAAAAAGGCCAGACGGCTATATACAAGAACCGATGTAGAATCGCTTCATACTCCTTCACTCTTCTTTATCTTTCTAATTCCCCGTCCCAATATAAACCGTCTCTTCCAACTCCCTCGCGTTGATAACGCTCGGGCCAATCTTCCTCACATCCGCAATCCCCACCTGAGCCGCATCCAGCACAATCTCCTTCTTCATCATCTGGATCGCTTTCTTCACGCCCTCTCTGCCATAGCAGTTCGAGTACAAGAACGGACGTCCAAGCCCCACAGCCTTGACACCCAGCGCCATCAGCTTCAGCACGTCGGTGCCGTATCGGACGCCTGAGTCGGCGAGGACTTCAACCTGTGTGAACACCTCGGGTGCATTGCGGTAGATCTCGTAGGCGATTTCGAGGGGGGGCGGGGAGTGGTCGAGTTGTCGGCCGCCGTGGTTGCTGATGTAGATTGCTTTTACGCCGCGGCGGATGGCTTCTTGCGCGTCTTCGACGGAGGCGATGCCCTTGGGGATGATGGGCAGCGAGGTGCGGTTCTTCATCTGGTCGTAGAGGTCCCAGGTGAGGGCAGATGTGGCGGAATTGGCGTTGGTGGTGTCGAAGCGGGCGGCGCGGTGGCGGACAGCGTCGGCGGGTGCGTCGATGGTCCAGACGATGGCTTTGGCTCCGGTGCGCTCGGCACGCGCGATGTTGTCCCATGTTACTGAGAGGTTGGCGTTGGTGTAAATCTAAGGATTATTAGCAAACGGACCGTGTGAAACGGAAGGTGCATAGACGCTTACCTGTTGGAAGATGACTTGCGGCCCGTTGATGGTGTTGTTAGACTTAGCAGCAGCAATCTCCTCGATGGTCTTCTTCGCATACATCGCTGCAATATAGAGCGTGTCTTCATCTGCCGAAGCCTCGACGTAATTAAGCTCTCCCCTCTCATTGCAATACTGTGCTCTTGGGGCAGGCGCAATAAAGACCGGGCTCGTGAAGTTGTAACCCAAAATAGTGACGCCCAAAGTCTCGTTGACCTTAGTGGTGTCACGCAGAAACCTAGGCCGAAACTTGACCTTCTTCCAAATGTCCAAGTTGTTGCGATAGCTCCATTCGCCGGCACTTCCGGTACGGTAGTAGAAGTAGTTCTCGGTCGAGAGCTTCTGGCGAGCAGCGAAATCGAAGTCGTTGAAGCCACGAATGTCTTTCAATGCCGGCAGTGTTCCTTCGGTCCAGTTGTTTGACTGCTGCAAAAAAGTCTCCAGACCCGTATCCGGCTCGTTGAGAAAAGGCTCTGCGGCAAGCGCAGTGGCAGCCAGGCCCGAAAAGAAAAGTGCGGAACGCATGCTGGAGCACTGCTAGCAGCGTGTGAAGTGAATTGAATGTGAAGGTCTGAAGGAATGGACGAAACCAGGTGTAGGCTCTTTGGATATGGTGGTCAAATCCGGTACGATCGACCTGCCATTCCTTCTTATACGTACCATAGGTACCTGCCGTCGTGTCTCGATCCGATTGCCAATCCATTGTTAATCTGATCCCGCAGTCCTGCAAATTCGTTTTCTTGTTAGCACCTTGGCGGTGGCAGGGCTGGCAAGTTTGTTCGGAGTACACTTAATGGTGAACCCAAGGTAGAGCCGAGCAGGCAGGTCCCAAAAACGTGATGCGGTAGACTAAGGTAGCGTTCGGACGACCAATTGGCGCGTGGAAAGACCATGTTGAAATGCCCAGACCAATGATTGCAGGTCCACTTTTTGATCCTGTATGCGCTTGATCTTCGGGCCGTTCAGGTGAGGACCCACCCAGAAGCCCAAGGCCGTCTGCGACTGTCTGCGACTGTCTGCGACGAACGGAATATGTCCGTCCACCTTCCTAAACAGCATTCTGTCGGCCGAGTTTCCCTGGATTTCGTTGTGCGTGCCGCCAGGGTCAGAAGCGCGAAGCTCAATTGCGGTCGAGAGGCGCCAGCAGCAGTGATAAGGAATTGCGTGCTGTGCATGAAATGTTGAAGAATGGAGGTGGTCAATCTATCGGCAACAGGAAGGTCCGACGCAGCCGCTTGTCAGATGTCAACTCCTCCGCGAAATAAGGCCGAGCCAAGACCTGTGAAATGACGTCGGAACAATTGAACGCATGAACGGTGCATATCGCCCAAGTCCGAAATCGCACACCACTTCCTTCCATAAACATATCAAGTCGCGATACAGGTATAAGTATGCAAACGCCGAACGGACAAAGCGAGTCGGAAGTGGGGGCCCGCGGCCTAATCTCGGCCCCAATGCCGTATGTGTAGAGAGCAACTTGAGCTATTGAAACTGCCGCATGGATGCATGTTGTGAACATCTCATCACGATTCAAAGCTTCACGAGACATAACAAAAAATCCCAATCCGCGGACACATTGACTCTGCAAAACATGGTTGCATCTATACCAAACGACATCTTCCAGTTCTCCACGTGGACCGCTGTACAGAAAGGCTTCAAGACAGGCCAGCCACGCGCCGCAGATCTCACAAGCCATGGCACCGACGGTATTGGAGTGTTCGAGAACGGAGACCTGATGATCTTACTGGACTCCCGCGCCTACGTTGTCTCGATCGCGGGGAACGCCACACCGGCCATGTCGGACCATCGACTGTGTTTCGCCATGGTCACTGTCTTTCAGCCTTTACGCCTCATCAAACTCGCACAGGAAGATACGATGAGTTTCGCGGGCTTGCGAGAGTTGCTGGCGTCATCGGATGCTCTGCCTACGGTTGGCGGGATGAACTCCATGCTGCCATTCAAAGTCAAGGGAACATTTACCCGTGTGAGCTTGATCCAGAAAAACTCTTCGCAAAGCCGTCAGGTCAAGAACGTGAAAGGGACCTTGTATGGGTACAAGATTCCAACATGGATGGAGGGCATTAGTGGGCCGAGCATGCATTGTCATCTGATGGGTGTAGAAGGCGATGATCATGGTTTGACCATAGGAGGAAGGGTTGAATCCTTCGAAGCCGTGGTTGATCCGGACATCGGTGTGGGAAAGTGTGGACGTTTTCATCTAGGGTTTCCTCAAGCGGAAGACTGGGAATCTGTGAATTTAGCCTAACGCGCTCTGATCCTCGAGAGGTACAGCTGGGAGGGGACGAGGGTTTGGCAGCACGTTCTCGATTCTAAAAGCGACAGCTAGGGAATGTCTATCGATAGAACACGGGTTTTCCACTCATCGCTCGTACCAACCAGGCTTCAATCGCTAATGCAAGTCATGTCTCGTAATATTCGCCTTTCTCGTGCCATTACCCAAGTATATATGATCATGTCCGTTTGCGCTTACGTCTTGACATCGGGCTCAGTGCGGCCAACATACTCCTGCAGCTTGAGTAGATCAGTCGCGAGCTTGACGTTGTCCTTGAGGTAGTCCTGCGCATCAAGATCGTACGTCTTCTCATCAGCGTCGTGCTTCTCGATGTACAGACGAATGGTGGCTCCGCTGCTGCCGGTTCCAGACAAGCGCACAACGATGCGGCTGCCGTCGTCAAACTTGATGAATATACCCTGGTTCTTGCTGACGCTGCCGTCAAGATCCGTGTAGGAGAAGTCGTCTGCCTCGACGACTTTGCGACCAGAGATCGAAGAGCCGACAAATTCGTCCTTCTTGGTGGTGATGAGCTCCTGCATGTGAGCGACCACCTTGTTGGCGCCCTCGCTCTCGACGCCCTCGTAATCGTAGCGAGTGAAGAACGTGCGACCGTACGTCTTCCAGAAATCTTTCTGGATGGAGCCGATGCTTGGCGTGGAGCTCGACTGCTCGCCGATACCGGCGATAATGTTCAGCCATGCTACGACGGCCCACAGACCATCCTTTTCACGGATGTGGTTGCTGCCGGTACCGAAGCTCTCCTCACCGCAGATGTTCATCTTGTCAGCGTCGAAAAGTCCGCAGAAGAACTTCCAGCCGGTTGGCACTTCGTAACTCTGTACGCCCTTCTTCTTTGCTACCAGATCGATCGCACCCGACGTCGGCATGCTTCGTGCAAGGCCGTAGATCCCTTGCTTCTTGAACCACGGAATGAGTTCCGCATGGTGGGCGATGATGGCCAAGCTGTCTCCCGGAGACACGAAAGCGTTGGCACCGTAGATCATGTTACGGTCACCGTCGCCATCACTAGCAGCACCGAAGTGGATGCCGTTCTTCTCCACCGCGTCGACGAGAGACTTGGCGTAGACAAGGTTGGGATCCGGGTGGTGGCCACCGAAGTCTGGCTTCGGAACACAGTTCTGAGTGCTGTTGGGGATACCGAGTTCCTTCTCGAAGATGTCGACACCGTATGAGCCAGTGACACCGCTCAAGCCGTCGAAGAGAAGCTTGAAGTCGGGGTGGTCCTTGAGGAACTTCTTGATAAGATCAAAGTCGAAGATGTTCTTGAGCATCTCCAGGTAGTCCTTGGTGGAGTGGATGATCTCGACCTCTAGCGGTCCGTACTTCTCAGAGCCGATCTTGCTCAAGTTAACATCGGGGATGTCGGCGATCTTGTACGAGGTGAGGTTCTTGGAGGTTTCGTAAATCTTGTTAGTGACGCTCTCTGGAGCGGGAGCACCGTTGGTCAAGTTGTACTTGATACCAAAATCCTCGGTAGGACCTACTCGGTTTATTAGCGAATTCCTACAGCCACCTGGAGGCACTACATACCGCCGGGGTTGTGGCTGGCAGTCAACAAGATACCACCAGTCGCCTTCCGTATCCTGATGACATTGCTAGCAGCCGGTGTGCTTAGGATACCATCTTGGCCGATGATGAGCTTCTTGACGCCATATCCAGCGCCAATCTTGGCAATCAGCTGTGTGACCTCGGGGTTCCAGTAGCGTCCGTCACCACCGATGACAAGGGTAGACCCCTCAACACCTTCGGGGATGGAGAGCAGGATGCTGGCAACGAAAGCCTCGGAATAGTTCTCCTGCTGGAAGACCTTGACCTTCTTGCGCAGGCCAGAGCTGGTGCGAAACCATTCGTTAGCCATGATCCTCCAACAAATGCATGAGAAGCTCAATGGGTTGGAAGTGCAAATGGAAATGGGTGGGAGAGCATGGTGCGATATGCATGGAATGCGAGCAATAACGGGGCGGCTAAGAGGTGTACACACAGCCGAAAGTCTGTCGGGGTACTTACGTGCCGGGCTTCTGGTCGGTATACGGCTTGAGAGATACGGTCCGAACGCTCATCTTGGATATCTTTGGATTTCAGGCTGTTGTGGGGGAATTGAGTGGACAGGTGTCTGGCCGCTGTGGACGACTTTTAGATGTGAGGGGCAGTGGCAGCTTCCCCACGGCGGGATGACGCAGGCGCCACCTACCCCTGCTTTGCTCGCCTTTCCATTGGCCAGACTTTTGCTAGCCTCTGCACGTTTTGTCCACCTCACACTCTCCTGATCTTCGACTCAACAACGCAAAATTCCGCCGAGAGGGCCTTCTCGATGGCTTCACAGTCCAGATAAGGCTGTGCACTGATAATCCTGGTCAACACGAGCCATCACTCAACGCCATCCCTGCTTCGCCTCACCACACGGGCGTGCCACGTTGGACCGCTGGTTGGCTTCATTTGCACCTATACAAGGTGATATTGTATGCCTCTCTGCACCCAAGTCCGCCTGGTTTATTTTGGAGTCATCTGAGAAGAGTCGTTTCTCTGTGTCCTTGAACATTCGCCATGGGGGTAGCCGGCTTAGCCAGACGCCTTGAGGCGCACGCGACTCGATATTCTCCCGAAGACTTGAAAGGATACAACGCTATCATCGACGGGCCCTCCCTTGCGTATCACGCCCACAAGTTGGCTTTGGCAGCCTTAGATAGAGGCAACGTGTCGCGCATCCCAGCATACACCGATATCACTTTTCAAGCGCTGCGCTGGCTTAGAACCCTGGAGGGTATTAATGTCAAGGTGTGAGTTACCAGCACCTCGTATTTGATGCAAGTGTCAGTACGCCGCACCCGTGCAGTGTTGGCCTGTACAAGAGTCGGGTTTTACCCGCCCGAATCAGAAGAAAATGCAGGGCGCGGTACAATCACGTCTCTTGGAACCTGGGAGTTCTTGTTGAGGTGTCCACATCCCAACTGCACCAACGTTATGTTGGCGAGTAGATCCCGCTGCATGCAGTGAGGCGACAACGCAGGTGCATACGCAAGGCATGCATGACATGCATTTAGGTTCGACTCCTTGCTGAGCTTTGCTGATAACATTCCTAGTACAGCCATCCTGTTCGATGGCGCACTTCCAGAGACGAAACAAGCTGAGCGGATAGCCAGGACAGCACGTTACAATCAGCAAGTCAACGGACTGAGATCCAATTTCCCCTCTACGACGTGTCCCATACCCACCTCGCTTGGCTCCGTCTCCTACTCGTTTCTCGCACCAGCTTTGCGAGAGGCTTTGACAAACAGCGAATATGCACCCGTCACTCGCAATGTTCCAGGCGAAGCTGATGATTGGTGTGCGCTGCAAGCCACTGAGGGACCTGCTTCGCTGATTTTCAGCGACGACACCGATCTTCTACTGTACGATTATCCCCCAGGATTTCGGCTTTTGTTTTATAGAGATGCCGATTTCTGGCCCGAACCTAAGTTCAAGGGCTACTCCCCACCTGTTATATGTAAAGAGCTTGGCCTTCCGAGCCTTACGTCTTTCGCATATTGCTTGGCCCATGACCCTCACAGTCCCGAGAGCAAGCTGGTCGGAGAAGCCAAACGAGTAGACACAGCCTCCCAAACATATCTCGATTTCGCAAAGCGCTACAAGGTCGCCCCAAATACGGCAGAGCTTCCGCCGCTGCAAAACCTAGATGTACGGATCTCAGAGTTTATATATCAAGGCCTAAACTCAAGGCTTGACCCTGTTGTTTACCTCCCTTTTCTCGTAGAAGACCAGCACCGAGCTTCAGCATGGGTGCACGGCCAGGATTTGCGGGCCGTATCCTACAGCATCTTCACAACAGATCGCTCGAGAGTCCAGGAGCACAGACGCAAAGCTCAGAAGGTCAGCTTGCAGAAAATCGAGCTGTACCCACCTCAAGAACTTTTGGTGATGATGCAAACGTATGCACGCAATATCAGCGCTTGGGTGGAATGGACCGCTGAGCGAGACGTACCCCACAGCCTCATATGGCCTCTATTCGCTATCGGCGTTGTTTTGCCTGAGTTGAAATCACCTCCTCCCCTCGCGCTTTGGCTCCGCGTCCTGAATGCCGACTTCGACAACACCTGGGATCACATCCACCTCAACGCCAGCCTACACGCGGCGCTCTACTCTCTACGATTCCTAAAGCAGTGCATCGAAGTATGGTTGTCTCTCCAGACGGACATATCATCCTCCCTGGTCCCAATCACTGGGCAGATCCATACCGATTTGGAGAGCATGGGCCCAATCACGGAACTGTTCCTGGTGCCGGGCCAGGCAAGGAAGCCGCAGGGCGATCAGGAGCTGATGCAAGAGCTTATTGCTGAGGTGTATGCTTCGGCAAACGTGGAAATTCCAATTGCGCGCATCCCAAATAAGAAGGCGAAAAAGCAGCAGAGGGAGGCTGAGCGGAAGGAGAGAAAGAAGCAAGAGGGCGGTGCTCAAGTGGCTGGCAACTCTTTCGATGTCCTCGAGTTCATGAACGCGCGGCGCAACTGAGGAAAGGTTCAAGCAACTAGCAAAACATTATAGTCGACCTGTATGGTCAGGCTGTCCTCAGAGCTGGCGATTGCTCAGTGAGACCGTCAGTGTAAACGAGATTATGTACCTCCGTCGACGTCCAGGCATGGTTATCCCACACCGATCCTACACTTCGCATCGCCCACACCAAACTTTTCAATGAAAATCTCTCCAGCGTGATATATTCTCAGAAGTGAAAAAAACCCAATCGCCGCATGAGCCACCCAAAAACGCCCGCAAATACATGTGCATTCCCTCTACATCTCCTCGTGGAACACACTCCTCCGACTCTCAGTCGGGCTATTGTCTGCACTCCCCTTCTTCTTCTGCTGCGCCGCGCTTGCGCCGCCATAACTCGTGTCGATATGCTGGTCCAACGGGCGTGGACTCACGCCCCGCAGACTCGCCACGTTGTCGTCCCCAAAGGGATTCTGCCGCGCGCCGAGCCCCCCATCGCTGCGCTCGTCGTAGTCCCTGTTGCGACTCCGTCCACGCTCCGGCTCCTGGAAACCCGGCGACGGCGCACCGTACGGCTGGCTCTCAAACGGGTTGCTGCTCTGTAGGCCTGTCCGCGCGTTCGTCGGCGGCTCGTGCAGCCCCAGCTCCTGCTCCTCGTAGTACGCCTCGTTGCCGACGCGCGCGTCCCACGCCTCGTCCGGGTCGAGTCGGTGTCCTGCGCCGCGCCCCCTGCTGCTGTTGTACCCGCCGCCGCTCTCCTCGTACGCGCCGTCCGCGGTGCGGTTGTTGCGGTTCTTGAACTTGCGGATCTGCGTGTCGATCCAACCTTTGATGCCGGTGGGCGCGGGGCCGGGGTAGTTCGCGGAAGCGTCGCCGCTGTGGTTGAAGGGATTGAGCGAGGGCGGTGGCAGGCCGAGGCGTGAGGCCCGGATGCGCGAGTAGGCTACCCATCCGCCGTAGCCGCCGACGAGGGCGAGCAAGAGGATGATGAGGAAGACCCAGCCGCCGTTCATGATGCCGTTCGAGAGTTTGAAGTAGCGCGGGTGGAGGGGAGGCGGTGGCCTTGGGCGTGCATGTGCGGGAGATGTGCGAGAGGTGGCGGTGGGTGTGCTTTCGGGCGCGCGGGAGGATCGGAAAGCTAGCTCTTTCGAGAGTGAAGAGGACGTCCGTGTGGCAGGGCTGGATGGGTAATCAGATGCGAAAGACGGGCTGAGGCTGAGCGTGCGCAAATTGGTGAGCTGTGGGCTCTGCTGACGGCGTGGTATCAGTATCAGGGCCCGGCTGAGCTTGGTAACAGCACCAGGTTGCGCTGCGCATCAGCACCGATGCTGCCAAGGATCTATACACCGCGATGATGTAATGTTGGAGCTATCGGGCGCTGCGTTCCCGCCCGGATTATCGTAGCTGGGGAGCGTGGGAGCAGATATTCCGCTTCGATACTCGATCTTGCGTGCGTGTTCGCATGTGATAACTGCACTCTTCTTTGTCTTACGGAGAGCAACGAAAGCTGTGTCCCAAAAGCAGCTAGACAACCAATCGTGTGGGGCGTGGTGTAAGCGAGGAACTGCGGGCATGGCGTTATCGTCGCATACATCCTTTACGGTGGGGAATATTTGCTAGAGGTCTGGGCCTCAATCCATAATTACCTCTTGTCTGCTTGGTCAACAAAGCGATGTCTTCTGACGCAATCATGGACGATCCAAGTCCAGCCACAGTCGAATCCAACCAGGACATCGATGCGGTCTCACGCAACGGTCTCACCACAATAGCATCTGTTCCCAGCAAACGTGGAGCTCTATCAACGGTCATAAGCTTGCAGCTTCCCGCAGGTGAAGCGAAAGAAGACAATGCAGTGCCAGAGATCATCATAAAGGAAGATAGTCAGACACAGCCAACCATCCGTCCACACAATACAAGCGACGAAGAAACACATGTCATCATCTCCACCGGCTCTGGCACGGGGAAGGCGGAAATCTTCTACGAACAAGCCGTAAAGCCGATTCTGGAGACGCTCTGGCCAGAAGGTCATACAAACTTTCTCACTCACCGTACCGAATCAGCGACCACGATTCAAGAGCTGACCAACGACATATTGTTTCCTACTGCCAATGCCGGTATTACTCTGCGAATCGTGTTGCTGACTGGAGATGGTGGTATCATCGACCTTGTAAATGGTCTCTTAGCCCAACCACCCTCTTCAAGTTACATAGCACCAAAGGTCGTCCTGCTTCCCCTCGGCACTGCCAACGCTCTATACCACTCCATCAACGTTGGCAACCCCCACCAGAACACATGGGGTCTGAAGGCGCTGTGCCTCAATCCCTCCAATAAGGCCCAGCGAAAACCCCTCCCCATATTTACGGCCTCCTTCTCCCCTGGCGCGCGCCTCCTCACGAATGAAGGTCGCGACGAAGAAGTCCTCCCTCAAGACCCCAAAAGCGGCCGCCCCATCCTCCACGGCGCCGTAGTCGCTAGCTGGGCTATGCACGCCACTCTCGTTGCCGACAGCGACACCGCAGAGTACCGCAAGTTCGGCATCGACCGCTTCAAGATGGCGGCGAAGGAGGCGCTGTACCCAGCCAACGGCTCACCGCCTCACCCTTACCACGCTTCTGTGTCTGTACTCCAAGGCTCGGACTGGACGCTGCTCCCAAATGAAGAACACATGTATGTCCTAGCGACTATGGTGTCCAACCTCGAGAAGCCGTTCTGCATTAGCCCGAGGAGTAAGCCGTTAGATGGCAGTCTGTGGCTTGTGCACTTTGGACCTACGAGTGGGGATGAGGCGATGAGGGTTATGGGACTGGCGTATGCTGGTGGGAAGCATGTTGAGGAATCGATGGTGAGATATGAGGAGATTGATGGGCTGAGGATTGAGTTTCACGAGAAGGAGGATAGGTGGAGGAGGGTTTGCATCGATGGGAAGATCGTAAGGGTCGAAGAGGGGGGTTGGGTGGAGATTACAAAAGAAGATAGAAGGGTCCTGGATGTCGTTGTTGAGTAAGAGGGAGAGGTGGAATCGATGTTGTTGGGATCTGCTGTTGTGAAGCATTGAGGGCATCCTTGTGTGCTCCTCCGTAATACACTGGAAGACCCTAGAACTCACCAACGAGTAAATGGTTTATGAACCATCGCAGCTTGTCCTCAGTAGCCATTATTGTATGAGATGTGTTTAGAGATGGGCCTCGATCGGACACGTGACGTACACCAGGTCTGCCCCACATTCCTCGTCTACCGAACTGTACTCCGACCTCCATCTTCGCAACCCCAAGCGGGGCGAATGGCACGCGTCATTCCTCTAGTCTCCCACATCTAGGCCTATGAGCAGTTCCCCCTTTGTCATGTCAGCATGCTGTGTCTGGGGTTGGCTCTGCTACCCCTCATTCGGAATCCAGCCGTAACGCATTGCTAATCCCTCACTGATCTCACATCAGTTGCGGATAATTCCATAGACGTCTTTACTCATATCTACTCCCTACATCTCTCACACATAAGACCTTTACCTAGGTGTTTCCGATTGACTCACTGACTGCCTGTTAATCAGGACCGCCCCCCAATGGCAGGAACGCGTGACAAAGTCGACGTACCGATCCTCAAAGATCTCACGATTGACAACATCACCGACAATGTGCTCTTGATCAACGCGCAAACCTCTGACGCGCGGCTTAAATATGTATTAGAAAGGCTGGTATCGCATATGCACGACTTCGCGCGAGAAACGCGCCTCAGCACCACGGAATGGATGGCAGGCATTGAGTTTTTGACTTCGGTAGGGAAGAAATGCACAGACGTGCGGCAGGTAAGCATGTTTTACTCTTACAGTTCAGAGACATGGTCAAGACAAGTTGCTAATGAACTCTTAACAATAGGAATTCATCCTCCTCTCCGACACCCTCGGCCTCTCCCTCCTCGTCGACTCAATAGACCACCCCAAACCGCCCGCCTCCACCGAAGGCACCGTACTCGGTCCCTACCACACGCACGACGCGCACGAACAATCTACAGGCTCGTCCATTTCAGCCGACCCCGATGGCGAACCGCTGCTCTGTCTTTGCAACGTAAAGTCTACGGACGGCAAACCCGTACAAGACGTCAAAATTGACATCTGGGAAACGGACAGCAAAGGGTCGTACGACGTCCAGTACGAGAGCTATAGCGGCGATAGACCTGATGGGAGAGGCATTTTGAGGAGCGATGAAGAGGGCGTATTCTGGTTCAAGGCAATCGTGCCCGTGCCGTATCGCATTCCGAACGATGGGCCGGTGGGGGTCATGCTGGAGAAGCTGGGGAGGCATCCTTGGAGGCCGAGTCACATGCATTTCATGTTCGAGAAGCAGGGGTATGATCATTTGATCACGTAAGTTACCCTCGGCTCTTTCTCTATCTATGAGATCTCGCAGCTAACAGGCCGATAGAGCATTGTACCTCCGAGGCGACCCCTACGAGACATCCGACGCAGTGTTCGGCGTCAAAGAATCGCTCATCGTGGATCTAGGCACCGTGAACGCGGAACAAGCGAAGAAGTACGACGTCAAGGAGGGCTCGAGGTTGTTAACGTACGACTTTGTGCTTGTCACGGATGAAGAGACGAAGAAGCTAAGGGATGAGGAAGCCTTGAAAGCGATGAAGAAGCTAGGCCGGGAGAACATGATGATCATCAACGGGCAACTGGTGCCGGATGTTGATTAAAACGCGACATACCAATTCATTATACCCAATAGGTGGATGAATCATATTCTATTCAGCTTCTGGAGACTGAAACAGCATGCGTGTTTGTACTCCAGCTGAGCACAAACGAAACATATAAACGCAACCCTCACATTCTGACAATCAAGAATCAGATAGGTTTTTGTCGCGTCTATGCAGTCAGCTAACACAGTCCATCTTTGATTGCACTCTCTCTTATTATATTCCTTGATCCTCCCAACACGAATACATGCGTCAAAGACTGGCGGTGACGCACGCTGCCCACTGCCACCTGCATGCCACCTGCCAAACGTCACGTAGCATTCCAGAAAGCCACGAGGAGCGCACACATAGCCGCGTCTATTAATGTAGACGACCTGCACGCCCCGTCGACACTTGATCAAAACAACACATCCCAATCCAATCCAACCCAAGTCCTACCACGTATCATCACGCCCCGACCAATTTGAAACCTTTGTGTTTTGGCACCCCACAGAGTTTCTGTATTGCGTTTTGCCGCGGCTTGCAGAAGCGCGCGAAGAGTCAACAATCGATCTTCAAAAGTCACTGTCCTCCTCATCGCTACTCTCATCCTCACTGAGCGTTCTTTTGATCTGTCCAGCCACTGCATCCATGAGGAGATCCTCGGAACCTTCCTGCACCATCCTCTGGTCCTCTTTCCCGTCCAACAAGGCTCTACTATAAAGGCTCTGCTCATTGACTTTTCAGGCTCTCCCTCTATCCTCACTCGATCTGCCTGCTTCTAGCATACCCTTAGATATACCTTAAAGCCTTTTATCTCTTATTTGGTTTTAACAGCCTCCTTAGTCTCTAAGAAGTCTGATATAGTAGCTATACTACTACTTATATATTCTACCTTGAAAATCCCCCATGTTAAAATTTTCCTATAGATTGTTAAGGCGTCCAGGGCATGTTAGGCCGGCAAAATAAATTTATTAATAGTACTAATAAGATTTTAAAGACGGCACATGTGCTGAACCGTGGTCCAACTTTTAGTGTCCCACTCCGCAGTTGCGTGTTGTAGAATCACGCATTTCGAGCGCAGTATCGCAATATTTATACTGCAGCAGGCCCCACGTGACATATCCATCTCAGCGAATTATAAGAGCTTGCCGTGTCTCATTACATTGATGCTGTGTGCTATGCTTCGCTGTGGCTCGCTGGGCAAACCGCCTCGCTCGACAGTCATCTGGGTATCGTCTCTCCATCCCCCCATCACCACCTCATTTAATCAATAACCGGCCTCGCTCCAAAACGCGCATAGTACCTCCCCGCCCCCGACCCCGAACTCTTCCTCCCCCTCCTCTCCTCCTCACACACGCCAATCGTTTCGATCGCCCTCACCACGCCGTCCTCTGTGACAATGATCCGCTCAGGAATAGATGGCCGCCGCGATGTGTCGGAAGAAGAAGTAGAGTTGGACCTGGACCTCTCGAGCTCCTCCAGCTCGCTTTCCTTGCGCATCTTGGCGATGAGGTCGAGAGACTGAAACATGGCGGCCGGGTTCTCTTCGTCGAAGTGGGGAGAGTAGGGTGTAGGCGGCATTTGCAGCGAGCGACGTGGAACGTTCTTCCAACCGTGCTATGTTGAATGTGAATCAGACTTTGACAAGAACCGTGTTGAATTGTGATGCTCAGCAGACAGTGAATTTGCGGAACTGCAGAACCACGACGCGACCGTGCCCATCTTTGTAGTGCACTGCGGACGCACTGTCATACTGCGGCGAGTCTAGTGCCGCGTCATACGGCCGTTCAGGGATCCAGGCAGGCGATGCGGCCTTCGGCACCGCCAGCTTCGACGCCTTAGCAAGGCTGTGTGTTTGGAACACGGTGAATCGCAATCTGCGCCTGCTGCTAGCGCGTAGATAATCCGTTGGTCTGCCCGAATGCGGCGGTGCAAGGATGCGGGGCCATGGAAGTGGCGAAGTCAGAAATAGCCGAGCTGGGGTGGGTGCGGGGACTGCGTCACTGCATGCTCATGATGGGATTTGAAACGAACTTGAAAAGGGTAAGATGATTACGGGCTCGAAATAGGTGAAGTCAAGTTGCGCAAAGATGCGCTGCAGGTTTGTGTCCGAAAGAAGCCAATAGCTGCCGTCGGGCAAGCACTGGAGTGATTGGACCAGGTAGTCTCCCCAAGAAAACATCGACTGGTCTATATATATCATTTCACATGGTATCTATGTCGACTGAGATAGGGTATATACGACACGAACGCTCAAAACACAGCAAACAATGCACCGCCCAACGAACAGAAGTCCCACAAATGAAGCTGGACACGCCAACTCAACACCCTTCAAAGTGCTCGCAGATCTGCGCTTCGCAGAATGCGCTGCTGGTCGTCACAAACCCCATGTTTGTCGACACCTGATACTCTGTCAATTCCTGCGCGCCGCGGCCCGTCATGGTCCCCGTGCAGTCACGCAGCATGATACAATCCCAACCATAGGAGTAGGCATCAGACACTGTGCCGAAAACACATTGATCCGTGTTCACACCCGCAAAGAGTAACGTCTGCTTTCCAACAGCTCTTAGATACTCGTGAAGTGGTTCCTCAGTCGACCACAACCCGCTCATACGCGACTTATCGAAGAAGAGATCTCCAGGCTGAGCGACGGCTTTGAAAGGGTCGTAGAGGTCGGCGTTCCACGTGCGCTTGAAGAGGCATCTCCCCTGCTTCTCTGGAAGTTGAGCGCCGAGACCAATGTGCCAGCCCAAGCTCTTGCTGAACCCACGCTGGATCGCAGGCGCCATGCTTTTGAGAGACTGGTCGGTGATGCCCCAGTTCAGCCATGCGATCTGGACGCCCTCCTTTCGGCACCGCTCGATGGCTTTCAAGGTCGGTTCGATGGCAGCAATGCCTGCTGCATGATCTCGGTAGATTGGGTTGATGAAGTAGTTCTGCATGTCGACGACGATCAGAACCGATGTTCCGGGATCGATCATGAAGCCGGTGTGGCGCTCATCTGCGTCGCATTCGAAGACCATCTTCTGTGCTGCTCCGCGTGAGAGGTCGAATTTCTTGGTGGCTGGTAGATAGAGCCATTGTTCTTCGCCCCCGAACGCTACAGGTGCAGTGCATTTTATCGTGCCGACGGTAACGTTGTTGTCGTAGTCCTCGTAGTCGTATTCCTCGGTTGTGGTGAGAAGAAGAGAGTCCGATGCCATGGGAATGCGGCGTTCAATGTTGAGTTGAGTGTCGAGAGCAACGAGACGCTCAGACTAGGACCCGATTGCAGTAGGGGATGGTTTTTGTGATTTGGCTGAAAGAATGGGCTGGGCACAAATAAGGACTGCGGCTCTGCACCTTATACCAGCCGCCTGCTGCTTTGTCTGGCGGTCAACATGATAAGGCTTGATAGGCTTCTATCGGGAAGGAGACTTGGGTCGCAAGATACGGTTCTGGTCAAAGCGTGTTTGCCAGTTCACGCCTATCATATTGAGTGCCAAATGAGATGTCGGACCGGATGTTCGTCCCATGGTCAAAAGGGTCCGCCAAGCAGGTAAAGAGAGCCGAGCAACCGTTGGATCGTGGCGATCATAGCATGGTCTTTAGATATGAGCAGTCGAGACGTTTGAATAATACGGTGTTGTCGCGTGCCACCAGGTGTTACCAAGAGATACCCCAGATAAGGCTGGTCGAAGGCTGGGGAGATAGGGCTGTGGCCGACGCCTGGAAGGAGCTCCGATAATACCCGCAAGGCGCTAACCCAGAATGGCGGATCAACACTACGCTTCTTTCAGTTATAAAGTGCATCCTCTTGACCGCAACTACTCAAGTGCAGCAGTACCGGCACTCCTGAGAGATTGGGTTGCGTGCATAAGAAAGCCCTGATCCAATCTCTTATACTACCTATTGAAGTACTATATATTGTAGAGATTCACTATGAGGTAGGGTGACTCAATGAAGTAGGGGGGACAAAAAGGCGCGTTGTGCTTTGCCAATGCACTTGAAGTACTATGGAGTTTTGAAGACAACAATGCCAGGTGTTTACCACGTATAACAGGCAACACCAAGCATAGGTATGGTTTCGTATCTCAATCATGTCACGTTCGAGTCATATTTCCTGAACACCTCCCAAATGCACGCCAAAGTGCACCGACCGCTATGCTATAAGACATCATCGCAACAACTCAATGTGCCGAGCCAGCCAAATCATAGATGCAACGCGAAACATCACCAGTCCGGTGGCCCAAAATGCCCACCCTCTGGAACTGTTCTGTACGAGCACGCCTGCCAGTCGCAGCCCTAATGCATGGTCAGTATATGGCATTTTGGGATCTGCATTACGGATGGACTCACCTGCTTGTACACCTCCGTCCCCCACCACTTGAACCCATCCATCCACCCTGGAAACAAGAAAACGAAAAAGATGATCACGACACCTACCGCCAGGCCGCTATCCAACGCTGCGCTCAACGTCATGTTGTACTTGTTCCACCACTCCTTCCTCCTGTTTCTGATGTGGTAATTGAACACGTAGCACACAATGGCCCAGACGCTGAAGTTCAGGCCGGTAGCCGGTGGAATCCAGGATAGCGAACCAAACACGACGGGGAAGCTAATACGGCGAAGTATAGATTTGCGGTTGCGGCGGGCAGGGAACCATAGGAGGATGGGTGCGACAGCGCCGAGGAGGAAGGCCCATACGAGTGGGCGATAGAGCGCGCCGGGGCCGAAGAACTGTTTGGGACCGACCACACCCCATAGGATGGAGCCGTTGAAGTGGACGCGCGCGATGGGGCAGGTGAAGCCGTTGATGGCTTCCGACGTGCAGATGCCGGGAATGAAAGCGAGCATCCAGTTCAGCACACCAATCTGCGTCAAGCTCGAGATAATGGTTGCGGAGAGTTGGAGATTGAAGAGGATCTTGGGTGGGATCTTCATGTAATGGCCCAACTTCAGATCCGAGGAGAACTTAAGTCCTTGGGTCGAGGAGATGTAGCCGTACGTCGTGAAGACCATGTTTGCGACGGGGCGGCCGGGAAAGACTACTCCACAGATAAGTTGACAGATAAGGTAAAGGCTGCTTTGCTGGTTTGTGATGGCCATGATGATGCCGATAGGAACGAAGAGGGTGACCGCGATACCGAGGGCTAGTAGGAGGCCGTACCAGGGCAGATGGATGGGGTAGTACTCGACAACGAACATGCCTATGGCTCCCATGCTAATTCCCGTCATCAGATACCAGAAAATTGGAACGTCGTCGTATCTTCGCATGAGGCGGTTATGAACATCCTCGGTTGTCAGCAGGTTTTCTAGTTCTGGCTCAGACGAGGTGCTCATCCTATGAACCCTCTCGGAACTGTCTCGACCGTTTTCCGCGGTTTGTAGAGGTTCGTAAGCAGCGCCAGGTCTCCCTCTGATTTCTGCCCATGAGTGACGCCACTGCTTCACAATATCTTTTCCATGCCAAACAGCTGTGTGAGTGACTAAAGCTGTGAGCGCGGCGAATTGTAGCGCATAGCTTAGAACATATGTTATAGGAAGGAAGACACGACTGTAGTTCTCGTATGCCTCCTTGTCGAATAGAAAATTGTCAGTCAAGATTTTGCTGACGTCATACGGCTTGCCGCGGTTGTCGAACACGATAGTTGAAAGTATCGGCATGTATGAAGAATACATCACGTTCATGTAGTCTATGGAGGCTTAGCATGTTGTGAATCCATAAATATACCGCACGTACACATTATTGGTGCCAAAATCCACATGACTACGACGAGGCCACCGAGGATGTTGAGAGCTGCCCAAAACGGAATGATGAGCGGAGACCCAATGTATGCAATTTGCGCCCAGTCAAAGGTCACGGGAAATAAGCCAAGTCCAGAAGAAATTCCAAACTATAACAGTTAGCGGTCAATCACATGGACATAGGACAGACTCACGAGATTGGCAATCACAACGTTCTTTGGTGCGAACCATGTGATGACACTGAAGTAGCTCAAAGCGGGGAACAGAAGACCGGGCAAAAAGTAGAATGCGACGGCGCCAAGTAAAACGCGCACAAAAAACTTGGATGGTGATATTGTCCATCCATTGGCCGGTTTGTTTTCGTCCTTGTGCAGCGCCGTGAACATGGTGGCCGGAACAAGCGTACCCGGCCATATCATGCCACTTGGACGGACAAGGTACTGTCGTGTAAGGCCAGCGAGGGCATAGCCGAGGATTTGTGTGGACAAGGTAAGCAAGACCTGATACACAATACCAAGATCTTGTTGATAGAACTTAGTTTGCTCAACAATGACCTAAGGCTACATTAGCACTGTGCACTGATTTGACGTTTGTGGTACGTGGTTACAGACGTCTGTGGCGAACGCGAAACCAAATGATACATTGCTGCTAATGTAGACGCAGCAATGCTCCTTTAGATTCCAACGGCCTTGCGCCAACCAAAGTCGACACCGGGTCTTCCGAGGAAGGGAGGAGCGGAAGACAAGTGTGTTATGTGTTGACCCAGGCTGGCTGTTCCCTCTTGACACAAGCACTCCATTCTCGAATAGTTCTTCGGGGTCATCAGGTCGTTTCAAAACCTGGTCCCAGAGCAGGCCAAGTGGATGAACAAGCAAAAGTGCAATAATGGGGGTAATGCTGACGCTGGGGTATCTCAAAGAAAAGAAAAGATTCGTAGAAGATCCTAGTATGGCGAACAAAATGGACAGGATCCACATGCGTGGAGTGTTGATGGAAAGCGTAAAGTCATCGCTGGCACCCACTGCCGCTCGCACTTGGGCGTAGGGGGAGTTGTCAGAGATGTGACCGTTGGCCTTGCTGTCGTGCAGATCCTCTGGCTCGGATGAGTCCTCGTCGTCCGATCCATCCATGGGACTGTTTGTGGATGACGACTGTAGGCTTTCAAATACACGCGGAGCGGTGATTCCAGACGCTCCCATACCACCCGTGTTAAATCTGGCCTCTAAAAGCGGTTCTTCCTGGCCAGCAAGTGCTTCGTCGAGAGGCTCATCGCTGTTCGCATCTCTTGGCGTGCGCCGTCGTGCAGAGGAGGCAAAAGCGGGTTCGCTCTGGATGGAACCATCGTTGGTCGATTCAATACAGGTCCGTCTCATAGAAGGCTCGCTGTTCCGCAATTTGCTCTTCCCTTTCTTCTTGCCCCGTCGCAGAAAGCTGGCCACATGATCATCTGAGTCGTCCGGGCTGGAGCTGACCGATAGGACCGGCAGACCGCCATAGGAACCGGTGCCCTGGGCTGGCGACGAGCGCACCAGCAGCGGTGTGCGCGACATGGCTGGGTCGTCGGTTTCTGTCAAAGACTCTGATCGCTGAGAAGGAACAGTACTGTCGTCATGGGGGCCGAAGCGAGCATGGGCTGATTTATCGGAAAGGGCTTGAAGCTCGTAGCTGCCTGACAGGGCGGACTCAGGTGCCCGTGTTTCGGCGTCGAACAAGCTTCCACTGGTGGCGACAGTGGAGTCACCGTGTGGCCGCGCGACACAGGCGTCGGCACGCATTATTATACGGGGAGTGTCGCGGCATGGGCGCGTGTGTAAAACATGAATGGGGCTAGCAGCGACGGGTCCGGTGGACGTCTGATTTATCAGATCGTTTGATAACGGCTAGATCCGCGGCACGCGTGCGGGTTTGACTGGCTCACCGAACCGTCCCTCACGCCAGAGCGGCACGTCGTCACGTCCTCCTGCATGATGGGCATCTGCACGTGCCCCGCGCGCCGTCACAAAGAGTAGTTTCTCCGTCTGCACCTCATCTTCTCATGTACATTATTTTACATGCTGGGTACAACCGTCTAAAGTCGCACTAGCAATGCGCCGCTCTATTTGACATCATTTACATCAACGTGGCCGGGAAGCTCCACATGGCTCTCGGTGCGCCGAGTGTGACCGGCGGTGAGGCCCTGTACCATCTTGATGGCGCCCTCGGGGTCGTCTTTGTTGTAGAGAAACAGGCCCTGTAGGGCTGCCGTGCTCACCGTGTTCGTGAGCCCGAGCTGCTTGACCTTGGCGAGGAATCGCTTCTTCCCCGCACCCTCGCCATCAAACTCTGCGTAGAAGCGATCCCACAGCTCTCCGATCTGATATTCTGTCGCTTCGCCCAGCCGCACAGTCATGTCGACCCGGCCAGGACGGATGAGCGCCTCGTCGAGCCTCTCCACGTAGTTGGTGGTAAGGAAAATAATGCGCTCCTCACCGCTGGCGACGCCATCAAGCGCATTGAGGAGGCCTGAGAAGGTGACATTTGCACCCGAGTAGCCGTCCGCGTCCGCCTTTTTGCGATTCGCAAAAGCTACATCAATGTCCTCGAGCAGCACGATTGTCCGTGGCGGTACCCGGCTCAACATGTGACTGAGCTTGTCATCGTGCAGGCCTCGTTCGCTGACGTTCAGTATGGCAATATTGAAGTCCAGATGGCCGGCCAAGGCTTGGATGAATGAGCTCTTGCCTGTCCCCGGTGGGCCATACAGGAGGTAGCCTCTCCTATACGGTATGCCGCGATCGAGATACCAAGTTCGCGCTTCGATGAAAGCTTCCACGTCTTGCACAATCCTCTCCTTTACGCCGCGTTCCAGGATTATCGACTGGAGAGGGCGCTTGCGCTTTGGCTCTCCAAATGGCTTCCATTCTGTTCCGTTCGAATTATATATTACTGTCTTGCCCTCCTGCAGCTGTTGGTGCATTTCGTGGGCTTCGGCGAAGATGCGCTCGAATACACGGCGGTGCGAGTATAGCGTGGTCATCCTGATGGTCTCGAAGGGTACGCCCGTAGACAGGTCGAATGACTTCTGTCGCTGCCTGTCCACGAAGATGAAAGAACTGCCATAGCGCAGGATGTGCTGGCCATGGCCAGGAACGAAGGAGAAGTGTGCGGATCGAGATGAACCCGATTCGGACTGGGCGGTGCTCACTTGCAAGTGGTGGAGGCGCGGGTTGATTCGTTGGGCAAGCGACGAGAGTATACCGCCTTGCGAGGCTTGCTGGGCACCGGCGAGCTGTGAGCGGTGGAAGTTGGTCATCCAGAGCAGCAACCACGGATATGCATGGTCGCGGTGGGTGATTTCGATGTCGACGAGCATGCGACGGCGCAGTAGCGAAGCGCCCTGCACAAGACTTTTCTGACCGATGCGCGCTGCAGTTGCGAGCGCTGCGAGACCGAAGCCCTATAACGGTCGTGAGCAGGTGTCTGATTCCGCAGTAGGAGTAGGCGTACGGCAGTAAAGAAAGGGTTGCCGGTCAGCTGGCCAAGGTAGGAGCTGAAGCCATCGCTACCCTCGACGGGCGCATGCTTTGCAAGCTGCTGCGATGGGCTGGGCGGAATAGGGCTGGGATTGGGAGCGTCCATGGAGAGCAACGATGACGCCGCAAAACTTTGAGCTGTCACGTCCACGCGACGCGCTAGGCTCGCTTGGGGCGGTACGAGGCTCAGGGTGTGCAGCCAAAGTTACACAGAGACTCTTCCATCCGTGCCACAAAACGAACGCCGTATCCTAATGTCTACGTGCAAGCAAGGCCTCGCTGGCCAGCAGCAGACGTCGGTATAAGGAGGTGCCTAATCAGTGAGCGGCATGGAGCCATCGCGGGGCTGCATGAACGGCGGCGGCTTCGATCTGGCGAAGATCCGGGGAAAGAGCGAGCTGCGCTAGCGTGCTCCCAGCGGCGTGGAAAGCGGTATATGGAAAGCGCGATGCAGTGAAGGAGCTTGGGCCACCAGTCGATAACACTTCCGCTTGAGAGCTTGAGAGGTCCAGTTCTCTTGCAAGTCCTCGCTTCCTTTCAACCTCGTCCGCATCTCGCAAAGGCACTCGTCGGCCTTGACGTGCTTCTCTTACCATGGCAACTGTCACTATAGGCAGGCCCTACTTTGATGCCCTACTACGTCGGTGAGTGCTGCTGCGCCGTACCTAAACATTGTTTGCTCATGGCCGACTGACTGACTGCTGATAGAGCCGAATTCGTAGGTTGTTTTCAAGATTTATGCACCAGCCACGGTGAACTTACAAAAGACACAGCATACTTCTGGTCACGAATTCGATACCACCCCAAGCTTGTCCAACAACGTGACCATCTCCAAAGCCGAGTACGACTACTTGCTACAAGCTGTTCGAGAATATAGTACGCTCTTCATTCAATGGCAGACCCCAAAGGTTACGAGCATTTGTCTAATGCATGCTAGATCTTCTCAAAAGTGCACTGTTTCGCGGCGGACTAACGGTCGAGACCCTGGACACTTTGCTTGCGGGCGAGGGTGCCGCCCACGACGAACCGAAGACGTACACAAGTCAGTCAAGTTCCTGGGAAGAGACGTTTGTCCGACCTCACTCCGTGCCCGTTGTCGTTAGCCGTCCTCAACTGGAAGACTCTCCGCCCACCTCACACAACATGACAGTTGGAGAAGGCGTCGTGAAGCACCGGAAGCTATCCCAGCCCCACCACAGGGTCTACAGCTACGGCCAGCCTGATCCGTTCGATACCTCTGAGAAGGAAGATGAAGACATTCGCGAGTCCGCTAACCGTGTCCCTGTGCATGACCAACGGACGGTCCTCATCACCAACCTTTCTGACCGAACCACACACAAGGACCTGGTTGGCATCATACGAGGCGGACGGATTCTGGATATCTTCCTCCGCAACGATCGTTCTGCTACTGTGTCGTTCGTTGAGGGCGCAGGTGAGTCTATCGACGCTACAGCTTGCGTATCGCCCATTTTAGGTCTACTTTGGTCGCTGATTCGCATAAAGCTGATTTTTTGGCCCATGCAAAGCGCAACGACATCTACTTGCATACGAAGCGACTCGAATTCCGTTGGAACGATCGTCAGTTCCATGTACCCCCGCATGTTGCGAACAAGATTGCGAACGGAGCCAGCCGTAACCTCATTGTTCGTGGAGCACTGGGAAAACTCACGGCAGATCAGATCCGAGATCACCTTGACCACATACACAATCTCGTCGTAAGTCATCAGATGCGCATCCCAACATAGACGAGCCAAAGATCTAAACAGAACTCGCAGGTTATGGATATCTACTTCCGGGGTGGGGATGCCTGCATCTCCACCAACTCTATTCACAATGCTCTGTTCGCGAGGACTTGTATGATGTCGCGGACTGTATACAAGGGATTGCGTATCGACTGGTAAGCCGTCTCACACGATTCACATGGCAGTTGGCTCACTTTACAGGTGCCCCGACGAATGCGCGGCGCTTTTGCCTCGACCAGCAGCGAAAGTCCCAGCTTTGGCTATGAGTATCCCGAGATCAACGCCTATCACCAATCGCTATACTCTCCTAGATACCGTATCCGAGATGGAGTCCGATTCAGACGAAGGCACATACATGACGAGCGGCATTCGAGTGAGCGGTTAGTTGGTTGATGCCGCCGTGGCTTGAGGATGCCGTCGCTGCCGCTCTCAGACAGTCCCCCTGGTCTCCGCATAGTGCCCTATGGCATCCCCCCGGTAGCTACAGTGTCCTGGCACCGATACAACAGATTAGTGCCGCCGCGTTGGGCGCACCCATAGCGGTCGTCCCGCGCATCTTACTCTCCTTCTCTTATTCGGAATCACGACCAGTGGGCATTGCATACAACGACCGGTCCGCACAGTGGGTACCTTGGCTTTCTATCGGGTATCCATTCGCAGGCGAAGTATAGGTCCTTCGTATACCTTGCCAATGGGTTTCTTATCATCCTAGTATTAGAGTATGGCGTTACTGGCATTCGAAAATCTTCTTTCATCAAAACACCGTGTCTTTCTTTTCGAACATAGATACCCCAAGTGTAGCATCTCCGACGGCGTTTTGTAACAGAATTAGCATCAAACTTTGTACCCGAAGTCATCACTTGAAGGTGTTAGCGGCTGATGTATACAGCCTGCATAAGCACTTGTTAATTTCACACCACCGGCAGGACGTTCTACCAGATTGAACGCTGTATACGCTGTACACGACTTCACAACATGCAACTTAAACGCCAAGACTACTACTGTCTGCACATGGCAACGTTTCTTGCATTGGAGGAAGGGATCTTGGTGGTCCCGACGTCCGCGTCGGGAATAAGCTTTAGGCTAACTCCGTGCGCACGGGATGAAAGCGCAACGCCCTCCTCTTGCTTGGGCAACTTTAATCTCCCCTTCCATCGATCATATGAAGAAGAGAAAACGAAACCCTGACCTGCAAAACGTCACAATCGGCTTCCATATTTGGCAACAACGATGACTTACTCCGTCATCCTTCACGTTCCACGCAGACCGAGTGTCAGCTCTGAAGAGTTCAAACATCACTGGGAGAACATACACATTCCACTCGTGAAGGAACTGGTTGGATACGAGTTCCCACTCTCTTACACGCGACACTATATTGAACGTCCCTTTGCAACGCCTCCGGTTGACCCTGCTTTGGATGGAAGTGGAGCAGCCGTGGAGGAATCTCAAAGCTTTGGCGATGTGGATGGCGTAGCCGTTCTCACATTCGCGAACAGGGAGCATTATGACAAGTTCAGCACGAAATTGGTAGAGGCCAAAAGGAACTCGGTCTATAAGCAGGATCTAAGTGGGTTTGTGGATGTGGCGGCATTAAAAGCCCTCTTTGCAGTAAGTGGTTATACTTCAAACGTAGATGAGGTCAAGTGAGCTGATATCATTTGGCGCGGACAGGGCGAGACCAAGGCAACTGGAAGGGATGGAGGCATGGCCGGGTGGACCTTCGTGGGGAGTGTTTGACTGTCTACGCCGATCGTTGCTGAGCATAAGGGTTGTCGCTGTTGGTGTTAGGAGCTATCGAATAATATACTGCTTTTGGGCTGGTGTTCATCGATTAAGATGAGGTCCAACCATCGACCTAATGGAAGTTCTGCGTTGAAAACTCTCAAATATCTCCCCTTATTTAGGTTACGTTCTACCGTGACCAACCGTGACGCGGATTACACCTCCAGTACTTTGATCCAGTCCTAAGGTAGAAGGTAGGCCAGCTCAGTTTCCCGGCCTCCAAGAGAATCAATTAGCGCCTGTCCATGGGCGCACTATCTATCTCCGCGCCGTGCATTAACGCCGGCCTCTTCTGTCGGACGGTCGCATGGGACACACTGCATCGCCAACACATCACGCTACCGTATTCCGGAATCGTCATTTATTGTCTGGATAAGCCAAGTGAAAATGGCTCCTCTGGTCAAGGTCGCTGTCATTCAGCTGTATCCGAAGGTATGCCTCGAGATGTTGCGCCTGGGATGCGTCATTTTGACAGGGTATAGCCGATGCAGCCCGAGCACAATTTCAACAAAGCAGCGACCTATATTCGAAGTGCTGCGGCGCAGGGTGCTGAGTTGGCTGTCTTGCCCGGTAAGCCTGATTTGCCAATTCGCGTTCGTACTTGTCAGTTGATCTGATTTAAATTCGTAGAATATCACCTCACAAACTGGCTGCCAAAGGATCCAGCGTTTGTCGGCTTATGCGACCAGTGGGAAACGTATTTGAACAAATATAAGGAATTGGCGAAGGAATGCGGGATATGCATCCAGCCTGGCACCATTGTGGAGTCACATCCGCAAGAAGAAGCGGAGGAAAACAAGCTGCTCAACGTTGCATATTTTATCGACCACGAGGGCAATGTCGTCGGCAAATACGTGAAGAAAAATTTGTGGTATGTTTACGTAGCTTTCTTCGTTTTCCCTCCAGGCAGACCAAACGATGGGCGCTGACGATGCCATAGGCATCCAGAACGCGAACACCTCACAGGCAGTGGGCGAGACATCCATCAGGTCTTCGACACGCCCATTGGCAAGGTGGGCATGCTGATATGTTGGGATTTGGCCTTCCCCGAAGCCTTCCGCGAACTCATCGCGAACGGCGCAAAGATCATCATCACGCCTACCTTCTGGACGTTGAATGATTGCAACCCGGCGGGGTTGGCGCTGAACCCGAGCTCGGAGGCGTTATTTCTGGATAGCATGCTTACGTGTAGAGCGTTTGAGAATACATGTGGTAAGTTAGAAGCTCTTCTCGTTCAAATGCTTCCTGATGTTTGGAAACACCTCCATGGCGTGAAGCTGTACCACAAAGTTAATCAACGTATACAGCGGTCGTATTCGCCAACGCAGGAGGCCCACCCGGCAGCGGTTACGCCGGCCTCTCACAAGTCGTCGTCCCTTTCATAGGACCCTTGGTCCGTATGGGCAGCTGTGCGGAGGGAATGAGCGTCGCGGATATCGACATGCAAGTGCTGGAGGACGCGGAGGCGAACTACCAAGTAAGGGCGGATCTGGCGAGGGATGATTGGCATTACGACTATAGGCACTCAAATTCGGACACGAAGGATGATGAGGATGCGCAGGTCAAGGGGAGATTGTAAAAGGGGCTCATGTGCCGAGGCTTTCTCTGTTTCCTGCCAATCACACAATACCCGAAAAAGAGCAAAAACTATCACGGGTAGTCAATAGCCTCGCCTCGATCGAGACTCGACGCAGGTGTCGCAACATCATGTCTTGGCAGGGTGCGGTACTTGATTGTGAGCGCATCAGGCCCAAAACCTTGTTCCAGTACATGTTAATGTGTTGTGTGAGAGGGGCTAGGCGTGCTGGTAGAGAAAATGCGCGGGACTAGGCGCGAAAATGGTTCCTGGCATAAGCGTGTACTGCTCGCAAAAAGCGATGACAGCAAGATGAGCAAGGCCAGAACAGGATACGCGGCAGATGCAGGTTTGCCTCCACACTTCGGTTATCTGGTTGTGTCGTCGTCGATCGCGCAGTTGCTGGGGCGCACCCAAAGGCCGTGTTTTTATGACGTATCCGCGCGCTCAGCCACTCACGCAAACCAGGGACTGCGATGTGATCCACCCTCGTAGCACTGACTCGCTGCAGCATCCCCTCCTCCTCCACATTCCCGCCGCCCGCAACTCTCCTTGAACCCAATCTTCTGTCGACCGCTGCGAATAACAGTCTAGCATTCACCATGAGCTCCAGCAAAGGCCAAGAAGGGTCGGCCGTGCCCACCAAGCAGAAGGGCTCCTGGTCCAGCTTTCTCAAGGTATGCGTGCGGCGCATGAGGGGTGGTGTGACTACGGCGTGTTGAAGCGCATGCAGAGAAGACTTGCTAACACGCCTGCAGTCCATAGCATCCTTTAATGGCGACCTGTCGTCCATGACAGCGCCTGCCTTCATCCTCTCCACAACCTCCCTCGTCGAGTTCTCCTCATACTGGACCGAGCACCCCTCCGTTTTCGTCGCGCCCGCTGCCGAAAAGGACCCTGCGAAGCGAATGCTGCTGGTGCTGAAGTGGTTCCTCAGCACCCTGAAGCAACAATATGCTAGCCGAAGCGAGAAGCTGGGCAGCGAGAAGAAGCCTCTGAACCCCTTCCTGGGCGAGCTGTTCCTTGGCAAGTGGGAGGACGCGGCAGGCGAGACGCAGCTGGTCAGCGAGCAAGTCAGGTAGGCCGCGCGCATAGCCCGAAGCTCTGGGGATTGGCTAACGTGGCCAGCCACCACCCTCCCGTCACGGCATACTCCATCTGGAACAGCAAGCACGGCGTTCGCCTCCAGGGCTACAACGCGCAAAAGGCCTCCTTCAAGACCACCATTAACGTAAAGCAAGTCGGTCACGCCATGTACCACATCGATGGCTTCAACGAAGACTATCTCATCACGCTTCCCCCCCTCCACATAGAAGGTCTAGTTGTCGGAGCGCCGTACGTCGAGCTCAACAGCGCCACGTACATCCAGTCCTCATCCGGATACACCGCCAAGATCGAATACAGCGGCCGCGGTTGGGTTAGTGGCAAGTCCAACAGCTTCACTGCCAGTATCTATCCGGAGGACAAGAAGAAGGAGCCTATCTACACTGCAGAGGGCCAGTGGACTGGGAAGTTCCACTTCAAAGACCCGAAGACGAAGCAGGTACGTTCCGACCCGAGTACTGTCACAGGAGACAGGTTTCATCAACGGCTCTTCGCTCTCGAACATTCACTAATACATGTCTCGCAGATCGTCGATACCTTCGATCACGCAGCAATCAAGCCAACCCCCCTCAGCATTCTTCCTGTCGAACAACAAGACGACTTTGAGTCGCGAAAAGCTTGGAAGAAGGTCGCCGATGCCATTAACAAAGGTGACCTGGACACTACCTCCGCAGAGAAGTCCATCATCGAAAACCGCCAACGCGTTATGCGCAAGGCGGAGAAGGAGCAGGGTAAAGAGTGGGAGCGCAAGTTCTTCAAGCGCGTCCAGAAGGACCCAGTCTTTGAGAAGCTCGTGAGTTTGCCCGCACCATGATGACAAAAGTCGTGCGCTGACAAGTTTCCAGGCCGCCAAGATCGGCGAACAAGTCAACCAGGACGCCACGAACGGGGTGTGGAACTTTGACCAGGAGAAGGCGAGTGCGGCCAAGTCGCCGTTCCACCCTGATGTCAACCCTCCCATCTACGTAGATACCGGCGACCTGAGCAGGACCAGTACAAAAAGCACTGCGGCTTGAGTGCACATATTAGCTGTTCGCACTTTCTCTGATGTTGTATCCAGGGAGTTCGTGAGATGGGTTACCCGAAGAAACGTGTTACGGTTGGCAGGATTTGGATCAAGCAGGCAGGCACTTGGATCCGGATTTGAGTGGTATGGATAATGTCGGGGTGGTGGGATATCATTGTTCACGAGTGTATACCTAGATGTTACGCCTTCCTAATGCATCCGTCTAATTTCTCATTATGCGCCGCATGCTTGCTCTTCGCTAGCGATTGATCACTACTCACGTTGCCAGATGGTTGTGACCGTTACTTCAGGTCGACGGAATCATGCTGTGCTCTCTACGACGTGCGTTTATCTCGTTAAAGCTGCCAGCCATGAATGTGGCGTATGAACTGTTGATTTTGTGGGCGTTTTTGGGGGTGCCTGATAAGGAGTAGAGAGCACATGAACTTGATGAGAGAGGCTCAAGTAATTTCTAGGGCTTTGTTGAGTTCGATTATAGCTACGAGAAAGCCCACCGGTAGAAGTGCGTATCCTGATCACACTGTGCTTACCCTTCAGTCGAACAGTGCGCATTCAAACACCAACCCGTGCCCGGTCCTGCACACCGACCGTGCGAGACGACCTACTCAACTAGGCTAGACTCTCCAGCGAGTTCTTTGTATGAGCGCCGACCCAAAGACGCACCCTATACGTAGATAGATCTTGCGAACTCCGCACTTCCTTCCGACCACCTCATTGCCGTCCCCAGCACACGTCTTGGAGCTACTCGCCTACCACACACTAACAGCATGGACCTAACTTACCATCGTCTTGTACCACCTTCATCTTCAGCACTGCGTCACACCTAACCACGCCGCAAACCATCATGGCATCATCACCAGACTCAACAGTGATCGTCGGCGGTGGCATAATCGGCCTCTCGACAGCATACTACCTCGCCCGCGCCCAGAATTGTGGGAACAACATCTCCATCATCGATATCCCCAACGATCTCGTGAGCGCTGCTTCCGCAAAGGCAAACGGCGTTCTAGCGGACTACGATTATCCACCTACCGTGTCGGATCTCGGACATCTCTCGTGCAAGCTGCATAAGGAACTTGCGGAAGCGTACGATGGGAAGGCTAAGTGGGGGTATGCGGAGACAGTGAGACATTACCTCAGTCTGAAGAAGGATGGAGATGGCTCTAGGGGTCTGGAACTGAAGCCGCAGTATAAGCTTCCGGAATGGATCCGCGGGCGGGAAAAGTATCGTGATGAGATTAAAGGCAATCCCAGGAACTGTGCGCGGGTGTAGGTACAATGATAGTCCGCATAACGGCCGTCCTCACTGAATCCATCCAGCGACCCCCGGAAATTCGTCACTTTTCTCCGCAAGAAATGCACATCCCTGGGCGTTACCATCCTCCTCCGCTCCGAGGTTGTCGGCGTACAAATGGGGAACGAGGGCGTCTCCGCGATCAGGGTAAGGGGGCCAGAAGAGACCTATGATCTTCAGTGTCGCAGCCTCGTCATCTCAGCTGGGTCATGGAGTGAGCGAATCGTTGAGAACCTCTTCCCCGAATCTCTGTTCAAGCTCAACTTCGACAAGACTCCCTTGGCCGGCGGAAACTGGCTCGTTTTGAAGGCTCCGAGACCTTCAGGAGATGACTACTGCCACCAAGTCTACGTCGAAAGCATCACAAGCGCACCTGTGGAGATCTCAGACTACCGTGACGGGAGAATCTACGTAGGCGGCTATCTTGGTGACGCAGAACCTCTCCCCGCGACCCCATCCGACGTCAACCGCAAAGCAAGTGGATTGCCGCGAAGAAAGACATTGCCCTGCAATTCGTCGATTTCGGCGAGCACGGGCCGGAGGTGTTGGAAGTGGGGCGGTGCTGTCGGCCGGTGCTGGCGATTGACAGGCCGATTATCGCAAGGATACCGATGGGTTTGCTTCGCGGTGAAAGGGATGGTGCAGGACCGGGAGACGGAGCGAGGAGTGGCTTTTTTGTGAACACGGGACATGGGACTAGTGGGATTAATTTGGGGCCTGCGAGTGGGTTGGTGATGAGTGAGATTATTCGCGGGGTGCAGCCGTCGATTGATGTTGGTGGGTTGGGTTTGCCTGTTTGATGGGCGATCGGTAGTAGAGCGGTGATTCGGGGGGCTAGGGTGGAAGCACAGGTTGATAGGAAGATAAGGTTGTCGATGAATAAGATGTACCAAACCAAATAGAACGCCCAAATATGCTAATGCTTATGTAGAAGAGATATCGTACTAACAACCACGAAATGAAGATCAAACCCGGAATGCAAATGCAAATGCAAAAAGAAAAGAAAAGACGCAGGTCAACAATAACAACATCGAATCCATCTTCAACTTCTCACTCCTCCTCCGACTCCCCCTCCTCACCCACGCCCACACACCCACACGGCCACATACCACCCCGTCCTCCCCTAACCCCAGGATACTTCTTCCCAAACTCCTCCCAGCTCATCTCCCCCTCACTCAACGCCCTCTCATCCCCAGGATCAACCTGATGCCCCAGCCCCGTCTCCAAATCCTCATCCCCCTCAAACCCCCACGCATGCTTCTCGTAGTCCCACCCGTGCGTCCCAGGTTTTAGGAAAGGCTTGGAAATGTTTTTCCTTCGGCGGTGTGGTGGCGGGATTTTCTTGTCTGCAAGGGCGGCCGCGCGCTGGTTCTCGAGATCACGGTGGGGGAGCAGGATGGCGTGGATGGTGGGGGAGGCGCGGTTGTGGGCGGTGGTGGAGACGAGGAGGTGTGAGCGGGAAGATGGCAGTGGGAGAGTGCGGAGGGGCGTGGTATAAGAGGGCTGGCCTGGGGATGGTTCGAATATTGGGTCTAGGGAGAAGATGGAGAGGAAGGGGTGGGTTTCGAGATTATGAAGGTCCGGGACGTGGGCTAGGTAGAGGTCGTCGTCGGCGTGATTCCAGGGAAAGGTGTCTGGACGTGGGGGTGGTTGCCGGGGTTTGCGAGGTGGTAGAGCTTTTGTAGTTTGTGTGGTTAGAGGGTTGGAAGTGGTGGCAGCTTTGCGGTTTGGGGGTAGCATTCTAGTTGCGATATCAGGTTTGCCGTTGGAAGGTGCCCTGGTGATTGAGGTTGCTTGAGCAGGAGATGATGCAGGAGCTTTTGCTGTGCTGAGCGATGGAGCTGCTGCATTTATCCTGTCCAGCCTGGGTTTCTTGTTCGTCTCCTGTGACTCCCGGGCTGGTAGTTTTCGTTTGCCATTCGCGTCGCCGTTCGTAGTCGCGATATAACCCCTATTCGCGACAGTAGCACCGCCAATATCTTGAGGTCGACTCTTCGACAC
This sequence comes from Karstenula rhodostoma CBS 690.94, assembly GCA_010093485.1. Classification (NCBI taxonomy): domain Eukaryota; kingdom Fungi; phylum Ascomycota; class Dothideomycetes; order Pleosporales; family Didymosphaeriaceae; genus Karstenula; species Karstenula rhodostoma. The sequence continues at coordinate 1,191,174 of MU001500.1, forward strand.
GGGCATCGGCGCCGGCATGTCCTCGATCCCTTCCCCCATCGTCAGCAACATCTTCATTTCCTCACTCATACTCCTCGTCACCCTCCCCTTTGGCGCTTCTCCCCTTCCCCCTGCCCCATCTTCCTGCATCTTGACTCCATTCTCACCTCTCTTCTCCTCTTTCCTCTCTTTCGTTGTCTTCCCCTTCGGCCCCTGTCCAAACGCCCTCGTCTCCACCTCCGTGATCCAGTCTCCAATCTGGTCTTTACTCCACTTTGCCGCTCCATGCGTCTTCCCCTCCATCTCTTGGACCTTGTCATCGCCGGCGTACTTTCGGACGTACTCGTCCAACGCTCTCTCGCGTGAGATCTTGTGCACGATGACGCGACCGTCGCGGGCGTGCGTGATGCGCTTACCACGGGCATCATAGAGAGGAATGCGCAGGCCTGGGGCGGTGAAGAAGCGGTGGTCGGAGGCGGACTTGGTACCGTTAGCGCTGCTGGAGACTGTGGGCGTTCTGGTAGCGACGGTGGACTTAGTGTTCTTCGTGGAGCGGGTGAAGTCCTGCTTGGTACCCTTCTTGGCTCTCTGATGCTCTTTCTGCGGCTCCATGGTGGATACTTTCTGAACCTTCGAGTGTGTAATATGCTGAGTAGTTTCAGGCTGAGCTACGTCAAATGATTCCAAGCACCAGATAGCACAATATGGGAAGTCCCAGGTGAGCTTGTAACTGTCGGAGTATATATGGAACAAAGCAACATGCAAGTCAAACAAGGCTATTGTTAGCAGCCCCATTGTTGTCTTAGGCCCGGTATTTAACAATAACCCCGCGCCATTGACGGACGCGAGGTGTCTTATTGTGCGCTGCGTTGAGTTCTGATTGGCGGCGTGGAAGCGTTTGTCTGACCCACGCGGTGAGCGGCAGACTCACGGGACCGAAACAAGCCGTGGAGTTGAACGCGAAGATGGAGTCATGTCAGCAAGTAGCGAACGCAAATGATGGGATTTCGATACAAACCGACAACGAGAATGCGCATGATACGGACACGAGGTATCAGATTCATCAGCTACCTACACTGTTACGTAGAAGACCTCATTCCAGCTGTTCCGTTCATTTCCAACGTCCATAAATGGGACTGTTTGCACATCGTGAGTGAAATGCTCACATAATAATTGGGTGGCGGCTGGGACGGAGCGGGCGTGGCGTCGTTGTCTCCGATGCTTCTTTGAGCTGCACATCTTCTGCTGGACGTGGCTGAAGTTCAATGTCTTCATGCTCTTGTAGTCCCTCTAGGGACGCATCCCGGACCAGGAAGGCCAGTATGATCAAGAGTGTAGAAGCTATAATACCAATAAGGCATAGATAGCGGTGACTTTCGACAAAGGCTTCTACCATGGGCTTCCGGGGTGGCGAACTCCAAGGGTAGAGTTGTTCGTGAGACGTGGGCATAGCGTACAGCATATCGATGTCGTCATCAAGAAGTAACTGATCGAGAGATTTGTGAAGCCTAGGTAGAAGTGCGTTCGTCCAGATCGCACCGGCAAGCGACTGTCCGACGCCACTTCCAACCCGACACGCCGTCATATATGCGCCAAGGAGTGTAGACAGCTGCGTATGGTCTCGCGCTCCTTGAACGAAAGCCATTGCCGGGAATGGGAACAATCCGCCAGCGATGCCCAAAAGTACTTGTGAGCAAGTAACAGCAAGCTGGCTGACGTTGTCTGCTCCGCTCGGGCGAGTGTACTGGATCACAAAGGAGGCAAGGTATATTATCGCGCCAAATCGAAGATACCACCTGAGGTCCCGGGTGATGCTGATGATGACCCCGATGAAGAGCCCAACCAGTGTGGAAGTGAATGTATAGAGGCCTACGATGCGTGCCGAGCTGTCTTCATCGTTGTTGTATCGAATTCCAAGTCCGATTAAGAGATATGTGGATTGCACGTAGTATGCTAGATGATAGAGGAATCCCATCATCAGGGCCGTTAAGATTCTTTTCTCCCAAAGTAGCTGTGTTTGGTCAGCGTTTTGTAAACAAGGTTCGTTCACCTCAAGTGTGGATAGACTCTGGAATACTTGGTGGTTGACTTACCTCACTTGGGAACATGGGGTACTTCGAATATTTCTCCACGTAGTAGAATATCGGGATGAAGAGTAGCCCGGTACTGGTCACAGAGATTGTGGCGGGGCTCAACCACACACCTTGGCCGTGTGGGACCACAAGCGGCATCGATGCCCAAGGCGCTAGAAGGCATGTGACGATGCCCACAAAGCAAATCCATCCGAGGATATCCATTTGCCTGAGGCGTAAGAGCAGGCGAGAGACGCGACCTCGGACAGGTGTTCTCATCGTGTTCTCGAACTCAGACGGAAACAGTCTTTTCTTCGCGTTGCGCTCAATAATGAAGATGCCTATAACCAAAGGTATAGAGCATACTTTCGAGATGGTCAGTTGTTAAGCGACTTGATCTATTCTGGAACTTTGAACACGTACCAACATACAATATTGCGGACCATGCAAAGCGCCATTCTACTGAAGGACAGGCTTTGACAAGCGTGTTCCTCAATGCAGCACTGAACCAGGTCGTTGCCTAGAGAGTTAGCTTGTTTTTGTAGGAGGCCATGAATCATCCGCCAATAGAGACATGCATGCCTTATCCCAGGGGAACACGGCATTCCAAAGCTCTTGATGGGGCAGTGCATATAACCATTGCGGTGAGGTTTGAGGGCGTACGAGATATGGAATGGCGGGTAAGTAAAACACGATGACCCTGAGTCTCATGGATGTAAGGTCCGCGATGATGATTTCAAACATCGAAATGACTCCTAGAAAACCGATCTACTGCTGTTAGTGGAGAAAATGCTCGGAGGTTGTTGTTGCTTACAGCCCAAAAGACGGTTCCGACAGTGAAGAGTCCGATATTGGTAGACTTGGCTTGCAATGCAGTCCCTTTCAAAGATCAGCTGGGTCTGGCAGTGCGAGGCATTCGTTGTCTCTCGGGTTTTCAGTCTGACTCCAAATGACTGGTTATCGTGGGACTCTCAGAGTGTTTACCTAGTACATAGGATGCGATAGAGGCGACGAGGGTCTCCGGGCGACCAAATACATCTGCGCTCTTTGAGATCAATGGGGTCATGGTGGCGGCGCTAAGAGTAGGGACGGTGTTGAGCGCCCCAAGCATCCCGCTCACTTGGTAGTTTGTTGCAACCTCATACTATCTCTTGTCAGTTGTAAACGTGAGGATTGCTGGGACGACTGACCTGGTACAAGACACGCAGAAAGTTGTCCAGGCTTTGGCAAGTCGCTAACATCAGGATAGAAACGAACAGATAGGTCTTCTCCGAGGGGAGTATGTGCGTTCTCATTATAGTCATTCGAGCATATCCGGGACTTTCGGCGCCAGTTGGGGGCTCTGCGTATTCTCGAGGGATGTCTTGCGACTCAGCGGCTGCGACTGAAGTACCACCATCGTAACGCTCAGCTGCATTGTCGACGTCCTTGTCCATTGGCTTCGCATTGGCCTCGGGTGGCTTGTTGAATTTGCAAGAACCGCGCCGTGACCCAACCACAGTAATGGCATCGGGGTCGTAGCGGTCAGCCGCATTCATGGACAGGACGCGCGCCGGTGTGACAGTTCCGCCTGGGTCCAGACAGGGTGCCGATTGGGGCCTGGAGTTGTCCGCCATCTTTGCGAACACGTATGGAAGGTACGAGCTCGAGCTGTACGTGTGAGCAACGGCACCCGCGGGCGAGGTCCGGATATGCAAACAGAAGGGAGGGCTTGCGCTGCAAATGGACCGGTGACACGAAGTAACCTACCTGTAACGTAGAACGATCGCGGGAGAAGTTGTAGTGTCGCAGAGAAAGAGACGGGTGACGTGGAACTGGCCCTTGTCGTGGGGTTGAAGCAAACGGGGAGCGCGAGCGAGCGCCAGTGGCCGTGAAAGTGAAGAGATCAGCTTGTATTGCCCCACGCAAGCATATAGACAAGCAGGTCGATAGCAGTCTACAAAGTCCGCTGCTATATTGCGGATGATTTGGATATTTAGGACGTTACCTGTGGCCAACTATGAGGTTCGATGGCGGGTTGAACGGGCAACAAGTCATGGTGTAAATAAGGAAAGAGCGACCAGTCAGTCAACAAGAGCGTTATTTGGTGAGATTCTGCACTCGTGGTAAAGAAAGGACCGCTCCGCTGAGAGGAGAATTGTGCAGTTGGACCAGATCCTGTATCGTTTCCAACGCAGGGCTTTGACGATGCGGAGCTTCCATGACGGAACAGGATGCTTGCTCGACGTTTGAACCCGAAGGAACAGACAAGGCGATTCAGGTACATTTTCTCTTTGGCACCTCTTGCTCGCAACTCTCGGCGTGACTGTTTTCTCCGTTGATGGAAGTAGGTGCATGCACATGGAAGCGATGTCGGGAACGCAAGGCACGTGAGGGCGGCCGGACCCGCGAGCCGAGGCAACCACGCGCCTCCATCACTTCGGGCCGCTTTGCGACTGCGGGCTTGTCAGCCATTGAACTGCTCCAGCACCTTCTCTTTGCTTGATGCTATCGTGTGAACGGTAGCTGTTCACCATGGTCGTCCGCGAGGACCTCGTAGAGTCGGCAGTAAGTCGCTCCAACGGCGCGAAATCGAACGATGCTAACAAGTGCAGGTCTCGTGTACGTTAATGGCGACGACCGTCACTCCTGCCATCCGCTGACCGCTGACCGCATCGCAGTCCTGCAAGACCCCTCGGTTGCGAGCGCGCCGTTGGAGAAGCGCATCGCATTCCTCCAATCGAAGAACCTCACGCAAGAGGAAGTAGACGCCTCACTCGCACGCGCTGCCGAAGGCCCCAGCCACGCCTCCTCTCCAGCTCCGCAGAGCTCCACATCCTCCAACCATGCATACAGACCGCCTCAGTCAGCTCCGGCGTACGGGAGCTACCCTCCGCCGGGGTACTGGCAACCGCCACCACCGCCAGAGTAAAACCCTCCAACAATCCCGACACCAACGGACAATCACGCTGACAATTGCAAGGCCTCCAAAACGAGACTGGCGCGACTACTTCATCATGGCGACAGTGATGGGTGGTATCAGCTACGGTCTCTACTTTACCGCGAAGCGCTACATCGTGCCCCTCATTGCGCCGCCCACGCCGCCCCAGCTCGAACAAGACAAGGCGTCCATAGACGAGTCGTTCAAGCGGGCTTTTGATCTCCTTGACCAGCTGAACACAGACACGTCCGCGCTCAAGGCATCGGAGGAAGCAAGGACAACAAGGCTCGACAATGCCCTCGGTGAAATGGAAAGCGTCCTCGCAAGCTTGAAGGAGTCATCCAAGCGGCAAGGGGATGACAATAGGCGGATAGAAGATGATGTGCGAGGACTGCGTGATCTCATTCCCAAAGCTCTCGATGCACAGAAGGACGCCACAGACACGCGATTAAAAGAGCTGTCGAACGAGCTGAAGAGCTTGAAGACACTTGTTGGGAACAGAATGGGAGCTGGCGCCGCTCGCCCTCCTGCGACGACGCCCGCCAGCTACTATGGTTCAGGCCAGCCCTTGGGCTCCGCCTCGACTGCCAACAATGTCAGCGGAGCAGCGACGCCCACCCCTGCACCTGTCTCCGCCCCCGCAACCCCAGCGCCCGAACAACCCACGGCCTTTGCAGGTGCTTCAGAAAGCCAGGGAACCGGTGCTGGAGCAGCCCCCACCCCTGCGTCCGAGAAGCCTGCAGCAGCCTCATTGCCCTACGGAAGAATGGCCAATGGACGAGCTGCGATTCCCGCATGGCAGATGGCAGCAGCGAAGAAGAACGAAGAGGCAAAGAAGGACACGAGCGAGAGCGGTACCGCAGTTGAAGCCAGCGCAAGCTCGTAGGAAGATTTGTTTTCGACCCCACGTAGTGGTTTTCTGATTATTAACTCGAACTACAAAGTAGTGTCCCGTAAAGTGATAGACAAACATGGACTGCCGTCCAAAAGTGATACAAAAGGAAGCGTTGTGAGTGGATAAACAAGGTTAGGTAAGCAAGCAAGGCTTGGCGGACCGCGCCATAAAATCATGGTCAGGACACGATCGCTTTTTTCTTGTTGGGACAGGTATGTGTCGCAGCGCTGCCACGTTGCGGCACCTGCCTGTGACCCCATGTAGTAAACCCTTCTACTAGCATGTATTACATTATCTTCGTTTCAAAAAAAAACCCTCATGTCAGATGACGTGTCTCCAGGCGTTTTCCGAGGTCTTACTGTCTTGTTTCTCGGTCGTTTTCAATGTCCGCGCCGGTTATTTACAACGCCCGTTCTTGGCCACCACATGCATAACGAAATATAGAAGCCGAGTGACAAACGAACTGTAAACCCTTTTTTCAAACCTCGCAAAGTAATAATTGCAGTCCTACGATTGGCTTGAAGTGACGATTTTCGTCAAGTTATATAACTAATAAGGTATTTCACTCTAGTAGAGGTGGCGTCGGACGTGACAACACCCTGTAGTACGGAAGGAGCTGTCTAGCATTACGATCCCTACCCCATCTTCTCCACAGCCTCCTTTTGTTCTCCAAAACTCTACTTGCATTGTCAAGGCGATTGCTGACGGCTTGGTGACGCTTTCTCGTGCGTCTCGACGCCACGCATTACATCTGGAACCTTGCCAAGCACAGGCAGCTACCACAGCGAAGCCCAGATACAAACGTGCACTCGCGAACAGAGCTCAGGATGGCACAGAATGCTCGCAAGCGTGTGCATAACACTGAATAAGATGGAGCTGGGTATCTCGGCGTAAGGAGCGAGGCGTACAAGCAACTTGGCAGTGATGTAGTCCATGCTGCCCTTCATCTTCGATGAGTATCGAGTCGAAGGAATGTGTGCGAGGGGATGGACGGTATAAAAGGTCTTTCCATCACCTCAGTCAACAGTATCAGCTTGACACTTCATTACGCAGCAGCAGCAACAGCAGCAGCAGAACAACAAGACTTGGTAACCTTCGAAACATTCAAACTTCTCCAAACATTCTTCAGATTCAACATGAAGACTACCTTCGCGCCTCTTTTTCTCTTTGCCGGGCTCGCCGCCGCCAATTTCGACCTCTACCAAGTCGACGAGAACAACAGCTGGGACGGGACTGGTGTTTTCAGCCAGTGGATGCTGTTCGAAGCGGAGCCCGACTGCGAGCAGGCTCTGGGCCACCGAGGTACGCATCATTCTTAACAAATACCGCGTAGCACAGCTCCCGCTAACCCTCTTAGACTCCTTCAGGGTCAATGCCAGCGATGATGTGTCCGAGGACGGAGGCGTGCGCTGCGAGCCAGTCGAGCAATGCTACTACTACGGCAACCCGTCCGAGATCTCGACGCTCGAGATGAACTTCAACAGCAACGACCCGGCCAAGTATCACTTTACTATCTACAAGGACCGCAATTTTGATATGGTGGGGCTTGATGGGAATGTGTATGGTAACTGCATTGTTTTCCCTGGCGACGACTTCCAGTGCAGCGAGGGCACGTATTCGAATGGGGGGAAGAGGATGTTCAGGTGCCTTACGGACATTACTGTCCAAAACATTATTGATGCGAATGGTGGTATGGTTGGCTAATTGGTGCTTTGGTGTGAGCAGGTGCTGGTTGGCATGGGGCTGGGAGAAATTGGCTTGGTGAAGTTTGTGTTATTGTCCTTTGAATTTGTTCTGTAACTCTTCTACCAATGTGTTGATACCACAGGAATATATTGTTTTGCTTCAATTGCTTCCCGAGGCGAACATATGCCGCCTAGACCATTCTCATCACATGTCGTAGCCATGCGCTCGCAAGAAGTTAATGCTCGGTGAGTTTCCCCAATCTCATCGTTGGCCTCAAGCACCAGTGGCCAGCCTCCAGCACACGTTAATCAGCGCACTCGTGGCACTGATATGCGCCAGCGTTCGAGGCACCGCAATGTTCGCGAGGTATGCCGGATAATGCACCAACAACTTCGCAAGCACGTGAAAACCTAGCAGATTCACCACCTGCGAATCAGTGGGTGCAATGACCTGCGCCAGTGCGGCGGCCAGCGCAAAACCTGGGAAATTCTCCATGAGGGCGTAGTGCGCAGATCGCAAGCGCAGAGGTAGTCCATCTAGTTTGGTAACGTGTTTGCGCGGATGATCGTTGTCGAACCCTTCCTCTCGGCCCATCGCTTGTCCAGCAGCGGACGCGGCTCCTGAGGCACCGAACGTCCAGAAGAGGTAGATAGCGGAAATAGCCGGGATAGCTCGCCCGCTGGAAATAGACGAGATGCCGACACCAGGTACGAGCTGGATGAGAGTTTCGCTGAGCTTTTGGACGACACTGTTAGGTTTGGTGAGGTAGGAGCTGGGAGATAGTCAGCGGTGGTTTGGTCTGTCGCCATGCGAATACAAATACGTACGTTAACGGTATCAAGGCAAGATACAAAGGGGCAGCACCCAAAATAGCTACTCCGCCAGGATTGACGCTGGTACTTGTTAGTATTTAGCTGTTGTGCAAAGGGTGAGGGGACGTGCACGCCATTCTCAGCAGCAACGTGCTTGGCCTTTTGCTTCTTATCGTCCGACATGTCGTATGCTTCTTTGGAAGGCAGTTCAAACGTGATAGAGGTTCTCCTACCGACGTGAGAGGGTTTGCTCTGCTTGTGTTGCGCTTCGAGAAGGTGCCGAGAAACCCTGTTGCCGATGACGTCTTCGTTGTGCGGGGTTGGGCTATGATGTTGATGATGGTTAGAATTCATCTGGAGGGCATGTCGAAAGATGCTATAAGGAAAGCACGTCGATGATGTATTTGGAATTGAAGCTTAGCAGCGCTTCTAGAGGGAGAAGTAAACTGGCGCACGTAGTTAGTGCCCGTCGGTATAGGCGGGCAGCATCACGCGGACGAGGGACGGGGCTGATCTATATGGTGCTACAATCCTTGGACGATAGAAACATATTTCATGGACGGGCAACGACACCAGCTACTTACTTGTAATATGTGGCGCATCAAATAGCACAGAACTAATCGTGTAGTACCGCTAAACGTCGCAGGTCTGACGAGACGGCATGTAGTTTTCCCGACTGTTTGAGACGGGATTATGTATCGTGAGTAACACGATGCAGACCTAGGAAATTTGGTGAAGGAGTTGGGATGGTTAAGCTTTAGGGAGAGTGGATCACCATCGTAGATCCTCAATGCGGTAAAGATAAGCGAGGTGTTTCCCCGGAGTGGACCTTGGGGAAACGTGCTTTAAGAGACACTACCAGATGCAACTCCGACCTGGCATGGTCACAAGAACGAAAAATCATTACATGTGTTTTCTCGTGGTTGTCTATAACTGTTGTTGCGAACGAGAGGTCCATGAGAATTTGCGATGTTCTCTTCATTGCCAATTCAAAATATCCATTGCGGATGATGTAGTGTGGCTTGTGCACGCGCCCATGACGCAATAAGCGGCATGTACGAAAGGCGCAAACAAACCTCCAAAAATGCGAACCCCTCCCTGCACACATTTTCCTATCTTTTGCCTATCACTACTAGCCACCATGTCTGGAGGAGTGGTTTACAAAGACTTGCTCCCTATCCCCGCGGAGGATCCTCGTCAAGTGGGGGGCACAACACCCACCTTGACCGATCAGCCAACTGAAAGCCACGCGTTAGCTATGGAGGCTGCAAAGAACCCTGAGCTTGCTGGAGCAGCTCAGATGGCCCATGGAGAAGAAGTGATAGACCTGGGCTGGAATGAACCCAAAGGAAAGGTGGAAGCGCCACTTGTTGGAGGATTGGGCAACGAGGATCTCTGGCTACTGGTTCGACGATTCAACAAGGTAATGTTGCTGTATACTCCGTAATAATGTGAACTAATGGAACAAGCAAATGTACCATGTCAAAGAGATTCCGAACCCGCCTCCAGGTGGACTCGATCTCAATATCGCAGATGAAGAGGAGTTCTCCCCCGATAAATTGAGGAGCAACATCGAGCGCCTATATATGACTATCGTATGTCTGTTCGCTGTGCATACTGCTTCACTTGGCTTACCATACGATAGGGTCTCGGCCTGATGGGTTTCGGAAAGCATATCATGCGGTTGCGATCCTGGCGCGAGACTCGACGCACGTCCTGGTTCTGCGTTGCGTACTTTGCCGCGTGGCTCCTCGATCTTCTGGTCCCTGTCCTATCTCTCACCGCCGTGGCACTAATTGCCTATCCACCAATCCGTCCGATCATGTTTCCACCGGCCCCCATCGCTTTGGTCTCCGCTAAAACTGGAGGTGTCCAGAAGCCGAAGGCCGGCACGTTGGGCAGTCACGATAGTGCCACTGGCGCCTCCGAGAACCACAAGGGCGAAGCGGTTGAGCAGGAGGCGAGTAATTTCGTTTCCGGGGTCGCTTCTATAGCGCTGTCCAGCGCAACCGGAAAGCACCCTCAAGGTGAACCGCCCGATGGAGATGACTCTTCAGCAGATGGCGTTCCTGACCCGACAGCAATTGCAGTTGGTGCTGCCGATGCAAAAGACAAAGCTGCCGGCGGTACTCCTACAAAAAAGCATGACAAGACGAAAGTACCCATGGAGACTGCCATGTGGAGCAAGATGCGTCCGATCATGCATGGCATCGCTGATGCTACCGACACCTGGGAGCGTTTCGCAAATGCCCTCTCACCCACGCCTCCCTTTCCCCAAGACCGCTATCGTATCCGCCTAGCTGCTGTCGTCGCACCCATTGTCCTCCTCTCTCTATTCGTCACATCCTACATGTTCATGAAAGGCGTCACCTTCGGCGTAGGCTTCGGATTCTTTGGTGATCCTATCATACTGCCAGCAGCTACATACCTTAATCGGAAATTCCCTAATTGGCAGAAACTCCTAGAGCTCCGCAACACGCTTCTCAAAGGTGTCCCAACCAACGCTCAACTGACCATCACTCTCCTCCGCATCGGCGAAGCAAACAAAGCACCCCTCCCGCCTCCCCCTCACATCGATCAGCCACCTCCGGACAAGCCCGCCGATATCAGCGAAAATGAACTCCGCGCCACCGGCGCCGACTACCCTCTCAATGCCACCCAAGAGGAGCTCGATGAAGCCATGACGCACGACCCGACCACGGCGCACGAGACCGCAGGTTCTGACATCGACTCGGCGAAGAACTCGAAGCACGGCAAAAAGGGCACAAAAATCCTCAACTTTTTCAAGGGCACCATCAAAGGCGGGGTCGAGACCACCATTGGCGCCGACAAGCTCAAAGCAAAGGTCGGCGACATGCATGCGAAGAACCGTCTCGGTGCTGTTCCCAAGCCCGACGAGAATCTCAAGTCTGGCCCCGTGGAGTTCAAAGCGAGATACCACGGCCACAAGGGTCATGTGTACATTACGACGAAGGCTACCATCCCTTGCGTCGCCTTCTCCACGGACAGCACGATTGAAAAGGTTGGCAGCGAAGAGAGGGAGGACTTGCACCCTCAGTGGAGCATCCCTATCGGCGATATCAGTGAGATGCGGAAGGTTGGCGGATATGGCTGGAAGGCCAAGCTTGTCGTCGGATGGGCGTTGGGCAGAGAGGTCGCGGACGGCTTGGAGATTGTGTTGAAGGATAAGCCTCCGATGCCTGGGGGCAAGAGCACGAAGCCTGGCGAGCCGATCAAGTACAAAGTGACCGCTGTGCCGCTGCGTGACGAGCTGTTCAATCGGCTGGTCAGCATGGGCGGGCAGAAGTGGGAGTGCTGGTAGAGAGACGAAGGCTACGCATAGGAGGATGGTGTTTCGGAGGGTGTTGTTGGTACATAATGGAGGGTATACCCTGGAGGGTTTTCAGTAGGGATGTTTACGCGTGGGCAATGAGTATACGAATCGACATGTTATTTGCTACAATCCCAGATGCACACAGAAGTTCAATGTTATTGATGAAGAGAAGGCAATCCCCAACACTGACGCAGGCGTGGCAGTAACCATAATGCCTGTGGTACGTATCTCCAGGTTCGCACTACCAGCGGAGATACAATACCCATGTCTCCGCCCTGTTCACCACCCCGGACGGGGGATTACGTTGCGGGGGTAAGGTTCTCCCTGGAGACCAACTGGAAACTCCCCGTGCGCCTTGGCGATGTTAACACCGCGTCGATCATTTAACGCCGCCCGCCCGTTTCCAAGGTCCGTTTCCACTCACGTGACTGAACACCACCGTTCATGGACCCCTAACTTTAAATATGACCAACACGTCCAGGGCGCAATCTCTGACGCGCTCATAGCCATGCTCCCTTCCGTCCCGTCCAGCCCTGCAGAAAAAAAAAATCTCCTCCAGCCTTGCCCTCCCAATCTCGCGCAACCTCGCCCAACCCTCCGCTCGCCGCCAAGCATCGCAAGATGAAAGCGTCAACTAAATCTCTGCGGCATGAAAATCCTGCACTCATCATAGAACAGCCAGCCTGGACACGCAGCAGCCCACGCCGCTAACCGACCTCTAGCCGGCGCCAGAATTTTCCCTTGCCTTCTTCCTGCCCAACCGAATTTTTCTTCTCTCTGTCCGCGGCGGAAAAGTGGGTAGGATACACATGGCAATGGCCTCGCGGGAGGGTCTGTGTCTACATACAGCGTCGCCGAGGCTGCACGTGGCTTGTGTCGGCTCCGGTGGGCAAAAAAAAAAAAAAAAAAAAAGAACTAAACCGTTCATTGCGAGCGGTGCTTGTGGCTAGTGTTGCGAAGACGCGCGCTATGTGCGGATCATCCGCTGCCCACAAGTGTGAGATCTGAGGCTGTGAGGTCCACTCGGCACCGGCGGCAGCGGTGAGGCATTTGGTGCGCTAGTCGGTCAGGTTAGAGAAGGGTCGGACGGGTCGGTCGGAGGGTGGATATGTATCCGAGGTCTGGCAGACAGTCAGGGTCCCGCAGATGCGGCAGAATTATCTCGTGATTGATGTCCGACCGTACGCCGACCGAGATGCGGATAAGATTGATGGATGGAACGGAACGGAATGGAATGAGCGATTATGGACGACGGCGGCTATTGATGGAGGAGTGTACAGATGCAATCTTGTTCGTGACTCAAGTTGAAGTCTGGTGGTCTATTGGAATGTGCCTCTGGCACCAAGCCGATAAGAGCTGCCGTGTGAAGGTGTTAGCACGGAGCCTTTGCTGAGGGGCTTGCTGATGGCTTCCTCGATCAACCAGAACCGGCAGACTTGAGGCTGCTGAACAATTCACGATGTTTTTATCTCCGGATTGCTCAGACGCCGTGTGGCCCATGCCCAAACTAGCAGTGATTCGCGGATGCGAATTTGTGAGCACAAGGCTTGGCTCGTTTGTGCGCGGGTATTACTCATCGCTAGGCCCAACAGGGTGTTCCACTCGCTGCGGATAAACCTGCATGTGACCCAGCACCCGGTGGTAATTCGATTGTCCTGGTGAGGAAAGCGCTGCCTACCGAAAGCGATATCGGGCCAGAAGGTTGATGGTTGTGAGCCAGCCGAGCTCGTCTCAACGCCATGTACGCCGCATTGTACTTGCCAACACAGGCTGAAGCAGCACTGAATCGCGGGCCTCTACTTGTGCCACGTTGAAGACAGGAACAGGGCTAGTCGACGCTGAGAGGCTTGAGAGTGGGGCCGGGGGTGAGGCGCTGTAGTCTGGTACCTGGATACCTTGAGGCTGCCTGAGTGCCAGGGTGGAACTGACAGGAGCGTTTTCTAGTTGGAGTTAACACTTTCTGCTGCATTGAGGCGGTCCTCTTCTAGTCGTCGGTGCCAACACATGAGCAGCGCAGCGAGTAGCAGCAGCTTCGAGGCAAAGCATGCCCTGTCAATTACCCGCCCTTTGGGCCCAGAGCGCGGGCGGCGCGCGTGTTGCAGTCTGAGACTCCACCAACACTCTGAGAAGTGGATGACTATGGGGCCAAGGATGGATGACCAGGTACGTCCTTGTGACGGTCGCACAGCATGAACCCTTTGCTCTCGGAGATCAAAATCATGCGCGCACGAACCAGAAACCCATTGCTCGCATGAGTGGCCTGCCTCCAAAACGAAACGCATGCTCAAACATGAAACTGCCATCGGGTTTGCACACCGGGGGATCAAGGTCAACGACAGCAAGCCACGCGACGGCTTCCGTCGAGTCCCGTGTTGATCATGGTGACCAAGTTTCCTGTTCCTGTTCGTCCTCGCACCAGAAACGGACCTGTAGACTACCCGACGCGGAGACGTTTTCGCCCCGAGCCCGCCCCCAAGACGTGGCTCTTTCGGAATGCCCACGACCCAGCGCCGAGATGCCCCGGCTGCGACTGGACGGGTTTCGCTCGAGGCAGTTGCCTTGGTGTGTTGCTGCTGCGTAGGCTTCGTCCGCAGCACTTTGCAGGAATGCGGGCACACGCAAGCTCGTGGAGCACGTCTTCGCACGCCTCGTGGCTGGCCGTTGCCTATACTACGCGCCGTACGCGAATCCGACGCGCACTCGCAATCTGGCTCGCAATCTGGTCCACATCGGGCAATGGCGGTGCCGGTCAAGAATGATCCACGCAGCCTTCAGCCTTGCCGCAGTGCTGGCTGGGCTCCCGCCCTTTGCAGGGGGGTCAGCGGGCCCCGCACGGGCGTGTAAAGGCGGTCAGGCGGTAAATTTCAGCCTTCATGCGGCGGGCAAGGTGCGATAAGGTAATAAACATGCAGTGCTGATGGTGGGGTGCGACGGAAAAAATGCATCACGAGCCCAAGTGGAGTGCAAGTGTTTTGGTGGAATTATCGTATTTGATTTCAGTTTGCTAGGGGGAGTCTCAACCATCAGAGTGGGAGATCGTACCAGCCTATGTAGGATCCGTCCATCATCCGTCAATAGATTCCGTCCAGACCAAGAGTTGGGTAGTTCCATATCCATAACCATCGCGTCGTGCTCATGGGCCGCGCTGCAAATTCCCAGACATGCATCCAGTAGACCAAAGAAAATGTGATATAATGCTGAAAAGACTCGCTCGCTAAAATGCTCGATCAAAGACAAGAGAAGAGGTCGACATGGTGGCGTTGGCCTTAGTAACTTGTGATGAGCGGAGCCGTCGATTCGGGCAGATACATCTCTTCGCTCTGGTAGAGTGTTTGCGACTTCTCGTCGTAGAAGGATGTGGTGAGCATGGCCTCCTTTGCGGAGAACTCCATCGAGGGTTGCGGCGGGGTAGGCGGCGACTCGTCGTCGGAGTCGTCGTCGTGGACGAGCTCCGGTGGTGATTGTGATGGCACGCGGGTCAGAGCGAGGCCCTCGTCGTCCTCCAAGTCATCGTACTGGTCCTCGTCGTCGTCGACCTCGGTGGTGCTGATCAGAACTGGTGCTTGCGCAATGTGGCGGGGCATGACCATGTCGAAGTCGCCTTCCTCGTCGTAGTAGTCAGACTCGGAGTCGGAGTCGGAGGAATCGTCGTCGTCCTCCTCGGCGATGCTGTCGGCCCACTGGATGTGTCGGGGCTCCTCTGACTTCTGTGCCTTTGCAACGGTGTTGTGGAACCAGGCCTCTTGCTGCCTCTCGGCGTCTTGGAGTTCGATCATGAGCGAGTCGAGGAGGTTGGCGTGGCCGACGAGCAGGCGGAGGTCGTGGTCGGCGCGGCAAGCTTCCTTGCCCAGCTTGGAGCGGGCAGAGGCGGCGATGTAGTAGGTTTGGGTGAGAGACATGTTTTGCTTCTTTGCGGGACGAGAAGAGATGAAGGGAGTGCGAGTCGTCTCGGCGGAGAAGGGCTCGAAGTCGGTTTGTATCCTAAGGTGGGAGGTGGAAGGCATGGTGGATATCGAGGTGGATATGTAGGCAGAAATGTTTATGCCTGAGTCGGTGAGTCAGTTGCGGTCGGGGAGTGAAGGGCGGGCTGCACGAACCTAATGCAGTAGCCAATGGCGTGGGAAGGTGGTCCGAGCAGAGGGTTCCGAGGAGTAGTCGTCGAGTAGTCGTCGAGTGGTGGTCGAGGAGTGGTGATGTCAAGACGATTATGGTCGGAGTGGATTGGTGTGTTGGAGCTGGTAACTGGCGACCGGAAGCGGACGGGCATGGTGTATATGTATTTCTCTGACGCCCCCGGGATGCTCGGGCTTGAGCATAACACCGACGAGCGCTCACCGCAAAGGAAGCCTGTGCCAGCATCCGAGTGCGCTAGGCGGACAGGGGGGGTCTTCGTCGTCCGCTAGGTCCGCCCGCAAGTGTCCCTGACTGCCTGGCTGCGTGATTACGAACCCTGCACCAGGCCACGGCTCGGCCGACGCATTCGTTCGGCCTTTGCGCAAGATAACTCATCGTCCACGACGACGCAGAGAGTAGCGCACGCGGCACGCCAATCGCATCTGATCGCATCTGATCGCGTCTACCTAATTGCACCGCCATCTGTCATCTCGCCGCCCTTGAGCACCGTCGCTGGAATGCCAGTTGCGCGTCCTCGCAAAGGCCAAACTGCTGCTGCCTGAGCCCGCGCTGTGCTGGCGTGCGCTGGCACTCACCTCCACATGCTGCGAATCAGCTCCTCAGCTGGTGCCATGCAATTGTCGTCCTCTTCGTCCTCTTCGTCCTTTTCGTCTTGTTCGCAGGGCTGCCCGCGCCGAAGCCGTCCTTGCCGTCGGGCCCGTCTACGCTCTGCCCTCGCTCGCCTCGCCTCGCACTCGGGCTCGGAGCATACAAATGTGCCCGTCCCTCCGTCGCTGTAGGTTTCCATGGTAGCAGGCCCAGCTTGGAGTCATCTCGTCTGTTCGGACGAATTGATCTGCCACTGCAGACGGGCGAACCGGCGGAACACCAAGGCTGCGGCCGTCCAAGTGTGGGGAAACGTCATGGTCCATCACAGCAGGTCTTGCGCCAACCATGGCGCCTTTGTTCATGTTTGAAATGGACGCCGATTACTCACCCCTGCCGCACCGTGTCGAGTCACGCTTATGGTTGCTGGTTGCGCGAGCTGCTTGCTTTGCGAACGTTGCTGAACAATCTCGCCCTGACAAATGCTCCTCCATGGCTCACCAGCCAACCATCGCATCCTTAACGTTAGCCTGATCGTTGATGACACAACCATGCCTTACACAGCGTCCACGGCATGCTTTCCTTCCAAATCATATGCATACGTCAAGGGCGGCTGGCGTCTGGACTCATGCGAGAAGAATACACCAATTCATCCGAGAGGCCGCTGTTGTTGATATTCCTACACGCGCCTATTCTCGCATTGTGAACAATCTATCCTAAGGCACGAATGCAAGCCTCGCGCCCGTCTGTATCTGTCCCCGCGCCAATCTTTCTCGCCAATCGCAACCATGGCTGCCCTTTTCTCGCTACCCTGCGTGGGTTGGCGTACACTTCGGCGACGCTTCGCACAGCCCTACCGTACCATCGCGCTCTTCACAGTAACACCACATGCAAGGACCGCGCCAAGCGTCTGACATGGTGCCCTTCTGGCAATCACTCGGGCACCTTCACCGCCGCATCTGTGCGCCTGCGCAATCTGAAATGTACACCGCAGCCTCACCGCCAGGGTCCAATATCCGCGACACCGAGTCATGCACACGCGCATACATACCGGCCACTACCCGCGTCTGGAGATGAGTCGAATTGACCAACCGTTCGTTGCATGCACAGCCTCGCACTGTCCCATCTGTCACCGCTAGAGCATGACTCAACTTCTTCATGTTGACTATTGCAGCCGCGCAAGCGTTTACAGCATGATCAACTATGAGCGTGCAGGAAGGCATTGCCCCTTGTGGTGTTTGACTGTGCAGTCCCGCGTTCGCTAATCATTGCTCATCCACGTCTCCATACGATGCACCAATGCTCAGCAAGGCTAAACCCGCGGATCAGGATGTTGTCCATGTCGGCCGCAAGAACCCAAGACTATCCACTTCCGGGCAACACCTCGCATGCCGGATCGTGAGATGGAGAGGATCAGGTGCTAAATCTACATCCGACGCATCAACCTCAATATCTCAACAGCCGCGCATCCGCGGATTAACCTCGATTTTCTCTCGGCCGCATAACTCCAGCACTATCCGCACCTGCCACCGATCACCTTCCCCTGACTGATGCGATCGACTCCCACATCTCTACACCAACAGTCCCCATTCGATATCGAAAACCACACCTACAGTGCCAGAACACAACTCGATGAATCATCGTGCACACTTACTCCGCAGCTCAACCCGCCTCCGTAATCGGACTACCTGCTCGACTGAGCGACACCGCACTCGCACCGCTATTCGTAATGGAAAAACACGCCTCGATTCGTATTTTCTGTCAGATTTTGCTGTCTCCGTAGGCTGAAGTATGCGGGTGATGGGACATCGGGCTTCCCCACTCGATACACTATCAGAGCCGAACCACGCGATCGACCCAACCAATCCGCTTCTCGAGCTAACCCTATGACTATAAAATCTTGAAACCAAATCTTGTTCATCTTGGATTTCGATCATGTTCAATGCCTTTCCACGATTAAAGGTTGCTTGCGGGGTAAGTCCCCGAAGTCCGCTGCCAACGCCGCAATGTCTCGTCAAACACTGCGGCACGGTATATGCGGAGCTTTCTACATATCACAGAAGACGACGAAGTCCGGTGTGCGTCGCGCGAGGTAGACACGAAGATGAGTGGTCAAAGTTTGTTGAGGGAAAGGGAACAGGGCGAGTGGTCTCTGTGATCGTCGTCTTGGGGTGGGGTGTTGAGGTGTGGCGGCTTCGATCTATTGTATGAAGTCCGTGGTTGGATTCATTGAATGCGCGTGTGGGGGGCAGAAGTTTATTGAACGGTGTGCGGTCCTCCAGCTGCAGTCGAAATGCATTGCATTGGTTGGGGGCGGTAATGGCTAGGCAACTCATGCATTTGACTTGCTCTACGAGTAGCATTTTGGGTCAACACAACCTGACTTTGCCACTGCAACTCCTGCAGCTTATTGCTTCCGCATGAGATGGACAAGCACGGCTGAAACCCCCGCAGTGGGCTGTCGCTCGATCTTTGTCAAATGATGCCCTGCCCGTATTGTTTCGTTTTTGAGGCACAAGCTGCCCCAACTCTCGCCTCTGATAGTTCGCCCATCTTTCAATGAAGAACACAGTATAGTGTATGGTACCATGGCTGCTCGTCCTCATGATCAAGGAAGAGCTGCCAAAGCTGGCCCAATTCCTTCCATCACTCGAACCCCGTCCCTCGAAAATGTGCCCGCCAAACGTCTTGACCAATCTGAATCCTCCAACATGCTGGCGGCCCCAGTGGCTCGTGGATGACAATCATGGAGAGCATCGTTGGTCACCTTGTCAACTCTACTCACAGGGTTGGTCTGCGACTCAGCACACCACTTTACCAATGCTTATCTGGGCGGCCGCGTCGTCGTAGAAACAACCATACCACAAGCATGGGCCCTTCGTCTTCAGACCATCTGTGCCTTCCTGGTCAAGATGTTCTTCACAATATCTGTTGGCGCCGCTTTTGTTCAACGGCAATGGTGGAATTTCCAACGTCAACAATTCAGTGTCCACGAGATTGATGCTGTCACCACAGTTCTGGGTGATCTCTTCGGTTTGCTGGCTCTATCAGCCTGGCGAAAAGTACCCTTACTCGCTGTCGCAGCCTTAATCTCATGGTAAGACCCATTGACGGGATCAATTTAGCTACTAACGCTTTCAGGAGTGTACTCTTCGCTGCTGTTATCTCGCCCGGTTCTCTGTCGGTTGCGCTCAACGAAACCCAACATACAATATCTGACCTAATCCCCCAGCCTTTCTTCAACAATAGCGGTTCTTTCACAGACTTCGCGGTATTTGGAGGTGCACAGGGCCAATCAGCGATCGATAACTTTGTTGCTACGACCGAGTTGTGGCAGGTTGCCCTGAGTGTTGCGGTTTCAGGTCAGATGGCGGTTCTAGTAATGCCCTATCGGAACATGACGTGCCGCTATCAGTTCTATGGACCAGTCCTCAACTGTACGACGGTACAGAACGTGACTGGATTCACGGATGGGCTGAAAGCTATCCATCAGGCCAATCTTACCAGTGCAAACTACACCTCCTGGGTTACCGGTGACACACTAGTTTTCGACAGTCTACGGCGCAACACACTCGATTCCTCCTCGAATAAATCGACAGGCGCCGGTATTTACGTTGCACGTGGCAATGACAATGGCTACGACGGCGCACCGGCACTCTCCTCGAACGCGAATGTCACCAAATGCAGATTACACAACGGCGCATATGATTTGGCTTTTCAGTTTCGGTACCCCGAACAGAATATCACGTTGTTGAAATTGGACTACGGGGCCCCGATAGGCCTCGGATTAAAGAATGTTGACGAAAAGATGGATTGGTCTCGAATAGCCTATGCAGGTATCATGGAGGCCTTCGGTAGACTTCTTGTTGGTCGCATTACTGACCCTTCCCCGGGGAGCATGGGCAGGAGCATCGGAACACAGATAATCTACTCCACGAGTGCAATATCCTGCACAGAGACTGGAGCGAGGCTGAGACAACACGAATCGGCTTGGAACAACTCTTTTAAAACATTACGCTCAGTCGCCTAAGCAGGAGTAGCTTCATGTAGGTCGTCCGACACTCCAAGCGCAAGCTAAATGAAACGCAGCAAGAACTCCACGCAAGCCGATCTGATCCCGATCACCGTCTTCCGTTTCGTCAACATCTACCGCTACGACGACCAGACTGAGCTGTCCCTTGCCTACGGACTCGCTCTCCTTGGCACCTTGCTCTGCGCAATCGAGGGCTGGCATGCGACCTGGGCTAACAAGGGAAGCTACCGAAACACCTTCTCGACTTTTATTCGCAGCATCGATAACGATGAGTTACGCCCGTTGCTTGGTTCGGAAGACGACGGACGTGATCCGCTACCCGAGCAGCTGGGGCGCGTTGAGCTCACAATGCACAGAAGCAGGTAGAACTAGACGCATCGTTGCTGTGTCTTTGTATACGGAATATGACCTTCAAGCGCCTCCTCAGCCCAGGCAAGTAGTCCTGAGATGACTGAAACGTTACAGGAACGTGTTGATCCATGCTTCTCCGAGCTCTGCTGACCTGCGCGAATCGACGTTATATAGTATTTTTATGACGGGATAGCTCACTGGCTGGGTACTACTCCTGGCGCGAACATCTTTGTTCTACTCCCTAAGATTCACAATGCCTGCTCAGCCACCGGCGGAGTACCCGGAGGAAATCCGGCAATCCAATCCGTAAATTAAGTTAGTATCACCTGTATTGCTGCACCATTTGCTGTTGCGCTAGGACTATGGGCAAGGAAACTCAGAGGTGCTAAGTATGGCATAGATAGTTAGTTGACCAGCGGCAAGCAGGCCTCTTGTCCAGGGTCAACAATGTAAGGGATCAACATGATGGGCCTATTAGTAGATAGACATTCGCTTCCAGTCTACCATACTAGGAAGGGAGCTCCCACCGAGTCCCTTTACTGTGTTTTGCCGCGGCTTGCCCGAGCGCGCGAAGTATCAAATTTGAGGAAGGGAGATCAAGCTACGGCAACTATAGGGACACCATAGGCCCGAACGTCTGAGGTCAGGATGTGGAAGCATATAGCACATGTTTGTAACGTTTGCCGTGCTTCTCGTCCGCCATCAAAGCCAGGGATCTGATTGACTACCGTTCGGTATCGTCGAACGCCACGTAGCCCATGACATCTACACCAGCAAGCTCCAGAATCTTCTTGTCGTATTCTTGGCCCAGGGATTACCTCCGGTATTTATGACCGATAGGACACTCTGGATCTACTGACTCAAGCAATGCATCCAGAGTCGAATGGCAGTCGACTTGGACCGTCGGTTCACCACCCCTAGGCTTGTTGACTTTGGCGTGCAGCAGCACATGGCATATTGAGTAAATATGCAGCGTCCGTAGCATTCATGCTAGCATTCCAATGCAGTCAGGAAGCATATTGATGCGGGGGCGACCTTACAGATCGTATCGACGTCGGACGGGTTGAGAGGATGGGGATGGGGCGACGCCGGACGCGGTGGGACGACGCGCCGTTGCCACATCAACCACTCCCGGCGCTTGTTTACCAAGCGAGCTCCTGCGTCACTCTTTTCCCTTACCGGTGGCACACTACGCAGATTTTCTCCACCCAAACCCATCTTCAATTCGCAGTATGGCTATGGATCCTCCAGCGCGGCCGTCGAGTTCTTTGTTCGACGTTTACTTGCGTCTGCGCCCTTCCAAAACCGGCGATGCTCGCTTTCTTACTGTCGAAGACGGCGAGGGAAGCCACCCTACGCACATAACCATCAAACCACCTACAGATGATAAGCGTAAAAGGGCCGTTGAGCGCTTTGCGTTCACCCAGGTGTTCGAGGAAGATGCGCGACAGACGGAGCTGTTCAAGGGCATCGGTGTGGTTCCCATGATTGAGGGCGTGCTCGGCGCTCCAGGACACCATGGACGAGACGGATTGCTTGCGACACTGGGTGTCACCGGCTCTGGAAAGGTAGGAGCACAGAGATGTAGCTGTCTAAGCTTCGGTACTAATTACAGCGCAGAGTCACACGATTCTCGGCACGAAATCACAGCGCGGTCTTACGCAGATGGCACTCGACGTCCTCTTCCAGTCCACCGGAGAGCAGCTGGTACAGTCCTTCTACGGCGCGCCAGCATTTACGTCTCTCGCAGGTGCCGATGTATCAGAAGCGCACATGTTCACAGCAACCGCTTTCCTGGACTCCATGTATGGCGACAACCAGTCCGAATCGCGCTTTTCGCGTGCGCAGACACCTATGGCGGTTAGTACCTATTTTATTACATCTCCATGACTCTGTCTAATTTTCATTGTCATCGCCTTCTTATCCGGCTGCCGAGGATGCGTGGTATCCCATCCTCCAGACCACTTTCTCCAACCGCGCAAGCGCGGGTATACATTCCATCCGTCCTGTGAATGGAGTCCTCTCCAGCATCACCCGAAGTGTCTCGAACACAAGCTCACTCGAGAAAAAGGATTGCAGTTCGTTCATTACGAATGGCGGATCGCGCTCGAACAAGATACCCCGACCGTCTACGCTACCACAGTCGCCGAGCGTTCACGATATTGATATACCCGTCGACGAGAACGCCGAGTACGCGATCGTCATCTCCATGTACGAAGTGTACAACGACCGCATCTTCGACCTCCTGACCGGAACCGCGACGAAGAACAAGCACCCGAACCTGAAGCGACGAGCTTTGTTGTTCAAGAGCACGGAACAGAGCCCAGATCGTAAAGTTGTCGCTGGCCTTACAAAGATTATCTGTGGAAGCTTTGAGGAGGCACTCATGGTGCTCGAGACTGGCTTGATGGAGCGCAAGGTCACAGGTACTGGAAGCAATGCCGTCAGCTCGCGGAGCCACGGCTTCTTCTGTGTAGAGGTCAAGAAGCGCGATGCGAAGCGGAAAGGTTCCTGGTCAAGCAGCACGCTGACCATCGTCGACTTGGCCGGATCTGAGCGCGCGCGAAATGCGAAGACGGCCGGCGAGACATTGGCAGAAGCTGGCAAGATCAATGAATCCCTCATGTATCTCGGCCAGTGCATGCAGATGCAGTCCGACCACCAAGCAGGCTCAAGGGTACGTCCACTCCACCCGCAAGTCCTCCCACTGTACCAACTGACACCACCCAGAACGTCGTGCCCTTCCGCCAGTGCAAGCTCACCGAGCTCCTCTTCTCAAACTCTTTCCCCTCCTCCACCCGAACGGCGCACTACCACCATCCCCAGAAATCCATCATGGTCGTCACCGCCGACCCCAAGGGCGACTTCAACGCAACCTCCCAGATCCTCCGCTACTCGGCCCTCGCCCGCGAAGTAACCGTCCCGCGCATCCCCTCCACAACATCCACACATATTCTCGCCAGCGGGCCTGCAAAGTCCATCGGCACGTGCTCCGGCCGGTCCACGCCCTCAGGCCGCACCACGCCCTCCGCGATCCTCGAAGAGCTCGACGCCGCGAACGCAGAAATCGCTCGCCTCACCGCAGAAGTCGAGATCTTCGCGCTGCGCCTGGTGGAGGAGACAGCGCGCCGCAAAGCAGCGGAGGCAAGCTGGCGCGCGGCTGAGGACCACATGCAGGATCTCGAGCAGGAGCTCCGCGACGAGTGCTTCGCCGACATGGAGGCCGCTGTGGACGCGGAGCGCCGGCGGTGGCAGTTTGCGCTGGACAACGAGCAGGACTCGCAGCAGGCGCATCTCGATTCCAAGATCGACGTTGTCATCAAGGCGACCAAGGCGCAGATGCGGGACGAGGTGAAGGTGTATGAGGACCCGGATCCTGAGCTGCAGGATCGTGTGGATGAGCTCGAGCGGGAGAACGAGGTGTTGCGGGCGAGACTGGAGGCGAAAGAGCGCGAGGGGCAGCTGAAGAGTGCGAGTCCGGTGAAGAAGATGAGGGTGCTCAAACCGAAGAAGTGGGAAGATCCGGAGGGTGGCATTCGGATGGGGCTCGAGGACTAGTCGCCTTGAAGCCGCGTTGAGGTTTACGTGACATGACACGATACGACTGCATGGACGGCGTTGTGGGTTGCTTTTGGGACACGAACGATATCCTTGGACTTTGAAGCCGCTGCGGTCCTGCTTATATCCATCTGTCAGCTTTGTAATAATTACTTGTTTTCTCAATCCAGTATTGGTGGTGTGATTGTTTTCGTAGGGGAGGAATTCCCAATCATTAGACTTGGTCCCTTCTTCATAAATCGTATCATGCTACCCTATCTATTTTCACCCTCCGCACCCCGCCCCAGCCGCCGCAGATCTCGTATCCTGCCGATGCGGCAATTTTGGTATTTACTCCCAGGACGGCCGTAACGCCAATCTGCCGTTCCTAAAAGGTAGTCTATCCGAGAAGTGAAGTTCGACCCCTACGCACGCCGCATGCGAAGATAGTAATGCCTTAACAAGCACCGCCAAAAGACACTAGCACATCTTGTACATGCCCTGACCGGCCGACTGCCTGTGCATGTCCTCTGTGTTGAGCTTATACGTGATGGTGATGTCCAAATCCCTGTGGTTCTTCTCACTCGGTCTGTTCTCAAGCTCGCCGACAATCTTCTCGCCCTCTTCGACGGTCAGAACGTCCTGCAGGTAGAACACAGTCTGTTTCCAATGTGTGTACTTGGTGTGGGGGCCGGTGGAGAACTTGATGGGCTTGTGGCAGGCGGAGAATTCGATGTCGAACCAGGCGATGATGGCGTGGATGAAGTCGGGGCGGCGGACGTTGAGCTCATACGGCAGGCGGAAAGAAAGATCGTCTACGGTGCACTTGTACAGATCGAGGGTCAGGACGCTCGCGGGGTCGGTGACGACATACTTCATGTCGACGGTGTCGACGAGGGGCTCGGTCATGGCGGTGGCCTTGAGAGGGGTGTAGTCGAAGCCCCAGACGTTATCCCAGACTGTTCCTGTCAGCAAGTGCGCTTCCGATAGTCATGAAAGTACGTACAGCCAATCTTCTCGTCCTTGTACTCTCCGTCCTCAATACCAGCCATGAAAATGGTTGCCTTGTCCGGGAAGATCAAGCCGTCCTTGACGAGGTACTTGTCGCGCGCATACAGCACGGTGTCCAGCATGGACTCGTAGAGAAGGAAGTATCCCATCCACTCAGAGATTATGATATCCACCTTGTCGAACGGCAGCACGACCTCCTCCATCTTGCCTTGCAGCAGCGTGATCTTGTCACTCATGCCGTTGCGCTCGACAATCTCCTTCGCCTTGTCGATGATGGTGGACATGTCGACGCCGATGACATGCTTGGCGCCTGCACGCACAGCGAACCTGTTACACGTATATGAGTGTCAGTCGTCGGGTGAGAGGAGAGGTAGTCGAACATGCTCAGGATGGCTGTACCGCATCCGACGTCGAGGACGACCTTGTCCTTGAAGAGGTGGCCGTTCTGGTAGATTGCGTCGCGGTAGCTCCTCGTTCGGACTTCGTCTTTCTAGAATCAATTCAGCGAGTCTTCTTGTGGCGCTTGTGTGACAGCTGTCACGGCGGTTGGCACGCACCAGCATCTCTTCGTGGATACCTTTACGCGCATATTAGTATAGTTCCTCAGTGTGTGCAAGACTGCGGAGACCGACCATGGTGGTTGTAGCTGCAGTTCACGCAATGGTCAGCAAATCTCTTCTTCTACGTCAAGCCTGTGCATGCTGGTGGGAGCATACCTGTTGAAGTAATGCGCCTCGGAGTGCGCCATGCCGGCGAGCGGGTCGCCTTTGGCCCCGGTGTGTGAAGAAGCCATGGTGATAAGAGTGAGATATGGAGAAAGAGGACCTGAGACAACAGAGGAAGGTTCACGGCTGAGCGTTCCTGCCTGGTGGTAGTAAAGCGAAAATCACAATTCTGCGCACGGTCCATATTCACGGCCACGGCTTGAGTTCTGCCCCACTACGCAACCCTAACGCGAGAAAACCATTCTACGCCCATTATAGGCCGGAGTCGACTACCGGACGACTTATCTTCGCGCCGACGTGACTTGGGGCAACCAGAACGCCATGATTCAAACATCTAAGCAACTACCGTGGCTAACTACAGACTGAGCGACGCTGAACAGCAAAATTCCTCCCTACAACTTAAGCCGTATTGAGAGGGGTATATCATTGCATTCTGGACACCTTCCTCCCGCAATCATTCAAGTCGTGGTCTCGTAACCCGCCGCTGCAGGCTTTTCTCGTGCTCGCGGGACAACCTTTAAACGTCCGCAGTGTGCATCATTCCGAGGCAGAGTACTGGAGTGGAGGCACACTTCCTCGTGAGCCTTCATCTGGCCGCGTCCGCACTCTGGCGATAGTCCTTCCCGAGGACTGCATTATTACCACCTCCTGAACAAATCATTGCGCTTTTGAGATACCGAATAGATGGAAAGAGGATGGAGAAATATGCGTAGCAAACTTGGCGTCGTGCCTTCTGATACTGGATCGGGGAGTGTCGCTTATTGGACCCGGATCCGATGAAACGTCTCCATGAAGCTTCGTGCGTCTTGCTGCTGTTAGCCGAATCCAGGAATGAATACAATTGGTGGAACGTACCGTTAGGCGTGGTGAATGTCAGCTGGTACCTACCCCACGACCCCTTAGGCAATTTGTATCCATCGGTGAACATGTACGGATGAAGCTCGCGGAACGCAATAGTCTGTGATCCCACACGCTTCATCCAGCCTCGGTGTCCGATGTACTGGGTGACGAAGGCTGTCCAGATAGGAATAGTCTTCAATGGTCCGCGGCGAGGTGTAGCTTCGAAGCGTACGCACCCTGAATCCTTGTCACGGAAGATGCGGAGTGCATGGCGGAAAGCATTATCCTGTACTTCCCTACGTCTAGTTAGTCTCGTCTATGAAAGAAAACGATGGAGAGACATCTCACCCTCCGAATTCTTGTTGTTCTCCAGGTTGGAAAAAGTCCTCGAGACCTGGTGGTGTTTGGGTGCCATCTTGTCGTTTCATCGCTACCATGGTGCTCCAGAACAGCACCATGCCTGATGGATCAGCCTGCATTCCCGCACCAGATTTTAGAAAACATACGTTCATAGAGCGTAAATCGCAGATTTGCCCAAAGGTCGAGCTGGCCGTCCTCACGATTCACACGGCACAGCTGCAGGCTCGACTCGGTTCGCAACACTTTCAGTCCAGTGAGCGGAAAGCAGTAACGCATTTTTCGTCCGCTTGTATCGAGTGTCAAGAACAGAATCCTTGCTCGGTTATCGTCAGAGCGCCAGTAGAGCCTCACCCACACGTTCGTTGCTTCGAAAGGCCTGAGCTATGTTAGCTGAATCAGCAACCATGTTGGTCTCCTTACAATTCAAGCACTTTCTCGAAGCCATCATTCACCAATAACTCGATAGCTTGCGGCTCATCTCGTCCGAGACACCGAGTCCTGGGTATTGTCAGTCGACATCAAAAGGTCGTATGTAATTTGCATACGGTTGTCCAAGGGTCTGAAAGCGGGTAGAAGAATGCCTTCCATCAAGGATCTTCATCGCCCAATGAGCGACCGGCCCCCCTGAGTCATTGGAATGCAACGAGTATGTGTTCGAAGACGCATTTGAGTAGGTGGGTGATTGTGGAACTTCCGGTACGATAGGGGGTATGTATGGTATCTCGCCATAGACCGGAGAACGTGGAGGAGGCGGAGGTGGAGGCGGAGGCGGCGGTGGTGATAATGGATGTTGGTGAGGATGATAAGCCGGATATGTGGTGCCCCGTTCAACGAGCGGTCTTGGTGGCAATGGAGGGTTGTGGTATTGGTATGGCTGGGGCGTTCGAGGCGCTATAGGATAAGGGCTTAGTGGTCTGTATGGACTCTGACGATAGTACTCGTAGATGCTATGCGTCTGCGGAAAGTAGGAATACACATCTTGGTACAGAAACGAATCCATCGCTCAGTAACGGGCATCGCCAGTTGCCAAGCGGAGGGGCCCGTCGAAGATGGCGAGATGGAGGCTAAGAACAAGTAGAGAAGAGAAGGCAAGCATACCGTGTGCACGTGGATCCACCGAGAGCCTGGTGAGATAATCGTCAATTGGCTCTTGTTTCCTCAGTATCTTCGATAGCCGAGCCCGAATGTGGTCGACTTCAGCGTCATCACCCTTGCTATTCGTCGTTAAACACATCAATCACAGGCCACCACGACAACCTACCTCCTCAAAATATCATGCATGCCTTGCAGGTAGGTTCTGTACATTTCCAAACGCGCACTTAAAGGAATTCCTTGTGCCCGCATGTCGTCGCACGCATCTTCCCAGATCTGCGCGTATGGCGGGGTACCGGGGAAAGCTCCAGGATGTTGCCGGCCCTTTCGCTTCGATTTGTTGAAGATGTTGCGGATGTCATCCAGCGTATATTCCAGGCTCGGGAGACATATCTCAAGATCATGCAAGATGCGGCCAACGGACCTGCCATAGCGCGACAGTGCCAGGTCCTCGTGCAGTACGTCAAGGGCGCTTGAGATGGCAAATAGCTCGGCAATGTCGCCCTTGATATCCTTAGAGTACTCTGGTATCTCGCCTAGGAAAGTACTGAGCGCGGTCGCTGTGTCTTGCGCATCTTTGGCATAGTCGAGGAGCGGCCAGTCCATAATGAATCGCGTGATACGATAATTGCAAGCGGGGAAGAAGACTACGGGATCGACATGCCCGAGATTTGAACGGCAACGAGGGAATTAAAGCGAAAGGTGGACAAGTGGCAAGGCTGAGAGTGAGCGTCTCTGGCGTGGGACCTGCACCTTCGGAGTGAGGGAGTGCAGGTTGACGTGTCCAGCGCGAGCAGTAAGGCAAGCCGATGCACACCAATCGAAAACTGATGCCGACGGAAACCCTGTATCGTACTGCACCTTATCCACCCGCTGCAATTGTCCAACTCTTCACGATTCTTGCCTTTTTGCTCTTTGATTTGGCCCCCAAATCGAAGTTTTCGATCCTCTTGTGGACCACCTTTTCCCATGCGAGTGCGGCTTGCTGAGAGACGTGACCGTCTTTGTGCGCTTGACATGCAAGGCCAATTTAGCAGCGTCGGAGGACGGACCAAAGAGGTGCGGCACGGCTGGGATGACCGCATTCATCAAATATAGAAGCGTGCCGCATGTTTGCCGAGATGTTCAGCGGTATCCGCATTGGAAAGGCGTCCGATTGCTGATGGAAACGAGCTTCTGCCTGATCGGGGCGCACGTAAAGCTACATTAGTCGAGGATTGAAAGCGGCGAAATCATCAAAATAGAGAACAACTCATCACCAAGCTGCAAGTATGTGTCGATGACATCGGGTTCTCTTGCGTTGTCGTCTGTGGTTGGGCAGAAGGTGCGATGCATCATGCACTGATGCTAGGCAACAGCATCTCCACTAGATGAGGTGTATCGATGAACGTTTCCAAATGCAAAAACACGACCACAGGAGCAGAAAATAAAAGGCAGTAGTGCATAGTCGCAGACATGTCACGTCTTTATATTGAAGGGGTGAAAAATAAGGCTGCGCCTCATTTTTCAGCGCCACGGCTAGGTGACCGCCCTGATTGTCTGCTCCCAGGCATCAACGGGATTGTGCGATGCGAACCGATTTGCTATAGGTCCGTTGCGCAAGATATGCATCTAAATGCTTGACCAGCCCCCCCGTTCCCGTGCTCGGGGCCTATCGGTCATGTTCCGACTGTACCGCGCCATCCCTTTAGCAGCGGGTGTTGGCCTACCAAGGATGAACTTGGAGTCGCAAAGCGTGCCTCATTTTCCGAGGGCCTTCAGTCTCTCGTCGACTAGCTTCGACACCATCTTCTCGAGGATCGCGAACTCGCCGTTCGCTGTGCCTTCAAAGTAACCGGCTACACTCTTCTCAACATACTTGCCCACCTGGTCGACCTCAACGTTGACCTCTTCGCCAACATTCTTTGACGCCGTAACGACTTTCTCTTGCGTGTAGGCGATGATCATCACCTCCCAGAAGCCCTCAGGTCCATCCTCGACCTTTGTAACAGTCAAGCTGGCTCCATCGATGGTGACGTATCCCTTGTATACAACATATCTGAGCACGGCGGGGTCGCGCGGTTTGAAGCGGAAGGTGAGCGCGTTTCCGTCGGGAGTTATAGACTCAATGGTAGCAGTTGTGTCGACGTGTCCTTGCACAAAGTGACCGCCCATGCGCGTCGATGCCAAAACAGCGCGTTCAAGATTGATTTTGGAGCCCTCTTTGAGCGAGCCCAAGTTCGTTTTGCGGAGCGTTTCGGGGGCGACGCCGACTTTGAACGATGTCCTGTCGAACTCCGTCACGGTCAAACATGTTCCTGTGCCTCTGTTAGACCGCAGTTCGATGCTTTTGGAGGTTCCCTACCATTAATGGCGATGCTATCCCCTAATTGAGCGCCTTCCAGAATGTCTTGCGCATCTCCGATGGTGAGCGAGGTTCCGCCGCCTCCGCTCGCAGTCTTGTCAAGCTGCTCTAGGGCAGTGACGGCTTATCATTGTTAGTTGTGGTATGAAAGCAACGGGACCTGAAATGGGCCGCTCACTGCCTATTATTTCCACGAGGCCGGTGAACATTGTCGAGTAGTGGGGTGACGCTGAAGTAGTGGCGGGGGCAACAGGGTCAAGATGCCTCGGTCTACGCCAGAGCTTGGGCCTCTGCGGAGAGTTTCCGGGAACTTCCAAAACCGTGACTGGGGCATGGAAGCTTGTCTACCGTTTTGACATCTTGCGATTATTCATCTGAATATGCTCTTCCGACCTTCCAAACAAGTTCTTAGGTCTTCACTTACCCATAGTCGGTGCAATTGGTCCGCAATCCAGTCTCGAAGATGTCTAGCATCCGCAGCATACAATGAGAACGGTACACTTCCGCTGGCGGGTATCAAGGTTCTTGACATGACGAGAGTCTTAGCCGGTGTGAGTTCAACCAATAAGGCCATTCCATTGCCCTTTCTGACAGTGAAACAGCCTTACTGCACACAAATACTGGGTGACCTAGGGTATGTAATGGCGACCGTACGGTCCAACGATCCAAAGTTGGAGCCCTGAGAATCGAATTGACATTGTTACAGAGCGGATGTCATAAAGATTGAGCATCCAACCAGAGGAGGTATGCACGCGTATTGGGATTATTCGGGCTATTGCTGATGAGTGCGAGCAAGATGATACTCGAGCCTGGGGCCCACCTTACGCCAAATACATCGACAGTAATCAAGAAGGGCCTGGCGAAAGTGCTTACTACTTAGCTGTAAGTACGCGCGAGAAAAGTGTAACCTTAGTATCAAACTGACTGGATTCAGGTCAACAGGAACAAAAGATCCATTGGCCTCTCGTTCGCTCATCCTGCCGGGGTCGATATTCTGCACAGGTTGGTGAAAGAATGCGATGTGCTTGTCGAAAACTACCTTCCTGGGTCATTGGCGAAATATGCGATGGATTACGCTACAGTCTCTAAGATCAACCCAGGCCTGATTTACGCTAGTATAACTGGTTATGGACAGACGGGACCTTACAGTAACCGGGCTGGCTATGATGTAATGGTCGAAGCGTACGTGCATGGAGCTTCATACCGGGGCGATGCTAACAGGCTACAGAGAATTCGGGTTGATGCATATCACGGGCGCACGCGATGGCCCTCCAGTCAAAGTCGGGGTCGCTGTGACCGACCTTACCACAGGGCTCTACACTTCAAATTCGGTTATGGCGGCACTGCTCAGTAGAATAAAATCAGGAAAAGGTCAACATATCGATGTAGCGCTCAGCGACTGTCAAACTGCGACACTTGCAAACATCGCGAGTTCTGCCCTTATCAGTGGGCAAAAGGACTCTGGGAGGTGGGGAACTTCACATCGTGAGTTCTGTGGCGCAATACCATTGTCTTTGAAACTTACCATCCCAGCGTCGATCGTACCATACAAGGCTTTTAAAACGTCAGATGGCGATATTCTACTAGGTGGTGGCAATGATCGCCTGTACGGTGTTCTATGCACGAGGATCGGCAAACCCGAATGGATAATGGACGCTAGGTTCAAAACGAACGCCCTGAGGGTGCAGAATCGCGATACCTTGGAAGGGTTGATCGAAAGCGAGACGAAGCAGAAGACCACTGCAGAGTGGCTTGACATCTTGGAAGGCTGCGGGATGCCATACGCCGCCATCAACGATGTGCAAGCTACACTGAACCATGACCATACCATTGCTCGCGGAATGGTGCAACAGATTGAGCACCCATCGTGCGGTCCAATCAAGCTGGTCAACACTCCAGTGAAATATTCTGAATCGACACCAGGCATCAGAACACCACCTCCAACTCTGGGCCAACACACTGACGAGATACTACGCGATACGCTCGGGATGGGCTCCGAAGACATTGAAAGCTTGCGCAGTGAGGGTGTTGTAGCATAGAGCTAGCGAAGGTCAAACGAATTAGACTCAACAAGTGAAACAAACGCCGCCACTTTTCCCCAAGTCGTTCGAATGATGGCTGGACTGTACCTGCCATTAGTCAATCGTGCCTTCGCCGCTAGGGCCAATTCAGCATCGAGCTTCGCCGATCGGCAACTCCACATGGTGCATCACGAACCACTCGTTCCCCTTCCACAGTTGCGCCCACAAGCGGAAGCAACCTATCTTTCACCTGCGATACTGTCGCAAGCATTCGTTATAGGACATGGATCCGCCAGGCTCCAAGGCAGCGGGTTCCCCGACACTCAATCGCCCAAATCCCGTGGGCGGCGCACCTACCCAAACTAACCTCGCCGCATCCACGGCGCAAACCACACCGATCGCACCCATACAGCCCTCACCATGGGCATCGCAGAACACGATTAGCTCTGCGTCGAATTCTTCAGGTCCATCCTTCCCGCAGTTCTCAGCTGCCACGGCCGAAATCCTTAAAAGGCTGCAGGCGAACCAGGGAAATGCGACTGCCGGTACTGCTGCGTTCGAAGCCAAGCGAGCAGAGGTGCTACAAAACTACGTTACCAGCGACAAGCTTCCGACGCCCCCGCCAGTGGCTGGAAATGGAAGGAGGGGCAGAGGCGGAAGAGTTGGAACGCCATTGAAGACAGAGAGTGGCGCCGGCTCAGCGGCACCAACGCCTGCTTCAAGAGGGACAGGCAGAGGTAGAGGACGAGGAAGGGGTGGTGGCCGGGGCGGGAAGAGAAAGCGAGCAGACAGTGTGGAAAGCGATGTAAATGGCGCTGCATCTGGCTTTCTCGTACCGTATAAACTAACTCCATACAGGACGACTCGGATATTTCGTCTTCGTATACGCCTTTGCCAACACGGACCAAATCTGGCCGCAATGTGAACAAGCCCGTAGCATTCGTACCTACTATACCCGAGCCTACACAGACCGTCAAACGAAGGAGATCAACAAAGACGATTCTCGCGGCACAGTGCAAGACCTGCCACCGTGGTACCGACCCCACCAATAACCGGATTGTTTTCTGCGATAGCTGCAACACGGCATACCATCAATATTGTCATGATCCGCCGATAAGCAACGAGGTGGTCACTGTACTGGAGAAGGAGTGGCTATGCGGACCTTGCGAGCGATCGAAGCAGACTGTTATTGAGGGAACCGACGGCCTAACCACTGCGGAGGGCATGTCCATAGATCAAGTAAGCCTTCCGAAAGTGATATGCGGATATGGCTAACGTTTCCCAGAAACGCGCATATTTCTCAACCCTCCCGCAGGCGCGTCTAGTTTCTCTCCTCCTCCACGCTTCAATACGGCATCCCGAACTACCCGTCTTTCCACCCAACGTTCTCGATTTGATCCCAGACCAATCAGTACCATCTTCGAAATCATTGATACCCAAGCCAGCCTCACAGCCACCATCAACATCAAAACCCCAGAACGGCCATAGCTCGATAAGTGGCACCCCGCGCTCCCAGCAGCTCACAAATGCAAGCGGTTCAGAAATTGATCCTTCAGAGGCTCAGCTCCTCGGTGAGATGAGTACTCAGCGTCCCTCTCCTATGGATCCTCCATCTATCAACCCAGGTGGCGGACTGGATCAAGCAGACTATGACGACGGCTACGACTCCGATCCTCCTGCGAACTACCCCAAAGCCGGGAACGGTCTGGCACGTACACTCCGCCCTGAGTCCGAAGACCTGCAATGGCTCGTGGACGACAACTTCGAGGTGTTTTCTCACGGGTGGAAGGGGGACGGTACTAGCATAGGTGCCGACGGCGTCCTAGCCGACGCCATGGAGGGTGTGGAATCTGGGAAGGCGTAGGACGTCGGGAACCCGATCGTAATGACCGTGACTTTACCGTGTGGATTGAAGAGGGTGAGGTTTTGGCATGAAGAAATTCTTGTCGACAAGAGCGACTATGAGGACGAGGGAAATGGAGATGACAGCAGAGTTGAGGAAGAAGGGGGCGACGAGAGTAGTGGACTGAGCGAGACTGATGATGATGAGCGACGTGAGCGGGTAACGGCGGCGATCAGGGCGTATGCAAATGCGCCGGAAGACTGGAGGAGTCGTTCAGTCTTTGAAGACTCGTCGACCTCAAGCCAGAGTGACGATGGGAGTAGCTCAGCGTCGTCAAGGCCAATACGAATGGAATAACGTATCAAGGTGTGGGATAATCACTGGTATCAACATAAGCTCTTCAATCCACATGACAAAATAAAACCGTTAGTCCCTTAACCATCATAATCAAAACATGATTGGGAAGCATGAAGCCGAGTGGAGAAGCACTCTCTAACCCTCCTCCTGGTCCATCTCATCCCTGCCTCTCTTCCCCTTGAAACCACCGCCGCCGCCGCCTCTCCTCCCGCGCTTGTCGTGAATCTCCTTCATTTCCTTAACAGCCACTCGCTGCGCCTCGCCCACGCGCTCGGCCAATACCATAGCCTCGTCCTTGGGCACGACTTCCTCCTGGATCTTCGTGCCTAGTGCCGTCTCTGTCCGCAGCCAAATCTCCACATCGTATTGTGTTACAAACGAGATGGCCTTGCCGCTCTTGCCAGCTCTGGCTGTACGTCCAACACGATGCACATAAGTCTTGCTGTCCGGTGGCAGGTCGAGATTGATAACCAAGTCGACCGAAGGAATGTCCAGACCACGGGCAGCGACATCTGTCGCAACGAGGATGTCGCGGGACCTGGCCTTGAATTTTTGGAGGGCGCCGAGACGATTTGACTGGCTTAGCTGGCCGTGGATGGGGATGGCGCCGAAGCCTAAGGTGCGGAGGAGAACGGCTACCCGTTGTGCCTCGTTTACGGTGCGTGTGAAGATGATGGTTGGGTGGCCGATGGCGTCGTTGAGGATGTGGATTAGGTAGAGGTCCTTGTGTTTGTGGGGGAGGAAGATGTACCGCTGCATGAGGGTTGAGACGGTCTGATGGGAGCTGGAGGAGATGCTGACGCGAACGGGGTTGTGGAGGGCCGCGCGCTGGAGGTTCTCTACTTTGGTCGACATGGTGGCCGAGAAGAGGTACGTGTGGCGGCCCTCTCGTGGCAGGACCTTGAGGATTTTGTCGAGGATGGGACCGAAGTCGAGGTCGAGCAGGCGATCGGCCTCGTCCATGACCAGGTACTTCAAGTGCTTCAGCGAGAAGCCCTTGGTGTTCTCAAGATGATCCAGCAATCGACCCGGCGTGGCAACGACGACGTGCGGTCGCTTGCTGAGAGCGATGGCCTGCGCGATCATATCCATGCCGCCCACGAGCGTAACACATTTGACGTTGATGATGCTCCCGAGCGCCTCGACCTGCTGCGAGATCTGGTATGCCAACTCTCGCGTCGGCGCAAGCACCAGTCCGAAGAGAGATTGCGGCTTCTCCATGAGCGACTGGAGAATGGGCAGTACAAAAGCGGCCGTTTTTCCAGAACCCGTCTCTGCCAATCCAATGACATCGCGCCCTTCGAGTGCTAGCGGTATCGATTGTTCCTGGATGGGTGTCGGGTTGGTGAACTTGAGGTTGACGCAAGCTTCGCAGAGCTCTTCCCGTACACCGAGGTCTGCGAAGGTCTTTTTGGAGATTTCCCCTGTATCGGCGGCTGCATTTTCTTCCTCTACTTCTACCTCCTCTTCAGCATCTTCCGCGTCGTCCTCGCTGGATTCTGGCGCGGGTTCCGGTTCTTTGCGCGTCGCGGGCTTTGCATTGGATTTCGCAGGTCGTTCGGAATGCTTAGAAGGCTTGGATTTGTGCGCGGAGGTTGCGGCAGTGCTCGCGGGCGCATCGAGCTTTCTTCTCTTAAAGGCAGGCATGTTTTCTGTGTAGTGTGCAAGAGTTCAGTGTGGCGGGCGGCACAGAGCTGTTGAGCGTAAAAAGATTGCTGACTAAGTGGAGGCTACGTGCAGCTCGGTGAGCGTAATCGGCACAGAGCTACCGTAGACTTTTGCAATCAACGGACTAGTACAGAGAAGTTCACAAATAAAGTGAGGTAGAGCCCACTTTTACGACATATACTGCTTTCTGATTGGATTGTCTTTGACGCTAGCTATCCGATAATTGCAAAAGTCTACGGTATTGAGCGTAAAAAGATTCCTGACTAAGTGGAGCCGTTACTATCGATAAGCTCATTACGCCAAGATTTCGAGACAAAAAAAAAAGGTCAAACAACACGACTCGACCTACCGGAGGCGAGACGTTAACCAATCATTCGACTGCATACACCTTACTTCGACTATCAGACCGCTCGAATCGAGCAGACATCGTCAGTATGGCGCGAGGAAACAGCGGGCGCAGAAAGCAGTCCGTCGCGGACAAGCAAACTGTGCAAAAGCCAAAGGAGGGAAACCCTAGGAGCATGGTAATCCGGATAGGCGCCGGCGAGGTTGGATCCAGCGTCACGCAATTGGTCCAAGACGTACGGCAGGTTATGCAGCCAGACACTGCAGTGAGACTGAAGGTTCGTTCTGATGCCTATTCTCAACGCGCGCTTGAACAACCTTTGACAGGCTACAGGAACGAAGAGCGAACAAACTCCGCGACTACACCACCATGGCCGGCCCCCTCGGCGTAACCCACCTCCTCCTCTTCTCGCGATCCGAGGCCGGAAACACCAACCTGCGCCTCGCAAAGACACCTCGTGGTCCAACCCTGCACTTCCGCGTCGAGAAATACTCTCTGGCAAAAGACATCATGAAGAGCGTGAAGCACTACCGCGCGGACCTGCAGGCTTACAACGTCGCGCCCCTCCTCGTAATGAACAATTTCCTCACTTCAGATGCCGATCGCGAAAAGTTGGGCGACTCAGCGCCACCAAAACATCTCGAGAAGCTGGTGACGGATATGTTTCAGGGCTTGTTTCCGCCTATCCAACCGCACACCACGCCGCTCCACACGATTAAACGAGTCTTGCTTTTGAACCGCGAACCGCCGAAGGAGGACGACAATGGAACTATCACCATCACCATTAGGCACTATGCCATTACAACAAAGATCACCGGCGTCCCGAAAGCGATACGGAGGTTACACGCCGCAGAGAAGCTCATCAAAAGTCGAGAGAAGAAAGGCCGCGGGCTGCCCAACCTAGGGAAGCTTGAGGATGTCGCGGATTACATGTTGGATCCATCCGCCGCAGGATATACGTCTGCAAGCGATACCGAAGCAGATACGGATGCTGAGGTCGAAGTCACAGCGCCGGTACGGACGAAGGTTATGTCCAAGAAGGAGCGCGAGCGCGCCAAGTCAGGCGAAGGGGCATCAAAATCGAAAGCCAACGGACCAAGGGTTGAAAAGCGCGCCGTGAAGCTCGTTGAGATTGGGCCGCGACTGAAGCTGAGGCTGACAAAAGTGGAAGAGGATGTTGCTGGCGGAAGGGTCATGTGGCACGAGTTTGTCACGAAAACCACAGAGGAAATGAAGCAACTGGATGTTGTATGGGAGAAGCGCAACAAGGAGAAGGAAGAGCGGAGGAGGATTCAAAAAGAAAATATCGACAAGAAGAGGAAGGAGAGGGGTCAGAAGGGCGAAGGTGAAGAAGAAGAGGACGAGGATGAGGAGATGGAAGATTTTGACGAATACGACATGGACGACGATGTGTGGCATGACGATGATGCCGAGGGCGGTGACGAAGATCAAGAGGAAGAAGAGGAATAAGTGGGACGCATTGTCCATTGTAGTAATGATACCCATTTCCCATGTGGCTATTCTAACCCACGCTCTACTGCCGTGGCGTACACTGTCCTCGGATCTGCCTTTGCGTTAGTGAACATAACTACACTACATAGTGGAGAGGCAAACCAATCTGGCTGATAACACAAGCTGACCTGCGACTTCATCCTCACAACCGGCACTTGGCCTAAGCAGTTGCACATGTAGCATGCTCCATCGAGGGAACTTGAATCTTCTCTCGACGAATGCTCATTTTCCTTTCGGCTTCTTGATAACAACTTTGTCCTCGTCCGTCAACTCCCACCCCACCCCATCTTTCACCAACTCGGCCCACTCCCTATCCGCACTCCTCTCCACGAACCTCTTATCCGCACTCAAATATCCCCTCCCCAAACACTTCAACGCATGCACCCTGACCCCCTGTTCCGCAAACTCCATTACACTCCGCTGATACCCATCGACCGCTTTCTTCATCTTCCAAAACACAACCCAGTTATCCGCAACCAACGCTTTGAGCACCAGGTCAACCCTCCGATCCTTGAGATTGAATCTAAGCCGTGTTTCGTGCGCGAGCGCAATGTCGCCTTGCCGACACGCTTGGTCGAGGACTAGCAAGCTAACATACTCTTTTAGGTCGGGTGGGGAGAGCGGCGTCGCGGCATGAAGGGCGGCAAGGAGATAGTTCAGCGCGGGGAGGTAGGAGGCCCAGTCCTTGCAGAGGACGGCGGCGTGGATGCCGAAGAAGTAGGCGCGGCGCGCGAACGCGTCTTTGCGGCTCGTAGCGGTGATAGCCTCGCGGAGTTTGCGGAAGGCGCTGAGGACAGTTGCGAGGTCGTTTATGGGAGGGCTATTAAAGGTTGGTGGGGCGGAGGGGAGGGCGTCTGGCGGAGCTGGGGGTGCAGACGGGAGCGGGAGACCGAGTGGCGTGGTTGTGGGTGCGTCGGTGAGGGTTATGGAGGCGAAGAGGGCAGAGAGCTGCTTCTCGTTGATGGCGCAGAGGCGCATGTAGCGCTCGATTAGCTTGGAGAAGTAGAACTCTTGCGTGCGAAAGTCGTTCAGTCTATGTCGCGTTCATCAATTATGAATTCTGTATCATGGAGGGATGAGCATACCTTGTCTCGCCCTTAGACGGCAGCCCGTACAGCTCAAGTGTGTCTGCGGGCGCGGGTTTGAGGCGATCGCCACGACGCCATGCGCCTGACGCACCACGACGGCTGGTCGGGCGCAGCTGGTCGTTGGTCTTCGAGGTCATCACTTGAACTGAGGTTGATCGTGAAGGGAGCGTGGGTTGGTAGTGAAACGGCTCATTCAGGATGCGCTGTTAAGCGCAGGGAGACGTGTTATCACGGAAAGAGCATTATACCATGGGTCCAAAGTAGGAAGTACTTTCTAGCACTTGGTCAATTGACCACGGCGACCACGACAGACGCAACATTTCGACATGTATGTGATGCGTGCGATGCGCGATGCGCGATGCCCCGCGCGGCGATGGCTCGGAGATGGAGGGGCAACAGGCTGAATTGGTTAATACGTTGTCTCCGTGTCCCATGTCAACCGCGGCATACGAGCTCCTCCGGTAGAGCTCATGCAATTCCTCTTCTCCAGATTATTGTTGACATACAGCGCGTAGACGGTCAAGGTCTTGTTATTCCCTCGCAAGCAACTCCCCATACGGTATAGCGTAGAATATCTTCTCTCAACGTACACGTCGCGTCACCTGCTCGTCAACCGTTCCACATAACTATATAGAAAGGCAATATTTCGCTCCCGCTCATGGGATAACCTTACATTCTTTTACATCTCTGTTCTTACGTTGGAGCATATCTCACTTTTGTAGCACAATGGACGCCGCCAAAGACGCCACCAAACACATTTCCAAGCGCGAGAAAGAGCTGGAGCAAAAGATTGAAGAGAAACTAACTGTCTTATGGAACGAACTACCGGCCTGGCAACAAGATAATCACTACATCGTCTCGGGCTACCGGCCAGCGACAAACTCCTACAATAAGTCATTTGCGTCAATTGGGCACATCCACAACGAAACTGTGAATATCTGGACGCACCTGGTTGGAGCATTACTAGCCCTCGTAGGCTCTGCGGTGACATACCAAACCCTTGGACCGCGCTACGAATCCGCCACGAGAGAGGATGTTCAGGTTTTTGGCTGTTACTTCCTCGGCGCCATAGCATGCTTGGGTATGAGCGCAACATATCACACCATCTCCAACCACAGCCACGAAGTCGCGATATGGGGAAACAAGTTGGACTACCTAGGCATCGTGTTCTTGATCTGGGGAAGCTTTATCCCGGTGCTGTACTATGCCTTTCAGAGCGAGCCGCAGTTAATGAAGACATATGCCACTATGGTAAGTTATTTCCCGTGAATGTTTGTGAAGTCGGGTCTAACAGCAGCAGATCACAACCCTGGCAGCAGGAACCTCCATCGTTTCCGTCCACCACAAATTCCGCACTCCCGCTCTCCGCCCCTTCCGCGCGCTCATGTTTGTGTTGATGGGCTTGTCGGCTGTGTTCCCTGTCTTCCACGCCCAGAGTATCTATGGCTACTCCCAGCTTCGGGAATCGATTGGCGTCGACTGGGTTCTTTTGGAAGGCTTCCTGTACATTCTTGGTGCTGCAATTTATGCGGCACGGTTCCCAGAGCGGACAAGACCAGGTAGATTCGATATTTGGGGATCTAGTCATCAAATCTTCCATGTTCTGGTTGTATTGGCTGCGATGAGCCATCTCGTGGGTTTGATCAAGGCTTTTGATTACGAGCATAGTTCAAGGGGCGGAGTGGGAAAGTTCACTTTCTTGAAGGGGACGTAGAGGTAGAGGCAGTGCCAAATGGGTATAGATGACTCCAGGGCGGTGGTGTCCATCAGTCTTTCCAGAATCAAGTGGAACAAGGCTAATTGCTCAAGGCGAGGAGAGAAGCCCGGTCATAGCAGGAAAGCCTGGCTCTGTTCATGTCCACGCACAACGAAGATTGGGCATTGTGCACTTGAGAAAACCTTGGTTCAGTACAGTGCCGTGAGAAGGTGTAACATGCCCTCGAAAGAAGCTCAAATGGGGAATGTCCTCCTAGAAGTATCAAACTCTATTCCATTCCAGAGGAAAACAGCAATAAAGAAAGGCTACATCGACTCAAGTCGATGTTATTGAGCAAGTCCGACTACCGCCAACCAATCACAGCAGCCCCATAGCCTCCGCCGCTAATACGACTCGGGGTCTGCCTTCCAAAGCTCCTTAGTTCCTCACTACTACCAATGCAACACCATGAATATTTTCCATTTCACCGATCGTCCGGGCAGTTACTACATGGAGACTCGAAATGAAGTCCCGTTGCCAATGTCTAGAAGACGTCAGTATGTGGCTGCTTAGGAATGGCAATTGCTACCTGAAAGAGCGACGAGCAAGAGTACAAGTACGAGCATGGTATCGTGACAATGAACGTCAATATCACACAGAAAAGCTCTTGGAATCCCATCTACGCATCGTTTAAACCATCTCCAACACCAACACCACAACCATGCTCGTCCTCATCGCCGGCATCACTGGCCACGTCGGCCACCACCTCGCCCGCCACGCCATCGCCAAAGGCCTCACCGTCCGCGGCCTCGGCCGCTCCCCCGCCAAACTCGACCCCACCATCAAGCTAGAATC
The DNA here is from genome assembly GCA_010093485.1 of Karstenula rhodostoma CBS 690.94. Taxonomy (NCBI): domain Eukaryota; kingdom Fungi; phylum Ascomycota; class Dothideomycetes; order Pleosporales; family Didymosphaeriaceae; genus Karstenula; species Karstenula rhodostoma. The sequence goes on from MU001500.1 coordinate 1,233,270, forward strand.
CTTCATCCAAACGGCAACCTACTACGACATCCCCGCGCTTGATGCCGCCGTTGCCGGTGTCGATGCCATCATCGTCGCCTACATGGGAACGCCCGAGCTCCAGGTCGACGGGCACCTCCTCCTGCTGCGTGCGGCCGAGCGCGCCGGCGTCCACATCTTCCACACTTCGACGTGGACGTTCGATTTCCGGAAGACGAAGTTCCTCGAGCATGAGAGCTACGACCCGTTTGTGGCGTTCGCGCGCATCGCGGAGCTGACGAGCCCGATCAAGCCCATCTACGTCATGACCGGCGTGCTGGCGGAGGTGCTGTTTAGCTTGGAGGGACGCGCGGATTTCAGCCCGAAGAGCGGGGGCGTGTTTGATCCCGTGGAGAAGTGCTTTGAGTACTACGGCACGGGGGATGAGAAGTATCAGTGGACGACCGAGCAAGATGCTGCCAAGTTTAGCATTGAACTGATCATGTCGGAAGAGGCACGGTCGGGGAAGGGCGGGTTCTTCAGTGCGTGGTCGGGCGAGCACAGCGTCAAGGAGATTGCGGAGGTGTACGAGAAGGTCCAGGGGAAGCCTATTAGCTTGAAGAACATGGGTACCGTGGAGGATCTGGAGAAGAAGGCATTAGCGGACAGGGCGCAGGGAACCCCGGCGGGCTTTTGGGGGTACATTGGCGCGTTTTATCAGCTGTTCACGATCAATGGGCGTTGGGTGCTGACGGATGAGAACTTGTTCCCGAATATGGAAAGAACGAGTCTAGAGGACTTCTTCAAGCAGTCGAACATATAGATTGTTGCTGTTGTAACATAGGTGCATTGCATCAAAAGAAGAGTTGCATGGACCCGAGGTCGGATACAATTTGTGAAATTCTTTATCATATCATATACTGGAACGACCATTTCGTCGGAGGCCACAAAAGACGGCCCAAGCCGATCGCGTTGTGCCTACGAAGCTTCAACCAAGCAGAACAACTCTATATGAACGCCTTGCCAAAGATAAACCCATCATTCGAATTACGCCATGTTTCATGCATGAAATGTCATTTCCCGCCCATGATTCAGTGCAGTGATACCCAATTGCCTGCTCGGAGCACCCTAGGCTGGCGGACTAGCCGCCTTTGCAGCAGGCTTGGGCTTCGTAGCAGCAGCAATCTGCTCGTCTGATGGCAGCTCCGGGAGCGGGCTCAACCAGCCGCGGCCTTTATCATACGAGGCGACGGCCCTGACGAGTTTGATGAACACGTTCATGTTGCTTTTATCCACGCGTTCCCTGAATTTGTTGATGAGTGTCTGGATCGGCATGCCATCAGGTGGCAGGGCATTGTAGATCTCGCTCGCGGACGGAAGACGGGTTTCTATAACATTGATCGTTAGCAAACGGTACACTATGAGAAGTATGGTTAACAAAGAGAACTTACGGGGAGTAGCTGGCACGCCACCGGGAGCCGCAGGACTACCTGCGCGACTCCCATTGAGCTGTGCCGCGGGACTTCCCGCACGGCTGGCCGCAGGACTAGCGCCAGGAGTGCCGCCGAGGCGGACCTTGAGCTTGTGCTTCTTCGACTTGCCAGCATCTGTCATCTCGCTGTCGCTGCCAGACGCAGCTCCTGTACGCAAGGGTCCAACCTTGCGCGTGCCGTCTGCGTTCCTCTCGTGCTTCTTTTTGTGCTTCTTACGCGCAGATTCGTTGCCGCTGGCTTCTGACAGGTTTGGCGAGCCAGGCGCCGGTCGTTTCTTCTTATTGATGTCGGCGGAACGGGGTGCAGGAGTCGAGCTGCCCTTGGTAGAGGCACCTGAAGCAGTCTTGTCGCCCTCGGGAGCTTTGCCATTCTGCTCAGCAGCCTTTTTCTCCTCTTCCTCCTTGGCCCTTTGCCGCTCGGTCTCTGAGTCTGTTTCGCTGTATTCGGAGTCGCTGCCTGCGTAGTCATAGTTCTTCTCACGCTTGACTAGAGACTTCCTGATCTCCTGCTCAAGGGCTTTCTCCTCCTGTTCTTTCTTTTCACGTTCTTCTTCGGCCCAGATCTGGCGCTCATCGCGCAAGTCAAAGGCAGCAGCCTGAAGCTGGTCGCGCTTGAGCTTCTCTTGCGCTTCCTTGACAGTGTCATCGTCGCCGTCGAACAGACCATTCAAACCTTCCTCATCATCGGCGAAATCCTCTTCGACGTTGAAGTCAATGTCGTCGGCGTCTGCCTCACGCTTTAATCTAGGCATGTCTTCGTCATCGAGTTGCTTGATCCTGCCTTCATCATCGGCCCCACCGCCTACCCTCGTACGCAGTTGGCGTGCACGTGATGCGTCCTGTTGGTCCATCTCTTCCTTGATCTTCTTCCTCTCGCGGGCTTCAAAGTATGAGTCCTTTTTGGCTTTCACCAACTCGGTATCCTCGGTCGACTTGGCTTTGGTCTTAGGATTGAATTTATACCAGCGCTCCAAGGGCGCAAGTTGAATGACCGGATGCTGCCCCGGCGCATTTTCGACAGTCAGCGTGACATGCCTGTTAGACAACTGCGCCTCGTACAGTCCTACCCACGTCTGCTTGTTGTCGTCGTCTTCCAGGTGCCAAGGCAGGGTCTCCTCGTATCGCAGCAGCTGGCGCTTCTTTGCTTCAGGCGTGTCGTCGGGGCGGTACTTTTGCTCCGTCTTTTTGCCAAAGGGCTTGTTCTTGGTGGCTCCGGTCGGCGCAATCTGGGCCTGGATGCCCTCGCGCTTCACACGGCGCGCCTCCCGCTCCTCTTCCTGGCGCTCGCGCTCCTTGGCCTCCTCCAGGTCTTCCTCTTTCTCTTCTTCGACTTCCTTGCCGCCCGGCGGCGCACGTGGGTCGCGGCGGTGGAGGCGAACGGGCGGCGTGAACTGTTTCGGGTTCTGGACGTTGACGTGGTCCTTGGCGTGCAATCTCATGACGTGATGGCGCAGCTCTTTGAGGTCTTTGCGCGTAACGACGAGTGGGTACGCGGCGGCACCTGCTTCGATGAACTCGCGGCGGAGCTGGTCGATGCTGACGGGCTGGTTGGGGGCATCACGAGTGTTGAGCTGGGTGAGCGACGTGACGGTGCGCGCGACCTTCTTGAGCGGCCGCTGGGGAGCGCGCAGGACGCTCGCTGCCGCACGCGGTTTGCGGCGTTTGACGACGGGAGCTGCCCCAGGTGCGGCGGGCGGGGGCGGTGCTCCGTTCATCGCGGCGAGTCGTGAACGAGTGTGTGCGTACAGCAGGAGGGCTTCCGGCGTGTCGGTGTATATGTGTGTATGGAAGAATGAAGGTGGGGGGAGGGGGTGTTTGCGAAGAAAGAGAGAGGCCGTCGCTTTGTTACCTGATGCGCCGCGCCGCAACGACGTCGCCAAGACGCCAAGACCGCGGTCGGCGGGCAGGGGTCTGTGAGCCACCCAGACCCTGTAATTCACCTCTGGCACCTGCGTCGCGCGCCCACACACACGGAGTGGGCCGAGATAGTCGCAGCGCGTTCGCCGTTATTCAATTGCCCTGGTACGCACGTGCTGTCATATATTGCCGTCTTCTATTGATTACGCTTTATATCGACGACGCGCGTTTTCTCTTTCGTAGCGCAGGTTGAGGACCATCACTTCAACATGGCGGAACAGCAGGCGCAAGGCAGCCTGGAAGACCAGCTGCGAAGCATGATCCTCACCAACGTCACCATCGGCATCACTCCCGACTCAGCAACTGGCCACATGGCCAACCAGCAGCAGCAGAACTGGAGGTCACGAGGTCGAGGAAGGGGGCGTGGACGGCCGTATTCAAATCGCGGAGGGACTCACTGGGCCGGAACTGAGCATCAACATCGGGGCTTTCCCGCTGCACCGCCCGAGCAGAACATGGCGCCGCAATCGACGCCCAGGGTACTTCAACGACCGTATAATCCTAATGGAAATACCTCGAATATTGCACAATCTGCAGGACCCTCCCGACCATATGCCCCTCACGGACAGCAACCGCGCCGTGGGCAAGCCATGAGGAGTCCATACGCCACATCATTCAATGGAGGCTTCCAACAGCACCAAGTCTCAGATCCCACGCTCCAGGCAGCTTATCTCGATCACGTAGCTTCTGTAGAGATACCGAAAGCCGAGATCGCAAAAGAAGAGTTCGAGGGAAAGGAAACCTTCAGGCAACAACTGGAGGCAGTATGCCAGAAGGAGTTCGCCGACAAATACACTGGTGACATTGCTTCCATCAAGCTGGTCACCTTTGGTAGCATAGCTTCCGGCTTTGCCACACCGGGGTCAGACATGGATCTTGCTATAGTGCCCCAATGGAATGACCCATCAAAGTCCCAGGAGACGAGCATCGATCGAGACATTCCGCGTTTGCTGGAACGCGCCGTCCTCGACGTAAAGATGGGTGGACGTCTTCTGACCAGAACACGTGTGCCTATTCTGAAAGTATGCCAAATGCCCACTGAGGAGCTGTACAATGCTCTCTTTGAAGAACGCCAGAAATGGGACCAACTGCCAGAGGAAGAGCAGTATGCACTACCTGCTCCTCCTGGTGTCATATCCCACAACCCAACCGAGCTCCAGGAGAAGGTCAAGTCTCCACAGGTGAACGACTCGCAAAGTTTCCCCACACTTGCAGAGGCAAAGGCTGCCAAAGGCATTGTGCGATCGGCTCCAAGCGTTAAAGTGATTGAGCACGGTGATGACAGCAAAGCGGAGGTAGCGCAGGCCCCAGCAACTGACGGCCGTAAGGAGAATAATGCGCCTAAAGAAACTGAGGACGCTGTCGACCCCTCGAAGAACCAACAGCCTCGCGGCCCGAGGAAGTGGCTGCGGGAGAAGAAACTCGGCCCACTCGACTTCCCAAAGGTCGGTGTAGGAATCCAATGCGACATCAACTTCGAGAACCCGCTTGCAATCCACAACACCCAACTACTCCGCTGCTACTCCCTCACAGACTCACGCGTACGCCCCATGGTTCTCTTCGTCAAAGCCTGGGCCAAACGCCGCAAGATCAACAGTGCATACTCCGGCACCCTCTCTTCCTATGGCTGGGTCCTGATGGTCCTCCACTACCTCGTGAACATGGCCAACCCGCCCGTCTGTCCAAATCTCCAATCAAGCTGGCGCCCAACCACCACCAAAGCAGAAGACCTGCAGCAAATCCTCCAGGAAACCACCGTCAGCGGCTACGCCGTCCGCTTCTGGCACGACGAAGCAGCCATCGCGCAGCTCGCCAGCGCCGGCCAACTCAGCCGCAACACACAGTCCATCGGCGAGCTCCTGCGCGGCTTCTTCCACTATTACGCCTCCATCGCACAGCCGAGTCACTACGGTCAGAAGCACTGGTCCTTCTTCTGGGCGACGGAAGTGCTCAGCCTCCGGACGCCGGGCGGCATACGCCAGAAGACGGAGAAAGGCTGGACGAAGGCCACGACAACGATTTCGAACGGCAAGGAGGTCCGTCAGCGGTATCTGTTCGCTATCGAGGACCCGTTTGAGCTGGACCACAATGTCGCGCGTACTGTTACACATGATGGTATTGTGGCCATCCGCGATGAACTCCGGCGCGCGGGACGTATACTGAATGCTGTAGGAAGAGGACAGACGCCCGAGGGTGGTTTGTTCGACGAGGTGGTGGAGCAAGCGCCGCCGGTGACGCCGAACCGGACCCAAGCTGAGTCTGAGACAGCGCCGCCGTTAGCAGACACAGCTGGTGCTGGCGGATCTGTTGTTGAAAATGAGCTTAGCACAGTGGCCGCCGTGACAGGTGTTCCTGTACCTGTCGCGGGTACGTGTGAACCTGGTACTCACGTTTGAGGACAGTTTCAGGAACCTTCTCCTCAGGTGAACGAAGATGGCATCACATAGCTCTGAATACATAACAGCGTCGCGGCGATGGGGGAAACCCTGACGATAGGGAGTTAAAGGGTGGCTTTCGACGCTCTGCATGCATCGCTCATGTTGAATAACACAGCATGGCCGTCATGGGAAGCATCGTCTACGAAGAGCAGCTTTCGACGGGTCTTTGAGTGTATTGAAATACATACTCAGAAACACAATCGCAGGACAAAGCAGCGAAGGAAACAGGTTGAAAGACATTATGTACTGTATTAGGGAGATTATGACAGTGGAATGGCAATGGCAAAAGACCACGGGTTGTCGTTAAATGCATTGCATTGCTACAACCGCAGACGTTCATTATACCGTAGCATAGCCCGCTCTTCACGTAGAGTGAGTGAGAAATGACTCGCCATGAACATATGGTCCCTTGCCTTCCTGAAACTCTGCCGTGTCTAAAGTGCCCACAAGCTGAAGACCTAAAGCTTGACGACTCAAAGGATCACAATAACCGCCTGTGTTTTTCAGACGATTAAGCGGTCGTTGCCGTGGTGGTGGCAGCAGGATGCGCGGCAGTCGTGGTGGTGGCAGTAGGATGCACGGCAGTCGTGATCTTAAGGTCGCCCTTCTCGATGTCGCGCTGCAGCTGGTCAAGACGCGAGGAACCGCCGCGCGTCTTCCAAGCTGGAATGCCGCTGTCAAAGACCTCGTCCATCTCTTCGAGGGTCTTGCCCTTGGTCTCGGGAGCCGTGAGGAACATCTGTACAGCTTGTTAGCCACGTCTTCTGCCCCGTTCGATTAGGTCACTTACGTGGATGAATGCAAGGCCGTTGAAGGTAGCGAAGATCATGTACATTTTCCAGTTGATGTTCCACAGAAGCGGGGGCACGCCGAAGGCGAGAATGCAGTTCCAGAGCCAGTTGGCGGCCGTGGCGAGGGAGACAGCCTTAGCGCGGACCTTGGCTGGGAAGATCTCAGATGGGTATGTCCACGAGGTTGGGCCCCAAGTGGTGGCAAAGCTGGCAACAAAGAGGTACGAGCAAGCGACGATGCTTTGCGAGACGCTCTTGTTGTTGACTATTCGCCAAGAGGTGTTCTTGTCGGGGTCGTCCCAGTGCTCGCCGTATGACGCTTGGAGCGCACCTGAGATGAAGAGCCAAGACATCATGAGGAAAGATCCGATCAGCAGCGCTGGGCGACGACCGAACCTATCGAGGTACAGAATTGCTGGGAGAGTCATGGCCACGTTGATAATGTACTGGATGGAAGAGGTGAGCAGCGGATCGGCGATATTGGCTCCCTTCATGATGTAGACGATATAATCTATATTCGCGGGTACAAAGTCAGCTGAGTCACAAAAGTGGGTTTACGTACGAAGTGTCCATGTCTAAGACGTAGCGACTTTGTACCGGGGAGTATCGTACACATCCTAAAATGGTATGCTTGTTATTGAAAGCTTCTTCATAGAGGGTTTCCAGAGATGGCGAAAGTACTTACATGATGTTCATGCCGCACAACTGACTCCACATCTGGATGCTCATGCCGAGGATGACACGCTTGATAATGCGCGGCTTGACGAGAGCTCCGAATGAAGTCTCGGCCTGCTCACGCTCGAATGCGAGTGCCTCTTCGATCTCCTTGTACTCCGCAAGAACTTTTGGATGGTTTACATCACCACCGCCGTGCAGGTGAGCCAGGACCTGGATGGCCTCCTCCCAACGGTCCTTTGACGCCAGCCAACGCGGAGAGTACGGGAAGAAGAACATTCCGACGAGGAGAATGAAGCCAGGAACCATCTGAACGCCCCACGGAATACGGAAAGACGACGATCCCTGGTTCGGGTTGTTTGCACCTCCATCGACGAATGAGGCGCCGTATTGGATGAAGTACTGGATCAAGATGCCCCTGGCAGGCATCAGAATATTTCAACTACAATTATTAATAAGACAAGGTCATTCTTACCAGGTGATGGCCCACTGTTGCAAGGAAACAACGCGACCACGTATTTCTTTGCGGGCAATCTCTGACTGATACACGGGGACGATTGCTGAGGCGATACCGATTGAGATGCCAGAAACCACACGGCCAAAACAAAGGAGAGCGACACCGTTGGCTGCAGTCTGGAAGATAGAGCCAATGATCCAGATCAAGGCGGAGATCTGAATCGCAGTGCGGCGAGAGAGCCTATCGGCGATGAAAGAGGAGATCAGCGAGCCCACCAAGGAGCCAGCAGGCATCGAGGCCGTGATTCCACCTTGACGATAACCGGCAGCTGCGATAGTTAGCTTGTTGGTGTTGTTCAAAGATACCCTACATACGGTTGCTGAAGTAGTTCTTGTAGCCATTCGTGCCCAGAACGCCTGACATGGAGGAGATATCAAAACCGAACCTGTTCGCGCGAGGTCAGTGTATGCTTGAAAGGTGGGGATAGACAGGCTTGGTCCAGGTCGACTCGACGCCACTTCGCGCTGGGGAGGTACGTACAGGCCACCGCCAATGGCGGCGAACGAGCAGATGGCGTAGGTATTGTAGAACGTCTGTATATCCTTAGCATATCTTGATCGAGGTCGAGACTCGCTGAGCTTACCTTCATCTTGCCAATTGGTCAAACTGGGTAGACGGGTCGTGGGAGAAGCAACACGCGCTGCAGGGCGGGGAGGGTTTTTATGGTGGGTCCCGCGTTTGTTTAAACCCGCGTGATGGAGGAGAGTGGTCTGCGCGTGGTTGCCAAGGAAGCCCATTCACCTGGAAACCCCAGGACGCGGCCGGCGTTGGTTGGTCCGAGACTATGCGAAGACGGTCACCGGATTCTGCCACGGCTCACCCCCGCAAACAAGCACTCGTATCGAAGCGGAGATGGGGCCAATGTCTGGGGAAGCGCAGGGGTGCCTGTCTCCCGCCAATCGAGCGATCTGAGGCACAGCACCTTCCACCCATAACAGTGCTCGTTTACACAAGTTTGCTTACCCCGCTGGACGCCCAAGAGAGAGAGCGGCGCCCAGCTTGGGCTATCTGTGGACGCCGTGGAATCAGGTGAGACTTATATTCGTACCTCGTACTCAAAGCTGTCAAGCGTGGTTGCGATGTGCCAATGGCTGATAGTGGCAGGTAGCATTCACTCGAACTTGACAGGACAAGGCAACTGAATACCAAGTCTTCCTCGGAGACGGCAAGCAGGTGAGCAGGCTGCGACGAGTGCCATGGAAGCCATGCAACAGAAAGACACAGCCTGAGATTGATCGGCGTATGCCAGCCGGTTTCCTGTGATCCTTTGCATTGTGAATCTTCTCCATTACATGTGCGAGTTTCTCCGTTGTTGCCGGCCTTACACACGGAGCTCACATCCTCTTTGGCACGAGCTGAAGGGTCCTTATGTTGTGTCACCCATTCCGGTGGTCGAAGATTGATTTTGGGTACATTCGACGTCTGACGGCACCGGCGCCACTGCAACGGTGCGGAGAAAGCCTAACCGCAAGGCGCTTAGCACCCTTCCCCTCCTTTACTCTGCTTGCCATCGAGAACAGGACGCGTCGTGCGAATACAAACAAACCTGCGAAGGATGCAAATGGCCGAGAGGTCCTCGCTCCTGTTGACATGAAATCCTACCAATCGCTGATCACCCAGGAGGGACCCAAGCCTGAAGCATGCGGCACGGGCGTGTGGAGTACGGCATCAGGAAACACAGTCGTCGAGTGCCCTCAACCTACCGCATCAATACACACCGGCAGGCGAAGCCTGTGCTGGTACTACACAAAAAGATATTGAATGCCCAGAACGCCAAAACTTAGTGGACTAGGATGGCGACGTGGTAGGCCACAGCGTCTAGTTATACCAAGCGCGAATTACCTCGGGCTCTGGACCAGCAACCTCGGGCGCCGTGGTTGAACGAATCATTGTCGGTTTTGTCTCGCAGATGCTCGCGGATACTGGGGGACTCTGGTGTTGATGAGCGGAAGATACGTGGCTGGCGAAACCCGTTCAGCTTCCCTTGGCAAACCTGCTGAGCACCTCCACGAAAACACCTGTCTACTGCGCACATCGTGAGGACTGTACCAAGCTACCTACTTAGGCCCATTGCACAGCACACGGCGCATATACCTCACGCATTATGTCGCTTTAATCTTTCAGAGGGACGACTTATGTCCCTGTACCTTATTCCAGGTCGCGTCCCTCCAATAAAAGTCAGGGTCTCGTTGCAACATATGGGTCGCCCTGCAGGACAACGACCACGGCGACAAAACATTGATTTTGGTGGAGTCCAAAGTGCTTGACGATAAGCAATGCATCCGAGGCCTGCGACGTTTGGTGGGCTTACAAGTGTGGTGGACGCTGTGCGAGCGTGACTTGCACAACGACGTTCCCAGATGTTGACGGGCTGCCTTGGACAACTCTAGGCAAAGTGTAGTGCTCACCGTTGCGTACCTGATGCACTCGAGCTAACTAGCGACCGTAAGCACATATATCCAGCACTGTGAGTCACAACGCGCTACGCTGTACTTAACGTCTGTCAGGCGCGGTCTCACTTAGCTGCCAACGCAGCGACGACGGAGGAGCCATTAGCGGCAAGGGGAGGAATCGCACCCGTGCAGGGGCTCTAGGTTCGTCAAGGTCTAACATATAAACCACAGCAGTCTCCGAGCTTCGGTTTCATGTCTATCCGAATGGCCCGAGGTCACACTGGAATCCTTCTTCCTGACGGTACGGAGGCATCAACTAACATTGTCGGAAGCCTCAATGGAACCTCAATGGAACCCAGACGCTCTTTCCCACGGTATTTCGGCCTCGTGGCGTGGAAACACCTCGCATCTAGAGCCACACTTATCGCACGCGCGCTCTGTTTCTGAGCCTCCAGCTACCATCCCTTTCTCCTGCATGTTGCCCCCACCACTTCGCCTCGTGTATCTCTATCCAGCACCATCAAGCTCACTCTGGACCCAGTATCCTGGAGCCCTGTTGACCATTCGCCGTACGTCATCTCAGGCGAGCCAGTAGCAGCGAGCTAAGCAGCTTTCCTGAACCACTTGCCCCAATAATCCTCAATTATCGCTTTCCCAATAGATAACTTCTACTAGCTTCAGCACGAGAGATGAAAAGACGCATCGTCTGCGCGACACCATTTCTCACGTAGCCGGGCTGTCTCTTGGTCGGCGACTGCCGATTGGTGCCAGCATGAGCCGACACAAAGCCTCCTGCATGGGCGGGCACCTGCTGATGGTGGCAGCTGAGCTAGCACGTTGCGAAGACACCTGAGCGCGACAATCGGTACAAGAACGAATCGCCATATAAGTTGTACTGTACATCGTCGTGCCTATGCTACACAATGCACACCGTTTCCCCTGCACGATCCTATCAATAGCACCTTCTACGGCTTTGTGCACTTCCAACACCACACTTGTGTTTGTCAACAACACCACTGGCTTACTCGCCTTTACCAACGCATCGGCCGACATTGTTCAAGATTTTCTTTTCCTCTAATCGTCACCAGAAGGTCGGTAGATGTGCAGCTCTGCTCCCACCACCAAGTTCCCGAAGCAGAAACACGTCAGGGGTCTACCGGCTCAGGCGCGTGGTCCTTAGCAGTGAGCGGTGAGATACACTGTTCATTGTCGGGTAAAGGATCCGACGCGGGCCTTACCAACTATTTGTACCTCTGTCTCTACATGACCGCAAAAGAGGAAACACAGCTCCCTAGACCTGGAGGATACCTGCATTCGCAAACTCTATGCCACAGAGGACCGAGCCCTGGCATCCCTTGAAGTTTTCGATCCCGAACAACTTCCTTCCGGAGCGTTCCGCTTTCTCACCCTCTCGGAGAATGGGGCGTCATATTACAAGCGCCGCTTTCGCTCGGACAAGCCTCACCACCTGCGATGTGTTCGTGATTGCACTCGGGTATATGGACGCCAGAACGATGCCTTCACCCGAGGAACTGATCGAAAGCACCAGTCCATGGTATTTGGACGCTGAAACAATATGGTGGCGGAAGTTCACGTTGGGTTTGAGGTGAAGCGTGAAGGCTTTGAATGGTTGTACGCGTGGAGTCCTTGTCCCACACGAGAAGGGGATGGCCTGGCAGACTGTTTGAAAGCGACAGCACCGCGAAGATGTCCTCATCCATTGCAGCTACCTGTCAGGGATGCCGGTTGCGGAATCAATCATGGTGTCTCAATCTATGGTGCTAGCAGCACTAGGCAATGAAAGAGTGGGAGGTGCCTTTCAAAATAAATCAGTCCATTCGCTCAGTATTCAAGAAGCTCCTCCTTCCCGATTCCCAGAGCAGCACAGTAACAGGTGGGAGGTCAGCAAGGGTCTGCAGGACGATGTGTCCAAGCAGCAAAACCCAGGCATGTGTGCAACGATGCAAAGAGTAAACATTCTCTGGTGGTGTTGAAAGCACAGACATCGCACAGGGACCCTTCGAGGCTGTAGGGGTGTTAGTAATCAAAGGTTTGAAGACGCAGACGTCGTTGTGGTATGTCTGGGATCATGTCTACACGGTATTTGCTCGGATGAAGGATGAGCGAGGGCAATCATGTGAAGGACCGCCTGAAGCAGGGATGACATTAAAATGTTGCTGTCTGGACAGCGAATGCGGCTATTTGTGTGGGGATTCATGGCAGAGGCCGTTCCCCGGGGAGTTGCTCGGAAGCTGCTCGGAAGCTGGTAAGAGAGAAGAGTCATTCAGAAACAAACAACACTCAAGAAAGTGGCAGGTAGAACGGGTCGTTGACCCACTGCTGAAGATAAACGACAACATTAGGTTGCTGATGCATTCTTCCAGAGATACGACGAAATACGATGGTGGCCTATTGGTATCCTAAATTATACATGTATCGAGTTGATTCGGCGCCGTCGCTACTGTTGAAGAGCCATGATGATGAGCCGTTATAAACCGCGATGTGGCATCCGATCCTCTCAATGCAATCCTTGAACGCCATATGCATTAATGTGACACAAGAATCGAATCTGCGACGTCTAAGCAGCAGCGGTTAGAGCACCGTCTCCCAGCACCCGCGCGACGATGATGTACGACATAAGCGCGCCGATGACCATCCTCCACTTGTTGCGACCCAGCCAGCTCTGACTCGCTTCCCGCGCGACCTGGCCCTGCTGGACAACAGCACCAACCGTAGTCGCGCTGCCGTTCGCGCGCTTTCTCAGACCCGCCATGTCGGGCGAGCAGTGTGGTTGTGACGACGAGGCGAGCGGGAGGCCGGTCTGCAGGTTGATGCGCTTCTCCTTCATCCACTTCTGGTTCTCCTCGTCCAACTCGGGCCACTCTGCGCGGAATTTAGTGCCGCCATCGCCAGCCTTGATGGCGCCTGCACCGCGGGAGCCGTTGTTCTGCGCCTTGGAGCCGCCGCCCGTGCTGTTCCACCACCGGGTCCGCTGCGCGAACAGCTTGCGCTCCGCGTCGGACGCGCGCACTGATCCGGTCGTCATCTCCTCGCTCGTCATGAAGCTCAGCAGGCCCGTCAGGATGGTGCTGACCTCCCACGCGGGGTTGAAGCTCTTGGGGTGGAAGTCGGAGATGCTGAGACAGAGGCGGGTGCTGGGCTGGAAGCGGCCCGAGGGCGTATGCATGCGGATGGCGGGCGGAGCGAAGGGGTAGTCTGGCGGGAACATGAGCGTGCCCCAGTACTGGCCGCCGTCGTACGGCGTGTCGGGCGGGCCAGTCAGGATGTAGTGCCACTCCAGGATATTCCTCTCCGACGGGTGCGCGATGATGTACGGCGGGGGAGACTTGGAGATGGTCGCATATTCTCGCGTAAGGCGCTTCGTTGCTGCGGGCGTCGCCATGGTGTGTGTGTATGTGAGTGGGTGTGCAAGGTCAGAGGTCAGAGGCAGGACGAAGAAACGATCGTGGGTCGTGTGCGCTGCGGGGAGCGTCGGACTTTGGGCAGTGGTCCGCTCGTATAGGGCGCAGGCGAAGATGGAGGTAAGAGGAAGACGTCACAGGGCGGTGTGGGATCGTGGCTCTGTGAAAGAGACTTCCAGTATTCACCAGTGAAACAGGAGACGCGAGTTCTGACAGGAAGGGTCGATGGTGGTCAGTGGGATATAGGTGGGTTCTAGAACTGGGGAAAGGCGCACCTTTGTCTTACGCCCGGGCGGAGAATCGGTCACGTGCCGTAGCTCGATTCCGCTTCCACCAACGCCACGCCGGGCAGCTCGACCGACCTCAACCTCAACCAGCAGCATCTATGGCTTCGCCGGTAGAAGACGATGTATGTTTGACGTTTCGAATTGGTGTTCAAGCCATTGGTGCCAGCCAGCGGACTGGCAGCCCAACATTGGCCCCGAAACCAGCTAATCGGCGCTCCAGGTCTTCGAGAAGCTGAAAAATAGAACGGATCACAAGCAGGAGGATGACGACCTCAATGCGCGAAACTTTGCTCAGCACCAAAGGTCACAGGAGAGGCTCGCCGAGCTTATTGACGACAACACTAGCCTACCGGTGACCATCTCTTCTGTCCGCGTCCTCCATGCCAACCGCACGCGACGAAGCTTCCTGGAGCGCGTCGTCAACCCCATACTAAGCGCAAACCGAGATGAGCAATTCACGTTGGAGGAAGCGCTGAAAGAGGTTGGGAAAGCGACGGACAAGCTGAATCGCTTTGGTAAAGAAACATACAAGTGACAAAAATGTATTCCTTCTGACGTACATAGGCATCTTCAAGTCGCCCATATCCGTGTTCCTCGATCGACCCGACCCCACAAACCCTACCTCGTCCCCCACCGATGTCGACGTTTATATTTCGGCCCAGGAGCGTGGCTCGTATACGATCAAGACGGGTACTGAGGTTGGATCTTCGGAGGGAGACGCCTATATCAACGCGGAGCTGCGCAACCTGTTCGGTGGCGCGGAGACCCTGAATGCAAATGCTTCGCTCGGAACGCGCACACGGTCTGCCTACTCGCTTGCTTTCGACAGCCCGATTCTGGCCAACCCGGATTTCAAATTCCAGCTCAATGGCTTTGCCAGCTCCACATTGAAGAGCTGGGCAAGCCACGAGGAGGTGTTGCGTGGTGGAAACTCGAAGCTCCTGTGGAGGACGAAGAATGGCCACCAGCATGAATTCGGCTACTCAGGCATCCTGCGCCAGGTGACTAGTTTGGCAGAAAATGCGTCTCCCACCGTTCGGGCAGAGGCGGGCAACTCTTTCAAATCCAGCCTTACATATACTTGGATCAACGACAAGCGGGACAACCCGATGCTACCGCAACGAGGATACCTCGCCAAATCGGTGTCTGAGCTTGCGGGATACGGACCACTCAAGGGCGATGCAGCCTTTTTCAAGTCCGAGGCTGAGTCGCAGATAGCACTGCCGTTTGGCGATACTGGCATTACTCTCACTGCTGGTCTCCGTGGTGGCCTGCTGTACCCTCTCGCACTCGGCGGAAACGGTGCCCCTCAACCGTCCCGCATCAACGACCGTTTCCAGCTCGGCGGCCCTACCAGCGTCCGCGGTTTCCGCCTTTGCGGTCTTGGACCCCATGATGGGCCAGACGCTGTCGGAGGCGACGTCTTTGCGGCAGGCGGAGCTTCCCTGCTTTTCCCCGTGCCCAAGGTTGGCAAAGAGACTCCTCTGCGTCTCCAGGCCTTCATCAACGGTGGCCGTCTGCTCTCACTCAAGAGCCCCAACAAGGAGGGCGGTTCCATGGACGCCGATGCCGTGCAAAGCAGCATGAAGAAGACGCTCGCCAGCCTGCGCGACGGTGTGCCTAGCGCTGCAGCCGGCTTCGGCCTAGTATACGCACACCCAATTGCGAGGTTCGAGATTAACTTTAGTTTGCCGTTGGTGATTAGGGCCAAGGAAGAGGCAAGGAAGGGACTGAGCTTTGGGGTGGGTGTGGAATTCTTGTAGTAAGATGCGAAACCAGCGGGCAATGTAGATATTGTACGAGTAGGAAAGTACAGATAGACAGCATCGGCCTTCGTAAAGTATCTTTCATTGTGTTACTCGGCTTGCACAGATTGGACACCCCGATGCTCTCGATGCTCCATTCATTGCCTGTGTCCGCACGGCGACTCTATCCTAATGTAACTTACTAAAACGTCGGACAGGTTTGTCGTGCTAGAGCTCGCATTGCATCATTGAACTTCGTAGCCCTGCAATCTGTTGAATGGATCCCAAAGGCTTTAAAGCCCACACCTCCACATGCAGGACGCGAACCCTAACGGCACGCGCGTTCGGAGGATTCAGGCTTCGCGTGGCGCCACAGCCGCACCTGCACTAACGATCGCCAACCGTTGCCGATCGAGCTTTCAAGCTGCGCCAGACCAGATGTCAATATAGTCCAATCTTCTGGTATACGTTCATCCAAGATGACAGGCTGTGTTACATACCGGTTTACATACTCATTTCACGCCACATCAGGCTGAAGTCCCTAATCATAAAACCCCATGCAGGGCAACGTCTCCGTTTCGTTTCGTTTCGTTTCTCGCGCTAGCATCGTCCCCGCTGTTTGATGTCACGATCGACAGGAGAGTGGGCTGCACGAGTGGGTGTCATTCGCTGAATGTGTATGTGTATGCCATGGTTGGTGTTCCCTTGTTGTGCTTGTGGCTGGGGTACGAAATCGAATCGTTGGCAGGCGACGCGCGAGGGTTGGGACACCCTTGTGGCACTGTGCTTCAGGTAGTATAAGAAGCAGCTGGTCGCTAATGGGGCGTGGCATCAAAGACAGTTGTCCATCTGAAAGTCCACAATCGCATATTTCGAGCCATATATCACCTTCGCCGTACAAGACGCGGAAAGAACAAACACCACATCTACCATCAACGATCCCCTAGCAAATCCACCACCATGCGCTTCGCATCGATAACAGTCCTCTCTGCGCTCGGCGCCACCCTCGCCGCTGCCCTCCCAACAGATCTCACAGAGTTCTTCCTCGTCACATCAGAGCAGTCAGACCCGAGCACCAACTCGTCAAATCTGCGCGCCGTCCACGCGACAACTCCCTTTGTACGCTCCTCCTCTCACCACGTTCCACTCCACGTGCTAACCCTACCCCAGGCCGAAGACCCCGTCTCACAATCAACCCTCCTCCTCCGCCTCATCGGCGCCGGCTATAACTCCCTCCCCAACTTCACCCTCGCCGACGGCGTGCTCTCCACCATCACCCAGGGCCCGCACGGCATCGGGTCGTACCTATACAATAGCACGGCGGTGACAGCGGGCAGCGAGCTGCAGTTCGTGGCGCAGAAGCAGGCGAGCGGGAATGTGGGTTTGGACGGAGGGTATCTTGTAACGGTGGATGGGGAGAAGGAGGGGTGGTCGATATGCGATTCTGAGAGCGGCACGGATGTGCTGTATTGGAAGGGGAAGGGGAGTGATTGCGTGAGCACATTTTTGCATGCGGTTACGAAGCCGCCATATCGGAAGGCGTAAGCAGATGGACGAGTTGAACCCCCTGAGGTCTATGTAATTGATAATGTATCAAATGGCATGATGATGATGACCACCAGCGAGCGGGAATGTTGGATCTGTGCAATGTGCTGAAAGTCTATAAATGCAGCACCTTGCTTCTTACTATTCGATTTTCTACACCTCTCTTCGACCGCACTAAAAACCGCATTGTGCGCTTTGATGGAGGCAGCTTGGACACCAAAAAGCCAAGGACGAGACAGCATGGGAGTGGAAGCTGGAGCCCCCTCCCCTCGACGATACGTCTCCAAAACTCCCGAAAAACTGCAGACATGATCGTGTCGTGCCTGGCTTGCCGTTCAAAGCCAAAATACTCTAAAACAGAACCCTGCAAGAGAGACAAAGATGGGACGGGCAGCCTTTCCACAAAACAATGACCAAATCAAGAGACGATGCGAACGTGACTGAAACCGAGTAACATGGTAACGGGGCAGCGGGCGATGATAGGTGACAGCACACGGTCGCATGAAGCAGGCTGAAGAGGCAAATTGAGTGGCTATGCGGGCGCCATGGCGGTTTCCAAACAAACACAAGACGGAAGGAGCGAGCAACGGGCCCCACCCGCCGCGGGCAAGGAGCGAAGGTGGTCGAATAAACATTATCGCACCCGCGCAGGCTGCAGCGATCATCAATAAAGATGGCGCGGTGGAGACGAGCGATGATATCGAAAGTGTACGGCGGTCCCCAAAAATAGGGAATGGGGCGAACTAACGACCGCTATGCCCCGGTCGCTAGGCCAGACTGGTCGACTCCCCTGCCACTTTTCTCTCTAACCTCCGCTGCATTACGCCGCCGTCTCCTAATCACCTCACCACCGCCAACCGACTCTTTCGACTCTCGTTACCGCCACTTTTGCTTCGCTCCTCTGCCAGTCGCTCGTTTACCGGGGCGTGGGAGTGAATCTGCATCCCTTTTCTTGACGCGTTCCAGCCCGTGTTGACAACCTCCGAGTGGCCCCTCGAGACGCAGCTCCACTTCGCACCACCACCGAGCTGACCGCCGATTCTTCAGCCGTCGCACCCGCCTCTCCGCTCGCCAACCCCCCGCAGCTCCATCAATTCCATTCCTCGACCTCCTTCAAAGCCGTCTCCGTCTGCGCCATGAGGCCGTCGCAGCTGCTAGCCGCAGTAGTGGCCCTCTCGTCCGTCACGACAGCCACGTCCAATGTCTTTGACAGCATAAACGCGTTGGGCGAGCCGAACCACATGCTCTTGCCTCGACAGGACAGTAAGTTGACGGTTCCATGGGTCTCGCGGTTGCCCTTGCTAACTCAGGGCAGATGAGGACGACAAGAGCACCTCGGCGAAGAAGGACGCCTCGACCACTGCAGCTCCCAAGGAGACCGACCAGTCTTCCGAAACCGAAAAGCCTACAGCAACGAAGAGTGACGCGAAGACGACCGACAAAGACTCATCCGACAAGGACTCCTCCCACAAGGCTACCAAGACAAGCGGCAAGCCCAAGGCGACCAACTTCGGCCCCGATGTTCAGCCAGGCGGCATCCAGATGGTCACGCCGAATGCCATCTTGGGTCCGCAGTACTACAAGATCGGCGACTGGGTCACCTTTGCATGGAACTACACTTCGCTCTCCATCACACCCTCGCACGTCGACATTATGGCCTCGTGCTCCGTGAACCAGCAGACCTACACCATCGCTGTGAACCACTCGGTCAAGGCGACTGATACCATACTCTGGGACACCGGTGCCTACCAGAGCAAGCACCCGAACGGCCCGAATTTCGTTAGCGAGACCTACACGCTGCTCATCTATGACTCTGAGTCCAGCGTCAGTGCAATTGCTAAGCCTGGCTACCTGTCTCCGTTCAACCAGTTTCACTTCGGCATGTACACGCCGCAGCCATACGTGGACTGGTCAGGTAAGCCACATTCCGATCCATGTCCTGATGGACCGGCCCACTAATATATCCCAGAATTCGAGTGCGCGAATTGCCTGAAGAACAACGCCTTTTCCATCTTCGCGAGCGGCACAACCAAGGTCCTCTTCGTCACATTCGGAACGACTATCGCGTCCTTCTTGTACTTCGCCGTGGCTTTCGGTATCATATGAGCACGCTCTACGCCACACGCCTCCGAAACCTACCGCACAATATGGCTGCTTCAGCATCACGCACGATAACGGCATTCCTTCCATTCATAACTTGTTTATATTTTCACTCCTTACTTGGGACCAAAAATGGGATACGGCGCATTTGGGCTTGCAGCGTTCGTCACATACAATATTTCCATCCATCTGTCGTTCAAGGCACACCATGTTGGCCGGGGTCACTTTTCTGTAGGAGCATGGACTGGTCGCATTTGGAAACATACGCATCATAATAATCGAGATATGAGAGACAGAGTCTGCTTTGCTATACTCGTAATATCCTCGTTCAGTTTGGGGGTAGACAGGCGGGAGAGGGACTGGGATCAATCGCGAGATTTACTACGGTCATGATGTATGTATGTAGCGTATTGTCAATATCACAACCAACGCAATGCAGCTGAGCTTGTTGATGCCATCGCCTGTTTGACACATCTGCAACTTCGGCAGTGTTGTAATCTGCTTTCAACGCGCGGAATGTGCGCCTAATCTTGCCCTAGCAACAAAGTCTGGGCAAGAATGCTGTGGTATCTCCCTCTCCTAAAGCCGTAAAATGTCCATGATGATGCGCCATATATCCACCTCCCAGTCATGCAATCGTATCTCTAACAGGATGAACAAACAAATAAAAAAGAATCTATCTCCTCCCAGCACCAGCACCAACATTAGTATTAGCATTAGCATTAGCACCCCTCCACTCGTCCTTCAACTTCCACCGCCCCCGACCACTCCCTCCGCCCTTCTCCATCGTCGCAATCACCCGCAACATCTCCCTAAACTCTTCGCTCCGCCCTGGCACAGCCCGACAATAATGGTCAAAGTGGTCCACAAGCATCTTCGTCGGGACGACCCCGCCATGCGTGAGCATGAAGTCGCGGATGCGCTCCAGCATCTGGCGGCCGCGCAGAGATGTAGGCTGGGGCGTGTTTCCGCGCGAGGAGCCAGGGGTCAGTGTTCCGGCGGGCGTGATGGGGAGACGACCCTGGCGGGCTGCGAGGTTGGACAGGACGGATGATGACGAGGGTCCGCCGCCGCCGCCTCGTCCGCCGCCGCGACCGCCGCGGGAGCTGTGTAGGTTACCCCGGCTGGGCAGTGCTACAGGACGCCCAGCTTCGCCATGCGTGCCTGTCCAGGTGGGCACGCCTACGGGTGTGCGGCGGGCCTCCTCCATGCTCTTTTTCAGCTGCTCTGCGGCAACGGCAGCTTGACGCTTGGCTTCGCGCTGGACGAAGGCCGGGTCGGCTTGTACCTTGCGCTTGCGGCCGGTGCCAGTGGTGTTCATGATGGTGTCGTGCTCGAGGACGGAATGAACGCCCGACTTTGCGAATATAGATGACATTAGCCGCGAGTCAGACTTGCCTTCTTCGCCGTCTTCTTTTGCCGTGTCTTCAGAGTCGGAGGGTGGTGCCTGGTACACTTCTGCTGCGGCGACGCCTTCCATTGCTGCAAGATCGGCTTTTCCAGTCGCATCAGAAGCGGGCTCCGTCGCGCCATTTGTCGTTTTGCCGTCCTCGTCGAATTGAACTGCTGAGCCGCGGAACATGTTCCCGGTTTCGGTCTCGCCATCGGCTTTGTCGCTGCCAAGTGTGAAGAGATCGTGCAAATCGCTCATCTGGAACGTCTGGCGCTGCTTCGGGTCTTTGAGCACCTTGTTGGTAAGAAACTGCTTGAAGATCTGGCGGTGGTAGATCTTCTCCTCGATGGTACCAGCAGACATGAGACGGTATATTTCAACCTCTCGCTTCTGTCCAAGGCGCCACGAGCGCTCACGGGCTTGTATGTCTGTGGACGGGTTCCAGTCGGGGTCATAGATGATCACGCGGTTAGCTCCTGTGAGGTTTACGCCAAGGCCTCCCACTTTTGTTGTGAGGAGAAAAACGTGCAGGTTCGGGTCGTTGTTGAACTCGTCCACCAGGTCCTGTCGCTTCGCGATGGGTGTCTCTCCGTCCATGCGTCGGTAGTTAATCTCAGGTATGCGATCAAGGTACTTTTGGAGAATGTCAAGCATTATACGATGCTGCGCGAAAAGCAGTGTCTTGTGTCCGCCTTTGACCCAGAGTGATAGGAGCTCCTTCACGACCTGCATCTTGCCTGACCTGTTCCCAGCGCCGTAGTCGTAAGCAGCCTTTTTTGACAAGTTCTTGTGATCCACGAGATCGGGGTGATTGCATATCTTGCGCAGTATATCTATGCCAAAGAGCATTCGTCGCTTGCCATTGGATATAGACTTCATCTCGTCTGACTGTAAAAAGCCCTCATATGCTTCCCGCTGCTGACGCGTTAACTTGCAGAACAGGACTTGCTCTTTTTTCTGGGGAAGATCTGCTGCAACGTCTACTTTAAACCGTTGCAAGAGATATGGGCTGACGGCTTCCTTCAAGGTCTCTGCACACTGCATCGCAGTCTCGAATTCAAGGTTGGATGCATTCGCATAGCCGCCACGCTTGATAGGGAACTCGAACTGGTTGCGGAAGTTGACCAGGGTACCCAGGCGCATAGGAAATACGAAGTCAAAGAGCGACCACAGCTCAGTGAGGTTATTCTGCATCGGCGTGCCTGAGAGAATGATGCGGCTCGAAGTGCGCAGTTCTTTGCAGTGGATTGTAACGTTGGCGTCAGGATTTCGAATTTTGTGTCCTTCGTCGAGAATGGCTGCTTCCCAATCCACGGGTACGAGGAATTCAGCATAAGTTTGAAGTCCAGTGTAGGTCGTGACCAAGACATGACCCTCACGCTTGACCTTCTCCACAATCTTCTTGGCAGCCTTGCCAGCTCCTGTCAGGGTGTCATCGTAGTCGCCGTATCCTCGTAGCTCCATCTCACGCTCTATCTGCTCCTCGTGGCGGGTGTTGAGCATGCCGGTCCCAGACGAATGGAGGATAGACACACGCAGTGCCGGCCACCAACGATGGAACTCGTTCACCCATTGCTTCATCACAGTAGCCGGACATATCACAATGACTGGCTTGGTGAGCTTCTTCGAGAAATGCAGACCGGCAACGAAAGATATGGCTTGGATGGTCTTGCCCAAGCCCATTTCATCGCCAACAATGCCACCGACATTTTGCGAGTAGAGTTCCCACAACCATTGTACACCTGTTTTCTGATAGTCGAACAAAGCTGGATAGATGTCGCCGGGAATCTTGAAATCTCCATCCAGTTCAGTGTCCGGCTCAGTCGGGTGGGGCTTGTAGCACTCGTCTTCATCCTCGTCGTCCTGAAAGGTTTGCCCGCTCCGTTCGGCGGCTTGCTTCCGTGCCGCAGCACGTTTGTCGGACCAAGCGCGTATTCGCTTTTGGTACACCTTCTCGTTACCGTCGTCAACACCGGCCAGGTCGTCCTGCTCATCCACAAACTGTGTGGCTTTGCTCTTCTTAATGGCCGCCTTGCGCTTTCGCCCATTGCCAGTATCTGAATATTCGTCATCATTCATCGAATCTTCTGAATCCTCGTCGGTCTCCCCGAAAGCCGCAAGCTGACGATCGCTCATGCCGGGTGCAAATGCATCATCAGATTTTTCGCCAGGCGTATCAGGGGCGCTACTACCCTCCCGTGAACTGGCGGTACCGGGAGCCGGGCCTGTCCGTCGCCTCTTCCTCGGGCGCGGGGTTTCGGGAGGAGTGCTTGCATTTGAAGTTGTTTCCGCAATGTCAAATCCCGGTTTCATGAGGTTCTGATGTGATTTGGGCCCCTTGCTGGCCTCCTCAACCATATCGTCCACTTCTGCATCCTGCATCACTTCAGCAAGCGTGCCCGACTCCTGCTTGTCCTGCGCGATCTTGGAAAATGGCGTGATTTTTCCGGTGCGGATAAGGAACTCGCGCCGGCTCTCGTTCGGCAAAGGGCCATGGACTCCATCTTGGGCGGATCCGTTGTCGCCTTCCACTTGGTGTCGGCCGTTTATGCGCTGTTGTATCGCATCGAGCTCTTCGTCTATACCATCGATCTTCTTTTGGAGCTCTTGGATCTCAGCGCGTATCTTGAGCTTCTGCGACTGGAGCAGAGGCATTGCCAGCCGACTCCGCAGCTTTTGTATCGCCTGTTGCGCCCGTTTCGCCTCGGCCTCGGCTTTCTCCATGCGCTTCTTGTCTCGTTCGTCTGCCTGCTCTGTGAGCAGCTGATCGGCCTGCCTACCGATGTCGCGCTCCAGGTCATCCTGGTCTCTCGTTCCAGTTGTGAGGAATTTCAACCGCGTCTCCTCGTCGGCGTCTAAAGGAAGCTCATCGGCGGGCGGCGCATCGTCAACTTCGACATGTTCCGGCGCAGTTGTGTCTACGATTTCGACGGTGGAATCGTGTGCTGCATTCGAGGAGGCAGCCTCGGGAGAGGGTGAATCAGGCATTGCGACGAGAAGTGTGTTGGACGCAGAGGCGGTTTGCGGCAACCTGGTGCGCCGGGCGAGCAGGAAGAGGTTGTCTAGAAAAGCTGGGTTCGTGGACTACGCCGCGGCGAGGGGAGCGAGACAGCGTGTGCGACAGCAAACAAAGAAGCACATGGTGGGCGGACCCGTAGAAGAAGGCTGCAGTGGATGTGAAGGTTGACTCTTTCGCTAGCCAGGCAGTCGCGGCGATTACATCATTGAGACCCTGACAGGCCGCGGCTCGACGCGTTGGTGCATCCCTCTGCTACGCGCAACGCGATGTCCATCACTAGACACACGACAGCGAAACATTTCCGCGGAAAGCTGGCGGAAAGAGGGTATCAATTCGCGCTGAAAGATACTGTTGACGCTGCTTCCATTGATCATCTCACACCTGGCAGCCACTACGCTATGGTGGTGACGGCAGTTGCCCGCCGGCCTCCTGCTGCTTTGGGTCGTCACGTCGTTTTTCCTCCACCACACACACTGCTACTTCTACAGCTTCAACTCTGAAGCGTCGTGGTTCCAACCGGGCATATCTGCAAGGTCTTTTGCTGGCGCTGCCCGCCTCGACTTCAGCGCGTCCCCACCTGGACGCCATCTCCAGGCACTTGCGAGATCACCCGCCAAGTCGTTCTCTATTAACTCTACAACATGCTTGCCAATGTTAGGTAGGAGTTTGAAAGTGTGACCGCTGTCACCGGTCGCCAATATCAAGTTCCTCCATTTCGGATGTTCGCAAATCAGCAAGGCAGCATCTGCGGTATCTGTGCACCAGCATAATGCTCGGTTAAACAATTTTTTGTTGTTGAACTGCGGAAGGAAGGTGTCGATGGCCCTTCGAATGCTCTTTTCGGATGCATCTGGATAGGTGTCTGTCGGATGCTTTGCATGAGATCTGGGAACGGAGATTTGTTTCGGAGTCTCAGCACCGTAAGGTTGATGCTTCTTGAAGCGGGTGAATCCGGGAAACTCGTCGCAAACTTTGATCACACCGTACTCGTCTGGTTCGAAAAAGAAGCCAACGTCCCCATTGTACACAACCGGCGCATTCTTATACTCGGCTGCCTCTTGAGGAGTTAAGCGCATATGAGCATATACCCAAGCCTGACGTATCGGTTAGCGTCAACTAGTCGGGCACTTGCATGCGCAACTCACTTTCGATACACACTGGTCTTCGAGGTCTACCAGAACTGAACTCCAAGCTCCTGCAGCGATGACAACCTTGTCGGCGTAGTATTGTGTACCGTCAGCAGTTTCTACTCCAACGCAAGTCACACCATCATTCGCGAAGAGCGGTTTCTTGAACGATCCGGCACCGCCAAACCCGAAATTAACATCCTGCTCTTTCAGGTATAGGCCGATGGCTCTGATTGCTTTGGCTGCTGCTAACCAGCCTCCATCTTCGCTGGAGATAGCTTTCCAGCCTTTGATCTTCTCACGCTCTAGTTGGGGTGCCTTTTCCAGGATCTGGTCTTCTGTCTCCAACCACTCGTGGGTTTTTTCAAGTCCTACGCCTGCGTCAAGCAGTGTCTTGTACTGCTTGCGCAACCCTTCTATCCCTTCATCTGTATGTTCACAATCGAGCTGGGACCGGGTCAGCCTGAAATGTGCGTCCAACCTCAAGTTTTCCACGTACTCGGCCAGTATTGTGGAAAAAGGCTTTGAACAGATCGTCGTTCTTCCACATGTCTCGCGCTTCCAAACTCAGCTGCACATCAACCTTGCTCCGTAGGCGGATGCCCATGATTTTGTTGAGATCATTTCCAGCTGATTGAGCAGAGGGAATCTCATATGTGTCGAGAACGGTAATGTTCGAAGGTGTGTACCCAAACCGAAGCAAATGCAGTGCTGTTGACGATCCAATGGTACCTCCTCCTCCGACAACGATGACCTTGGTATCTTCTCGTGAAGTCGCCATTTTTCGAGGCTGCAATCGCGCTTGACGTTTCTACCGGCAAATGCGCTTGGGGTCTGAGTCGTTTTGAGCGCTGAAGTATCGCGATTGTTCGAACACGTCACCTTCGAGCACGACCATAATAACTTCGGTCAGAGTAACCTTGGGCTATCGTACGATTGACCAATGGTTACGGGCGCGAGGCATCGTCTACGTCGCCGGCATAGCATCGGAGCAGCAGCAACAACATGGGCCGATAGCGAGTTGCCCGACTGTTAAAATACCCCAGTGCGGTTTAGCGCAACAGGCGTCCAAAATACAGTCACATCAACTGATCCACCTCAACTTGTTATCGCGGACCAAATCGTTTTTTCGGCATTGTGGGACTGAAGAAGTACCCGACTGGATACACAAAATTATCCACCTCAAGATGTTGCAGATAACATCGCTTTGTCGACTTCTGTTCGTCTTCGGCACCCCTGCTCTGGTTGTCTAGTCCGCGGAGCCGGACGACTGATTCAGTACACAGTTTCGGCGCCTACCTCCGAGGGTGTGGTTCGGATTGGCGCGCCTCCAAGGCTTTTACCCTGCCGCAAGCCAAGTCGCTAGTATCTGCAAGCTTTAACCAGAACTACTATTTTATCTTGGTGCAGTTAGGCAAGGAAGGAACGGAAACAGCCCGATCGGATGGTACATGTGCTGGAGGCTTTCTCCACCACCGCAATTTTGCCGCCCGGCTTCGTTCCCTGACCCACTGCCCATATCTACACAATCTGGGGAATCTCAGCTTGCGGATTAGTCCAGACCCGCAGATAAGTCGCTGCTCTGAGTGTGGGACGCGGAGAGCGAGGAAATGATAGGCGACGCTACAGCTTGGAGCGCATGGCTTCCGATGCCGCATATAAAGAGTCGGACAAGGCACCACCTCTGGAAGGCTGTAGGGCACTGCCAGCATTCTTTACAATCTTAGTTGCGCTCAGCCCAATAGCGCGGCGTCTCCTCCATCATGTCTAGCTTTGATGCTGCTCCTCCGAATACCCGTGCCGGCGGTAACGACGATGCCCTGCGAGCAAAAGGCAACGACCCGATGAACCCTCCCTCACCCCCTCAATATGCCGACGCGACGGTCGATATGGTGGCTTACTCGAAGAACGTTCCTCTATGGAAGCGTGTGTACCAGCACAGCTTGACACAGATGATGCTCCTCAGCGTACAAGCCTTCTGTGGTCCTGCAATGACGGATGCCATTGCGGGTGCGTATAGCGTAATCCAACACCCGGAGTTCTCACCAGCTGACTCCGTACAGGCCTTGGTGGAGGTGGTCTTGCAACTCCGCAGACCAGCAACATTGCAACTGCAATCAACTACGCCCTCCTCGCCATCGTCTGTCTGCTTGGCGGTCCCATCGTGAACAAGCTCGGGACAAAATGGGCACTTGTCATCGGCGCCATGTCTTTCCCCATCCAAGGCTCCTCGTACTATTGCAACAGTAAGTTCGGTAACCAGTGGTACCTAATCCTTGGTTCCGTCTTTGAAGGCATTGGAACAGGGTGTTGGTACGTCGCTGAGGCGGGATCCATCATGTCACTGGCTCCCTCAGGAGCACGTGGCAAATACCTCGCTCTATGGATTGTCTCGCGAAACTTGGGCCAGCTCGTTGGAGGTGCGATCAACTTGGCGAAGAACCACCAGAAGGGAGCATCAGGAGGTGTGACACCAGATACGTACATTGCGTTCCTCATCATTGAGTCGATGGCTCTGCCGTTTGCCCTCTTGATATCTCCTCTGGAAAATGTGGTCCGCTCCGACGGCACGAGGATCTTGGTTTCCGAGCCAATCGGTACGAAGCAGGAGCTCAAGAGGGTCAAAGTTACGATGACTTCGAAACTCATTGTGCTTTCTGCACTTTGGGCGTTCTGGTCTTTTTTCTACAGGTGAGCTGCCTTGTCATTTTCCCTGAATTGAGCACGAACTAACAAACCATAGCGGCACTTGGTCAACATACCTCGGAACGTACTTCACCGTCCGCTCGCGCGCTCTCTCCTCCCTGGTCTCGCCCTTCTTCTGCGTCATCGGATGTTTCGGTCTAGGCTTCGTTCTCGACATGAAAAACGTCTCGCAACGCCGTCGCGCCCAAATTGGTCTCATCACCGTCGTCGTCCTTAACCTCGGCGTCTATATTTGGTCCCTCGTCATGCAAGCCCGCTTCAACGCCTCTAGCCCTGGCAAGATCGACTGGGACGAGCCTCTTTACCCTACCGCTTTTCTGCCCTACTTCTTCGTCCAGACCACTGGTCCCCTATCCCAGTCGTACATGTACTGGCTTCTCAGCTCCTTTGCGACAGATGCGCAGGCTAACGTGCGAAATGGTGCGGCTTTCAGGTGTCTTGAAGCGGTCGGTCAGGCTGTCAGCTATGGGATGAACACGCAGACCGAGACGAGTCCGTTGATTGGGTTCTGTGTTACCTTCGGTTTGATGGCACTCGCGTTTGCGCCGATGCTCATTCTAGTGAACTCGGTACCTGATCGTATTCCGGCGGATGTGATTGCTGAGGAACGGGACAAGGTGGTTACGAAGACTGAGACTATTGAGGCGTCGAAGGGCGCATAGCGGGTGGTAGTATGCATAGATTGGGATAGTTGTGTTAATTTTGTAGCACAGGTGCGATTGAACCTTCACATTACACTATCATCTGCACTAAGCTTACTTAGTACCGTGACCAACTTCCTCGCCTTCTCTGGCTTAGCTAGCTCATTCACCTGTTAATCACATCGTACTATAGCGAGATAGGGAAATGCCCGGGTGAACATCTGTGATGCGTAATCGCTAAGAATGTCCGCGCTAGTGGAGTTTCTGGCCCCCAGACTAGACCGCTTTGGGTTCTAGTTTGCATCTTTCTGATTTCGATAACCTGCTCAGCCTCAGAGACCAGTTTCCAGCTGCGCATCAGGGAAACTTTGTACATCTCATGCACTGCTTTTGTCTCGCCGTCTGTTGATAGGTGCCAGCACAGCTATGGTTCTGAACCGACGCGACGGCCTTAAGGCTAAATTAGACTGGCGTTACTGGCCGTCAACACCCGCTCTTGCTAATTTCGATACCTCAGCCCTTCTAGAACATGCACGGCATCCGGAGCTGGAGGACCACCAGCACATCGCATGGGGGCTCGCTCAATGCGAAGGAACTGCTGGCAAAGTTGCCGCGGTTGACGTGCTAGATGTTGTAGGCACGGATGTGACCTGGAAATCTGGCATCCGGGACGATGAACTAGAAAAGATGACCCAGGTACGTAAGTCTGCCAATGTTGGGCCCAAGTCTCCTGCAAGCATGTGCGCAACTTCCCTAGCGTGGGTTTTCCTGAGCCGTTACGCAGAGCCCGAAAATAATGAGGTTGCCAGATCTTGGAACGATTTGAACGGAACCTGATCGTGGACATTAGACAATTGCAGATCGCAAAACCGCCGAAGCCCCACCGCCTGCACGGAGTCTCAGCGTTTTGTAAGTGTTCATGCGCTGCTATCTCACGCAATCCAGAGGGGATGTACAGCATCTGGCTTTCGGACTGGCTGACCAAGATAGCTTCCTGAGCACCCTAGAATCGCGAGCGGGATGGCTTCCCGGGAACTTCAGTATCTGTGCTCGTACACTCCGCATATTACAACAAGCCGGACTGTCTTCCACCATTCTCGACACCTTGTTCGCCAAAGAGGGCGTGTGGTCAAAGATGGGCAATCAGTGCTTCACGGAGAACGATGCCAATGGAGCTTTGGATAATTTTGGTGCGTCAGTATCTTCTTTATTCCGCCAGGTCACTCATAAAAGACGTAGAGATGTGCTATCGATACGTTTGTGGCTGGGATACAGGCTTCGGCTTCACTCAGCTTCTCCGAACCCGGTCCCAAACGATTTATTTTTGCATAAATTACCCGTCCCAAGCTTTGAAGCGGTTCAAGATGTATCTGGACAGAGATGTAAAATTTGCGTACCGAGGGTTCTTCTTAGACGCACTATCCGCGGACGAGTGCTTGCGAGAATGGCAGCTCGATATTGGTGAGCGACGTAGAAGACTACTTGAACACGTATGAAAAGCTTGTTCATCGTTTGGTGGTCTCTCTAACACAGTCGCCACAGGAGAGAAGCTACAGCGATAACATAGACTTCAATGAAGCCACTAAACAGCTTCACAAGTTGAGCTACGATTGGAACACGCTGAGTCAGGATTGTCGCGACCAAGGGGAGCAGCTCGCCTTCCTCAGTCGCACATATGAGAAGTATATGAGAAGATTATGCGACGCGGGGAACGCGTGGGATGTGGACAAGAGCCACGACATGCGCGAGACATTCGAGGTGTTGAAGAGTCAATGCGACAATCATTATCGATGGACGCAAGTCTACAAGGAGAGAACTAACATCCGAATCAATCTCGTGGGTACCTTGTTTTCATTCCCATGCGTCGCCTAAGCTCACAACACACAGCTGTTCCATCTCTCGGCTCAACGAGAATCCCGCACGAGCACGCAAATCGCTGCATCAAACGCTATTATTGCGGAGCAGACACAGCGTGACTCAGCTTCCATGATCACCATGGCCGCTGTAACAATGCTCTTTTTGCCTGGCACATTCATTTCGGCTATCCTGAGCACTACGTTCTTCGATTACGGTGACGATGGTCTGAGTGTGAGCAGGAAATGGTGGATATTACCAGCGAGCACGATCCCTACCACCATTGGTGTATTTGCAGTGTGGCTAGCTTGGAGGTAAGTTGGTACTACCTGCAGCTCAACTTTAGTATAAGGTCACTAATCAGGTGTCCAGGTGGTGGCGCATCCAAAAACAAGGGACGGAGATGCGACGGAAGGCGAAAAGGGAGCGTAGCTTCATGGTCGACGAACTCGCAGACCCGAAGAACGGCTAGACAATCGTGAACGTTTCATGAGATTCTCCTTTGACCAAAAGTTGTTCTCCCAAGTCTCCGACCCTATCCAAAAATCTTCTACACGAAAGGAACAAATGGACCCTTGTAGCTCTTGCTCCTCCCTTCAATTTCGAATTCCAGGCTTCCACACGATGACGCCACCAGCTTCTCGTGGAAGTTTTGCAAAGCATACTCAATTACCATGTCGATTCCTGCGATCAGGTTAGATCCACAGCAAGTATACCACTTTGGGTTGAGCTTACCGCACTTGGCACCCCCGGCTGTCCACAACTGCGCGCCTTCAAAATGCCCATCATCAGTAAACCACCGCTCATCCTGCCACTCCACGTTTGGGAAAATATGCCTCGCTCCATCTAGCAACAGCCTGTTTGTAGTTGCCTTCTTGCCGTCTAGTATCCCACTTTTCGCAAGCCACATGCCGCCCGTGCACGTCGCCAATATGGCCTTCGTCTGCTTGCTAGCCTCCCTCAGAAACGTCAGACTAGCCTCGGGGACTTTTCGGGGGTCGGGTCCTCCGAGGAGAATGATGTCGAGGTCACGCGGTGCGGTGTCGTACGTATGTGTGGGTCGGATGTATACATTTGGGCTTGCCCAGGCTAGCTCGAGTGAGGAGGATATGTAGAGGAACTCCATGTCCCTAGCATAGGGCTTGAGCTGCTCCATCGCGGGGATGAGGTCAGAGACCATGTTGACCAGATGGGAAGACATGTTTCCAAGAATGTCGAGACCCGCCAAGTCGGTTAGCTGAACTTCTTCGTATAGGACCCCGATGCGAAGAGGCTTGGAGTTGACATTGGTGAGGGAGGTAGTCATCTTGGGCGTTGGATCTTAGGTGGCGAGCAACTCGATGTTTGAGTGACTGATACCGAGTCCATGTTGATTCAGGACCCTTTATATACTGGAAAACCTTCCGTGGTAAGAGTAGCTGAGTTTATATCCGCTTCGGATCACAATTTGGCATTACGTACGTAATCTTGGATACTCGGCCATTCCGTGCACCTAGGCCATGATCCTTGTTCGTACCCAATCGTATTCTACGGACAGCGCTCGCTGAGTGGTGATGTTTCGCTGGTGGATCCGGATCGGATCGGACGAAAACACAAACCCGTGCCGACGTCTCTTGCGGACCGGGAAGTAGTTAATAGCCAACTTGATACGGAGCTCATTATGGAAATATATGCATATTTACTTCCTATATTGTATACGATCACTATGAGGGCGGGTAAATCAATGAAGGGGTGGATAACATAAGGCGCGCTTTGCCAATGCACGAAGGGACCAAAAAAGCGGCTAAGGCGTGCCCAGCGTCTGTACGCAGGCTAACCAAAAAGGGCTTAGCGCTAAGCTAGCTGAAACGAACTTAGCGCGTGCCCGTACTTCCTATTTCTATCACGCGCAACGGTGTGAGCCCATTCAGGTACAATTGAATGTAACCTCCCACTTTCCTCCAGGAACATCTGCTATATATATCGGTCCTGCTTTCGCGTGCGTGACTTCAATTTCGAGAGCCCCATATTTACCACTGCACTCTTTCATTACAGCGCGTCCTGCACACGAGCCTCGCGGAATCTTCACTTCACCGCTTGTACCTTCAGGAGTCTCGAAGACGATCTGGAAGCCTCCGCTGGTCACTTGAGTCTTGGCAGAGAAGAAACCCACACCAGTACTGAAACCAGCGTCTGCAACAGTAAGATCGCCAAGGGAAGGAGCGATGCACCACGTCTTTCCACCAGCACCCAGCAACTGGATCCCGGCCACGTAGAACGTAAGCGAAGACGTCGGTCCTGTTGCCCATCCATGGGCATGTGATATGCGCGCATCATTCAGATAGGGGGCGTAATGAAGTTCTCCGGTCGTAGAATACCCTTCAATGAATGTCGAGTTCGTCATTCTCGGATCATCAAGCATGAAGCCCCACTGCAGCCTCATCAGACCGAGCGCAGCAGTGGTGTTCTCGGCAAGGAAATGAGTCTGCAGCTCAAATCCAGAGATGAATGGCGAGATAGCGTCAGCAGCCTCAGGTGCAGGCGCTCCGTATGGGGTCCATCGATTGGCTAGGTTGGTGCTGATAGACTCAACCTGTGAAGAGTTGAGTGTAAGGTTCGATACCACGGCCCAGGAGTTGCCATCTTGGGGCATGAGTGTTGTCGTCTCGTTATCAATATACAAGCCGGCGCTGTTGTTCCATAGGTGCTCATTAGCAGCGGACTTGATCTTTTCTGCTGTGGCATGCCAAGAAGCCACAGGCTCAGTGTCATTCAGAGCCTCTGCGAGTGCGATGCCCTGATTGATCGTGTAATACAGAATCGAGTTTGCCTGTACCCCTCTTAGTTTGTCAACTAAAACCAGTTGCAAGATGAGCATACCTCGATATTGTGCCCACCCATGCCAAAGCGCAGCCAGTCGGATGGCGAGGTGACATTCATCAAGCCAGTCTCGTCGATAAAGCTCAAGGAAAAGTTCAATGCAAGCTTCCATTCCGACCAAAGTGATGCTGCGTAGTCGAGGTTACCCTACGGTTTGTTAGCCAATTCCCCCATGTCCGCCTTTTGAACAAGATTTGAAACATACGGTATAAAGGTAGTGATCGGTCACACCAATCAAAGTATACAGGTGATACGTAAAAGACAGTGCGGCGCGAAACGGACGTCCAGCATACGGAAGCTGGCCCGTGGTCCTGTTCTGGATTGCGAATAACGAGTTAAGGGAGTTCTCAATGGAGATGACATCATTTGTCGATGCCACAACACCAGGAACAGCAATGGCCATGTCTAAGTTATGTCAGGGTAGCTTCTACGAGACACGAAAAACTGTACCTCCGGCCCACACAAGCCTGTCCCTCTTCGCTCCATCAGTCAATGCAGAGCTCCCATTGGTGATCGTATAATTGTAGTACCAGGTAACGTTAGTTGCGTCTGATACTGAACTGTTGATTGTCCTCAGATGAACTAAAGCATTGCCATGGTGAGGATCAATTGTACACATCTGATTTGTATATGCGCCCGCATACCATACGCGATTTAGAAGTTCGTCTGAGATTTTTAGCTTCGGTATCAGTCGTTACTCTCCAAGATTCTTACCATCGCAGTGAAAATACCCGGTGTAATCACGGAGCGCGTCGTCTTTCCAGTGTGGCATTGGGGTGAAATGGACTTCTGCAGAGGTTATTTCGACCTTTCCTGTGCCATTGTGTACCAGGGTCATATAGCGAAACCCTCCTCGTTCTTTCTCGCGGGGCGCCGTATATCTGCCTGGTGCCGTAACTTGGAACCACAATGTCTCGTCTTTCCCCGCATCCGCAGTAGCGTCCGATGACTTGTTGGAAACCCAAAGGGAAGATTCCGAAAAAGTCACGCCAATGTACTGATCAGAATCCGACACAGATCCGACGGTCAAGGAAACCACACCGGCAATATTCTTGCCGAAGTCATACGCCGTAGCAGCATCATCCTCGAAGACGGCACGTCCAGGTGAGGATGTGAGGCTTTCAGCATTGCTAACCGAACCATTGGAGGTGTGAACGGAGGCCGGAAAAAGCGTTCGGGAATGTGGCGCAAGGATGTACTCTGCATACGGTATTGCAGAGGCAGAATAGACCAAGCTTAGAATCGAGGCGCTAAGAAAAGACTTCATGTTTGAGCAGCACCGGAGGTCCAATTTGATACAGAAATCGTAAGCATCCAGCAGGACACTCTTATTTAAAAAGTATCATGAATCGGGGCGAGAAGCCGACAAATGTTGCCGGACTTCTCCTTAGGCTTCAAATGTCTTCCTTTCGGACGAGATCGCACCGAAGTGACGTCCTTCATGAATCGCGGCTGCGACTGCGGGGAAAATGCGGGGATTAAATTTGTCGATTCAGGAACATCGTCATCATCGATTAGCCCGGGGTCGCTCACCCTAAGATTGTGCAGAAATCGCCGAGGATACGCCATAACTGCACCGCGAGATCTGGCCGCTCGGCATGTGGAGAGAAGATGTGGGAGGTTGGGGAGGCGCGCTCTCACGGGAAGGTGAACACCGGCGATACAGTACTAGGTTAAGATTTTAAACTTGTATAGTAAGCTAAGTGACTCTAGGATTACTATCCTATATCTGACTAGTAAAAGCATTAGCTTATATCCGGTCTTTATGTTCCGATGAGAGGCGAGTTATGGGCAACGGTTTGAGAAGCTAACGGCTTGGCGCTAGCCTGACTTTCCCCGGAAGTCACGATTTTGATTGACTCGTGCTTCCCCAAACTATCCCACCTGAACACCAAACACAGCCGAGGCTTTGCGATATTTAATCACGTTCACTCAGGAACTTCTTCGACCGCTTAACGATCGAGTTATGCGTGTGTGTATCGCCACCAGTAGCCTGGGGCGGCGAATCCGATATCTCGGTTTCTGGAGGCCAGTGCTGCCATGACCGAGAGCAATACGTCGAAATTTGTCGAAGGCTCAACCAAGATCCACAAGGCTGTGAGCGCCGAGTCGTGCTCATCAGGTTTCTCGCTGTCTACCAGCACTTTTGCCCACCGCAGGATGTCCTTATCCCACCCTGCAGTCACATCTTTGGACCGTGACCCCAAGCTGTGGAATCTCCTCCTCAACCCCAAATCGCTCGCCTGCGAAGGTGTCATAAGTTGCACGCCATTGGCCCGGGAATGGTCTGCCTCGGCTTGACAGATCATGTACCCTCGCTCTTGGAATTCGGCGAGGTCTTCTGGCAATGGAACCGAAGACGCGTGCGTCTGATGATGTGCTTCGGGCTTCTTGATCCACTCTGGGCGAGCGGGCTTTTCTTCCTGCGTCGCGTGTGCAGACTCCTCAGTACGCTCTGGGTGAAAGGGCTCTTGTGTTTTGCATTCTCGTGACGCAGGATCACCATTTGCTCTACGGCTATGTCAATCAAAATACAATAGCTTAGAGGTAGTAAATACATGTAGTCAAGAGTGGGTAGACCGGACGCCATCCAGTAGGCCATGATCGCAATACGCGATCTCGAGTCTGTCGGTGGACGTGGAGTTGAGACTCACGCGGCTGTTTGCAGTTTCGGGCAGTGTTGCCAAGACCGACACAATCCAAGGGCTCAAGGGCAGCGGCGTGGATAGTTGAAAGTGAAGGGGCATCCGATTCCCGTCAGTTCGACGTTTCTGTGTTGGCCGGGCGTCGTGCACCGGAACCATGACGACAGTCAGATGCGAGAACTCAGCGTTGTGACGGCCCAGCATGCCCCTACGACTGCTTGCATCATGACATTTCCTCGTATATGCATCAACAGCGCGCACCGTCTTTCTCTAGAGGTCTCTTGTTCCAATCAAATCCATATGTTGCTAGCCCCCGTACATGACTAAGCGCACGTCCCACGTGATCCGTGCCTGAGCGGGCAGTGTTGTCCACGGAAGGCACGCTTGCTCTCACTTTCTCTTTTCTACCCTTCGACACCTGCCTGTCGCACGCCCGCCATGGCAGAAACCAAGTCGAAACACGGCGTGTTAAGGCACCTGAACCCCTCGCGCTTTGTTCCACCAAAGAATTTTGTGGATGAGCTTGTTTGGAAGCAAATGCCTTTCCATGCATATACTGCGGTAACGAGTAGTAGTAATCGTCGAGTGCACGATTATTGTCATCACTGTGGCGCACCTTTCGAGGAGCATAATTCGATGATCCGGAAGTGGATCGATTGTGATGGAGTTTGCCGAATCTGCGGCGACGAGGATGGCCCTCACCCTGGGCAGGTAATGTTCACTCCATCAACTCAGTCTCTTCATATGGTTAACAGCTACAGTTGTGTTCTTGGTTGTATGTCAGCTTGAATTCTCTCAAGCGGCACCTGAACATTTCAAAGAATTGGCCGCCAGACCACCTTAGAATTCGACCATCTGCAGCACAATGCGAGGAGTTGGTCAGGCTAGGATACAAAGAGTTCACAGGTTTTCCGTCGTCAGACCTGCAATCACCTTTCAACGACAGGTTGACGGGACGTCTGCGGAATAGTATCTCCCGCATGCCTTTTGCAGGGCTCACAGTGGGTGTCGCGCTGACGTGGCCCGATGACCCAAATCACGAAAAGCGTCCCCCAAGGGGGGTATCCCATATATCGCCCATACAGGACGTACAAGGAAGCTCGCACCGGCATGTGCGTGAGGACAACGGTTCGCGACACGACAATGATTCGCGATACGATGACAACTCAGTCATGGACTACCAATACGATGCAGGTCCACAGAACCAAAACGACGACTTTCAACGTGAGAGCTCGATCAATGACGAGCAGAATGACAAGAGATCGTCCAAGGAAGATGAGAATCAAGAGCGTGGGCGCAGCCGTTCGACCCAGAGAAGGTCTTCGTTCTTAGACCGTGTTACCAAGTACGACAAGCCCCTGTATCCAGCCCATGTACGCCATCAGTCAAACGGCCCATCCAACACCGACAGGTACAACCGTTCGAGAAGCCCGCGTCCATTATCGCGGATAGATGACAGGATCGACCGTTCGAGAAGCCCGCGTCCATATTCACGGATAGATAACAGGTTCGACTGTTTGAGAAGCCCGCGTCGCCATTCGCGGATAGACGACAGGTTCGACCGTTTAAGAAGCCCGCGTCCATATTCACGGATATACGACAGGATCGACCGTTCGAGAATCCCGCGTCCATATTCACAGATAGATGACAGGTTCGACCGTTCGAGAAGCCCGCGTCCATATTCACGGATAGATAACAGGTTCGACTGTTTGAGAAGCCCGCGTCGCTATTCGCGGATAGACGACAGGATCAACCGTTCAAGAAGCCCGCGTCGCCATTCGCGGAGAGAAGATAGGCATTATCGTTTAAGAAGCCCGCGTCGACATTCGCGGAGAGACGACAAGCATAATCGCTCAAGAAGCCCGCGTCGCCATTCGCGGAGAGACGACAAGTATGATCGCTCAAGAAGCCCGCGTCGGCATTCACGGAGAGACGATGGGCATTATCATTCGAGAAGCCCGCGTCGACATTCGCGGAGAGACGGACGCGATAACAAGCTGGGGAAAGAGAAGGAGAAGCTTCAGAAGAACTTATCTGAGGTGGAGCGGGAGGGTAATCAATTGAAGAAAGAGGAGGATGTAAGCAATT
Organism: Karstenula rhodostoma CBS 690.94; assembly: GCA_010093485.1. Lineage (NCBI taxonomy): Eukaryota > Fungi > Ascomycota > Dothideomycetes > Pleosporales > Didymosphaeriaceae > Karstenula > Karstenula rhodostoma. Next base: position 1,270,882 of record MU001500.1, read on the forward strand.
GAAGAGGGGCTTGTAGATTAGCGAGTGTGATGCCTGGCAGTACCGAAGCTTAGTACTGTAAGTCGGCATAATATGTCCATGTAGCGCTTGCGTGATGTTTGAGTGCCATCTGAATGCGGTTTTAAAGTGCTTGGCTGTCTTTCACGTCTTGTCCCGATGGATGATGAAAAAGTCCACCACAAGTGGAAGGTGCCGTCCGATGCGCAAGCGGTCACGTGGGGCACCTTCCTTCCAGAAATTGTTGGGCACCTCAACTTCACGCGACTTGACTCCGCTCACCATCCGCCACTCCACCATGGCACCACCCAAGACCAACAAGTACACTTTTCTTGCTGCCGTGGTAGGAGCCAAGTTCAATTATGAACCCGTGAGGAAAGAAGACAAGCGTGAGGTCGAGGAAGCCGAAAAGGCTCTGGAAAAGTCGAAGCAAGCGCTTGCAGAAGTGAAGGACTACAATGGTAAATGTCAACGGACGCTGAGGGCCGCCATAGCGTTTGACCATCTGTCTAAATCTGTGATACACACATACCAAATGGGCGCTGCCAAAGGTGCGGCGGTGATGAAGAAACGCGGAGATGAAGTGTTCAAAGAATTGGACACTGAGTGTGAAGAGGTGGGTTGAACCCGACTTCAAATCCACGACCGCTGTCGAGACTTGGGTGGTAAAGAGAAATCGCACATACAACTTCAAGCTTTATTCCACTGTACTCAGAATGTTGCTAACAGATTGCAGATCGACACTAAATGGCGTGACAGCGTCAAGGAGTTGAACGCATTCAAAGTGGCTTACGACGACGCCCTCGACAAGCACCGCGATCTGGAAGCCGAGTGCAACCGGCTGCAAGACGAATTAAACAAGCGCGCTCAACAACAAGTGCAACTCGAAAGCGAGCATAGTCAGCTGATGAGAGACCACGAACAGCTGAAGGACGGAAAAGCACAGCTCCAGTTAGATAAGTCTCAGCTTGAAGATGAGAAGAAGAAACTTCTGCATCATCATGAAAAGCTGAAGAGGGAGCATGAACGACTACAGAGCGACCACGCAGAGCCCTGGAGTGCCCTAAGGCACGTGATGAGAAAGTCAGCAGCCTACAGAAAAAGGTTGAGGGACAGAGGGATGGCAGCAGCAGATTGATTGATGGATCAGCATAACGATCTCCAGCTGAGTTACGCCCAGATCCAAGGATGTTTTGCGGATCTCGAGGACGGATCCGTTAGTTTGGCGATGGTATGAGCCTACAGGATCAACGTGAGAGTATTCTGACGTTTCATCTAGGAACTGTCCGAATGCACAAGCGTACTCGACGACTTAGGGATTTTGCGGAACAACAGCAACAGAGAAGACAACTGGAAAAAAGTATCACCGAGCTCTTCAAGTTTACAGCCAAGTTTCTGGGTGGCCCGAACTTCGAAAAGAATCAAAACGACGCACTCCAGCAGCTGCGGAAGAATATGAAGACGTGGGACACAAGTGCAATTGCAGACCCGAACGGTTCCTTTACCACGTTTGTACGAGTATTGTGCATTGCACAAAATGAGCTGTTGCTTGGCATAGACCAAGTCAAGCTCTTTTTGTCACAGCGCACGCAGCATATGAGCGCAATGGGGAAAGACTTGGAGGACCTGGCCTCAGACCGAGACGACTGGAAAGCCGAGTATGCGGAACTAGAGAAGTTTCTTGACGCCAAAGAGGAGAGCTTCGCAGGAGCGAAAGAAGCATTGAAGGAAGCCAACAGGAAACTACAGGAATTGGCGGACACCAATAAAGAATTGGAGGACACCATGAAGGAATTCGAGCTCACCAATAAGGTGTTGAAGGACACAAGCAAGGTCTTGGAAGACATGAACAAGGCCTTTAAAGTAGCCAATGAGATCTTAACGGAGGACTTGTCCTCAAAGATGCAAGACATCGAAGTCATGGCTGGTTTGCTGGGACTGGGCGACGCGAGCCTGCGTGGCTCGGACATTGAGAGAGAAGGCCAGGGAGAGTGAATTTGTGGATTAGTGTACTATCAATAACACTGAGTGACGCCTGAGATCATTTCGCTTGTGCTCTGTTGGACCGATCATCCGATCGCAACTAACGAATACACGCTCCAACTTTGCCGACGAGGGTACTGTCTGAGAGCGGTGCCAGATCAATGCTTCAGACCTTCGTTGCGCTCGTTCTCTAGAGAATCACGCGATTGCTTGTCAAACAGAGCAGTCTAAGACAATATTATTGGTACATACAACGTCCCGTACGCTTTCCCCCTCAGAGGAACAGTATATAGCCCACCCTCTGGCCCTGGTACTGTGACCCAGCAGCCAAGAGATTCTGTTCCTTTGGGCGACCAGGGAGTACACCACGGCGTACGTCAAGTCCTTTCGGGACGCAACAAAGGCAGGAGTTGAGGGAGCCTGGGCTTGAGATTACTATTTAGCATAACTACTTGCGCAGCGAGAAGATGCTAACAGTATAAAATACAAACCCCCCTTCCGAGGGGGGTTCCGGTTCGTGGAAATCAATGGACTTGACTAGTATTCAAGCTTTTTTTAATACGTAGAAGTAATTCTTAAATCGCCTCTAAAACACGACTGCAAGGTTTTTTAGTCTCCTACTACTTCTCGCCAATATCAACTCAAAACAAGTGACGTGAAGGTTGAAAAACTCGAAAGCACCTCCAGAGGCTCGACCATACGTCACATGATTCCCTACGCCACTTTATTTCAGAACCAACTTATGTCAGCCCTCGAATGCGCCCCTTGCCATACTTACACACCCTCGGCCTCACCCTGCTTAAATCCACCCTCCTGCACTCCGCTCCACCCGGCATTGTTTATACTCCTGCACCTCAGCTCACACCAACGAAACCTCGACATCGTCCAGCTTGGATGACTACCTCGTTTCAACTCTGATCGAGTCTGAGAAAGATGGGGCTCGTGAGCTGGGTCTTCGGCAACAAGCCGAAGGCTTCGGAGCAAGCATCGTCTACCACGACTCCCGGAGACAAGCCTGACGGCGAAGTCAAGGCCTATAGTAAAAAAGCATCTCCCGAGACGAACACTTCTAGCCGCGATGATCAGTTTACCATCGAAGAGCTCGATGGCGACGACGGTACCCTGGACGCTGAGGTAGAGTCTGGACATGAAAATCCTGATCCAGAGGCTCGATCCTCAAACAGTGTGCAGGTAAGTGCTTCACCGCGACGACGTAGTGCCAAGTACTGTTCTCACCACGCCACAGGTCAAACGCTCCGCTTCGACGAAGTCCGCTAGAAGCTCGCGGTTCTCTAGCACAGCCGAGCTGTTCGGAGGTGACGATACTGACTTCCTCACGGATTTCCTTGAGGAGGCTCCCGTACCCTTGAAGTTCCAGCGACCCACAGAGACGTTACCAGAGAACAACAAGGACGCTGTAAGCCCGGGTATCGACAAAAACGGCAACGAAGATGGTGCTTACGATGGAGACGTGAGCGAGCAAGACGAGGAGGCTGATGGCGACATGTGAGTATGTCTTCAAACAAGCAGATGGGACCCGCTGACCTGCTGATAGAGCATCACCGCGTTCCTCTGACCTCGAGGCCAATACCTCTGAGCAGTCCGCCCTGTCCAAGTCTACGAAATCTGGAGAAGACAACCAGGCTATCGCTCCAACCGATGAAGACCAAAGCGACGCGCATGAGGACGAGCAGGAGGAGCAACAAGGTGTCGCTGCCGAGCAGGAAACTCTCACAGAAGAACAGGTTGCCATCGTCAAGGTACCCAGCACCGATGCTGACCAGGCGCGCTTGCGCAAGCCTATCTTCACCTGCAACTGGGGCGATTCAGACGAGGATGAGGGTGATTGGCCATCACTACACGTGGAGGATAAGATCGCCATTGTCAAAGAACCTAGCACCAAGATTCGCTTGCCCAAGCCTGTCATAAAAACCAGCTGGGCCGATCTGGATGATGATGATGATGACGACGATTGGACTATTCCCGTTGGGTGGACAGCTGACAAGGATGGCGAAAATGGTCCGATCGATCAGACATTCCAAGGGGCTGAACGAGGCTCAGAAGCTGGAACACTGGCATCCCGTTATGGTGCAGGACACTCTGGCCTGGATAAAGGTGGAGATGTTGCAAAGTCCGACCTGAACCAGGCTGGTGAGAAACCCAAGAAGATCGGAACACGCGTTCGGGGCTCAAAGTTCGGAACAGTGGCGTCCAAATACCCTTCGTCACCGCTAGACTGCGGCGCTGGTTATACCGGCCCCTCTCGCTCACTCGCTTTCCACCAATATGCCACCGTTGAGCAAGCATACCGCTACGAAGAGATACGACGAGATGCAGATGAAGCGTACCAGATCCAGATGCAGAAACTCAGGGAGCGTTACGCCGCAGAGATCGAGTTCTTCAAAGAACCGTCAACCATCGCACCCGATGAGGAGGACCTGCACGACGACGAGATGCGCAAAGTTTTCAGCGACATATATCCTGCCCTCCCAAGCCAGGAGGCCCATGGAAAGATGCACATCATCGACTGGAAGACACTCATGGGCCCGGACTACATGGGGCCAGACCCCGATGACGAGGAGAAATATCTCTTGCACTTCGTCAAGCCGCGCCTGTGCGATGCCGTGGCGACACTTCTGTTCGAATCGGACCCCTTCTCACTCGACGCGTGGCTCGATCCATCCAAGAAAGTCGTAGAGTGGTGGCACAGCCCGCACTATCTCCACCGCGGGGTAATGAGGACCGTCATCCGGCGCGACGGCAACGATGTCATCGTAGGTACCTTCACCGACCTCGGCTTCAACGTCTGCTGGTCGCAGTATATCAAGGCTGAAATCGACGATGACGGGCAGTGGACCGAGACATATGCCTTCCAGGGCGGACAGTTCATGAAGAAGCCCGGCGAGAAAGAGCCCGGTGCTTCTTCGCGAAAAATTCGCGGTGAGATCGACTGGGAGTCGTTCGAGATTGGCGAATTCAAGTACTATGACGAAGACGAGCTGTGTGATCCGATCGAGACACTGTGGCACGGCCGGGTGCTGGCGCATACGATGCTTAGGATGATTCTTGACAACTATAGTCAGTATCGGGGCGGGAATACCGTTGAGCTGGTTATTGACGGGAAATTGACGTCGATAGAGCAGCGGGGTATTAGACGCGTGCCTAGGATTAATGGCATCGAGAATGATCGGATCGAGGAAGTGGTGTCATCTCTTGGACTGTTCGCTCCGTTCGAAGAAGACGTTCTATCTTTGGAGTTCTCTTCCAAAAAGTTGAACGAAGTTGAGCTTGAGCCGATGACATGTTGACTTGTATATTTGGTAATGCTGTTTCGACGGCACACTATTGAACATTGAACTGCAGCTTTAATTGTAGGATTGCGGATGCTTTAAGGGTGCGAGTTGTTGGTACTCAATAGCACTGGCTTGGACACGACGAGTGGCAAGTGCGTGTATTGCAGCGCGGTGGAGGAAAGGGAAGGAATCAAGCGGAGGAAGGAAGGAGCTGCTCTGTCACCTCCATGCAACTAGTAGATATCAGCACGGCCTTTTTTTTTTTTTACGGACAAGTTTTGGACTTACGTTTGAGCATGTACAAGCGGCACATGCTTCACTACTATAAATTCAGCATTGGATGTTATAGACACATTTGTTCCTACTCCAAAACATCCACCTTTAAACAAAAACACCAGTCCATTCACTTCCCCGGGTATCATACGGCACAACAAGTAATTGCACCATCGCTGGAACGACGTGGAACCTATTCAGAAAACAGCAGAGCAACCATCGTCTTCGTCGCTGCGAACACGCCTTTACTCTGCAGAATGGAAGTAAAAGTTTCCGGTATCTTCTTAAAGCTGTCATTGCTATCCGATTCGCGCCCTGTGCGATACGTTAGCATTTTTGCCCCTTCGCTCTTCTTTTCTCATGTGTACTTACAGACGCGTGGCACGGCAGGGACGACACCCACCTCAGACTCGGCTTCACCCGTCCAATCAAAGTGGGTTTTCCAGGTAATCTTGAGCGACACATGTCTGTCCTCCAGCAACAGTGTGTCGCGACCAAGATGTCGGCTCAGATCCTTTCGCAAGAGAATGCGGCCCGGTTTGCCTCCACTTCGCACATCGATGTTTTCGGTGTCCTCGCTTATCCGTCCAGGAATAAGATGTCTGAATGCGACTTCGCATCGATGCCAGTACTCTGCACGCTTTCTCACAACTTCCCAGTATGAGCCAACCGCCCAGCAAGCGTTGCCAAGGTCTTTCTCTTTCGCTCTCGCCCGCATAAAGGCCCCTAGCTCGCGATCGGCCCAGTGAGGGAGTTGGAGAAGTTTCAGGTCGACTATCGCATTACTCAGTGTGTCGATCGTTATAGAGATAGACACTGTAAGGAGACGCTGTGGGCCGGTGATATCGATCACATGCTTTTGGTGGACCCGACTCGACGAGGGAGGATTTTGCCCGCGCGGGACGCTCAGCGTCGTGTTGAATGTGAATGAAGTAAACATTTGTAGATAAGGGAGCGGATCGTCGAGCTCGAGAGGTCGGTGGGATGCAATAGGGTTGTCAGGTTGCGGTTTGGGTGGAGTGATCAGTTGAGTTGCGAAAGGTAGGAAAGAACATAGCATCGAAGACAACGCTGGAGGCTGACCTTCCTCCTCCTCTTCTTCTCCGCTCTTCGCGAGCTCGTTTATGAGTTTGACTAGCGCCTCTCTTTCTTCTGGCGAACCCACGTATGATGCGGGTTGTGCTTGTGATGTCGCTATCTCTTCTGTACATCTTGAGACCTGCTTTTCTAGAAGCCCCAGCTCCTTCTCCAAACGCGCTTTCTCGCGCTTCTTCTCTTCAAGTTCGGGATCAGGTGGCTGTGCCTTATCTTGCCGTGTCTGCTGAGCTTCATTCTCGGCGTTCCGCACGTGCCCGTCCACTGGCACATCTATGCCATCCTGGTGTACAGCTGGTGCTTTCCTCGGTGTACGCGATCTTCTCGAGAGCTCATTCAGACGCGGCGGCAGCTTACTCGGCGAGGAAAAAAGACCGGGACGTGGGGTGTATCCTTCTTGGGCACCTCTCTGGGAAGGTGTCGCTGGCAACTCTGCTTCTTCCTCCAATGCTGCGCCCGCCAAGCGTTCCCTTCTCGGTCGTGTTTTCTGTGCGTGAGGAGTGGTTTGTGGGCGGGGCTGTCGAGCGTGAGGCGATTGTGCTCCAACGACGGTTCCATTTGCTTCTTCCTCGGCTGCCACTGGCGCACTTTGCAGCATATCATCCTGCTCGCCCAAGATGAAAGCGCGCGCCTGCTTTCCGCGCGCAAGTATATCCGCCCGGGTGTTGAGTGCTGCTGCATCTGAAGAGGATGGTCGCTGGAGGAGATCGGGATATCCGCGCGCAAGACTGGCTTTGGTCGGCGATGCGAACGATGGTCTTCGCGGAGGCCTGCGTGGGGGCTCCTTCAAAGGACTTGACGACCTGCCAGGCGCGCCCTTCGTTGGTGAGATAGAAAACCGACGAGGTGGAGCTTTCAGAGGGCTTGTACGTTGGTTGTCGGCAGTGAGAAAGGAGCGGGATGGTATAGAAGGTTTGCGCGGCGGTTGCTTCAACGGACTGACCGGCCCGTCTCCTTCGGGTGAGGCCGTCTTCCTCCTCTTTCTGGCTGGCTCGTCCATGGTCCTTTACTTGGATGCGGTCGAGAACGTGTGATGCAGGACTGCAGACGCGTCGCCGTGTAGCAATTAATATATCAATACATTGAGTGCCAGTAATCGCGTGCGTTGGAGGCCGACGTTGCGCGTAGTGAAATCGAGTCGGCACGCGTCGCGTGGTGTTTGTTGCGGGCCAGCTGCTCCGGTCGACCTGCGGGGATAAACTAGCCGAGACACAGCAGAAGGCGGGCCCTAGTATGACTTCATGGCCGAGCTCCATGCATTCGTCATCCGACCTGTCGCGAACTTTTTGTGCACCTTCGCAGCCTTCGAAAGCGCGTTGCTTCCACACAGTAGTGCGATCACGTGCATGAGGACACACAGGTGGCGCTGCTGCTGAAGAGCTAGGTCAAACATTTACACCGAGCATGGAGCAGCTTGGGCGATCCGTCGGACTTCTGGCATTGTACCGCAACCTCTGCGCATCCTGCCGCCCAACGTCACCTGGGAACTCTTTGCTATTAGGCTCAGAAAGGGCAGGGCTCCAGAACAGCGACCGGATACAGCGACGATTCAAGGGCTACATTGCGCCGCCTGGCCAACAAGCAAGACCTATTGAAGGCTACTATGCAGGTGCGCGGCAATGTCTCTGTACAACACGACCATGGAAACTTATTCTTGATTCTAGAAATCCTAAAGAAGCCTTTAGCGAAAACTTCCCCTGCCACACGCACCGCGCCGTCGCCACCGCCGCCCGAATGGGAGTGGCTCCCAAAGACGGGTGAAGAAGAGACACTCGCAAAAGCACGCAATGTTTTCGGATCGATAGCAGGGCCAGAAGAAAGGAGGAAAGAAATAGAAGCCGCCTCGCACGAGGTTGCCGGTGTCCTAGTCCCGCCCAAGCCCGAAGAACCAGACAATTGCTGCATGTCCGGCTGTGTGAACTGCGTATGGGACATGTACAGAGACGAGATGGAAGAGTGGGCGGCAAAGAGCACGGAGGCTCGCGCCAGAATGCAGGCTCAACGAGAAAGTGGACAAGGGACAGGGAGCATCATAGCGGGCAAGGACACGCCCACACATGTCGCAACGAGCATGGACGATGACGGCGGAGGCAGCGAAACGAACTGGGTGGCGCCAGTAAGCCAGGAGGCCTTGTTCGACGATATACCCGTAGGCATACGAGAGTTCATGCGGACGGAGAAGAAGCTGAAGGAGAGACAACAGGCGGGGCGTGCAGCAGCAGCATAGCGTGAAATATCCAATACCCATGATATCAACCAGTCCAAATGCATTGCCTATAACTCGGCCTTGTACGCCGATTGTTATGCCTCCTCCTATCCCACCACAGATGCCCGTGTCGAGCTTAATCGGAGCCAACGTCCACACCCTTCGCGCTGAGCTCGGTGCGTGCCTGCGCTATCTGCGACACCAATTCCTTGTGCGCCTCCGGGACATCGTTGAAGGTGAAAACTCCCCATCCGAGCTTGAAGAGGAGGTATGCGCCGAATGATACGAGGGCCCAGAACGGGAGCTGCAATGGAATCAGCTAGTGCTCGGTTGTTAACGTGAAGCGATGTTTACCACAGGGACAATCTCGTTCTGTATCTTCTCGGGGAAAGACACGACCTCCATGAAAACCGCCAGGTAGAGCTACACGTATTAGAAGCATGCTCAACAACTGCAGCGTCGGAGCGATTACATACAGAGGTGAAGAGGAGAGCGATGGAGATTGTCTGCTGAGCGCGCGTCATATTTGCGGGAGAGAGAGGGCGGACTTGGTTTTGAACGAGAGTCGTGGAACAGCACTGAGCACTCCTGTTGTTGGGCAGTCGTCGCTGCCACATTTCAGAAGACGGCGCCAAGGCCAGGCCAGCTGCAGAGACCCTGTCTCGGGCACGTGCCCTAAGCGAGCTTCCCCAATTGATCAGCATACAGAAGGAGAAACGACGCATGAACATTTTGCCTCTTTGACGGCATACATCCTTGTAATTTCAGAGACTGCCCCTCGGCTCACGGAACTTGGGCGCCGAGATCAAGTGTCTTAAGGCATCCATGCATGAGCGCCAATTCTGGCCGACAGGGTTCAGGCAAACAAGGTTTCAACTTGCTGCGTCCAGATCATTTTCCTAATCTGTGTGAATGCTACTCTCAGAATGCTACCATAGATATCGACGTTCTTGAGACCCCGACGTATTCTTCCAGTTTGCTCCTCACAACTCAACTTTCCGAAGCAACATGTTTTCAACGAATGATGACTCCAAGCAAACCGTGGCGGACCTCGAGGACTATCTGGACCAAGGCCCACAAGCAAGTCCGCAAAAGCTGTCAGAGATAGAGTGGTGGCTGAAGCACCTGGATTCGGCGGAGAGCTCCGAGTCTGATGTCAAAGTTGTCCAACTTTTGGGTACCGCAGCAGGAAAGCAGTGGGATGAACAACGTACGGCCTACAACAGTGAGCTTGATCCTAGTACAGACTGACAGTCATAGGCATATGGCAGGATTTGTTCCGGGAGCATGAGATACTCGCAAGTGTCCTAAACAATCTCGACCGCTCGACAGATTGCGTTGCACTCAACAACCAGTACCTGCGAGTTATTGGCAATTCGGTTGCTTACAATGGTAAAGTTGTCCTCATCGCGTTGTGATCTATCTGACAAATTCGAGACTCAAACCGCGAAGTGGTTCTCAACCATTTCACAAAGATCGTGAGTTGTCTGGCGGAAAGGGAGCTGAGAAGGACTGCACTAGCGGTACTATACAATCTCGGCCAGGACTACGGTGCGTACTTTCCTCTCAATCAGTGGCCTCTTCTGAACAGAATTAGAACCTGCCAACGTTCAAGCAGCGGAAGCCAGACTTGACCGTACCATAACACAACACTTAGCGGCAGATGGCATTCCAGAAGAAGCCATAGATTTCGCAACAACCATTATAAATCGGACTACAGAGAAACTTACGCCGGCACAGCTGGGAGATGAAACATCGATGGCAGTCTTCGACGACATTCTGCGCACTGCAGCACAGTACGACGAAGACCAATGTCAAGATTACGTGGCACTGATCGTCCACTACTTGCAAGATCCGGAGTTCCAGCAAAAGGTCGCACACCCCGACGTTGTGCAGAGACTTCTGGAGCTTTTGCTTGACCTTGAGTTTAACGAGTTGACCAAGGATGAAGTGCATATTGCCATGCAAGAATTAGCTACGCAGAACAATCCGAACGAGACCGCGTCCGAGGAAACAAGCATCATACTCATGGTGCGCCTGGTCAACTGTGTGTCTGCCCTGTCCGCGACCGACGCTTTTATCGAAAATTTCACATTAGAGTCTCGAATAGTACACACGCTCAAAGAGAAGCTTGTATCAGCACAAGCAATGCCATCCACGGTGTGCGCATGTGTCATGTTGGGCAATATTGCGACTTCGGATAGCGTTTGTATCGACATAGTCCAGAAGCTGGGCCTGCACGAAGCGCTCATCAAGATCCTTGCCACGCGCAAAGAGCAGGCACTTTTATACGCTGCTGCCGGCTTCATGCGACATCTCACCTTTCCCGAATCCAATCGACCTATTTTGGGAGCAGCCGGGCTTGTTGGAACTTGCTGCCACCTTTTCGGCAACATCCAAGATCCTGCCGTTCGTGGAGAAGGTGCAGCCATACTTTGCAAACTCATAACGGATTGCTTGCCCAATATCGCCCAATTAATACGCAAAAGCCTGCCGGCGAATATCATGCTCGCTCCGCTACCGGATGTTCCACTTCCTGGGAGCCCCAGATATCTACACCACGTCGTCAGACAGGCGTTGACACCATCAGCACCGCTACCCAGCACATCGATGAAGAATTCCATGATTGAGCTTGGCCGGACTCTGGTTGCCATCTTACGGTACGTACGCCGCCCAACTTCGGAAGGAGACTTGGATGAGATGACGCGCTGTTTCTTCGATGTCCCTGCGGTGGCCCGACCGATTGCCAGACTAGTTCGCCAGCGTTTCTACGCCGATGCGCGCTCTGAAGGTCTGCTAGGATTGGGACTTATGGCGCAGACTCCAGAGGGCGCAGCGTGCGTTATTGAAGAGATGAAGGTAGATACAGGTCTGCTGGATGTCATCAAAGAGTTTGCAGGCGAGCAAAAGGGCGATGCGCAGAAGAACAATGAGAGCGCGGGAAGAGACTATCAAAATGCCGTGGTATTGTTGCATGGTCTTGCGACCAACGGAGTAAGTCAAACTGTGACAATCGTTGTCTTGCGGTATTGGTTGCTGACCCGATTCGTGACAGGGAGATGGCATGGATGCGGCTCTGAGAAGCGACGTGGAGGCATTGCAGGCAGAACTGAGCAGGCTTATGGTGTCGTGAAACAGATTTGGTCTGGGTCAAGAATAAATGGGTATCGTAGAATAGATATACGTTGTTTGCAACCAAAGCACTCGTGACAGTCCGCCGGTGCTGCTGCGTGTAAAGACGGAGAACAAAGGCAGAGGCAGCGTCACCCCACCATGTTCCTGCATACCGTGTTGCAGAGTATATCCATGGAAGACTGCACCATCGAACCACGGCGCAAAAAGCACACTCAGGCACAGCGAATCATGGCCTGCGCATTTGTAGTGAAGAGCAAAGCGCACGGTGGATGTCACGCGGAGCGTAATCACAGCGCTTGTGATTGGCCAGACGGCTGCTGATGTAACCACCAGCGCCGTGCGGTGAGAGCATAGCCAGGCCGCGAGGGTCTGATGCGAAGAGCTCGCTCTACGTATTTAAAGCTTCAGATCCCTTTGCTGACGTTCCTCAAACACAGCTCTTCACCCCTCCAGCTCACAAACAACACTCAATCAGACAACCACACGCCTTCAAAACCACCCTTCCCCAATACTCCCAAGATGACTTGCTGCGGTAGGCTATTCCAAAATACTATGCATGCAACGTAGTTACTGACATGCTTTGCAGGACGTAACACCGGCGAGTGCGTTTGCGCCAAGGAGGCAACCTGCAGCTGTGGAAAGCAGCCCGCTCTCCAGTGCAGTACGTCCTCCATCCATCCCAAAGACACGATGACGTATGCTAACGAACCGCCACAGCATGCGGCAAGGCGGCTACCGAGAACAAGCTGCCTACAAGCACCTGCCAGTGCGGAAAGCGTGCAGAGGGTGCGTTTCAACCATTTGATTTCCCCATACCGTGTCCATGTTTTGACTCTTCTCCAGACAGCTGCACGTGCGGCCGCTCCTCAGACAACGGCTCTTCGTCCCTCGAGACCGACTTCACGACCAAGAAATAAGCGGCTGAACGAGGTGCGTGGGTGACGGATGCATTGGGACTGGGGCGTTATGGCGTTTTGGCGGCGGATATGCGGCCTGAAGCAGTTTGCTGAGGCCTAGATTGGATATCTGGACGTTATGAGCATGAGGCAACCGTATCCGGATATTGTACCAGTAGCAAATGAACCAAGCCATCCGAGGTCAACTCGATTCGTATCGGCTCTTTATTTCTTTTCGTGATCTCTGGCCGGGCCCAGAAGACATTTGTTCAACACAATCAACCTGCCATGAACCTCGTCTGTACCATCAACTCTATGGTAGCTCCATCAGAACGAGCAATAAGCCGCCTTTCGACGGTGAAAGGCTGGTCAGTTCACCTTGCCACGGTATGCACATAGGCGCGATGCATGCTACGCGAGTGATTGTCGCGGTAACATTTTCCTTGGACAACGACACAAGAACTCGGTGATGTCCAAGGCTTCCTGACAGATCAATGCCATGGAGCTGCCATCAATGGAACAAGAGCAAACGGAGTTAGACGGGGAACGCCCTGGAAAAGAGACGCGCATTGCGCCTCGACCACTCTTGGCAATCTCAATCTCTCCACCCGCTGCTCATCAAGCGCTCCCGTAGGTCCCGCATATGCATCCCGGCAAGCTGCAGCGTGCGCTCTCCTGTGTTTCCTAATGATTCAGCTCCCTCGCTGACCCGCGCGCGCCGTAATTAATCTTATGACTGACGAGTAATTCTGCTCTCTGCCCCTTTCGCTTGCCCCACGCTACGACGCACGCACCCCCTCGAGTACCTGAACCGAACCGCCAGACCGACGACCACCCGCGCCTCCACGCTGTCTGGCTACCTCTCCATCGGGAACCGCCCGCCGCAGGGCATCGCTCGACGCTCAACATGGCTTCAGGATCTGGTGGCGGGAGTCTGTTCAGCCGGAACAACTCGGGCAATGTTCCGACGATGCGAGGCCTGGTCTCGTTCATTGCGGACCTCCGGAATGCAAGAGCGAGAGAGCTGGAAGAGAAGCGCATAAACAAGGAATTGGCAAACATACGACAGAAGTTCAGGGACGGCGGACTGAACGGCTACCAGAAGAAAAAATACGTCTGCAAGTTGCTGTACATATACATCCTGGGCTGGAACGTGGATTTCGGTCACCTCGAAGCCGTCAACCTCATCTCGGCCACGAAATACTCGGAGAAACAAATCGGTTACCTCGCCGTCACCCTCTTCTTGCACGAAGAGCACGAGCTGCTACACCTGGTCGTCAACAGCATACGGAAGGATCTTCTGGACCACAATGAGCTGAACAATTGCCTGGCATTGCATGCGATTGCAAATGTGGGCGGGAAAGAGATGGGAGAGGCGCTCAGCGGCGACGTCCACCGGCTGCTGATCTCACCGTTAGTGCTACGTTAACTGGGAGGAGTCCGGGGGCTAACTGTCACAGGGCATCGAAAGCGTTCGTGAAGAAAAAGGCTGCGCTTACCCTATTGCGCTTGTACCGGAAGTACCCAAACATCGTTATGAACGAATGGGCGGAACGGATAATATCGCTCATGGACGACCCAGATATGGGAGTCGCGCTCTCCGTCACCTCGTTGGTCATGGCTTTGGTTCAGGACAACCAGGAACAGTACAAAGGAAGCTATGTGAAAGCAGCGAACAGGCTCAAACGGGTCGTCGTCGACGGCGAGTGCGCGGAGGGTTATTACTACTACAAAGTGCCGTGTCCGTGGATACAGGTCAAGCTGCTCAAATTGTTGCAGTACTACCCACCACCAGGTTCGTACAACAACAAGAATGACATGAGGAAACTGTGCTTACGAGTATCAACAGAAGACTCACATATCCGGAAGCTCATCCGCGAAGCACTGCAAAAGATCATGGACTCTGCACTTGAGATGCCGAAGAACGTACAGCAAAACAACGCCCAGAATGCGGTGCTGTTTGAAGCTATTAACTTAGTCATTCATCTGGACACCGAACAAGATCTGATGGTACAAATTTCTACACGTTTAGGAAAGTTTATTGCATCCCGAGAGACAAATGTGCGATATCTAGGATTGGAAGCCATGACCCATCTAGCTGCGCGTGCTGAAACACTCGATCCTATCAAGAAGCACCAATCCATCATTATTGGTTCATTAAGAGACAGGGACATCAGTGTGCGGCGGCAGGGTCTGGATCTCCTATACAGCATGTGTGACATGACGAACGCGCAAGCCATTGTTCAGGAACTCCTACGATATCTTCAATCGGCCGACTACGCCATAAGAGAAGAGATGGTACTCAAGATAGCCATCCTGACCGAAAAGTACGCGACTGATGTGCAATGGTATGTCGACATATCACTTCGACTTATCTCCATGGCCGGCGACCACGTCAGCGACGAAGTCTGGCAGCGCGTCACACAAATCGTTACAAACAACGAGGAGCTTCAGGTATACGCAGCGCAGAACATCCTACAGTACGTCAAGTCCGATTGCCACGAAACCCTTGTCAAGATAGGTGGGTACCTGCTCGGAGAATTTGGTCACTTGATCGCAGACAGCAAGGGCTGCAGTCCAATTGAGCAGTACATGGCGTTGAATGGTAAGATGCGGGGTTGTTCATCGAGCACGAGAGCGATAATACTTTCATGTTTCGTAAAGTTTGTAAACCTGTTCCCCGAGATCAAGCCGCAGCTGCTGCAGACGTTCCGCGCATACAGTCACTCGCTGGATTCTGAACTGCAGCAACGCGCATGCGAATACCTTGCGATGGCGACTATGCCGACAGACGACCTGCTGCGGACCGTATGCGACGAAATGCCGCCTTTCCCTGAAAGAACATCAGCACTCTTGTCCCGGCTGCATCAAAAGCATGCCACTACGAGCGACAAACGCACTTGGGTGGTGGGTGGCAAGGATGCCAATACTGATATGAAGGAACTCAGCCTTGCGCACCAACCCACTGGATTAAAGAGGAGTTTCACAAACGCTACACCAAGAGATAGCGCACCAAGCGCGACAAATGGGACTAATGGCATAAACGCTCTTTCGAGCGACCTGGCCGGACTCGATATGAGCATCGACACGAACAAAGTCCTGAAGGCTCCGAATCTTGCGAGCGCTGCACACCTCAGTCCGGACTGGGAAATTGGGTACTATCGTCTGTTACTGCGGTCAGAAGGCGTGCTATACGAGGATGCACAGATTCAGATTGGCCTCCGCACAGAATACCGAGGGCAGCTCGGCTGCCTTATCTTCTACTTCGCCAACCGATCACCCTTCCCCATGGGCTCATTTACGACCACGCTCGACAACAGAGCGGCGGAAACCCTCAAAACAGATATCAAGGGCTTGCCAGACACGGTCATCTCGCCCGAGGGGCAGACCCAACAGACGATTATGTTCGAGGCGAAGAACGTCTTTGAAGATCCACCTACCATCCGTATATCGTACCTTGCTGGCTCGCTCCAAGCTTTGACACTTCAACTGCCCGTGTATCTCCACAAGTACATGGACGCTGCCGAGCTTAGTGCTGAAGACTTCTTCAAAAGATGGAAACAAATTGGTGGTGCGCCACGCGAAGCCCAACGCATCTTTGGTCTCGTGAACAAGAACCGCACAATGAGCATGGAATTTGTGAGACGGGTAGTGCAGGGATTCAAATGGGGTATTTTGGACGGCGTCGATCCGAATCCCAAGAACCTTGTTGGTGCTACGGTGCTGCACACGACGGATGGCAAGTTCGGGTGTCTGCTTAGACTGGAGCCGAACCTTGACACTCAGGTAAGAATCGTCGTGCAATCTCGGCGAATATGGCTAATGATTGTAGATGTTCCGCATCACTATTCGGGCGACTGATGAAGGTGTTCCGCCAGTCCTTATCAAGGCAATGGAAGAGCGCTTGTCGCAGGGTATCGAGGGCGTATTGTAGTAGACCGACCGCGTCGATCTGTCGATCCAAATCGTCAACTCTTCGTTCGGGCTTTTTCGTGTAAACACATCTAGGGACGGGCGCGTAATGTTCTACAAAGCGGTGGGATGTTGTCATGTGCTTTTGCGTGCATATGCGTGGAGCGATATGACGAAAAGCTACGGTGGATGGCCGGCGGTGGGAGAAGCATACCCTTGGACAGATATGTTGAATTGTGAAACCTTTTGTGTGCAGCGGACCGCGATGTGAGGCTACGGCGACAAGGCGATTCGTGCCAAAGCAGCCGTGCCTGCTCTACGCATTCTTGAGCAGCCCTGCTTGGAGCCAATGCTCAAGGACGCGGGTGTGAAGGGCGCAGCGCAGCGGCTACTCCCACGCTAGGTGCGGCTTTCACTCAGCCACACCGTCGTGTTCGTTTCGAGAGAACGCCTGCAGCCCCTAAGTTCTCGGCTCGCAGTACTCCCTTGTTGTCGTGTACATAGCAATTGGTCCTACCTTCAATCTAATCTTCTAAAGTGCAGGCGCCATAAGAGTTGTGGCAGGAACACAAAAGGGCGCAGGTGCGAGTCACAACCACGGTTCGCGCTGTCACCATTCGACTACAACCCTTCAGATCCATACTTAACATACAACGCATGCGAGCCGCAGCATCTACGCATCAAGTCACAAAAAATAGATCACTCTGAAAACACCTACATCGCATCGTTATCTCTTGCACGCAGGTTCCGACACGCCAGAAGAACCGGTGTAGACACTCACACCAAGCACCGACATACCTCCGACATCCCGCACACCAGCCTCTCCACCGCCCACCATGGCAGAGTCTCACAAAGCCCAACCCCAGTCTCGGAGAGACGGTCCCGTATACTTCTGGAAACCAGAGCAGGAACACGGGTATCTAGGCCAGTGGTTCCGGAGCCCGTGGACGCACGAGGGTGACACGTACAAGACGGCGGAGATGTGGATGATGGTTGGGAAGGCGAGGCTGTTTGAGGATGAGGTGCGTTCTTCCTTTTGTGCACCGCTTGAGCTGGCTGACGATAGGGCCGCGCAGGATGTCGCGCAGGAGATTCTCGCGGCGGATAACCCGCGGAAGCAGAAGGCGCTCGGCCGCAAGGTGAGGGACTTTGACGAGAAGGTGTGGAATAAGAGTGGGTTTCTTCCCTCTCTGTCTATGTATTGCCGAGTGGTGCTGACGTAGTGTGCGGCAGACAGGATGCGCATCGTCGAGGAGGGCAACTACTACAAGTTCACGATATCAGAAGGTGGCGGGAATCTGAGGGCGATGCTGTTCGCGACGGGAGAGAGGGAGCTGGTGGAGGCGAGCCCGATGGATCGGATTTGGGGTGTGGGGTTTGCGGAGAAGAATGCTGGACAGAATCGGGCGAGGTGGGGACAGAATCTGTTGGGGAAGGCGCTGATGAATGTTAGGGCGAGGTTGAGAGAGGAGAGCGCGCAAAAGGGCAAGACTGAAGGCGGTGAAGAGAAGAAGCTGTAACTGGTGATGAGCATGGTGGTACGGCGCGTTCTAGTATTGCTTTTCTCTTTCACGCCGTCCGGAAGTCCAAAAAGGGCTTAATAACAAAAGAACAGTTATCTCTTTAACTCAAATTACTTACTTTTTGTTATATCTGATATCTTCCTCATCTTTCACCTCGCCTTGGAGACCAAATAAAAAGGTCGTCCAAAATAGCAAAAAGACAAACGCCTCTTTACGAATCGAACTCGACACCGCAGCTGATACCCCGGCCACCCTTATTGGATGACCCCAGCAACACGCCCAGGAAGTGTCCTAGAAGTGGCATCCCTCGTTGCTGGTCCCGTTCAGTTCCTAGGGCAAGTCCGGCGACTCTACCACTACGCCACACAGAGGTGACTTGGAACCGACCCGCTGCGGATCAATTGAATGATGAAATAAAGATGCTGGAAGTGATATATATAGGTGAGGGCGGAAGGTGGGGTATATCGCGAGTGAGAGGTGCAAACGCGAGCGGCAGGCGCGTGCGAGGTGAGAGGTACGCAGTGTCGGTTTAGGACAGGTGAATGACGGACGGACGTGGAGCGAGTGAGAAGCTCCCTAGCCCGCGGCAACCGCAGGAATTGTCTATTATGTGTCCAACCGCTCACCACAGCAGCGTCTCCTCTCGCCCTGGCCTTTTAGCAAGCCAGTCGTCCCACGTCTGTATCTCCACACGTGCCTGGTTTGTTTCTGTAAAGGCCACGTTTGCCCCGTACATCTTGTTGCTGAGCGCTGTTTCCGGCGACGCTCCTTCGATCTCCAGTGTCCCGTGCCGGTCGCTAGCTTCCAGTCCTAGTATCAACTCGCAGAGTGCCGCTGCAAATTTGCTGTTGTGTAAGACCTCCTGCTGTGGGTATTGGCGTAGTAAGTGTACAACCTGCTTGCGTTGCTCTGGGGTTATGCCGCTGATATTTGCTAGGATAAGCAGGGGCGTTGTGGTCGGTAAACTAGGAATGAAATCGGATGGGTTTTCGGACCGCGTTTGCGAGATGGGTTCGTGGAGGATGGATTCGGCGAGAGTCAGCGCTTGCTCGAAGTGGATCGACAGGGCCTCCTGTTCGTCTGGCATCGATTTCGTGACCTGTGTGACCTCACAATACATGTCTTGGACATGTGATGGAGAGTTGCTGGGGCTGTCTCGAAGTAAAATGCCCCCGCGGCGTCGCTGGTATGCCAATCCCCTCGCTGAGCCCTCTGATGCCGCGAGGACTGGATGGTAAGAGAGCATATTGTCGACAGGACTGTCGAGAAATAGAGGAAAGCACGTTGCGTGATACATCCGAAGCACGTCTACAGCCTTTTTCTGTGACTTTATCGGTGTAGTATTCGAACCGAAGCACGTGCACTCTGCGAATGTGTCTAGCACGAATGCGTCGATTGCCGTGCTCAGTTCCTGGTAGGATCGGAGGTAAGGCTGTTGGCGACGGATCAACGCCGAGAGGACGCTCTCTTCGCCGTGCAGTACCAGACGCGCAACCTCAGGTGCGTTCCGCTGTGACAGCGCCATCAGCCCGTTGAGTAGAGATTTGATCGCTCTTCCGGCATAGCTGAGATTCGCAGGCGTGGCTCGAGAGGGGCGAC
Source organism: Karstenula rhodostoma CBS 690.94 (assembly GCA_010093485.1). Lineage (NCBI taxonomy): Eukaryota > Fungi > Ascomycota > Dothideomycetes > Pleosporales > Didymosphaeriaceae > Karstenula > Karstenula rhodostoma. The sequence goes on from MU001500.1 coordinate 1,290,794, forward strand.
ATCTCCCGTGTTTGCATTTCCTAGAGGAAGCCGGGATGGAGGGCGCACTATAAGTTCTCCAAGTGATATATGCGCTTGCATCATTCAGAAGTTCCGGTCCGTTGGAACCTCCGCTACTATTGAGGAGTTGAGCTGTGACCTCGAGACAGGCAACGACCGAGAGCAGATCATAGTAGGGGACCAGTGCGTCGTCGAAAGTAGATGGTACAACGTTCGTGCTACTCTGCTTCGTAGATTTAGAGGTTGTGGACCCAGTGGGTGTCTTTCTTATTTCGTGAAGCTCCTGAATCAAGTGTTTGGCCGCGCTGAGATGGATCGCGGCGTCCGAGTACAGTCCCTGGAAGCTACAGAGATAAGTGAAGACGACACTAGTTGTCAAGGCTCGCCAATTCTGTTCCTGGCCGCTGGATGGAGTTCTTGGGCGGACAAGATGGTTGATAGCAGCGTTGATCTGTTGTAGTGCAAACGTTCCTCCATTTTGGGCAGTGATATCTGCAGTTCCGGTAGAGGCTTCGTGCACTGCTCCCAGAGCCACCACAGCGTGCCATATCGTAGAGTCTAGGTGACATGCTCGTGGTATGTACGTGAGCCAGAATTCGGCCTCGAACACACCTGCAATCGTGGGTGCAGTGATGTCCAGAAAGTAGCGAAAACTCCGGAGCTCTTGATCGTTCTTCTTGGGCAGAGCAACTCTTAGTTGCTTGGGTAGTGACTTTAGGCTGGTACTTGATGTGTCTTGTTGAGATCCAGATCGGGGGCGCCTTGGATTTGTGGGCTGGTATCCGTCACATTTCCTCCCAGTCGATACGCAACGATTGCATTCGGGCTTTTGCTCGTCGCATCGGATTCTTCGAACCCTAATCAGCGTTAATGCCTTCGGCAAATCATGGACGAAAGACGTGCGGGGATGCTCACTTGCATGTAATGCATCCAGTCTTCCCCCTCCGAAACCGACGCGGACGCTCTGGGTTGCATTCAACTATCCGATACTCTTGCGTATGTGTTCCTCCAGACATTGCGATATCCTATCCAAAGTTGTCAAGCCACGCAAACATGTAGGTTGAGAGAGCCTCAAATCTCGTCACATATGACGAACCGCAGGCAGCATATATACCAACCAAGCGCATCCCAAGAAGTATGATGGACTTCCATATTTACTTATTGGCGGTAGAGACTGTAGACGGCGCGCACGACTCACCCCGCTGCTTCCGCTATTTGATATAGCTCGGGCTGTGCCGGAGCTGTCCACCTCTTCACCGTTTATGTGCGCTGACTAAGTTGACAGGGAGGACTTCGTGTAGTGCAGCGATGCTGCCAGTAGGCTGTGACAAATACACGTGTACTGAAGGGCTAAAGGGCTGTGTGTATTCCTCTCGATATCACGTAAAGGAACTGTGGCCCCCATCTAACTAGATCGGAAGAAAGTGCGCTTGGAAACCTCCCGGAAGGGACAACCGAGGTGGCCAATGAAGGAAGTTGTCGACGCGCGACTACACTTGATTGGTCGATTTGAGAACCCAACCAACTTCAGCTGCCAGACATCGCGAGTTTTCTTTCAAAGCCTCAACATGACAAATGTATAGGGCTGGATTACCGGTATACATATGTCTTTCAGCCTCCAGCGCACAGCGCGTCACTGCACTTCCAACCGACCCACTTCACGGATGCTATACGTGCAAACTACGCTTGGCATACTGAAGACTGTTCTGTATAGTCGGGTAGGGTCAGGTGTCATCCTCCAAGAGTGCATAGAATACGAACATGATGGTCCTACATCCCCGAGTTCTGTTCGCGGAGCGGTGTAAGACTCGGTTACAAGGAAGTAGGCCCTTGGCTTGCATTCCAGACCCAAAGTACTCAGCTCTTGCGCCTTTGTATACTTTGACAACCAAGCGAACGGGCCAATTGCTTTCCATTTACGGTCTAATTCATTGAGGGTGATGGTTGGCAAGGAGAGTGCGTATGTCTACTTTGAACGTCTTTCGGTCTCACAACGGGGAGCTCTACTATTATCTGACACGGTATGAAGGAGCTTCACACCTTCGGAGGTTAATATCTACACCCACATCCACCATGGTATCAAAATGCCTACTTGAGCCGGATACTATCTATCCACCTTATGCGACAGTTTCTTTTCCCACAAATCCATCGATATAGTACGCCCGATCCGCCTTCAAGTATCGTAATTCGGTTATTCGACCGGCGCAGGCCGCGCTGCCCTCGGACAGTATCCTGTCCTCTACACCATACCACCGCACATAGCCCGCTGATGGTTCAAGCCACCCAAAACACACGCTCGACCTCCATCATTCCGTGGTCGACGGGTCTCACTGCGCGAGGGGAAGGATGACGCGTCGCAGGGTAGTTTGATTAATTCTTTGGTTACTCTTCACTACCGGTACCTATTCTTCTTCATCCGCTTTGAATGCTACTCTCTTGTTCTTGTTTTTCTCCTTCTTGGGCTCTATCGTCTTGGGTGCGGTTGCAGGAATCGCGGCGGCGGCATCGAGATCATCCTCGTTATCGGACATCAAGTCTATCAAATTCGCTGCCTCGGTCGTCGTCATCTGCACTTCGCCAGATTGCGCGGCCATTTCTGACAGCCACGCTGCGTCATCGTCTTCCGAGTCTTCTTCTTCCTCTTCCTCTACCTCTTCCACTTCCCCTTGTTTGGCCTCTCCTTTCCGGGCCACCTTCTCGGCCTTCTGAGTCGCCTTCTCAGCTTCCCTCTCGGTCCAGTGTTTCTTGATAGGCTTCTGGGCACGAGCAGCCCGCTGGGCACGCGCTTTGAGACCTGACACAATAGCCAGGACTGTGGCCAGTAATATGCCCAGTGCGACCAAAGCAGAGTTCCGAGGATCATCGTACACCTTCTGCTTCGAGATGGTCCACTGCTCCACAAAATCATGTCTCAGCGAGCCAATCCTGCCGTATTGGTCGAATCTCCTCCGCCAGATGAACCGGTACGGGGTCCGGTACGGCGAGCCGGCTTCGTACACGCCCTCATCGGGACACTTCCAGGTCTTCCGCGTGCATTCCTTCTCCTGGTCTGCTTCAGGCCCCATATGATCTCCGAGAGAGGTAGACAGGTCGGCGTAGACCTTCTCCGCAGGTTGAATCTCAATCTCGTCGATCGTGTACGAGCGGTCGGCCTCGTTGGACCAGCCTCCCTCGTTTTGGTCGCGCATGGAGACTTGCACAACTTCCTGTTCTTGGGGGTCCAGGAGGAAGTCGGCGCCATCACTGCCGAGCCCCATGACACGGAAGCGCAGGGCAGGCTGGTGGTTGTAGTACGGCGGGCCGCCCGTCGGGTCGCCCTCGACCAGTCTGTCATAGTCCAGCTCCAGCCGCTGGCCGCGAACATGGTGCCTCCCCTCCTCGCTGCCCTCGGCGATGGCTAAGATGGCATCGTTCTTGATGTCGTCGGGCACGTGGTAGGCGGATAGATGCGGCGGGATGTAGTAGTTTTGCAGCGGCAGGAACGGCGTGCCGTCAAGGAGGAGCGTCTTGTTGTCTGCGGAGAGCTCGAACTTGAGCAGAAGCGCGTGTGGTGGGCGGCTGGCGTCTCTGGAGGGATAGCCGCGCGTGGAGAGCTTGACGATTGCGCTGCGCTGCGGCTGCAGCCACGTTACCGAGGAGGCGGCGGCTGTGGAGCCAGCGTGCGTGAGGATGGCGAGAGCGAGAAGGAAAGGCGCAATCATCTTGAGCAGGGCAGTGAAGGTGGTGGGGAAAGGAGAGACGTGAGCGTGCTACGGGACGTCGGCGGCGGAAAATAAAATGTCGGAAATGGCGCACCGTTCCGACCATTCCGAGACCCAACAACGGATGGCCATGACGGGCTCGGAAGTTGTTGGGCGTTGGACCTTGCACAGGTGGATCGTGGGAAGGTAGCGTTTTTCGAGTTGAAGCAGTCCCGCATCCTGCGTCGGCTTCCCCCAGCTCGAGAGGCATGACTGACTGCAAACACGGATGCGGCTGCACAGGTCGCACAGAGCCAGCACTCGATGCGACGACTGCAGGGCGTAGTGTAGCGACAAGCGACGCGGGCGTTCAGGCTGTGGGAGGATGGCCAGGCATCGGCGTGCGAGACGGTGTCGTTGGATAGAGCAGGCATCGGCGCGCGAGACGGTGTCGTTGGATAGAGCAGGCAATATATTGGAGAGGGCGTCCATGGGAGATGACGGGGCCAGCCGCCAGCGCAGCCAATCCGCGCCCGGCTCGCGGTTGCAAGTGCGGAGGCGGAGGCGGAGGCGGGAAGAAGTCACGTGTTGCGTCGACGTCCAACCTCGCGGCAAGAGAGAGAGCCTGCGAGCTGCGAGCTGCGAGCTGCCACATTGCTGCTGCACCGCCGCCATGAGCACCATGATCACCTTTGCGGCCAACAACGAGTTCTTCAGGAAGCGCAAGCGTAACGCGCCCCCGGTGCTCTTCTCCGCGAGCCTGGTTGCTAATGTGGCTCCACAGGCGTCCACCGCGCATGCGACTCGTGCAAGAAACGACGGGTAGGCAGCCCTCACATCCGCACGCAGCATGGTGGCGGCCCTCTAACCGTCCACTAGAAGCGATGCAGCCATACCTTCGACGACGACGCGGATGCCGGAAGCTCTACCAAAAACGGACAGCCCGCCAACCATGCTCAACAGGAACCTCATGCATCAAATGCCAGCTACCCTGATCAAAGAGGCCTGCAGGGCGATTCTCCACGCGATGGGGCAGGAACCCACTCCTCCATGGCGCCCTACAGTCCGACCGACGACCCGCCCGCCCAGACGCCTCCCAACTTCCTCGGCTACCTGAACCCGGAGGCTGTCCTCAGGGAACACGTCTATTCGGAGAAGGGCAAGTCGACCCAGTCTCCCGTCATCCCATCCATCGGCCAGTGGATAGAGGGCGAGAACCCTGCCCTGGGCAGACCGTCCACGAGCCAGCCCGGAGCAGCACCACCAACATTCGACGACCCGAGTCCAACTGCGAATCAGGACGTCAAGGTCCAGCGAGCTCTCCGCCATTATCTCGAAGCAGTAGGCGCCGCCATCCTGCCACCTCGCGAGTGTCAAGACGGCTTGCTCCATCTCTACTTCAACTATGTCCATCCGCTGCTCCCGCTCATTGATCAACATGTCTTTGCCGAACGCTACGCCCAAGGGCATGACTCTCGTCTGTTGATGCAGGCAATATGCATCGTAGCTTCAAAGCATGCCGATGCTGCGAGCTACCTATGTCTCGGCGATGATCCTCGCAAGATGGGCCCGCGCGAATTCTCGCACCGCCTGTACAACGCCGTCATCGCAGGCATTGAAGCCAAGCTGGAGAGGAACCGCGTCGTGTTGATACAGGTACTAGCATTGATATCGCTGCACTGCGAAGGTCCCGATGGTGCCGAGCAGGCGTCTATGCATCTCGCACAGGCTATACACCACGCACACACGTTCGGCCTGCAGTTCGGACATCAGTGGAAGAACCAGAAGTCCGACGACCAAGAAAATCTAGAAGACCTTTTCTGGTGTTTGTGGAGTCTAGACAAGATCAACGCTTGCATGAATGGGAGGCCTCTCTTGATGCATGAGCGCGACAACAGTCTGACGAAGCTGCCCACGGACCCAGAGAAGAGGCAGAGTCCGTTTGGTGTGTGGTTGCAAATCTCAGAGATGCTTGACAAAGTCATAGACTACTATAGACCTGGAAGCAAGGCGGAAGAGACGGGCTGGGAAGGTGACGACTTTCTGGGTTTTGAGGAGATGGTCGGTGACGGAGAGGACAAGCTTGATGGTCCTATCATGAGTGAGTTATACTTGGGGTAGATGGTCAAGATGCTAATCAGCTGCAGGCCTACTGTCACTGTTCCATCACACGATGTGCATGGCATCTCACAAGTCTCTATCCATCAACGCTCCCGTCAAGTCAACGCCATCCTACGTCCGACAGAGTCTATCGGCGACCCGAGTGATCCATCTGCTCAACGCAGAAGCTCCAGAACGGCTGCCACCCCTACCATTAGTACCCTATGCGCTATCCGTTGCTCTGAGCGTGGTATACCGACATTTCCGCTCTAGGAGGTTGAAGGTGCACATCAACCGCGCAACTGAAGAACTGAAGCAATGTGTCGTGCTCCTCAACCGCCTACGCTACGCGTGGTGGGCAGCTGGCACAATGGCCGACCTAGGGACCGCCGTATTGAACAATGCAGACCGCAACACACGAACAGCAAACACGCCTGCTGCTTCTGCCGCTCCTGTCGACCATCTGCACCCTCAGGCTACAAAACCAGATCCCGCGGGTAGCCTTGGCCACCAGCAGCATCACGCATCTACCCCAAGCAACTGGCAGACCCTCGACAACGCCACTCCGATCGATCCGCGCCTGCAAGCTCAAAATCCTACTTCCACACCCACGCCACACATGACGCATCTTCTCAGCCCTCTCCCGCCGCCGCCCACGCCGGGCCAACACCCAACGAGCAGCGAGCGCGGCTCCCATTCGCAGCATCTCGGCGCAACACCTCAGATGGCGCATGCGGGCCAACCCTTTGATTTCTCCGAGGCGAGTCCGGATTGGCTGAACTTCGACACTGCGTTTGAGAATTTCGAGGGGCTGCTGGGGAGCTCGGGTGCGGATTTAAGCAATGAGCTGTTCAGGCCATTGAACTACGAGAGTCTGGATGGGTTCTTGGATCCGGGGAATTGAGCATGGTGTGGCAACAGGGAGTCATTTGGATGGAATGCGGAGGGGATTTGAAGCATGATGATGTTACGAAGTCTCCCTCTCTTCATGTCGGTATGTAGCGTCTATGCGGTATACTCGGTGTTGCGACGGGCTTTTACCACGGGTTCTGTATCTGTTTCCTAAAGCCGGATTTGGGTGGGAAAAAGGAAACATGTGGAAAATGTAGGCAGGGCAGCATAGAATAGGATAGGAGTGGGCGCTTGCAGTATACCATTCCTCGTTTACGGATCACTTTCTTCTACGCCTTTCCTCTGACGTGTGCTTCTTTCCGGTCGGGATACTCGCGGTCGAAGGAGTGATGGGTACGTGTCACTGTCCATAGTCTCTGTCCGCGTCATGTATCGTAGCAGTCAAGCTCCACTGGCGATGGACGGACCTCGGCCAGTGCAGATAACAGGCTGGGGGGGGGGGGCCGTCCACCGGCGTGTCACCAGCAGCAACGTAGCCATCTATGCTAACAGCAACCGTGTAGTCGTGCTCAGGATGCACCGCTCGTCCACGAAACGCTTGCAGCATGGTCTCTCCATAATCATTCTAGAGGTTGATCCAGAGGAAGAGCAAGTACCGAGATTGCGTCAGCAGAGTCAGGAAAAGACTCTTGGAGCATCCGATTCTCCTGAGTGTGTATGTGGCTTATATACTGGCACTCGAGTACCAGTACGAGAGGCCGGGAGCTCGTGCATATAACCCCGTTGACCTGGGTTGATCAACTTGATGTTGTGTGTAGCGGTGCATGCGGTTCATGCGTACGGGGCGAGGTCGGGTTGCGGGATGCAGTGGGATGCGTGCCCTAGCGTTGTGTAGTTGACTAGAAGACACAGGCGTCTTGGTCTCACTCCTGCTTTGGATATTCGCACGAGCGGTTGGTTGGTCAATTCGAAACGTCTGAGGAGAACTAAGGCTGTCGAGAATATAGTGCCAGCTTGTGAGGTGTTAGTGCTCGTCGAGTGCTATATATGAACAGAGAATGGTATAGGCAATGTGGAGCGCGCAGCTTCACCGACCAGGACCTCAGACAAGGTTAAAACAGAGAGATGATATGTCTAGATTTATGGAGGGCGATGTAGAAGTCACTGGCTTGGTGATGGTCGTCCAGTGTTACTCCTGGTTGGGTGAAGTGTGTAGCGGTAGCTCTGGCTTTGCTTGGAAAGCTAACATTCGCTGCCTGCTACGAAAGGACAGATGTGGATGCGTAGTTGCGAGTCTGGTTCTGTATTAGTTTCGGCGGAACAGTCAGTAAGAGGTCTAGTGCAAGGCTGTCATAGTTTCGCAAGCGTTGACAGAGCACTGAGGCGGCATGCACGCTTCACGACGCGAGTGTTCACATGTCGCGGGACACGGGATCCTGTGGTAAAGTCTCTAGCATGATCTATGAAACACCGCAAGGCTTCTAAGCCTGCGAAGATCACTGACATCCTAGCGCTGTACTAGACATAATCCGACAACGGCAGTTGCGACCAGAAGTTCAAGGCTCTTATTATGGCATAGTCGAAGACGACCAAGATAGAGCAACATGCGTGGAGATGTGTGTTCTCACCACCACACGAAAATAGCACGGCATATCGAAGTCCCGAAAGCGCCCATCTAAAACCACGCCTTTGGTACTGTTTCGCCGTACATCTTCTGTCCACAAGGGGAAAGTTACCATCACCGTCATTAGATGATGGCAGACACCCATCGTCATCATCACCCGTGCGTATCCGGATCCTAACTTATTTCCAGTCGCGCGTTGGTGTTTCACGCAGATGACCCTACGCCACACGCTCTCGTACGCACGCGAGCGATGCCCCAGGGCTGCGGCATGCACGGTCAGACCAGAGGTCGCGTGTATGCTATGTATGTATTCGAGGCCATCTTGGACGCCAGAAATCCTTCAGACCGCTGTGTGGGGAGGATCCAGACGATTGTGCACGAGGTGATGGTTGGTGCGTGGTGCGATGCCGTACGCTACCCTACGGCGTAGTTCATCGTGTATGCAGCTGCACCGCACCACCTTTGCGCGGCATCTCACGTCCATCTTATCGTTCTAGGAGATGCATGCATGTCTTCTCCAGACACCAATCCATCGGTTACCCTAATCTGGGAAGGAGGGCGTCTACATCAGCGTTGGTGGAGGCGCGTAAGGATACTGTGTAGATTGTTGGGGCTAGGGCAGGGTTCGCCATGGAGTGGAGACGAGATGATGCTCACGATGATGTGGGATGTTCAGTTTGCAAGGTTCTTCGTCAGCTGGGGATGCCAATCTGAGTCTCCACTGAGCGTGCGCCTGCGCCTCACACCTGCGTTTCACGTCCTCTGCCATGGCACGCCTTGTTCCCGGCGCAGCGGCTACGACGACAATGGTAGCGGTGGCCTGGCTATGTTCTGCGCCATTCCATCTGAGGATGTCAAAAGGGAAGGAAGGTGTACATGACGGCCGGCCGGAATGTAGACCAGAACTTGGACCCCAAGAGTGCTTGAGCGCTCCGCATTCTGTGGCGTTGATGATTGCGTCGTGAGGAAGGTGTTCGGGGAAAGGATGCTGCAAGGCGAGTACCACTGGAGGCCGTGTAAATCGCGACGCCGACGGAATCCTTCGCTGTCCGAGTTGTGGGCCACACAGCCTTGCAGAGGACAAAGGACTTACGTGCGGGAAGTAAGATTGGTGACATCGCAGTCGCCCAACTGATACCTAGGGTGGCAGAACTGCTGCTATGGGCATTGCTGGACGTCCTAAAGCGTAAAGTGTGTGTTTGCACGGATTGGGGTAGGCGATTAGTTGACGGGGGCCGGCGGTAAATTGCTCGCGTACTACAATGGCAACTCCGCTGCGTGAAGCCTTCAATATGCAGGCAGCTTCGCGGTTCCCGAACCATACGAACGTCCTCCAGAGGACTTAGAGGACCAAACATGGCGCTCCCGCCGCATGTCCACTGCTCCATGCAATTTGCCTTGACGCCGACATTGGTCCTGGAGGACGTGCCCGAAGAACTATCATTGTAGGCACTAGCACAAGCGTTCGGTGGTGCACATACACAAGGACCGTGCTGCATGCAATTCTCAGCTGAACACTCGGGGGTATTAACATCTTTCGTGGCGGAATACTGTGTAACGCTGGTGCAAAGCTTAATTGGTTCGACCGCTACCGTGTAGCTTTCGGTCTCGACGGCATCTTGGTCAACAGCTCGATCTCGAAGCCGCCGAGTCTTGGTAGTGCAGTGCGGGCCGGAGTATTACCATTGGTTGTGTCCCAACGGCGGCCGCTTCGCTACCGGCGGTTTCTTCGGACGCTTAAGCGTTAGATTGAACAGTGAGCAGGTATAGTCGAGAACCCTATGACCTGTACATTCTGCAGGGCAACACACAAAGACGATGGTATACCACCAAACGTGTTGAACCATGGTGTCATTGCTGGAGTTCCGAGCACTCCAGCGTGTCGACAAAATTGTTAATCAGGGGGGGTCGGTGGTCACATGTTCGTCTGACGGAAAATTCCATCTCATCAACTCCGGGTATTTGACGCTAAACATATGACGGGTGCGTTCATATGATTGATGATAATCATGTGCAGCCCGCGCGTACTCGTATGGCAAGCGTTCTTGGAAGACAATGATGGACCAACCGAGGGTTGCCGTGGCTTACATGTTCCTGGGCATCCTCCGAGATAGACAGCATCATTTGGGGATAAAGCTGCAGTGAGCATGTCAAGAGCGACAGAATGCTGGTCTTTGCGGCGTAGATATACGATGTGACGATCTTTCAAGGTGATCGAGCAAATCAGACCAGGCACTTTGTTGTGCTGCCGTCCAGATTAAGGATCTGACCTCAGCGTACTCCGGCTGGACGAAACGCTGGACTCTTTCATCATTGGTCGGTCACCGTTGCCTGGTCGTCAACCGCTCGCAACCGGTGTGAGCACTTTTCCTGGCACACGGCACGCGCTGCTCAGCGCTACCTGCCCGAAAGATATTCCGTACCGCGCGCTCATCATGGATGGCTGGTTTCGAGTGCTGGTTCGTTCATGGCTCCCAGTCTTGGTGTTGGGATCGCCCCAAGGTTAAATTGGGTAACACGGGACAAGTCGCTTTCAGAATCAGAAACTGCACACCCATGCTCGATGCATCCAAAGCATGAACAGCGAGAATAGAATGTTTCCGGGACCATAGCAACGAAACGCCCTTGCCTGGAGATCGTGTCTTGGATGTACTGGCAACGCGGGCAATTGCTCGCCAATCACTGCGGTAACGCAGAGCCATGCAGAGCTGGTACGGAACAGCTGGCAAGGGATCGCATGTTGCTGGTCGGCCACTCGATACTGACAACGAGCGGCAAAAAAAGAGCCACGATTGGTGATGTTCAGATCGGGATCGCCTCAACACGACGACTGTGGTGCTGTGTGGTGTCATAGGTCCATCACTTGCCAACGCGAGGATTCTAGACGAGGCCTGGAATGCCTGACCGGAGGCTGGTGGGTCTGCGAAGCCCTGTGGAAGAGGATCGTCCAGGCGACGGCGTCACTGGTAATGCTTCCGGTATACACTCGCGGCAGCCACGTTGCGGAAAGTCGAAAGTCATCGGGCCGGATAGCGGCACCTGTGGACTCGATTGGAGAGAGTCCCTGCAGATGCGCGGTATACTACGCAAGTAGCGTTCGTTAGCATGAAGACGTGCAGAGGGTGAAAGTCTTCACGGTGGCGGGGCGGTGGACTATCGATAAGGTCCTCGCGTCACGGGATGCTGGGTAACGCCGCCAGTCTCCTCCGGGACTAGCAGATCTGCCTCAGGCATGCTCAAGCAGCGGTGAGCGATCTGACACTTCCACTGAGACAGTTCGAGTACGTACACCAAACTACGGAGCCCATGCGTTTGAGGAGTCCGGTCTGCCACGGAGATGCAAGCAAATGAGCTCGTCGCGCGATAGCCGTGAGGCATTGGTCGCGATCCACGGGTTTGGTGGACCCTCAATAAGCGCAGTCTGGAATTGTTGCTTCACTGTTCACTGTTCCAAGATGTGGAATATTGGCCATGGTGGAGGACCCAGGGGTCACATTCAATACTGGGTGGATCAGGACTTCTATTCAAGGCGACTCTAAAAGAGGCATGTCCTCCAGCGCTGCAGTTATTGACAAGTGCAGCGGCTACGTCCTCTCCGCAGCCGCGTCCTTGGGAACGGGCAGTGGCGAGTTCGGGACGGTATGGGAGGTACACTGTGCGTGACCAGGTGTGCAGGGCGTGCAATCTCGCTCGGACATGATCAGCAGGCCCTGTGCTCACAGACTCCCGCCCCATGTTTGATGACCTTTGCCGGGGGGGAAGCGAAAGTGTGGCACTGCGTGAGGGATGAAAAGAAAAAACTGCAGCCATGCTCGTGCTGCACCTCGTTTCCCATCTGAGCGGGAAGCATTCCATGGCATGGCCCGGACCCTGGGCAGGTTGCCAGCTGGGGACAAGGGCAGGTGGTTGATAATCCAACGGGCGTGGAATCGTGGAGACACGGAAATGAGATGCACGCCGGTAAAATGCCCTTGCTGGATGCAGCCTATTTGGATCGGCGCCCCTTTCGATGGTGCAAGCGGTTCGCCTCTGGGAGAGGGCGGTTCGAGGTGGTGAGAGCATTCTTGGGCAAGCGCCATGTCCAGGTCCGCGTCCAGGTCCACGTCCACGTCCACGTTTGCAGAGAGGCCGAGCGGCCCGCTGGTTTGCTCGCAGCGAGGCCTGGAGCCATGAGGCAGGTGAGGGCGACAGTCACACGGGGTATGTGCCACCAGGCTCTGGCAAAGGACGTGAGTCAGAGGCGGGTGATTGGCAGAGGGCAAGATTGTCGGGGCAGCGATTGGGCGGCTGCTGCGAAACTCTGTAGAAAATTCTACGTGGCGTGGCGTGTCACTGGTTGCGGGCGCTCATCAGGGCCAAGACTGGGCTGACGGGCGCCGATGGCCGAGGAGAGACGGCTCTGGACGTTAGTCATGGCTCCGGCAGCAAGATTGTCAATATATCGACGGGCCAATGGGCGGCGAGCAGGCGGCGAGCAGGCTCTGCGCTGACGGACTGGGGGAAGCTCCAAGCGCGATGGCAGGGCTGGGCGCTGTTTGGCGCGCGCAGCCTTGGAGACGGACAGCGTGCACAGTGGCAGGCTGGATGGGGAAGGACAAAGCAGACTCGGCAGACTCAGCAGCGTGGAGAGGGCGCAGCAGCGTGGGCTCCACCATGGCGAAACCGCAAGCGTGAGCGCGGGTGTCAAAGGCCGGGTTCAGGTTCAGGCAGCAGATGCAAAGGTCCGAGGGCAGCAATGAGCATGGCAGGGAGACAAGGACAGACACGGACAGTCAGAGCAGTGCCGCACTTGTCGCTGGGCGGGCTGGTTTCGTCATGGCTCGAACGCCGGCCGTGCGCCACGGTGCGAGACTGCAGACGTCGTAAGCTCGCAGGCTTTGCGGGCGCTGCTCTCCAGGCGCTAGCTGCGATCAGCCTGCCTGCCTGCCTGCCTGCGCGCTGGGGCGACTCGTCGGCCGGTGACAGGCGGGCTGGTGCTGGTGCTGGTGTTGGTGCTGGTGGGCTGCTGGCTGGTGCTGGTGTGGAGGGCCCAAAAAGGCTGGGGCGAGTCGCCCGTCGCCCATCGCCAGTCGCCAGCCATCGCCCAGGCCAGCCATCGCCCAGGCCAGCCCTGCGTCTGCGTCTGCGTATGCGTGGCCTCTCAACAGCAGCGCGCGGTGGGCGACTCGAGACCGTCACCCCAGAGCAGGCTGCTGCAGACAGCGTGTGCGTGCGTGTGTGCGTGTGTCACGGCCAGGATAGGACAGGATGCATGCGACCGGTGCTGACGGCTCCAGAGGGCGCCATTGGCCGCCGCGCACAGCCGCCCGGAGAGCAGCGGAGCGGCGGGTGCATGGCATGAATCAGGCGCCTTTGTTGCGCTGGTGCTGGCCGCGCCTTGCCGCGTCGGGCCTGGCGTCGACGTGCATCCCTCGCCTTCGGCTCCCTGGTCGACGCACGCCCCAGCACCGTCGCAGCGTGGGGCCCGCCATCGCTAGCGCCACCCACGCCGTGGCCCTCGATGCCCATCCTTCGCTGAGCGCCGCGGGTGGCCTGTCTGCCCTCCCGTCTTCGTCATAGCGCCCCTTCCTAGGCCCTTCCCTATATTTACAGAAAACCGGGGCCTCCACCGCCCAATAGCCTGCAGGGGCCCAGAAGACACGAGCCTTTATCACGCTGGTGCCCACTACCGCATACATCATATCCCGCCTCACCCAAACCTCATATACATCCACTCCACCCCGTATCAAGAGCACGCTCCCTAGCACCTCGACTCATCCAAACAACCCCCGCTGCCTGTCCATGGCATTTCCGTCTTTCTAATACGTTGCCGTCTCTTTCCAAAAGCTCTCGTCACGGGACCTCGTTGGACTCATCGACCCAGCCACTTATCCCAGTCGTACCCAGTCGTACCCAGTCCGCTCCCTCCCAGGAACTACTTATCCCGTCCTTGAGGCCTTCAGTGGACCGTCGAGGACTCTACACAACCCCCCTACCAGACCATGTTGCCGACCCCCCCTGCATCTCCCACCCTCGATGGATTTTGTAACCCGGAAGACCGCCTAGGCCAGATCCTCGCCGGAAGGCTGCAGTTGACTGGTATCCTCGGCGTAGGTGCTTATGGAGTCGTCTACACCGCCGTGGACATGCAGACAAACACGCCCTATGCCGTCAAGGCTCTTAACAAGCTTGGCTTGGAGCCCAGGCAACGAAAGTTCCAGCAAAGGGAAATCCAGCTCCACCACCAGGCCAGTGCCCATCCCAATGTTGTCTCCTTGGTAAAGATCATGGACGCCCCAGACTGCACCTTTGTTGTCATCGAGTACTGTCCAGAGGGCGACTTGTTCTCAAACATCACCGAGCAGGGAAAGTATCTTGGTAACGATGCACTTGCCAAGAGGGCCTTCCTCCAGATATTGGATGCCGTGGAATACTGCCACTCCATTGGAATCTACCACAGGGACCTTAAGCCGGAGAACGTTTTGGTGACTGACAATGGAATGACCTGCAAGCTTGCCGATTTTGGACTGGCCACAAACGACCACATCACGTCGGATTTCGGATGCGGCTCGACCTTCTACATGTCACCTGGTAAGTGGATCCGCGTGGCCCGAGCTCAAGTCACGTGCTAATTCTCGGCAGAATGCCAGACGGCCGCTCCCAAGGCTTACTCCTGCTACGCGTCAGCTCCCAACGACGTCTGGAGCCTCGGCGTGATCCTCGTCAACTTGACCTGTGGTCGCAACCCATGGAAGCGCGCCTCGTATGAGGACAGCACTTTCCGTGCCTACATGAAGGACCCCAAGTTCCTGAGATCCATTCTGCCCATCTCCCCGGAACTGGACTCCATCATGAGGCGCATCTTTGAGTTCAACCCTGTCAAGAGAATCACCATCCCCGAGCTTCGCGAGTTGATCATGCGATGCCCTAGGTTCACTGCCACCAAGTCAGCTGCTCCTACGCCCATGGCTTCCCCACCATTTGCTCCCGTGGATTATGCCCAGGAGGCTTCCTACTACCAGGCTGTACCGCCTGCAGTTGCTCTTCCCGGACCAGTTTACTCCCCTTCCGTCTGGGAATTGCCCTCGCCCCAGCACTCCATCTCATCAGGAAGCTCCAACTCGGACAACGAATCTGTCTTCTCCTCTTGCTCGTCAGCTTCGTCGGCTTCGTCAACTTCGTCCTTCACGCAAGTTCATCCGGCCCAGAAGCCATCTGTGCGCCAATCTACATACGTTTCTCAGCCACCCGCCGGTGGATGGTTCCACCCCTTCTTCCAAGCAGCCAACCTGGTCAAGCATGTGTCGTTCCAGCCACCCATGATGGCCCCGGTACATGTTTACTAGACGGCCTAGCTCCCACGTGGTCCCCAATCGACCGCGCCTGTTTACGATGTGTTCATATTTTCCTTTACAACTTAAAAGTCATGACGAGATGATATTCTGCAGCGGCTATTACTATTGCACGGTGTCAGCGCGGACCAGGATTCCCGGCGTTTTTCCAAAATAGACCTTCAGCATCAGATGTACCCGGGCACAGGACCTACCATTTTTCTTTTCCGGATCGGAAAGCCTCGGACTAGAGCTTGTACTACGTTTTTAACTGGAGAGGTCGAAGCCTTGACGGCTTGTTTCCATGTGTGGATATTTGCACAATTCGGTCGTTGCACGCGACAAGGATCTTTGGAAGATGGGGTGCTTTTTGTTGCATTTCACCACGGAGTTGTTTCTACTACAATGGACTGCGGATACCTTGAAAGGGGGGCTCCCAAGTCGTTTACGATCACTTATTCTTTTCCTTCATTCTTATCAAAGATACCAGAGCGGGTTAAAACACCTTTTGGCTCACACTGTACGGTAGTTGTCCTGAAAACATGGACAGAGAAGCCTTGCCCAGCGGCAAGTTCAACAACAATAACAAGAGACGTTATGGCGATGCAACGAGCTGTTGCATCTGCCGAAGGCCAAAAACCACGTTCATGATGCTTTTACGGTGAATACGACGTGATGACTAGGCCAACGCCTTGGAACAAAATCTCACTCGATCCCGTTCCGCTTTGCCCGTCTTCGTACGAAGATTCGCAACGCCCATGTCGTAAAGTCGGTGACACAAGGCAGCGCACCACTGCACAATCCTTGTCTCGCGTCTTGAGCAAAAAGCAACCGTCTCAAAACGGCCGTCTGCCTTCGCCTAAGTGAAGCAGCCATGAAGCAGCCAACCACGATACATGCATGCACCCCCACCGGTATAGCGTTGGCGGAGGGCTGGGCCAGGGCGTGCACGGCGAGCGAATGGCAGGCGCTGCAAGGCCCGAAGGTTTGCCAGTGCCCCATGTGAGGGTGTAGGGTGCAGTAGACTGATTCGACAGACACGTTTGCTGCCATGGGCAGGATTGAGCCGGCCGCTGGGTCTGCATCCGCCTTGTGTACAGTGCATGCTAGACCACTTTCTTAGCAAATAGACGGCAGATTAATGACGAGATGCTCGATCGAGACTCCATGTCTTGCTACGACTTTGCATGCCACTAGTGAGGGTTGAGGAGAGGCTGAGCGTCGCATACCCAGTGCCAATGCTCCCAGAGGCAGCCCCCAGGTTGTTGGATTGGGCTGGGTTCCATCTATCAGCTGCACGGCAATCGCAAGGGAGTCTGTACCATCACCAACACCATGTTTGCGATGAGATTGTTGAGATGGCTACGATGATGAGCAACACCGAACCCAGGCACCAACCGTCTCGGCCATCTACTAGTCGAGCTCTCGTGTCGCCCGGGGCTGAATCTGCGTCCAACCCCCAATGTACATCAGCTCGTTGTCTTGCGACGCCCGGCCGAAGCATACATGACGGGGCGTCACCGGAAATCACGATGCACCGTTGTGTGTGTAGCAGAGAGCGTTTGGCGGCGTCGATGGCTTGGTCGTCTGACGAGCCATGATTACCAAAAAGCATGCGATGCCCACTCATTGGGCCAATAGGAAGCCGCAGCACCCCGTACGCCGTGTAACCCCTTCGCTGAAGGCGCACGCCTCGACGAGATGGCGTGCAGCCCGTGATCTCGGTCAAGCATGCATTGTCTCGCGCCCGTGGCAAGCATCACGACCGGCTTCTCACCACAACAATAATCCCTCAACAGCCGTCTCCCGTCACGTCGCAGCCGGTCCGCCGCCGCGGGTTTCTAAACTCGACTCGCGCTTGATTGAGAAGCTTGTGGGCGCTCGGGCAGGACATCTTACCGTGTACATTCGACTGTAGCTGTTACTGGTTTCGCGCTGCACACTCCGGGAATACGTGGCCCACTTCCAAGGATCCATCTTTATTCGCCCACTGCTCAACGTCGTGAGCTGACTGCCGTGTAGTCCGTACATTCCTGTATTGGTGTCGCGCCACTCTACGCGGAATTCCATCCAACACTGCATTGCCCTCATGGGGAAGCTACGGAAAGCTCTCGAAGAAATTTCCTGCTTCTGAGCTGCTCCGAGGCGACGGGAGATGCATGTGCAAGTTCATGCCATCATCTGCCATGCTAGATTCCTCCCATGGGCCGACTGCAGCCTCTTCGCCCTGTCGACGTCCCTGTTCAGCCACACTTCTTACGCGGACTTGTGGTTCTGCCTCTACGGTATGTGATTAGGCGACGTTGGAACATCTGCATCAGAGCACATGTTCATGCACAGCCATTTAACGGGGGGCAGCAAGTGCGTAGCCGAGCTGGGAAGAATCGAATCTTCGAGACATGCATTGTGGCTGCTGCCTGTTCCACTGTATCACTGCACTTCCCGTGGCTGTACTTTGCCATGGTGCATAATGCTTTTCTCTGGTCTGCATGCTGGTTCTTTGCTGATGGATATTTGCTTATAGACAAAGTTCCGAGTGATGCCTAACGAAGGCTTCTTGCACCCGGGCATAACGCCAGCAGGTGAACCTGAGCTGGTGTGGCGGCGGGATGCGTAGCGTCCAGCTCGCGTGTTCCTTCTTTGTTCGTACGGGATGGGGATTCAGAACTCAGAGCCAAGCTTCGATGCGTACACTGCACCCAGCTGACGGTAAGAACCTAGGCTCAGCCATCGAACCACGATTTCAGAGGCCGAGACACGCTCCAAACCGACCTCTCCTGCACGTGTGTTAGCTTGTGCAATTGCATCTTGCATTCACCACCGCGAGGTTCCCCGTCCTCTTCTCGAGCGCCGATCAAAGCCACCACCGTGACACCGAGGCGTTGCCGATGGGCTTGATGTGCCGGCTGGTTACACAGCTCGATTAACACGCACAGCCCGATTAACACGTCGCACGTTCGGTCGTTGGCGGAACATGGCACGATTTTGTCGGGTCGTTGCACTCTCTATTGGCGCTTTCCCCACGATGAGACAACCTTCCATCCTCAGGGTTTGTCGGCTGCAGCTGTCGACCCGAGTAGCACTGCAGCATCTCCAATTTTGGTTCTCCGCAGCAAGCAACCGTGTACTTTCGCCAGCCTCTCGTGATGCGTTGCTCCGGTTTTGCTTCTCACCCTTGCATCCCCACGAGGTACCGACTGTCAGCTCCAGCGGCTACCCGTCCTTGTAACCGGCCCGAGAATGCAATCAACTGGTTCCGTGCGTTGTGGCTCCCGGATAAGAGCTCGCATCTTCGGCACGCTACGTTCCGCGGTCAAGTCGGGACTGCTTGTGAGAGTCTCCAAGCACATGTCGAACAGTGTCTGATGGTGCAATGTTTCAACGTTGCGGAAGAGTCTTCTCTTTCCAGTACGTTTTCTCCGAAAGTGCACCAATGTGGTCCCTTTGGCTTCGTTGGCCAAAGACAAATTTTGGTTGTAGCGCTCCGTCTGACGAAGATGCTGCAAGCGACGGTGTACCCTCTCTCAAACGCAACTGTACACAGAAACTGTCACGTAGCGGCAGTTAGGTACGCAAAGGTGCAGGATCTCAAGCAACAGTCGTGGTGGCACGTGGTCCTGCGACTCCTCATCCAGAAGCAGCCGGGTCGGTATGACTCCAAATGCTAGCGACGTTCACACAGCGTTCTTCACCGGCCCCTACCATCCCTTTCTTCCTCACTTTCTCATCGTTCTCCAAGGCGCTGAGGCTAACGCTAGCCACCTTGTGTCTGTCACACCTCACCATCGAACAACTCCTCGGAACCTAGGCACCAGTCCCCGTCCATGCCCCTTCCCGGGCCGAGTGGAGTCCCCGAACGCAAATCAAGATGTGGAGCAACAAGAAACACGACCTGTTTGTGAGCCAAACTTTGGCCCGGGCCTGCAGCTGAGTAAATTTGGAAGTCGGTAAAGCGCTTCAGCACCTAACTGAACACATGCTTGGGTGGCTAGGGAGTTTTCCCACTGTCGGCTACGTGGAACGCAACCTATGTGTGGACTGCGAGAAAGACCGACGGGTTACTGACGCTGTAACATCCTAGGGTTTTCGTGCTGGACATAGCCACTACGCTTACCACACAGCTAGAGAGGAGACGATCAACTAACTTTACTCTAGACTCAACACTACCTTCAGATCTTCCCTAGGGTGAATCCAGACGCGCCTGTTGTGCAACTTCTGCGGCATATGTGCCTATCCATCCCTCACTGAGCGAAACAACAATCCTCCATTCCGATCCTTGTCGAAAATCGCAGAGGCGTCTATCCCGCAGGCACTCCCTGGACACACACGCATCGGAGATTTTTTGGACCTATCAATACTCTCTGCTTCCCAAATTTGTAACGATGTTGTGCCAACGCATGACGCGTGTCACGACATAGACGTTTCGTTCCCCGCATTAACATCTTTGCCACGAGGCAGCTAGCTCAAGCACTGCTGTCTCCACCGCATCCGCTCTGCAGGCTGTTCTCGTTGAGCCGTTCGAGGCCTACGGACGCGTATTCTTAGTGAGTGTGCCGCAGTGACAGCTCGAAGGTAGCCCTGAACTCTGTGAAACAAACAAAAGCATTCTTTGCCACCGCTCACCGCCATCCCGAGAACCCAAGTCCCTTTTGTAACCCCGTTGCACACAACGCGTCGACGCAGACTCGACGCGATTGAGAAGTTAGTTCACCTTCCCTCCTCACTTCGCAGCTCAGTACGAGCCGCTCTCGTACTGCGCATGGTAGCATCTGGATGCTTCATTGACTTGCGCTATGTCCACGGAAGACTGATAACTGGAGCCTCGACGAGCGATGTCTGCCCAATTCGGGTTTTGTCGTGCGTCGTCGAAGTGGATCCACTGGTCCAGTTGAAATGCTACGCGACTGCAAATCAATGGTTATGTCTTGCGTTACACTTAAACACCGCAAATCGAAAGAAGAGGCACATTGTTGCGATAGTCTCGTTGCGCATATCGCAAGCAGAGCGACAAGCAGTTCATCTACACATCGTGCTGTAGCAGGAGATAGCGGTTTTCATTGGGATAGAGAGCTGCATCTACTAGAATGATTGAATTCGAGGCATTCACAGCCTGTACGACTCCGTTATATGGGCTTGAAACTACCCTCGCCACCGGCGCGGCCAACCATAGCATACATACAACAACCGCGCTCACACTAAGATCGATCTTCACCGTTTTCTTTCCTATTCATAAACGATCTGTTCATCTAGTTGCGCCGTCACACGTTCTCGAGCATTTGTTGTTGCTATCTTCTTCGCTTTGTTCCTTTGAAAGTGGCGAACGATCGGCTGCGTCTCGCCTTTGTTCGGGATGCACATTATGAAAAGACCGCGCATTACGTTGAGTTTGTTTACACGCAGGCATTGGTGGCACAGTTGCTGCGGTGAAGTTGGGTGTGAACGACTGAAGGAAGGCGCGATTCGCCGGCCATTGACCTCAAGGGCTCCTTCCGCTGGACAGTGAGCATGCCTTCACGCTACAATCACATTCGCCAACAACGAAATCGCCAACACCCTCGTTACGGCTATCGTACTTGAAACCGCAGGGCCGCTTTGGTCCCGGCATATTCCTATGCAGACCGACGATCGCTCACAATGGACACACATTCTTCCATACCGTGGCCACTCGCCGACTCTCCAACGGTGCCGCAGCGCGTATCGTGGCCTCGCTCGACAAGCAACAGGGACAGCGAGTGCGTTCAGTATCGCAACGACTTCCTCCAATTATACGATCGCACAGCAGAAGATGTTTATCGTACGCCCATGCCGGAGGCCGAGACTGCGGCACCGTCGCGCGAAGAGACGGCGATGCATGGTAATCCTCTTGTGGCGGAAATGCCTGTCTCGGATGAAGAACGTACCGCTGGGGAATCGAAGCCTCCGCAGCAAGTAACGAAAATTCGCGCCCCGCCAAATCGGAATCTCGTCGATTGGGAAGGAGAAAATGATCCCTCCAATCCGCTGAACTGGCCAAGCTGGACGAAGACAGTCAACATCACCATTATTTTGATGATGTGTGTGACTCAGTGAGTACAAAGTAAGGCACTGTGGAAATCCAATCCCGTTGACGGTCCGTAGTGCATCCGCAGCCACCGCTTTCATACCCTCTATCGGAAGTATCCAGGAAGATTTCGAGTCGGACAATGCCTACCTATCCGCGTTTATTGTCTCCGCCTATCCCCTTGGTTTCACTGCAGGGCCCTTGTTGATCGTTCCGCTTGCTGAAATACTTGGTCGCGTTCTTCTATATCATCTTTGCAACCTTCTCTTCGTCAGCTTCACCTGCTGGTGTGCGGTCACTAAAAGCCTGGGTATGCTGGCACTGGCACGATGCCTCGCGGGCTGTGGAGGTGCAGTTACCGTGTCCCTCGCGGCAGGCAGTATGAGTGATATGGTCCAGGGCAACATGAGCCGTCTTCTTCTAATTGTGGTTGGGTTGGCTATTTACCTGACTCCAGCTATCAGTCCACTTGTTGGGAGCCACATTTACTTCAAGTGGGGCTGGCCGTGGATCTTCTGGATATCAGCAATTATGGGTGGCATTTGCACCGTCATCGGCTTTGCGCTGTCCGAAACCTACGAACCGATACTCCTCATCAACGAGGCCACTGAATGGAGGCGACGCACTCAGAATTGGATGCTCTTCACACCGTTCGATGAACACCCAAATCGAATCATTACTACCCGCTGCAGGAACGCGTTTCGCCAACCATTGCGCATACTCCTTTCGCCGTCGTTCCTCCTTACTTCGTTTTTACCTGCTGCGGGATTTGCATTTTTGTACATTGTTTACATCACCCTCCCACGGGCCTTCCTTTCCGTTTATACCTGGCCATCAATGGATCTTGGCCTCGCCTACCTAGGCATTGCAGTGGGCATTATCATCGCCGTTGCTAGTGGAGCTGCAGCGAGTGAGAAATATGCGAAGTTGCGAGCCGCGAGGAATGACACGAGAGCGGAGAATAGACTCATTCCACTCTTGTGCTTTTGGCCACTGACGGGACTGGGCCTTTTTTTATACGGATATTGCGTACATCAGAAGATGCATTGGGCGGGTCCGGTCGTCAGCCTAGGACTTGTTGGTGCTGGGGTCATGTTCTCCATTGTACGTTACAATCTTTGTACGGCCTCTCTCATCTACTAACAGCGTGTAGCAACTCAACAGTCTTTACCTTTTTGACGCGTTTCCTACAAAGTCTACCTCTGCCATACACGCAAGCCTGCTTCTACAATCGCTGTTGGGGGGCGTCATCCCATTGTTCTCGCACAAACTGTACGAGTATTTCAGCTCGCCGTACATGTTCTATTTTCTAGGAGGTATTGCATTACCTCTAACTATTGTACCGGGTATCTTCTATTTACTCAGAAGAGGAGAGGGGCCGGCGTGGGCCGGCAATCCCAGAGGTGAATGCAGCGCACGCACGGCATGTGGCTCACCTTCACTTCCATCGTAATCATATTTTTGCTATTGTTCACTTATCGACCATGCCGCTGCACTTTCTTGCTATTGTGACAAAATTCCGAGACGGTTCTCCTATTGTCTTCTCAGCACAATATCGGCTTCGCTGCGCTGGTAGCATATAAATCCGTGCCCTCAAGCACGTATCTTCCTTCCCTCAACACCACTTTCCACCCTAGCTACCTCATTGTAGCTTGCAACAGCACTTCCACCTTCAGCAACTAGCTACTTCACTCTCAAGTCACAATGCTCTCTCTCCGCACCTCCATCATCATCTGCGCATTCCTTGCCGTCTGCACGTTGGCGTGGGACGAAGACATCTACTACCCTCCTTTCCTCGGACCGATCCTCGACCTCTTTTTCGATCGCGATCCATACGACCCCTTAATTTCCGGCAGCGGCTACACTCTCTTCATCGACGACAACTGGAAGATGATCACCGGTTTCTTCAAGTTCCTCATCAACATGTTCTTCAGCCTCCTCCTCCTCGTTTCGCTGCCACCACTTATCTTGTTCATACATCTGTTCCGCAAGAGCTACGTCGAAATGACCGCGAGGGACGCCGCAATCAAGGAATTCCAAGAGAACGGGGGCTCGAGGCCTCCGCGACCGAACCTGCAACCCACTCGCGACACACGCTACATGACACTCGGCGGAGACGGAACGGTGATCTGGGTCTGCGGTGTGGGCGGCGGATTTGAGGACGTGTTCGGCGGGGACATCGAGGGGGCTATCGCTCGCCGTTGGCAGCGGATGGGCAGGAGGCAGTTTGTTTGAGCGTTTCTTGTTGGCCCGAGTTTGATGTTTGGGCCCTTCACCACGGGGGTGGATTTTTGCGTGACGCCCGGGCAACCTCGATTGTATACATAGTCAGTATCGGTGCGCGCCGGTCGCGCACCTGATTTACACACCCTTCAACATCGATATCTGTTTGCTCCAATGGGTTCCCTACCTCCACCATACCGATTCTTCCAGTCTGTGTTTGCCCTGCCCGACGATGACTCCAGCGCAATCGCATCAAGTCCGCCGACCGCACCGCCGGACAGCGACGTTGACACATCTGTCATCGATCCAAAACTTCTAGATACACTCCATGCCGCAGCGCAGACTCCGGTGGCCAGGCAAGTTCAGCCTCGTATACCTGACAAGCGCACTACTAACGCAACCTGTAACAGCTCCATCGTGGAGGTCGTCGTCCGCATCCCCCCGACAACACAGCGCACGTGGTACATCCAGAAGTCGATTATAAGCCGCCACTCCGCCGGTTTGCGCGGAGCCTACGAACTCGCCTCGACCACGTCCGTAGACCTCGACGGCGACACCTTCTCTCTCGCCACCTTCCAAAACTTCATCGACTTTTCGTATAGCAGCATCTACAGCGTCAACAGACAAGCACTGGACTACCACATCATACACACAAACGTGCAAGCCTGGCTTCTCGGCGCAAAGCTCGAAGCGCCCACCTACCAAGCCGCTGCTCTGCGGGAGCTATACACCTGGATCGAGCCGCTCAGTCGCGCAGTCGACAGCTCAGCAGCACACAGCCCGATCCGCGTCGAAGACGTCGACTTCGTGTGCCGCAAGACCCCGGACGGCTGCGTCTTGCGCGCCCTCATCTTCGACGCGGTAGCAGCCCACTGGACGCAACACGATGCCATCAACATCGGCACAAACCTCATCCGCAAGTTCACGCGCGAGACAGCCCCCGAGCCGGATCCTCAGCCCCCTCGAACCGTCGAAGCCTTGACCTGGGCCAGCCTGTACAAGCACCGTGGCTTCCGCAAGCGCATATCAAGCAGCTTGAAGGTACGCGATAGCCAGCGGACTCGCCTCCTTCGTCCGGTCGATGATTACATCGCGGGCAAGACTGGGATGCAGGAGGAGGAGTTTGTGAGCGAGGCGGTCGTGAGCTCCATCTTCGGCGGCCCGAGACCGCTGCGGCCGGTGCGGGCCCAAGGCCTCATGCTGAGTCCGGGTCGGAGGCGGAGGAGTGATGAGAGGTCGCGGCGGGGCAGGTCTACGGAGAGGGAGGTTGATGATGATGAGTTCATGACTATGGAGGACGCTTAAGGATCGCGAGATGGGATTGGCGTGTGGATTGTTTTGATTGTGGGATGTGTTTGGGCATGATTGCGCTTGCTTTCAATGAGGATGGAACATGGATACATTTCAGCCAAGGAAAAGGCCTGGCAAAGCCCGGAGGACTGCAGAGTGTGGATGCTCATGTACTGAAGTGTAGTGCGAAGTCGAAAGGTGTCGGAGTTTGGCCTGTACGTCCGTCGTTCCTGCCTTCCCTTTCAAGCACGCGTCATGCATCCACCAGCGGCTTGTCCCATAGAAGCCCTGAGCTCTCCGTACAAGGTTACATAACTACCAACTACCATTCAAAGTTCGCTGCTACAATGTTCGGCCAGACTTCCGTGTCAGCAGCCTTTTCCGAGACCCTGTGCCGAGCCTGGAATGTGCTCCAGGCGCCTGTACCCCGAGAAGAACGGCCTCGGAAGGTTCCACGGATTGCTTCTACCGAGCTGTTGGATTGTGGAAGCCATACACTCATAAGCAAGCATAGATGGGCGGCAACCCATTGCAGACAAGGACGCATCTACACACGTGAAACCACCCTGACGTGTTGCGAGAACAGCAGGAGCTAGAGAAGGGCTACAGAATCATACACATGCGGAATTGACTTTGAGAAGCATTCAGATCACTCGCTCGATGGAGTCCAAACTCGATGGGCCAGCGAACGGAATCGCTATCCCGCTTCCCCACAGGCTTATCGTTGGTTCGCTGCAATGCGGGTATCACTGAATGCGACACGAATGGTGCCACTGCGCAATGACAGCTGGGACACAAACCATGCCAGCTGCACCTCTACGTTGCTACGAAAACGTAGTGAGGTTGCCGATTGCCTGATGGGAAGCGCGCTCATCTATGTCGGTAAAGGCGAGGAGCTTGAGTCTGTCAACCAAGCCTCAACCCTGTGACACGTGCCAGCGCACCAGCTAATCTCTTATATATATTTGTGAAGGAAACAGTACACGCTTTTCAGAGCTTGGCGTTCGCCTTTGGGCTCTTTCCGTATCTGAAGCCCACCGCCGCACCTGCCGCTTGACTTACTTTCTTCGCGCCCCCACCGACACGGTCAGTCTCGAACACCTAACGCGAATAATATTGCCTCCACGAAAGATGGAGCATCACCCCGAGCACACGGCTGCGAACGAGAAATCGGCAGCGGTGGGAGAACGCCAACTACACCGCGGGGACCATGGAGCAGAGACGGAGTTGCAGAGGCACCTTTCGACACGCCATGTTACGATGATAGCTCTTGGGTCATCAATCGGCATGGGGCTGTGGCTAGGATCCGGCAAGTCTCTTGCTTCAGGCGGACCGGTCGGTGAGTTACCACAGGTTGCAAAATACGCTGGAATGACACAAGCTGACCACAGGCTACGGCAGGTATCTTCCTTGGCTACATACTCGCTGGTTCCATGGTTTGGGCGGTCAGTCACTCGATCGGAGAGCTGGCCGTGCTTTATCCTCTCCCTTCGGCTTTCGTGCAGTGGACTGGCAAATTTGTCAGCCCTTCCGCTGCATTCTCGCTCGGCTGGGCTTACTGTGAGTCTACCCCGCGAGGCCAGTATGTGACGCGAAAAAGGCTGTGCTAACCAGCGACAGGGTTCAATTATGTCCTGACCGTTGCCAACGAGATTCAGGTTACTTGTGTCGTGATGGGTTTCTGGACAGACAAACTTCCAAACGCTGCATGGATCACTATCTTTTGGGCAGTCGTAACTCTGGCGAACGTCTTCGGCGTCAAAGTCTTTGGTGAGATCGAGGTCCTAGGCTCATCGATCAAGTTTGGCTGGATCTTTGTCGTTATCTTCTCCTTGATAAGTATGAACAACTCGAGTAGTTATATAGTCGGCCACTGACCTGTCTGCTGCAGTAACCTCCGCAGGTGGTGCTCCTGGTCATGGGCCGATCGGCTTCCGCTACTGGAACTCGGACCCGTTCACCCATGGTTTCAAAGGCTTCCTCTCAGTTATGCCGACGTGCATCTTCGCCATGGCCGGTTCAGAGAACTGTGGCCTCGTAGCTGCTGAGACAAGGAACCCAAGGAGATCCGTCCCTCGTGCCGTTGGATCGATCTGGCTGCGACTATCCCTCTTCTACATCCTCGGAGCCGTCATGGTCTCAATCAACGTCGATCCGCACAACAAAGACCTTTTCGGCCAGTCCGGCACGAACGCTTCTCCTTTCGTAATTGCGTACCGAGAGGCTGGCCTACCCGCCCTTGCCCACATGATGAACGCGGTCATTCTCATCTCCGTGGTCACGACCGGTACCATCTATATATACAGTGGCAGTCGCAACGTTCTCGGGCTCGCGCATCTCGGCATGGCACCAAAGCAGTTCAAGCACGCGGACGAATCAGGGCGACCCTGGCCTGGTCTTGTTCTATCCATCGTCCTCGGTGGTGGCCTGGCCTACCTTAACGTGAAGAACAGCTCTGCTGACGTCTTTTCTTGGTTGTCCAACATGACGTCGCTGTTCACGCTGTTTGGCTGGGGTATGATCTGCCTGGCGCACATTCGGTTCCGCCACGCATGGCATGCGCAGGGCCGCTCCGATGCGGAGCTGCCCTGGAAATCCTGGACTTACCCCTACGGTGCCTGGTGGGGCCTCATTTGGTGCATGGTTCTCATCGTGGTCGAGTTCTACCTAGCGGTTTGGCCTCTGGGTTCGCCGCCCTCCGCAAAAAACTTCTTCTCGAGCTACGTGTCGGTTATTGTTATCGTGGTCCTTTACTTGGGTGCCAGGCTATACTATCGAGGCCCGTGGTGGATTAAGCTTACGGACATTGACCTGGATGCTAACAGGCGGTTCTACGTCGACAGTGAGACAGAGAAGGTGCCTAAGCGAGGTCTATGGGGCAAGGCAGATAAAGCACTGGGTTTTTTGTTCAATTGAGCATGAGCGGGCCCCTCTGATAGGCCGTTCGGAAGAGACGAGTCCTTCATGGAATGATAGGTTCATGCAAAGAACGCACGCCCGTATATGGATGGCGCGACTGATGCGAAATCGTCAATGGTATATGGTCTAATATGAGAAAGTTTGCGGTATCTTACTCGTGGTTCTCCTGCATGCTTGTGGCTTCCATGTGAGTGTCACCCAGCCTCCTATGGAAAAAGCGTTATCCGAGATAACGCAGTACATTTCCATCCCGAAACGACATCATGTCTGGCCTGCTGCTCTCCGGCTGTTTGTAGACGAAGCACACCGAATTTGCCCCCTGACACCAGGAACGCTTTGGCGCGAGCTGTCCGCGGGAGATCCAGGTTCGACTGAGCCTCTACTTATTGACGACCTGTACACGATCCACCACAATGAAGAACACTTCTCTGAGTCGTTCGTATACAGACCCGAGCGATGGCTAGATGAAGGGGAGACAGCAGAGACGATGACAGCTCGCAAGAAGCTACGTGAGGGTTTCTCTCCTTTTGGTCTTGGGTCGAGGTCGTATGCTGGCAAGGCGGTGGCGTATGTGAAGCCAGTCTTACTCTGACGTAAATGATGTGGTACTTCGATGTTGGGTTACCGCAAGACCCCAGGCTGGCTGGTATCAGAGGTGGTACACCGGGGGATAATAAGACAGGGCGCGATCGAGTCGATGGGTTCCAGACCTATGACGAGTTCATCTCCACCCACGACGGACCCTATCTTACGTTCAGACCGCGTTGTCATACCTTTACCGACCTAGAGTAGCTACTGAGGCGGGAATGAGATCGGTTCTCCTCTACATGCGCAACTCACATGCAGAGGCACGCACCACGCTTAAGCTATAGTTTACTTTAACTTTGATTGATTCGCCTGCTCTTGATCTCGATCATCTACCGAATGCGCTGTCTATCCTTTTATCCAAACCAGACATGCTGTCCGTTCCGCACTGGAAGGTACCAGCC
Organism: Karstenula rhodostoma CBS 690.94; assembly: GCA_010093485.1. Taxonomy (NCBI): domain Eukaryota; kingdom Fungi; phylum Ascomycota; class Dothideomycetes; order Pleosporales; family Didymosphaeriaceae; genus Karstenula; species Karstenula rhodostoma. The sequence goes on from MU001500.1 coordinate 1,319,821, forward strand.
ATGCATATGCAATACAGTGAAAACATTAATAAAACAAGATGAGCCCAAAATAGCCGAAGATGGGATATGAAACCTCCCAGGATGGGCAAGGAAACTGACTCATTATCATGTGTCATATCGCTAAGAAGTACATGTCCCAAGCATTGGACGATTGGAACCACAATGAAGGGAGAAAGTTGGGCATCTGTAACGCGTGCAGTACCTGGACACACCAGAGTGTTTTCCGCTTACTGACGGTACAGATGCTGATCAGTGGGTGGCGGTGATGTAGGAGACTGCGTCCGGTACGGGTTTGTGGTCGCATTCGAAGGCATTTGCCTCAGAGCTCCGGGTTGTTGCTGCTGCTGCTGCATCGTGGGGACGCGAGCGTCATTGCGTGAAGGCGGCGGAACCATTGTCTGGTACTGGTATTCCTCTATGTTTCCGGTCGAGATTGAGCTTGGTGAAGCTGGCGTGCGCGGTCCCGCAAGCGGCTGAGGCGCGTATGGGTTACCATAGTTTGCGTGTTGAGTCGATGGATTTACGGCGAGAGGTAGTGGAGGCATGACTTGCCTAGTCTCGGTGCTGTAGCCGCTGGGGGTGGGTGCGAGCGTGGCACCCCCTTTGCGGCGACCGCCACTGCTTGCCTTGTGCAGGAGGCCGCGAACTTCGTCGAGATCCGGACGGTTACCGCTCATGCTGGGACGGCCGTCCATACTCGGGCGACCAATGGTGCTACCGTCGTCGCGTGCTCCCCAAGTATCATCGCGGACAGCGTCGACACCAGGCTTGCGGTTGTTGATCTGATTGATAGCAGCGCCCTCGCTGCCAGTGGCGAGGTAGTCGAATCCAGTAGACTTGCCCGTGTCTTCGTCATCTTTTTTGTTTGTAGGATTCAGACGTTCAGCGTCCATGTCGTCGAGATACTTTTGTCGCACTGACTGTGCGTGCTCAGGCGAGATAGCTACGGACCAAGAAGGCTTGTCGGCACTACCAAGAGCAGCGTCGCTACCACCAGGACCAGCGATCGGAACCTTCCTCAGGGCCACGACCAGAGCACACATGAATTTAGACCTCCGAGACGCACGAAGACTCTCGTTAGACCAGTTGCTCTTGTGGCGGATCTCGACGCGCAGCTCAAGCTTGTTCATCTCGGCAATGCTCACGACCTCGACTTCGATCTCTGGGTGGAAGTCACGAGTGTTGGCGGGCTCGCGTACAAAACTCGCCAGTTCCTGCTTAAGAGAGTTTATATCTTCGAACGAGGTGCCGAAATCGCAGAAGATGGACACTTGCTCTCGCATCGCCGTCGAACGGGTAATGTTCTCGACCCAGAGGTTGTTAAGAACGATGTTGGGTGTTTGCACGATTTTACCGTTGTTGACGCGCTTGAAGACGGTGTAAAGCAAGGAGATGTGCTCCACGGTGAATTGGTCGGTAGCGATATCGACACGGTCGCCGATGTCGTATGGGTGCTTTACGAAGAGGAAAATGCAGGAACCGAGGACCTCCTGGCACGTTGCAGCGAAGACAAAGGACAGAGAAAGTAGAGCCGTCGCGGAAGTCGCAAGAGTCGTCGTGAAGCTTGGGCTGAGGAAGCAGATAATGACGAAAATGCAGACGATGAAGACAATGGTGAACAGAAGGGCATCTAAGGCGTTGATGGCCTGGTCGACGTCGTGCATACTGGACGCAATAGACTTGCGCTCACGTCCAAATTCTGCCACCGTCATAATCATTTCCTCTAGGGAAATATCGCCATTGCCGTCCTTGTCGAGGGCGCCAAAGCACTCCTCTGCCTCCTGTTGGCGGCCAGCGCCCATGACCTCTACCAGATCCTCCATGTACAATTCGTTCTTGCCTTCAACGACAAAGGACAGCCAAATGCGCCTGGCCAAGGCCTCCGCAGAGCGGTTGTGCTCAATAGCTTCCAGCACGATCGAGTGAGCCGAGTTGGGGTCGAAGACCTTCTTGCCGGTGATTTCTTGGGCGACAGCACCGAAGACTCCCGTGACCTTGTCTCCAACACGTCCCACGTTCTGTAGCAGACGCATCGGGGCCTTTGAGCCTGAGCGGTTGTGCCCCATTGTTCCTTTCCTGCTTCCGATAACGAAGGGCATATTATCCTGGATAATGTAGTCTTCTTCGACAAACTCGTTGCAGTATTCTGGAAAGAGGGCCCGGGAGGCGTCGTACATGACCCCCAGGAGATAGATGTTGCGTTTTGAGTCCTTGATCTTTGTGTCAAACTGCTTCCTGTGGTAGCTGATACTGATCAACTGGATGAGCACTCGCTCGGCAAGAATGATACAGGTGCACACCAGCAGGGAAAGCAGGACGGATCCGACTTTGCTCATCCAGTTTGGCTCGGGATCCCTTCGTTGCACGATGAGGACCTGGTATGTGACCTGGTTGACGATCATCCAGAAAACGAAAGAGAGTGGCTTCTCCAGGGCGGCAAGCAGTTGAACATATTTTTTGATTCCGGGGCTGACGACGCCGACAAGGAACTCGAAGACGCGGGGAAGGAAGTGTGCGACAATCTTGCATGCCCAGAAACTGAGCCAGACTGGAAACGAAGTCAGTGCCAGGGTTTTTGGTTGGCAGCAGGTGCGTATACGTACTGATCTCGATCCAAATGAAGAACAAGCGCGGATCGGCGCCATTCTTGCCTCCGATTTTAACCTTCTTCGAGATGACGCCTGTCGCGGCGAGGATGATGGGGATAGCCAGAATGAGTGCTAGTGGAGCCACATAGATCATGTAGCGTGTGACGATGCTGAAGTTGAGAATCTTCATGTACAGCACGCCCATCTTGTTGAGGGCGGTCTTGTCCTCGTCGTCCTCGGAAGCGCCAGGGGCAGCGTATCCGCTTCCCCTGGAGTCGAGCTTCTGTATGCGTCGTCTGCCATGGAAAAGACCCCTCTTCTCAGAAGAGGCGGACTTCTCCTCCCTCAGTGTGGCGCTATGTGAGGGCGAGTGGCTGACGACAGTCTGCAGGGGTATGTCTGCGGGGTTGTTCATGTTGGCTGTTTCTTCGTGCAGCGGCTGGAAGCCCTGGCGGGAGAGTCGAGTAGATGATCTCTTGGACAGATTCGCCGACATCGAAGGGCAGCGAGAGACCCTTGGCACGCACGATGGCAGGCGACGGAAAGGGCGATGGTCGCCGGGATGGTGGGCAGGCGAGGGGCTGCGATGGGTGGAGCTCCGATCAACCGATCAGCTGGGACAGAAGAGAAGAGTGGAGAGAGTCGTGGAATGTGCGTCAAGCACCAGGAAAAGGAAGGAAAGGTGGGACAGCAGCGGCACCAAAGAAAACGGGCTGGCACAGTTGTGCAAGGACAGGATGGATGGTATTAGCGAGCGTAGGGGCACCGGGGACTGCGCAACGAGGCAGGTCGCGACGGGCTCGGGCAATGGAAAAAGAGACAGAGACAGACAGAGGCAGAGGCAGAGAAAGGGGAGCAGAGTCTTTCTTTGAGGGTGGAATGCGTTTGTTCGTGTCGGCGAGGACCCTTGCACGCTGCAGGTACACACGCCACAGGCTCACAGGCTCGGCTTTGGGCTTGGACATTCTGGGCACTGAAACAGCGCTATTGTCCGCCAGTGTGCGCCCTCGAACCAATCATGGCGAGCAAGCACCTCAACCCTCGGATGGGCCTTCGTCCTTCGTCCTTCGTCTCCAGCGACGGCTTTGGGCTGCCTCTGCAGGCGAGTGGCCCACCAGCACCAGCACCGGCACCGGCACCAGCGAGCGGAGCGGCGGTTGATCTTGTCTGCGAAGAGGACGTGTTGCGTAATGCCTGCCCAGCTGAACAGCTCCACCGCACACCCCTGAGTCGCATCACGTCTGGCCGCTGACGTCCCCCTCTTATCGATAGCCTGCGGCCCTGCTGTGGCTGCTGCTGCTCCCGCTGTGCCGCGGTGCCGCTGTCCCGACCCGAGTGTGCCCTGAGGCTCGGCCATGCGTCAAGGCTATGTTTGCACCTCTCGAGTCCAGGGAGTCAAACTACCTGTACACAAGTCCGGCGGGCACGAGGCGCAGTGCATGTCGCAAACTCGCACCATGCAGTACATACAAGCCCGAGCAAACGTGGCTGCTGTCGGCTGTCATCTTGTCGAAACCTGGGGTGACATGGGTGCTCTGCACATCTAGCGCAGGGGTCGAAATCGTGAGACGTCCACACAACAAGTCTAGGACAAAAGGACGCGCAAACCCGCCGAGAAAGACAACGGGACCGAGGGTTTGGCCGAGAATACCCTTTCGTCAGCGCACGTTTTGTTGCGCAAAGGTTGCGTGCCAATACCTGCAGATCGAAATCGTATCGTCTATTGTCTCCACCAGCACCCTGTGGAGATGCTCGCCGATCGCCTCATTACGGCCAGTAAATGCAAAGAGATGCAATACTGCATTACTACACTGTCAACTAGTCCAAGCAGTGCCTAGGGAGGCAAGAGCCATGGAGACAAAAGTCATCGTCGGTGACAGCAGAAGTGGCTCCGCCTCGTACAATACAAACACGAGCATACCGATGTACAATCACGGGGCGAAGAGGGTTCTTGTCTTCTGCTGCACCGTTTTTTTTGTTTTTTTTTAAACAAACTCATAGCATACACGGGCCATGCGCAGAATTTGAAAGACTCAAGGTAGCAAGCTGAGATGCTCGTCCCGCCTGCACGTATGTGTAAGAGCCAGCTTTCAAGTAGACTGCACTTGCTGTAGTTTGTAAGCGCGGTTAAATACCCCTGTTACCCCGACATGAGCCACCACCTTCACCTGAATTTTAAATGTACGGAGCTCATGAATACGGGCAGTTCCGACTCAAGTCCCAGCTGAAAGCTTGCGTGCCCGCGTCCTCTGGGATGGAACGCTAGGCGAGATACTACAACGGTGCAACATATTACCGTGGAACGTACATGGGTCGATTGAGTCTTCTCAGATCACATACTAGATCCTTCGAATGCCCTTGATCGTATCTATCCGACCCAGTGCGCATACCATAGCAGCTGTTACCGTAGCGAGCTCAGAGCTAAGGAGTACCAAGCCCGTGATTCACACGTAACATCTCGAGGGAGCCGTGGCTTCCGCGATAGACGGAAACAAGTAGGCAATGCGTCGCAAGCTTCAGCGCAGCTTCTGTTACGCTGCAGTAGTGTCGCGAAGGATTCATGGTGCGACCAATCTGATCCAGCGGAGAGAGCTTGAAGGCCTTGGAAGCTGACGCCATGCGACGGGTGTTGTTGTGTATACTTTGGTAGGAACATAGGGAAGGAGGGATGACACAAGCGGAAGGAAGGTGCACTAGCCCTCACGGTTTCCCCACGTGCCCGGCTCTTCCGGAAAACGGGCACGCTGCTCCGGCACCACAAGGAACGCAGAATCTGGAAGCGAAAGGACAGGCTCAATTGGAGATTGTGTGGAGGTGTGGAGGAATGGTTCCTGGATTGCTGATCCCGGCAATCCAATCATGGGCCTCTCACATCAGCTTGGGCCTGCAAGAACTGGGGTACATCTCGCGCATATTAAAAACCATATTGTGGCGGCCGGACTGACAGTACAGTCGCCCCAGCACATAGAGCCGGGAGTGATGAGCCACTTCTGTAGATGAAGTTCGTACTTGAAGGAGTGGACCCGCAGTTCCTGGAGCATATAAGTTATCGACGGAGCCAACTACTGGCCAGGCTGCTTAACTCTTTCGTGCATTCTGGGGATTTTCGGCAGGTTCATAATGAAGACCTCTTGCGCTCTGCTCGCGATTGCAGCTTCTGCAGCTGCACTCCCGGGGGGACATAAACCTAAGCCGCAGCCCGATGCAGATGGCAAATACACCCTCACAGCTCCGGGCATCAGGGCTCAGGTACGATGATTCACCATTTGATTTTTGTATCTATTCTTGTTACGCGTCGAGGGATGTCTCCTCGCGCGAGACCGCATGCACCTATCGACGGCGACCAATTGCTGACATGCGCTTACTCTGTACAGTTCATTCCATACGCTGCAACTCTTACGAATCTTTTTGTGAAAGGTGAATTGATCGATCCCCTCGTATGATTTTTTGCTGAACTGGACAGACAAGAATGGTGTTGAGACGGACATCGTACTCGGCTACGACAATACCTCTTACTACCGTACGTCTCTAAATCTTAACTGAAAGTCTTCTCTGACGGTGGAAAAAGCCGTGGATCCTGGCCACCCAGTCTACAACGCTGTTCCTGGACGCTATGTCAACCGTATCGGAAACGGCACTTACTCCCTTGATGGTGTGGCGTACCACACTGACAAGAACGATGGTCCAAACACACTTCACAGCGGAACAAACAATTGGTCTTTCAGATTTTGGAACGTCACCGACGTGACCGACTCATCGATAACGTTCTCGATTCACGACCCGTCCAACTCTTCCCTTGGCATGATCGGAGACGTCGATGCCAGTGTGACCTACTCCGTTTCGAAGAACAAATGGAGTATTGTGATCGATGCTGCTTCGCCGCAAAAGAGGACACCTCTGATGCTCACGCAGCACACGTACTTCCAGTTGGATGCATTCAAGAACCCAGCAAACAGGACCATCTGGAACCACACTCTGTACGCACCTGCTGCAAAGCGCGTATTGGTGGCCGACCAGAACGCCTTGCCTACGGGTGAGATCGCGAAGGTCACCAAAAACAGCATCGATGACTTCTGGACGGCGCCTCACAAGCTGGGGTTCAAATCTAGCGATCCCGGTTTCGAGAACCACTGTGGCAACGGCTGCCATGGGTACAATGGCGCCTTGGCCTTTGACGACAAGAGGAACAAGAAGGATGTTGCGCTCACTCTCAGCAGCGAGTTCAGCGGCATCAAGGCTGAGCTTACCACTAACCAGGACGCGGTTGTGCTGTACACTTGCAACTGGAACGACGGGAAGAGTGAGTTCAAGAGTACGCAGGGCGTGGCGGGGCAAGACAAGTTCATCCCGCGCGATGGTTGCATTGCCATTGAGGCCCAGGACTACGTCGACGGAATCAACCAGTACGTTGCGTAATCCGAGCCAATTGATCACGTGCTAATCATGTTCCGCGCAGTCCTGAGTGGGGACGTCTGGATGAGCAGATCACTGGACCTGGAGAGAAGTACCGTTGGGCATCGTCGTGGGAGTTTGGTACCGTCTGATCAGCATGTGCGGAGGCATTAGCACCAGGGCAGCTGTACCGAAGAAAGGGTATGTAGACAAAGCAAAGAATAACCGAAACTCTATACGCGACGGTTCGCTCGCCGGAATCGAGCATGTAGGTACAGGCCAGGCCGTATCAGAGAGTGCCCGCCCCAAAAGACTGGAAGGAGAGAAGGTATGCTGGCAATGCCCGTCTTGCTAGAGGGCTAGCGTACCTCGTCATCGATCGAGCGCGACCTGATAGCCTCACTTGGGCTGCCTTGGACTGCCTTGGACTGCCTTGGACTGCCAGTTGTGGGTCGCATAAACCACGTCAGCGTTGCGAGAAGGGCCTAAACAAGCCTGCCTGGACCTGTCAGGTTTTGGCAGTTTGTGCTTTGAAGTCTCTGGTTGCGGCGCTGTAAAGGTGCATGCGTGATGTTGAAGGAAGTACCTAGATGAGCAGTCGTGGTAGGTAGGCCGGGCGGGGCGTGGGAACTAAGCAGCACAAGCTCCAATTAGGCGCTGCGTGGCTGCGTCGCAAAGGCTGTCTGCGTCTGCGTCTGCGTCTGTCTTGCGCTGGGCGTGGATTCCAGGGCCGCGTAGATAGCTGGCAGGGGCGTGCTGGTGAATGGCTGTGAGCTGGCTCCGGCCTGCGCGCCTTCCCCGCCGCGACCCACCTGCACCCGTGCCAAGAGCATACACTCCCTCACGGCCTCACCACCCTGCCCTGCGTCCAAACACCTGTTGTTGCTGTCGCATTTCTATCCACCACCGCCCCAGCCCATGCATGCCCGCACCCGCCGTGCGACTGGACGCTCCCGTGAACGGCACCATTGACCTTGTGAGCAGTGCTGTGCATACACGCCATTCTACCATGTCCTTGTGACACGCGCTATCTCTCGCACCCCTCGACCTCCTCTCGCTCGCTCCAGCCAACAGATAGGGAAGGATATCGCGTGCTTGCACAGCTGATATCCCGTCGCCCTTGCTTATCTACCCCGTTGCTTCCCGGCTCTCGCGGTGCATCGACCGCCTCTCCACGACCGCCCGCACAACCGCAGAGGCGCCCTCGCAATGGGAAACAGTCAGGCAAAAGAGTCGCGTCCCGCCTCGTCCCGCGGCATGCGGCGCCCGTCGAACAGCCGCCAGCCCAGCTCACCCACCGCATCCGGGCCGGAAGAATCCACGCGGCACGGTAGATCTGATAGCGGCGTATACGGCAACTCTCGAAACGGACGTGGAAGCAGACCAGACCTCTCCTTCTTGGGCATTGGGGGCAGCTCTGAACGCGATCCGGCTTCGGAACCTAGGCGTGAAACCAAAGCGGAGCGGGAGGCGCGGAAGCTGGAGAAAGAGCGGCAGCAGCGGGCGCAGGACCGGGAGCGCAGTGTTCGTGAGGAGGGAGTAGATGGAGGCTTCTTGGTCACTTTAGGCACATACACAGGTCCCGAAGACTTCAGCAAGCCCACCGTCCGGCAATTGCAGGTATGTACCGTTCGTGCTGTGTGATCATCAAACCTCACATATGTTCAGATAGAGCGCCGGTTGGCTCCTTTCTGGAAGGGGCTCAATGACCACGAAGACACATGGACTGAGCATCAGCTGGTAGCTGTAGTCAACGACAAGCCCCTGCCCGCGCCCGACGAGATCCCGGATGAAGAGCCACCGCGGCCGAATAATCTCAGCACCGAATGGAACCCTCGCAGCTCGAATCAGAACATAAACAGCCTCACCGTTCCGATGGGTGGCCGCACCATGTCGCAGGCCTCCGACCGCTCTGCGAATCTCACTGCATCACATCCGGCTTTCTCACTCCCCTCGCCGACATCTCCGATTGCAAACTCACCTTCATCAACTCCCTTCTTTCGTGGCCGGGCTAAAACTCTCGCTGCGCTCACATCAGGCTCTCGTAATGCCTCACAAACCGAAATGAGTCCCCAAGAGGTCCAGCTCCCCAAAGACCCCTATGTCAATGGGCAGCGCCTTGAGGTCTTTCTGTACAAGGATGCCTCCGAATGCCCTATCTGCTTTCTCTACTATCCTCCCTATCTGAACAAAACCCGATGTTGCGATCAACCTATCTGCTCTGAATGTTTTGTGCAGATCAAAAGACCGGACCCTCATGCACCGGAGCATCACGGCGACTCGAATGAACCGGGCAGCCCACCACCGGAACCCCAAGAGGATGGCACGTTGGTGTCTGAGCCGGCATGTTGTCCTTTCTGTGTTCAAGCCGAGTTTGGCATTACTTATGAACCCCCACCATTCAGGAGAGGGCTAGTATATGCCGGCTCACGACATAACTCGTTAGCAAACGCAGCTTCGGCCATGTCATCAACATCTTCCCTGAACTCTCAAGGTCTCACATCACCTGGTCGGAGAAGAGCAGGATCGCTTGCAGCCACAGATTCATCGGTCATTACCACGGATCGAGTTCGGCCCGACTGGGCGAAGAAATTGGCCGACGCGAGAGCCCATGCCTTGCGTCGAGCTGCTGCAGCGACCGCTTTGCATAACGCCGCATACATGATGGGTAACATTCAATCCGACAGCCGAGGTTTTAGCCTTGGAAGACGAAGGCGAACGATGTTCGGTAGTGATAGCGCCAGTACAAGCGGCAACGGGACGCCCCGTGGAGATGTCAATGCCCTGCTTGCAGCAACGGCAGCGCAAGGATCTTCCAGCCGCAACGAGGGTCAAAGCGATCTGACTTCTAACCGACAGAGTTCTCGACGAGGCAATAGGCTGGAAGACCTCGAAGATCTCATGATGATGGAAGCCATCAGACTCTCTCTCGCTGCTGAAGAGGAGCGCAAGAGGAAAGAGGAAAAAGAAGCTGCTAAAGAAGCGAAGAAGGAAGAAAAAAAGAAGGCAAAAGAGGCGAAGAAGGCCGAGAAAGCTGCGCGTAAAAGTGGGTTCTTCATGAGCCCACATCAGGACGGTGTTGAAGATGACTTGGCGGGCGGTTCGTCCTCAGCTACGGGAAAGGGAAAAGCCGTCGACCGGTCTGGAGGATATGCAACGTTCAACCCCATGGACGAGCCGACAGCAGCACTCAATGCTCCACCTTCTAGGGACGATTCTCAAAAGCATCTAGAGCAGAGCCGGTCTACTCTGAACTCGTCTTTACGACGGGAAGGGAGTGGTTCAGGAACTTCGCCCTCTGCCGACTCCTTTAGCGTTGAACAGCCCTCTCACCGCGCGGCGTTGCGCGACCTTTCTAATGCATCATCGTCGGCATCCTCTCTTGCTGAGTCCTTCCAGGGATCGCTACCGAACGATGGCCAGGCGAATTTCGCGGCGTCTACTTCGTCATTCGGCCCGAGTCCGAATGCATCAGGCGTTAGTCTGGACGTCGAAAATGACACTCCGCCCCAGGGTACACCAGGCACTGAACCCATGTTCAACTTCCGCAGCTTAGCAGAAGTCATAACAAAAGAGGATGGCAAGGGCGGTGACAATCCTCAGTATATCGAAAACGTTGCAGAAGGCAAAACCGCTACCCCCGACTCTGTCGCTGCTGCGCCAACATCCATAAAGGCCGACGGCTCTACGCCATTTCCTCCCAAAATAGCGATCGAGCCGCCACAAGTGCCCACTCTACCTGCATTGGAACCCATGTCACCACTTGAAGCAAGTGTCTCGACGCTCAAACCGCGCGAGAGTGAGCAAGTAGTTGACGAAGAGGACTCAATTGAACCTGCGCCTCGTGTTGAAGCTCTGCCGAGTGCCGGAAGCGACCTCGATCATAAGCATATCGGGAACGTAAGCATGGTGGATCGCATAGGACAGCATCAACCTACGCAGTAGAAATTCAGTTGTGGCTGTCATTTTCTTTGTTCGTTTTCTTGCATCGAGGCGTTTGGTCGGATTTGGGGATAACTAGGCGCAGAACATCGGAATGGTGACCATTCATATTTGTCTCGGATTTTCAGCCTCCTCCACGGACAGGCGGACCACTCCATATTCATACTGTTTCATTGAACTATCCAGACGGTCGTTTGGGTCCTAGCGTTGGTGGGTGCATAGGGATTTGGGCGGTATGTCGTCTTCTTACATCGGGAAGGCGTGCTAGCTAGTGCTAGGTTGAAGCAGGAAACTGAGAACAACAGCTGGGTGCTGCGTCGGCTCTCTGCGAGATTGGAAAAAAGTCGCAGCTCAATCGATGAAAGTTACATTGTTACGTCCGTGGTTTTGGTACTTGACGGGTGCAGTCTTTGCGTGCCTTCTTTAGATGTGTCAGGAGAGAGCGGCGAGGGGCTGTGGATGGGTGATGGGGGAGACGTCGGTTCGAATTCGACTGTGTTCATTTTTTCTGCTTCCCTTATTTAAAGGTGGCTCGTCGGGTGAGTAGCTACAGAAGTTGAATTTTGCCTCATGCTGCTTGTGCACAAGGATTGACTTCTTATTTCTCGTTTACGTACGCCCATACTAAAATTTTGCAGTTCGAAGCTGCTATGTCCCTAGTTTTGCTGATGTTCTGTGTTGGGTTGTGGGAATGTGTCGGTGCAAGTATGGGGCGCGGCGCCAGTTCGCTCCTTGCCACATGTAGAATCTTTCTATTAAGATGATCCCATCGAAATTGGAAGATGTACGATAGCAGTGGTTTTTGATGCGATAAACATGTATCTATTCTGGAGTTACGAGTGGGTTAGGTGATGTTTCAAACGGATCAAGTGGTGTATCCTTCTGTTAGGCAGATGGCTCCCTTTACAGTACTATTGCCATTTTTGGTATCGTTGATACATGTGGAGACTCAGCAGCGAATATGTGAATGATGGATAGATAGTATGCGGCAAATACCCCGATGGGGTCGCGCTGAGAAAGAGGGTGAAAGGCACAGCGGGGTCCTCCCACAAATTCGACTTTCACAAAGAGACGACAGGCACCGTGCATATAAACACTGCACCTACATCTTCCGCTTTGTTACCCAGTGCGACCCAAGTCACCTTTGAGGTTGAGGGGTCAAGGCCGGATCAGAGGTCAACCCCTGCACGTGTGGCGTCGGTCGACTGGTGTGGCGCGGACCTCCGAAGCTCCGCACCTGTTACCAATTTGTTTACAGAGCGGGACATCATAGCAACCGGGGCACCTGGACGCATCACCCACCCGCCAGCACCACTTTTCCCCCGCACCGCGCACTCAGCCTGCAGCATGCCCGGCTATCGCGACCGCGAGTCGATTGTGCCCATGGACTTTGAGTACGACAACCGCGTCGGCCCCGTGGATTCGCAGTCGCCCTTCATCGCACACGCGGCCAAGAAGCGTAAGCTCGATCTCTTTGCGTCGTCCCACCCCCAGTCCGAGGAGCAAGTACATAAGCTGAACGAAGGGCCGCCCTTTGGCCACCATGCTGCAGGCACCCACTCCATCTTCGATTCCCCGTCCAAGATCTCGTTCGCGACGCCAAACCATCCCAAGCTGAGCGACCCCAGCGGCCAGCGCTTCCTCTTCTCGCAGAACACCCAGAAGGCGCTTCCGCAGACGCCTCAGAACAAGAACGTGTGGGACCTGCGGACGCCGCAGAGCATCGTCGACAGCAGCGGCGGGGAGACACCCGGCCGCGACACGCCCGCGCGGGACAGCGACTCGGCGACGCCAGACACCCAGCTGGCCCTCACCATGGGCGGCCTGACACACGGCGACCGCAAGAGCCCCTCGAAGCGCTCCAGCTTCTTCAAGAGCCTGCCGTGGAACAAGAGCCCCTCCAAAGAGAAGAGCGCGCGCGAGAAGCCGTATTCCAAGAAGGTGGAGAACCGCGTGCTGAAGCGCCGCCTCAAGTCGCGGACACGGCACAATGACTACGACTCAGAGGTCGAGTCGCCCACTAAGAACATCCAGCAAGCAACTCCGGCGATTGGCTTCGCGGCCAAGATCCCTGGCGTCCTCGCCTGGGTCGAAGCCCACCCGAACCTACCCAACGTGCTCTCTTACTACATGCAGTTCCTCGTAAACGCGGCGCTCGGTTTCTTCTTCCTCTGGATTGTATACGTTGTCTACTCTGCCGTCATGGCCGACATCGATAATGAGGCGAACAACAAGGTGCGCGAAATCATGCACGAAATCGCCGTCTGCGCCTCAGAGTACCAGCGCAATGGTTGCGATCCGAAGCCAGTGCCCGCCATTGAATCCATGTGCCAGAACTGGAAGCGGTGCAAGGAGCGCGACGCATACCAGGTTGCACGCGCAAGCGTCGGTGCGCGCACCTTCGCTATGATCTTCAACAGCTTCGTGGAGGAGTTCAGTTACAAGTCTATGGTATTTTCCCTCCTTCTCATTAGTCTCTATTGGAAGCGGGACGTCGCCGGCGCTGCTGTAGCGGACAAGGCAGACCAGCTGCAGCAGGTGGTCGCTGTCTGCGTGCAGAACGATCAAATCCACGTACCCTCTTACCAACCCTCTCCTTACCCCCTCCATGGCCCTTCCGATCCACATGCCCTCCTTCCATCTAATGAGCATATCGCTGACGAGCATTTTCTTGATTAGCTCTTCACGGCCATCATTCTCTTTGGCTCCTTCAACCTCTCCAACTGGGCCTTCGGCTTTTGGCGCGAGAAAGCCCAACCGCACCCCCAACACCACGAATACCCGCCCGTTCCTCAGACGCCACAGCGATACCCCAGTGGTGGATACATGGTCGACAACAACGGGTGGCACACCCCTGCTCCTTATATGACCCCATACGGGAACATGGATCAGCGGCCCATGTTGCAGCATGCACAGAGCATGCCAGCAGCGCTACCTAGTACAGAGGAAGAACCCCTAAGAAGTCCAAGCAAAAATGCCATCAGGCGGTGATATCACATTCTTTCTCATCCCCTTGCTCTTCTTTCTCTTTATTCTGGATTCATTGTAGGGAGACGTCTTGGCGTTTGTGCGTTTTGCTCGCACGGTACATAGCATGCGATGGATGACGGCGGTATGAGGGTCCGGCGCAAAGGCGTGATATACATAACCGGAGCTGTGAACGAAAGGCATTGTTGAAACCATCACGAAGTATGTTTTATTAATGTGTATGCTGGATGCTCGTGCATTGTGAAGACAGGTTGTATGTAGTGCAATGTTAGTGTATTGAATTGGAGATTGTATAAGGCATATATCGCTAATTGCTTAATTCCCCGTGGCGCTAGCACTACACGGTACGCAGCCACTGTTATGATTTCTTAGGCGAGACAGATTGACCCAACTGAGTGGTAATCCAGAGCCAACAAATTCGTGATGGGCCGAGTTAGGAGAGAGAACGCTGTCTCCAAAAGTAGCAGCCCCAGTCTTGGGAGCTATTCACACACCACCATAGCCATGGTGGATGCTCAAGATACATCCTGAAGCAGACACCTGAACCCTAAAGGTCGATCAACCCCAGGAAGCATTACATCCCATAGTCAATGTTTACGAAGATGAGAACAACCGCGCTCACGCAGGCGTCAGTCCGACCTTGACGCCGTTCGCAGAGCACACGGTCAAAGTCAGACCCTCTTCCCACTGACCTCCGTTCGGATCTCTGCTCTCAATCTTGCTGAACTCTTGCAGCAGCCTGACCGTGACGAAGCTCGCCTCAGTGAGGGCATACTGCTGGCCCAGGCAGATACGTGGTCCGCCATTGAAGGGCAGGTACTCCCAGCCAGGGCGGAGCTTCTCCCATCGCTCGGGCTTATACTCTGCTGCATCGGGTCCGTAGAAATCGGTACGGCGGTGCATACTGTACGGGGAGTATGCCACAACAGTACCTTTGGGAACGAACAGAGGAGCTTTCCCTTTGGGGCCGCCACCCAAGGGAAGGACGGTGTCTTTGATAGCAAAGCGGGAGTTGCCAGGAACCACGGGGTGAATGCGGAGTGCTGAAAGAAGTTAGCAACTGCATATCATGTACACCAATGCATGGTCGTGAAGTGCTGCTCGACTCACATTCGTTCAAGCACCATTTGAGGTATTTCATGTTCCTCAACTCCTCGTAGGTAGGCAGTCGGCCTTCTAGAGGTGCCACCTCTTCCCTCAACTTGGCCCAAATGTCCGGGCGGAGAGCGAGCTGAAAGAACATGTTGCTGAGCAGGCTAGCAGTTGTATCGCGCCCTGCAAGGAGGATGTTCATCAACTCGATACGAATGCGCTCTTTGTCATTCGTCTGCTTAACCAATTCCTTGATGAAGATATATCGGTCATCTCCGGGCATACCGGCGGCTTTATCAGCTTGATGTTCCCGAATCGCCTGCTCGACGAATTTGTCCACATAAGTATGACATATCTTCAGTGCGTCCTTGCCCTCCTTGTTCGGACGGAGGAAGTTGAGGACGTTCCATTGAAAACGGGTGATGATGTCATGTTGCGCAAACTGGAAAGCGCGTGCGAAAATGGCATCTTCGTTGTCTGTGTCGTCTTCGCTCATGCGCAGTGAATTTGTCGAGTGATTGAAGAGGAACTCGGTCGCGGAGTCGATAGTCAGCTTGAAGAACAAGTTCTGCAGGTCGACGGTAGAGCCGTCTCGGGGAATATGCTTGAGCATGAGCTTGAAATGACGATCGAAAGCTTCCAGGTCTGCAATCTGATCGCGCGCAAAGTTGGGCCTGAGGAGGTGCCTGCTGTTCTGCCACTTCTCGCCATCGCTGTTGAAGATGCCGTCGCCGAGCAGCGGCGCAAACGCGTGGTAGCGGTTTCCAAAGCTGTATTCTTTGAACCTGAGGCTTAGAATGGTCTTGACGTTCTCAGGCTCGCATGTGGCGATCATGGGCACGTTCAGCGTCTTGGTGAGGTATGTGTTGGCGCCCATGTCGAAGAAGCGCTTCTGATTGCCCTCAAGCATCTTGCGTTCATTTTTGTTGACGATGTTTTGCTTGATGACATCCCAGCCTATAATGGGCTCTTTGTTGTAACGTTTCGGACACGGCTCGCAGCCATTCTGCTTGATGAAGTTGCGGCGGCTGAGGTACAGCTGAAGACGAGAGAAGATGAGGTAGGAGAGGAGCACGCCTGCGACGACGAGACCGAGACCCATGGTGGGAAACTGGGACAAGCAGAAGACCAAGTCGCTTTCTTCGCAACACAACCGCCTGGAAATCACGGGGTGGGAGAAAGTGGGCAAAGGGATGTTGCGGAGACGGATGCTGTCTTAAGTAAAGCTGATTGACGTTGGCTGACACTAGCCAACACTGCAGGGCTCCCTCTCTTTTATCTTCACCTGGTCGGAGTTGAAGCGCACACCTCGCAAGGAGGGCTGAAACAGGACGTGGACCCTGGCATAGAACAAAGCTCGGCCGACGAGAGACAGCTGCTGGGGCTTCGGCTTGGGCACCGGAGCATTGGGAGCACCGACAGCAGCAGCGACGGCATGCCCCCGAAGCGCCAGCGGGCAAATTGAAAGCGCCGCGGCCGTTTCGACACTCGCAGGGCCACGCTGGCTGATTCCGCGCGTACCTTCTAGTAGCAGTGCCATTGCTCGTGCTAGGAGGTGGGACCGGGAAGTGCATGCTCAAAGGGGAATCAGCCGAGGCATCGGCAAGCAGGCGAATCGGAGGAAGCGCCATTCATTCATCCTCAACTGTCGTCGCTGATGCTTGCCAACACTCGCGAACATGATCTGCCCAACCAGGTCCATCCTTCGCAAGCCACGCTTACAGTAATCACTTTAATCGGGCTACATGCTTGTAACGCGACAATACATTCCTTCTGCCTGCCTACTTGCGCTCGTCAGACTTGACCCACTTTACGTGGTTGATCGTACCCGAGGCCTTCCGGGACCATGTCGAGCCATGCTTTCTGCGTCTCCTTACTCCAAAAGTCCGATGCGTTCTCCGGGGCGAAGACAGTACTTGGCTTGAAGCTGACGATTTGCTGAAAGACTGCAAAAGGTCAGCATTGTGGGGTAGAGCAAATAAGACATGTCTGTGCATCTAGGCGCGAATCCCGATGTCCCCAGCAAATTCGTACGAGTAGCTTTTCCTCCATTTCCATCTCTTCTCGACCAGTAACCCTAGGATAACAAGCAATAGCGCCGTATCAAAGATCCACCGGTATGGCTTGATTTTGCTCCAGCTTGTCCTATTCTTCTTCTTCTGCCCTGGCCGTGTACCTGCTTCTTCCTCCCAGTCCTCCACGTCGGGGACGGTGGGTGAGATGGGACGCGCGTGTGGTGTGGGGTGTGGGGTGAGGAGGGGCGGAGACGCGGAGTCGGGCCAACCACGCTACCGATTCTGTACCATCGTCAAGGACCTCAGAGCCCCCTCAGAGCCCAGCATTGCCCCAGACCTTGTCCCGGAACCCACCAATATCACACCTGCAGGAATGGGGCGATCGAGTCCCGCCATCACATATGCACTTGTTGCTCGTACCAGTATCACAGAGAAGATCTATCAACACTATACGAACTGAGCAAAAGGTTCAATCAAGTGAACTATGCATCACACCTATCGGGGTCAGAGGCCTGAGATCGCGCGGTGCAAGTTCCAACCCATGACCTCCGCTGCTCGACCCTCAGTCTGATACCGATTGTCTTTCCTTGAGTTTCCCCGAAGCCTCTAGTCATCGCCGCTACTGTATACAGTTCACTTGTGGAGTTGTCGGGTCCGGCCATGTGGGCAACGAAGCTGTAGAGAAGGCGGTCTCTAGAGGCCTAAGCAGCTTTCATGTGGGAGTTCTACGGAGAGCGAAAGCTTCCTCGGATTTTGCACGGTTCCGAGCGTGCATCCGCCGCTTTGCAGTCAACTCGCTTACTTGGAAAAGTTCGGGAGACACCCCTCCATTGTGCGAGAGGCGAGACCGCGCAACAGTAACCGAGTCGCGATGACCCCGGAACTTCATCTCAGAGTCGTCTATATTTGAGAGACGGCGATCCGCCAGCGGTTTTCTGATCTGGTCGGGCAATGTTTCAGGGTCCGGAACAACCAGCATTGATTCCTCACCATTATTTGGTTTGGGAACTCCGAGCTTGTCCGTGGCTTCTGATACGTATTGCGATAGTGGTCTCGATGGCCAAGCTGTACCGGGCGTCGAAGTCGAACATGAAGGAGAGCCGCTCGTCCTCTGACTGTTCGATGGTGCTCTTATTGCAGCATTTCCATCGTCATCTGCAATGGAATTCACAGACCGAGTATGACCTTCATCGTCGGGGAACACGATGACCTGGGGTGCAAAAGATTCCAGTCCGGGTCCCCTGCCCCGATTCCATTCGTATAGCTTGGAATTTACATGTTCCAATCCGCCTTGGGACGCCGAGTTAATTGTTTGGAGTGCCCGGTTTGCCACGGAAGTCTTGCGGTGAATTGTTTTGTTGTCCTCGGTTGGGACATCGTCCCAGACGACTTCGTGACAACTACCGGCCGACTTTATGGTCTGCATTGTTGGAGTCGCAGTACCGAGATCCGGTTTGCGGGGTGGGACCTTGCCTTCGGAGGTCGGCGCGAGGGTAACAACGTGTACGTCCGTCTTGGTCAAGGCCGGCTCTGCAATTACACTTTTGATTCCCGGGCGTGAGCATGAAGGGTACCCTCGGACAGTTTGATGCCTTTTGGTAGTCAACTTGCCTTGGCTCTCGTCTCTCTCGGATGTGTTGAGGAATATATCGCTTGAATATGGTTTCAAAGACGGGACTGTTCGCACTCTTGTGGCATCAAACCCCTCGAACTCAACAGTCTTAACACGCCGCAAGGAAAGGGATGTCCTATGGGGCTCTGTCGATCTGCTAGAGTTTATGGTAGGTTCGTCAGGTGTATCTTCGGCGTTTGGTACATGTTTCATGCTCGACTTGAGTGATGCCTTGGACCTCTCACGGTGGGCTTCTCCGGGTTCTTGTGCTACCCGAATTGGCGCGGAAAGGGAAACGGTCGAAATTTCTGGTATGCCAGGACTTGAGCGTTGTGAGTCGACGCGCTGAGAAGAGCTACTTGTGGTTCGTGCATTCCGCGTTCGCAGTGGCTCGACGTGTATTGCTTCCGACGTATGCGTACCTTGAATTGGCTCTTCACCGGAAAACGGTGACCAGAAAGTCTCGGGCTCAGAATCCGATGTTGTGAGCCAGTCATGAAGACTCGGTAGCATAGATCTGTCGCGAGGACGCGGGGTCATGGCTTCTTTGTAATGCGAACAGGTTTGTGGGTTCGGGGGGTAGTTGCGTTTCGGGGAAGGATAACACGCCCCGAGGTGTGGTGGAAACACGCGGCTTGTAGGTTGTAGGTAAAGATGGGCGTGCGTGTGCGTGGAAGAGAAGGATGCAGAGGTGAATCGACGAACGGCCAGGGATAGTCCCAAAGCTCACTGACGATGCTCTCAAGGTAAGTGGCTCCTTCCGGAGAAGTGCCTCGGCTGGGAAGGGCCGCGCACCGACGGAAGGTGCAACCCATTGCGAAGCTACGAGGTGAACAGAACATGGCATGTGCCTGTATTGCCGATGGCTACAGTTGAAGGGAGGTCGTGGGGGTATTTGAAGATGCGTAAAGGTACATGTATGGTAGCAGGTAGCAGGTAGCAGGTAGTAGGTAGCAGGTAGTAGGTAGCAGGTAGTAGGTAGCAGGTAGTAGCTGGCACTAGGTACCCGTCTCTAGTGCCGCGCTTGCCTGCCGGACCAAGGCTAGTGGGACGCCGCGCAAACCGGCCTTCAGCGACTCACAACCGCCCTCACACCCTCGTGCCCTCCCATCTTCACGTCGGTGAGGCTCCGATGAAGCTTCGCTTCGTACCTTGCAGCAGGTAGCCCTGTGCGCGATGCTACCGACGTCGAGACGCCTCCAATATCCGGATAGGCGGCCAATGCTGGCCCCAACGGAATCACCGAGCGCCATGGCAAAAGCATTGCAGCTTCCCCTTCCAGGGCCAAACACCGGAGCACGTGCGGCCTTGCTTGCAGGTGTGCTGCGCTTCTGCAGCGTATTAATATAGGAAGCTGTGCCTGCTGGCATCGAGCACTCGAGCACACGACCACATTGCTCCCAACGATGATGAACTCGTTGTCTCTCGGTCTGTTCGCGGTTCTGCAGTTTGGTAGCGTTGCTGCGTCTCCCATAAGCTACGCTGCCCAGTCGGTCAACGAAACGAACTGCAACGGCAAGAAGTTCGTCTACGAGGAGCTTGCGGGCTGGGGTACCTTGCCCGGCGATGCTCGTGATAAGTTTGGAGATAGCATCGGAGGCATTGGGAGCGCTATCGCATTGGACAAGAAGTCGTGGAAGAAGAAGTCCGGAAAGAAAGAAGCATACGAGGGCATTCTTTGGGGGCTCCCTGACAGGGGCTGGAACACCCAAGGAACTCAGAATACCCAGTCGCGACTGCACAAATTCAGCGTCTCGTTCGACATTGTCACCGCCACCAAGGACAGACCTGCCTCTCCAAACTTCCACCTCAAATACCTCGACACTCTTCTGCTCACTGGCCCGGATGGCAAGCCAACCACAGGTATGAATATGGTCCCGCTACATTGTCCGTTGTGACTTCATCTAATGTCCCCCATAGGTTTAGACGCGGATGCGACTGGACATGCATCGTACCCTGGTTTCCCCGACCTTCCCGTCGCAACTTGTAAGTAACCACCTACATGTTTACACCCATGCTAACAATAGCAGACACTGGTGATGGTTTTGGCGGCGCTGGTCCGGGCGGCAAACGCATTGCTATAGATACCGAAGGTCTTGTCATCGGTGACGGTGGCTCGTTCTGGATCAGCGATGAGTATGGTATGTGTCTCTGGGACGACTGTTAGCGATTTATCCGACTAACCAAGCCCAGGGCCGTACATCTACCAGTTCGACAAGCGGGGCAGGATGATCAATGCCATCCGCCCTAATGATGCTTTGATTCCTGTCCGCAATGGCACCGAGAGGCATGTCCCATTGCTCCCTCTATATTGCACCTCTAATCCTGGGTAGCTTCAATGCCGCTTCGCCGCCAATCTACAACCAGGATTTCGTCATCACGCCTGAGGATCCGGATAGTGGTCGTGGTAACAATCAAGGACTTGAGGGCCTCACAGCCTCTCCTGATGGCAAATACCTGTACTCGCTACTGCAGAGCGCAGCGTTAGTAAACCAACAATCTGTTCAGGTGCAATAATGACCGTGTTCAGGATCCAAGAAGGAGGTTCGAAGTCCAAGAATCGCCGCTATGCCCGCCTGCTAAAGTATCGTCTGAAGGGCAAGAAGCCCGAGTATGATGCCGAATATGTAGTTCCGCTACCCATTCTTCCTACGGAGAAAGTTGCTGGCCAGTCGGAAATTCATTTCATCTCGGACAACCAATTTCTCGTGCTCGCCCGCGACTCAGGCTCTGGCCACGGACAGGATAGCTCCGAATCCATCTATCGTAACGCAGATGTCTTTGACATCTCCAAAGCTACAAACATCAAGGATACGAAGAACGACGCCACTGGAGGTGCTATTGCGAGCCCCAAGGGTGTGCTCAATCCTGACGTTGTGCCGGCGCAATACTGCCCCTGGCTATCCTTCAACAATAATGACCAGCTGAACCGCTTTGGAGTGCACAACGGGGGCGAGCAGGATGCGACGCTGCTTAACGAGAAGTGGGAGAGCTTGGCTCTGCTCCCAGTCGATGGAAAGTTCAAAACGAAAGGTGACGGGGACGAGTACTATCTCATCTCGATCTCGGACAACGATTTCATCACCCAGAACGGTCAGTCCTCTCTACATGCAAGCCATGGTTCAATGCTAACCTCGGTCATCCAGGATACATCAACTCTGGGAAGAACAAGTTTGCTGATGTCTCTGGCTTCAACCTCGATACGCAGGTCCTCGTCTTCAAGGTAAGACTGCCGAAGGGGGCTAAACCTCTATAATGGCTGTTCAATGCAATCCAAGTAGAGTAGATCACGAAATACAAGTCCACGTTATCAAAGCTTGTGAATGGGAGTCGATCGTGCTGCGAATATTGAGATCGCCATTTTCGGCTGCCACAGGCTAACGATACCCGCGCCCTCACTGCCCTTCAACAACACCATAAGCGAGCGATGTCCTCCACGCTTAAACGATAAGACCAAATGCCAGCTGAACGAGGTTAGGCCAGTGCTACACGGGTCAGCGGACATCCTTGAGGGGGTTTCGCCCGCCTCCGCTTTACACGTGCAGCTATCAGCTATCACGCACTTATTGTCGGCTGGTCTCATCTAATGTCCATGGCCACCGGATGCCTTTTTCGTGCGTGTTCATCTGCATCCCATCACAACCTCTGGAGCGGTGCGCCATGTCTAAGATTAAAGTGCACTCTTCCATGCCGGCTTCGGCACCAACCATCAACACGCCTTCTATGGTTGCGTTTCAACAACCGCTCATGGGACTAGGTAAAGGAGCGCATAGATCTCTATCAAGTATGTGAGTGTTCATGTAGCTCAATTTTAAGGACAATTGCAACCGTGATTGGTTTTTACCCATATGGACTCGGATCTGGCCGTGAAGCGGTAATGAACGTAGGAGCGGACCCACGAAGCCGTGAGTAGTTCTTGCTCGGTGATCTTACTAGCCCGTGTTAGTCGACAACCTGCCAATACACACCTGGACAGCGTCGGGCGCGTCCAAGGCATCGATGCCATGTGCACGTGGCGGCATTCGTCAAGGAAACCCCCGAGCTGGAGCCGAACCGTCAGCCAGTCTCCTGGGACGGTCTGGACTTATGCATCAGATGCGGCTACTAGGATATGCCACGGTATCGGCTTCGTTCCCAGCCCATCGAGCCTCCTCACCTAGCGCTCAGTAATGCAAACACTTCACGATCGCAGTAGCCGCAGCTCTCAATTTCTGGAGTCTGGCCATCTGCACGTACGCTATGTGAAGAAAAGTTGATTCTTGTTGCTCGCATGTTTTCAAACCGTTATTCTATCAGCAGCTGACATTTCATCCGGGTTCCTGCATGCCATAGGTACACGATCGCTGGATTTATCGCCATGAGCACCGATTGAGCCTTCGCGCGCTTGATTCGTAATGATAAGCCGTGTGCTTCAAATATAAGAACATATCAAGCTGTTTTGAGTGCAAGACTTGATCGTCTGATCTGGGTCTCGTCAAGTTCCCGAGTCTTGCATCAATATGTGGAATATGCATGTCTCTTGAGTCATGAAGGCCTCAGCTACCTACGCACGCCTTGTCAAGCACTCATAGCATCCCACACTTGCACTCAAAAGAGGCAGATACGATGCCTAGCCCTTCGCAAATTGCCACGCGTATGCTCGGAATCCCGCTCCGCACCTCAGCTCATGCACTAGTGTCTTGGAGCGGACACTAAGGGCACCCCGCATCATACCCCGGCTTGCCCCGGATTTGCTCAGTCCTTGGTGGCCAGCATCCCGCGATCTGGAACCGCCTGGTGGCTATGTCCGCGTCTGCGCTTGCGGCTGTCGAGTCCCGAGCAATCCGGAATACCAATCGTAGGTATAAACACCATGGCGCGCACGACCGATGCCTGCAGCAGCGACGACGACTTTTCTCCTTCTAGTTGTCTTGCGATTCATGAGCTCTGCTGCTCACTTCTGCTCACAAACCCTCTCTTGACTGGGTCATCGGTTGTCGACGGTCTCATTTCGCAATCCTCTTGTCACGCTCCAGACCACAGTTTTATCACATGGCCGAAGAAAAGGCCGGAGCCGTAATGGCAGAGTCTATTGGAAAGAATGACACTGAATCCAATCACATCGAAGATGTACATGTCGTGAAAAAAGTGCACGCTGATGGGCATGTGGATCTCGTTGATGCCCACGCCATTGGAGGAGCGTTCGAGGAGATGCCAAAAGGATACTTCTGGAGTGTCCAGTTCATCGGCACCGTAATTGTACGTTTTAAGATCCAGTGACTTAGCCACAAAGCGAATCTAACATTTCACAGGCAGTGTGCTGCGGAAGCATTTGTGCCTATCTCGGATGGGTGTTGCCTGCAAATACGCTGTACGTTGATCTTCTTCTTCTCGGACAACTCGTTCTAACTTGTCAGTCTGTTGATCAATGAGGATATCGGGCCCTCCACGAACCTCAACTGGGTAGCAACAATCTGGACCATTGGCTCAGCAATCGGTTTCCTCCTTGTCGGCCGCTTATCAGACATCTTCGGGCGCAAGTGGATGGTCATTGGAACCAATGTACTCGGTCTTTGTGGATGCATTATCGGCGGCACCGCAAAGAACATTGATACCCTCGTTGGCGCCAATCTGATGAATGGAATCGCTGCTGCAGGACAGCTTTCCTTCGGCATCGTGCTCGGCGAGCTGGTACCGAACAAGCACAGAGGACCAATCGTGACACTGGTGTTCTTCTCGTCCATGCCGTTTGCTGGTAGGCCTAATCGTGCCAACTAGAGGAATACCATGCTGACAATATGCAGTCTTCGGACCGATCATCGCTCGAACCTTCATCTTGAAAACGGCAGCTGGGTGGCGCTGGTCGTATTACCTTGGCATAATCCTTTCCGGCATCACCATCATCCTGTACCAATTCCTCTACCACCCTCCCACCTACGACCAGCTCCATGTCTCGGGAAAAACAAAATGGCAACAGTTTAAGGAACTGGACTTTGTGGGCATCTTCCTCTTCATCGCCGGCACTGTGCTCTTCTTGATCGGCCTGAGCTGGGGCGGAACCACGTACCCATGGAAGTCTGGTAAGTTATCGACAGCTCATCTATATATATAAGCCGCTAACGTACACAGCTGCCGTTCTCTGTACTATCGTCCTCGGAGCTGCTATACTCGTCGCCTTTGGCCTGTACGAGCAATACGTTTTTAAAGGCCAGGCCATCATGCCACCGCGTCTGTTCAAGAAACTCGAATACGTCGCCATTGTCATGGTTGCCTGCGTAGGCGCCATGGTATACTACGCACTTACCATTCTCTGGCCCACCATCCTCGGCACCGTCTACACGACCGACGTCATCAAGATCGGCTGGGCGTCTTCCGTCGTCGGAGGTGGTATCCTGCTCGGTCAGGTCTTCGGAGGCTTCGCTCTCTCCTACCTGCCCAAGGTCAAGTGGCAGCTCATCATCCTCTCCACGCTGGGCACCGCATTCCTGGCCGGCGAGGCCAGCCTGAAGCCCGACGGGTACGCGACGTTCATCACGCTCGGCGTGCTCGCAACCTTTGTCATCGGCTGGGTCGATAATATATCCTTCCCCGGTGTGACACTCCTCTGGGAATCCCAGGACATTGGGCTTGCGACGGGCGTACTTGGTTCCATCCGCGCTATTGGCGGTGCCGTCGCGCAGACAGTCTACGTGTCAATCCTGCAGAACAAGGTCGCTACGTATCTGCCTGAATTTGTCGCTCCTGCCGCCACCAATGCAGGATTGCCTACATCTTCCCTCCCGCAACTCTTCGCTGGTATCACCGCTGGCAATTTTACTTCCGTTCCTGGAATCACGCCCGAGATCATCGCCGTTACTGGTGCAGCCACGCAAAAGGCGTACATTGAGAGCTTCAAGATCGTGTTCTACGCAACGATTCCGTTTGGCGTGCTGCTGATCATCTTCAGTGCTCTGAGTCCCAACTTTGAGAAGTATCTGAGCATGAATGTAGCGAAGCGATTGCAGAATCTGAAGAGCGAGCTGCAAGGCGAGGGAAGGGAGAGGGAAGGCGACGCAGTCTAGAGCACCCTCCAGTACTTGCGCATCATGTAACGATATGTATATTGTTTTGGGTGTCAAATCGCATTACGAGTGAGATTTGCAACCAACGTCTTGACTTGACAAAGCCAAGATGAGCTGGGTGCTCTCGCCGTGCGGTAGTCTCTCTTGGCCGACCTGCGCAAAGACTGTAACCAGAGCACATCAGCTCAAGTGAAGATCTCCTGAAGTAGCGTCAAACTCGCTGCGTAGTCGGCAACACATGCTTCCCAGCCCGAGCAACCGCGAAAACGGCAAGTTTAGGCTTTTCCGCGGCGGTGGCTGCCTGCGGAGTACACTCCGGTGTGCCCACGACCTGCGTTACTCGTCAGTAGCGGATATCGTGTGCCAGCACGGTCAGATGACCTTCCCGTCTTTCGTTCACCTGCTTGTTAGCATCATGAAGATCACATATGAGACAGGTAATGCGCGGTTTGCAGCAACCGACCAGGAATCCGCCCTTCATGCATTACGCAGTAGATACAAAAAAGCGCACATGGGTACTATAGTATCAGAAATAATACAATCGTGAAATCTTCACCCCTGTCACATCCCCTGATCCACCCAGTCTATATCTACCCTGACGGAGGAGGAAAGGCGGGGTTAGCGGTCTTTGAACATACCCAAAGGAAACACAAGTCAGCGAGCATCGGTCTGAGAAAAACGGCTTTGACCGAGAGAGACTGGTGAAATGAGGTGGGTTTAGATACCGAGGGTGAATTCGACACCAACGTCAATGTCGCGCGCCATCTTCACCACCTTGGAGAACTGAACAGACTTCTCAGCGGCGGCCTGGAGGTCGTCGATGGAGAAGATCTTGAGGCCAGACTCGTTGATCTAAGACAATGTTAGCTATGCGTCACACCCAAGTGGCCAAAGAGCTTACTAGCTTGTGTGCCTGCTCCATGTTGGTTCCCTGCAACCGGGCAATGATGGGTATCCTCAAGTTCATGGTCTCAACAACTGAGATGAGACCCTTGGCAATCGCATCGCATCGCACAATGCCACCAAAGATGTTGACAAAGATGGCAGTGACCTTGGGGTCAGAGGTGATGAGCTCGAAAGCCTGCTTGATGGCCTCGGGGGTGGCACCTCCACCAACGTCCAAGAAGTTGGCTGGCGAACCGCCGTTCAGCTTGATAATATCCATGGTGGCCATGGCAAGACCGGCACCGTTGACAAGGCAGCCAATGTCACCGTCAAGCTTGATGAAGTTGAGACCGGAAGCAGCGGCCTTGACCTCATCGGCGTCCTCCTGGGTAACGTCCCTCCACTCGAAAACCTCCTTCTGTCGGAAGTCGGCGTTGTCGTCAAAGTTCAGCTTGGCATCCATAGCAAGGACACGGTGATCGGTGGTCTCGGAGAGAGGGTTGATCTCGATCTGGGTAGCGTCCCTCTCCATGAAGACCTTGTACAGGTTCTGGATGGTCTGCTTGGCCTCCTCGATGCACTGCTCCGAGAAGCCGAGCTGGTTGGCAATGTTGCGCGCGATGTCGTCGGTGACGCCCTCGTGGATGTTGATGTGGGTGGTGATGATGGCCTCCGGGTGCTCCTTGGCCACGGCCTCGATGTCCATGCCGCCCTGCGACGAGGCGACGATGACGGGGCCTTGCGAGGCGCGGTCCATGAGGACGGCGAGGTAGAACTCGCGACGGGCAAACTTGCGCTCGACAATGTAGACGGCATTGCAGAGCCGGCCGGCGGCTCCAGTCTGCTTGGTGATGAGCTTGTGGCCGATCATCTGGTCGGCGAGGATAGCCGCTTCACGGGGCCTGTAGGCAAATGTCAGCGCGGGTTCCTGCACATTGCGCCAGGCAGGCTACGTACGAGTAGACAACCCGGACACCGCCTTTGAAGCCGTTGTCGAAGGTGCCCTTTCCTCGGCCGCCAGCAAGGACCTGTGCCTTGATCACGGCGTCTTCTCCGCCTGCATCGAGTCAGCCAGTGCACGGCGAAGCTGCGCGTCTGGGCAGCTGCATACCAATCTCCTTCGCAACCTTCTCAGCTTCCGCGGCGCTTGTCGCGACGCCGCCCTTGGGCACGCCGATTCCATACTGCATGCTCCATTAGCGCCATGCGTTGCGGCCAGATGTGCCATTGCCATGCTCCCGTACCGACTCCAGCAGGCTCGCGGACCTGTACTCGTGTATCGACAAGAATCTGCTCTGCTGTGCGACCGACGGCCTCGATGAAGTCTTCTGCGCCCCGTCAGCATTCGTCCCCAATTGCGATGCACCCGCGCGTCGCAGGCTGGGACAACGTACGGCAGCAGCGCGCAGAGCGCCTGTGAGCGGCCGGCAGCGGGCGAGGTTGTACATGGTGTCCTTGTTACTGAACACCAAGAGGCGTGGGATAAGGGCAAAGGGGGTGGATGGAGCTGATGGAGTTGCAGCTTTGCATCTATCACAGCACTTCACAAGTTCAGTTGCGGAGGTCTGCCGCACGGACGTCCAAGACTTTTCGGGTGAGACCGCCAGAAAAAGTCGCGCTCGACATGGTCGACCATTAAATTCTCGGCCGAATACCAGTTGACTGAGCCAGCGACATGTCGAAGCGGAACAGCGAGGGCGAGGTCCTGTCCAACAAGCTCGCTGTCGGCCTTGCAAAATTCCAGCAACAGCAATTTGCCGCCTTGTTTGGAGACAGCGCGCCTCCAGCAGCAGAGTCACATGACACGCAACCAGTTGAGCAGGCCAGCACTGCAGACCTCAAAGGAGACGGAGACGACGAATCGTGCGTAGCCCGGTCAATGCGAGCTTGCATAGCATCAGGCTGACGGTAGGTGTAGGTTCGGGCTCGGTGCGATAGTTCCCAAGGATGTGCGGGATGGCAGCTTCATTAACCGCATGCCAACCTCACATGAGAGGCTACTCGAGAACCTGATAGGCAAGAAAGCTGCCAAAGCCCACCTGGCTTCGAAACAGAAACATGCTGCCACAGTGAAGCCGCAAAACCCTGTAAAGCCCACGCCGACCAAAGAAGAAAGCGACGAAGAGGAGGGGCGATCAGCTTCGTTCAAATCCAAGCGCCAGAGACGCGCCAATCCACCATTAGCCAAGCAGGAGGAGAGCGACGACGAGGACGAGGAATCAAGGGCCTTGAGTGTCCGCTCAAAGAAACTCAAAACCAACCCACAGTCCCCAGAAATAGGAGAGAAGGACGAAGCTATGGCCAATGGACCAGAAGACGAGCTTGTCGAGGAGAAGGCCGAGGATGTCAAGAAACATAAGCCAGTATCACGCCCACCCAAGGCCAAGCCAACGAGCTACCTGGATGAGATTCTCGGCGAGAAAGCCAAGAAAAAAAATAAGAAGAAGAAAGTGGAGGGCGTCAATGAGAAGACAGACGACTGAACTCATGTCCCGAGTATAGTCGACGAGCCGACGAACAGTGTGAATGATACCCAGCATAGTTGAATATAACTTTGTACAGACATTCCGACCGGCATGCTGGAGACCTCTTGTGTTGACAACTTGCTAACCGTGGGAAAGCCGAAGACCTTGAGGTTCAATTGCTTACAGATGCTGCTAGCCTTACTCTCGAACAATCAAGCTCGCCATACCCATGCCTGTTCCAATACACTTGCTCAACACACCAACCTGCTTGTCCGTCCTCGCCATCTCATGCAACAAAGTAGCCAGCATCCTGCCGCTGGTCGCGCCCAGCGGATGTCCCAACGCAATAGCTCCTCCATTGGGGTTTATCCTGTCCATGTTGTTCTCCAGCCCCAGTTTCCGAATGCAGTACAGCGCCTGGCTTGCAAACGCCTCGTTGATTTCCCAGATATCCACTTCTTCCTTCTTGACACCCGTGTACTCCAGTAACGCCGGGATAGCCCGCGCAGGCCCAACCCCCATCTCATCTGGCGAGCACCCAACCACCTGCGAGCCGGCGAACTTGCCGATGATGTGCGATGTTAGTCCAAGCTCAGCCGCGGTCGAGCGGCGCATCATGAGTGCAGCAGAAGCGCCGTCGGACACCTGACTGCTGTTTCCTGCCGTGCTTGTACCGTCGCTCTTGAACGCTGGCTTCATCGTGCCCAGTTTCTCGACCGTGGTACTTGGCCGAATGCCATCGTCCTGGGTAACTGTGATCTCTTTCTCGCTCTCCGGAACCTCAGGGTCAATCCACCTCGTAGTGACAGGAACAATCTCTTTCTCGAAGAAACCCGACTCCCTCGCCTTTGCCGCGCGCTTGTGCGACTCGGTCGCAAACGCATCCTGGTCTGCGCGGTTCACGCCGTACCTTTCCGCCACGTTTTCGGACGTGATGCCCATGCTCATGATGCAGTCTCTTGCCTCTTTCACGGGCGACTCCTTCATCTCCTTCCATAGCTCCGTGGGAATAGCCCTGCTGCCGTAGTTGCGGGTCATGCTCTCCATGCCGCCACCGATACCAACGTCGATCTGCCCGACGGCAATTGCATTCGCAATATGTGTTATGGCAGTAAGACCGGATGCGCAAGCGCGGTTCGCCGTGCTGAACGATGTGGTGGTGGGGATGCCGACGTGGTTAGCGGCCATGCGGCCTGCTTTCGAGCCGCCGAGTTCGGACAGGACGGTGCCAATGCAGACATCGTTGATTTTCGACGGGTCGAGGTTGGGGAACTTGGTGATGGTGGCTTTCAGGACCTAGGATTGTCGGTACTTGGCTGAGGCGGCGCAGCAGAGTGGAGGGCAGCGGTACGTACAGCAGCGAGCAGCTCATGGTCGTATGCGTCTCTTAGGCCGCCCTTCTTTGCTCTGGTGACAGGCGTTCGGAGAGCCGAGAGGAAGACGACATCGTGGGGCTTCTTTTGCAAAATGTTCTTGACGCCTTTTTGCACAAAGCCAGCCATGATGGCAGGTGTGAATGCAACAATACAACGCCAATTGCACTAACAAGAGAGAAGAAAGCGAGGCGGAACAAGAGAGGAAAGAGTGTGAGACAAACGACGGAGCCAAGGGCTAAGACAGGAAGAAAATAGGTGGTAGCCGTGCACGAGATGCATGGCGGCTACGGGCGAGGTTGCTGGAGCTTCGGCAGTGATGCGCGGATAAGACTTGATCCACAGTCGACGTGCGGGGAGAGAAGTGCCGACTAGTCCGCCGAGCGGCGGCGTTTTCCGCAGCCCAGCACGCGCCACGGAAAACAGCCCTACGCGTCGGATAACAAACATCAGTAGAAAGGGACAGAAACTGACAAAAGCTGATGGTTCAATTCGTCCAATCTATCAGAGCGAAGAAACGCACGGAAGTGCTTAACCCCGGGGGAGGGTCACGGCTCCCACTCCTTTTCCGCCCCATGCAATATGCCACCCAACGTGCAATCGTCTCTCATAATCACTCTTACCATCTCGTCTGGACAGATCAAACCCACCGACCGGGGTCGGCATGCGGAAACTCATGGTGGGATGCCTACGCGGCGGGGTATACAAGGCGGAATACGTCGTTCAAGACATACCAGCTTCCGGCTTCGCTCTTGAGCTGGAAAGTCTGAGTGTAGCTCATGGGTTGCTCCTGTCCATCCACCTGTGCTTCTGTAAGCATCTTCAACCAGATGATGCCCTCCAAAAGGGTATTCGTACCTGCAGAGCGCCGGTAACCATGACGATGATACCGTCTTCGGCCGAGGGCTGTGCATCTTTGGTGGCGACCTTGTGAATGACCTGGTTGAAGGGGAGGTTCTGAGCGCATCAGCATCCGCGTTGTGGTACGCGTTCGAAGTGCATACCGTGAGCTTCTCGACGATGCCGTCCGCACCCTGGACAGGCTGCTGCTCGAACGTGAGCATCGACTGCGGGCGCTACATAGGGTCAGCCATGCTATCCGAGAACCGAAGAGGGGACCGCCATACGTAAAGCGCCTTCAGAGCGGGGCGGTTCTTGTCAAAGGTGTCATAGTAGAAGTCGACGAATTGCTCTGACGAACATCGTTAGCGTTGCGGTCGGGGCAGCGTCGTGGCAACGTGGCAGGCATAGAGGGTCGCAAGGCATCGCAGGAAGTCTCGGGGCTGGTTACCGGCAATCGTCTGGAACTCTGGGTCAATGTCAGTCGATTGCTGCAAGTGTTTACAGGCGCGGGGCCCCTTGGCGGAGGGGTGTATGCGCTTGACGTCTTACCGGCTGCCATTTCGACGGTGCAGGTCTGGGATTAAGGGAGAGTGTGTGGGACGGGTCGTGTGGGAGGGGCGCGCGCGCAGATTTTCAAGAGTTGCTCGGGTTGTCGTCGTCAGGCTGTTGCGCTGGGGTGTTAGGCACATCGTGGTGGGGCAGCTTTCATCGGCCCGTTCTTTGTTCCGCGGCCAATTTCTTTCTTTCCTGCATCTCGGCTCAAGCCCCGTCAATCCTCAATCCTCAATCCTCAACCCTCAACCATTTGAACGCCTTGTGGTCACCGCTAATAGCTTGGTCGCATGCGGATCACAGTTCAAGTCGATTCCAAAATATAGTGTAAGTCAACGTCCACACCGCACGCGCCCTCCTATGATGATAAACCATTCTATAACTTCTGAGTTTTCGATGAAGTTTCAAACAAGCATGTCAAGCTCAACAATCTGAGACGATTTCCCTTCAACACTTGTATTTCGATGCTATGCGAACTTCCGCTGATAGCATATAGAACAGTGCTCACGCAAAGCCCTACCTGAGGCTGCTACGCAACCGCGTCTACCTTCGCCTTCTATTTAATCCCGTACTTGTCATCATAGACCCTTTGCCTGGAACGACTTGACCGTATCAACGATGCTCTCCTCGAACGTCTTATACTTCAATCCAAGTACTTGGACACTGCGCTCGTTGTCGAAGGAGAAATAATTCTTGATTCCCCCCTCGGGATAATCACCTCCTGGCGTGGATTCGGTAGGTAGGTCCCTGAACTGCGGGAAGTGCTTCTTAACGATCTGCCCAATCTCCTTGTTTGAGAAGTGGCCGGCCAAAGTGAAGAAACGCTTGTTGGCTGCCTCTTCCTTCTCCGCCGCTGCGACGTGAGCCTCAGCGACGTCTCGTACATCGACCCACATATGCACACCGGTAGCTGCAATTTCGTCTTTCCACTTGCCTTGTACGGCTGCTAAAATACGCTGGTTCGATGTGTTGAGGCTGTCCAAACTATCGAGAGCGTGAATCTGTCCCATTGTGTTAGTGACTGTGCATGACGTGCAACGTAGACTGTCACTTACGATTGGCCCGAAGACTAACGGCGGATTGACTGTTGCGATAGTGAAAGTGGGCTTTTCCTTCTCCAAGAATTCCCACGCTGCCTTCTCAGCAAAGGTTTTCGAGGCCCGGTATCCTGCCTGGGGGCTCTCTAGCGCCTCTTCGTGCGTTATAGGATTCCAGTCTTCCTCCGAGTAGACATGGCCTGGCCAATTGCCTTTGCCGGGATTGACAATGGCCGCAAAAGATGATGTTATCACCACACGCTTGACCGAAGGAGCTGACGTTTTGATCGACTTCAATATGCCCGTGGTGCCAATGACTGCAGGGTCAAGAAGGTCCTGGCTGGTCAGCTGCAAAGCTCACTTTCTTGCTGGCCTGCACTCACTTTCTGCACATCTGTTACATTAAAATGAAACGGGCTCGCTGTATGCAACACGGCCTCGAAGGGCGGGTCTGATACCACCGCCTTGTCGAAGGCGCCTTCCTGTGCAATATCTGGCACGATGGCGAAGCTCAGCTGGCCGCTGTCTACGGCGCTTTTATTGTCGGCCTCGATCTTGTCGGCCTTCTCCTGTGTGCGCACCGTAGTAACAACAGAATGTCCTCGCTTTAACAGCACATCCAAGGTATGGGCAGCGATGAAGCCGCTTCCGCCAGTGAGCAGGACTCTGGTCATGGTTGCGAATGTGAATGTTACAGACGGTATCGAGTGTAGAGAAGCAGAGCAGGAAACAGAGAAACTGACGACAGCGTGGACATGATGTCGCCATCCTTTATGTACTAGCTGCGGGGCAAGAGCAACCGAATCGACCTTCGGATATAGCTCCAACCTCCTTGATGCTTATCAAACACCTGTGACGAATCTCTGATGACGGTAGGATTTATCTCCGACATACTGCCTAGGTACCGGTATCGCTAGTTGTGGTATGTGTGTCTGTACCACCATGTCTTCCATCCGACGTTTCGGGTGGCGACTCATTTACGCAACAGAACCGCGCTTAGAGAGCTCAAGTATGTAGGCACGGGCAGCGCACCCTGACGTGCATGAGGGCTGTGCGAGTAAGACGAATGACCACTGCTCCCCTAGACTAGCTGACATGCCAAATAGGAAGAATGTCAAGCTGAACATAGCTGCGCGGAGCTGCGGCGGGGCAATGTGGTGGAAGCGGTGGTGGGGCAAATGAGGGGCGAAAGGGTCTTCGCAACTCGGATTCGATCTCTTATCCCATACCCTCGTTATCATCAGTATCCAAGGCTCAATCCCACATGTCTGCTGTTAAGAGGAACCCGCCCTTCAGGGCTGAACACGTCGGGTCGTTGCTTCGCCCGCAAGAGCTCGTGCAGAAGCGGTACGATGTCGCTGATGGCAAAGCACCGGCATCGGAGCTAGTCCCGCTGGAAGACAAGCTCATCGAGGAAGTGATTAAGACGCAGAAGGATGCAGGACTCCACGTTGTGTCCAGTGGTGAATACACTAGGTATTTCATGCATTTCTCCTAGCGCGAAGACCAAACCCAGAAACTGACCAGCATGGTACCAGACACATGTTCTGGGGCACTTTCTTCGAAGAGCTCAATGGCATGAGGGAGCTGCAACTCGGGGTGCTGAAGGGCTACGATGCGGATATGTTCCGGCCGTATGCACCTGACGTCAAATCGTTCTTCGAGTCGAAGGCAATTCCAAACCAGGTTACGGTATGCACGGGCAAGATTTCCCATCCTGGACATTCGAGCAACCAGCGCGAGGTCGACATTATGAAGAAGTTGGTGCCCGAAAGCGAATGGAAGAACATCAAGATCACGGTGATTTCCCCCTCGTGGTACCACTTCCGATACAAGACTGGACGAGCCTACCCGAAAGACGTGTATGCCAACGATGAGGAATACTTTGAGGATGTAGCGAAAGCATACCAGGAAGAGCTGAAGTTCTTGCACGGTCAGGGGATCAGGAACATACAAATCGATGACCCGAACCTCGCCTACTTCTGCTCCGAGGCTATGTTGGAAGGCTGGGCAGCCGACAAGGGCAATGATAAGACCGCAGATGAGATGCTTGATGCATACGTCAAGTTCTACAACAAGTGCTTTGAGAGACCGGAGGACATGCATCTCGGTATTCATTTGTGCCGTGGAAACTACGTTGGCAGCCGCCACTTTTCCGAGGGCGCCTACGACAAGATTGCGAAGAAACTCTTCCAGGTAAATGGCGCATCTTCAATGAAGAGCTTCGTGTCTGACGTTCTGTAGGACCTCAACGTCGACACGTACTATCTCGAATATGATACGCCGCGCGCCGGTGGCTTCGAGCCATTAGCACACCTGCCCAAGAACAGTACGTCAAGACGACCTCCCATGGGTTACAATCGAGTGGATCATGGGAAAGTGACTAAACTCGGACAGAGAATGCCGTCTTGGGTGTTGTAACCTCAAAATTTCCTGAGCTCGAAAACAAAGACGAGATGGTTGCTCGCGTGAACCAAGCAGCCGACTTCGTCGCGAAGGGCACCGGCCAATCCAAAGAAGATGCACTACAGCAACTTTGCGTCAGTCCGCAGTGCGGTTTTGCAAGCCACGCTGAAGGCAACGCGTTGGGATATGAAGACATGCGGAAGAAGCTACAGCTCGTCCGGAGCATCGCGGATACACTCTGGCCCGGACAACAGTAATTCATGGAACGCATGTCAGGAGAATTGGGACATTTCCATATGAGAGATGAAGTGGCCTGAACGCCCTGGAGCCGAGAAGTCCAGAGGCTTCATGTTTAAAGCTTAACCTACTACGCAGAGAGGAAGATAGCTTTGATCTCAACATCAAACACTAAACGAAGATAGTGTAACCATGCACAAGCAAACAAAAGTTCACTTTCCAACGTCCCGCTCCTCCTTCATCAGCGCGAACCAATCAATCATCGTTCGACCCTCATTGACCACCATAGGATACTCTTCTTTCAAGCCCCTAGCCTTTATGTTCTGCAAGGTCAAATGCTCGTTGGTCACGGTGACTCCATCACAGTCATCACCGTGCACGCTGCATTTCAAGACGCTACCTCCGGTCTTTTTGGTTTCCTCTTCGTTGCTTTCTTTGTTGTGGTCGTTGAACGCTGCGTTCAGGGCAAGACTGGCAGCTTTCATACTGTCTGAGCGGGCGCGACCAATCCGACTCGCAGTCTTCTGTCGTGCCTGAACTAGGTCGAGCATCGATGGACCGGGGAGATCCTTGTGAATGGAAGCGCTGCGGGACGAGACATCTACGATGGTGAGCACCTAATTTGCTGAAACCCGAATGAGCTTGCTTACTTGAGACAACCTTGGGCTTGCTACCTGCAAGGAAGAGACCACTCGAAACTCGCGAGAGGGGGCGAGACGGCGGGCGAGGGAGCGTATTGTTGAGTTCAGCCAGGGAGTTACCGCTTGTAACACGAGAAATAGGACGCGACTGCGACTGAGGGAGTATGTTATTGAGTTCTGCCAGTGAGATACTGCTCGTAACTCGGGAAACAGGACGAGACGGCTGCTGATTGCGTACGTTGTTCAAGCTGCTAAGGTATGAATTGACCGCGTGTGGGTTCAGAAGTTCTACGCTTGTCAGCCACTCTAGCCCATAGCTTTCCTATAATTCGCTGACTCACCCGGGTGTTTCTCCTGTAGTGCGAGAAGTCCCTCGATAACGGGTCCCTGCTCCAACAACGTCTGCATCCGAGAGGTAGACGCCACGGTACCGAATGGAGCTGGCGACAACGCGTGTGATGCCCAAGGCTTCGGCGTGTTCGCTCTCGATTGTGTCGGCGTTCCTCGGTGAGAGCCAGGTGCGGACTGAGCCAGAAACATAGCACGATCATTGTAATGGCCCTTCGCTTCGTTCTTAGTGACCTCAAGGTGGAAGCGGCCCTGCGACCATTCCACAGACTCATCACTTTGTGTGGCTACGTGCGGTTAGTATAGATCGACATATGTGACATGCGCGCTTGTCACTGGCCTACGCCTTCAAGTGCACGCCAACTTTCTCTCCACCTTCTACTCACGATTTACTCCATAATCTGACTGCTTCAAGCCTTGGATCCCGTCTGTCCGGGCTCCAAACGCGCCAGTGCCAGCATCTTCTTTCTTCTCTTTCTCTTGGTCCTCCCAGGTATGCACCATGCTCCGGTGCAGTGCGGCAACTTCAGGCTCATAGCGAACGCCAGGCACACCGCCTGGGCGGAACGGCGGCGCGGTGTCGACAGTCGTACCGACGATGTGGATGCCTTTTTTGGTCGCAAACGGAATTGGCTCCACAGGAACCCCGACTGTCGAGTACATGTAATGTCCGCGGTACCAGTAGGCGATTCCGGTCTCGATCGGGTGGATGCCGTAGAATCCGGAGATGTTTACTTCCATGCCTTTGGCCTTTTTGGCGCCAGAAGGAAGGCTCTTGGCCATGATGTAGACCTTGCGGGCACTCGGGGTTGGGGTTGGGGCAGGCGATGGGGCAGGGGTTGGGGACGATATGACTATCGTAGGCCCCGACGTGGGAATGTACTTACGCAGTCGAAACCCATCATGGGACTCCATCGTGACCGTGCTTAGTGGCTGTGAGAGGCGGCGGCCAGGTTGAAAAGGTTTCGACAAACGAAAGAGCTTGGCACCTGCCCGTCAAGTTGCTGAGGTAATGAGGTGAAGGACGCCGACAGGCTCTGTCACGTACGGCTCAAACATGCCCTTCACCCAGCAAGTTGGCCTCGCATATATCGACAGCTTGTGTGTACTTTGGAGCTAAAGTGTCAGTCAAAATTGATTCATATGTGTTGCTCCAGCACCTAGATACTATATCAAGTATCCATATGATGGCAGAATAGAACAGCTGCCACCCCCAAGATCATGACCCAACTATCGAGCATGTGCTGTTTTCAAGTGTTTTTCTAGGGCCAGCTCTGCCAGCCAACACATCTCAACACATCTATCAAATTGGACAAGATTGGATTGTACTACATACTCGATGTATATATTGTAGAGATTCACTATGAGGTAGGGTGGCTCAATGAAGTAGGGGGGACAAAAAGGTGTTGTGCTTTGCCAATGCGCAAAGGGACCAAAAAAGCGGCTAACCTCGATGTATATATCACATAAACAATGCATCTGTCGATATTTCTCTGAGCTTAAAAATGATTTGAAGCGCTTCGCCACCGACTCGCTTCAACCAGAATACCCTAGGCGGCTAAAGAGACGTGTTGATCTGTTTCTGTGCAAACGAAGTCGATGCGAAAGGACCATCATGCAGAAGCTCACTCGAGACACAGGTATTAGGTAATTTGTATACATTCATGGTATCAAAACATAGCTCCACTAAGTTTCCTCCCCATGGATCAACTCTCTACCTATCGCTTCTACTGGCGGCCAGAAGATGTGCCGTCCTCGGGGCCAGGAAGACCTTCGTCATCCTCAGGCTCGGCATAAGTACCGCCCTGCTTTGTAGCACCGCGAGTGCGGCTGTCGATTATGTTGAAACTGTCGATGGCGTCTTTCTCATCACGCTCTGTATTTCGTAAGCGTATGTCAACGTATACATATATAGATATACCTACCGAGCTGTTCATCTGAGTCGGCGTTCCCAAAACCGTACGGGTCCTCTACGGGAGCTTCGTCGCGCTGGACAGGAATTGTGCTCTGGCCGGTACGGCTGGCGTAGTCATTGTCGCTGGCATCACCGGCGGGCATCTGCTCGTTCGAAGACATGTTTGGAAGAGTGCGTGGGAATTGTGTATGCAGGAATGCGAGAAATATTGCGAATTGTTGTTTGTTGCTAAGATTTGGTTGATGATTTAGAAGGCAATCAGTAGCAACTGCAAAGTTACTTATGTCCATGCTGATAGACCACCGTCCGTCACGGAGATAGTGCTGTATCAAAGCCACCGACGGCGCAATGCAATAGAGAAGCGTCGATGTCCGCGAGCCTTCCATGATCATGACAACATAATACCATGGAAGCTTCGGCAGATATGGCACGCTATGCTAAACACGGGGTAGCACTGCCAAAAAGGGACAGGTTCGCGTGCGAGAGGCAGATGGCTGGGACAGTTTCAATAAAGAAACCTAGGTACGCTTAGTAGCATGATCGTCTTGCCGTCCATACTTATTTATGGGTGAGACTAGTTGGCACGTCAGAGCCGTTGCTGATGGATCTCGATAGCATCTTGGTTCGCAGCAATGTCAGACAAGGCAGCAACCACTATTGTGCAATGCACAGCCAAATGACCTGGGACATACCAGACGTCGTCATGCTTTCGCAAAAAGGGTCCAATAGCAAACCGGCAATGGGACGCTGAAGGGACGGAACATTCGACGACTCTACCAGGTACAAGCCAGCCTCGATCCACCTAATATCTCTTGTCACCCCGGCGACTGTTTCTCCAAGGCTTAGTAGACGTCAATGAAGGCCCAGCTTCGCCTAGCGCCAGGCACAGGGTGCAGATCTGCCGAAGATCGATTTTTCAGATTCGCTAATCTGATGGCTGGGATCGCATTCCGATGATGTCGATGTGAATATGAGACTGACGCGCTAACGCGAAAAAATCGTGACGCGTCTTTCAGCCGAATAGGGTAAGCTCGAAACGAGGGAAAAGACGACAATGACAAGTAACCGGAGTAAAAGTAGGCAGTAAACATGACGCGAGTTGTTACAAGACTGACTTTGACTGAGCTACGGGGCACATGAAATGCTCTAAACAACCACCATGAACGACCCATACGCGTGGGTATCTATAATACACGCAAGTAGACGATCTACGTATGACAGACTGGCTCATCCTGTCACGATTGCAACCATGGACACACTCCTGCAGTTACCCCCCTACCATCTGAAAAGATCCTTACATGGATCTGTAGCCAAGCTGACGAGCACTTAAAAACCAGGAATGGCCGAAACAATCACTCCTCTTCGTAGTTGACGGCGGCCTTCTTCCTGCCACTCCTAGACTCTGTCAGCTAAAATCAAACAGGGAGTCCAGCGCCACGGTACCTCTTCTGCGGGGCGGCCTTGTCGGCAGCAGCCTTCCTGCCCCGCTTGGCCTTGGGTGGCTCGGGCTCTTCGGCAGTGTCATCTTCATCGACATCCTCCTTGGGCACTGCCTTCCGACCACGCTTGCCCTTAGGAGGCTCGGGCTCTTCCGCATCGTCTTCCTCGACTTCTTTCTTCGGGGCTGCTTTCCTGCCGCGCTTGGGCTTGGGTGCCTCGACTTTCTCAGCAGCATCGTCCTCATCGTCCTCTTCCTTGGCGGCAGTCTTCTTGCCCTTGCCGCGCGCTTTCTTGGGAGCAGGAGCTTCGTCGTCGTCGTCCCCCTTGTTAGCACGACCTCGCTTTGCCTTGGGCTTGGGAGCGTCTTCGTCGTCCTGCACGTTCGCTTAGCTTCGAGCAGAAGCATACTATCTTGAGTTCCTTACCTCAGCGTCTTTCTTGGCCTTCTTCTTCTTCTGAGCTGCGGTAAGACGGAAGCCCTTTTGACCAGGGCGGTTGCACTCGATATCCTGTAAAGATTGAGCGATGTAATAATGCGAGATGATCGCTTCACTTACGCCTTTCCAATCCTCATCGGGAACGTGTCCGTTCTGCAGAGCGAAGTCAACCTTCTCTTGCAACTCTGCGGGAAGCTCCTCATAGCCATCGACCATGTCCGTGTCGCCTCCACTCTCCTCGACGAGGTTGGCAACCTGCGCCGGCGTCACGCATCCCCTGGCCACGTTAGAGCTACCGACATGTGTTAGATTCATGCACGACCTACCAATGCTTGTATGCCCAGCTGGTGTGATCCTGGATGGTGACCTGTGTGGCAAAGCGAAGCTCGCCCTTCTGAATCTTCACACCTGCGTTCTTGCACTCGGTATTCTTGCAACTAGCGCGAGCATTCTTGGATTCCTCTGCGTGAAGTCAGATCAGACTCTGCAAGAGTTCATCGTCACGAGATTCGCAATGCACGCGTAGTTGACTTACCCACGCGGTACGGCATGATTAGAAGCGCGTCTGCTACGCTGCGTGATGAAGATGACTGGCGGGGTTGATGCGCGTTACGGAGGGAGAGAGAGAGAGTGAACAGCGAGCAGGCGGTACTGTGAGACGCGATTTGTGCGCAGGGTTGAACGGGCGGCATGCGTTGGTTGGGGAAGCTGCTATGCAGCTTGCGCTCGGGCCCTACGCGTCGCAAACACGGTGGACGTCATGCATCTGAAAAAGTTTGGCGACACTGCGCAGACAAGTCCACCGCAGGCCAGCGTGCATCAATGAGCTCGGTCCACACGTGCTTCCGCAGCGCGCTCACACACACATTCCGCCCGTCAACCGCAGACGCCGCCGCGTCCTGGACAGTCCCTGCCTTTCTCGTGCCCGCCTGCACTCGCCCCCGTGGTCGCCCCTTCACCTCTGCAAAACGCCGCAGTGCCAGCGCTGAAGCCCACCCCATCCACCTCGAACCTGCTCTCGAGACATCTCACAAACGCACTGCCTGGCAAATACCGCAGAAACCCACCAGACCGCCGCTCAGCTCGTGTATACCTCTCCCTGCACAGCATGTGCGCGCCGATATCCTGCACTGGCTCCGTGCCATGGACCCTTTCCTCCCACCGCATCTCCGACGCAGTCGATCGGACGAACCCGACGGCCCAGCGGCATCCGCCTTCTCCTTGACGAGCGATGCATCGGTGACGGCATCGGACATTGCGTACTTCTTGGTCGCCGCTCAGTGTTATTCTCATGATATCCTGAGCCACGTGGGCCTGAGGGAGAAGCGTTGGGATGCTGTGGTCTGGATTGCTAAGAAGCTTGTCGGTGATGGAAAGGCGTCAACCCAGGCTCCCATAAACCTCGAACCGTTTGCCCTTGCAATTCCTCCCGAACAGCAGCACCTGTCGCTCTCAGAGCTTACAGATAATGTTCTCAGGACCCAATCGCCGTGCATCGCTTTCCCACTTCCTACCAAGCCGGCTTATAATCTGGATGAGCTTACTTCCATTCCAGAAACCATCGAGCCGAGACACAGACTGATCAAACGAGCCTTGGGGCAGCTCTGGCGTACCTTGGGCACTATGATCTTGACCGCCGCCGAGGATCAGCCTGATCATACAATGATCATGCATCGTGTGCTCGAGATCCTAGCCTACCTCCACCACAAGGGTCTCATACCAGACTCCGTTTACGCGCACAAACCGGAACCGGACAACTATGCTCTCCAGCAGCCTCCGACGTTACACGTTCTTTCGTCCAAGATCTTGACGGCCCTCTCGGACGCTCAATGGAGAGCCCATGAAGCCTCTGTTAAAACCGCAACCGAGCGCCTCAATGCATCATACTTCTTAGGGCATGAAATACCAGGCTCACGATATAAGGTGCAGGTGACGGAAGTGGCCCCGGAGCTGTGGCTTGAGCTTGTACTTTGGTCTTGCCTTCATGGCGGGTGGACGATGGACGGGTCTGCAATCCTTGAAGAAATTGCTTCGCACCGAGGAGAGCGACCCTGGGTCCTAACGAGCTGGAAAGAGCTGCTCGATACCGAGGGAGAAGAGCAGAAAACCGCCGCTCAGAGAAGCTGGGTCTTGTTTGGAAGCCGTTCTGAGAGTGTCCCACATGCCAAACAACGAGCACGGATGCAGCGAAAGATTAGTAGCGAGGTTGTCACCGCTATCGTTGACGGGCTTGTGAACGACGTGCGCTTGGGCGTCGGTGCTCGAGGAACCACACCCGAATATTTGGTCGACCGTATCAAAACTCTCAAGCAATTTCTCGACAATAATTCGCTTAGTTTAGGCTCAACAACCTGGGATTCGGTCATGTTGCGTCTTCTCGAATCGGGTAGTGTCGTTCCGGAGAAGCGACCAGAGATGGTGTTAAGCATTCTTGATCTGGCATCCGAGTTTGGCTCGGAAGTCAGTGCTGTGAATGCATCTCCAAAACCGAGAGCAACGGAGTTCGAACCACCTTATTTCTTTGAACCGACCACAGTACCTATTAGCCTGTTACACCGGACGATACGATCATACGTCCATATTGGCGATATTGCGGGCGCCATGAACACGTTGGAGAAGCTTCAACAGCTTACAGACCAGAATAAGCAAAAGTCACTGGCGCACTTTTTTGAAGTCTTAAGGTCTATTCCACTCCGCCAGAACGAACTGTTCACGAGCCGACTGCCTCCCATCGAGTTTCCGGCTTTCGAGAACCAGCTGTCTGTGCCTCTACTAGCCAAACTTCTTGATCTCATCACAGATGCCAATATGTACGACCTGGGCCGATGGTTCCTGTTTTCAGAAGACTTGGATGGACCACTGATCCGGCCCGGAATGTACGGGAACTTCGTCATGGCCGCATCAATTATTCGTTTCGGTACAATGGCTGGTGAACATGATCTGGTTCTCAAGATTGTGGCCAAGACGAGCACCGAGGAGAGCACTCGAGGAACATCTCTTAAACATCGCATGCCACACGAATTCTTCACTGCACTGTTACGAAGCCAGATCAAGCTACACCGGTGGGCATCTGTGCGTGCAATGCAGAACTATGCGCTGGAGTCCCCAGGTTTCCGCGTGAAGCCGGAAATCCTGGCGCAACTTGCTGCAGAACTGCTCTGCGGTTCGGCACCAACGGCGGGAGCGGAAAGCACCAATGGTGATGCCCGAACCGCGTTTTCGAATATGCTCTACACGTGGGAGAGCTTGGTTTTGAATGACATGCGGAACGAGTTGTATTGCATTCTAGCTATACTGTCATCCGTCCACGCCGAATGGAAGGACTATTGCTCACAATTCCTTGCTTTCTCGGCACAACAGGGTATGAAGCTGTCCACAGACGACTTCAACAATATACTAAGTGGGGTGCTTGATGGGTACGGGACCCTGAAAGCCAAGGAAGTGGTGGAGAAGTGGTGCTACCAACCGCCTCGAATGTTCGAGCCGTACAGGGCCCCTGGTGGGCTGCCTACCATGTCCAAGTATCGCCCCACCAAGGCAGAGGAGTACGAGAGCCGGCCTGAGAATATCGAGGTTCACCAGGCTTCTGGGGCGAAGCTCGTCTTGCAAGGGCGCATACATGCCAATCGGCAAACGGTCTGGGCCATTCTGCGTAAGGTGCAGCAGGAGTACGAGGAGATGCTCCAAGGTAGAGGCGAAGAAGCGTCGCTCGCGAAGCGCGGTGAGATGCGCGAGACGCTCAAGTGGGCCGCTAGACTGCTGTACTACATGGGGTTCGACTACGAGGATATCATTCGAGATCTGGGCAGTCTTGCAGTGTTGGCCGATGTC
This sequence comes from Karstenula rhodostoma CBS 690.94, assembly GCA_010093485.1. Lineage (NCBI taxonomy): Eukaryota > Fungi > Ascomycota > Dothideomycetes > Pleosporales > Didymosphaeriaceae > Karstenula > Karstenula rhodostoma. The sequence goes on from MU001500.1 coordinate 1,363,900, forward strand.
GAGACTCCGGTGGCGTCTACGGCGACGCTACGGCTTTGGGAGGAAGGACCGGTGCTGTAAACACAGGGGCCGGGTTCGGCGAAGTGCGTTGTCTCGGACCTGGAGTATAAAATTTGGTAAAAAGTTCAATACAATGTCCAGACCCACCCGTACACGTGAGCGCCCCTGTTACCTAGGCACATGCACTATGTAACTACGTGGACTCTTGCTTGACCCGCTGTGTATCTGGCTTTTTTACAGGGTGACGAATGAGCGGCATCGGCCCACAGTAGAGATGGTGGAAAGATCTCAAGCGACACAGGTGGAAAGATCTCAAGCGACACAGGCATCACAGGGCTAGCTGTCCAATCAGCTAGTCTCAGGGTCCGATGACACGTTGTTCGATGTGCCTGTCTGAAGCGCAATTCGGCCAGTGACAATTTGCAAGTGGAGCGTCAACGGCTCGGCTGTGGTCATTGCGGATGCTGAGCCTCGTTGGAGCCCGGCGCTGGCCGCGAGCATGTAGCGGAGGAGAGGAGACAAGAGGAGAGAAGAGCCCGCAGCCCACGAAGCAATTCAAAGCTCGCACGGAGCGGTCCCGAGAGGGTCAGGCTATATACAGACGCATGTTTTATCAGGCTTGAGCCTTGGAGACGACGTGCAGGGGCAGCGTCGGCGGCCCGCTGCTGTACGTACACTTCTGCGTTTGCACCGCTACACCGCCCTTTCTCTGCCGATGCCAGAGCGTACCGATAGGTGCGACAAGCCCCGAGGCGACGTCAATGGAAGCGTCCCAGGGACGATGCATGGATACGTCTCCGCGTGTTAAACATGTAGCACCTGCGATGGTGGGTGCGATTGTCGTGCAGCAAATGGGCTATGACGACGCGGGGGAGAAAATCGTCGTGGACAGAGAGCAGGTAGTCCGAGCGAGGCATGTGGCATGTACGTCGTCGGCGGATGCATGCACGTCTTCTGGTGGTGTCTGGAGCCCGGCCAATTACGGCCCTCTGGCGCAGCCTGACGCTGCATTTAGCCCCGGCGTCCTCACCAAAGCGTTTTGAATCTTCGCCTAGTTTGGTGGGGAATGGCCAGTCCGCAACGCGAGGGGCACACGACAGCGAGCAGCCCGCGAGCAGCCCGTCGCAGAGCGAGCGCCCCGAGAGACGGCCGCCATCGCTGCCGCCTGGGGGCACTCGGCGCATCGACACGCATCGCCGCTCGCCGTCTTGGGTTGTTGTTGGCTGCTCGGAGGTTGGCTCATACTTGGTGCTGTGGCTCTCCCATCTCACCGCCGCTGGTGCCATACTGCGCTAGCGCCCCAGCTTGTCCCACTCGGGCAAGGCGGGCCAAGATTTCCCGAAATTTTGAGGAAAGAGCAGAGCGCCCATCCCGCTCCCTCACCCTCCATACCACCTACAGACAACGAAGTCGCCATATCCTCCACAGAGACCACAGACCCATTTACCACCCCATCTTCGTCGAGACAATGCCGCAGGCAATCGCTGAGCTCTAAATCCCCTCTGGGCGGCCCACAACCCATGTGGGCCGTTCCAGCCGGCCGCTCACGAGTATTCACACCTCTACGACGATTCAATCCACGACCGCGTGAAGCACCTCTGCTCGCACGCCTACTCCAGATTGATCCATCGTCTGCCCTGCGCTGCCAATCCACTATTGTCACTTCTGTTGGACACCTCCACCAGGAATCGACTTCACCAAGGCCCATCATAGTTACGAGCCTTGCGCCCAGTACACCACACTCTACTTAACCGAACGCTAGCATCTTGATCCCTTTGACCTCCCGACTGCAACTCAGATCCCCCTCCTCCCTCTCCCTTCCTCCTCTCCAGCACATCGCGAACCAGCCTCCCACTTCGCATATCCACGCGGGAAAAAATATATCAAACGATTCCAATGGCGCATTCAGCCCAATCGCGCGCCCTCATGACCGAGCTGGGTGGTCAACATCTGCATGAGCATCACCCGACACACGACACCCCCGCTGGCATTCGCAGAAGCGACCAGCGTTCCGCTTCATCCGACGAAGCCGCCCCGAATAACACTGGCCATGCTGGCGGCCGCGGCGATGGTCAAGCCACAGCCGAAGAAGCGTCCAACGAGGATGACGACGAAGACAGTAGTGTTGCTCAAGATGACCTGGAAGAGGACGGAGAAGATCCAGACACAATCGCCCCGTCTCATGGCCGTGGCAAGGGCAAAGGCAAAGGGATGCGCCCCTCAATCTACATTGAGCCTGTCGATGAAGACGAGTCACACGCCGAGGAAGAATCCGTTCCTCATGAGACGGGGCTGACTGTCAGCAAACATCCCGTTAGCAGCTTGCTGGTCGGGAACAAGAAGCGTACCTTCAGCAACCTTTCCAACACCTCAGTGTTGTTTGGAGATGATGATTTGGACAACCATGGCTTCCCGCGACGCAAGATGGCGCGGAAGCTTAGCAACAGCAGCTTCAAGCCCCTGTTAAAGTACAAGGAGAATGCTAACGAGGACATGAATGACATCGAGAACGCTATTGAGACCGACGACGAAGATTACAGCGGTGTCAACCTCGTACCAGAGGACGACGATTCTGAAATAGAAGACATTGAGCAACAAGAAGAAAGTTTTATCATTCAAGAAGAGGAGCACAGCACTTCTGCTCTCATCAATCAGTTCAATGATGCACGTCGACTGAGCCTCGATAGCCTGGCGAGTGACAACATCTTCGACTTCACTGCCCCACTGGACCAGACTTATGATGTAAACCACACTGACATGGGCTTTGCTCGATTCTTTGAACCGGCTCCTATACCAACATCGCCTGAAGTGGTAGCCAAGAGGAAGTTCTCAGACAGCTCTACTAAGCGTGTCCGTTTTGACGACGAAGTCCAAATGTCCGACAGCTCCAGCTCCTCTTCGGATGAATTGGACAGCTCTCTCTATCCTGATCTGTTCCTTGATCAGGACAAACTGCCTGCAAGCTTGTCTCAACTTCTAGAATATGACCATGACGAGGATTACGGTGACTATGATTCTCCTGCATCCGAGATGTCCTTCTGGGACTTCGGTCAAGATGAGCTGCAGCAGAGTACTGCAGGAGCCGAGGAGTATGAAGAATCTTCCGATCCCGGGTCCAGTGGTTATGAAAGTATGATATCTCCATTTAATATACCTATTGAGAGACTAACTTCCCGCTTTAGCTGACATGGGTGATACCACTGATGAATACGAGTCTGATTCGGATGCCCCTCCTGAAACCCCGCTACGCAAAAAATCAGTTCTGCGTCAGCCTTGTTCAGCACCTGGTTCCAGGTTTAACAGTCCGCAAGCTTTCGAGCGATCCTCTAAACCCACAGGCCGTGCTATTCCCCCAACCCGTGGAATCTTTATCCACGAGGATTTCAGCAAAGCCATCGCAGTCACCAACCGCACTACGAAGAGGCTTACCTTCTATCGCCCGCGAACTCCCCTGGTCTCTTGGGTCCCCCTCAACGGTGCACAAAGTAGTTCCACCAGCAATGCCAATGATAGCCCTCGTACTTCGCTGGCACAGTTCAATGCTTCGGATAGCGAAGTCAGCAATGAGGTCTTCAGCAACCCCTTCACTACTTCGGACATCATGCTCACCGGCATATTCGGCTCGGCTCCCTCCAACGACTACTTTTTCGGTACCGACAGCATAGGCCCACCGGAAGCATTCTACCCGTTTGTCAGCATTGGAACAAACGGCGCGGTCCTGGACGACGAAGATGATCCCGAGGATGAAGACTACGAAGACGATCTCAACATCACGGATTTCATGGACTTCGGATCCGACGTGGACGCAACGGACGTGGAGCAGGATGATGATGAAACAGACGTCCCAGCTACCCCGGCGGTCTCTACGATGGTTATGCCTGGCTCCACACCTGCCCAGTCTACACCCATGGTTGATTCTCCTACCACTCGAAAGAGAACAACTTCTGACGCGATGCTCCAACATTTCGACCGTGGGGTTGTTACTGCCTTCCGTAACAATCAGAACCGCTACCGCGATATCGCTCAGTTACCTTCTGATCCAACCATTCGAGCTTCTGTCTCTCGTCCTGTCCGATCTGGGAAGTCGGCCGAGACTCTTATGACTCCGCTTCGCAAGCGGCCGTCGGCAAGAAGGACAGCTAAGTCTCCCTTTCAAGCCAGTTCGCCTATGGTCAACGCCAGCTCTCCTCTGAGTGGCGTTACTAAGGCCTCATCTCGGCTCAATAAATCGCTCATAGATCCACCTCGCGCTCCGAGAATGGGAGCATTCACTTAGTCACGAATATTGGCTGGCTCCGTGAGCTTCGTCATGAACATGTCTTGGAGATCTGATGGTTTATGGAGGATTTGACGACGGTCCCTCGGGAGATTGTCGAACGACCTTACGATACCCACGGCCCCCTTTCCTGGTTATATCTTACGACTGTGTCGTTAATACTCAATTGGTTATGCATTGCATGGTTACCAAAAGTTTTTCCGGTGCGGACTACGTCGTCTGCTCGGCAAAAGTCGATGCGATTACTATCGTCTCAAGGTTCTTTTGAGAGTACTTTTACCTCGCTGCTACTTCGATTCCCCTTTCTTTTGTTCTACAGTTCTGCTCGTCGCGGGTGGGTTGTCTTCTTAGAGTTTTCTTAGAAGAAGCATGGATGTGCGCGGTTTCCTTTCTTTCCGGATCTGGGCGACGCGCGCGACGCTTTCCATGGCGTTGTTAACGTTTCTGATTGACATGTATCTTGGCCTGTCTGGGTCGACGAGCTCATGGCGCGAATCACGGTTTAGTGCTAAATCCTGCAGCTGCTTGCAGGTGTTGGTTGTTGGGCCCGGAGTATGGGTTGGGTGGGGGCATTTTCGTTCCAGGTTCCGTCTTTTTCTTTTTCTGAGGTGGCTATGTGTAGGAGTATTGACGAATCTCTCTTCCTTGCCAGTTAGCAATGAAACTTCAAAACATGAGTTGCCACCCTGCATGGATGATGCCGTGATGTGGGTGAATGCTGTTGCCGAGGGACGACAACAACGGGCGTAAGTACTCAAGCGAGACGTAGCATAGCTAAAGCGATCGTATCTGTGCTGCGCGGCGGGGTTGGCGACGCGGCGGTAGGTAATCTGGATGCTCGGCGTGCACATGGGCCCGAGCTCCAGCTCTACCGACGTCACTTCACTGCCGCGGAAGATCCGTCTCACGTGAAACTTCGCAGCCAGAACACGCGCGTCGCACGTTGTTCAGGTAGGGCAATGGATGATGTCGAAGACAAAGCCACTGCGCCCTGGGCCCTCTTTGAATCTGTCAAAGTGAGTTACAGGCTCTGGATGCGATTCCAGTGCGCCCTGCGCAACTGAGCAAGCATTGGGATTTTGGTTGACCAGGCATAGGACATATCCTTCACGCCCTTCCGCATAGCGACGTCGCCCCCTCTCCTGAGGACTTACCTCCGCACTTTGCTCCTCCTCCTCACATCTTCGCTCCTGTTCGCCGCCGCCGTGATAGCGTACACCTCCTTCTACTACGCCTACATTCCCATCCGCGGGCTCCAAGTACCGATATACCTGCAGTATGAGCATACCCTCCCCGTAGCGACTACACGCGATGTTTGGAAACCCAAGCAACCCTACGGCATCGCCAATATCGACGATCTCATATCCCGCCAGAGATACGATGTCGAAGTTACCATGGTCCTGCCGCGCAGCGAGAACAACCTTGCAGCGGGGAACTGGATGGTTGGACTGGACATGCGGGCTCCCGGGACGCGCTCCCCTGGTATCAAGTCGATGCTAGGATGGGAGGACGAGTGGGAAGTCGAAGGTTACTCACAGGGTCCAGATTCCGGGACGACGGAGGGCATCTCCCAGGAGGAGGCAGCTCATGCCACTTTGCAGAGAACAAAGGTCCTTGCACGGAGTAGACGGCCTGCCATTCTGACATATAGGAGCTGGCTTACCGAGATGTGTTATCGGGCACTGCGACTACCACTGTATGTTGTGGGGTGGGGGACTGAGAGTGAGACGGTGAGCGTAATGGTCATGGAGGGTGTGCAGTTCGAGAAAGGGTGGAGAAATGTGCCGACTTCGATCCGACTGGAACTGCGGTCCAAGGTTCCCCTCGAGGTGTACAGGGTGAGCGTGAGATTCATAGCGAAGCTGGAGGGTCTGAGGTGGGTCATGTATACCCATCGACTCACTTCGGCAGCCGTGTTCATCGGGGTGTTTTGGGCGGTCGAGATGGGTGTGCTTCTCTTCACATGGGCACTGTTCGCGTTTTGCCTGGGGAGGGTCGACGGCGAGGAAGCGACGCAGGGTAGAGGGAAGATCAAGTCCGAGCAGGGTGCTGTTACGCCCAAGACCGAGCCTGCGGATTCAGAACCGCCGACGCCAATGAGCGACACAAGCCGTACGTTCCCGACTCTTTCCTCACAACAACCACTTCGTTACTCTTCTTCATCACCGAAGGAGGAGCGGGCTACGCCGGCACTTGAAGACATACCCACCAAGGAAGAGGCTGAAGCCGATGACGAGGAAGATGACTTCTTGTTGGGAGAACCCATACCGAGTTCTGCAGCGGGAGTTCTGACAGATTCGGGCATTGGCACAAGCATGGAAAGCAGTGTTGAGCGGAAGGGGCTAAACAGGCGAAAATCGCAAAGAGACAGATAATGTAGCCAAGTGCTCCAGTGTAACGAGTGGAGAAAGGTGTGGTGGTTTCAACGATAGGACCACGCGTCATAAGATACCAATTTCATACTCGCTGCAATCAAGATATATTCGGCGTTATAACAGGACGTGCGCTATGTATGTATGTATCTACGGGTATATGTGTATATGTGTCTCCCCTTGGTCCCACGTCTCTATCATAGCATCGGGCGCGTCTCCGTGGCTGCAGCGCCATGCTTCTTCAGAATACGCTCCTTTCCTTCCCGCATATGCCTTGCAATCTCCTCGTCGGTCAGCTGTGTCACATTGTTCAAATCAACAGCTTCCCTTTTCAGCGACTTGGCCAGCAGCTTCTCACCATCGCTAGACACAACCTTGCCTTCTACAACCTCATTGCAAAACTTCGCAAACTCATCGAAAAACGTAGTCGATGCGGGCAGCGCGTCAAGCATCATGGCAAAGCAGTGCGGCATGGCTTCGAATTCGCGCCACCTCACAACGGCACCCTGCTGGTGCAGTTTCTTTGCCAAAACAGCATCCTCGTCGCGTAGCATCTCCTCTCCTAATCCAAAGAATGTGGGAGGCGAGTGAGACCAATCATTCGCTGCAACGGGCGATACGAGCGGATGTGCGAGCGCCTCGCCCTCACAGTATAGTTCCGCGCGCGGGGGATCTATAGGCCACGCAGCGTCTGGCGGGTAGTTCATGTTGTGGGTGTGCGAGGGGGGCGGCAGGTAATCGTACTTTGCCAGCCCTTCAATGGAGGGTAGTGAGCGCGTTATATCGAGCCAAGGGGAGCTAAGGGCGAGGCCAGCAGGTAGCGGAATTTCGACATCCTTCCCGTACCAGCGGACGGTGGGAAAACCCGGTCCGGTGTGGGAGCGATGGATCTGCAGGAGCAGCTGGAGGAGCGAGGCACAAAGCAAACCGCCTGCCGAGTCGCCTCCGAACACTATCTCAGCCGCGGGTACTGGGTCGTGGGGCGCGCCAGGGGGTGGAGCGAGGAGAGACAGGTAGGCCATGAAAGCGTCGAGGATCGCAGCAGGGAATGCGTTCTGCGGTGCCAGACGATATCTCACGCTGAATACTCGACCGCCTGTCAGGCGCGCTACACGACCTGTAACGTGTCGGTAAGTCGCCGGGTCCAGAAGATACATTGCGCCGCCGTGGAAATACAGGAGCGTGACTTTGCTCTTCACTTCGCCCATCAACTTTGCGTACTTCTCTTGATCACTCGCACCTGCAGGCTCAGGCTCGGTGTCTGAGACACCAGTACGGCCGCCTGTCCACTCTCCTTCTACATCGTGCATATCGCACTTCGTCCATTTTTCGGTGCCGTCGCCCATGTCCTGGATAGCCTCGAAGAGCAGTTGCCGAACATCATCTTCCTCTGGGGTCTTTAGCTGGACTTTCGAAACCCACACCTTACCCTTGACGCCAGTGTCCTTGGTGGTCAGGTGTTGCAGCTTGGTGATGGGTGTCATGTTGTTGCTGGGACCAAGCATGTCGCGAAGCACTTTGATAGTCAACTCTGTGCGCAAGTCCCATTTCGAAGACGTTTCCGAGAAATTCAAAGTATGCGCCAGCGCAGTCTTGAATATGAATGGCGTTTTGGGAAGCAACAGCTTCAGCATTGCAGAGGGCGAAGACTCCATCGTGGCGTTGTCGTGTGCAGACTACAGAGCGGGTGTGGCTGATGAGTAAGCGCGTGGTCAAATGTGGAAGAAGAAGAAGAAGATAGCCAAAAGGGATATGCAAGACACGAAGGGAGATTGTCCGAGGGACGGGGGCAAACAAAGTTGAGGTCAAGACTCAAGACTAAAGGGATATCAGTGACGTGCCTCGGCATCTTGTTTGACGTTTAGCGCATATGACTAGCCGGACTGGGTTATTTCCTTGTCGGAGAATTAGATAGGAGACTACCTCACGCCCAAGACAATATGCCAGCCGCAACGAATTTCATGGCTGTGCGCTGTGCGCTAATCATATAAACTGACCAAGAGACTTAACATCCTGCACCCTCGACCCAGGGGTATCTTTATGTGTGCCCAACGAAAAACCGAAAATCCGACAAACGCCCAATACCGTGCACGCTTCGCAAGACAAAAGCAGACAGAGGTCGTACCACTTGTGCTTTCATGCATCTGCGCCGGTGAATGCCTGGCTGGTCCGTTTCAAATCTTACTTAACTGGAATCGACAGCTGCAATGGTTGGAGAATTCTATCCGTCCAATTCACCTTCTTCGCTCATGACCTCGTCACCACCATTAGCATCTTCCTTTCCCTTTCCGTTGCCATTGGCGGGCTCTGGTTCAGGGTCCAATTCGGGTTCAGGCATCGGGTGCTGGCCCGGCGTTGGGGTATCGAAGTAGGAGCCGTCTTCGGGCGATCGCAACCCAGCGTAGATGTTGGGTTCGCCATCTTTGCTGGGCACCGTCTCGTAGATGTCGGCCATATGGTTGCATGCACGTCGGATGTCGCGCAGCTTGACGCATTGTATTTCCCACCAAGGCTTGCCATCTTCCTCTGGCAGTTCAAGGTCCACCATCCGCGCACCTGCATAAATCGATGCAGCGGCGATAGCGCGGGATGTAAAGAGCAGGCAGAGCTGGGTGAGGCAGGAGTCGGAGAGAAAAGCCCAAGCGGCATTACGCAAGCGCTTGTTGTGCTCCACGTTGTAGTACTTGAGCATGTCGTACATGGTCTTGTAGGGTGGCTCGATGTTCATGTCGAAGGAGAGTGATTCGAGGAGGACGTCTTCCGAGTACAAGATGGTGTCTCGCCATTTCCAGAAGTCCTTTGTCTGCTCGTCGACGAGCTTGTTCGGATCCTTGAGCGCGACCCGCACGCAGGCTACTACGATCTCCTTCATCTTCCTGACGTTCTCTTCGACCTTTGTGGCGAGAAACAATGCCGTAGCGGCGACTTGCTGGCACGGGGTCAGGTGCGGCTCACGGGTAGCGTGGGAGATGGCACTTACGTAGTGATGCAGCGGCTTGTAACCTGGGCGGGGCTTTAGGCTGTTGCGCATGAGATAGCGATTGAAGAAGATGGCAGCGGTGCTGAGCGTGGTCTGGGGCAGCTTCAGCATCATGCCGACCTGCAGGATGAAATTGACGCCTTTGCGGCGCAATGCGCGCTCTTCTTCGGGCGACATGCCGTCGACGATCGAGGGCGCCTGGAGCAGCTCATCCTCGGTGAAGATCCACTGCTCCTCTGCTTCGACGACTGCGGGCGGCGGCGGCCGTGGCCGTTCGCGCACTGGAGGCGCAGGAGTGACTGTTGCCGAAACCATGGCAGTCGGTGGAGGATGATGTGTGCGCAGCGGTTGGGCGAGGACGGTCAGATGGTGCTGCTCGTGGTGTGCGTTGACTCGACGGGCGGCGCCGGCGTGCTTCTGTGTCGGAAGCGGCGGTTCGCAGCCGGAGAAGGAACCATGGGGGACGACGCGCCGATGGAGCGTGGATGGGGGCAATTCCAAGCTTGTGCGCTGCCCACAATACGATCCAGGTGAAAGTTGACCTCCCCACCGACACATGGGCCGTGCATATGCAGGGAGTGGGGATCGACCAATCGCCGGCCTTCACCCTTCCGACCTTTCTGGCGAACCTCTTGGACAATGGTTTGTGGCGTGTATGAGATGCAGGAGAGAAGGCAGACAGAGGCACCATGCCAAGCAATCCCATAGTGGCCAGGTGGCAGCCAATCGAGATGGTTGAGTGTTGAGCGACTACGGTGATCTTCATTGGTAGAAAAGACAGTTCCAAAGCGGCCCCAGACGGCCTCCTCCCTAACGTCAACGATTCCGCCGACAAGCTCATTTCTCTCTTTCAAGACAAAACGATATCGCCGCATGCCCTTGTAGCACTCCTTGGAGCGCACACCACGTAGCAACTTTTCGTCGATTCAAAGCGCGCCGGTACCCCGCAAGATGGAACGCCAGGCGTGTGGGACACGCTTTTCTACAACCAAACTCTTGGTCTCGGTCCTCTTCCGAAAGAAGTGTTACGGTTCCCATCCGATATCGTGCTCGCAAAAGATACGTGGACGGCAGACGAATGGAAGTCCTTCTCCAGCTCAGGTGGACAGAACCACTGGAATACGGACTACGCGTTTACTTATACTCACTTAAGCCTACTTGGAGTCAACAATATCAATGACCTAAAGAAGTGTACAAAGGTGTTACCGATACCAAAGACGAGTTTCTAGGGGGCCGGAGAATGGTTGAAGGATTAATGATGATGGATCAATTCAGGTTTGGAATCGCGGCGTTCCAATGGTCATGTTAGTATAGCATCGTATCGAAGTTGATGGCCACGATATCTAAGAAAATCGACTCATGGATGCAAAAGGCTTTTATTGCAAACGCAGCTGTGATGCTCTCGATCTTGTCGTAATGTTCTCGTCCGTGTATATGCAAACCACCAGGAACTCCAGTCTCCGACCGTGAACTTTTCCGACCGTATCGTACTAAAATTACAGAGCGAAAGATCAGAGCATCTCTGCTGCGCAGAGTATTACAACGGATATATATCAGATAATAGTGTTTCTATGTGTACATCCTCAGGCGCCGTGGAATGCATGTTTCGATCTAGATTGATGCACGTCTCTACTCATGGTAGATGGCCTCGAACAAGTAAATAACCCCAAAGGCGAGGAACGCAATGGCGCCTCCGAGAGTCACTGTATAAAGTTAAAACAAGTTTGTTGTGCGGTTTGAATCGGAGCACTTACCAACACGCATGCTGACCTTGCCAGCAATTGCACGACCGCCGATGACAGCGCCTGCTGTACAGAGACCATGCCCGACAATGGCACCTCCAGTCACCCACCAATAGTCCGAGCCGGCTGCCATTGCTACTGTAGCAATTTGGCTGCGATCGCCCCACTCGCCTAGGAATGTCATGACGAAAGTCTGCACCCAGGCAGGGCTGAGGAGAAGAGAAAAGAGGTTGTTGAGGCCGCTCAGGGCGCCGGAAAGGGATGACCCCGTGGGTGAAGGAGCGCGATCTGGTGAAGAGGAGGGGCTACGGGCTGGGGCGGGCAGTCGAGAATTGGAGCGCGAGCGGCGAGCCCGGCCGGATTCGAGCACGTAGGGAGAGATGGACGACTTTCTACGGCCGCTCTGTTGCTGCCTGGCAAGGGACTCCTTCTCTTCAAGCTCCTGCTCCACTTCGCGCATCTCTTCGCCAACACCCTCGTCGGGACTCATGGCCATACCTTCGCGCAGCAGCTTGACGCCGAAGATAAGGAAAAGACCAGCAGCAGCGAGATGGGTAAAGTGCTCTGGTATCAGGGTGGGCACGGCGTGGCCGAGGACGGCGGAGAGGACGGTCATGACGATGAGGGCGGAGAAGGCGGCGGAGAAGACGAGGATGCGGGGATGGCGCATGGCCATGAGGGCAGCGACGAGGAATGTCTTATCGCCAATCTCGGAGAAGATGATCATGGTGAAGGAGAGAACAAACGAGTGGAAGGGCTGGATGACGCCGCCAGGTTCGCCGTCCACTGGCACGGCGCCCGCGTCTGTCTTGGGCGTTGTATCGAGCGGGTTGGTCTTCTCTGACGAGGGGGGGATGGGATGGGGTATGTCGTGCGGGCTGTCGGGCAGATCTGTGGGTTTCTATCGCCTGGTCAGCCGTGAAAGCACATGGAGCATTCGCTGCGACTCACCTCGAGCCCCTGCGCGCCCAGTACGCGAGTCTCGCCGTCCGCATCCTTGTTCTTGTCCTTGGAAACCTCGGGCTTGTCCTTGAGGTGCTGCTGTTCGCCATGCGACGTGGGCAGTTCCGGTGCCTCCTTGGGCGACTCGGGCACCTTCTCCATCTTCTCGCCCGTCTTGCCCTCGTGGGCCAAACGCTCCTTGTCCTTTGCGGAGACACCGCCCTCGGTGCCCGTGTTGCCTTTCGGGGACTCCCTGTTCGGGTCGTTCATGACGCTGTCGTCGTCCTCAATCTGAGCCGCCAGCTCCTCCTTTTCTGCCGTTGTCGGCTTGCGGGAACCAGGCCGAAGCTCCTCTATGCCGCCGGGGCCCTTTTTGGTTGCCACTATCTTGTCATCGACATAGGGCCCGGCGTGGGGTTTTCCGTCGAACCCGTCCACGGGGGCATCTTTGGTGCCTTTGCTGCCGGGTGCAAGAGCTGCGGCTGGTGCGCCCGTTGCGGTGGCGAGCTCGGTGGAGTCGGCGCGTGCGACCTTTGTCTCGCGGGCATCTGCGAGGACCTGTGCGGAGAGCACCTGGACTGCGGGCAGCAGGAGGAGGAAGGTCGTCGTGCGCGGCTGTCGCAGCCTCATGGTGTGCTTGTCGAGTGTCGCTGGCTACGCGAGCAGGGTGCGGTTGCGGTTGCGGTTGCGGTTGCGAGGGTGCAAGAACAGGACACGTGGGAACAGAGTCGATGCGGCGAGGATCAACGCCGAAGCTGGAGAAAACGTCGAGGTAGCGAGTGCAGAGAATGGAATGGGGCTGTTTTTGGTGTCGAGTGCTTACTCGGCGTCGGTTTTAGGAGACGAACAGACCATGGGCGCAAGGAGCGCAAGGGGGGTTGCGTATGCGTATGCGGCCACTGCGGGTTCGCGTCCAGGATTAGTTCAGTGGCTGGCTACGCCTTCAGGGGCTACAAAGGGAACGCCGGCAAACAAGTGTCCACGTCGACGACTCCAGGAGCGCGCCGTGCACACACACACACACACACACACACACTCACTCGCTCACTCACTCGTACATAGACAGTGCTGCTGCCCCTACTGCACCCGTGTTCCATGCCCGTTCCCCAGCAGCGCTCAACGACCAGTTGCCTCCACCTACCTTCTACACCTGCGACAACTGATTTAGACTTGTCCAGGGCAGGCCTCAACCCGTGTCGCAATTCACGTATGCACTGTGCAGCGGGGTTCGTTCACGACGCACGTATCCTGTCATGAACGAATTGATGGCTCTTGAGACTGGAGACTCGTGGGCGCCGGGGACGGAGAGAACAGAAGCACACACTTCTCTGCGGGACGGCAAGCACGCGACAAGTGACCAGTGGCGGTGTCAAGACAACGATGAGTTCTACACCTAGTAGGCGATGCAAGAAGTGGGTAGGTGGGTAGGTGCCCGGTGCCGGTGCCGGTGCCGGTGCCCACCTGATGAGGCGCGTCATGTGACGACGTGCAACCCGTGGACCCGAGGTCGTGCCTGCTGCCTTAGGTAAGGCGGGCCGTCGCATCTCCAATGTTGTGATTACGCGTGCTTCAACCCTCCAGACACGCCCTGCGCGTTTGCACGCACCCTAATCGCAACCCCCAACTTCGCAACCATGGCAGACAGCAGAGGCGTGCGGTCGTCCAGCCGGCGCATCACTCCGGCCCCGCAACTGCCGCCCAAAGCAACCACGCGTCGAAGAGGCGCAAGCCGTGATGTCGACGAGCCCACCAAACCACCGCGTCGCAGTGCGCGCCAAGCAAGCGTCGACAGCGTCCTTAGTGAGAACGAACCCGACGGCAGAGTACTTTCTCGAGCAAAACGAAAGGCCCACAAGGAAGCCATTGCAGGTGCGTCGCGCGCGCAAATAGCCATGTGCTTCACATTTCCGTCCCCAACGGCTAGCTGATATCGTGCCAGACTTGACAGTCGTAGAAGAAGTTGACGCGCCCGCATCACCGCCGCCGCCAAACACGCAAGTCGCGGTACCCCGTCGCTCGCTTGGTGCAGCATCCGAGATGTCTGGTACAACCGCCATATCATCCTTCGCGTTGGTCGAAGCTGAGACCTTGGAGCCTCGCTTCATGCTTCGCCACTTACTCAGGCTTCATGAAGACGTAGGCGAGTTCCTGGACCATCTAGTCCCTGCAGAGGGCGGCATGCTAGAAGACGTTGAACGTATCGAGCTTGTACATGATTCTTTGTCCGACTTCTTCGCTGACTACAACGACTTCGACCGACAGCTGAGGACACGTCTCGTTCATTATCGTGGAGATGATCAGCAATACATTTACATTCGAGCTGTGCATGCTGCGCTGTTTCGGGGAGCAAACCAGGATGCTGCTACTGAGACAGGCTTGGACTTGTTACTGTATCAAACTAATCTGATAGTCTTGGCCAAAGATATGATTCCTCTGCATGCAAATGACAAGACCACGGTAGGAGCGCTGAGGGATCTCGACAACCTTTTCCCGTCTTTGTTTCTCCCAGCCCTAATTCTTGGTACCAACGCCGCCGAATCGGTCGCTGGTGACAGTGCTTTGCTGCAGGAGACATTCGAACTGGCACTGGAGCTGCGAACGCAACTAGCCATCTCTTCTTTATCCCATGGACTCACAGACGAGACATTTGATCCTGACGCTGCGCTTGACGAAGTGTTCTGCCATCCTCAATCAGAAAACAGTCCTCAGTTGGGCATCTTTCGCGGCTGGACTACGTTTGCACTGGGTGGGGATGGGGATGGGGATGGCTCCACCTTGCCTGAGGCCTTTGTGCAAGAGGTTGTAGCTCGCATAACGGCAATAAGAAGGTTCTTCTCCACAGGCCAAACGTCGCAAGGACAGGAAGAAGAAGAAAGCGTCAACATGGACGATTTAAGAGCGGCATTCCCCTGGGCTGCGCTCATGTTACGCTTAGTAGGCTGGGTGCGTGCTCGGAACAAAGAGCTTGTAGCAGCTATTCAACATCAAGGCGGTGCACGAGGTATCCTAGAAATGGTCAAGGCCGAAAGAGCACAATCCATTGCGATGGCAGGAACAGGGCGAGTTGTTTCGCGGACATCGCCTCGCAAAAGCCGTTCTTCATTCGGACGCAATCGCAGGCGAAGCAGTGGAAGATTTGACCCGAATGCAAAAGTTGACGCTGAAGTCCTCAGCAAGCTGATTGCACGAGAAGGTGCCCATGCTCAATCTCCGACGGCGCTGGCGGCTTCTAGTACTCTGCAAGGGTCGAACGAAGAGGAGGTCGAGCCGATGGCCGCAGAAGATGGTCAAGAGGTCGGGTCCCGGCAACAAGACGTTGGGTCGCAGCCTCATCAGGACGACGAGGACGACGGTACAACGAACGCTGTGGAACAAGTTGTAGAAAACATGACGGCAGAGGACGTCGTAGCAAAGCCTGTGGAGGAAATTCCGAATCATACACCGCCCGTTCAAGAATCAGAGATCCCGGAATCGTCGCGACCACCTCAATCAACACATGAATTCGTCAGTCTTCTCAAAGAGACCCGTACGTCAGATAAAGAAAATCGCGGGACTTCTTCTCTGTTTCAGCGACAGGCGAATGCGCAGCGTGTT
This sequence comes from Karstenula rhodostoma CBS 690.94, assembly GCA_010093485.1. Taxonomy (NCBI): domain Eukaryota; kingdom Fungi; phylum Ascomycota; class Dothideomycetes; order Pleosporales; family Didymosphaeriaceae; genus Karstenula; species Karstenula rhodostoma. The sequence goes on from MU001500.1 coordinate 1,379,806, forward strand.
CCATTTGGCGATGGATTCGATGATTACCAACCCACACCTGGCCCCTCTCGAAGCCAACCATCGGTCGGTGCATCCCGAAAGGGTAAGGAACCCCAGCGTCCCAGTCCCAAGAAACGGAAGATTTCCGAGATATCAGACGACGATAACGATGATGATGCTTTTGAAACGCCTCATCGCAGTAGAAACGTTCAGCAACGAAGGGCAAACGCACCTAAACGTGTTCGTATTGAACCGAACTCATCCGGCGCACCTACAAGCCACCAGCCTCGGCCCAGATACGATAATGATGAATTCCGGCCTATAGAAGAGTTCCCACGACCCGAGATTGAGGAGCCTTCCGAGACCGAAGCCCCTGAAATGTCCGAAGAGGCTCCTCCCAGATCGACTTTCGACGACATCAGAGCTCTAGCCCGCGCGAATACTATTCACAAGCAGCGTAGAACCAATAGAATGTGGACCGTGGCAGAAGAGGAAGCTTTGATATCATACATGTCCGACTGTCCGCGACAGTATTCCAGGATTCTTGCGAATGACAAAACGAATCCACGTAAATATTTCCATGCACTGCAAAACGGCCAGTGGATCGCACAACGCTCGCAGGTCGACTTGAAGGACAAAGCGAGGGTAATGGCTAAGAACATGATCAAGTAAGCCTGGACCCTTTCGGCGAGCAACACACACTAATATGGACAGAGCCGGTGCAGGTTTGCGACCAGGGTTTGAGGGTGTGATCACCCCTGCCATGGAGAAGCAATTGAGAGATGACGGATTTAATTGGTAACACCTACTATCAAACCAGTGGGCAGGTCGTTTCCTCGGCGTTGCGGCAACCAATTGGAATAGCTGTATGGTTTCGTTTCTATGCTAGATACCCCTTGCTCATCAAGACCATCATTGTACTTTGTTTATTGGAATAAAACGCATCCATTCATTCTTACAGCGAACGGTACTTCGCGGGTGCTAGTCTGCATTATATGCTTGAACTCATGACTTGCAGTGTGAACGTCCAACGTACACGATGAGCTAATCCGACAGCGGCTAGTCGATTTGACCAGGCTCGCAACGTTTCCACGTTAAGACACCAGATAATGTCTAGCATGCATGTTGTAATTGACCCATGTTGTAACGAAACCTTATATGCCCTGCCGGTTGAAGATTCCTTCGTGTCCTGCTTCTAGTCGATCAGTTCCAGATCCATGCAGCTGGAGCCTCATTGATGACGTCGTTACCTCGCGACATCTTTATTCGTCACGCTCTCCACGCCAGCACCCACCCCAGGCCAACCATTCTTAACAAAACCGGCGTCTGCCAGCTTTTCACCTCTACACTACAGCTGCACCCAGAAGCTTCGAGAAACTCCTCCAAGATGTCATGGATGGACAGCTGGTCCCGCCCCTCCAAATCCCAGCCCACGCCGCCTCCCCTGTATCTGACTATTGGCGAAACAGTCCCCTATTGCCATAGTTGCGGCCGCGTTATTGGAGAACGAAAAAAGCAGGCGGGACAGGAAGTCAAGTACTGCTCCGCCCGGTGTCGAAACAACAAGCCCCGTCCTATCGACAGGAGGATCGAGGCTGTCTTCGCCGCCCTTCTAGATGGCGCGACACCTGGGTCCCTCAAAGATAAAGAGAGTGATATTGAAGGCGAGGATGGACCCGTGGGACGGAGTAGCAGAGAGTTGCACGGGAGAAGCAGTGGTAAAAGGAAGAAAGCGGTAAAAGGCGACGCGAGGATTATCGCAGAGTGTGCGACCGTTGAGGATATTGTCTTCGCAAGGGATAAGGACCCTGCGAAGGTTTTCGGACGGAGGAAGAATAGGGCTGCGAGAGGAGTGGTCGAAGAGGGTGAGTGGAAGAGTGTGGATATGGTCGATGATCCTCACGTCCTCACGACACAACCGGCGGCTCCCGATACAACAAGTGAAAAGAATCAAACATTAGGTTTGGACTCTGAGGATGCCACGGGCGGTGTTTCTTTGACCGAGAAAGACACGGAGGAGCCAGCTTACGGTTTTGGTGGTGGTAAAATCCGGCCCCCACAGGCACAATCCGACATCAATGGCAGCATTGGCGGTGAAAAGGGCCGGGCAGAACGCATCCATGAGACCGACGAGATGAAGGCAAAAAGGAAGGATGGTAAACGAAGGGCTGAGGAGAAAGAGATGGTTAAGCGAGCTGCGAGAAGGGGTGTTGCATTTGGATTGAGTAACGGCGAAGAGAAGAGGAAATGTGAAGCTGTAATGAAAGGTGTAGTTGTTGAGAGTAGTTTTGCAAAAGGCGAATGGGGAATTAGGTGGAGAGAAGAATAACTACTCAAGTAGTATCAAAAACTATAAGATAGAATACAGGGCTAAAGAAGGAACCAAGGAAGTAAGTAGCTATAAAATATAAGTACCTACTAAAATGAATATATTCTTATTAAAAATTCCCTATATTGTTTAATATATAAATACGAAAGTGTACTTTAACTGATTTTTTGCCCCTTCATTTATATATTAGTAAAGTATAAGATATGTTAGCCCCTAGTCTTCGCGGTTTAGGCCCACTCTCTTAATCCTACCGGTAGTAAAAGTGTCTAGCGTCCACCACTATTCGTTGAGAAACACCCCACACAGAAAAGAAGCGAGGTTGCGACCCAACAGCTTGGTTGGCGTAACTATTCGGGAAATTCTAGCGGGCTCTATCCTAAGCCCTACCCTAAGAACGATATCTCATAGGAATCCTAAGACCCTTCCCGCGACTTCACCAAATAGTCAATAACAGGAAGTCCATCTAGAGGCTCTTCGACTTGTATACAGAGCCTGTATTCGTAGCCTTGGTCAGCGAGGTACCGAATATTGTAGTATTGCAGAACGTCCCTTCGAGTCTCTCTACCGACTTCGACGTTATCATGCTGCCTAGGAATTGCACGAGATGTAGCCGCCGCATAACGTCTGGTGTGAAGTAACCTCAATTAGGATTATCCATCGACATCCTCTTCGCTGTAGGAAGGCAATCATCTGCGATGGACGTTGCCTCAGTTTCTCTACTTTCCGCGCGTTAGGGTCTACCGCCTTTCTGTTGATATTATAAAAAGCGAAAAAGGAACAAAAGGCCCTTGGCTGAGCTGTATACGTGCAGTTTCTAGGATAACTAAATGATAGTCAGGGATCGAGATTCCCCAAATATCATCCTGCTAATCTCAATTGTCTTATGCCTACCGATAGCACACAACCCTACTCGACTATATATGCCCTGTCTTCCTTCGATAGCCTGCATGACCAAGCAGTATAATGTATTGAATCGCTTGAATTCGTCTATTCCTGTCTTCGGGGATTTTTCCCACGAGGCTTTGTACAGTTCGCCATCACCTCGTATATCTTGATGGTAAGGATCATGGCGTACGCATACGGGTACACAGACCAAGGGTGATTGAACTGGCTTGTCAAAATCCCAGACGTTACAGGAGAAGTCTTCAATATCACCCTCAAAACGGGTGCCGTTTTCGGCTAGAGCTAGCCCGAACTCTTCGTGCTCGTCTTGTACCACTGCTAACAAAACACCAGACAACCTTAATAACGGTTTCGACGTTGCTCCGAACGGATGATCTTCACAGGTTGGTGGACTCGAAACATTAAGTATATTGACCAGTGGAGACAAAGGGATACGACACGCGTCAGACCCACACTTGATTGCGACACATCGTTCCCTTTACTCTTTCGCCAGACGGATCTGGTAGGTTGGAACGCAACAAATCTTACGGCGTAAGTTCAAATTTTGCGAACGGCATCAGACAGAGCAACTGCTGACACACATGTTCTGTTAGACTCTGTACGGACAAATGTCGAACCTCTCTGGCTTCCTTAAAACAAAAGGTCATGTCCAGCTGCAGCAGCTATACGTTCGAACTCGGCAGCGCACCCTTCAACGGAGAACGGATCGTGGAGTTCTACCAGTACAAGTACAATCTGACATGTTTGTCGAGTGGGTCTTCGTGGTGCCTGCTGGACTAGAGGAACTGGTTCACCGATAAGCTGTCAAAGGTCACCTGACCGACTTACACAAGTAAGTGGTATCCAGATTGGAGGAACGATCCAGTGAATGGAACGAATGCAATCGACCCTGAGAACGGGACCATAATCCTGCCGTACAACACAGCCCCATATCCGAAACCGACCTTTGACTCTGGTATCAAGCAAGCGCTCGACTATCGATATCACGGTACAGGCCCTGCTATCGGCAAATTGAATCCTATCGAGACGGTCGGCCAGGGCCTGGAGTACGACGAGTATCCGCTCGAACTACAGTGCTCATCCTGTTTCCTGCAGCGATTCAGGCTTGGCTTCATGTCGCGCTGGGGCGAGACTTGGGATGAGGTAAAGAGTCAAGCTTGGGCTAACATTAAGAAGAACTGTAACATCAAGGATGGCCTTTACGTCCACCCGGCACTGGACCATACTGGCTCGCCACCAGCCGATCAGCCGTTCCAATGGGATGGCCCAAGTCGTTGCGATCGTACGGTCCAGTTCCAGTCGGCAACATCTGTGAACTGTAGTGCTGTGTCAGCGCAGTACAATGTGGCTACTACTACGCTCCAAGACTTGAATAAGGGTCTTGTAGGCGATTGCGGATCGGTACAGAACGGAACACTGTGTTTGCCATCGCCATGCCAAGTCGCAATGCAATGGTACGATGAGGGAATCGAGCCGTTCCAGCTGATTGCACCAGACGGTCCGTATCCGAACATCTCGTTCACACAATTCATGCGATGGAACTCTGCTGCTATCCACGAGCGGGTGAGTATTTACTGTTCCAATGCGGGCGCGAACGAGATCGGATTACGCTAACGGTGTGCTCGGTCTTGCAGGTCTTGCCGGGCGACTTTATCTGTATCGGCCCGCCTGGAGGATCATATGTCGCAGAACTAGTCCCAGGGGCCACGGGAGGCAAGCCGGTGTACACCACGACAGCGCTTCCAGCCAAGGAAACCCCACCCGGAACAATAAAGAATTGTGGCCATTACTACGACGTTGTTTCGGGAGATTATTGTCAGATGATAGCAATGAACTTCTCCATCACATTCGATATACTGCGCACCATGAACCCGCAGCTAGATGCTGATTGCTCAAATCTGTGGGCCAATGCGTCCTACTGTGTAGCTACCGTCCGTGGGTCGACCTTGACTCCGGTGAGTGTGCTTGTCCAAAGCCGTGACTGCTATCTGACATTGTCGCGCATCTCAGATAACTTTATCATCGACGTCGGTGTCTTCGGCAATTGCGACCAAGCCTCCATCGTCGTCGACATCCGCGAAGTCAACGTCATCCGTTATGGCGTCCTCATCGGTCAAGCTGTCTTCCAGTGCGACACCCAAGGTGACAACCGCGCCTCCGGCGCCAACGCAATCTGGAGCATCCAAAGCATGTTATCGATGGTATACAGCCGTCGCTGGGGACTACTGTTACCTTATATATACCAAGTTCGGGATTACGTTCGACCAATTGAGAGCGTGGAATACAGCGCTAGATGCAGATTGCAGTAATTTGTGGCCGGACTACGCTTATTGCGTAAAGGCATAGGGAAAGCCATTGAGAGGGACTGTCGGTGATCGCGGGGTCAGTAGCGTACTCGTTCGTGCAGTATCATCTTCCTTAGATGGCTCGATCTCCCGCACTTTGCTTCAAGAACTCAAAGTATCTCGTATCCCAGTCCAGTGCCATGGGATGCTCTCGATACTGTGGACCATACGCCCAATGGGGCCGCTCATCCTTTATAGCGTGCTCTTCCCTAATCCACGTAACTCTCTTCCCCCAAAAAGCGTCTGGGTCCCAAGCAGTTGTACCCCATCCACTATCCACATAGTGCATCTGCAGTGCTCTCCACCGGTTGATATTTCTTCGAAGCCCATCGGCTCCTCCATGTTCACTCTCCATGTACTCGATCGCAGCGGCGATGCCGTCTGGGGTGCGGATGCCGCCCGGCCAGATATTCTGGAATACTATAGGGTTCTCGACGAGTTTCCGCTGGAAGAGAGGCGCTTCTGCATGTCCGTCTTCTAAGTCGTAGTACGGCACCCATTCCAGATTCTCCAACTTTTTTGTTATCTCTAATAGGACTTCCTCGGCAGGACGACTGGGCATCTCATCCCAATATTTTCTGCCTATCTGTGTCCATTCTATAATTGACTCTTGGTGTTATCAGCATTGCAGACAATTAGGATCACAAAAGGCGTCGTACGGTCTCGAGTATTGTAGATCAGGCTCGTGCCATACCCGTATTGCCCGCACTCAGTCAGCTTCAACATCCAGGGATGTAACCATTTCGTTTCGGTCGGATCATCCGTCTTGTAGAAGTCACCCCACCGCAGGTCATTGAGGAAGTCTGGGTCGTCAGGATGCGAAAAGCAGGTCACAGCTTTCGAGCGTGGGAGCAACTCAACGCCCCAATCTTGGAAACCCCAGACGATTTCGCTGCGGAGCGTGGGTAACACCTTCACTAGATCCAGGACCTCGGAGTCGTATCCCAATGATTGTAGCTGAGAGAAGGGTAGCAATTGCTCGTCGATTGGAGGCCGGATGACGTCGCCAGTGGAGAGATAGCGCATCGCGATGAGGGTGTCATAGATCTTCGACATGCCGCCGATAAGGGCTTTGTGCTTCTCCGCAATCTGCTCCATGTTTGCAGAGTTGATATCTGTTCAGGTCGCAACATGTCGGAGGAAGCGATAGCATAGATATGAGGAGGTTGGCGGAGACGCAGTGCGGCACAGTCAGCGGCTCGTGCGTCCAAGACGCGATGATTGGTTCTCTCTATATTATCGCTCCTTGTATCGATAGCGGTTATTCTAGCTATACATCAATTGGTGTGGATCATCACACGACCTGGGCCGACGTCGTAGCTGCCAATATCCCAACTGGTGAACTTTGCGGGGAAGAAGTGCGCCTGAACGGTTCATTTGGGCGTCAAGGGTGGAGGTCTAAGGCTCGAAGGGCGCGCATTGGATCCGACAAATTGCTGCCAAAGTGCGATGGATCGTGTCTTTGATGCTTGAGCAGGGTTGAATGCGTGCAGCCATGATGGGCGAGAATGGAGACGTGGGAATACGATGCAGAGCTGCTCATTCTTGACCCTCACACCACAACTATTAAATCAATTTGGCAGCTACGGTTTTCTAATTATTAACTCAAACTATAAAGTAGTAACCTATAAAGTAATAGATAAATATAGATATAGATATAGACTACTATCTAAAAGTAATATAAAAGAAAGTATTATAAGTAGATAATAAATAAGATTAAATAAGTAAATAAGGCTTAGTAGTCTATTATAAAACCTTAGAACTATTAATATAATTATTTATTCTTATTAGAATAGATATATATAGTATAGTACTACTATATTATAGAGATTCACTATAAGATAGGGTAACTTAATAAAGTAGGGGGATAAAAAGGCGCGTTATACTTTACTAATATATAAATAAAGGGAGACTAAAAAAGTATATTTAGTACTACTATACTATAGTATTTACCTATTCTCTATCTATTTTTATTTATATATAAGTAAGTACTAGTATATTAACTATAATTCTTATAAGTATAATTACTATAATAGTATAAATATAAAGCTAATAAGAGTAGATATTATTAAAATTAACTTTATTTAATTATAAGTAATTCTAAATCTACCTGTTTTCTATACTATTAAAGCTAAAGCTAGTACTATATAAATAATAATAAAGTAATATCTATTAATTATTATAGTCTAACTACTAGAACTCTTTAGAATAATTTTATTAAATATCTAAAAGAATATTATTAGTCTCTTATCTAAAGTCTAAAATAAAAAGATTATTTTTATAATTAGAAATATTATTAATATAACCTAATTATCCTAAATATAGGTATAGATAAAATAATAAATAAGTATAAAAATATATAATTTTAATAAGTTTCTTATATTTTATTTAACGCTAGGGAATAGTAAAGTATTAAAAAAAAAAAAAAAGGTATATTATATATTATAGAGATTTACTATAAGGTAGAATAACTTAATAAAATAAAGGGGATAAAAAGGTATATTATTATTTATAATAAATAAAAAAAAAGAAGTAAACTATTATAGTAAAGTTTCTATATAGCTAGCTAAACCTTAGAACTATATATTATTTAATTAGAATAGAGAATTTTAGGCTTTTTATTAAGTAAAAAAAGATATTTTATATATTCTAATTAGTTCTTAAAACGCGATATAATAATATTTCCCTAAATACTAATATAACTAATATATTATCTATAACTACTTTAGTTATAAAATATTAAATTTAGCTATATATTTTTAAATATTTATTTAATATATAATCCTTTTTTAGATATTAGTCTAGCCTAATACTAACTAATACTTTAAAAACTTAAAATCTTTTTTTAAATTTAATTTAATTTTATCTTTTATCTATTCTTTTACTATAATACTATTATAATACTTAATTTTAACTATACTTCTAGTAGTTTTATACTATTTTTTTTATTTACCTTAATTTTCTCTAAGATATTTTATATTTATAGAATACTATTTATATTCTTTATTTCTATAATATTTCCTAATACCTTCTAATAGAGTAGAAGTTTTTCTAGTACTAAAGTACCTATTATATATAATATAGATATATTTATCTAGAATAATATTATAGCTATAATAAATAAAATAAAGTATAAATATCCCTTTTTATTATTATTAGAATTCTAGTATAAGTAATATAGCTTTAATTTTAGAGGTAGGTAAAGGGTATAGTATTAAATAGATAAATTACTACTAGATTCCTCTATTAGTATTTATAGCTATATACCCCTTATTATTATATAACTTCTCTAACTAGGTATAAGGTATTTCTAGTTATAATATTATCTTCCCTTAAGAGGTATTTTTATTTTAAAAGTATTAAGTTTTATTAATAGTATATTCTATAGGTCTATTAGAACCTTATAAAACTAGATAAAATTACTTAAGTATAAATAAATATTAATAGACTTAGACTTAACTTTTTAGTTATATAATACTAATAAATAGTAATATATTTATTCTATATTTAAATTACTAAAATTATAGCTAGCTTTTACTTATACCTTTTACTTAGCGTGTATATAGGCCTATACTAGTAGGCTATATAATATAATAAGTTATAGATTTTAATATAGTTATTCTACTAGAAATATTATATACTAGTAAAATAAACTTAATTAGGTAGTTTATACTTTTTAATTAGGTAAGTTTTACTATATTTAATAGAACTATATAGTACCTTTAGATATTTTCTTATTACTAGGTAGTTATAATAGTAACTTTATATTAAAAAAAAAAAAAAAAAAAAAAGTTTTACTAACTCTACTATTTTACTACTATTTAGCTAAGCTAATATTTATAGACTCTTTTACCTAGTTATTTATAAGGCTATAGTATTTATAAGTTTTTATCTACTATAAATATTTTTTAATTAATTAGGCTTTAAATAATACTATTTAGTACTAACTAGTATAAATAGAATTATTCTAATCCCTATTAGCTTTTATTAGTAATAATCTTTAATACTTAACTTTTTCTAGTAGTATTTAACTTTATTTAGTATTATCTAGACCTATTTAGTACTATTAGACTATACTAGAATTTATTTAACTATATTTTTTCTTACTATATATACTAGACTATATATATAAAATTAAAATTACTAGTATTAATATTATAAGGATTAATTTAATCTAAGGTTAAATCCCCTTATAGGATATTTACTTACTTTTAAGCTTAGATCTTATTTAGTAGCCTATATATAGATTAGTTAGTAGATCTTAAATACCTAATATATAGAGAGTTCTTCCCTAGAACCCTTTCTATCTTAGTATTTTAAATTTAGTTTTAATATTATATAGTTTCTTTTATTTATTTAATTCTAAGAATATTTATTCTATTTAGCTATATTCTAGTCTTATATTAAATTTAAAACCCCTTCTTTTAGCTAGAAATTAGTAACTATAATATCTACCTTTAGCTCTTTAAGTATAGAAAGGTCTACTAAAATCTTAAATTTTTTTTTTAGGTTAACTATTAAGGCGCTAAAATATCCTCTAAAGTCCTTATTAAAGGCTAGTTATTAAAGTACTAGAATATCCTCTAAAGTCCTTATTAAAGGCTAGCTATTAAAGTACTAGAATATCCTCTAAAGTCCTTATTAAAGGCTAGCTATTAAGGTACTAGAATATCCTTCTAAATTTTTTAAACTTCTTTAAAGACTTATTAATATTAGGTACTTTTAGTAGAATTAATTATTATAAAAGTTAAATCCCTTTTAGATAAAAATATATACTTATTATAAATATACTAAAAATAATATATATATCCTTAGTAAATAGGCTTAAAATATAACTAACTATCTACTTATTACTTATATCTTACTTATCTAAACTTATTTTTTACCCTTATAGTAAATATTAATTTATATAATATCTTTATTTTAGATAACCCTCTTTTTTTATTTATTTTACTTTTAAATAGCTTTATACCTACTATACTACTATTTATAATTAAGTATATAAAGATAAAACCTTTAGTACCTAAATAGTTTATTAATAGGGATTTAATACCTTTCCTTTAGAGCTATACTAGAACTTATTTTATAAACTATACTACTAAAGTAATAATAGCTTTTAATTTTAATAAAGAAAATTTTAATAATATTTTAAAGGTAAATAATCCTTATTATAGTATAACTATAGGTAAGATATTATATATACTACTTTAAGGTTATTTACTTATCTTAATATAAAAATAAATACTAGTAGCTAAAGCCTTTAGTATATAACCTCCCTATAAACTAGAAGATCTACTTTTTTAAATTAAACTTTTCTTACTAGAACTAAATATCTAGCTACCTAAAGGTACTAAAAAATACCTAGCTAATATTAGTAAGATTAAAAAGAAATTAGGCCTTTATTAGAATCTTAGAACTAGAAACTATAAGGAGGAAGAAAATAATTTTAAGGCTAGTTTATAAGTAATTAGACTATAAGAGCTAGAAGAAGTATCTAAACTATATATAGCCTTTATTAATATTAATATAATTATCCTAGACCTAATTACTTTAAATAGAAAAGACCTAGAGACTTTAAACTACTAAGGCCTAAAGTTTATTACTACTTCTAATATATATATAGGCTATATTAAAGCTAATATAATCCTATTTATTATAAAGCTATAACTTATAGCCTTATCCTATTATATATATAAAGTATAGAACTAGTAATAAAAGCTAGTCTAGTAAAATACTAATCTAAATAATAAAATTAATATTATAATAAACTCTTAGATATAGACTTAAAAAAAAAATAGTTATTTATAAACTAAAATTATAAAATTAAAAAAAACTACTAAAACTAAAAATTAACTAATATAGATAATAATTAGTAACTTAAATAATAATAATAACTTTAAGTTACTTTACTAGTTTAGTACTTTCCTTACTAAATTAGTGCCTACTATTAAATATAATATTAAACTAGTTATTTTAAAGATAAATAGTTAGTAAGGTATAGACTATTCTACTATAGATTAATATATTCTAAAAGTAAATACCCTTAATAAATTTTCCTATAAAGTACTAAACCTTTACTATATAAAATACTAAGTTTACTAGAATAAATACCTATCTTCTAAGATTCTAGACTTTAATAAGTTTAATAGTAATAAGGCTTAGTTTAAACTATAGTTCTATTTACTAGAGATTAAAATTAAGTCTAATATAGACTACTTTTAGTAAAATACTTTTAAAAAATATACTATAACTATTACTAATTATATTAATATATAGCTAAAAAGCTATACTTTTAAAATTTTTAATACTTAAAAATAGTAATAATTAACTATATCTCTTATAGGTCTATATAACTACCTCTAAGCTATATTTATACTACTAAACTAGAATATTAATATCTATACTAACCTCTAAAAGATAATACTTCTATTTAGAGAAAATATAAACTTATTTATTATATAGTATAATATATTTATAAACTAGGCTAGATTTTATTTTAATAATTCTAAAGAGATATTCTATAAGAAGCTTTATATAAAGCTTACTAATTAGTTTATTTAGAATATTATTAACCCTACTATAGACTATAATAAATTTTATACTATTATCTATAAGTTATATAAAGTCTTTAAATATAACTATTAGACTAATTATAATTAATTTACTCCCTCTACCCTATACTATTATAAAGAGTTTTTATTATAAATAGTTACTTTAGCCCTTTATTATATTATAGAACTACCTAAAAATACTATAATAGAATTAGTTCTAAAGTACTAATCTACTAACCTTAGATATAAATATTCTAAAGAGTAGTATTATAAGAATTAGATATATTATAACTACCTCTCTAAAAACTATATTTACTATAATTACTTTATTAAACCCTATAATAGGTATACTATTACTACTATTATAAAAGTTTAAAAAAAGAATAAAACTTATTTTTTTCTAGAATCTAGTAATAAATATACCTCTAATAAAGACTCTAAGTTAGACTTTAAATTAGAAAACTAGAAGTACTAGTTAACTCTAGACTAGTACCCTTAATAGGAATAATAGGTATAAAACTAATTAATTTATAGAAGTTAGTATTCTACCCTAAGAAGTATTATACTAATTCTAAAAGTATTTAAATTCTTAACTTATTTAGGGGAATACTTTTTATACTTCCTATAATATTCTAAAATAATAGATATAAGGTATATATATATAGTCTTATTAATTCTAGTATATTTATATATAATCTTATTACCTTATAGCTAGAAAAAGTACTAAGGTACTAATTTAGTATTAAGTTAATATAGCTTAAATACCTAATCCCTCTTAAGAATTTTACTAGTAAAAAGGCTACCTTAGTTAATTACTACTTTTAAATAGTATTTAATATTAATAAATACCCTATAACTATATAGTTTATTTTATATAAAATAGAAGACTATAACCTTATTATAAAATAAAAGTTCTTTAAAAATACTAAAATACTAATTAATTATTATAACTAGTACTTAATATAGCTAGATAATATACTATTATAGATTATTACTTTACTTATAATATTATACTATCTACTTTTACTAGTTAATAAAGAATACTAGTTTAATACTAACTAATAGAATACTAACTTTAAGAAGGAGGATATTTAATTTTAATAAGTATAATTACTCTATAGGGAATACTTCCTTATAAAGGAGTTTAAAATCCTTATAAAGTCTATAATATTATTTATCTCTCTAGTATAGACTATCCCCTAGAACTATAGTAATTATTAACTACTTTTAGTAGAGCCTATCCTAAATAAAGACTTTATTATAATATACTATATATCTTTAGATAAGGATAGTAATAAAGCTAAATTACTAGAGTTTAAAAATAAGAGTTAGTAATTAGCTAAGTTTAGTATTAAGGATAATACCCTAGTATATAAATATAGTAATAAGTTACTATATAATAATAAATTATTACTAAGGAAATTAACTACCTTTACTAAGCCTAATTTTACTAGAGACTCTAGTAAATAAGCTGCTAAGAAACTCTTATAAGAGCTAAGGATTAAATTAAAAAATTATTTAAAAAATTAAATTATTACTATTTTCTACCCTATAGAGTAGCTTTAATATAAGAAAGATTTATATAAAATAAATAAAGTATTATTTAATCTAGAACTATTACCCCTAGAGGAACCCCCTAAGTATTAAATACTAATAAGGGAATAGCTCCTTAAGGTTAATATTAATATTTTAACTATTTCTACTATAGTATTTATAGTTAGTATATAAGATATAAAGATTAACTCTATTAGTTAATATAAATTACTTAAACTTATAAAAGCTAAGTATTATAAGAAAGAAACTATAGCTAACTCTTTAAAAAAGTTTTAAAAATAGCTACTAGTAGAATTTAAAGCTAAGCTTTCCTATTATAGATAGGTAAGAATAGATATTTCTTACTTTAGTAAATAAAAGATAAATACCTTACCCCTATAATAGGAAGGTATTAATTATAATATTATTTTTATTAAGGATATTAGTACTTTAAAGACCTCCCTACTATATTCTATATCTTTTAATAAGCTAGAATTACTATATTTATATATTTAGAATATAGTAAAAAAAGGATTTATCTCCTTTAGTAATACTAGTTTTACCTCCCCTATCTTATATATAAAGAAGTTTAAAGGGGGGTAGTATTTTTATATTAATTATAAAAAGCTTAATAGTATTACTAAAAAGAATATTATTTTTATACTATTATTAAAGGAAACTTTTATATACCTATCTAAAGTATATATATTTACTAAACTAGACCTATAATAAGCCTTTTACTATATATAATTTATTAAATATACCTTTAACCTCTCTATATTTTAAACTTAATATAGTAATTTTAAATATAATATTCTTCCTTTTAGTATAACTAATAGACTAGTATTATTCTAATACTTTATTAATATAATTCTAGTTAATATAATTAACTTAATTTATATAGTTTATATTAATAATATCTTTATCTACTCTAAGGACCTTCTAGAATATAAGACTTATATATCTAAAGTTATTAAATAGTTAAAAGAGTACTACCTCTATTATAATATTAAGAAAAGTAAATTTATTATTTAAGAAATTAAATTTTTAGGCTTTATTATTACTACTAACAGGATCTATAAAAACCCTAAAAAGGAAACTATAATATAGGATTAAAAAGAGCCTACTAGTTTCTATACCCTCTAATTCTTTTTAGAATTCTATAATTACTATTAGGCCTATTTTAAAAACTATAAATATATTATTTAACCCCTTACTAAGCTAATTAAAAAAGGCGCCTAATATAAGTTTAAAAATAAAAAATATACTACTTTTTAAGTTATAAAGAACTTTCTCTATTTAGATAATTTTATTATATAGTACTCCCCCTACTATAAGATATAGATAGAGACTAATACTAGTAATAATATTATTATAGAAGCTATCTTATAGATATAAAATAATAAAATCTAGAAATTTTTTAATTTTTACTTATATAAAATAAAACTAGTAGAGATAAATTATAATATTTATAATAAAAAAATACTTACTATTATAGGTAGGTTATATATATAGTATATCTAGCTTATTAGTCTATAGTTAGAAGAGCTATTTACTATTATTATAGACTATTATATACTTAAATACTTTTCTATAAAGTAAGAATTTATACCCTACTAGATTTATTAGTTAGAAGTATTATTCTAGTATAACTATATAATTATATTTTACTCTAGATCTATAAATATTATAGCTAATATACTATTATAGAAATAGAAAGAACTAGTTATATAAAAAGTAAAAGCTAAATTAGCCTATATAATATATTTCTTCCCCTAATAATAGAATATTACTAATAATAATACTAATAATAAGGATTATAAAGTAGTAGTATTAGTTACTACTACTAAGCTAAACTAGTAGAGTAGGGAGGCTAAATTATAAAACTTTTTTATTATACTAGTAAACTATCTATTTAAAGTAAATTATACTAACCTAACCTTAGAATTATTTTAAAAGACTACTTTTAAACTAAATAGTAAGTATAATAGAATATCTTCTAAATTTCTTTTATACTAAAACTACTTAGTTATTTCTAAAACTAGTTAGTTTTAAATAATTCTTATTAATATAATTTACTCTTACTAAATAACTATATACCCTAGTACTAAAAAGACCTATAAACTTATCTAGAAATTATACTATTAGAGCTATATATATATAGATATTAAATAGTTTATATAAAATTATAAAATTTACTACTAGACTAAGCCCCTTTATAATAAGAAGCTAGGCCTACTCTAATTACTACCTATTCTAGAGGCTATATAGTAAGATATCTTTATAGACTTTAAAAACTTTCTACTAGACTAAAAGGGCTTTAATAATATTATAGTTTATATATATTACCTAAGTAAATATACCTTTTTACTACTATACTATAAAATAATTACTATAGAATAGGCTACCTTCTTTTATTACTAATATATTTAGAGAATCTTTAGTATCCCTAAATCTATTATATTAGATTAAGGGCTATAATTTACTTTTAATTTTACTAGTAAACTATATTATTTTATAGGTATATAATAAAAACTTATATCTATAGATTATATCTAAATAGATAGCTAAACTAAAATATATAATAAATATATTAACTAGTATCTCTATTTATTTATTAATAAATTTTAGGATAACTAATTAGATCTACTCCCTTTAATAGACTAGGTATAAGCCTCTTTATTTAATAAATCTACTAGTTTCTCTCTATATAAAATTAAGTTTAGCTATAAAATTAAAGTTTTTTAGAACTAAAAGAATAGAATTAGGTTACTTAAGGACTTCCCTAATAATATTAGCTCTAAGTAAGCCTATAAGTTTATTACTACTTATTTTAAAGTTATTATTTAAATTTATAACTAAGCCTATTAGAACCTTATTATAGTATAAAACTTAATAGTAAAATAAGCTAATAAATACTACTAACTATCTAACTTTATTATTAGTAACTTTATCTATATTACTCTAAAAGGCTTTTTAATATTATATTTCTTTATTAAGCTTAATAAGTAAATATATAGTCTATACTATATTATAGAGATAAAAGGGTTATCCTATAAGTTTAAATTACTATTATATATAAAAATTTACTTAGTATTTTATATAGACTATCTTTAGAAAGTACCTAATAACCCGCTTTCTAGATAATACTAACTATAGGAATTACTAATTAAAGTTAATAATACCCTTAAGTAAGAGGTATTACTTATTTATAATAACTAACTAAGCTAAAGAAAACTCTAGTACTAAGTAGTATAGTAAGGTTATAATCTAAATAATATATAGTATTTAGTATTTAACTTTAAAAATATTCTAAAGCTAGTAAGTAACTTTTATAATACTAATCCTTAGGTAGCTAGGCCCTCTAAATACCTAAATACTTAGAAGAAAGCTACCCTTAATAAAGTATTTTTAAATAGTAATCCTAAAGATAATATACTTATTAAAGTAAGTAGTTAATAAAGAGTTACCTAAAAATAGGCTAATTAGTATAGTAGCTTAATCTAAATAACCTATTTAATATTTATAAGATATACTTACTTTATACTTCTTAATATTATAAAGGATTAAGCTTTATATATTAAGTACTTTAAGCCTTTAATTATAAGTAAGAAATCTAAGGTTTTAAACTAGATTTTAACCTCTTTTTATAAGATTAGGGAATTTTATATAATATATATATAATAGTATATAATTAACTACTTAAAAAAATTCTAAATAAAAGTATTTTTATATAGGAAATTATAAAGTCTTATATAATTATACTAAAGTAGGATACTCTAATCTAGTCTATAACTATATAAGTTTAATAGGAAATTTTTTAAAAGTATAAAGAATATTTTTCTTTATTTTTATTTTTTTCTTTCTAGACTAATTTATTCTTTTCTTTTTTTTTATAGATATAGGTATTCTTATAGTCCTTAGGAACTATTAAAACCCTAGATCGCGCTTAAAGGGGGGTAGTATAAGGATTAATTTAACCTAAGATTAAATTCCCTTATAAGATATTTACTTATCTTTAAGCTTAGGCCTTATCTAGTAGTCTATATATAGATTAGTTAGTAGATCTTAAATACCTAGTATATAGAGAGTCCCTCCCTAGAACCCTCTCTATCTTAGTATCTTAAGTTTAGTTTTAATATTATATAGTTTCTTCTATCTATCTAATTCTAAGAGTATTTACCCTATTTAGCTATATTCTAGCCTTATAAATATATATTAAACCTATATATAAATAAAACTTTAATAAGAATAAATTATAATACTAGTATAGTATATCTAAATAAATAATAACTACTTAATAATTAAATAGTAGTACTATAACTTTACTAATTATAAATACTATAGAATAGAGAAGAATACTATAGTAGAGGTACTTAGTAAATTAGGGTATAAAAAATTATTAAAAAAAGATTATATTATAGGGTTATACTATATATATAGATATAAAGATTAGAAATAATATTATAATATTCTAAAATAGTACTAATATTATTTATACTATTATCTAATATACTAGAAATAGAAATATACTATAGAGTACTAGTTAATAAAATAAAACTTAGAAAAAGCTAGTAGATCCTATAAATATAATAATAATAAATACCCTTTCTAGAAGGAACTAAGGTATATATAATAAGTTTAGTAGAAAACTTATTACTATATAGAGGAATATCTAAGATACCTTAGTAAAAAAGAAAATATTATAAATAGTTAGAAAGATAAATACTATAAATATATTATATTATATAAGTACTTAGTTATAATATACCTTATATACTAAAACTAAATAAATAAAAAAGAATTTATCTAAGTTCTTTAAGTAGAATAATATTAGAAATATATATACTAGAATTACCTTAAAACCCCTTAGAAACGCTAATAGAGTAACTAGAAATAATATATAAAAAAGTTTAAAAAAGTAAAAAACCTATAATATAATAACTATCTACTATATAATAAATATAAGTATATAGAAATCTATAATAAAACTTAGATAATATTAAAAAACTAGAATACTACTAAATAATAAGCTAAGCTAGTAAAGGTATTCTAAAGGCTTAAAAAATAAATAAAAATAATAGGATTATAAAACTTTATATAGAAAAATAGGTTATAATTAGAGAATTCTAAGTAAATATATTAATAAACTATAGTACTACTAGATATCTAATTTTACCTAGGGTAATAAAGAAATATAACTTACTATATTATAATAAAATAGAGCTAGTTTAATTAGAAATAGTAAATAAAATATTTTTCTTAAAATATAGTAAAGACTAGTTATACCTTAAAATAATACTATTACTAGTAAATATTAAAGGATTTAAAAGCTAATATAGCTTTACTATAATAGATATAAAAAGTCTAAAAGCTATTATAAACTATAACTAGTTATTAAAGAATAATCTAGATATTAGCTAGAAAAGTTAAATAATATATAACTAAGGATTAATATTATAGATTACTAGTATAAAATACCTATAGAAAGTAAAGCTAAAGGCCCTAAATACTTTAACTAAATAGGCTATATAATAATAGACTAAAGAGTTCTTAGCTATTAAGATTATTAGAATTTTAAAAGAAAATCTAGAATAAGTATAAATTATTTAAGTATAATACTTAAATTTCTAAGTTATAAAAAAAATATTAATAATTCTACTAGAATATAAAGAGTATATATAACTTTTTAAAGAAATTAAAAGGAAAGAACTACTAAATTACTAAAAATAGAATTATAAAATACCTCTAAAAGAAAGTATAAAACTATAACTAGAATAGCTAAGGCTAATATTAATAAACTAAGAAAAAGAAGTATAAGAATATTTATAAAAGAACCTAAAATAGAAATATATCTAGAAAAGTTATAATTCTATAGCTTTTCTAATCTTATAAGTACTTAAAAAAAATAATAAGCTATAACTTTATATAAATTATAAATAGCTAAATAATACTATAATTAAGAATTAGTACCTATTACTCTTAATTATAGAGCTTATAGATTAACTTTAAATAGCTAAATAGTTTATAAAATTTAATATATATTATAGATATTACTATATATAAAATACTAAAAAGTATAAATAAAAAATAGTATTTAGAACTAAATATAGTCTCTATAAATACTAAGTTATACTATTTAGATTAATAAATACCCCTATAATATTTTAAGTATTTATTAATAAAGTATTATATAAATACTTAAATATATTCTATATAATATACTTTAATAATATACTTATCTATTCTACTAGAATTCTAAAGGAATATATAGAATATATAAAAAAAGTACTTAAGAAAATAAAATAATATTAATTACTTTTTTATCTAGATAAGTATAAGTTCTATATTACTAAAATAAAGTAATTAGAATTTATTATCTTAAAAGAAAATATATTAATAGATTTAAAGAAGATCGCTACTATATAGAAATAGCTAGTTTCTAAGTTAGTAAAGAATATTTAGTTCTTTCTAAAATTTACTAACCTTTATTAAAAGTTTATAAAGAACTATTCTAAAACTACTATACTATTAATAGATCTTATAAAAAAAAGTAATAATAAAGTAGTATAGCTAATCTAAAAGAAACTACTAAAGATATTTAGAAAATTATAAGTAATATTCCTAATAGCCCTACTTCTATAGATATTTAACCTATAAAAGCTAGTAAGAATTAAAATAAATATATTTAACTATATATTAAAAGTAATTCTCTTATAACTAAATAAAAATAGAAAATAGAGACTAATATTCTATTATTTATAAAAGTTTTTAGAAGTAGAACTTAACTATAATATTTATAATAAAAAACTATTAGTAATAGTAGATATTTTTAAATAATAGAAAGTATAGCTTATAGAAGCCTACTTTAAAATAGAGGTATAGATAGACTATTAGAACTTTACTAGCTTTATATTAATTAAAAAGCTTAACTAATAATAAATATAATAGGTAGAATTTTTAGTAAACTTTAATTTTATAATATATTATTAACTTAGAACTCTTAATAGTATAGTAGATATTTTAAGTAAATAATTAGATTTAACTAAAAATAAAGTTAAGCTATATAATATAGTACTATATAAATATAAAGATAGTATACTTAAATATAACTAGCTAAAGATTAGAGTATAGATAGCTAGTATAAAATATATAAAATTAAAAGTATAAAACTTTTAGGGCTACTAGAAACTTAATTAAGGCTAGAAAGAGGAAGATAATCTCTTTAAATATAGTTTTAATAAAACTAGATAAAATTACTAATAGTAGATTATTATTAATAATAGATATATACCTATCCTAATTAGAAAACTATATAAATTATAATAATAGAAATATCTAGATATTAAAGAAATAATATATTATATTATAAATAAATATTCTATCCCTAAATTTAAATAGCTAGTAATATAGAAGATAAGTAACTATTTAGTTCCCTATAAAAATAAGCCTAAGAGATATAAGCCTTATAGACTTCTATAACTACTACCTATAGTAATATAATTATAGTAGAGTATAATAATAGATTTTATTATAAAACTTTTAAAATTACTATAGCTAGAAATAAAGTATATATATAATACTATTATAATAATAATAAATAGACTTATAAAAGTAGCTAAGTTTAAACCTATAAAAAAATCTATAATAGTAGAGGAACTAGTCTATAAAATTAATAATATAATATTCTCTAAATATAGATTACTAGAAGAATTTATTATAAATAAAAATAAGCTCTTTATTTTAAAGTATTAGAATACTTTTATTATAGCTCTAGAAATAAACTAAAAGCTATTAATAAGCTTCTACTCTAAAATAGATAGATAGATAAAATATATAAATTAGATACTTAAGTAGTATCTATAATTCTATATTAATAAGTAATAAGATAACTAAATAGAACTCCTACTAACTATATAGTTAGTATATAATAGTTTAAGGTTAGATATAATAGAATACTTACCCTACTATATAAATTATTATTAGATTATATATATATATTATTACCTAGAGTATAGTATACTTACTATTATAGTAAGTTATAGTAACTACTAATAATAATAGGTAGTAAGTATAAAAAGGAGAGACTAGAATATTTTATACTATTATAACTAGTATAGGGTATTAAGGCACTATTTAAGGGTATATCTTAGCTAGACTTAGAATAATAATTAATAACTATAATTTATATAATTATATAATATATAACTAACCTATCTTTATTTATAATTTATAGTAATCTATTATTATTTATAGTAAATCTAATAATTAAGAGTCTTACTACCTCTTTCTATATAAAGATAATAGCCTAATAATTATAATATATTATAATAATAATACTTTATAACTATATAGACTATATAAGCTAGTATATATAGCTATAAGTATAATATACTACTTATAATATATAGAATAAAATAAACCTAGATTTAACTATCCTATTAATTATATAGCTAGTAACTATTAGAGCTCTAGTTATTACTAACTATATACTAGTAGTTAATATTAAAATACTAATAAAATAATCTAAGCTATTAATAACTAGATAAAAGGCTTTTAAAGAGAATCTTGAATACTATAAAATCTATATTAAATAGTATAAAAGTAATTACTATAAATATAAGAAAGAGTAAATAAGTATCTAATAAATTATTATATTTATTTAATTAATAGTATTACTATATCTATAGTATACCTATTACCTCTATAATAAGCTACTTTACTAGTAAATATCTAGCCTTAAGCTAATAGTTAGAGTTAATAAGTAATTTAAATAAGAATATATATATAATAGATACTTAACTTCTCTTAAATTAATAAGGAGTGTTTTATAATAGGATATATAGCTAACTAAGTATAAGTAAGTAGCTACTAAAGTAGAAATAAATTATATTACTAAAGTAATATAATTAAATATAATTACTAAAGACTTCCTAGTATCTATAAATAAGGTTATACCTATATAGTCTATAAACTTTTAGGATAATAAAAAAAAAATAGCTAGTATAAGCTAGAAAGAGATAATAAAATAATTCTAAGAATATATAATAGTAAACTATTCTAGTATAAAAGAAATATATAAAACTATTTTTATAACTAAGAAAGAGAAATTTTTTATTAATAGTAGTAAAACTACTTAGAGTAATAATAGAGATATCTCTTTTATTAAAATTATACTATCTAGAAACTAGAAATATCCCTATAATTAATATTAAACTAGAAAATCTAGTAAGAAGTAGCTATTAGATTATAAGTAGGCTTTAAGGCTAGAGTATAAGTCTTTAACTACTATAAGTAAATACTAAGTATATAAATAATACTATATAGTTAAAGAGTATTATTACCTATATAAAAAGTAAGCCCCTATATAGTAAAAACTAAACCTAAGTATTAATAAGTTAATAGTATATAAATAAAAGTATAATACTATATTCTAAGGGCTAATTTAAAAATAAAATAGACCTTATTTTTAAATACTAAAAATTAAGCTATCCTATATACTAATACCTATCTAAATATTAGAGGTTAGTAATAAATAACTAGAGAGATAGAAAATTACTATAATCCTTATAAGCTTCTAAGTAACCTCTTAATCTAATCCTTATATATACCTACTATAAACCTTATTAATTTTTAACTTAAATACTATATATTATATCTTTAATAATATTAATTAATTTATTTTACTTTAGTTACTAATACTAGAAGACTTTATATAGGTAGGTAATATATAGGTCTAGATATAAGAATATAAAAGTATTTATCTTAGACTATAAAGTTACTAGAGAAATAGTATAATTAGGCTTAATAATATAGCTTACTATCCTAATCTACTCTATAATCTAGTATTCTTTTAATTACTTAGATATTAAGGACTATAGTAGAATACTAAATTAGAACTTATAGTACTAAACTAGGCTAATAATACTATTATAGTAAAACTATAAAAGCTATATAGTTAATAAATACTAAAGTATAGATCTACTAATAATATTTATACTACTATATAAAGTATAATATATACTATATATAAGGTAATAATATAGATAAAGTATAAAATAAAAACTATAAATATAGTTATATAGTATAAATAACTAGACTACCTAGAACTAAATATACTTAAGTATCTAGTATAGTAAGTTAAGGGGGTATATATTAAAGATATCTCTATAGTAAAATATAATACTTATAGATAAGCTAAATTAAAATAATAGATTAGATATATACCTTAACTAAATAATTAAGAACTTAGTAAGTATATTATAATTAACTTTTATAACTTTAAATCTAATATTTCTAGTCTAGATCCTAATCTAGGCCTATAGAACTATATAGTATACTTATAATAGGAGAAAGCTTTTTATCCTTTTTTAATACTTATTTTATATATTTTTATACTTTTTTAATTATTAGTATAATACTAACTAATAGTTATTTAATACTAACTCTTCTTATTTATACT